>JAXDDX010000010.1:6297500-7635000 GCA_034670405.1 Hoplostethus atlanticus | reverse complement strand
AGAGAAAGAAGGAGCAACCTAGAGAGAGGGCAGACCAGGGTTGGGGTCCATTCACTTGAAAACGGCTACCTATCGGCCTATCATATGAGCATCAACCCTCAATTTCATTCAAGAGGGGATTTTGAATAAAATCCATTTCTCAATTCATTTTTCAATGGTTTATGAATACGCAGTAATATGCAGTGGTGTGAAATGCTGCTGACGTGTCATTTGATTTCCTCTGACCAGCCACTAAACCACCACGACGCTAGACTGACATGAAAACAACAAGGCTGCCGCTCATTCACTGTGAATTGTGAACTTTCTGCACTGGTACCCTTCTGAATCACATGATTGGTCCACATCTAATACATGTGTATGCTTCTGCGTGTGTGTGTGTGTGTGTGTGTGTGTGTGTGTGTGTGTGTGTGTGTGTATGTGTCGTACAGGCAAAATGACGTTGTAGCCTTGGAAGTCCTTCTTCATCTCCACCACAACACTCCCTACAGCCTGGGATCTCCTCTCCGTCTCCTCAATCCTGTATACACACACACACACACACACACACACATACACAAACACCATCATTTTTGTGAGGTGCAAGCAAAGTGGTCAGCATAAAACATGCATTTTAGCAAAACCCCACCCAGCCATACTGCAAAGCTCAACTTCCTGTTTGCAGTCAAACGCTCTGTTTTTCCAACACAACCACATTACGTTGCTTTTCACAACAGTAGATGCTGTAGTCTCAGTAATTTAGTAACTCAAATGCAGGAGGATGTTAACAATAAACACCCAGTCACGCTGCTTTCACAGTAAATGTGATGTCATATGTGAGAAGAAGAGAGGAGAGGAAATTACATGTTCACTTGGGTGGATCCCTGGCTGGCTGGTTCGCAGGGCTCCTTTTCTGCAAGATTAAAGAGCATAGTTACGATACTAAACACCTTCAACCATCACTTCTAGATATGAGAAACATGTAAAAATAGCATGCAAAATGTAAAGCTAACAGTAAAATCCTGCAATGGATGCTTTCATTCATTGATTCATCCATCCCTAGTAAAATATCCAGAAATAAAGTCCTGTTGATTATCCAAATGAAATCTATCATGTCTAAGAGCCAATCCTATTGGGCAGCAGTTCAGTGGGACTCTTTTATAGATCAGTCCAATGAGATTTGTTAGTCCTTGTAGGATTCAGATCCCACGGTCCACTGGATCTTCATCGACTTTTTTTTTCAGTAATAATTCATCCATCCATCCATTTAGTAGAGGAAACTTTAGATGAAACTTTAATGATCCTTGAGGGGAAATTGGGGAGTTGCAGTAGCAAATAATAGGATACAGCAAAAAGGATATAAGATAAGGATATAAAGAATATAAATAAGGATAGAGCAACTGGGGTGGTATCAAACATGAGGGAAACAAACACTAGAAAGTAGTAAGTAGAAACATGAATGGAAAGTAAGAAAATGTATGAATTACAGTATGCAGAGTGTGCAGAATAACAGCAGTAGGAGATATTGAGTACATATGTAAAAATGTCTAGACGTGCAGACGTGCGTCGTAAAAAAAAAGCCTTTCACTTTATGCAATATATGTAATTCACAGATGTAGATAACATCCGTCCATCAACCTATACGTCCTCCCTTACTGCATTGTTCGTCTTCAATGAAAATGTAGGCAGTCCGAGTTTTGTCGGTGACCACATCGCCTCTGATGCTTCCATTGGCGATGCCGTAGGTTCCATCGCGGCTTTTGGCTCCATCGGAGAGATGTGTATAGCAGCGGCCCTGCAGTCCCTGCGGGCTGGCATAGGCCGTGGTTCTGTCCATTGACCTACACCAGAATCAGAAACAGTCAAAATAACAATATCATCATTTGTATGGTCGGTGATATTTCCTTTTCCCTGGTAATATTACGACTACTGTTGGGTGGTAACATGTTACAGTGATCTGTTACTTTTCCCAGTGAGGAGCAGCGTAAAAAATGAGTTCCATTTCAGAAAAAAAGACAGTTACCAATCGAGTAAACAAGACGTTATTTTTGTTATCATCCCCTCTAAATATCAGACTGAAGATTTGTTTTCCTCATAATTAGCCGCCATCCTCTCATCAACGCTATTTGGTGACTCTGATCATTGTCAGGAGAGGAAACTGACTTGATTAAGAGAGGATGTGATGCCACAAATGACCCCGGGAGTAGTAAGTGTTTTGAAATGAGTAGCTTTTTTGAGCAAGGAGCCCGACACTGTTCACCAATACAGGGATATTTTGCGATTGGAATAAGAAGATACACATAAACACTATAACCGGATTATGACTTCACGTGGAGCACACACACCAATACCGCCTCTTCCCACTCAGGAGACTGAAGCGATTTGGTATGGGCCCCAAGATCCTCTGCAAGCTGAACAGCTGCACCATTGCCATGCAGGACCTCTATACCAGGCGGTGTCAGTTACTTATATGTCAGCCAACTCATACACTTTATCCTGTACTCTTTTTTATATATATATTAATTTTTATTGTTATTATTGTACTTATTTTTTGATTATTGTGTCTTTTGCACTGTAGGTAAGGCTTGTAACTAAACATTTCACTGTATAGAACACACCTGCTGTATTCACTACATGTGACAAATAAACTTGACTTGACTTTACCGCTATATGAGCTTGTCTCCAGCAATATATTTGGCTCTGTTAAGATGAACAGATTACAGTGCGTGTTAGGCTTGCTGGCCGGCTGATTTACCTTCACCCATATCTGGTCCACCAATGGTTCCCAGTACAGACAGAAGTGACTCTGATTAGTTGCACCATGTCCGGGGTGGACCAGGGGAATCACACCAGACTTGTGACACCGGGACGTGATCTGCCCCTCTACGTAGAGAGAGCTCTCACTGGCCAAGACCGAGATCCCTTTGCAGCCTGGGGAAAGGTTGTAGTTCAGGTTCAGGGTGGCGTTTCTGCCATGGCGCCAGGTGCCGCAAAACGTGAAGTCCCGCTCAATCTTCTCACTCAATCCTGGTGATGGGCGCAGCGGGTGCACATGTTAAAAAAGGTTAAAACAGGTTAAAAAAAAGTTGAAGTGAAACTACATTGGTAACAAGTGTTATCTCACCCCGTTGGCAGAATTTTTCACAAAGAAAAATAAGATTTGAAGATTGAATAGGAGACTAAGAGATTTGTTTCTTTTGCTGTGTGGGTGACTTACCTAAGGAGAAGATGGCGAACAAGAGGAGCATCATCCTCGGTGCATCTGTCAAGCCGGACTCCATCAGCCTCATCTGGCGCACTCTTCCGTCCTGGGGGAAAACACAGGGAGGGAAATACATTCGTAAAACAGGAACAAATCTGTGGTTTATCGCTGCGTAGCTAGGGAAGCACAGCCAGTAGAACAAAAAGGAAACTCCGCCAAAGACACGAGTTGCTGAATAAGCTATGGATTACATGAAAACACATGGTGTGTGGTGTCTGTGCACACGCAAAACATTTAAAACCATAAAAGGCAATTTTTGTAATGAAACCCAAACATATCAGTTACATTCTTTCCAAGTGCAGGCACACATCCTACGAAAAACAAAAACCCCTAAAGCCCCTATCTAGAAGCAGCACAGGTCCGACGCGTACTTAAAAAACCAACGTCTTCGTAAAAGTCCTGCTCATATCCAGACGCCTGCATCGCTATCTGTACTCTCTTATCAATGAATACAAATGAGCTCAGGCTCAAAATACACACAGTGGCCTTTCAGTTTTGTTATCAATGGAAACAGCCTTCCCCCTTTAACCGACACACACACACACACACACACACACACACACAATTCAATCTGTCTTCCTATAGCAAGTTGATTTTTTGAGTTCCAAGGAAAACATTGCACGGTTGATATTGAGTGTTGCAACATTAATACACTGGCATTACGAGAATAGAATAGAATAGAATAGAATAGAATAGAATAGAATGTGTGCAATGCACTAAAATAACCAGCGTTTGCAAAATCCCATGACCGGGTGATGTGTTAACAGACATGTGTTAATTGCCCACAGGAATACACACGCACACACATTCGCCACAGTGCTTTCGTTTTCGGTTCCTGCATGCTCATCCCGGGCCATTTTCATCCAAGCGTTAACACACGCAACCACTGACGTCTGACATCTGTGTCTGCAAGAAGCTGCAACAGTGACAGTACTGTACGGTGTGAAAGATGCGTCAGACGGAGACAGACAGGAACCCGTTGAACCACAGAAAGAGACAAAGACAGAGAGATGGGAAGAGATAGAACGAGAAAACATCACACCGTCCAGCCTGCGGGGGTTTGACTATTTTTAACTATGTACCCTGGAACACACACCTGAAACTCAAGAAGGACCGACGCCGTAGCCAAGCACACAACCGTTCACACACACACACACACATTTTATTAATTTCTCTGGCAATGTGGGGGCAGAGATACTTCAGCAGTGCGATGTGACCCCGCCATGGATTCATGTGGTATTCTCTTCAGCAGGTGGTACTAGCATATTACAGTTTGCATATTCTTTATCTCATCATTAGCAGCTGTTCAACCTGTAACTCATGGACCATACGTGGTGGTGCAACTGTATTTGGATGGTTTTAACTCTGAAGACAATAATAACCGGTAGTCGACGAGGCCTAGCGAATGGGATTCTAGAGTGAAGTCATAGCGCTGGGTGGTGACGTGTGTTGTTGCAAGGATGACGATGAGGACGTTGTTGTTGGTGTCATCGATACGCAATAGGACTGGCTCACATAAGAGGCGAGCTACATAAATAAACTTGCAAGTCATTCGCTAAATCAGAAGAGTACATTAGGAAGATCTGAAAGCCAAATTCAAACATGAAAACGACCAGGGTGGTTTGATGAAAAGTGATTGGGTTGGATCAACAGATGGAGAAGACGCTCTAACGGATGAGTAGTGACCAATATCGTGTAACGAGTAGAAACCAAAATGTTCTCCAATATAATAACTACCGTTACCTTTATTTTTTACTTTTATTGGGCGGGGGATTTTGGCTAGTGAAAAAGATGAGTGGCTAGTAACTTTGGAAAACCACTAGCCACAGTGGCTGGTAAACAAAAGTTAATGTCAAGCTCTGCATACATACATGCTCCTTTAAAAGTTGCAAAGATATGAAACTGAGATATGAAATAGCAACACCTCTGCGGAAAACGGTGATGTTCAACAGGCGGATCAGTAAAGTGTTGTTTTATTGCTTTCGTATCTCTCTAGCTCGTATCATATCCCTCGAGGGCACTCTGGTACAAGTGTATTTTATTCTGGTTAAAAATTTGAGATCTATGAAATGTTTCAGCTGCTGCTTTCTGTTTGTACAGTAAAGTCTGTAGAATAGTAGAACAGTACAGTAAAGTCAAATGTAAATTTACATTTATGTAAATAAAGAGGATTCTACTTTTCACAGTGTAGTATTACATCAGCATTTCCTTATTTCTACTTCCTGAGAATGCAACTGAAATACTGTAAACATTATAGACAAAATAAACCAGTAAAATCGATTATATTTCCATAGTTCAGAGACACAGTGCATCGGGTGGAACTGCAGCACAATGAAATTTTATTGCCATCCTGCCTTGGTTGGTTTGCGGTTTTGAGCACTTCCTTTTTTTTGATCATTTGAGAGTGACAATACAAGCATTTTAGGGAAAGGTGTTAAAGTGTTACTTCACAGTGGTTTATGATGAAGAATTGCTGTGCTGCACACCTACACCAACACAAATGATGAACAATTGCTGTGCTGCACACCTACACCAACACAAATGACAGAGAGAGATCAGATTGAGAGTGCATTATTGATTTAAACATATTAAACATATTAAAAGTGTGTAAACACATTGGTGTAATCTGGTTTTGATCTGGCTTTGGTCTACCAAGTTTTTTCATGGTTAGGGTTAGGTTAGGGCATGGTTAGGACCCACCAAATAGATCTGCATCTGAGACAAATCGGAATCAGGATGGATTTTGTCCCAAGGAACCCCACCTGAGAAGATTATTGTAGATTGATATGATATGTAGAATTGAATAACTGTCTAAACTATAGCTGAGAGGGCCTATGATGATGTAAACTTATGATCAAAGCAGTCATCCTATACATTCTCTCACTGTGCTAACCTCTAGAATGGGAAATAACAATAACATTGAACCATTCCTTCATTTTTCTGGGACCCCCTGCTACCTCCTCCTAACCCTAATGCCTAACCCAACCATGAGTCCCGAAACCCCAACACCTAACCGTGACCCAAAACCATGAGAGTTCAATATAGCCACAGTGAACGAAGCAAGCTCTGTAGTGCTAGTAGTGGTACAGGTACAGAGGTGGTCAGTCCTGTCATAACATGCTGCGGTTGAGTCACAGGCTGCTTAACACAGAGCAATAGCCAGACACACAGAGAGAAAGGCTTGAGTGCTGCACGGCAACATGACTAAAGTAATAATCTGTGACATCTTCATAGACGTAAATGTCCGTTTTGCTACCGCTGATTGATTTAACACAGTAATGATTCAACCTGTTCATGAAAGGTTTTACATTTGCTGTTCTAAACACCCGGAGTGTTTCCAGGGAACTATATTAGTTTATAATTAGCTTAATAAACAATGAGTTACAAGTACTACTTCACCAGATAGCTAATGTGTGGCTAAAGTGTATGTTCTCTACGGGTTGGGATGGTAACAGGAAGTTGTGGCAGTGAAAAATATCATTTTAACTGTATTGCTTTATAATAATGTAGCGGTTGAGATTAATTACTCCTGCCTGTTTTGTTGGTGCTGACGTCACCGCGGTCGTGGGGTTCGTGGTCGACCTTTAAAATGGAGTTGAAGCATCTCCAAACGTGTTTTTGTTTTATTAGAAAGTAAGTCATAGGCGAACCCATTTATGCTTGGACGCTACAATAACAATATGCCTCATAGATTGGAAACCATTAAATAAAAGTTGAAAAGACATCTAAAATAAACCATGTACTACCATGTTGTACCATGTAGCTTGTTTTTAAGCTAAGGTAGCTAGCTAGCATAAGTTAGCTAACAAGATACTAGCTGTACATGATGACAACATGAGTTATTCACCATTACACCAGTAGTGAATACACACGGTGACATCATGGGACTGTAGACAGTACTGATAGAGTGGACGTCCAGTCATACTGAACAGAGAACCATCTAAATCTAATGTGTCACTTCCTCTGTAAAGGGCTTGATGACAAAACAAAACAAAACAAAACGTGTTGTTGCCAAAGCATTTTACAGAAAAAATCATATATACATACAATATATTAAATACACATATTTAAAATGCAGTTACAAAATACAATTTCATATAGGTGTCATATGTACAGGCGTTATTTGAATCTGTTTGGGTTTGGGATTCACTCTCTCTCACTCTCTCTCTCTCTCTCTCTCTCTCTCTCTCTCTCTCTCTCTCTCTCTCTCTCTCTCTCTCTCCAGCCCCCCCCCACTCTTTCTATTGTCCCTCCACGGTGCCTAGTCATCAATGCAGTCAAAGAATTTCCCCTTTCTTTCTGTCCAACTCTATGCCCTGAATGATTGTGTGTGTGTGTGTGTGTGTGTGTGTGAGAGAGAGAGAGAGAGAGAGAGAGAGAGAGAGAGAGTGTAAGATAGGAACTGCAACATTCTTCCAGTGCCCTAGATCTAGTATGTCACTCCTCTGCACTAACACAATGCTCGTCCTGACACCTGTTGCTTCGATGCACTCTTCACTCCTACCCATCTACAGGATGATAGCTTGCGTGTGTATGTTGTGTTGCGTGCATGCATGCATCACAACCTACGCATGTGAACCCTAACTCCCTGACCGACCTCGCAGTCTGTCTACTTTGTGTCGTTCCAGTAATTCTCAGTTTCCGTGACACCAATAAAGAAAGCGGAAAAAAATATGAAAAGAAATCGACTTGTGCACAAATTCAGGGCAAAAAGGAGATGTGCAGGATGCGGGCACGCGGCCCACATCAAAACGTACAAAGCACATTTCAAGTCCAGGTGACAACGAAAGACTGTGTTTACATCACCGCCTTGCCACGTAGATTGAATTTCATCCTGCAGCACTTTCAGTCCGCTTTCACCCTCGACTTCTCCGCGAGTGAAAAGGGCAGGAATGTGAGTGGAAGAGTAACTCGGAGGAACAAAAGCCGCTCTTTGTTGTCAGGACTTAGAGCCGAAGTGACAGGGAGCGTGAATAGGGGTCAAAGATCACTGGCTGGTACAGGGGGGCTGTTTAAGCCAATGGTTAAAAGACACACACACACAGAGTTCTTCCTGTCTGGAGTTCAAAATGACAAAATGACAGGTGATGTAGAGAGATTTAGGAATGAGGAAGTCAGGAAATGTTATGTTCTTTCTGAAGTGAGAAGTTGATCTCACTGTTAACCACTAATAAGATATCTGCTGTTACAAGAAATCTCCAAGTTCCAGTTTACTAACCGATAGTAAAATATGGTGGTATTCTGCCCTGCTGCCAGTCTGCTTACACAATGTGGTTTGGCTTTGTTCCTACTGTTAAACACTGTTAAAGACTGTTGTGTTATCCATTAGCAGTCCGAGAGCAGCTGTGCAGCTGGCTCTGGGAGATTCAGAGAAAGCGTCTGAACGTGTGACGACAGAGGAACAAAAGCACAAGACACCCAACAGAAAGCATTAATATAAAAGACTCATTTGGACTTTCAGGGCAGAGTCGGAGCAGGCAGGAGAATAAAACGCCCCTTCACGACAATGTTTCAAGTTCGAGTAGACGACTAGACAAAATATGGGTTGATGTGGAACGCTCCGCAGGCGACGTGTCTGTTAGGACCTTGAGTGTTGCATTTTTTATATGGCAACACAATGGTGGTGTGTGTGTGTGTGTGTGTGTGTGTGTGTGTGTGTGTGTGCTTGTATGCCTGTATGTGTGTATGTTGGTTTTGAGGTCTTTGGTAAGGAAATTGGAGGAGCAGGTGAAATGCTGCAGATATTTCCTTCGGGGCTATGAATCAATCAATAAGACAACAACACACACACACACACACACGCACACACACGCACCAGCATAACATTAAATCACCCCAGCGTGCCCTTAGGTGTGGACCATGAGGTTCAGCTTGCCAGGAGGGGCTTTCTGTTCCTCATCATTATGAGTAATGAAGTCAGCGCTGAGCCTCTCTTTCATCGACTCACACATCCACTCATATGCATCTCAAGCAACATGGCATTCAAATAATAAGACAAAAAAAAATTTCACACAGAGTGTCTCTCTGATCTAAATGTGTGGGAAAACAAATGCCTTGTTTTTTTAGCCGAGGTCCTGTTTGATCCAGTACAAGGTTTTGTTACTTTGATTAAGAGGCACAGTCAGGAAACCACATACCAACTACAGTTTTACCATAGCAGGGCTGCACATCAAAACACCCCCTCACCTTTTGTTTGAATGGGTTAAGAAAAATCACCAGGCTAAAACAGGATCAGATGATTCATACTTGTACATGTTTTATGCCAAAATGACTCAAACGGCATGGGTAAGATCAATGAAATGAACCCCCCCAAAACAACAGTTTTTAGATAAAATTAAATAGGTTGCCTTGAAATATGTCAGATTTTTACAAAATGGGGGATGTAGGTGTAGGCATATTCTATAGTCTGGGGTGGGGGGCGATGGGGGGGCGGTATTAGACAGGCGATCTTTTTGAATTAATAAACAAATAGATTAAAAAAAATAGAAATTAAAAAAGCAAATAAATAAAAATCCGTCATTTCAATCATCAAGGCGCATCGCAGGTCGCATTTAGTTTCTCTAACTCGTCTATGGAATATAACCTTTAATCTGACAGCATCGTTTAAACCTTCAGTTAGACCTAACTATAGTAATCCTGTAATAACTTTCTGAAGGGTATTAGACAAAATTAGAAGTCCCCAGAGGACATATAATTAAGTCCCCATAGGAATACTATAGGAAATTTATAGTGATACAATAGTAGATAAAACACCGTTAAGTACAATAAGGTCACTATAAAGTGCCCGCTGAGTACCACAAACACAATACAGTGGCTCTATAGGAATATTATAGGAATATTATAGTGATATTATGCGTGTGTATTCTCACCTTGTTGAGTAGTTTTACAATCTTTTCTCGTCTCCTCTAGTAGAGTAGGTCCCTATGATGCCCAAAGCCTCCAGTTAAATGTTTATTCCAGTATACCAGACGAACTGGACCCAGTAGCAAGTACAAAGCGGTGAGAAACTGAGGAAAGGCGCTCAGGTTCAGTCAGCTGCATAGTCTGAGCAGGAAAAAAAAAACTTCCGTGGTGTTCACTCACTTTCAGACTTTTTTTTTCTCAAAATACTTTAAACTGTCACAGATAATAACAAACACAAGCTACGGAGAACAAGGCTGCGGGTTGAGGCGGTGACTAAGCCGTCAGACAGAGCCTCGGGGCGGGGGGGCAGGGGGGCTGTCAGCAGGACCAGGGTTATGACCTTCAAAATAAAACTCTTGATAATGTGGTAATGTGAAGAGCTACAATGCATATTTGCAGGTGTGTCTACATACCTGATGATGTGATTCGCTATAGAGATACACGATGTTTCAACCAGTAAATCTATCAATTAAGTTTTTGCATCTTCATTTATTTATCTGTTGCATGACTTTGTTTTTTTGTAGTTATTTGGTTTAGTGTCTTCAATGCTCCCCATTTGTCTTATGTATCTCTATATCCCATTCTCTGCTGCTGCAACAACCCAATTTCCCACTGGAGATAAAGGTTTTTAAATATATATAACGTTATTAAATATCTATAGCCATATAGGTCTAGGAATGGCACTCTATATTGAGAAAGCTTCACTCCATATACAATATAATTATTCCACTGAGCAATACAAAGGGATACAAATTTGCCTCTTAATTCTACGCTTTTATTCTTAAGGCAGAATCATTTGACTTCCGGTATCATCCTGGGTCTCACTTCAGGCTTGACGCAGTTCAGCAGCAACAAGGTGTGAAATGCGGATGACAGGCAGGGTGGATCTGGTCCTGGGTAGAGCAGAGGAGGGGCTGAGAGGAATGTGAGTGTAACGCATGGAAGCAATGCAATATACCTAATACAAAAAAGCATATTATCTATGTTTTATGACTATTATATTTCTATAACATTCCTTTATGAACTTATAGGGTGTTTGTGGTGCTTCATAGTGAGTTTATAGTAACCTTATCATATTTTTCTTGCTGTTTTTTAATCTCATATTGTACTACTACAGGATTTCCTGTGGTATATTTTTGGACCTATAGTAGCTGCATGACATTTTGCTGTGATATTTTTATAGTGTCCCCCAAAATGTATTATCTGATTCCTATAGTTCTTTGTTGTAAGGATTGTTTTGGTCTGTGGTCTTTGGTCTGTCTCATCATGTCTCTTTGCCTACAGGTCCATACATGGTTATCTCTGAAGGCTTTAACATTGCAGTCACGTCTGTATTTGATGCTGTAGCTTCTTATCAGTGACAAGGGAACCGACTTAATGTTTCCGGAAGTTAACACTGCCCACAGCTTCATTGTGTGATGATCTTGTGGAAAAATGTAACTTCATTTTAAAGACTTTTTATATCATGGCCACACAAAAAACAAACTCATTGGCTGGAAAACAAAAAGCCCCTTGGATGAATGTGGAATCCATGACAAGGTTTTAAAGGGAAGCGAAAGGCTGAGCGTAAATGGCAAAATATCTGCAAAACTAAAATACGGAATTCAAACTCACTGGGCAATAACATTTCTCACATATTATTGATTATAAAATCAAGGCACAGATTCTTTTCACCACAATTGTTAAATTGCTAAATCTGGCCCTAGCAGGAAACCTGAGCTTCCCTTCTCTCTTTTTAAGTATAATTTAGTTGGAGGTATGACATACTTTAATGTTAAATCCAAAGAAACGTGATTAGGTTGCATGACCAAAGTCCTCCACTCGTCCCCTCGCTCCACTTCCTACAACCTTTCTTCAATCTAATTACGTACTGACAATCATTGACACCTCGTACTGTTGTTCTTCCTGGTTCTCTTAAAACCTCCGTCATCAAATTATCACGTCTAGCTTCAGTAGCGACAGGCCAGTGTTGATCTTTCCTGTTCTTGACAGGATCCTTGAAAAGGTAGTCTTTAAGCAGCTACCCGGCTATTTAATCTTAATCTAATCTCTGCGACAGCCAATCTGTTTTTTGTGATATCCACAGTACAGAAACCTGTCACGGTATTTAAAGACCTAATGTAAATGAATACGGATGCAGACAGGCTCTCTGTGTTAGTACTGTTGGACCTGACAAAGTCCATCATGACATTTTAATCCCCAGGTTAGAACAATGGGTTGGTGTACCCCTAATGTTTGGTTCATACCTGAAAGGCAGAGTTTTCCTGTTTTCATGGAGAGTTAAATTCTCAACTCTCCATGCTCCCTCTTGGTTCTGTAATAATTCATAATCATAATTATGCCGATGACTCACAACTTAACATCTCATTGGTCCCTGTGGATTTGAGTTGACTGTATGAGAGGATGTATGTAAACCTGTGGTTGTCCCCAAATTTCCTTCAGCTTAACAAATATAAGACTGAGGTACTTGTTGTTGGCGCAAGGGCACAGAAACAGGAAGTCTCTGCTTACTTCCCTTCCCCTGTCTCTCGGCGGTGCAGTGAGCAGGTCAGAAACCACGGCGGGGTTATGGATGCTGATCTGAACATCCAAGGTCACTTTACCAGCATTTCCAGAAGAGCTTTTTATGATGATGTGAAAAAGTCACACTCATCACACACTAGATCAGACTACTGTAATGCTCTCTTTTCCGGTTATCTATGGGGCGACTTCAGTTTAGAAAAAATGCTAGAAATACTGACCACATCATAACTGTTCTTAGATTACTATGCTGGCTTCCAGTAAGCATTCGGGTTGACTTTTAGACTCTGCTGCTGGTCTATAAAACAATAAACGGCCGCTTACAGGATATGAGCCAACTACCTCCCATGGGTCTTCTGGCCTTTTAGTTGTTTCAAAGGATTAAATCAAAAGCTGGCAAAGCCACGTTTAGTTATTATACTCCCAGTTGTATAAGCCTGTTGTTTGTCCCAACACTAACCAGAAAGCTACAAACCTTTCTCTTCTCTAAAGCCTTTGTTTGTCCCTGTGTGTGTATTTTCTCCATGTGAAATGTATTTTTATGGTGGGTTTACCCAACGGGTGTAAGCGTCTTTTATGTGAAGCACACTGAGTTCCCTCGTGTATGAAAGTACCCGTAATGTTTGACTTGACTTCGTACGGAGAGGTTTTCGTGACCTGCAGTTACAGGTGTTCAGGCAGGTTAATGTTTAACCCAACGGCATTGTCGGACGTAGAGCATGTTTGTTTCCAGCCCACTTGACAATTTCAACATTTTCCATTAAAAACACTCTTAACCCTCTTGATGTCTTCGGGTCAAAATGACCCGCCACTGAGTTTAACAGCAGAGAAAAATCCCCTAAAATAATTTTTTTCAACTTGAAATTTGATGACTTTTCCTAGATTGACCCCAACATTAGAAAAAGTGAAATGTTGCCTTTATTCATATTTCCATGTAAGCTGTACAAAAAAATGTACTAATATTGTCTTCGGGTCAAAATGACCCAACAGTCAAAATGAGTTGACTGAGTCAGTTACACACCACAAAAATGTGAGAATGCTTTAGTTCTGTCTAAGATCAATCAGTAGCACACATAAACATGACAAGACATGTGGTCTTCACTGGCGGAGTGCACTGCCTGTGACCGGATCTGACCCAAGGAGGTGGCACTGTAGATGAGAGTGTCGAGAAATGCGGGAACAGACAGGCTCTCGTGATTGAAATGTAACAATATTGCTACCTTGTCTGTGTGGCCCTATCAGAGATAGCCTCTGATGCTGCAGATGACAGTACCCCAAATTTTCTCTGTGTTGAAGCCATGAGTGCGCGTTTCACTGTTGAGCAGGCTCTAGAACTGATTTTTGCAGATGTCCAGCAAGACAACTCTGATTCAGAAGAGGAAGTGGAGGAGGTATCAGAAGTAGAAGATGGGGAGGAATACAACCCAGAGCATGATGCATCATCATCTTCAGAAGAAGAAGAAATCCCTCAAGCTGAAAGAGAGACGTTCCTGTCAAAAAAGAGCAAAATAGCATGGTCCTCAGCAGCATATGACAAACAGGGCAGGATGGCAGCACAACATGTCATGAAGATGACCCCAGGACCCACAAGATATGCCGTTTCCCATGCCCATGACATTGCCTCAACATTCTACCTGTTCATCACACCAGCAATAGAAAAAATAATCCTGGAGATGACAAATCTGGAGGGTTTTCGAAAATATGGAGACAGCTGGAAAAAGATGGATGAGACTGACCTGCATCCCTACATAGGGCTGCTAATCTTAGCAGGTGTATACAGGTCCCGAGGCGAGGCTACAGCTAGTCTATGGGATGCAGAGAGTGGAAGGGCAATTTTCCGTGCCACGATGCCACTCAAACTCTTTCACACTTACTCAAGACTGCTACGATTTGATAACCGTGAGTCAAGACCTGCAAGACGTGTGACAGACAAACTGGCAGCCATAAGAGAGGTCTGGGACAAGTGGGTGGAGCGGCTGCCATACCTCTACAACCCAGGGCCTGACGTAACAGTGGATGAGCAACTGGTTCCATTCAGAGGTAAATGTTTATCTTCATATCTGTAATAAAAGTGATTTTCACTATTCTTTTGTTATAGTTTTGACTGTGTTGTTTTTTTAGCACTTTGAGATTGTGTCTCACAATGAAAAGTGCTTTATAAATATAATACATTATTATTATTAGCATTATTATTATTATTATTATTATTGATTTCTGTGACACTGATACTAATTACTGATGCTAATCTCTTCTGTCCAAAGGTCGTTGTCCTTTCCGGCAGTATATGCCCAGCAAGCCAGCAAAATATGGGATCAAGTCACGGGTGGCCTGCGACGCCAAATCCAGCTACGCTTGGAAGATGCAAGTCTACACCGGGAAGCCGACCAGTGGAGGCCCAGAGAAGAACCAGGGGATGCGGGTTGTGCTTGATGTGACAGAGGGACTGAGGGGTCACAATGTCACATGTGACAATTTCTTCACCTCTTATGAACTCGGACAGCAGCTCCTGAAGAGGAAGACCACCATGGTTGGCACAGTTCGAAAGAACAAGCCTGAGCTCCCACCTGCACTGCTTGCATCAAAGGAGAGAGCGGTCTTCTCATCAAAGTTTGCCTTCACGCCCACCACCACTCTAGTTTCCTACCTCCCAAAGAAAAACAAGAATGTGGTACTTCTGAGCACACTGCACACAGAGGCTGACATTAGTGATCGTGAGGACAGGAAGCCAGCCATCATCCTAGACTATAACTGCAACAAAGGAGGTGTGGACAACCTAGATAAGGTGATTGGAACGTACAGCTGCAGAAGGATGACTGCCCGCTGGCCCCTGGTCATCTTCCACAACATCATTGATGTTTCCTCCTACAATGCCTTTGTGATATGGAGAGAGATCAACTCTACCTGGATGCCTCGTAAGTGGAACAAGAGGAGGGTGTTCCTGGAGCAGCTGGGAAAGGCACTTGTAACTCCATACATCGCGAGAAGGGAGCATCTCCCCCGCACAGAAGCCTCTGCAGCAGTTGTGAAAGCTGTTCAGAGGGCTAGATCTCATGATCGACCTGAGGATCCAGCTGCCCCAGCCACTGTCCCCGCTACTGCCCCAGCTGGGGCAAGTAAGAGGAAGAGGTGTCAGTTCTGCCCCCCAAAGAAGGACTGTAAAACACATACTGTGTGCTGCAGGTGTAAGAGATATATCTGCAAAGGCTGTGCACTTGCATACTGCCCTGCCCTGGCTGAGTCTGTGGTCCCCGCCTGCTTCAAGAGATCCACTATTGTCCCTGTGCCCAAGAATGCTTCTCCAGCATGCTTGAATGACTACCGACCGGTGGCCCTCACCTCGGTGGTCATGAAATGCTTCGAGAGGCTGATTAAGGACTACATCTGCGCCTTCCTCCCTTGCTCCATGGACCCGCTGCAGTTTGCTTATCGTCCCAACAGATCCACGGATGATGCTGTCTCCCAGGTACTGCACACCACACTCTCTCATCTGGACAGCCGGAAGGGGGGCTATGTGAGACTGCTGTTCATTGACTATAGTTCAGCTTTCAATACCATAGTCCCCACCAGACTGGCTGGCAAGTTGATTGAGCTGGGACTGAACACCCCCCTGTGTGCCTGGATCCTGGACTTCCTGACCGCCAGGCCCCAGGTGGTCAGGGTGGGCAGACACACCTCCAACCCCCTCACCCTGAACACAGGATCCCCCCAAGGTTGCGTCCTCAGCCCCCTACTGTACTCCCTGTACACACATGACTGTGTGGCCAGGTTCAGCTCCAACACCATCATTAAGTTTGCGGATGACACAGTGGTGGTGGGCCTGATCTCCAACAACGACGAGAAGGCCTACCTGGAGGAAGTTGCTGATCTGTCACTCTGGTGCCAGGACAACAGCCTCCTCCTGAATGTCACCAAAACTAAGGAGCTGATTGTGGACTTTAGGAGGACACAACAACAGAGGACGTACTCACCACTGGGGATTAATGGGAATACTGTGGAGAGGGTGAGCAGGTATAAATACCTGGGAGTCCACATCACCGAAGATCTGACATGGTCCACACACACTGACACTCTGGTGAGAAAGGCGAGGCAGCGCCTTTACCACCTCAGGCAACTGAGGAAATTCAAAGTCTCCCGGAGGATCCTTCAGTCCTTCTACTCTGGAGCTGTGGAGAGCATCCTGACAGGAAGCATCACTGCCTGGTTTGGCAACAGCTCCGCTCAGGACAGGAAGGCTCTGCAGAGAGTAGTGCGTTCGGCCGAGTGCACTATTGGAATTACACTCCCCACCCTGCAGGACTTGTACACCAGGAGGTGCAGAACCAGAGCCTGCAGGATCATGAAGGATCCTCACCACCCCAACAACGGACTGTTTCAGCTGCTGCGGTCAGGCAAGCGCCTCCGTAGTCACGCTGCAAAAACAGAGAGACTGAGACGGAGTTTCTTTCCTCAGGCCATCAGGACTGTGAACTCCGACCTCACCAGGGCCCCCACCAAGACACACACACTGCCCCTCTTATGCACACACACACTTAGGTAAAGACTACACATAATTTATAATTTATATTACACATACAATTTTCCCTTTTTTTACTATATTTTTTTATAAAGTGCTCTTATTGTAAATATTGTGTTGTTTTTTTATATAGAGCTCTTAAATATTGTAAATAGTGTGTTGGTTTATTGTAAATAGTGTGTACCTGTTATTTTGCACATTTCTGCTGAGCATTGCCACTTTGCATTTCACTACACACCTCGTGTGTGTATGTGACAATTAAACTCCTTGAATCTTGAATCTTGAATCTACATGTGCTAATTAGCTGACTGAGTTATGTTGTTTGGTTCACATGTTCACATTTTTGTTTTGTATATTTTATTACATTGTTCACTGGCAAAAAATAAAATAAAATAACTGACTTATTGGGATAAATAAAAATGCATTCAAAACTACTTTTTGCCCATTTCTGCTACTTTGTTAGGCTATAGAAATACTACACAAATATTGCTTACCACATATACAGTAAAAAATAATATACAAAGAAAACATTTGACAGTGTCATAGAAACGAGTGGTGTCTCCTGAATAAATGCAGTCTTTCTGCCATGTGAAGAGGTTAAACTCAGGTATTCACACAATTTGTGGTGAATGACAAATTGTTTCTTCAGGCAAAAAAGATTTGGTGTTTAAAATTGCTTTATTTTGGGGGTTTAGTGAAGGCGGGTCATTTTGACCCGGAGGACACGAGGTGTATACAGAATGTGAAGACATCAGGAGGGTTAAATCAAGGCTAATATCCACTGGTATCTGCTAAAGAGAAAGAAGGATGAGAGAGGAACGTGCCTGGAAGAGGGAGGGAGGGAGGAAAAGGAGGGGAGAGAAGGGAGAGAAAGAACCGGAGCACCTGGCGCCTTTCTTCTGTTCAACTGTCTTCTCTAGTGGTTTTGTGTGTGTGTGTGTGTGTGTGTGTGTGTGTGTGTGTGTGTGGAGAAGCATTTGTCTGTTGTGTAGGCTTTGGTAATAAAAGGCCCACTATCTTGGTGATGATAGGTGTGGTTTGGAATCAGCGAATAGGGTGACAATACAGAGAGAGAGAGAGAGAGAGAGAGAGAGAGAGAGAGAGAGAGAGAGAGAGAGAGAGAGATATCTTATCATCCATCTCCAGACTATACCAGATATGGTGGCTGGCGGAGCTCCCCCGCCCCCGCCTCCCCCATCATCACACATGAAGCGTTTAGAGGGCAAGGTGCAGCAGATCAGAAATGCTTGTGCTCGCCGGGCAACAATGTATCTTAGCATCCGAGCTGTGTAATACGATCCCCCCACCGGAAGAGCCATATACGGTCAAAGGGATCTCTGAAGGTATGAATGCTTTTGTTGCGCGCTCACGCAGCAGGCCGGTCAAGTTGCAGGAGCGTAGGCCTGACAGGAAACACAACGCGGCTTTTTTGTGATTCAGCCTCTCGGCGGTCGATCTAACATCCTGCAATTATGGTTTGCCACCAGCAACCTCTGAAGAATAATATCCCAAAGCAAATTTGCTCAAATCTGTCAAAGCCTTTTCTGCTATTTTGGACAAATATCACATTGTGTCATTGGTGCAGGTTTCTGCCCATAAATGGTCTTTATATAACTGAGTAAAGAAGTCGCTAAGTGAGGGGAAACACACTTTCCCCGACCCTTACTATTTGACGCTGCCAAAGGTAATAACAATGAGACATTGTATCCCGGGACACACACGCACACACACTTTTTACTGTACTTGTGAGGACCTTGCATGGACTATATACTGACGCCTAACCCTTTACAGTACACGCCAAATGTTAACCCTTACCCTAATCTTTTTGGCATTTTTGTGAAAAGTAGCAAGACATGAAAGACGGGGAGAGAGAGGAAAGATGACATGTGACAAAAGCTCCTGGGCAGGATTTGAAACCAGGATGTGGCGGCAACAATTCTAATCTTAACCCTAATTCCACATTCTAACAATAAGCTAGCCCCCTTTAAAGAAGAAGAAGAGCCTCGTGAGGACCTCATGAGAATAGAAATACAAGAACCTGCCCTCCACATTGAGGCCTCTTATGGTTTTTTGCAGTAAAAAAGAAGCTGACAGAGGCCTCACAGCGTTTTGAGGTCACATGGTCACATTCACTACAGTTTTAATGACTGCACAGCGTGGTCATAGGCGACAGGGCAGTAGTCACCATGACAACAACACGTTTACAGGGTTTTCGCTCACATATATTACAATTATTGGGTCTGCAGCGACACGGGAACCAATTTCTGTGTTGCCTTTTGACCTCAATCCAAATTACAGTCCCTGCAGTAGGTGTGAAGATGCTATTTTCCGCCCCTTTGATTCCAAGTGCTGTGGTGGTGTGCACAAAGGTGAAACTGGTAGGGTTCAATGCTTCTTTAATGCACCAACGATAAAAAGTGAAGGTATAAGACTTAATGCAAACATACATGGACGCCATCTTAAATACCCATGATTCCCTGCACAGAAGGGTGGTGAAATACATGGAACATACAAAGAGAATATGACCCATATCTGAACACATATTTACAGTATTTTACAGCGATGGCGTACTCCTGATAAGGTAACAGGACCATAAAGTCACAGGTAAAGCTACAACAGAGGCGCCTCTATACGTCTAGACGGTGCAAGTATTCATTTACAGATAATACAACTACCACGAGGAGTAGTTGTATTACCACAACCAGAAGGTACAGATATCAAATTCTTCATTGAGAGCCCCCGGGGAGAATTTATGCCACTCCTTCTGCAAGGCACTAAAGTCGCTATACTTCTCTGATCTATCGCCGCTGTCATGTGAAAACCCTTTTTCTTTTTCATGTCTTAATTCCAGTTGAAGGAGGGTTCTCCATGGGTTGAGACAAACCCTTTTTTCACGCCACAGCAGCAACACGGTTTGCAATTGCATTTCTGTTCTTCAGAGGTCTGGTCTTTTCATTCCAGCCTCCCGCAGACATACCTACACATTGCCAGACACGATAACTGGTACAAGGCCATTTTCAAGCTTACAATCTCCATGTTTTTGAAGGAAATTCCCCTCTACCCAGTTCCCGGGTCTAGTATTAACAATAGTGTTTGCTTGGGGTTGGTGCACAATAACACTAGGGCTGGCAAGTTGCCTGGGAGGCGGCAAACCACAGATAGTCTGATAGTCTGAGACCCAATTTTCCCACCTATACTCCTCGCTCGTTCTCCCTTTCCCCACCCTCTCCTCTACTTTCTTCTCTATCTGTCCTCGTCCCTCCCAGAGCCTGGCAAGAGATTACATAGACACACACACACACACACACACACACACACAATTGTCAGAGAAATGTTGGACAGAATCTCACAGTCACCCTGACAAAAAAGAAATATAGCAATCTTATAATAAATCATCTTTTCTTTAACACTAGAAAGGCCAAGCTGTCGTCAGATTTTCAAAATCAAGCCAGGAAATAAAAACCATGATTATAATTCCCTCCTTTAACTAACGGTGTGTTTGCCTTCTCTTTCTACTGTGCATTTCTAGTGTTAAAATATCATGCAGCTACAATGGGACACAAATTCCACCATGCTAAAATCCTATAGTAATAATCTCACCATTGACTATACCACAGCCACACTACAGTCTCTGTAGGAATATTATGAGAATATTATTGTGCTAGCCTCGCCCAGGCCTGTGCACCATTACAACCTTTCTATATTCATGTACAACAATAGTCTGAATGGGTAAAAAGGAAACAACTCAATTTGCAGTGTGTTGTGACATCCAGAAACCACTTCCCATTCATACATCATCTTCCCATTAATGGGCTCAACAGTGTTACCTCAGAGTATACTTGCTCTGCTGTCTGGCCCACATGCAGACAGAGGAAGTGGTGAAGAACGGGTTGTTTGAAATCTGTCAGCCCTTATACACTGGCAGACACGTACACACACACACACACACACACACACAGAGGCCCTCCTTGCTGCATTATTAAAAGGTTGTTAAATGAACATCACGCACACAGACAATAAATCAAACACACACACACACACACACAGGTCCTCATCTGCCAGGCTTTGTCACCATGGCGACCACTGGGTGTCCTGTTAGCAACCAGCTGGTGGACCCCTGATGTGATGCTGTGATAGGGATGACGTGTGTGTGTGTGTGTGTGTGTGTGTGTGAGAGAGAGAGAGAGAGAGAGAGAGAGAGAGAGAGAGAGAGAAAGAGACACCAAGATGAAGAGAAACATCTCTTCTTTGAACTGATTATTCTTGACCACGGACACACAAACTGAAGAGGGGGGGAGGGGAGGGGAAAGCGACGCAGACATAGCTAGGCACATTATCATATAGATTGATGTATTGATTGCCAATATGCAATTCCCAATCAAAGTATTTACTCCCCAATTCACTTTTATTGTGATGGGAACTGTGTTGCCGCTCCAGACAACGCGCCATCTGTTTCCCCCATTCTGCCAGAGATGTGAGAACGTGTAGCGACAAGCCTGGCCGTCTGGCTGGCACAAAGACAGCGATGTGTTTGTCTCATTCAGCTACCAGATTACAGGCTTCCTACAGGGGAAAAAAAACATCCATCATTCCATACTGATTTACTCACTCTCTCTCTTTGCCCTCTACTTTCTTCTCTCCCGCCTTCATCCTTTCGCCTCGTAGCCACACCTTTCATCAGATACCTGTCTCTTTCAGTTTGGAGAATGCGGGGCGATATCTAAAGCGGAAAATAACAGTATCTTGCTCTCGCATCCATAAAGAAAGACATCTCTGGATCTGAGTTTATTCAAAAAAGGTATTGCCTGGAACCAATATGCCATGAAAAAACGTCTTTCCATCACCGTTAAACATCCCCCCTGCTGAGGTGTCTTTGTGCAAGATGCTGAATCCCTACCAGCTCCAGGGGTGCTGGTTCTGCAGCTGACCTCTGACCTCCCTGTGGAGAAATTCCCTACAGGGGAAGACTGGCCAACATATAAGAGATCCCCTGAATCCTTTCTCCTTCTATAATAAGCAGGGCTCCCACACATCACATCAAATTCAAGGACTTTTAATGATTGTTTGGTGAAATTGACATGTTCTGGGGTAAATTAGACTTAATTAATCAGGCTTCATTTTTTCTCATGTCAGGTCAAAAAATCCAGGTGAAATCATTCATTTTCAAACCATTGCTATAGCAACGCAAATATCCATCAGAGTCTTCCTCAGCATGTGAAGTGTTGATCCTAGGACAGAGGGAGGTCCAGGGAGCTGAGGCATACTGATGCTACATTTTAATAGAAAAATCTGGTGCTTTCAAGGCCATCCATTCATTTTCAAAAACATTCAAGGGCTCATTTTATTTTCAAACTTCAACCTCAAAGGATTTTCAAGGCTCATGGGAACCCTGAATAAGCCCATTTCCTTCTGGTGTCCCATAAAGGAAAAGTCTAAGTATAGTACCGGAATTATCTAGTGGATTACAGGTGATCTGGTGGTTTACACAGCTAGTGTAAATAGCAATTGAGGTGTTAGTAGACCTCTGTTACGCAACAAGGAAAAGCTTTGCAGCTCATTATTTGAATGTTTTTGCTGTAGTTTATTCATCCCCCGGAAGGATTCTTTGGCAGGTCTGGCCACAGCGGGGATCAAACCTGGGCTCCTCTGACTGGGGGGTGACGCACTAGACAGTATGTAGAGCTTTCAGATAAAAAAGTTTATATATTTGATTGTTGTTGTTCTGAAATATACTTTTGAGTAAGTTGAGTGTATTCAGAAATGGACGAGGGGTCGAGGGATAGGAAGGTCTTGAATTTGAGGTATTATCACTCAGCACCTTTAAGAATAACCTATTATGACGACTCCTTTTTCATAGTCAGAGAGTTTTGATTCAAAGAGTATTAAATGCTGATTTTGCATTTTATGGTCAAGGGAGATAATCACAGTCTATGTTGATATAAGCCTTGCATCAATGAATGAATGAACACAAAGAAATAGAGGTGTGTAAATGAAAATGATAAAGAAATCAAATAAAGTACACAATTAACACAAAGGGGTCAAGCTTGGTACATCTTGGTATCCGATTACCAAAATTAACTTTTGTGCCATGTGAAAACGGACACCCCTTTCCTTCAACTTCATAGGTAGCGTCCCTGGGCTCATACTGCCCACCACATATGTATAAACGTGATCCATAGATGATTATTTATTAAGGGAAAATACAAAACAGATTGTTTACAGTATTTCAGCTGCAGAGAAACAAGGGATAGATGCTCACATTCTCAAAATGAAATCAGGAAATGCTGAATGAAAATGGTGTTGTGAGGACCGTGACGTGTCAGAATCTGCTTTATTTACAGAAATGGAACTTTACATTTGACTACCGTACTGTTACTATACTACAGACTTTACTGTACAAACTACCAGAAAGCAGCAGCTGAAACAAACTGTAGATCTCTAACTTCCAACACAACAGGCCCCCCACCAGAATAAAATACCTGGCACTTGTACCGGAGCGCCCTCTAGCTGCTTTCCTCTTCAGTACATGTAACTCATGAAAAAGGTAAGGGAAAGCAAAGAAGCCAGACTAGCTCAGACTGGAGCAATAAAACCGCCTGTTGAACATCACCATTACGTTTCCAGCAGAGGTTGCTCCCAACCTTGCTATAATCATACCTAAACTTGTATCTGTTATGGGAGGATGAATACAAGTCGACACATGGTAATCTCATTGGAGGGAAATCAGAAATGTACTCCGGTTGTGCAGTATTGGTCGCTAGTCGTCCTGTAGGGGCCAGATCAGTGACTGTACGGAGGATAGACGCTAGCAGTCTAGCTGTTGTCGGCCTGCAGCATCTTCTCAATCTCTTGATCCCACTGGTCGTCTTTGTTGTCCGACTCGGTCACCACCTCATACTCCTGAAGCTCCTGCTGCAGCTCCTTTTCCCAGTCTGCTGTCTCCTCTGAATGGGGAAGGGAGGGAGGGGGGAGTCAGAAAGAGAGAGGGATTGGGTGTGAGGTAATGAATTTACCTTTGATTAGCCAAACTAGCAGGCCGCAGGACAAAATGACCGACACAACATAAACAGATATCAGCCAGTTAGTGTCGTCTACCCCCTACATGATGGATATGATGCAGGTTGATTGGTTACATATTTATTGTAGAATTGAGGAATACTATACTGGTCATCTATGGGAACCATTAACCTGAATTGATTCTGATTATTGTTATTATTGTTGTCATTATTATTATTATTATTATTATTATTATGGGTTTCAATGCAGTTTTAGTGTCCCATGATGCTCTTTCAGAGGCTTTTCTACCCTGCCAAAAAATGTAACTCTGTGGGAAGCTTGTAACTTTCTCATTATTGGCACAAAATATCGTCTCTCAGCAGCTTGAATCCAAACGTAACCGCCTTCCAAAACCCATATTGGTCAAACCCTAATAAGTACAGTAAATATTTCCAACTGTGTCATGTGACTGGCGGTGAGAATTAAGAGAGAAACTCTAATGTAGCTGACCATCAGGAGAGGGGGGGCTCTCCTTCTTATCCAGCACCAGCTGCTCCATCTCTTTTCTCAGGTCCTCCTGGTTGATGGCCATCACGTCGAAAGCGTCGCTCACAAACTCTGACACGCCGGGGCTCGTCGACATCTCCTCCTCTTCCTCCTGAGGCGGCTGGGACAGAAAAGGCAATTCTTAAAATAGATAGTTCCTTCTGCAGTTCTGATTGGCTGAGGTGTGATTGAAGCCGTTGAGAAATACCCAATCAACACATAACTGAGTGCAGAATTTTAAATATTACTAATTCTGGTATTCTTAGCTACTGTTGCTAGGCAGAAGATAATATCTAATTATTACTGATAAAATACGATTTCTTTGTTTCTGTGTTCATTTGTGTTATTTTTTTATTACAACGTGTGTCACCAGTTTATAAAAGCAAGAAACGACTCAAGGCAAAGATTTACAGTATTTCTGTGGTAATAGAGGGTGGTGACACAACGCCTCCAGCAGCAGATAACAACAGAGGCAACAGCAACAGGATGGTCCCATATGATAAAAATACTGAGGCTTCTCCTTGTCACTGCCCATCAGAACTGAAAGTGTGTATCACTGCGTTCAAAAGTGCTTGCTTCATTTGTTCAACCTTTCACACATATTCATTCACACACACATATGTTTACATCAGGGTTTTGCCAGGGCACAAAGAGCCTCCAAGGTGGTGTGGTGCTCCTCAGCCTCGGTGCTGCCAAGCCACACCAGCCATCATTCACTTCTGAAGTTGGAGATTTTGCAGCACATTAACCCACTAATTCAATACAGACACACATACTACTATAGCTGCCTGCTTGGCTACCTAAAGCACGTCCCCAGCCTAATTTATCCTGATCAAGATAGACCATTATTTAGAAATGTTTTCCACATATTTCTGCGCACGCAAACGCAAACAGGAAAAAGCGTGTGATGTGATTAATGAGTATGTGATGCAGAGCTCATCAGTACAAATGGTCGGTGTACAGGCTCTTAAAGGATGAGATAAGAAGCCCCGCCTTACACTTCTCACCAACATCCTGCCTCATTTTTCACCTGAAAGTAGTAAGGTGCTAAGTAAGCAAGTTTTCTTTCTTCGACAGGTAGATGCACAAACTAGTCAGACTTAATGATAATAAGAAGCTTGTTTCTTATTCGCACAAGGCCCATTTTAAATGTTTGAAAATATAGGTAAAATGTATGAACGATTCCAGCTACCGGTCACCAAAAAAAAAAAAATAAAGGAAAACCCTGATATATACAAACATATATGCTGTGGCGCCCCTAATACCCTGTTGGTTCTCCACTGAGGTGCTACATGTTCATCACCGTGGACAGAGGTCGTACAGAGGCCGGCAGCCACTGGGGGAGATCAGTGAAGGCCAGTACTTCTCAATTGACACGTTTGACACCTGGCAGCGCAGCACAGGTGCGCCTCGTTCCCCCAATTAGAGCTGACCTACTTCTCCAGTATTTCAGGCAGGAGCCTCTTGGAGAAACCTCAGAGTGTTTCAGACCAACAGTGTGCTTAGCTGGCCAGCGGGCCCACGGCTCATGTACTACAGGCAAGAATGAGGATGTCGATTTGACTGAGTGGATTCTGTGTTGGATGCCTCTTTTGGACTGCGTTCTGGAGCAGGAACAAGGAAAGGCCTGGCCTCTGGACAACAACAGTGGTACTGACACTACTCTTCAGACGCCCTGGCAGGATGCCCAGGCCAGGTTTCACCCCCCTTCAGGCAGCACAATATTTCACCTAAGCCCTGGATAAAGGAACCCCAACCGGGATGAATTTTGGTTGCCATTACTTCCCAGTCCCTCGTGTTAATAAAGACCAACTGCTACCACTGCTTAAGACATTAAGACATATCCAGTCATTCCACATATGGTGGCAAATGCGGGCAGTCTGAGCCTTGCATGTTTCAGCAAACCAACTGAAATAAATTAAAGTCAAGACAAAAAAAAATAGAACCAACAATGGACAAGGCTCTCACTGCCACTATGACTGCTATTACTGAACTGTGTAACAGAACAGCTACTGTACTCTTGGACAAGAGGATGAGCCACCTGTTCACTAAACTCATACCAGAGGATGATGTTGAGTCATAACTGACTGAGAGAGTTACGCAGGGGGAAAGGAGGCCACGAGAGGAGTGGGTGAGTATTTTAACACCTTACTGTGGTGTGGGCCAGCAATTACTGCCAATTACTCAAGTTTTACGGCCGCTATACTCTCCCAGACCTTTCACCAATGGACCAAAATTCTTCCCGGTTGGGGTTCCTTTATCCAGGGAATATTGTGCTGCCTGAAGGGGGGTGAAACCTGGCCTGGGCGTCCTGCCAGGGCGTCTGAAGAGTAGTGTCAGTACCACTGTTGTTGTCCAGAGGCCAGGCCTTTCCTTGTTCCTGCTCCAGAACGCAGTCCAAAAGAGGCATCCAACACAGAATCCACTCAGTCAAATCGACATCCTCATTCTTGCCTGTAGTACATGAGCCGTGGGCCCGCTGGCCGCTAAGCACACTGTTGGTCTGAAACACTCTGAGGTTTCTCCAAGAGGCTCCTGCCTGAAATACTGGAGAAGTAGGTCAGCTCTAATTGGGGGAACGAGGCGCACCTGTGCTGCGCTGCCAGGTGTCAAACGTGTCAATTGAGAAGTACTGGCCTTCACTGATCTCCCCCAGTGGCTGCCGGCCTCTGTACGACCTCTGTCCACGGTGATGAACATGTAGCACCTCAGTGGAGAACCAACAGGGTATTGGGGCGCCACAATGCACACACCACAATCTATAGTAGAGCACTCTTACCTTCTGCATGTCACTGATGGAAACCGGTGGGGTTTTTGGTCTGATGTTCTCTGCACAAGAAATAATATAATTCATTAATTTTACATTTGCAAACCACTATATGCCATTTTGCTGGCTAGGAGCAGCTGCTTGACTCTGTGATGGATAATAATCTCAATCCCCAACAGGAGCACCAACAACTTGCCTACATGTGGTCATGGCAGCAATGCTACAGTACACAACCATACTGTGGAGCAGGGATGGCCAACCATGTGGATTACTTCCTCCCCTCTGGTTGATGGTGTACTAATCCAACCAAATATCCTTCCTGAGAGGACAGAAGCCCTCCAAAAGGTTAGCAGTCTAACCATTTGCCAAATCTAAACTGTTACCTAGGTTATATTATTAGCAATTTTGATATACATTGCCCCCATAAATTGGATTCCTGACCTAGATCACCACAAATAAACAGTTAACTCTCTCAAAGGATATGGAGAAGTCAGTTGAGTTGTCTTTTTTTTCATCCAAGCTCCACAATGTGAGTAATGTGATGCTGTGTAACAAGCCCAACGCTGGTAGTGGCCCATACTGAAGTGAATAATTGGTGAAATGCCCCTTTTGAGCACCTCTGCAGTTGGTTAAGTGTGGAGGTCTAATCCATCATGATGAAATACGGACCTGTTAAGGCGACGTCCTCAGGTGAAACACTGGCCCCTCTGTCCTCGTCCTCCTTCTGCTGCTGCTGGGCTGCCAGCGCTGTGAGCTGAGCTGACTGCTTGATCAGAGACACCCGGTAGAAATAGTTCCTCCAGAAAACCTCCTCCTTCACACTGTGAAACACACATACAATACGTTCCCTTGTGAATATAAGCCCCCACCCCCATCCCCCCAAAAACAAAACACACTAGCACTAACAATACTAATGGCATGAGATAGAGGCTACCCATCATAATGACCATGGTTTCATTTGTTCAGACAGACAGACAGACACAGAGCAGGCTGTTGGTGGACTACTGACAGTTTGGGGACCAGGTCGAAGCGCATGCGGTTGAGCAGCTGGTCCTCCTCCAGCATCACTGTGGCCAGAGCATACATCTGCTCCATGTCGAAGTGGAACTGGACGCCAGCGGGGGGGTCACGCAGGAAGTTCCTCTTGTCCTACAATTGGACAAAACACAAACTCGGGTGCCTCAGTCTTTTTTTTTTTTTGAAATGATGCATAACTGAAGAACTGTAATGGATGAAATGAACCAGCATAGTTACCAGAGGGTTATAGTACGGAAACAGAAGGAAAACGTTTCTAGATCCATTTAAAGGTTTACACTACTTCATTATATGTAAGGGATAGTCTACCTGCACTTCGCTTCAAGGTCTTGAACTTCCCTGTTGGGGCTTATTTTACCAGCTCGCTGTACATTATCCCGCTTATTACAGTTACTCATTCATTCTCGTTGGCCAAGGTCACCATGTGATGCGTCGTCAGCTGGCAAACAAACTTCCAGGATCTTTATCCGTCTTCTCTACTTGATGTTGTTTTGTTTTGGAATCATTATCGACTATTAGATATTACACCAAACGTGTCACGAAGGACACAAGAACGCATATGAAGACTGGCCGCGATGTGATTAGATGTGAGTGGTGTTATGAGAAACACAACAAGCTGTTCAGAAATAACAGACCTCAGAATGCATTCGTTGGCCAATCACAGCTGAGTATTCAATGAAGCTGTGTAATAAATCACATTATCGTGTAGATGCCGACATATCTTTTATATTGCTTACAGCAGACAAAGCAAGGATCTGTTGTTGGATTGTCTCCTCCTCGTTGTAGCCGACCCAGGGAGGCACTGCTGCATCTAGACACAAACACCAGCGCACACAAGCTCAGTCACCTGATGTGCTTTAAAGGCCCAAAGCACACAGGAGCATTCGACATTGTTGTGCTTCAGACAGGTGTTTCATCACTGAATCAATAGGCTTATCTGTCAGGCACACACATACAGTACTGTGCAAAAGTCTTAGGCGCATTCACTCTGTGAAGCAAAGATGCTTTCAAAAACAATGAAATGAAAAGTTTCTAAATATCAAAACATTTACTATAAGAGCAGTAATGTAAAACAATAATGCAGAAAACAAAAAAATAAACATCTAAAACCAAATTTAGATTTTTTTTTTTAAGAATCTAGGGTGCCTAAGACTTTTGCATAGTACTACACACACACACACACACACACACACACACACACACACACACACACTATTATTGTGACTAAGATTATTGTTTTCCATCCCACCTGATTTTTTGGCCTTGTTTTCCTGGACAAACTTCTCCTGTTCCTTTTGGAAGTCTCCCAGAAACGTCTGGAAACAGGCAAATGTGCAAGTCAGCACACACAAACACAACAAATCCTTTGCATGCCTATTCTTATCTATGTGCAGGCGCCAGTGGGAGACAGTGAGGTCAAAGCCTAACACAACATTACAGCTACAAACTGAGGCGATGTGGCTGCCCAGAGAGAGTGACAAGCATCACCTCAGTCATTCCATATATTGGCCCTGGGGGTGTTTTGCAGGGGATATGCTGTAAAACTTGTCAAACATGCCTTGTCTATGATGCCGTCGATGTTTCCGTCTTCCACGCTCTTCTTGATGGTCTGAGCGGTCTCTGCCACAGACTCGGATATCTTCTTGGTGGCATTGGAGGCAAAACTGAAGATGTAGTCTGTCAAAGGAGGAAGGGGAAGGGATGCTACAGTCATCATTATGTTATTGGACCGTTCATCAAAACATTGCTGCAGCAGCATAGGAGGAATGTAACAGGACACAATTCATGTTACGCCTGCGAATGCATACACACTCATATCTTCATATCTTGGCACTGGAGGCAAAGCTGAAAATGAATCTTCAAGGGGAAGAGGAGGCAGTCCTCTAGTTAATGTAATAGCAGTCACTGTACTGGCAGACCTTTCGTCAAAAAAATTCTACAGTAGCATAGGAGAAATATAACAGAATGCAGTTTGGTCTGTTTCTTTTAACTGGTCACGTTAAATAAGTGACATACTACACATAGAGAAATACATATATATGTATTTAACATGGGCAACAGGGCTGTGCTGAACAGAAAACCAAAGCCTCAAACCATGGATAAGCAAATTTGCTATCTGACGTTAAGCTAGCTCAAGTCCAACGGAGATCATAAATGTTTTATTACCACTCAGTCCTTTTCCCTGCTGGGAGTTTTCTTGGTTTGCTGCTGGGTCTGCTTCCTGTTCAGCTGGCTGCTGTTTGTTTACTTCGTTTTGTGCTTGGACAACCTTTTCTTCTTGCTCCACAGCCAAGTTTTCCTTGTCATCCGACTTCTTTGTATATGTTGGGTTCTCCAAGCCCAGCCACGACCCAAAACCTTTCAACATTTTCGCCGAAATTAAATAATGTTGTAGTTTGGATGAAAAAAATATTAATCTGAGCTCTCTTGGTGCTTCTTGGGTTTGACGTAACCAGGAACTAAACCTACAGTATTTCTTCTTCTCTGTTGTTTTTGAGTAAATCATACACTAAATGCGGCTTATTGCCACCTAGTGGTGAGTAGGCTATTATGCAGCCTTCCTGTGCTGCTCGTAAACTTCTACTTTCGACTTAAGCAGTCGCAAATACTACAGTAGTCGCGTATTCAAGTGCTTTGGGTCAGAAATAATAACAAAATTGACTCTGTAACCACAGTAGTTTTTGGTGGCTGTTGTTTTATGTTACAAAACAAGCAGCTCCTTTGTGCTGCAGAGGCAGAATGAAGAGGAGGAAAAATGGGCATCAGACATATAACTGATGTTTTAATTAAATTATCAGTGAAAGGTTGTAGAACAACTTATGTAGGCCTTTGCTACATCCACAATACAGCAATATATTCACACGCCAGCATGAAGCCATGTAAACTGAGTTGTAGCAAACTGCATTGTATTTTCAAGTAAAAACCATGTAACTGTCATTTTCCCCAAATTATCTGAATGTAGCAATAATAATAATAAAACACAACTTTTGCCATCAATTGTTGACATGGCTTCCATGTTCTCTCTTCATTTTAGCAACTTGGGAATCATAGCAAATTTCCCCTCTCCTAGTCGTATAAACGTACCAATTTATTGTGACACTCAATTCAACTACAGCATTTCAAGCTCTTGAAGGCAGCATAAGGCTTCATCTGACGTAAAGATATCACTAGAAATATGGGACGTTATAAATAATATATATATATATATATATATAACGTTCGTCCTCTTCATATTATTATTGCTATCATTATTGTAATTATTATTATTAACCACGGCCGTAAGACCAAAGCAACCAAACCACATGTGATTTCCTAACTTTACCAGCGGGTGGCGACGATCTGCCCTGAATTGTTTTGCATGATCCCACAACCAAGCGAAGAGGAAGACAGCCGCAGACACATGACAGGCAGGTTGAGGTCAGATTTGGACTTGATCAACGTTATAATTTGATTTCAATTCATTTTAAGTACCTAGCTAACCCTGGCACACAGACGTCTTGTCTAGAAATCATTAATTTCAGTTCTTTGTCCAGTGTCTGATCCGATAGGTTTGAGCAGTAAATGAATGGTAATGGTGCAATCCATTTTACCATTGTAAAAACCGACCTCCGACACGGAAAAGTGCAATAGAGCAGTCATTCAAGTGAGAAATACCCAGTCGGAAACTCTGGCAAGATCCAACTGGTCCGAGTTCACCGATATAAACACACCTGACGTCACAGCAATATAGCGGTGCACACCGTGAACAGTAAACACAATTCCCTTTTGCATCAATTTTTACTTAATATGTCGTTTTTGTTATGAAAACATGTTGAAACAACTTTGTAGTTTACATTTGTAACGTAATTCGGTTGATTTGTGTGCAACGTTACGAGATAGAAGTCTTTACTAGCGTGTGGTACTAGCCTACTAACGTTAACGGTGCTAGTTCACTGATATGCGCCGTTTCTCTTCACTAATGGCGCAGTAGTAGTTGATGTAGGTCTAGCCAGGCCATTCCGTTGTTTTGAGAAGACGTCACGCCAAACCCCATTTGAAATATGTCAATTTAATGCTGCCCTGCTTATCGCCAAAAGTAGATACCTGTTTGAATAGGACTTAAGGCGTTTTAGTAATTGGTAGTCTTATCGTATATTCGGCATGTCATAATCCACTAAGCAGCGCTTTATCTCAATACAATTTCAACTTTTAAGTGTTGGTTCACACCGCAGACGAGTAACAGACGAGCCAAATATACACATTGAAATTGTATTTAAGTAAGTGCTGCTTGGTGTATGAAACGCAAGCCGAATTGAAGAGTAAAACCATTGAATTCGTATAAGGTCTTCAGTCATGTTATGTCAGTTATGTATCTGCCGATAAGAAGGCGACATTAAACTGCCATGTTTTTGAACGCGGGACAAACATTAGTCGTTAGTCCTGTAGCCAATGTAATCTGTTGTTTTTGTCTGTCTGCCTACATACAGTAGTCAGGTTTTGTTTTTGTGCATTCAGCTGAATCTGTTTTGTCCTTGTTTTTTCCACGTGAAGAATGAAGACCCTGGTGGTGTTTGATTTTGACCACACTGTGGTTGATGACAACAGTGACACTTGGGTGATAAGGTGAATAATAGATTAATTGGAAATACAGTTTATAAGGATGTCATACAAATATTACATCTAACCTATAAGTACCTTAAGGAATATTCTAGGACTATTACTGTTGAGTATATACTGTTGAGTACCAGACACACTGTAAATCGTGTATGGGAACGTAGTGATTGGCCATCCATGGGGCCTGTTCATTACAGGCACTGTAATGACATCACTACGCCTATTACGTCTCCATGCATGTATCTTTCATTCATATTTGTTGTACCTGTTCCCAGGTGCCTCCCAGATCAGGCCCTTCCTGATTCACTGAAGAACTCCTACCGAAAAGGCCACTGGACTGAGTACATGGGCAGAGTGATGTCCTACATAGGTGAGAGCTCATCATACTGTCTGGAAGCCATTCATTCATTTTTCAGATGCCCTACCCTTTATTGTGTTTGCTAATCAGGAGTGATTTGGGGTTGGCTCATCACTTGGGCGTCTTTGGTACACTTTGCCCTTGCTGAATGTGATGGAGTTCATCTTTTTCAGAATTGCATTTTGCTTTGATGGATTCAGTTTTTATAAAGTTGAGCAACATATCCAGTCTCATCACCACTAGCTTGGCAGAAAAGTCTATTAATGATATTATTGAATTCAGACTTATGCACTGGCACCAAAGTATAATTTAAATTGTGGTTATCGTGACAACACTAATACCAGTCCTAGCAGTGATGGGTAACTTAACTTTTCACCACTCCCTCCCATCCTTCTGTCTTATGATGATTTACTTGCACTCCCTCTCATCTATACATCCTTTTCTCTGTCTGTCCATCCAGGAGACCAGGAGGTCAGTCCCGAGAGGGTCCGCCGGGTGATGGAGACCATCCCCTTCACATCTGGAATGACAGAATTATTGACGTTCATATCGGAGCATAAAAGCACCATTGACTGCATAGTCATCTCCGACTCCAACACCGCATTCATCAACTGGATCCTCCGCGCCGCAGGAGTCCAGTCGGCCATCGACCGGGTTTTCACCAACCCGGCTACGTTCAACGAGCACGGCTGCATGGAGGTACAGTGCTACCACACTCATGACTGCGCCCGGTGCCCCGTCAACCTCTGTAAGAAAAAAGTCCTTAGAGGTTTACCTGTCGGAGGAGTCGAAGGGCGGCGTGGAGTATCAGCAGATGTTCTACGTGGGAGACGGCGGGAATGATCTCTGCCCCACTTACTGTCTGAGAGGGCACGATGTTGTGATGCCCAGGAAGGGCTACACCCTGGAGAAACTGCTGGCCAAACTGGAAGGTCAAGAGGGCAACGCCTCTTTGAGAGCTAAAGTCATTGCCTGGAGCAGTGGCACTGAGATTCTGGAGGAACTGAAAGCAAGTATGCCGTCATAGCCAGGGCAGATGCTGTGATGTACAGTACTTGAGTCTCAGTTGTAACGGAAATAAGGGAACCTGTACTGTAGGGGGGGGGGGTATTTTAAGAAGATGATATTTATAATTTTAAGCCAGCGTGTCCTCATTTTTACTAGGATTTACACTAACATAAAGGTCACACAAAATGTATGAGTGGCTCCTTTTCCATGTTCAAAATGTTTGGGATACTGGATATAAGGTCTTAGTTGGGATAGGGATCCATGTACCCACCAATACACTGAATGTGACCCACCAATAAAGATTTTGATTCTTTACTATATAATATGAGCTCTCCAGAACCTTCCCCTGCGCCCAGACGGCTTCAGTAGTCCACGGACACCCGGCGTCTTGAATTGTGTCGACAACTTCCTTAAATGAGTCACTGTTGCACTCCATGATAGACACAATACATTTTCATCTTCAGAAGTTAGAGCACCAGGAATGACCAAGACCTACTGCCATGTTTGACTGACTGACTGACTGACTTTGTGGAGGTTCTCCATAATAGGCAAGCATGGAGCCGCCCAAGGCTAAAAGTGACTGGTGGTGTGCTTGTTTAAATTGTACACCAGCGTCAGAGCCCTCATGGACGCACAAGCAAATCCAGTGAGAGATGTAGCAGTGTATGTAATAGACCAAAAGTTTGCGTCCTCATTTAGAGGGGTTTTGGGGATGTTTTTCAGGATTCCCAAGGTGAACCGAAGAAGGCAACCTAAGCCAACAGGTTTATTTTTATAGCCCTTTATCACAAACACGCCTCAAAGGACTTTACCGGCCTAACTAGGTCAAGCTGATTTCATTTCATTTTATGACACGATTACGTGCCCAAGTAGTTTCAAAAGCTAAGCAGGGACAATCTATGAACACAGAAAGTGTAGAGAGGTTGGAAAGAAAGATGAAATTAAGATCAGGTGAAACTTTATGGCGGCATATAGGATCTGGTTGATTGTTGGAGCAGTATATGATGTGCTGTCATCACCCCAAAACCTTGGTGAAGACCCCCCATCTGTCTTTGTTTTGTTCAGACAGGCACACATATCCTGTCAAGATGCAAAGTTAGTCTTTCCCAAGTTGGCGACATAACCAAACGCTGTAGTGCCTGGCATTAGCAATTGAGAGTAAATTAAGAGAAATCAATTAGTTACCTGATAGGTAAGTGAACCCTACACATCACATTGTTTTTGTATGTGAAGGGGAACAAAGCTGAAAAAAAAAACTATCCCTGAATTGGCACAAGTGGATAGGGATTTGAATCAGGATTTGGAGAGGGATGTAGGCCAACAACTCTCAGAGCGAGCTCCAGCCTAAGATCTAACCAGGTATTATGGTCCAACACTCAGCGGGCTTTGTTTACCTTGTAGAAATCCCTGTTCAGTGGGAAGGGAGCTTTAGATGAGGCATGCAGTAGTGCAGGAAGAAGCCTAGGTACATAGCTATCAGCCAAGGCTGTCACTGAACAGCGAGACTATGAAGCCAGGGCACACCTTGTGGAAGTTGACGAGTTTACTCAGGGAGGTAGGGATTCCTTGTCAGCTTTGATCAAGCCATAAAGGTCGGCTTGAGAAACAGCGAGTGTCTCTGGCTGAAGAGAAAGCACCGGTGAGACCCCAAAGTATGGAACGCCATCTCATAACTAGGATAGTTTCATTTATTTATGTTATGATGGTATAGCTGTAATAGCAGATGTGGGTACTATCGTGCTGTGTCTTTACTGATGTCAGGTTTTGGTGTCAGCTTCTAGACTCCCATTTAGCAACAATGTTCAACAATCACACCGGGAGAAATCCATCATAGAAGAGGAAGAGATACTAATTTCTCCACCGACAGTACCCTCAATAGACCAGAATGCAATGCAGCCACAGATGTGTTTTGAGTAAGGGGCGCATAGTACCTGCAAACCCCTGCCCTTACCTCCGTCACCCCGGTGTATTAGCACGTGGGATTGTTATATAAGATCTGATGTTTTGGTAAATGACTGTGGGAAGAGTGGATGATGATGTGTGTGAGGGTTCCTCATTAAGACATCCTTGAAGACATCCTTGACCAACAAATGAAGATTGGTTGTGTTAGAATGTAATTAATGAATCAAAATATTTCTCATCAATCTAATACTGTACTGATGACAAATGTTCATGTTCAATTTAGGAATAGTTAAAAACAATGTTAGTACAATAAGGATGACTATTTTCTGTGATTACCTCCCTACCTGTAGTGATCCTTGTTCTATGTAACCTTGTTATATGTAACAACTAAACAACTAAGTTCCCTTAGGACAAAAGTCTTGGGAAGTTCATGGTAAATGGAAAAAGTTTGGGAACCCCCTTGATCTGTGACCCCCAACCCCCCTCTGTTCTTTAATAAAGCTGTATTGATTTAAAAAAAAACAAAAAAACAGCCCTAGCCTAAAGGTCTCTTGGGTGAACCAGCCCTCCCCCCTCTCCCCTCAGCCTCTAATCTCATTTCCAATTCTGTCGACAAGCAGTCTCGGTGACAGAGTGGAATGCATGCATGTGGTCGAGTTTATTTGCTGCTGGTTGATTTTATTATCTAGGGTGCGCTGAGACGCAGAGGCCATGGTTCAGGCCGGGATAAAGCACTGTATGAGATAATGTAGGACTGGACGGTGTGCATTCAGCGCACTGAAGGACAGCGCAGACAGCTGCGTCAAGTCTGCCAGAGATAACCAGACTAATACCGGAAATAGGTGTGTTTGCCTTCGACATAAAAGCGCAGAAAACTATTAAGTCTTGGTTCGACAGATCAATAAAAAATCGCAAAATACTCGCTGGGATTATTACATTGGAGAGAAATTACATGTATGTATGGCATCCTTCGTATGCTTAGATTACTATGAGTATAGCAAGGGCGTCAATTGGCACTTGCTATTTGATGGGTTACTAGTTACCTCATCAAAATTGTAATCAGTAGGCCTAACGTAATCCAAGATAAAAGAAAGTGAAAAAATATTTATTTCAGGTTTGCACACAAACCTAAATTTTCTTTTGTGCCACATTCACAAGATGTAGAAAGCGTGCTACTATTGGCCTACTATCTAGCTTTCATCTTGAAAGTATTCCCAGAAATAATCATCAGCTTTTAGGGGGAAAAAGTATTTTCATTCTGTTGGCCTACTAATTCTACTACTACTACCTCAATGTGTTTTTTTTTCTCTCTCGGTTATATTATATATCTATAACGGTGCAATAAATACTTTTTAATTGATTTAATTGTGAACAAGCGTTTTATTTTGAAAGTTGTGACCGGAAGTCTTCCTTTTTCTTTCGTATGTGACACTAGTTAGACCTGCTGTCAGCTGTACGTTGTTTTCAGTTTTAACAGGAGAGCGACGTCGCTAGATAACAGGTCATGCCGGGATCTTAAAGAATAATACATACAGGGTGTCATTATTATTATGTTGTTAGAGTCTGACAGGAAATATTCCATAGGCCAGCCAGTGTAAATGTTGTTGAGATCCGTGGGAATTCACATCAAATCCTGTAGACCATGTTGATCAGGTATGTTTATGTTACGGCCATTGTCCATGTTATGTATTATGCTCCATCAATTGTATTTTTGTCTGATCAGTCCAAACTTTTCTTATTTGACTTTTGTCCATTTTGCCACCCACTTAATAATTGAGATGATGAAATATCCAAAGTCTATCAGTTACTTTACAAAAAAATGCTGTTTGCAGTGTCATAATAAAAAAAAAGCACTGATGTAATAATTGCATCTCTAAAACAGTGTAGTGAGTTTGTAAGGTAGGTGCACACCAATGTCAGTGAACCTGGCTTATAACACATTTCTGATGTGATGGCCATTTGTGTTGTCAGAACAAGAGAATCATATGCAATGAAACCAGATCTATAGGAGAAATTCAACACCATAATTCAACACCGCAATTGATGCATGTCTGTGTATTATATCACCATAACACCATTTATTATGCATGAAGTGCTACATTTTTAAAGGAGCAATCTTTGATTTCAGCAGGAAACTCATTTGCACATCAAACTGAAACATGGGGCAAGCGAGGTCAGGGCAGCAAATTAGCTTCAATTCCCCTATTCTGACACATCAGAAATTACACTTTTACACTTTTCCAAAACACAATTGAGGTAATGACAAAAGTTATTATTATATGACTTATTAACACCTTCAGTTGCTTCACAGCTGCTCCCCATGCAAATACCAGTGTTCTGTCCAACTTCACATCCTACAAAACAAATTTAATAAACACATTTATTAAATTATGTGTTAAAGTAATTTAGAATCACATTTAGACTTTTGTTAATGAAACTCATGTTTAACTTTTATGTGACTTGGCTGTGTATTTGTTCAATTTTGTTCCTTTAAAGGAAAAATCCACCCTCAGATTCTTGTATCATCAGTGTTGTAATTTGCTTTTTTGGTGTACCCACTTTTCCTCAACCTGCCTCATCTACTTCTACTTCAGTTAGTAATTTCCTTCCTGTATGATTGTTGACCATCGGTGCAAAATGGTGAGGCTAGAAAGAAGTCCTTGCTCTTTGATTCTGAGGGGCCGACACCAAAACCTGATGAGTTTTAGGGTGGATTTTTCCTTCAACAATTATGACTCTGCTTTCAGGCATGAAGTGAAATTTTCTCCTGTCCCAGACAGACCAAAAACATGTCCTCCAGAAGACCTGAGGAACTCTACACGTATGACTTCTGCGATGCGAGCCACTCTGAGGAGGTGCTGGGTGCCCTGCAGGCCTTCTACGCTGAAGGCTTGTTCACAGATATCACCCTGCAGTGCTCCTCCGGCCAGGTCCTCCGCTGCCACAAGGTGGCGCTCTGTGCACGTAGCTCGTACTTCAGAGTCATGTTCACCACAGACATGAGGGAGAGGATGAACAGCCTTGTCAGGTATGTATGTGGGTGTGAGAGGAGGAGAGAGAGGAGGGGGTCATCATGGACTGATTATGCCACTTAAAGGTCCCGGGGCATTCACGTTCGATACCCCCCAACCCTCTCTAAGCGATCATCATTTAACCTTGTACATCATGCGGCAACCCCTTCAAATACCCACCCAGTCAGGTTTTCACCTTGTCTCATTAGGCGAGCAATACTAGATATTGAAGATAATGTGCAGATTTGTATGCAAGGGTGACTACAAAGCATCAGGGGCAATGTCAGTAGAATATGCACTCATCACAAAATGATAACAGCTTAGACAGTATAAAGCCTCATACTGTAGCCCACTGCACCACAAGCACCTTGCTGGAGACACATGATCCAATTTATATGAACAACATATTGCAAATTTAATGGCCTAGTGATTAAAGAGACCGTCCTTCAACCGGGCGACCCGGCTTCAAACCCCATGTCGGCAAACATCTGCCACGCTGGTGGTGTCTTTTTAGAAATGCGCTGACTCCCAACCAGCTCCGGGGGTGCTGTTCTGCAGCTGACCCTGACCTCTGACCTCTCCGTGGAAGCAGGCGAGGGGAAAAGGGAATTTCTCTACGGGGATCAATTAAGTATCACAAGAAATTACACACTAAAACATGAGCTAGCCAATCCTTTGGGGTTCTTGGTATTCCACAGCCTAGAAGCATGTAACCTGCATGTCCAGCTGGTAATCCATGCATGTGGGAATTACAGAGAGGGGGTTTTTGTGTGTTGAGAAAGGGCTGTGTGTCCTACATGGACCACTGTTCTCACCTACTGCTCTCTCTTCCTCCTCCCCTCCAGGCTGCCGGTAGTGGATGTGGAGGTGTTGTCCGCCTTGGTAGACTACATCTACTCCTCCAGACTCACCATCACGCCGCTGAACGTGGAGAGCCTATTGGAGGCCGCTGACCTGCTGCAGTTTGGAGCGGTGAAGAGGGCCTGCGAGGCCTTCCTGGTCCGTCTGCTGGATGCAGATAACTGCCTGGGCATGCTGGACTTCGCCCAGCTCCACACATGTCTCGACCTGGAGAAAGAGGCCCACAGGCTACTGGCTGGCAGGTTAGAGATCAGCTCTCCAGCCACCGCCTCCTCTTTTTAAGTAAAACTTTCTTTTTTGCAGTGTTGGGATCATAAAATTTAGAACTAAGACAAACTGAAAACATCTTCACCAACAATGAAACACTTGAATGACACTCCTGAATTGAACATTTAAATCACATTGTTGTATCAGCAGTGCTTCTTTGTATACATGTAATATGCTATAAGCCATGTTTGCTAATGTTACTGTATTGTCCATAGAAGAGATGAAAGCAGCTGATCAATCAGAACCAGAGAGCTGAAATCACATTCAAATAAACTGATCATTCGTTAGGTCTATTTGCCTTAAATGCAGCATGGGACTGTCTATGTAACTTACTGGAAGATTAAACAAGATTTGTTTTGCCCCAGGTTTCAGGAAGTGATCAGAGAGGAGGAATTTCTAGAGCTGGATCCTGATAGGCTGGGCGCTGTCCTAGCAGCGGGGAACCCGGGACTGGTCGCGGAGGCGGTGGTCAGGTGGATGGGTCACGACCCTCTCAGAACAGAGGTTCTCCCAGAGCTTCTCTCCTCCCTGCCCCTTGACATAAACCACCTCAGCGCCTTGCTGGAGCTGCACAGCGACTATCGGCTAAACGACATCATGTCAGTGTTCACCCTATCACCCGTGTTCAAACAGCCCTCCGGAAGGCTTAATAGGACAAGTCACAACTCCAAGTTGATGGTAATTGGGGGCTACCACTGGCACCCTTTGTCTGAGGTGCTCCGCTGGGACCCGCTGGGTGGGGTGTGGGAGCAGGGCGGTGTCATGCCAGATCACACCAAGGAGAGCTATGCAGTGGCTTTGCTGGGCTGTACCATCTATGTGAGTGGGGGGTACAGAACCGACACCACCGAGGTGTTGGACACTGTCTGGGAGTACAACAGCGATTCTGACCATTGGGCTCGAGGGCAGCCCATGCTAACTGCCAGGTACTTCGATATAAAATCCTCTTATTTTTTTTTTGTTCACAAGGTTATTAAGTTACAGCTCTTTTTGTGATAGGGTTAGCCTCTGGGTGTCCTGGCAATACGGAGTTATAAGCCTCTGAAGACATACAAGCTTCAAACCATTTCTCATAACCAAGGCTGGAATTTATTCACTTTCAGCTTAGTATGTGTAAAAACTCTCTAAAATATCCAATAATAACAATGAATACCCCTGCAGGTACTACCACTGTTCAGTGGCCTGTTGTGGGTGTGTGTATGTTATAGGAGGCTATAGAGGAGGTTCGGCCATGGGACGGACAGAGCTGTTTGATCCACTGAAGAGGAGATGGGTGGCTGTAGCTGATATGGTGGAAGGTGTGTAGTGCAGCACTTGTCATATGTTATCTTTCCTTTCCATATTGTTTATTAGATTCAATGTTAGACTTGAACAAAGCAATGCATCGACACTGTCCTGTCTGTCTTTTCAGGTGTAGGGAACGCCTCGGCGGCCATGCTGGGCGACAACATCTATGTGGCGGGCGGTAATTATGGTTACAAGGGCAGCTGCAGCTACAACAAGATTCAGAGTTACAAGGTGGACGCTGATCAGTGGAGCATCCTAACCACCTGCCCCCATCCAGGTAGCCCCGACGCTAACTCACACGTTATCCAGTTACTTGAAGTATTCCGATAACATGGAAATCAAACAGATAAAATCGTACTGCTCCACAAGCACTCCATACATCACGAGTGCTCTTGATCGTTGGCCCTGCTCACAATCACACACACACACTCACTAGTGTTATTAGCTGTTTCCATCCAACTGTCAAGTGAAATTTGAAATGTCGTAGCTGCACTTTAGCTGCATTTTCATCAGATGGGTTGAACCAAATAAACAGGCTTCCTGTACGTAGTAAGTAGCTACGTCAGAAAACACATCCTCAAGAAGTATCAGTATCAGTATCATACAACCACAATAGGAGCCGTGTACATGGGAGACACAGCACATACTATACAACCTTGTTGAGAGGTCAAATATTGGTAACACTGTACTGGAAGTGATGAAGACATTATAAGCGAATTGTGATTGCATGACCATCACAACCAAAACATAATACGTTTATGATCCAGTCCTCAACACACCCAAAGTGGGGGATAAAATGACTGGATGAAAAAAAAACTATTGGCACACACACCAAGAAACATGAAACTGGGTTTGGCAAGGAAAGCCTTCATCAAAGTAATCGCATTGGATTTCATTTTTATTTGGCTCCTCGTACAAGAATTGCATTGATTAAGCGCACTTCTATCCCTCACACTGTCATTTTCTGATGTTTGTCTGTTGATTATATTGTAAGAAAAATGTATTTATGGCTCTGATGATCTTATAATCTGCTTTTAATGCATCGCAATGAACTTCAAGTTAAGATACTTCAGAGGCAAACTGGCTGCAAATGTCATTTATTTGACAAAGGCATTACAATTGCTGTTTATTGCAGAACTGCTCTATCAACAAAAAACGCTTATCAACACCTTAAACGAGTGAAAATGATTTTGGCGATACTGAGGAAATTGTATTGAAATTCGCTGGATCCATTCAGCTTTTCTAATTCGATACATCCTAATTCGCTTCGAACGGAAACCCAGTTATTGCCATGCCATTGCTCTCTACAGAGTACGGGGTGTGCCTGGTGCCTTTGAACAGCAGCCTCTACCTGGTGGGGGGCCAGACCACGCTGGCTGAGCGCTACGACCCAGAGACAGAGGAGTGGATCCCACTGGCCAACATGAAGGAGAGGAGGATGGAGTGCGGGGCGGTGGCCATGCTGGGCTGCGTCTACGTCACTGGGGGCTACTCCTGCTCCTAAAGGGACCTACCTGCAGAGTGTGGAGAAGTACGACCCTCGCACAGATTCATGGGACATAGTCGGAGAGCTGCCGGAAGCGGCGCGTCTGCATGGCTGTGTCTGCATTTATTTCTAATGGGACGTGGTGCGGAGAGAGTCGAGCCATTAATACTGCATTAACATCCACCTCACGTTGGCCCCTCACCTTGGAATGAGTAAAAAAAAAAAGAAGATGTTTACAGAAAAGGCACACTCTTTAAAGGGCAGAGATGTACAGCTGGGCGAGGATTGCTTTCGTTTTACATCAGGCCACCCTGGTGGCAGGCTGCCCACCTGCTCACCCGAGTCAGCAGCAAAAAAAACAGGCCACAACAATAAAATATAATCTGACAAATCTGAGGAGTAAGCACTCCACAATTCAATTCCCAAATGTACATTAGCAAAAGAAACATTCAAAGTTTTTTATCTCTTGTTAAGGTGCATTTTCCCCCCGAAGAGCTGATAAGAAGGCTAGGAATATATTCTATATAGATATACTGATGTTTTATTTGTGCGCAGAACTTGTAAATTAGGCATGACTCCTTAGAGTGGCTAAAATTATAGGATATCTAAACTAAACTATTAACTCAAATTAAATGAACTAAAATGAACTACATCCAGTGACAATTTACTGTCAGTGAGTGAAGACTACTCCTCTTGTCATGATTAGGGGCGGTTTGTTTTGCAGTACCCCCTGCCACTGGCGAAGGGGTTTTACTACTACAACATTTCCAGGATGCGGCGCTGCTCTGGAGGAAGAAATAATCTCATTGGCTGAGTTAAACCCCCGATGGGCAGAGCCAATACATCGCAGTACATGTTAGCAAACTTGAATTGCAAAGAAGGAAATCTGTTCAAAATAGGATTAAAAAATATGAATAGCAATGACTTTTTCTTCTTTTAATCCATTCATGACCATGGCATTCATGACCTTGGAAGGTCAGCAGGCTAGCTAACTAGCAAACCTATGTAGCTACAGGCTAGTATGGCTAGTTTCAGTTAGTAGCAAGAGCACTAGGTTTCATAATATTAGCTAGCTCCTCTCCTACCCCTTGCCTTTTTTCACCAGGCTTCAGTCTAACATCAGTCTAAAATGTGTGGTTCTTTGGCCCCGCCCATTGAGTCTTAACTCAACCAATGAGATTGTTTCTGCCTTGAGAGGAGCTCTGCCTCTGTGAAATATTGTAGAATTAAAAACCCAATCTGCCAATGTCCACCCATCATGTGAGGTTACTGGGTGCCCTTAAACAAGTGCAGCCAATGATCCCTTTTTAATTTGGTGTTTTTACCTCTTCAAAAAGGAGTGTGTGTGTGTGTGTGTGTGTGTGTGAGAGAGAGAGAGAGAGAGAGAATTAACATTGAGAAAGAAAGAGAGGGAGATAGAGATTAAAGCTACCCTGATAGACAATCCAAAAGATAGAGGGATCAGACCGAGAGATCCACAGTCAGAGAGGCAGTCTCTGGCCATCTGTGTTTTTCTACCTCACCCTTATCTGCAGTGCTGTATCACGGGGAATTGCCCTCTGTACTGTCAATGGCTGATCACCTCAGGAGAATGATACCATCTGAAGGAAATCAATACCACTGGAACTCCATTTCGTTTTTCATTTTCCTTCATTTTTGTAACTTATTTGTACTTTATTGTGCATCATTGCTACACAGTATGAGCAAGTCAACAATGCTGCTAATGCCAATTATGATTTGAATTATTTTATTGCAGTATTTTTGTTCTTTGGGATTTTTTTTAATACCAGGGGAAAATGAGTTTTAGCAATTCTTTTGGGTGCAGTTTAATTTTTGAATGGCAGCAATCCAATTATTCATAAATTCATTCATTTATTTGAAAGATTAATGACATGTAAAATCATTGATACACCTTTCACTGTGGAGCAGCCGATGGTGTTGGCTGTAAAATGAACATAAACTGGAGAGTAGAGAGAGACGGTGTCTTCATCAGGCAAGTGAACAGTGAGAGGTGCTCGTTATGCACAGTGTTAGCCAATTTGACGGTTGATTGTAATAAAGCAAAGATTCCCTTTGTCATTTCTGTGAAACTCTTATTAGGTCTGCACAGAAACTCAGTCTGAAATAACATGACAAATGCTTATACATTTATACCAATTACTCCCAGGTCTACGCTCTTTGTTCTCTTTGAAAATAATGCCCCAGATCTAAATCTCCTTGACCCATTTCGTCCATTTCACAATCTGTGCTCTGAAGACAGAGAACTAGGCTTGCAGACGTTCTCTCTCTTTACCAGTTTGGTGCCCTCTGCAGCACAATCTGGATGACAAAAAGTCAGAGCAGTAAGTGAAGCTTTCCAGGGGGTGGCAGTGTTGGTCTATCTTGGTTCTGTGAGTGGGCACAGTAAGAAACAAACCTTAAATCTATGGGAGGGAATATGAATAATAACAGTTTGTGGCACACACTCCTGTGATATTTTTTTCTCTAATGTTTTCAAACCCAACGCCTGACAAGCAAGGACATAAATAATCGCACAATCAGGAGAGAGATTATGGACAGGAGAAGCTTTGTACATTATCTTTTGTGAAGGCCTGGTGCAATGTTCATCCTCCATCAAGGATGCAATGGAGGGTAAAGCCACCTCAGCTCAGTTGACCCACATTTTTATTTGCAGAATAGACTTGTCCTACCATTTTAAAGCTGAGGAACATGCGTGTGGAAATTGAATGTGTAACACTCACCCCTCAAAAACTATTGCCGAGGTGCCCTTGCCCTTAACCCCCAACTGCTCCAGTGGAGCTGCTCAGTGGCCAGGAGTGTAGGACTGTGGTTGTACTGGGCAGCTCCTGGGAGTGAATGTGTGGAACTGTCTGAATGTGAAGCAGGACGATGCTGGAACAGAACGTTTGCTCTGTCAGCTTTCAGTCACCTGGATAAATAAAGGTCACAAAAAAAAAATCTTTATACATAAATTCACAGTACACATCATGCTATGTAGTATGTAACTACAAGCAGTATCAACCTGATGTTGAGATGTTAAGATAAGGTATTTTAAAGGGGCAATAAGTAAGAGGTGCTCCATCTCCTATGCACAAATAAACTTTTATACTTTGTTAAAGACAGGTATACTCCAACATTGCCGAAGAAGAGTTTGAGGCATCTGTCAGCCATCTTGGATTTCATTACATAGGAAATGTTGGAGTATACCTGTCTTTAACAAAGTATAAACATTTATTTGTGCATAGGAGATGGAGCGCCACCTGCCGCCATGCAAGTAGACAAGTGAAGGATTACGGACATCTGTTTAGGTCAGTGAAATTCGACGTATTGGTTTCATTATCGGGCTCGTTGACCTTCGTGCGGGAAAAAGTCAATGGAGCAATACAGGACCCTATGGGACAAGACCCTATGGGAGAGGTAAACAGCCATATGATGAAAGACTCCCAAAGGGTCCTGTATCAGGGCTAAAAATGGCCATGCTATATATGCAGAGGGTTGATAGCGTTGTTAATCAATACCAATGACTCAATGATTACTTTCTGTTCTCTGGCTTTCAAAACCCACTTTCCAGGCCCTTACTCCCACCTTAACGATGGAGGGCGGTGCAAAGAGTGGGTGACTGGTGTCGTAAGACATTTCAGCAACAATAAACAATACAACAATAAAAAGCCTCAAGCTAAAACAGCAAATAACAAAGCAGTACTTTGCAGCAGTATTCTGCAGCATAGTATTTTACTTCTTTACTAGACGTTTGTGTTGGATATCTGATCTCTTTAGCTAGCTTACTCATCTCTTTCGTTAAATGTGACTGTTTGTGTCAGTTACAGGCCACCGTAGCTCAAGGGGACGGGAGGGGTGGCGGGCTATGCTGGAGATTTGTGTACGATGAAGTAAGTTCTAGCGATGTTGCAATTCCTACTGGTCGTCGATAGAGGTCGATGAAGGTCATAGATTACTAAAGGGTCCTTTAAGGTAAAAAAAGGAATGGGCCATATCTTTCCTGCTTTCATCTTTCCTCTTGTCACAGCTCTGCCCAATTCAATGATCCTCGTTGTTTTTTGCCCACTTAAAGCTGATAATGAAATATATGCACTGGGCGAAGCAGGCGATTAATCAGAGCAGATGTGTATCTAGGTGAGTGCCAGAGCAAGTCTCTGGAGCACGGCGGCCTGACGGCTCCGACTCCAGACTGGCTTTAGTGGGGAAACGGAGCCCTAGCCTCTCACCCATGGCTGTCATAGCCAAAGCATGTGCCAGCCAGCCTTATTACAATTAATTAGCCATTGCCGAAATGTCCTCGCACTTCAAAAGCCATCACGTCTCATCTCAGGCGACGAAAAGGCTGCTGGTGGACTGTTGTCATGTTTGCTGGCCTGATAAATCTGGGACGACAATTTACTGGCACGGTTTAAAGTCTTTTTCTCCCTAAAGAAAAAATCACGATAATGTTCCTATAATATTCCTACAGGGACATACTAGGAGAGAATAGGAGTAGGGTGTCCATGGTGCTCAATAGTGAGTTTACAGTAGCCTTGTCTTACTTGGTGGTATTTTGTCTCCTATGGTCACTATATTATACCTATAATATTCCTATAAGGATTTATAGTGTGTCGGTGGTACTCAATAGTGACTTTATAGTGACCTATCTCTTATCGTATTACTATAATATGTTATTCCTAAAGGACATTTTACATACTTAATTGTTTTGCGGGGAGATTTGTATATCCTTCTTAAATGTATTATTTGAATACTGTCGTTCCTCTTTTCAAGGGTTCAACCATTTAAAAGTAGTAGTCTGTTAATTCTAGACAAATTGCTCGCTTTGTGCGTAAACAATGCTGCTTCCTAGTGAGATGTCATTCAGTCCACCCTGCTCATCACACACACACACACACACACACACACACACACACACCCAGGGTTTCCAAACTGGCAAGAGTAGATGTCATCATTTAATTGATTAGTATCATTGGAAATGGAAATGATCTTAAACTATGAGGCTGCCATCTTCAAGTACTTGGTCCATTAAGTGAGACCTGATGTGCGTACTCGAGATAGAACTTGACTGAAGTACTGTACATTGGTTGTTTAATGACATGTGCCGTGTTCACAGACATGTAAGCTTAAGTCATATGTCCTTGACTAAGAATTGCATTCAATCTTCAGTGTGCCACATCCCTGTTTAGGGTGATATGTCACTGTTGTTGATTTTTTATTTTTCAGCCTGCATATCTCCAAATGAGCTTATAAACACTTGAGCTCTAGCATTGGCAGCTTTTTCCAACTACGGGGAGTCCGTAGTCACTCTCTGTATCCAGGCAAAATTACCTCTTGTAAAATGTTTTCCAGAGTCATCATGGCCATAGGATGTGTTGACAATACAATATTTTGAGATTATCTTTGAAGTTGAAAGCAAATGGGGGACTATGGATACCTGGGGAAGCCAGTATCAGTAGAGGTATGTGTGCTTAAAAGTAAAAATGCTCTACTAAAGTGAGATATTGCCTTAAAGTGTCTGGTATCTGATATCATACACTATATACCCCAATAATGGAGTGGGCCTTCAGCTTGATGTCTAATTTTTTAGAAATGAAAAAAAAACAAAAAAACAAAAAAAATACATGAGAAACAAGATGAGGCCCAGATAATTTGCTACCCGAAAGGCCCGTGTCCTTATCTAAATGGAATCACATTGCTGATGTTTGTGAACAGCATATCTACCTAATAAAAAATACTGTGTGTGGCACAGATACAGCAAAACACCAGTTATGACATCTTCTGTTTATGCCAACAAAACTCCTTGGTTTACTTTACAGGGATGAGGCAGCTGTGAAAGGAAAACTGACAGGTGTCAGTTAGCACTATTCCAAGGGCCCTGACTCACAGGGGTCTTCAAAGATATTGGTAAATATTGGTAAATTGGTAAACGTTTTCATCGAATTGTAAGTAATACAAATGTTTTAGTTAGAATATGTGTACCACAAAACTAACAAGTTATTTACTTTTTTCTTTACGTTTTTGACAAAAATAAACATCCAGACAGTAACTGTATTTGCCCCATCCCCCTCTTCTAGTTACACGAAATGGTTTAGTCCTGCCCTCTCACGAACGGCACTTGCTAGTCAGGGAATTTAGAGTAAGACTTGTGACAAACGAGTGTGGTATCATGTCTCCTCTTAGAACAAAAGCAAAGTCAGAGTTTCATAAACGAAAAGAGAGAAAAGAAAGACAGGAGATAGGAACGAGAGGGCGACAGTACCTAACACAATTTTCCACAAAGAAATGTGAGTTTATCAGTCCGTGAGTGGTGCAAATTAACCGGTTAGCTAACTCCTTAGACTGTGCAATGCTAGCCAGCTAGCAAACTTTCATATCCTCATATGAAAGAAAATCTAAAAAAAAATCAAATTTAGTCAACATTTAGTAAGCTATTTATACTAAATCAAATGTCCATGGTGCCCAGCAGATTGATCAGCTGCAGTACCCCTGTCACCCCAACCCCCACCCAATGAACCGGTCCCAATTGAAGAAGGAGGTGAGCAACACTGTTGAATGACAGTCAGTTACATTAAGACAACAAAAATTCATATGTTGGAAAAAGGCCATGCTCTCTTTTTCTATGTCGTTCAAATATTAAATGTAACTCTTGATGAGATCAGATAATCAGGTAATGAGCTCCATGGCATGCATGTATGTAACACTACACAGTATTGTACATATTTCCACTGCCAACTCACTGCCAGTAAGACTCAAAAGAGAGATGTAGAGTCATGCTTTGAATGGGTCGCCTATTAGCGGCGTATGACCTGGGGCCCAATGTGATACCTTTTCATGGGTGACCCCAACTATATTGATAGCCATGACAGCTAGATTTTAGTTCATGAGTTCATCAGTTTGAACAGGTTGTTGTTTGTCAATGGGAAAAGGAAAACGGATCTTGTTTCTAGCCTTTGACTTGTCGCAGGGTTATATCCCAAGGATGTGTTTTGAATTGCAAGCCTTGATTTGTTAATGCAAAGGAGACATTTGCCTTTTTTAGTTTTGCATTACCTGGACAGATTTGGGCCTCTGAAAGAAACCACAAATGAATAGTCATAAATAGTTACTTGAATTTAGTACTGTTCAAGTTCAGCTCACGACATTTATCATATTGTTAAGGCATGGCATTAAGTAAAGTACTTGTGCTCATTTCTTTCTCTGCATTTTGTCCTTTTACTGTCTGCCTGTCTACTTCTTCTGACACACACACACACACACACACACACACACACACACACACACAAGCACACACAAGCTCTGGCCCCATATCTTTAAAATTGTGATGTGCTTGTCCTTTCTTTCTGCCTTTCTTTTTGTTTTCATCTATATTTGTGTCTTGTTGTTGCCTGTAAAGCACTTTATGATGTACCTATTTGTAATGAAAAAGCCATGAGGTTAGCAGCAAAAATTCTACTATTCTGGCATCAATATTCATAGATACTTAGGCACTCATACAGGATTTACCTGCACTACATTTCCCACTAAACTGCAATACTCCCTAAGTATGATAACAACGGTATAAGATTAGCCCTTCCTAAGCCTTAATGGCATCAAGACCTCTTTACGCCTTGCTTATGTCCACACCACATTTACATCACAATACACTCCTTGGCATCAGCTAGTGAAGGAGAAACCTACCCTCTCAGCATTGCACACAGTGTGATTATTTTGTAAATATGCAGGCCTTGAAATAAACTGAATAAAATAGTCACACACAACAATAGACTGGAAACTGGTGCACTTGTATTTAAAGGAATACACAGATTTCTTGGCAAATAATGTTAGTTTGTGTGTGCGCAATCAATTAAACAAAAGATAACTTCAAATGCCTTGTCTGGCTAAAATTCTGAAATCCTCAGTAAATGAACGATTTCAGGCTTTTCTACCAGTAGTCTAAAATAATCTTTATGCGGTCAAACTGTTTTGTATTGTTATGCGCATTATGTGCAAATGGCTATTGAAACTGCAAAACACCTTCAGTGCCCTGCAAACATATCTTAATGCTAAATGCTGAAAGTATATTCTGTTCTTCAGAGCTAAAAACATTGCAGTCACCACATTGCACATTAGATGTACTCCTATTGAGAGAGTCCCTCATTACAAATATTGGGGCATTTGGATCGATGACAAATTGTCCTTCAAACTACTTATAGATAACCTTGTCAAAAGGTTGCGGATAAAACTTAGCTACATGTTCAGAAATAAGACCTACTTTCCCATGCCTTGAAAGAAGAGGGTAATAGAGTCAACCTTTCTCTCAGTTCTGGATTATGGAAACATAATCTCCATATAATAGGCATGGGGCTACCTCCACTCTAAAACCCCTTGATGCTGTCTACCACTGGGCGCTCAGATTTATAACAGGTGATAACTACAGTACTCCTCATTGTATCTTGTATGGAAAAGTTGTCTGGCCATCTCTCTCTGTTAGAAGACTAGTACTTGTACTAGCACTAGTACTTGTTCATTTACAAAGCCCTTATCCAGAAATTTCCCCCTTATTTGGTGTCATTAATTGACTGGAGAGTTGGAGCTTATTGTAGCCGCTCTCAGGACTTGTTGCTGCTGCAGGTACCTCATGTGATCCTGTGTCCAAAAACCTGGAATGATCTCCAGCGCTCACTGAAACTAGATGCACTGATTAAAGTGAATCTTTTTAAAATGATTGAATGTAATTGTTTTTGATGTTTTTGATGTTTTTTCTAGATTTCTTCTCTTTATTTGTGATCTCTTTTTGTGAATCTGACCCCTTGCAGTGTAAGTCAGCTCTATTGAAAATGAGGCTCTGCCTCAATGTGACTCAGAGATGAAATAAAGGTTAAATAACAAATATACTCAGGGATTGAAATTAAAAGCTGACTTTCCTAACTCCCATCTAACCTGGCCTCTAGGACTAGCCATGTTTGTGATTGAGTCAGGCACTTGCACAGTTTGAAGGGTAATAAAGATGTAAGGTAAAACGACAACTTGTTTAGGAGAGCTTTGTAAATAAATAGTAGGCACTGACAATCTCTTCTGAATGAGAGGGATGGCCAAGGCCACAATGGTGTGTGCGGACATGCGTAATGAACCGCAAAGGCTTCAAGGTAGAGGGAGCTGCATGCATATAGATAATGTCACCATGATCCAAAACAGACAAAAAAGTAGATGAACAATTTGCTTCCAGTTGACATGCGCTATTCCTATAGACAAAATGTAATTTAATTTTCTGTTTTTCATTTTTGTTAACTTTTTTTTTAGCTCTTCAACATGAGTTTTGAACAACAATCCAAATGCCAAGGTATTTTTAATTTCAGTGGTCCATTTAAGGTGCTGGAGCAAGGTGAGTCTTGCTTCCTGGAAAACTGCTTTGTTTTAACGGCATTTATAACTAATTTGAGATCCACAAGCGCCATTTGTAAGGCTTGGAAGGCAGAGTGGTGATTGGAAAATCAAGAATGTTTGCCAAACTTGAAAGCTTTCATCCAGGGCGATATTTTTTTAGTAAGCTCAACACATGAGTCTCAGTCAAATTAAAATGTGAGTCAAATATACAGTGAGTATATTTGGCACTGGCATTCAAAATGCTAGACTGAAATCACCAATTGGCCACACTGACTACTCACAGGTACAAACACTAGTTGCTAAATTGTTCAATTACAAATCAGAGCAAAGGTCCAAAGGTGAGCTCTTCTGTTTTGGAGGTGAATGGATGGCAATATTGCAGAGAGAGTTAGAGAGGATGGTGAGGGTAAGAGGAGAAGGAAGAGGCAGACATCGGTTGAGATCTGGTATGTTCCATGCATGTGTGAAATTAGGAGGCTGGGTATTTTGTTAGTAGAAATGTATATTTACTGTATAGTATTTTCTCAGTTACCCTTTCACATCTGAGCAGGAGACTCGTGAACATGGTATTGGCAACCACTAGACTGAGGGAAATTCAAAGTGGAATCCTTGCAGTCCATAACATGTTTCACAGTACTGAAAGGGTGAGCTTGTCAACACTGGTGTGTCCAGTGTCCTACAGCCAAACCCAACTGTGTTTGCTGAAATGTATACAGTATTTTGTTACTGTATTTCTGTTTGTTGTATATTTGAGTAGGCTAGTAATATGATGATCTTTTACAACAGGCTACTGAACATACATAAGGTACAGTAAGTGTAACATAGAACATAAAGAAGGTGTAGGCTACTGATCAGTAAAGGTATTCATAGTAGTGTTTTGAGCATTTCAGTGTGCAATTGGTTCTTAGAAAGATTCATTCATTTGATGGTGTGTGTGTATCATTTGAAAGCATTTTTCTTCAGGAGACATAACATGGTTTTAAATGTAATGAATGATTTGTGGAATTTTGCATTTTGTGTGTGTTGTGTTTCTAGTTCCAAATGGGGTCTAGTTTCAGGAAAACTGTAATATATGAAGTACCTAATAAGGAGTAGAGCCCGTTTGCCAGAACAGCTTCAGTCCTTATTGCGATGCGTCATCCAAATCCTGAACTGTGTAATTAGTTATTGGACCTTTCTTCCTTTCTTCAGACTGGTGTTCACGAAACCACTTTTGACTTTGTTGTGTGTATGGGGGCATCATCATCTTGGAATATGGGAACAGTGTTTGCACCCTAGGGTTCCTCTTGGTCCAGTAGAATGGCCTCTTATTCCTTGGCTGTTATACAACCATCAGACCCAGTGCCAGCAGATAACCAATACCAATACAGATCCACCACCATGGTGAAGTGTTGGCAACAGGCACTGTGGGTTGATGGCATTTTGTGGTGTTCCTGTCGATGATGTTCAACTCACTGATACTTATTGTAAGTCGCTTTGGATAAAAGCGTCTGCTAAATGCCTGTAATGTAATGTAATGTAATGATGCAATACTGTTCCCCTTACTACATGAAATAATTTAGCACTTTTTGTGACTGAAGCACCAGCAATCAGGCACTGACTATTTGGCCTCTTTGGAACTATGTTAGGTGCCTCATGTTGCTTTGAAAACTCACCTATAAAAATGATGATGGTCTTTTAAAGCTGACATATACTGCTAATGATGAATGTTGGATACCAATTCAACCTAATATGACTTGCCTGTGTAGCTGTCAATTGTAAATGTGATTTAGTTTCTTCATAGTAACTAATTTTTCATGTGGTGTTTCGGTTATTTTGTCCACCCCTCGAATATCACAATGCATATTGGTATAATGAAATACGCTTGACTCTAACTAATTTCTTTTGACAAATGGACCTGCTGCCACCCATAAAGGGCACAAGCAAACAGATTTTGAGAATGCAGGTGCAAACATGGGAGCATGATCTGGTCTGACTTGAAAGTCTGCTGAGGCCATGCTGCATTTTTTCACCGCCCTGTTCGACCTTGACCATGAGGATGGTAATGATGGAATTTACATGACTCGAGATATTTGCGAGACTGATTTCCTTAAATGATGGAACAATACAAAGGTGTGTGTGTGTGTGTGAGGGGGGGCAGAAATTTAGGATGATGTCATCCCTGGATGATGAGGATGAGATCTAATTGGTGGGCTTGAGGTAGGGACAGTCAGAGGAGTGATGATAGGCCTGTGCAAGTGAATTTAATGCTGCATTCATTGGTAAACTGGTGAGACTGGTAACCAGGTAAGCGAAACAGAGAACATAGTAAATGGATCAAGTGAGACGTGGACACTGAACTTTAGAGCAGTGGTATAGCCAAGTCAAATCACTTGACATCAATTAAGTCTGGGGCATCATGTTGATGTGGACCAGATTCACCGGGCTCTGCTTCCTCATCCTCATCTTCATCATCAACGTCCCTACTCTGTATGTGGAGGCCGTTTACCTGCAGAGGGTGTTCTTTCATGTGCAAGGACCACTGACCTGGAGGGAGGCCCAGCACTTCTGCAGGGAGCATCATACTGACCTGGCCACTTTGAGAAGGAAGACGGACACAGAAATATTCGCTAATAACTGTAAGATAGCCGCACTCTGTTGGATTGGTCTTCATAGAGACGAAGATGACCCTGATGTCTGGAACTGGTCTGGAGGGGAGAAAACCATCTTTACCATCTGGAACCGAAATTACCAACAACCTGACAACTATCAAGGAAATGAGAATTGTGCTGTAATGTCAAGCAGATTCTGGTATGATAAGCCGTGTGATAAGCGATATGCATTTGTTTGTTATGAAGACGACCTGATCTTAGTGAAAGAGAACAAGACATGGGAGGAGGCTCTGGAACACTGCAGGACTCTTGACACCAACCTCAACCCACATTCAGACAACTCCAACTTCAATCACATGTACGACCTCCCAAGCATATACAATGAAGACAGATACAACGCCAAGATGATGATACAAGAGGCGCAGACCGATGAGGTGTGGACAGGCCTTCGTTTCCTGGCGGGCAAGTGGCTATGGGTGAACGGGAAACCAATGGTGTTCAACACCCTGCCTGCCTGCCCTGCCCACGGGAAAAACTGTGGAACGACACCGAAGACACGGAGGCTTTGGAAAATCAAGAACTGTGAGGAGAGAAGGAACTTCTTGTGCTCAAAAAGGCAGTAGAATATATGTAGTGTTCAGATATTGTATACTTATATACTTATGTATCTGTTTTTTAATCCCCAGTATCCATTTCATTAGAATGCTCTATCTGTGCCTGTTTTGTCGGTCATGCTGAATACTGGAGGGACAGGTAGAGATGGCCTTTCTATTATTCTATTATTCTATTCTATTATTCTATTATTATATAATTAGATTGTCAGTGCCATACATGGCAGTTACTGTTCTGTATTTAAGGATGTTAAAGTTAAAGGTGGTGAATTATAGTTTTGTAGGGGTCATTTACGGTCGTCAGTCTAGTGGTCAGTATATATTTGATATGTATACTTTGCAGTGGTAATTGTTCTAATAATGCATAGTATTCATTGTAATCAAGTACATATTCTTGATGGTAGGGTGCTGGTGACAGTAATAGCATGTGTGTTCCTATGTGGACTAGTTTCCTGACAACTCCTTAGCATCACTGTTCTTTGTAGGCTTGTTACCACAATATATATAGACTGACATACGTGTTTTTACGTGTTTTAAGTGTGAACACTTATTTCACATTGACATTACATGGATTAGACAATTTATGCTTTACAGTGTGCTTAAGAAAAATCAGGTTGACATTTCACCCAGTTGCCAATTTGCCATACTGTTAATCTAGCTTGAGGGAGTGGTGGATCTAAATTTGGCATAATCACACCATAACTGGCCTTCAGACTACTTTACTGTGCATATATATATATTTTAGCTTAGACTAAAATAAAGTACAGAAATAACAGGTATTTGATAAGGTATGGTCCTTTGTTGTATTATGTTTTGTCTGTAGTTATCTGCACCTTGGTTTGATAAAATACCTGCAATGCCATAATTCATAAGAGTAAAATCACACTGACTATTAAATGATTTAATTCAGTCACACAACACTGCATACACTAGTACAAAGACATCTAGAATCAAGTGCAATTTGTCAGGTGGGTAACAATTAGTTGGGTGATACAGCTGCTGTGCCATAACTCATCAATGAGTAAAATCACAGTGACTATTACACTATTTAGCTCAGGCCTACAACACCGCATACAGTGATACCAGGCTGACTTACAAGCCACTTAATAGCCAGTTGTTGAGTGTGGTGTCATTCAAGCTGACTTCAAGCTGAATTGATTGCTGAAGCAGATTAGTGTGTCATGTGATAGACTTGCTTTAGTATTAAATACTCTTCGATACTCTTTGTTCTCAACCCTTATCAAGTAGTTTTGCGTATTGATCCATTTTAACTTGCCTTAAATATGTTCACATGCAGTAGTATCTGAATGGTTTATTTTAGACACTCTGATTCTTATGTTACATATGGGAATGGGTATAGTACCTATACATAGTATTAACATAGTATTAGATGTTACTACCTAATCAATAGTTTGGTAGTAATTCATTAGATCCTTAGGAAAACAGGATCATATTCTTGGCTGCTGGCCTGGCTCTGTGCATACTGTCAGACCGCAGGAGTTGTCCACAGTAGTTATGGAGGAAATCAGTCTGGGGCTGTCAAGGCAGTTACTAATGGACCTATGTATTACTCCTGTAATTAGCTATGACACTGAACATGTCAGCTGGATCAAGATTAAATGTATGACAAAAACCACACACTGCCGAATGCATGCCAATAACTTCGGGACGGACATTTTGTCTTGGTCAGAGCTCAATGTCATTTTTCGTCTTTAGTTGAGATAATTGTAATAGAGCTGAGCAAGAGTTTTATTTCAGCATGTCTTGGATATGGACAATTGGAAATTGGACAGGGAGGGGCTTTATACGGAATGAACATAATTTCTGAGACACAAAGCATATTGGTCGCCTGTATTGATGTGCTAAACTTTATACTTGGAACATAATTTCCCATGGAGATATCATGTAGATAGAATAAAGCTGCCCCAGTTCGTATGATGGACTGTAAAGTTGGAAGCAGTTTCACGCTCCATGAAAGTGGTATTAGTCTGCACCTGACCTTGAATCATTTATTTTATGGAAGACCATCCTCCTTCATTATTGCAGATAATGAAAGTGATGTGCAAAAATACAGTGCACTGACTGTTACAATCCGTAGAATACCCTCAGTGATCTTCATCTTTTGGGCGAAGACTGGCCAACAAGTATGAAACAGAAAATCTACCCTCCTGTGTTGTACAAAATGATCTCATAGAGCTTTCTGTTGTGAGGGAGCAAGTGTGTAAGTGATGCCCTAAATTGCCACACCCCTCAACCTTTCTGTCATTTTACAGGACAGGCTTAACTGGAAGGCTCTGTTTAACAGTGAAAGGCACACACAATCCTATTTGAAGCCTGCTCAGTGGATTTAGCCTTCTTTTTTTTCAGAAATTCAAATCACTCACAGCACAGTGTCAGGACAAGGGGAGGTGGGAAGGGGAAGCTGGACTTAATATAAAACCCAAATCCCATTAGAGTTGGACTGGAGGAAAATGAGGGGTTGGCACTGTGTCGCCTTAACAGACGATGTGAAGAGAGGACTCTTTGATGGGGGTCAGAGATGATGTCCCATATTGCACACTTTTTTCCTTTTTTGTTTCCATATTTCCGCCCATCAAACCGAAAATCGCCAGAAGTGAAATGTATCATTACAGGATCTGTGTCCGCAGAGGAGCAAGGCTAGAAGGAGTAAGTGACTTATCTGCCACTGACGTAGGTCTTTGGGGTAATAAGGCATGCATGAGAAGCTGTTTCCCTCCTCTGAATGGGGTATCCATGTCGCCTGGTCCCTGTGTAGCCTGCAGACTCTCTGAAGTGGCCGACTCAGCTTGGCCTTCTTGTATAATTAGTCTCCTGAACCATGTAGGATGTGTTTCTAAATGGCTGACCTCTTCTTCTTTCATTTATACCTGTATCTCTCTCCCCCTCTCTCCTTCCCTTACTCTCTTAACCCCCCCAGCCCCCACCCTGCCACCCACCCACACATAGAAGCAGTGGTGGCCGTAAAACTGTCAAAATCTAAATGCTGCCTCTGAGACGTTCAGTGCATGAATGCCTTTGTTGCTGTTGACCTTCATGTGATAATGCTACACACAGAAATTGTTGAGCATTGTTGTAGTGTATGCACTCTGTTTGTCATACAGCATTTATTTATTTGTATTGATTTTTTTTTAACTTATGTTTAGCTTATGCTGTAATGTAGGATCATTTGCACCCAGCCACCGACCAAAATATGGAGGAGAGCTTATGCAATTGCTCCAACTCGCTGCTGCCGGAAGTAAATCCCCAAGGGAAACTCCTCATAAGCATTTACATTGTCCACGGCTACTCTACTAGTTTTGTTTAGTGTACCGGTGCGGATCGTTTCAGGTTTATCCATTGGGGTGAAGTGTACTCTACGATAATTATGTCGTAGAGTACACTTCAAAAACTATGATATTCTCCAAAAAATGAAGGGTACAAACGTGTGTACCTATTTGTGTCACTGGCCAGAAAATTACATATCCCATGGAGCAATGCGGCGAGGTCAAGACCAATCAAATAACTTGGCCGTTGCAAAAGCTGCATCAAACAAGCTAGCTGGTTCCAACGTAGCTGCACAACAGTTCAATGCTCTGCATACTCCTCATTTCATCCTTAAAAAAACACATTAGGCCAAAGTAAAGTAATAAAGTAATAAGTGAAGCCAAGGTTAAAATGTAGTTGTGCACGCTCACAGTGCTACTGATATAAGCATGCTATGCGATAACACCTTATTTGTAGTTGGTTAGACATTGCCAATTGATAAAATACAATAAGTAAAGTATGTAAAGTAGAGTTTAAATAGAGTAGAGTTGATTTCCATCAAAAGATAACTTTGTGATTCAACCTAAAATCTGGAAATTGATGGTAAGACAAAATTCCTTCTATTAGCTGTGATGAGTGTGGAAAGAAATGTCTATTAGAGGTTTGAATGGGAATTTATTTCCGTCACCAGTCTGACATCAGACTCCTGAAGTCTATACTGAGGTAAATGTGTTATCCTTAAGATCAAGTCAGTTTTATTTATATAGCACAGTTCACACACAATGGCAATTCAAAGTGCTTTACATAGATAAGAACAGAAAGCTAAAAGATATAAAAGAAAAAGATTATTAGCTAAAGCGATAATGAAGTAAAAGTGCAGTGCTTCTCATGAGAAATTAATTGAAGGCACAGGAAAACAAATGAGTTTTTAATGTGGATTTTAAACTGGCTAAAGTTGTTTTTAACGTTTAACGTTTATTTTCTGGAAGCTGGTTCCAGCTGTGTGTTGCATACAAACTGAATGCCGCTTCGCAACACAATTTAACACGGGGAAAACCGAGCTTGTGACCATGGGGTAACTGGTTCAAATCCCCAGACTGTCAGGGAAAAACCTTAGCATGGGAAATGAATGAGTCACACACTGTCCTCCCTCAGCAACTACCACTGAGGTGCCCTTGAGCAAAAGCCCTTTAACCCCCAACCTCTCCGGGGGAGCTGCTCACTGGCCAACTGTAGAAGACTTCTCTGTACTTTGCAGCTCACAGGTGTGGGTGTGTGTATGAGTGTGATACAGAGGCATCACTAAAAAAAGTGTGTTAAGTCAGCCTTCCCTGGATAAATGAAGCTTAGAAACCAACTGAGGAATGTTACTGAGTATTATTTTTATAATCAAGTCCACCAGAAAGGTATAGCTCAGTGTAATACTCATTCACTGTCCTAGATTAGTGAAAGGGCACCCCTCCCATAGCCACTTTTCCTCCATGCTCTAGTATGACTGAGATTTTTCATAAGTTGAGGGAAAATGAAGAAATAAATGGCTGTGGCAGGAGAGGGAGGGAAGGCAGACTGGCTTTGCTTGCTGCCTTGTTAAAGGAAAGAATAATTAGAGCAACAATGCACAGTAATACATCAAACCCTCATGTCAGTTTTGACTCTGCGTGGGGAATGATTAACAAGCTAGAAGAGCTGTCTTGCAGTCAGAAATGGCCAGTGGGCAAACAATAGAAGGACTTTACTTTACTTGGCTACAATTTACTTTAAAGTAATAATATGCAACATTTTTATAAATATAATATATATATATACTGCCGAATTGATTTAATGCAACCTGTAGCCAGTTCACGAACCCTTTTACATTTGTTGTTCTAAACGAAACCCACTGTTGGCTAGGTCTTTCCCAGGAAAAACTGGGTAGTTAGCATGAGCAGTGATAGCCGCCATGGCTGAACAGACAAAGAAAAGAGCGCCACCTACAGAAACTCAAACTTCATCAACAGAAAATCTGAGGAGAAAGCCGTAACATTACAGGACACACTGTTTGATTGACACCAGCAATGACCGCTTAGCACTGAAAATGTCACCAAAATAAAACATGGATCTTGCAGATTAAGACTTGAAAATATCTCCATATGTTATTGTTAATGCCAATGTAACAGCTGTCATGCTAGCAAGACTATATCATCAGGATAGACTGTGGCTTCCTCTCAAAGTCTCTCAAGTCTTTACCTTGAATTGCTACCCTCTGTTGAGTGACCCAACCTCGTTCCTGCCACATAGCAGACTGCAGTGCTACGAACAAGCTCAAAACACTTTTTTTTCCTAAAACTGTGAATTTAGCTGGTCTCTTCCATTCTTTTGTATGTAATGTAGACAGGGTAACAAGAGGATAAAATCAATTATAAAAACCACTGAAAGATATTTTGCTGTCTACAATAGATCAATGATAATGATAAATAATGATATTTATTTATTATGACATTACATATGTCATATTTAATACATGAATAATGCAGTGACAAATTTGCTCAAAATTAATTCATGAAATCCCATTTCTTATATTTATGATGCATCCATTCAATTTATCTTCACTCATAATCATAACTCCACCACAACACGATCCATCCATTTACAGTACATATTGCATTTATCCCAGGAGTTGCCACAAGTGGTAAATGTTCCCTCAGCTGGACTTATATAATGTATTTAAAGCACGAAATCCTATATTACTTCTTTAATTAATTCCATAAATCATTATTAATAACCTTTAAAGCCCCCCATCTGCATGGCTGTAATCACCATAGTCAATCTTTGGTGTCAGCTTTGATTGCAATCCATGTCCTTCTCTAATTGACCTTGTCCAGTGAGGGAAGAGCAGACAATATTGCTTTTTCCCAGTGGTACCCCACTCATTTCTACTCCAAATGAAGACTGCTCCCAGTTTGTTCAGCAGATTGAATTCCATCACTTTATCCTTTATATGGCTGACGTGGAGACTACTTCAATTTAAAGTTATTGAATGTGCAAAATCTGCACCATCATCCAATAAAAACAGATGAAGAAGTTGTAATTTTAACACTTACAATAGAAAATGTATTTGTATTGGTGTGAATGTCTTCAATCTAGCTGTATCAGTGCGACAGAGTACGAAGTACAAACCAACTGATTTTTCAACTGTGACTGACTGACTCAGCATCCATTCCAAATAGTGTGGAAGGTCAATTTTTTCCAAGGCTCATATAATCCAAATACAGATTGAGACCAAGTTTATACAGTCTCACAAAATCTGAAATGAGTGTGAACTCTGAAACGCAGATTACATGTTGTGAACACGAATAATGTGAAGATCACGTTCCTCCACCACAAAGTAGAGTATGCGACAATAGCATTGGCACCATAAAGAAAGGCAACACTGAGTCTACACTTTTTGCCCTCCGTGATGCCGTAGGTTGTCCAAAACTATCAACTAAGCTAAACAAAACAACAACTCAGAAGTGATGCCATAATGCACACACTCACCCATGTATGCACGCAGGCAAGTGCACACACACACGGACACACACACATCAGTGAGGTGATTTATTTTAAGACTCCTAGACTCTAAGAATGCCATTTAGTAAAGATGGCAGTGGGTAATAAATCCTCATCAAGTCTGGTACATCCTGTTAGCTTCTTCTCCCCTAGTGACAGCTTTTTAATAAGCTGCGTGTGGTCCTGTATGTGTACTTGACATTTACTAGCTGACGTACCCCTCCCTGTCCGTCAGCGCACATTATACATATTCTACCAGAACCCCAGCAAAGCATTAGAATGTATAACCATGTCATTCGCACTTTTTCAGGTCTAGGGGAATGGAGCTAGCCTGTTTGTTGCCGTAATTGATTTCTTTTCAGCTGCGCAAATGAGTTTCTTATTTCTTTGGAAGTTATTTATATGGAAATGGTGTGATGTTGTGGCTACATTAGTCGAGTTATTCTAACCTCCCTCTAAAGTCACTACCTCCTGGGGAAACTCCCTTTGTTGCCATTTGCTGTTTTGCTGATTCTGTCAGCAAAAATTAATTGGTGTCCATTTTAACTCCCCTCGAGCCTTCATTTCTATGAGAGAGATACCCGGGCCCAATTAGGTGGTGTAAATAACATTTGCTCTATAATTGCTTCAATAAAGATTTATCGCCTCCTCTTCATTGTCCTTATGTTAAGGCATGGCGAGGCTAGCCAGAGGAGACTGAGGCATGGCAAAGTTATCTGCCAGACTGGCAGACAAAGCCACTGATTATAGCACTGACTATTCAGACTGTGTCAGGGTATATTATTCATGCCTAGATGTCAAAGGTAGATTACAGGTATTAGGTATTGTGCATGTTGCCTGGGGTTGGATGGAGAAATCTAAAAAAAAAAAAAAAAAATCATAGCACTAATTTTCATTATCTTTACTGATGCATCTTCTTTTAATATGGTTAAGTAACACTCAAACAATTCACAGTTGCTCTGAAAAAGAATGGGACCAGGTATAGACAAATGGCTTTGCAAGCAACCTCACAAGTGTCAACTGACTTCTATGATAATCTGCAATGGTCTTTTAAATCAGAAATCTGCATGCATTCAATTAAAGCTGCATTAGACAAGATTCGTATTTAAAAAGCCTCCCGTCTTATCAGTGTAAATCAGTGGGGCTACAACAGAGAAGAGTGTCACATCTAATTGAGACCCCCTAGATACACCCAATTTGCCCAAATTAATTTCCGGTGTCAGGTATGGTCACTGGCAGGAAACAAATCGAAACGAGACAGTGAGTCAGTGCTGCCCAGAGAGACTGAACCTCTTCACCATCTCCACCCCCACCAGACACTGAGAAGAAGACATTTAGGGCTGAGGGATATGCAGTTGTCATTATTTTTTATATTGCGTGAATTCTGGGTAATGAAGTTCTTCGAACAGTTATCTCCCACTGCCACTTGGCCAAAGTGCGAAGCTCTATACGTGTGAACAAAATGTGCACAGTAAATAAAAATTAGGAGAAGCTAGAAAGCTAGGAGGATGGCCACCTGCACTACAATATGGTTGTGGAATAGTGGCTCTAAGCATACCATGTGTATGTGTATGGTGGTGTCAAGCACAGACCTCATATCTCAATTTTTTGTTTTGGGACTGCTTACATTGATTCCTGAATGTAGACATTGTTTCACGACCCTGGGACCAACCCATTGTTACTTCATTAAAACATTTTTTTTGGTGATACAAGGTTTATGCAGGACACTGCTGATATGATTAGTGAGGGAGAACTAGGCTGGCAAAAAAGATCTGTTGTTCATCAGGGACCTTGGAAACATTGGTTTGCCACCATTACTAAGAGCTATTGCTTGCCTATTCATCCGTTTCCCATGTACGATCCAAATAAACATGGCAGTCTGGTGTGCCAGGTGGATCTGGGGCTCACCACCTCCTCTCCTCTGTTCCTTTTCCTGTATTAATAGCTCCTCAGGAGAGCCAGAGAGGTCTGTATGTCAGGTTTTATCTCCAGAGAAGAACAGGGGGAAAACTAAATGAAGCCTGAACTTGAGAACAGGCCTACCTAGGCTTCTCAAGGGGATGCTCGGAGCACATTAAAGGAAACATCAGTAATGTGCAAAACAAATGGAGGGACGTGAAAACCCCAAAAGACTTTCCCCCACCAGCTATGTTGAGCTGCTGCCATAAATCTCAGGACCCCTGTGCACACTGTTGTATCCAGACTGGGGAGAGAAACGGGGACTAAGCAGAGCCAGGTTTCTTCGGCATGGAAACAGTGTAACTGTCAGAAGGAGGCTTTTCATTTCAGCGCTTAGCTCTGAATGTGGGCTGCTTGTTGTCTCTTTGCCAAAGGCTTTTCAGACTTGATGTACTGAACAGTTAGTTGAAAAGTTGGAGCAATTATCCAGCGTTGCTGTCCGGAGAGTATTTCTCCTGCCTTCAATGACAGTGTGTTTGTAACTACATGATTTGGATAAAGACTAATGGAGTGTGAGTAAAGCACAGGAGCGATGGGATTATACTAATAAAGACGTATTATGGCTGAGAACAAAAGGCCTTGGCAAGGTATCCGACCACTGGGGCTTGTGGGTTGCTGCAGTGTAGGGGAGGTGGGTGGTACGCAGTGAGCTGTACATTTTCCCTGATGAAATGTAGGAATGCTTTAGAGTGATATTGCAGATTATATAGTATTCTGATCACCCTGAGTGACAAAAAGGCAATTCATGATGAATTGAACGTTTGCAGTAAGATCCATTCTGTTTCAACACTGATTTTTATAAAGCACAAGATTTAGCACTATAAGCTTAAAATGCCCCAAAATCTATGATAATCAGCTGTATAAAGAGTCCCTACCTATCATTGCGCAATTTCAGGTGAATTAGTGCATTTCAGAAGAACTTGCCAGGAATTTATTGTAACAAACAAACAGGCAGACAGACCTTGGTTAAAAGGGGAAGCTGTCATCTCTGCTTATCCCTGCCAGAAACCAGTGACAAAAATTCCTAGAGATCTCAATTAAATACCTTTTGAATACCCAAATCATTGGCAGTTAAAATGTCGCATGCCATTTATCAACACAGTAAAGGTAGCAGAGCAGTTTGCAGATTGGGTATGAATTACCATTCTCCTCCTTCCCTTCTAGCCGTTGCCCATGCCGACTGGTCAGAGTAGCTTGCCTGGCCTCATTTGCTGGTTAATTGCATTTTATAGTTGAGCTAAAGACCTGTCATCTGTTTCTGCGGTTTAATTTATCTTACAAATAACCTAGAAAGGGTGGGTTAAAGTATCTGTGCAGGCCAAATAAGCTCTTTGAGTGAATTTCTCACATACCTTTTATTGCAGGTAGTTTTTTCTCACCCTATTTCATGCCCATTTTAAGAAGGAATTAAATTTGGTGAATTAATACCATTTAAAATATGGAGGGAAATTAAATATAAACAAAGGCATCTTGAGATTTGGGATTTCTGGCACTTAACAGAAACTAAAATCATTACTGCAGAAACTAAATTCATTAACATTTGTAAAGCATAGTGTTGAAGGTAACCCACCTTAAAAACATGCACAATATCAAAATATCTCTGCTTCTGCTGCTCATAAAATTGTGTTGCCTTTTTTTCTTCAAGGTAGTGTATATTCCCACTGCGAACACTGTCCCTATTCCTTGTAATTATGCAAATGACACATTAATGAGGTGTAATTGTGAATTCATAAAACAGCGGGGATAAACTGTATGAAGATGCCGCGTCTTAATAAGGGGAGTGGGAAGCTTCATCATTGAGGTGCTGAATACGCTAATTGTTTACCCACCACTGCTACTTTAAGTACCACATGTTCATTTTAAGGTCATGAAGGCTAGTTATGGTGTTTATGCTATTTAATGAATAGTGGCCAGTGCTTATCATGGCGAGCAACATTTATACTACGTTTTAAAAGGCATAAAGCTACTGTAAAACAGCATGTTGCCAGAAGCGAAGACTGGAGTGTTTAGCCTTGACTTCATCATTACTATGAAGCATATGAGATAAAAGTGCATCGCTATACTGCATATGGTTGCCCACCACAGCCTTTCAGGGTTGTGGTCAATTAGCAGCTGCAATACCAGCATTTACAGCAAAACGTCTCATTCCAAAATCATGGGCATTAATATGGAGCCCCCCTTTGCTGCTATAACAGTGAATGCTGTTACATTTTTTCATAAAATAAAATAAATTGATTTAACCATGCAATAGCCTCAGAAAAGGTAAGAAACAACAACATAAGGCTACTGTTTCAAACTCAAAGAATACACATAAGAACGTAGCACTAGCAGAGCGCTAAATATGTTTTGAATTTATGAACGATAACGATTCTCTGTCAAAATCAGCAGGGGGAGGCGCGTAGAAACAGCTGTTTGCGGCTTGCATCTCTCTCTCTCTCTCTCTCTCTCATTGACTGTCCCTTCACTTCCCTGTCGTCTCCCTTCTGTCTGTGTTGCTACAATGGGGGGAAAATGGAATCAGGGCCGGAAGTTCTATTTACAACCATGATAAGCAAGCAGGCTAAGAAACCGAACTAAGTGACGTGTCTGTCTGTCTATCGATCTCCTCCGCTCTGTTTCAGTACTATTGGACAGCGCCCTAGCATATACCTATGCACATATTTAGATATAGATACATAAAGCTTAAACAGAGAGGGCAAAAAATACAACTGAGGGGGCTAAACCCCCTTGAGACCCCTCGTGGCGCCGGGCCCGTATAACAGCCTCCACTCTTCTGGAAAGGCTTTCCACTAGATGTTGGAACATTGCTGCTGATTTGCTTCCATTCAGCCACAAGAGATGTTGGGCGATGAGGCCTGGCTCACAGTTGGAGGTCCACTTCATCCCAAAGGTATTGGATGGGTTGAGGTCAGGGCTCTGAGTAGGCCAGTCACGTTCTTCCACAAACCATTTCTGAATGGACCTCGCTTTGTGCACGGGGGCGTCGTCATGCTGAAACAGGAAAGGGCCGTCCCCAAACTGTTGGAAGCACAGAATCGTCTACAATGTCATTCTATGCTGTAGACGATTTCCCTTCACTGGAACTAAGGGGCCCGAACCATGAAGAACATTACATTAGAAGGGGTGTCCGCAGGCTTTTGGCCATGTAGTGTATATAAATGCATATTTAGTTGAAATGTAATTTTGCTCATGAAATTTAAATCCATTATCAATTTGAAATATCTTATCTTATTCACCCTCTGCAACATCATCGTCATCATCATCATCAACTGAAGCATCACAAGGGAAACAAAAGTTTTAAAGATGCTCGTTAGTATTCAAACGCAGTCCACGGTGGCAATGAAACTGCTGGAAAACACTATTTGTGTTGGTTGACTTTGGTATTAATGGCGCAAGTTACCCTGCCGGTGTCAATAGCAGTGAGTTAGAGAGTGGCAGAGAGGGTATGTTTTTGCATTCGTGACACATACAGATGTCTAGAATCAACTGCACATGTCAGGGCCTTAATTAGTTTCAACACTAAATCGATGGGGGCTGATTAATAAGACAGAGGCCGGTGCGAAGGTTGAAGCAGGTTACTGAAACAAGAGAGCTTGCTTAAGGAGAAAAACTAATTGTATGAATTATTGAGTAAGCTGTCCATTCTGAGCAATGATGCAATTGTTTTTTTAAAATTTTTTTTTTAGAAAAATCTAAAACAAAAAACCACTGGACTTTTTTCATGGCTGCAGAAGCCACTCAGTGCTCATAATGCCATAATGAGAGGCCATAAAAATACTGATCAATGTTGTGACAATGTGATATTCAGAGGATCACCCGGCAAAATCATTCAGCCCATTTTGATTTTGGTCTTTGGTTTGGTCTTTGGGCTGCACAACAACTGTAGCCCGGGAAGCCCACAGCATTGAAATGTAACAAAGGCTGATTACTGATTACTGATTACCCCTCTACAAAACGTAATCACTTATTGACAACATATGACAGATACTTGAATGTACTCTGTTACTGATAACTCATCACTTTTAGATCACTTACTGTTTGATGAGTGGACCTAATGTGTTTTTGCATATTAAATGCATTTTCTTTTTTTAATTTTTTTTGTTTTAGTTGGTATAATCTCTTTACTATTTTTGCCTGATATCCAAAAATGTGTTCAGCGCACAGCTTGTCAATACTCTCCTGTGCCGTTCAGTGAGAAACCCACAGCATTTAAGGTAAAAAAAAATAAAAAAATCAAGAACTGCTCTCTTTTGTTGAAGGTAACTTTAGATACAGCAGATGTAAGAAAAGGTAGTCAGGTCAGAGAAACTAAAGCAATTTGCTGTTCCTCCTCTAGCATATAGCTGCTTAACCACTTTTTGCACGTACTTGAACTCCCAAAAGGTGCTCACTTGATGCCTGCTATGCTTGCTTTTGCTGTAGAAACTCTTCACTTGCCTGTAGCTTTTAGTTTAATCAGCATTTAATGAAGCAATCAAAATATAATCCTTATCACAGTACACACTTTTAAAATAGTATCCTGGGGTGATTGTAGTATTTTCTTTTTTTGAATTTCATAATTCAGAGATAACTATTACTACCCAATACATATTATACAGCGTCAAACAAAATCATAGGACGAACAAAATCATAATCAAGTTATATAAAATAGTGAGGAAATGAAAAACAGTGGCTCATAATGCTACTGGCCCTTCATTGTGCAAGCCCTGCAAAATATTAATCCTTTCAAATACCCCCAGCATCTTATTACATTAACATGCTGGAACCAAAGCACATGAGGCTGGAAACACTGAAATTGCTAGTAGATAAATTGACATATACTTTTCTAAGAATGTTTGCCTTGCTATCGGAAACATTTGAAGCAGAAAGATCAGGAGAAACAATATCGGACTCGGGGGGGCCCCCTGAAGATGTGTCGGGGAGACAAGCTATATGAAGGGCACATGCTTTTATATTAGAGTTTTTACAGTTTAATATCAGAAGTTATATCTCAGAAGACCCTGGAGTGGACTGCTGACCTGTCCAGGGTGTTTCCCTCCCCTCCCCCAATGCATGCTGGGATAGGCTCCAGTCCCCCATGACCCTTAATAGGAATAAGAAGGTAAATAGGATGAATGAATGAATGAATGATCCCAACAGTGTTATATTGCTGTTTAATATTTTACCTGGAAAGAGAAAGAGTAACAAACCTATTATCATTTGATACCATATCATCAACAATAGTTTACAGAACCAAGAAATAAACAGAACATTGGCTGGTTGATGTGTATGGGAGGTGCAAACTAGGTTGCTCAAAATTACTGGCATATTTTGATGGGTAGCCTAAGACTAAATTGACAGAAACCTTGCCCATCCTCACAGACAGCCTATGCATATTTAAATCAATTACAGGTATATTTAGCCTAGAATTTGTTACAGTAATGCAGCCAGTGCTGCCTTCAAGCTGGCTCTCCAGGTTGACTTTAGACTCTTAATTAGACAGGGTTAACAAAAGCTTCACCCCTCACTGGCACCCCTCACGCTTCACCCCTCTTTGGCATGCGCTGCCTCTGGAAGGATGTTTTCACTTGCCAGCCCAGTGGCTACCTCCTTTGATTAATGTGTACGTGTCCAGGGGTACTTTTGGCAGGGTCTTGTCTAACATGTCTGGAAAGTTCAATTGTATTCATAGCAAGCAGCATTTAATTCAAATGAGTGCATTAGAATTGCAAATGCAACCGGCTGGTTTAGAAGTTCAAGTACAATGTCTTATTAGGGTAGTGTTAGAAAAAAAACGAGCAGGGGCTGTATGTGTGTAAAAGCAGAGGAAGAAAGGGATGGAAGTGATACAGTAACAAAAAAAGACCTGTACTGTGTGTTTCACTTTCCATATCAGAAATGGCCCTGATTTAAATAAGAATAAAGTGGAGGCTCAAAGGCTAAATTGTATCTAGTTGGAACATCAGGTTGAATTTTCTCGGATTATGGCCAAAGACCTCTGGTCTAAATTAACTCTCAGTCACCGCAGTCATGTCATCAAAACTCATTTCAACAACTAATTGTTCAGATCAACCTGTTAAGACTCAACCGCTTATATTTGCCATGTCTCATTTCAAGTGCTCTAAACTGTGATAGATAGAAATAGACAATTCCACTACAGATTGCCTGTTAATCACTTTGGCATTTTTCTCCCAATGTGCCAAATATTTCTTGGTGTTCAGAACTTTCATTTGCATGCTAATGAAGGTGAAGGGCAGAAGCCACTAATTACAATCCAGTAAAGGCCTGCCTAATGGTCCACTAAAGACATAGCATGGCTGAGCCCATAATTCCATTATGCAAATGCATAGTCAGGAGTGGAAAACCCACAGTCACTGCAAACAAGATCGTCTGTTGCTGGAGTTGCTCAACACTGGCGAAGGATGTAAAACAATATTCTTGTGTTTGTACCTTCTATGAATACTGGCTAAGGAAGTGAACACACCTTGGCTCACTGAGCTGCTCAAAACTGAATACTGAACAATGGACCATGTGCTGCTTCATGAACTTGGCCCATCCCACAATGCAACACACACTAAAGGTTTGCGCAGGAAAGCGCACCCGCTTTGTCACCAAAATGACCAAATCAGAATGGCATGCTAACTGTACGCAATGAGTGGAGAACTGGTCAAAAAGTAATGCCTCTTCAGAGATTGCGTCCCATTCACTAACACTTCACAACACCAACTCCCCCAAACTTTTGTAGTGCACTGAAGATCTTTTGAAAGGTGGCCTAAAGATTTTGTGCAGTTTGGCCATTCAGAATGATTGCTATCATTTCTGCAACACGCTACCAAATTTTGCAATTTGTGCTTGCAAGTGGTGATGAAGGTGTGCCATTTGCTTGCACAGGGCTCTTTTCAACTGAATAGGACAAAATGCTCTGCTCTTCAATCAAGCAACTGAGGTGCAAAAAATTGCAAATTGTCCCTACAAAGCAATATTAGTAAATCTGGACCTTAAGACAAGAGACAAGACAAGAATGGATGTTGACGTTTGGATACTTTGTTGGCTTTGCGCTGTGGCCGATGGCAGGTCATCAATTCATGAACTAGCCATCTTTATGTATTCATGGTTCGGGCACTTAGTGGTCTCATGCGGAAAGACAGATAGATAAAGAGTGCAAATGCCCCTAAAAGCTATGATTGCATTTCTCTCATTGAGAAGTAGTCACCTGTCTGTTGGATTTGCAGCAACCTGCCAATGATCACAGTAATCCTGGGGGATATACACCAGCACAGCAGGTGACAGTCATTTAAAAATGTAGGCTTGACTCTGGATCCTACATCAAAGAGGAAGAAACAAGACTAATCTTTATTCAGGTCTTGCTCATGGCGTTTTCTGTGCAATTACAGAGGATCACATGGGCCGTGGAATACTACCTTATTCTGTAATGCATGCAGAGAAAAACTGTAGTTTCAAACGTTAAAATACTTAAATGAATAGGACCTGAGCTTTATTTATTTTGTCTTGCTAGTTATGTATAAACATTTGGCTGTTGAAGTGTCTTCCAATATGAAGCAAGCACAACTATAGATTTGTGCTTGGGTCTGATGTACAAGTGCTTCTCAGAGTGGGATCCAGAGAGCCCCAGGGGTCCTTGACAAGGTCCCAGGGCAACCCCCAGTAAAATGAGGACTCATTCATTGTGTATTCATTCACACTGTTCATACTGTTAATACTGCCATTATTGTTTATACTGTACATATCTAGAGTATTCATTTCACGCTGTTCATATTTTCAATATTGTCCATACTGTATATATCTTATTCATATCATGCCTTACGGTTTATTTAATATTTATATTACCAATATACATATGTACATACTCTGCACTTTACTGCTATTTGCACTTCTGGTTAGATGCCAAACTGCATTTCGTTGTCTCAGTACTTATACTCTGTGCAATGACAATAAAGTTGAATCTAATCTAATCTAGTTTTAATTTCACCATTATACATTTATTAGAAATTATTCCCAATTAGAGATGTGTAAGAATGAGGTTTAACTCTTTCCACTATTATCTTATCAAATGAGGTTTCATGGTCTAATGGTTGTCTACTTGGGGGTCCATGACATGAAAACGTCTGAGAACCCCTGTGCGATACAACCTACTGGACTACATAGACCAAAATATTGGTTTTAATTGTAAATTGGTGCATGCAAAAGTGCTTGTTCTTAAATTGGTATGGGTTGCAATACAGCCCTGTAGCATTGCCTTTTAAGAGATCATTGGATAATAGGATATTCTCCGCAGAGCAGCCTATGTTGACTATTCGTACGCTGCATACGAAGAGAAGAATCCACAGTAGGAAAATTGTGACTCTACTTAACTTTGTAACCTTAACGTGGACTAAAATAGCACAAGACACAGTATAGTAATTATGTTTGGAATCGCCAAGGGAGGAATGACAGTGTCTCTAAAGCCAAAAGTCTAAGACCCTGCACATCTGCTTTGAAAGACAAAAGAAAACAATAAAACTTTCCTTTCAAGTCCATATGGCCAATTAGAAGTGAAATCCTTAGTGAATTTGACCTTAATTATTTCCTTACCTCTCACAATGAATGAAATCATCTTACCGTAAAGGACTTCTAATCAAGGAAAAAATGTCATATTATAGCTATTCATAGGAGTAGCTGATGCCCTCCCTGACGGAGAAAAGTTTCCAACTGCAGATGTGCTCGATTCCACCTTGCTATAGGCAGCTGGAAAAAAATCCTTTTTTTCCACTTGTTGGCCAAGCGTCTGTGGGAATGTATTATAAATGAATAAACTTACTGTCAAATGTAATCCCTTTGGGTGGTTTACAAAGCAGCCTCTTGATGTGAATAAATGATTCTGGTTCCCAGGATTGGAACAGGGAGAACAGAAAGGCCTGCAGCTAGCATTCATTTAGTTATCCCTCTCCATAACAAGCCAATGACTTACTGTAGCTCCTCAGGGAGTGTATAATATCAGACACCTAAAAAAAATGCACACATGTATACAGTAGGCCATGCATGTTTTCCATACATTATGCATGGTCTTCTCTCTCTACACATGCCAACGATGTTTCTTGTGTACTGCGTTTTACCGTGGACTTATTCAGTCTGTGTGAAAAGCAATAAGGCATAGACAACTCAGTTTCTATGTTACCAACTGTGTAAACTAAACATCTCATGCATTTGCCAACTGTTTTAAAGAGTTACAGTGAGAACTAAAAAGACATCCATTTGGATTGCTTTCCATTTCCCAGTTGTTTTACACATGAAATCACTACAAGAACTGACTTCCCATAACCCCTGTTGTTTAATATACAAGTAAACTTGTCTTCCTAAAACTGCTGTTCTCTTTTTAGAAAGCGATAAGGATTCGATTAAAGATTGATGCCATTTCTCACGAGCAGCAATTTTCACTTTCGTATTTCTCTCCATTATCTTCATAAGACTGCCATTCAAGTATTTTTTTCTTTTTATTTACTAGTCCCAGTAGTGTCCTTGAATGTGAGCTGTTTGTATGAATGAGCCATGTCATTTAGGGGATAAAGAGTGAGAGGAGAGACGTTTAACCTCCCGCTCGTCTCGTCTTGCAATCTAACCTCACACGCCGTAGGTCTCAACTTGCTCAGTCTGAAATGTAACACTCTGTGCATAGCAATGGCCCCATCTTCAGATGCTGTTGGCCCATGCAATCCCACTCAGTCTTTCTTCATTACAAAGAGATGGCGAGGCTCATCCTCTCCCATATTGCTCTGAGTCTGCACCGACATTTACAGGGTCTGTTTTCTTTTTCTTTCATCACACTGAAAAAGTGTTTAGGTTCATAACGCATAGCTAAATATGAACCTACACACCTACACACTTTGTTATTTTTAGTGGTACTAGAATCAGAAAAAAAAAAAAAAATTGCAGTTATTCTGTAGAAGTATGTGTTTGTATTGCGGGTTAATCCAGGGCAAAGCTGATTTGAACCAGTAGTTGAGGTTTTCAACAATGATTCACATTGTAGAAATGGATGGGCCAAATCTTTGGGCAACAATCCACACTTTAGTGTCCAAGGACATCATTCCAAAGACAGTTTCAATGGTTGTCAAGATTTTGATGGACCCTTCATGGTGACTTAAAGGAAACTTTCACCCTCCCATACTCGTTCATTGTTAGATCATCATCAGTCTGTGATGTTAAAAGTATTCCAGGAGTTATTTTGTGATGAAGTGTTGTAATTTTCTTGTGTTGTACTTTCCCTCAACCTGCCTCGTCCACATATACATCCGTTAATCAGAAGCCAGAACGCCTTTCGACAACCCCCAGAGAACCCCAAGAATAGCAGTGGGCTATACCTCTAGATGCAGAGGGCAATAGTAACAGCAATAGTGCTAGTACGTTTTTTTCAGTCGAGAAATAGTGAGAATGGAGACAGAACAATGCCATGGTGTTGTGTGTGGCTGTTCAAATTGCAAAACAGCTGTGGAAGAGCACGTTGTATTTCACACGCTGCTGACGACACATCTGCAACGATGCAAGCTGTGGCTGCATTGCATTATGGTCTATTCACATCAAATCTAAATGTATTTATATTAAATAAAGATGCAATGCAATGTGCTTCACATCAAATAAAAAGTGCACAGATACAAAACGGAGAAAGGAAGAGATAAAGTGATTCAAATCTAAAAATAAATCAAATCACTTATATTTGTATAGCCCTTAACCATGGTTATAGTCTCAAAGGGCTTCACAATTGTGAGAACAATAAATGTTGGCACAAAACATACCCCAGCCTTGGACCCTTGGCTACTGTTGGTGGACAAATTGGTAGCTATCTCTTCCTCTTCTCTGATGGATTTCTCCCTATCTGATTGTTGCTGGCGGGTCTAGAAAGAAGCCCTTGCTCTTTGATTCTGTGGGACTGGCACCAAAACCTGAAGTTTACCGTTGATGTTTTAGGTAGCTAAAAATTTCCTATCAAACTCCATTGTAGCTGTAATGGAAATATCTTGCCGCGTCATCTACATTTGGCCAGTTATCCACAGGAAAATTGCAAGGTACATTGCCAATAGCTGTTTATAACAGTATTGAAAGTACATTAAATATTTGTCATACAACTGCAACAAGAAAAGCACCATTTCTTGGAGATGATTCCATATGAAAACCAAAAGTGGGCGTTTTGCTTTGATTCAAGACAGCTGTCGTAGTGCATCTTGTGAGATTTAGTACTGTTTTTCATACCTAAATTGTCACCGGAGGTGGAATTAGATGAATTCAAGCATAATTGGTGATTCAACTTCCGACATAATCTTTTCACAACTGTTTGAACAAAATATGAAAATAAAATGCCAGTGACAACTCCTCATACATTTATGCAATAGATCAAATATTAGGGTATTACAACAAGTTGACACATGTGCTGCAACCTCCCTGAAGTCACAAAGCAATATTCGTCTCTCACAGCTATAAATGGATCTGCAAAGCATGTGTTATTGTTTGATAAGTCTCACCATGAAGAGCTTTAGGTGTGCTGTCTGACACTGATGCTGGATTAGAGTTCAGTTGAACGGTCTCTGGAGTGACTAAATTGCACTTCTCAGTTCATCTCTACACTGCAACGGTTGGAAAAAGCGACTTCATGCCCCTCAGCTGTACCCTCAAAATTAACCGCACCCTTTTACACGATGTGCTTACATCCATATACGCATATATGTGTCATACCGTGACAGTTGGATTGCAGTTGTTTTAGCTCTCTCAGTCAGAGGAACACTATTTGGGAAGGCGTCTGCTTTTATTCCTGCACTGGCAGTTGGTGCCGCCTGGCTTGACAAATGAACCCTGAAGCGTCTACCACCTACTACCCTGATCCAGGAATATGTGCGGTTCTGCAGTCCCTTGCTTGCCTTTGATAAGACAGTGAACTGTGAATATGCCTCTAACGACTAAGTCCATCGACCCTCTGCTGCTGGTTTTGGAATCAGATACAAAGGCGGCCAGTGAGAGTTTGGTGGCAGATCTGATGAGAATGGTTTTAAACAAGAGCTGGGTGGTAGGGGTTGAGTGACAGTCCCTTAGTGGCCCCCCACCTTCTCGGTCTCAGTGATGGCTTAATGGTGTCAACAGGGGAGATAGGGTCCCGACTCCTTTATCTGGACAAAATCTTAGACCCATCACCTTCTCTGTTTGCAGTAATTGCGGGAGCGGCGTGGACTCTGTGGGGGGAAAAAGGCGAAGAAAAAGCCAAATCAAAAGGCTCAGCTTCAATCCACTTGACCGAGTGGGTCAACGGAAATAAATGACTTTCCTTTGACCGGCTGTAGATCCATCTCTTCAGTGTCACTGCCGTATCCCCCTGGTCAAGGACACTAGGGCCTATCTCTGCTGCACTCCTGCACTGATAAAATGAAAACAGACCGGTGGTTAAAAAAATGCTGTCGCTCCTTTCTGTCTGTTTGTCTCCCAAACTGGCTCTCTTATCAATGAGAGGCCATCCATCTGTGGCCGGCCTTACCACATACCCACATCAAATCCGGTTGGTGATTATCATAGCTGGGAATACCACATGCGAAAATGTGCCAGAGGTGTGAACCATGAGGGGAGTTTAAAGGTGTGGAAAAAATTATGAGATTCCTGTACAGTTACATACTGTGTCTGCACATCTGGCAATTTCAACTTCGAGGAGCTTTTGGTGTGCTGAGCAGTTTGTGTGAGTGTGTGTGTGAGTGTGTGTGTACGTGTGGATCCACTCCACTCCCCACCTGAGAAATGGGGAGGGAAGGAGGTGGTATTGGCACAGACAGACGTGGCAAGTGGCAAAGCAGATGGTTCTCTGCTTACCATCATTTCCTCTCCCATAATGCTTCAGGAGCGTAGCGCATGGTGCACATACTTTGCTCTGTCTCCCCATGGGAGGAAGTAGCTACAGGGTACTCATTTTTAAGGACCGAACAAGCCCAGGCACTGCGTAGGAGCCCTAATTGTTTACCTAATACCCAGTTCCAGTTCTCCACAATGTTTTCGAGAGCATCAAAGAACAACAGCAGAAAAAATAAACATTGGCGTGATGGTGTTGATGATGCCTTTCCTTCCTGTTTTGCCACCTGCCTCGTTATCCACCTTGCGGCTGGTGCCAGGGAAGTGGATGACAAATCCAATTGGAGCTTTTCATGATGGCTCCCTTCTTCCTGGCTCCCACAATTCCCTATTCTTTTCATTGGTTGCCGGGACGCCAGATGGAGCCCATCGTCTCTGCTCCACCCCAGGGCACTTTCTCTCCTTTTGAACAGGTAGAGCAAGACCTATTTACACCGCTTCGGCCAATACGCGCGCACAGACACACACACACACACACACTACACACAGACTTGGTCATTAGTGAACTGTCCTAATTGTGTACGGGCAATAAATACTAGTAATGTTAGTGACACTGCTTAATAAACAGCATTTTGAGTTTTACTACACTAACTACACTATCAAATTCAAAAAACCTACAGGGTTTTGTTGATTTATTTTGACAGACCCAATGCTTTTGCTTTGTGCTCCTGCAACATCTCTGGTCCACACAGCAACAGCAACACCACAAATAGCAGATGGCGGTCATCTGGTTTGGATACTTACACTCATCTGCTGCCCTACTTCTCCTGAATCCAGTGATGCTAGTACAGAATATCGTTGAATCTACATATGTTTCTTGATGCACGCTTGCATACTCCCGCATGGCATTAAACATTAATAGAGGAAATGTAAAAAAAAAAAAAAAAAAAAAGCATATTTATGTACATTGTCATAAAATAAATGCATTTCTGTACATTCTCACAAGACACCTGCAAGCAGATGAGAAAGAGGCAGATACCGCAGAGACAGACATAAAGAGAGAGGCGTACACAGTGAAATTTGGACTCCTTGCAGGTGCTTGTCTGGCAGTCCCTTATACTGTCTGTAGATGGCAGAGAAGAACGAGGACAGCAAAGAGGTGCCAGGAAACGGTGTACATTTTTCTCATGTAGCTGACTTTTACCACATAGGTGCTTCTGAGGTGATAACTGAAGCCAATAGCCATAGCCAATTCAATCTAATTTAAAATGGTGGGGAATATTATAACATGACATAAGAAACCCGTGCTATATTTGAAAGATAGGCCTAAGAAGATTTTCCACCCTCACATTATCGTACTTAAGGCTGCCATCATTCAGTCTTATAGGTAAAAGCCAAAGTACTGCAGAGAACAACAACCTGCCATCCATCACTATTTTACTAACACTTGTATGATTACACAAGCTGTCATTGTGTGGCATAAATCAAGAGCTAAACCCCTGAGGTTATGGAATAAATCAGGAAACATTAGCAAGGCCGCTCCATTTTTCTGATAATGAAGACAGGTTTATAATCATCTCCCATTCATCCCAATATAAAACCCCGTGGTAAAAAAACCATCATTTTTCATGCTCTGACTAACCTGCCTCATGATGTTCCTGAGCTGTAAATAATCGTCTCATGTACACTTATATATATATTTCACCACAGACAGGTCAGAAGCCATTATCCGTGCCTTCGACCACAGCGGAGAGGAGTTGCTGCTGCAGGTGTTTGTCTGTATATGCGGATGTACGCAGTGCGTGTGTGTAAGTGCATGCCTATGTGTGTCTGTGCATGAAATATAACAGGTTTGACTGTCACAGCACCGCGGCGGTGTAATTGGCTTTCGGGGAGAGGTAAACAGGACTGCAGCCACGCGGAGGGCAGCTGCAGCTTGACCTTCAGAAAAGCGAACGAATGAACGGATGGGCGGCTGCCTTCGGCACCTTGCTGTCAGCTTGCTGCAGCTTTGACACCGGAGCTGTTTTTTTTTTGGGTAGAGGGATAATCACAACCCCCCCCCCACCCCAACCTACACACACACATACGGGGCGGTTTGTAGGGAGGACACCTTCCACCAGCATCACAGGTTCCTTGTGTGATCAGGGTCATCCATGTTTCTCCCTCCGATAAGGCTGAGTGGTGCCTCTGCTCTGCTGTAGTACACTTAGTTCTAGATGTGTGATTACTACACATCTGCAGAGGTGAAAGCAAGACACCCGCTGAGAGCTTCTGAAGGGTGTCAGAGGCAGAGAGACAGGGTGACGGTGTTATATTAGGTTTGAGCTGGGGGTTTTACCTTATTAACCAGGGGAAAAGACCTCACTTTGTGAGGCTGCTGGCATGGGAACGATGACAAGCTATTATTTGCACTAATTGCTCAATGCATACTATAATGTGTGTGTGTGTGTGTGTGTGTGTATATGTACTTGCATTCATATCTGTGTGTGCTTGTGTCTTTGCCTTTGGTATGCCCGCACTTGTGCATCTATTTCATTAATCAAATATCTTTGCTTTGCTAACTCTGGAATATTTTAACGCAAATATGGAGGTAGAATTATACTTCTTTGACCTCTCTCTCTCTCTCTCTCTCTTACTTTCTCTCTCTCTGTCTCTCTCTCTCTCTCTCTGTCTCTTCTCTCTCTCTCTCTCTCTCTCTTTCTTTCTCTCTCTGTCTCTCTCTCTTTCTCTCTCTCTCTCTCTCACACACAAACACACACAGCATCCACTCCATCGCCATCTGCCTGTATATGCAGTATTAATGGGAGCCTATAATGGCCCTTATGCATGCTTTACAGTGGCAGTTTATGATGGATGTTAGGGAGTTTAATTGGGAATAACGAGGCCATTATTGGGACATCATTCCCTTTACCATGTGAATGAAATGAGCACAAGCTACAAGCGAGGATACAGATATTGTACACTGCAGGAAGGGGCAGGGTTCCTGGTGTTATTGAGAAACACTGTTATTGCGATTAGAAAATGCTGCCAACTGCATTACCCCTTTTCTTTCCTGTCTGGATGTACTCGTTTGATAAATACACAGAGCAGTGAAGTGAAGTGAAGTGCACTTGATTAGCTTCAGCCAAGACGGTCAGCCCTGTACACTGATGACTTTCCTCCGCTCAATCTTAATTAGAAAGGAGAGATGCTTCCGCAGGTTTGATGAGGTCAAAGCCATTCATTTTCCAGCTCAGCGGGGACCTTTCTCACGTCTCCCTTTTGTATTGACACTCGGGAATAATAATATCGGTGACCTCTCTCTCGCTCGACTACTTCTCTGCCTCTTGTCGAGCAACAGAGCGGCTAGTCTCAGCTGAACTGAGAGAGTCAACGCCCTCCAATACTTTCAACTGAAAGAGGGTGAGAGAGAAAGAGAGAGAGAGAGATGCTGGCGAATACCAATGCTGACAGATAAAGGTGTTGGCTACAACACAATACTGTATCCGGTATTGTTACTGGCATATCAAGCATGACATACTGATTTCCAGGATGATGAACCCCAGCCAGGCCTCACAAAGCACAGATACAATTTGAAGAGTAGATAATGGCATTGGAATAACACATTTTTCACTGAAAAATGTTTTATGTCACGCAAATTACAGTCGAAGTTTTTGATTTTTCTGACATCCACTTCCAAACGGATGACTAAGGGAAGGGAGGTTTCAGCTCTGCCGCTTATAATTGAGTAATGTGCTTTCAGAATACTTCTCGCAAACAGAACGTAGATCAATCTCCCTTTTTTTAAGGCGAGTGGGCTGTCTACCTCAAACACTCAAACATTTTATTAGTTTTACTGGAAATGACAGCCAGGACTGAGCCCCATGCATTTGGGAGTATGCGGTATGTCCAATAACAGACCTAGCAGCCATGACACCTGCATTTACAACTAATATCACAGGGCTGGTATTCCGGCACTGAGGACTGATACTGAAACTCTGTTGTCTTGTAAGGGAAGGTGACGTCTAGAATCTGAGACTCATCACACATTTGATTTGGTTTCTCTCATCAAACGCTCTTTTACTCGACAGTCAAGGCACTATGCTTTCCTTCAAGAGAGAGCAGTCTGTGAGAAGTGCTTTCTTTAAACACACACACTTACACATCACCTGTGTGTAAAGCCTCACAGCCTCACAGCCTCACACACACACTACCGCAGTCCTATATCTCTATCTGGCATTACCTAAAGACTTTCCAGACACTCCCAGGCAGGCGTCTCCCCCAGAGGCCAGTCTGTGCAGAGGGACGGCTTGATGGAGTGGAGTGGGACGATGGTGAGACAGACCACATGGCCAGGGGGACTTGGACTGTGACATATTACCTTTAGAGAGCAGCAGCACGGCCACTCACATGAAACCTATTAGCAGGAGGCGTCTACTGCCATACCGCACACAGCTCAGCTGTATATGAAACGCCGCCGCCATGCTCTTACTGGCAGGGCGCACTTTTATGGGCACACACACGTTCAGAATTGTGCTCACACCCAGTAATATGTATTCTGCCATAGTTGTAAGTTCACATAGACTTGCAGGAACACGCTCTTTAAGTTCATGCACATTTACTCACATTCATACATATTCATAGAGGCATACGCACATACATTTACGTACACATATGTATACAGAGCCACACACACAGACACATACTTCTGCTTGCACTGTAATATGAACACATGCACAGCTATATGTATTCAGGCGTAATCTTGAAGTACTTGCAGAAACAGTCAACACACTCGTGAAGTTTATGCAGATACACTGACTCATACACATTCATGCACACACACGCACAAATGCGTTTGGCTGCCATTGGTTAGCTGAGAAGAACATGTTGAGTATGTGCTCATAATCTGCCAAGCCAGCCTTGCTCCATTAATAAGTGACAACCCTCCTCACATATGTTGACGTATAGTGTGATCCATACGTTCCTACATACATCCCTAGAACATCAAAGCAGATTAGCATGTGTTCGTCTTGGACTGTATAATACGAGATATGGACATTAGATCCTGTGAATTTTGAATTATGTGAACTTCAGTATCACTGGCGCGTTATGGTAATTCTTAATCTCACGTATTGCAGTAACGGTACGTGAATGGAAGTAGGGTGCTTGAAGTAATTATCACAGAGCACAATGCTGTTGTGCTTCTATACTTTTGAATTCAGACTCGGGAGAAAAGCATGTTTGGCTGCCCTCATGTGGATTTGACAACAGCAGTGGATATGCGGTGGGGGGGTGTGTGGGGGGGGGAGGGATTACCATAAATTTGTGTTTTATAGCAATGTATTAAGAATTGAAGAATGTAAAGAAGAGAACAGATTATTACAATCTCTGGTGTCAAGGGATTTCTCATGTGTGTTTCTGTTTCTCTTATCCCGGAGAGAGATGGGAAGAGGGAATGGAAGTGTCAGAGAGGGTAGAGGAGGGATTCTCTGCTGAGGAAGTCACTCTCATCTGCGGAGTGGATAACATTTGAGGTCGACCAAATCGCACCGCTGCACCAAACGGAGATGGGGCTATTGATCATGTAATAATAATAATAATAATAATATATCGGGGTATGGTTTCAAGTATTTGAACTAGGATGACGTTCACTTGGTTTTATTCTTAAAGATCATTATTCTTAAAGGGGGGGTATTGTACTCATTTTGGGCTATTTAAACTGTTCCTGGGGGTCTTTACAAGACGTTTGTGAAGTCTATATCAAAAAAAATCCTAAAACCAGCTTCTGTGGTGTGTGTTTCAGTCTCTCATTTTCTCCATTGTAAAGAACAGGCTGTTTTGAGGGCGTGGAGGTTGTATGTAATGAGCACTGCTCTGATTGGCCGCCTCACGCCTCACTCACGGAGAGGCGCGGCTCATTACATACAACCTACACGCAATCGCCTGGCGGAGGCGGAGAGCAGAGCGCCCATGCTGCTCAAGGTAAACAAATAAGCTTGATGCAGAAATCTACCATAACCATGGCGGCCGCTCCAGAACCAACACTGAGACCGGACATGTTTGAGCCGGAGTCTGACCCAGAATGGGAAGAGGCAGCTGAGGCGGTTCCACTTAGTTTCTCAATGATAACAATTCTGTGTAATATTGTACTTTCGTGCCTTGTGTTTGTGTATGTGGGTGTGTGAGCGACACTCTCTGCTGTAGCCGGTCTGTTTATGGCTCATGTCCATAAGCTTATTGAATACAACTTGCAGACAAGCTAGGATTGACAATTTTGTTGAGCTAGTTAGCCAATATATTATTGGATGCAATATATTTGTATCCAAACAGCGCAGCCAAACAACCAAACACGATTGTACTAATGGTGGCTAAAGTTTACCAAGCCTGACACGTTCGACAGACTTATAAAACAGACACTGGTCCCAACAAATAACTTTAAGATGAGTCCTGACTCCAACCAATAACTTTACTTTACTTTACTTTACTTTTAATGACTCCAGCTTTAGTTTTCTTACTTCTTCCACAAGCCCGTGGCTAGCCCCGCTAGCTCGTTAGCTAACCAGCAGTGAATATACTAACCAGACTAATTTGGTAAATTAAATCAAAACATGGTGACACTTACAGATTCCAATTTTGCAGATGGGTCATGTACCTTATGAATTGCTCCATCTTTAAGCTTCAATTTAGATGCTAATCCTGCTGTTGCTCAAGCAGTCTGAGGACTGATCATCACACACAGAAAAAACTGTAGTTGCCGTTAAAAATAAAATTAATCCACTCTGTCCTGGCATTTTCGCGTGTTGGGAGACTGTGCAGGGATCTATGTTGCTGCCTGCATCCTACAAAATAATAACTGGAGAGTTGATATATCGCCGTAGATATATTGTTGTTTTAGCTTCAGTCGTCGCAAAGTAATGGTGCATTCCAGTGTACTCGGAAAAAACGGCGTCCGAATGTGATATGCGCCGATTCTCTTCACTAATGGCGCTGTAGTAGTTGATGTTGAGTTTAGATGCTTGTAACATTCTGAGACTTACCATACAAACATGAGTTTGCTGCGGGCGATTATGTTTTCCCGAGCAGATGCACTGGAACACATTTAGATTGGAAGTTAGGAATACCGACTCGGAATATCGATTTCCGAGTACAATGGAATGCACCATAAGCAACGGCTTGCGACACTGCCGTGAGCTGCATTTTGCGACGACGTAAATGGGATTGGTTGTTCACCTGGGCGTGGGCATGCTCTGAGAGGGGCTGGATTTGCACCTTATGACGTCCAAAGGAACCACTTTCTGAAACGGGCTGTTTTTCTCCTATCTTTGGCACCGTTTTGGGAAAAAGGAAAATACAGAAAAACGGGTTGACTTCCAGATTTCAAATTTTCTCAGCTGCTTAGGGAAGTAATTTCCTGTGGAACATGTATAAGCGCCAGGAATAAACCGTTTTTCCATAATATGGGACCTTTAAATATGGAAGGGAGGATGAAATACAACGTTTGAATTCAAACCCTTGACATTGACAAGTACACTGTATTTGCCACCAGGACACTCTAAGATGAGGTGTAATGCCTGATCACGAGGTCACTAGTCAGTTCTTCATTCTCTCCTCACCTCAGTTATTTAATGCACAATCCCTTCTTTGGTATGTTTTGGTGTGTTGTGAAAAGGATTTTGAATCTTGCCAGTCCAATACAAACCCCTGGACCACCCCGTCAGTCCCCATGACACACCGAGTTCGAGGCATACTGGACAGTCAGCTGTAACTTTATAGGTTAAGTACTTCACCATATAATTATTCTCCCTAACCCGACATGCCTTTGCATCTTCAGGTAAGTAGACAGCAATTAGGAGGAGATGTAACCAATTGTGCCGCGCTGTCATGTCAGCATGAACATGTACATGCCCCTCTGGGTGTATGGTAATGCATACACAAACCACAGTGCCTCGGTTGGGTAAATGCTTTGGATGGGGCGAAGTAGCAACAAAACACACACATAATTAAATCAAACCACGTGAAAAGAGTAAAAACAAACACACATAAGGTTAGGTTAGAGTTTGTTAAGGTTAGGTCAGATGAGGTTAGGTAAAGTTTAGGTAAGGGTAGGCTTGGTAATTGTAGTTTAATGTGGCAGGGTAAAGACTTGGGTCGTTTGGTTGTTAGAAAATGGCTCTGATTTCGGTTGCTTTTGGAAAAACAATTTTTCTTGCATGGACTTGTACTGAGTGCCTTCTGTTTTTCAGGCCTCATTTCAAAACGACCCGGCCGACCAACCTCTAAAGCACTTTGTGCGATCAAACTGTATAATGGCTTTTACTGATTTACAGATTTTTGTAGAAACTAGGGTGCTGCTTTTTATATGATTTCCTTTGAATTACCATAGCATTAGTTCGCTTTTATCACATCTGTGGCCCACCCTTGTTGACTCATATTCAATACAAAAGTATATTAATTTAAATATGTCAATTTCAGTTCTCTTTCCTGTTTATTTCCATGCTGCCATCGCTTGCAGTGGGTGTGAATATGTTCGCTAAGTGTTGTATCTCACCGCAGTGTGCTGAAGAACCCATACTAGAGATGGCTTTGTTTACTTTGGACTTCTAAAGCATTACTCAAGTCTATTATAGACATCACAATAGGTTTTAACAAGACCTCGCACACTAATCCAAGAATTACCCTCGAATGACACAAAATGAACATTGTGCTAATGTTCCCTCTGTTTATTAAAATGCTATGTAATGCGGCGTCAATCCATGTCTGCACACAAATGATATGTCATTTTCATCTCCTTCGAAATGCATTCACCGTTGAGCTTTGCAACAGTTTTTTTTTTTCCTTGAGGAAGCGGCTTGAAGCTGTCAGGGCTCGCGCGCGATAACAACCTGGGGAGGAGAATGACACCTTGAGAGTGACAGATGAAAAGGAATCAAATTCTCCCTGGAGCCAACTGTATGGAACTGATACAGGCTTCCCCTATTCCTCTCCCCACAAACAGACCACCACATTAACTTATTCAAATAGGGGGTCAAGTCTTCGTTTTTTCAGACCAGACCTGTCCCAAAGAGCAGAGCGGGAGAAGGGATGGGGAACGGAGTGAGAGAGAGTTGGTGGAAGAAAATGGAGTAATTGTACTTCAGAATTAATGCCTTTTAATCTCTCCCGCAGCCATTGAGTGATAATGAAAAAGCACGAAGAGGACGAACAGCCTTGAGAGGAAATAGTTTGCAAGGGGCTGAATATGCCTTTGGAAATGAAAAGACTTATTGACCTAATCAGAGGGCACTGAGGCCAAGGCGTCGTCTGGAGAGGGACCTTAGGAAACCTTCCGCCAGAGTCCCTTTCCTCCTCAGCCATGTAGTCCATACTCGCTAATCAGACTCTTAGGGGAATGCATCCTGCCTTGCCTTTGTCATTCTGATATTTTGCCCAGTCTGTGGAGGACACTCTCCCCTCATCCCTGGCCCTTCAGTTAACTGAGATCAGGACATGATGTCATGGCGGAGTCGGTCAGGACTATAAAAGCTGACATTATGAGCAAAACGTTTCCCTCCTTGAGGTTGAATCCGGGGAGAAGGTAAAGGTTCGGTGTCTCATGTACTGCTGCAGTGCTCAGAGATTGCCGGCTCAAGTGCTTTCCTATGTACGCCGGGCTTCTTCCTCGGCTCCCTCTCGCTCTCCCTCTCATTTCTTCTCAGAGTGAGGACTCATGCTGTGCTGCAGATTGAAGACACTGCGTTTGGAAATCAACTGCTTGGCTAGGTAATTTGGCTAATGGACTAATCTCAGCTAAACTTTTGTAAATGAGGGTTTTATGAGGTGACTCTGAGAAAGAAACATTTCGCCAATGTCATGGATGATAAACATGCAATTGAGCAATCACATCAAGATGAAAGCTGTACCGAGGCTGTAGGGGAATGGAACGCTGTGTCCTTATATCACTCCACGGCAATAATGACGATATCTATTATATGACTATGCGATCTCAATTTGGTTTATGCGACACTGTAAATCACAGAAATGGCGTGCATATTGCTTTAGTTCTTGTGAAGTAGGGCACTCGTTCAAAACTTTGTTGCAATATCTTCTTTGGGAGGAGTACTTTGATTTTTGGCGATGTTTTATATCAATTTTCTCTGTGTACAGTGCCACAGGATGGAATCATAATAATGATAATAATAGTGGTGGTGTTTTAACTTCATTTTGAGCCCCCTAGCTGCCATTATGGTGGTGATTATAGTCCAAAGTTAATTTGAACCTAGATTAAAAGTAATAATTTTCATATGAATAATTAAAAGTGTTTTTTCTTACACTCTATCACTGATTGATATGACACATTAGTGACTGAACCAATAGCCAGTTCATGAAAGCTTTTCCATTTGCTGTTCTAAACACTGTCAGGTCGGCCTTTCCTACCCGGCACACAGGAAGTGAAGAGTTTTATGTTTCCAGTTTGTTTGGAATAAATAGAAGAAGACCTACCACAGTTTACAGCACATTTCTGCTTTAGCCCTTATTGTTTCATCTTGCTAACCTAACTGGCAACATAATGATATTTAACCAACATCTTTGGGAAGTAGTCGCAGGGGGAATGAGACACTGCCCAGTCCAGTCACAGTCTTCTCCTGTTGGCCACTGAACCTCCTGGAGTGTTCCTCTGGAGCGTTGGGCACTGCAATGGTCATTTGAGAGGCCATTTTTGGGGGTGGGGAAAGCTGGCCTGTCTAGTATTTGTGAGGACTGTTTTTTTTTCTCCAAAAGTGCTGTAGCAGCAACGTAACATAACAAGGAAGTAGCCACCAAAACCCTTTACAGAGCACCTTGCTTCATTCTCTGTGTATGGCAGATTGGAAGGCTTCACCATGGAGGAGACATGGCAGTGCAAATGGCATTGGTTTGCAGAAATGAAATAATAGGTTTTTCGGGAATTTAAATCAAAAATAAAAATGCAAATATCAAGTGCAGCGCCCAGTACCCACCTCTAATGAGTTAAAAGCCCCAGGTCAGCTCGTGGTTCTTTCTTTGCCTGTTCCATTTACCATATTTTTGGTTATTTCTTTTCACTTTTCTCCCTCAAAAGTACATCAAAGCAAATGGCATTTCAGACATTTTAATGTGCCCAGTCAACCAATCAGGGGGTTGGGGGGTGGGGGGAGGGAGATGGAGGTCCATTTGATGTAATTTGAGCACTTATTACAGCTCTTTTACAGTGCAGCGCTCATGCATTTAGCAGCAGTGCCTTGTGTGTATTGTATGCTTCTCATTTGTATTTAGCATTATTACTATTATGGCTCTTCTTTACAAAAAACATCCACAGAAAGGTAGATACATTATAAAGTCACATTTATTTATTTTACCCATAGCTCAGAAACCAATTTCAGGCAGTAGCCCAATCTTTGAGGCCAACATGGCCGCTGGATGAACTGACAGACAGACAATATGTCGGTTGTGATTAGGACTAACCAGCGGTGTGATAGAGGAGGACAGGGCCAGCGTGGTCTGCCACGGCGTCTCCACTCACACGGCTGGAAGGAACTCCAAATTGTCTCACCCTGGAGGTCAAAAGCACTCTGGATGCAAAACTACACACACACACACACACACACACACACACACACACACACACACGTCTTGTTTGCCTGCTGACTGTGGATATAGCAGATCCGTGTCCAGTCCTCCAGCGATGGGCCGGTGATTGGCAGGTAAGTGGCTGGTCTGTTTACAACATGGCCGTCGGATCCAAGTCTACACTGTCCTTGACCCGAAGCTCTACCTGAGCTGCATAAATTTGGATTAAACGTCCTCCCCATCAAAGGTACCCAGAGGACTTGACTCCTTTGTTTTCCATCAGAACAACAACCCCTGGCACATGCAAACTGACAAAAAGAGCTCGCTGCTAATCGAGAGGAAAAGGGATGGCAGTAATGAGGCGATGCACAATACTTGGCTGGTTGTGCAGAAATGCACGGTCCTTGAGAAAGTGCAAACATTTCTGTCCCACTTTATAAAAAAAATAGTTTGCTGCCCAATAGAAAATATAGGATTGAGAACGAGTTACAGGAATAGAAAGTTTTAGGATTATTATATCTTCTCAGTCTAACCCCTGAAAGTTTTATTTAAGTCATGTTTAATTTACTCTCTGCCTCACTTGTTTTTTTTTGTCTTTGAGCATTGTTCCTTGCTTAATACAGATTATTCATCTGACAGCATAGCACAACAAGCTTGTGTTTGAGTTGGATACTCAAAGGAGTTTGATACAAGCCTTCAAAGATTAGCCATGGGCTGTTTATGAAAGGAGTTGGAAGATTTGTTTTCTTCACACTTACTGCCATGTATGTCCTCTCTCGGTGCCTCTTGGAAGTAAACAGCTGAATTGTTGTACAGTCCAACAGGCCGAAGAGGGGAGGGGGTCCACAGATTGACAGTCTGTAGAAGGATGCCCAGAGGACGGCTCAGTGTGTGTTTGTGCCTGTGTGCGTGTGCTTGTGCCTTTTGTGTGTGCGTGTGCTCAAAGTTTTCCTCCTGCAGGTGGTGCTCTGATGGCAACTGGAAGGCGGTTTCCTGCCACTCAACCCCCTACTGCCATGTTGCCTCGAGGGAGGTGCTGAGTGTGTTCTGCTACCCATGCTGCCCTTCGCAATACACACACACACACACACACAAACACATCCCTCCCCTGGCATATGCCTACCTCCTACCTGCCTCAGCCGTTACCACCCCACACACCCCACTGGCTGCCCACCAGAGAAACACCTGCAGTTAAGGCTGTGGCCCTGCCCGCTAGCCCGAATCCACTGCATTAAAGCCTCACTCTTTTCACGGGATAGCAGCACGTCCACTCCCCCAGCACTATTTTATCCTCATTCCTGGCAGCCGACTCACGTATTGATGACATTTTATATGAGAATAAAATGTAAATGCGATTTAGTTTGGCGTCAGGGCGTCCTGTTGCATCGCCCTCCGCTTAGCTCACTTAGCCAGTCGAGTGAGACAGGGAGTGATCGGCAGTAATCCCCCAGGGGGGCTAAGAACAGAGCCCACAGGTGGATGCTGGGGTGGTGGTAGGATGAGAGCTTCATCAGCATCGGCATAAAGAGCTACAGAGCAACGCAGTGTGCAGAGCGGCGGCAGCAGAGAATGAGCAGTGGCTATGCCTAGGCTCAGCTGACGAGTCAGCTGACTGAGCTGTAACGCCTCCTCCAGTGTGACCGCCAGAAATAACTCCGCTACGCTATGCAAAGCTTCGTCCCAATTATTTGCCTCTCAGAATTTATTTTTTTTAAAGCTACAATATGCTACAATATTGAGGTATGGTCCTTGGTCACAGTCTATTTATGTCCAAAAGTTGAATACTATTATTAGAAAATCTATTTTGCTATCCAAAATACAAAGACTTGGATCATTCAGGGTCTTTACCAGCAACAGCTCAAAAGCTCAGAAACAATTATTCACAGTATTTTGTAAAAACCCTGGAAATATAAAAGCGCACATTATTATTGAAATAACATTTCAACATCACCCTGGTAGGACTGCCGCCTTTCACAGGATTACAAAGAATGAAAGTGGCCGAGGGAGACTGATGTACCTAGTTGCCTCATAATGAACCACAAGGACGTTTTCTGTTCATGTGTAATAATTAAGAACCAAATACTCTCAAAAGGAAAACTATATTTGACCAATATATACCTAAGGAGGCCATTAGAGGAATATAAGGTATATAAAGGCTGTTGTGATGTTTGGATGTACTTGAGAAAATGTTGGAGCAGTCGGTTTTAAGACAGGAAGAAGCAGACATTGTCCTCTACCTGCCTGCTGTGATCTGAAGAGACTGGTGGTCTGGCTGTGTGTTTCCATCTACTACCAACTACTCTGAGATTGTGTGATTATGTTAGTCGTGGGTGTGTGTGTGCAGGTGTATGTGGTGTAGCTCATTTTTTGGGTGCGCGTAGGAGTGATGATGAATGTCCCATTGTTCGTTTTCCTCTGCGACGCTGTATTTGTGTGCACATGCATCTTTGCTTCCACGTCTCCATTCTTATGCAGCCTCGTCTCTGTCCCCTCGCGGGTGTTTTATGTTTAGGGTTGACCGTTGGTGGCGTGCGATGGGAGTCGGCGGGCCTCCCGCTCACTAACAGCGTTTGTCATCTTTGAGGCCAGACCAAAGGAGCACCGTCGACTGTAGGTGTACCTCACCTGACCGCCATGCTACTAAAACCCTCTCATTTACATTTAGAGTGAATGCCATACTTACTGTCAGTGAGGCTCCATGCTACTTGGACAAAGCCTCCGCACTCTCTCTCTCTCTCCCCCTCTCCTACTTGGCAGTACACTGAGAATAAAACAATAGTCAGTTGTGGTGGGAGAGAATCAGACACACTAATTTGGAGTTATGGCAAAAGTCGTTACTGGAATGATAAATATTATTTTGTCGCGGGGATCGAGAAGACTAAATCGCAGCGTGTCGAAATTGGTAAAATGAAACATTTTCTTCTTTTTTTTTCCTATGAATTTTAAAAAGGAGATAAAGGACTCTGTATACTTTAGGCTAGAGGTTCCCACATCTTTTCATGTCAAGGGTCCTCAAACAGAGGCACCTATTTCAGAAAATGTTGTGGCATGTAGTCCCTCCACCCAACCGGCCTAACTGTCCTGACAGAACGCGTGGAGATAACAGTGGAGAGATTGAAACCTGTGATCAGAAGTCTTATCCATGTTGTTATTGTGGGACCTAGTGAATAATATGAGGTCCCCCCCCACCCTAAACTACCTTCAATGTCACAACATCCCAGCATTGACTTTCCAAATTAAACGACGGCTCAATTAAAACCGGGAAGATACGTCTTCATAAATGCTGAAGTGCATTAATTAGAATCCAGCGCCACAGTAGACCGGTACGACAACCGAACGCAAACGTATTTAATTGTCAGCGTTTGCCCTCAGGTGAGTTTAGTTTAATAACATAACTTAAAACCACACTTCATAATTTGCTAAATATCACCGTGGACACTTTACTGCCTTCTGGCAACCATTTCAGCGGTGGAAATTGAAGCTCACAAACCCCGTCTGCCCGTTTGCTGCACCACCTGTGACCGGTAGCAAGACGTCACCCGCTGGTGGAGCGATACAACTTTTCTGTTGTTTGTGTATCGTTGAATAATGGAACTGTCCTCCGTCGCGTGGTGTTTCTTTAGGGTTGCAGCTACGCAGCAGAGGACCAAGGGTGCTCCGTCTTGGCAGGAAGCACTAATTATCCCTCCAAGAGATAATAACTGTATTTACCGTCAGAGGTGTTCGTCTTCTGAAGGGTTATTTATCAAATACCATGTGAGATTAGAAAATCAATTCCGCGTGTCACAGATTAATTTGCAGCCATCATCTCACCGGGTCCCTCGAGACGCCGTGCAAGCAGGAACACCTTACTAATGTGGAGGAAGGTGCTGGGATTTCTTTATTTATTTTTCCATATCTTCCATATGTAATAAAGCACGTTAACGCGAGCCGTGACAACAAGAAGAATACGCACGCCGCGCCAAAAATCTGCGCCATTGTGACGGAGAGAAAACGCACGCAATTATTAGAGATCTTATATGTTGATCCCTATCAGGCAGATAATCCACTTTATGCACGCTGAGCAATGAATTGTAATCAAAATGTTTATGTGCGAGCAGCCAAGTTCAGTGTGATGGCGCTCTCATAAGGTTCCTCATTAGATTAATTAGATTAGATGTTCTGGCATTTTCCACTGTTTCGCATCGCAGCCAAACGTATTGTGAGCATCTCTGCTATATTGATTGAATCCTGCAAGATTGTAAATGTCTTACAGTCACCGAATATGGAAAGAAAACTAGCAGCTGCAGTCATGATTACTAGTGAAGCTATAATCAATACTTTTTTTTATTCTTACATATATTATGAATCATTGGCATGTGCACTACATGACTGAGCAATTGAGCTTCAATGCACCAATCTTCCGCCTGTGAAAAATAAGAGGTTGACACATGACGACTTGAGCCAGTGTTTATTGAGCGTCAGGAGAAAATAGACCTCGCTGTCCTTCAATCAGAGCTTCAAGTTTTTGAATGCCTTCCTTTCCCGCTCCTGAATATTATGCAGCCCTCAACTGTTATTGAATTTGTTTGTGTTTGCATCCGTTTGTTGCCTGCGGAGCAAACATCAAAATGTCTACTATGTGTTTGTCAATTCTGATTCTGAGATAAAAGAGCCCCCCCCCCCAAACCTGAGTTGAATGGGTAATCTGTCTATGTTGCTGCTTGGGCCGGCTTCTTTGAATTAGCGCTTTACTGAATAAACACTGTGGAGGAGGAAAAAATAAAGAGCTACTTTCTCCTCGACTGTGGTAGCGGGTTGAAAAGACGACATCTGCCAAATGTTCCCTTGGATAAAAGTCCTTTTGTTAGAAAAAATCACTGAATCAAACAAAATAATGAAGACACATCGAGTGGACAACTAATAGCAGACATAAATCTCACTGTCTCGCTGAACATCACTGGGTTGGTGGACATCTGAGAAACAAACGGCACAACACTGGTGTTATTTCTGATGTTTTCCCCTTCAGAATGGCTCTTCTGAGTGAGTGTTTGGCAGACGTCCTCTTTTCTAAGCCACTAGCGTAGTCACACGGGCTCTACTTGATAACGCAGCCATGTCATGGTGGCATATAGCCTCACACTCGTGCATCTCGGATGGTCCCTGTGATTTCTGCACTTTGTGTGACGTGAATAAGAAATCCGCACCCCTAACGGAGGACAGCCGAATAGGGATCCGGGGGTCGTCTTGCTTGGGACAGGGGGGCAACAGCGGAGCAGAGGAACACCAGGTGGATTGTTCACATTTAGGTCCCGCCGTCGCTCGCTTTTTTTTTTTTTTTTCCCCCCCTGTCAAAGCCAGAGGGAAGCACTACCCCCCACCAACCCGTATCCCATACACACCCCTCGAACACACACATGCAGCCTGTGTGTCTGGGAAAGAGCTGTGCAGCTTTCAGAGCTCAGCGTGAGAGCATTTGATATTCATAGAAGGGAAGAAGAGGAGAAAGTGAAACAACAGCGGGGACACTGCCTTATGCGTGGTATTACATTGTAATTATGATTTGGATGCAGGCACTGAGAAAGCACTGAAAGCACACTACAAGCTACATCAAACACACACACACACACACACACACAGAGCAAAGGCACAGTAATGGCACATGCTACTTAGATGGAGGCACTTCCGACTTCAAACTGCCCATGCCTGCTCATCATTGGCATAATGTGGGATCAGGCACAGTGTGACGCATCTCTCGCTTGTTTTGAAAGCAGGGAGATGAGGTCTGCAAGCAGGCTTCATACAGCTATCGACAGACCTGTTCTGATTGGTTTGTTTACCATCAATATTTGCCGTTGTCAATCTGGGCGCCTTTGAGAAAATGGATTTTTCAGCATGAAGCAGAATGTTCAGAGAAATCATTGGTAGCGCTGCCAGAGACCAAAGGAAGAGCCAGAGAGACAGACCGAGAGAGAGGGACGGGCAACGGTTTGGGGTGGGGGGGGGGCATGTTTCTGTGTCTGTAAATATGGGTGACATGTCTACGGACTGACAGACAGACAGACAGGTGAGGGAGACAGAGACACGGAGAGAGATTATTGAGCTGCCCGATAATATCCTGAAGGAGTTCACATAAAATAATAGATCCGATTGCGTTGTGTTGCACATTGGAAACATGCCTATAGGATTTGGGAATTTGATTAGTAAAGGATGTTTTTGTCTTGGTGACAGAGAGGAAGTGAAAGCGAGGGTGTGTGTGTGTGTGTGTGTGTGTGTGAGAGAGAGAGAGAGAGAGACGGACAAGCAGATGCCAGGAGAAGGAGACAGAAAAACCAGAGAGGGATTTTGGACTGTCCAATAAAATCCCAAAGGATTCGTTCCAAAAAAAAAAAAAAAAGAAGAAAATTACAAATGCGCTATATTGCATTTTGGAAACATTCCTACGGGATTTTTTTCTATTTGATTAGTAAAGGATTTTTTGTCTTGAAGCGAGAGAGTGAGAGAGAAAGAGAGAGAGCTGTCAGAGTGCTACGCTGGCACATCTACTCTGCCTCTTTTATCAAAGATAAGTAGTATTGATTTACTTTGAGGCTGTAAAAAGTATTCGTTTTAAGAGCTGACATTTAATAATCTCCACCTAATCCATGTTTTGCTGGGAGCCTCTTGAGATGCTGGTGAGTCCTCTATTGTTCCGCTCCTCTCTCCGTACATCTAATGAAGGAGATTGGCATTAACCCCTTGTTGGCTCGTAGCTACACTTACCATGAGTTTGTCGTATCAAGGCTAAATGAACACACTTGGGCAAAGATGCTCTGATCGATTTAGTGTTTGATGTGAAGATTAGCTGTGGTTCCCAGTATTTATTTAGTTGTGTGTGTGTGTTTGTGTGTGTGTTTAGTGGGTGGCACATGGCAATTTTGCATCATCTCAAAAGCACCGTAGCAACCTAAATACTGAGCAGCCAGGTGAAACTGAACACTGAATCAGTTGATCAGAGCTCATCTGTCTGTAAAGGTTAATGGTATTGAACCATTAATGGTATTAATGGTATTGAACCATTAACCTTTATGGACATGATTCACATCTGTGCTGCATATAATGTGGACTTTCCATACACTAAGGGTAAGACCAATATGGGTTTTTGAAAGCTGATACTGATATTTTTGCATTGAAGCTATTTTATGATATTCAACTAAACAATCTTTAAATTTGACCATTTTTTAGTATTCAGTTTTAATTCCCCCAGAATTGGAAAAGCCTCTGAAACAGCATTGAGACCATCATGGGACACTAAAACTCTCATCATGGGACACTAAAACTCTCCACTGAAGCCCTACCAGTGAAAGTATTTAAGTGGGTTAGCAGCTCCTTAACGCAGGGTGAGGCAGGTTTCGTTTACAGACTGACTCCCCTGAAGCTGTTGAGGAAAAAAGGAGGAACCTCCATCATATTGGAGGTTGGTGACATTGACAGACAACATATGATTTTTAATAAAAGGCCAATAGTGAATCTATCAGTTCGCTGATACACGGGGCCCCCATCAGTTTCGGATGAGTGCAAATCTCAGCGAACCGACATATCGGTCTAACCCTAATATGCACTTCCTTGCAAGTGGAAGCAAAAGAAAAACTGTGGTTAAGATACTGTCTACACTCCACCAACACAAAGACAAAGAGGAGAGCCTGAATGTCGCACCGTGTGTGTTTGTGTATACACCAGGGTACCGCTAAGGGCCCGAAGAAGGGTTTTTCGGCAGCGATTGTAAATTCCAGACCCGGCTCCTGTCCATTAGCGAGGCTCTGCTTTCTCCCAGCTGCCCTCCGTGCCCGGCGTCTCAGCGGAGGTGCTCTGAAACACAACACACCAAATGAGATGTGACTCGCGCCGCCATACTGTTCTATTTATATTGGACGGCACGACATTGAGCGAGGGATGCAAAAAAGCACTCGCCTGCTGGTTGATGAGGTCTGGTGGCTCTCCAAGCCCGTGGAGGAGGCTGTGTAATTTTCACCCTCGCAACGAAGGGTGTTGGGGGGACCCTGCTGCCCCCCCCCGCCGACACCCCCCACCCCACTACCTTCCCCTGAAGACAAAGCAAAACTGTACATAATTATCTGGTGTGAAATTTCATCGCAGCCCTTGTCATCGAAGCCCTTGTGTAGGTGTGGGAAGTGTTCTGCCCCAGGTAAAGGAAGACCTCCACAAATCGTGTTTTTTCCTCGCCACTTTTCTTTTCAACAACAAATAAATTGAAAGAAACCCAACAAACATTTTGACTTTGAATAGAGGCCTGATGTGGCGGCCTGCACCGATGTGTGTAAATAGAGCGCCAAAGTGAAAGTTGAGATCAGTAGCTGCTGCGTGCTTTGGGAAATCGGGACCTAAATATCTGATTTCAGGTCAAAACAGTTTCCAAAGCTGTTTTTCTTAAGATTTTTTTTTTGCCGTGAAAACTTTGGTTTGGGTCGATGTTGAACTTGATCACCTGCTGCACATCAAACCTCCCCATCACTCGGGTCTCGTTAGTCCATGCCCTCACAACTTCAATAAATGCCAGATTTGGGGGGAAAAACAGGAAGGAGAGGTGAGTGGGACCGTTAAGAGCAACACTGCGGCGGGAGGAATGATCAGACCAGCAAACTTGGCTTTTGCTTGCATCAGGTAATCAATGGCGTTGACCGAGGCGAGCGTGCTGGCCGGCGGAAAAAGACAAGTACAGCGGGAGCCGAGACTAAAGTCTTCTCATTTCTCAACAAGATAGAGGGCTCCTCGCTGCCAAGCAGACAAGGTGAAACACTGCGGGGACCCGAGTTGAATGGCAAGGGCTTTTATGCAGTTTAATGATTTTATTAATCCGATGAGTCAAATGCTGGTGTCGTACCTCCCAGCGTTACGTCATTTGTCTTGAGTGGCTGTTTCCACTGGGTTGTTTCGCCCTTGACTGGGATTAGATCGCTATTACTTATTGTGGACATTTACAAACAAATACAAAAAATGATGCTCCAAGCTCGGTACCGAAGCTGTGATGGGAAGAGAATTAAAACACTTTGCTAAAAAAAGGACAGGGGTTATCCAGTAGAGTACATTTATAAATACGCTGCATCTGTTTATTTGGTCTTTAGTGGATGCCATGATGGAAAAAACGCATTTTCACCAAAGTGATTTTTTTCCCCCGGATTTCAAACACACAGCGTTTTGACTGACGGATCGGTTTGTTGCTGGTGCTTAATTGTATTTCAAAGATCTCACAAGGATCACAAGGTGGACTAGATGTTGTGTTGTTGTGCTGTGCTCCTTTCTCACTTGTCTTTGATCTGACTTGTTATGCTCTTGAATAAATGCCTGCTTTCATTTCGCAAATGCACTCTGATTTCTAATTGAGGATAAAAATGGTGTTGTGTATCTTCCAAGACTATTTCTTTCATCATTAGTAGCCAGCACCATTAAGAAATTCCTGAAATCAGTAGTGCAAGGTCAGCCTGCTGACATCTGGATGCAGCATCCTGATGCCTTTGAGAAAGGCATCAAAGAACAGTGGATATGAGATGACTTGTGGCCGTTATTTACACACTGAGGTAATGCTGCAATTATAGCACAACAACACTTGCAGGACATTGGACATCAAGTCAAATACACAATGGATGTTCACAACCAAGGGCAAGAATCTCACCACAATTCATCAGTTGTGCTGCAGTGAGAACAGCTCACCTCGTTATTTACGCTGAGCTACCAGCGATACTATTCACCCTGGACCTGCGGATAGCAGATGACTAGATTCTGACAATCTGACAGAGCTTCAGATCATCATTTATCAGTCTCTGCAATGCAAAACACGCCGACTCCTCTAAATGTAATCTTAAAACGTACCAGTTTAGCTTCTCTTTTGGGGTTAATAGAGAGATAGCTTATCTCTTATGCATTGTGTTTTCTGACCTTACTGCTAAGCACCTTGTGTTGCAAGCGGGGGCGGTCTTATCATTAGGCAAAGGTAGGCAGCCTGAGGCCCCCACAAAATACATCATTATTAAGTAATATAAGCGTGTTGCTCATCAATATAAAAGAAATGTACTTGGTGAAAAACACAGATTCCCCTTGTTAGAATACAATTAATTTCAATCTTGAGTCCCCAAAAGGATCCACAGGGCCCCAGGCTTACCAGATCACTAAGTCCGCCCCTGATTGAAAGCTTGATTGACTGATTGATATTGATTTGTCACACAAGAATTATGACGACCGTCTTGCTCAGTGTCGTTCCTCTCAATCACGAATTGTGAATTACGAAGATATAATGTAAAATATCAATATGCTGTGTTTCGTATTCCTGTGGACGTCTCCGGTCTTACTGTGTCATCCCACCGTATGGTTTCCCAGTTTCTTGTATATAATGCTGCCTAGACTTGAGAAGTGCGTGCAGCTGCATAAGACGAGGTCATTCTAACAAAATCCTTTTAACCTTCGCTGATTCTTATCATACAGCTAGCTGCCTCCAAGGTGGCTCCCAGCCGTGATGAAGCGGCCATTAGCTCCAACAATCTGACCTTACAAAGGAAAACTGTCACAAACTAAGTTCTCTCAAGTAGCCAGCCCCCAAAATCGTATGATCAATCGAGCTGACTCAAGTGTTTTTACGACTGTGATTCTCAGTCAAGGGTGTCAGCGCGTGATTATACCTCCATCTATCATGGTGATGGGACCAAGTATTGGCTCCTCCTGACAGACTCTGAGGAATAGGACTCGACTCCAAGACAGACTTCACAGACTCACTAGATCAGCAGTCTGGAGCGTTCACGAGAGACGACAGGCGCTCAGCCTTTTCCCTATACTCTCAACAACCTCTTAATTTATAGTCCGGGGCTTCCTTTTCTGAGAGGGCTCCATTTTGTCGGTGCCGTTTTCTGTTCATCCGTACAATGAACTCTCATCGTCCTCTCTGGCGCATATGATGAAATAATGAGGAAAGTATTTCTCAATTAAAGAACCGTTTGGATGTATATATGGTGTTTACTACTAGGTGGTGCACAAGCAGGTATATAAGGGTACAGCAACATTAAAATGGACCTAGTATAATAACAGTAAACCTTCGTAGAGCGCTTTTCAAAATAAAGTGACAAAGTGAAGAAAACATCAAAACAATTCCAAAAAACAGAATCAACGTGACAGATCAAAATAGACAGAGAAAAACTGAAAAGTAAGACAACTGGGTAAAACAAATCTAATACATCATAGTGAAACAATAAAACAATGCAAGCAAAACAATAATAATAGATAAAGATAAATCAAATCAAAAGCTAAAGCAATTGGGTAAAAGCAGGTCTATAGAGGTACGTCTTTAGCAGTGATTTAAAAGAGGAGACTGAGGAAGCTAGCCCGATCTCCTCAGACATGTTTATGTGTGAGCAATAAGATTTATAAAATCAATTGTAAAACTAACGGGCAGCCAGGTGCGGTGAGGTTAGGACGGGGGTGATCATGGCGTTTAGATTTGGTCACGAGCCTTGCTGCTGTATGATGTATTGGTTGCAGCCGGTAGAGAAAGTTTTGACTTAAAGGGGGGGTATTGTACTCATTTTGGGCTATTTAAACTGTTCCTGGGGGTCTTTACAAGACGTTTGTGAAGTCTATATCAAAAAAAATGCAATGGCCTGGCGGAGGCGGAGAGCAGAGCGCTCATGCTGCTCAAGGTAAACAAATAAGCTTGATGCAGAAATCTACCATAACCATGGCGGCCGCTCCAGAACCAACACTGAGACCGGACATGTTTGAGCCGGAGTCTGACCCAGAATGGGAAGAGGCAGCTGAGGCGGTTCCACTTAGTTTCTCAATGATAACAATTCTGTGTGATATTGTACTTTCGTGCCTTGTGTTTGTGTATGTGGGTGTGTGAGCGACACTCTCTGCTGTAGCCGGTCTGTTTATGGCTCATGTCCATAAGCTTATTGAATACAACTTGCAGACAAGCTAGGATTGACAATTTTGTTGAGCCGGTTAACCAATATATTATTGGATGCAATCTATTTGCATCCAAACAGCGCAGCCAAACAACCAAACACGATTGTACTAATGGTGGCTAAAGTTTACCGAGCCTGACACGTTCGACAGACTTATAAAACAGACACTGGTCCCAACAAATAACTTTAAGATGAGTCCTGACTCCAACCAATAACTTTACTTTTACTTTACTTTACTTTTAATGACTCCAGCTTTAGTTTTCTTACTTCTTCCACGCCCAACAAGCCCGTGGCTAGCCCCGCTAGCTCGTTAGCTAACCAGCGGTGAATATACTAACCAGACTAATTTGGTAAATTAAATCAAAACATGGTGACACTTACAGATTCCAATTTTGCAGATGGGTCACGTACCTTATGAACTGCTCCATCTTTAAGCTTCAATTTAGATGCTAATCCTGCCGTTGCTCAAGCAGTCTGAGGACTGATCATCACACACGTTCAAAATAAAATTAATCCGCTCTGTCCTGGCATTTTCGCGTGTTAGGAGACTGTGCAGGGATCTATGTTGCTGCCTGCATCCTACAAAATAATAACTGGAGAGTTGATATATCTCCGTAGATATGTTGTTGTTTTAGCTTCACTCGTCGCAAAGTAATGGTACATTCCAGTGTACTCGGAAAAAACGGCGTCCGAATGTGATATGCGCCGATTCTCTTCACTAATGGCGCTGTAGTAGTTGATGTTGAGTTTAGATGCTTGTAACATTCTGAGACTTACCATACAAACATGAGTTTGCTGCGGGCGATTTTGTTTTCCCGAGCAGATGCACTGGAACACATTTAGATTGGAAGTTAGGAATACCGACTCGGAATTATCGATTTCCGAGTATAATGGAATGCACCATAAGCAACGGCTTGCGGCACTGCCGTGAGCTGCATTTTGCGACGACGTAAATGGGATTGGTTGTTCACCTGGGCGTGGGCATGCTCTGAGAGGGGCTGGATTAGCCCCTTATGACGTCCAAAGGAACCACTTTCTGAAACGGGCTGTTTTTCTCCTATCTTTGGCACCGTTTTGGGAAAAAGGAAAATACAGAAAAACGGGTTGACTTCCAATTTTCTCAGCTGCTTAGGGAAGTAATTTCCTGTGGAACATGTATAAGCGCCAGGAATAAACCGTTTTCCATAATATGGGACCTTTAAATCACAGTAAACTAAACGAGATGAAGTAAAAGCGCGTCTCGCTCTTTCAGGGTCAGCAAAGGATAAACAGGAATGTGTTTTTTCAACTGGAGGAAACACGACTACCACTTTCTTAACATGAGCGGTAAAATAATCTCTCATTTGTTGTCGTTCAGCTGGAGGAGAATTGTGAGACATCCGGGACTTGATGTGGGTTTGAGGCAGTCCTCGAGGCGTGATAGGCTGCTGGGATCACAGAATGAAGTTATATCTCAATATATCATGTCTTCTGTGTGGGCGTGCAAAATTAGATATTATCTGAAAACAGTCATATCTGTTATTGCAGCCCGCTACCGCTTTGATTATCTTATTTCTTAAGAGCAATAAGCAACAGCTTTCTGAAGAGGTGGAGAAGACATTGAATTGGACCTCATCACATTAACAATTCTCAGTAGTCTATTGTTACAATTAGAAGTTAGTGAAGCTATTCCTTACATATCGGCAGCTGTTGTCTATTTTCCTTTAATTTGTTGTAATTTGGAAGGGATTGACTTAACGCCTCGTTCCGACAAGAACACATTTTACCGATATAGATCGTCGTGAGGCGACCATAATTGATGGCGAGTGCAACAGCAGAAATCTCAATGAAAAAGCGATGAAACAAGTAAATGCTTGACAACCTGCCTTGGTAGACCCGCTCCTCTCGCAGACAATAGCAACATCGGGTTATCGGAGACGCGCATTGACTTCACAGGCATGACTCATGCTCGGCCCAAGCTATTCTCTCGTCTCCTCTATCAGCCATTAAACTCTGTCGCTCCAGACAGGTGTGCACTTTGTATAGTGACTCCATTTGAATAATAGGCTCGGGGGGAAAAAAGGTGGAATAGTCCACCCTTAACCTTAATATATTTCAAAAAAAAATTTGTCTGATTAAATTACATGTTTCAGTGAATCTTAATTGCTTTTTTATGAACCTGCTTATGTGATCTGATTTGCAATTTGCAGCGGGAACGGCATTGTATTACTTTGAATAAATATCAAGAAAAGTCAGACATGGCAACAGGCTTTCCACAATTTGCTCTTGGACTTTTAATGGCATACAAACGTAGTCCAAAGGATCATGATTGTCAAAGGAGGAGTGTTAAACTGTTCAAGAAAGGGCATTAATATTATATTTATCCAACTAAATTTACTGAATTGGGAAAATAAGATGATGTTTTTTTTTTTTGTTTTTTTTTTCAGAAATAGTATGCAAAGCCTCTATCACACAGATGACATTGTGTTGTGATTCCAACACTTCTCGGCTACCGGATGTTCAAGCCCAGGTGAAGGTCTAATGAATATATGGGAGCTATTCCAGTGATCATCTGCTGTGAGATTGGAGCTTAAAGTGCATAATCAGCGGTAATTAATCGAACAAAGTGATTAATCACATTTAGTTCCCTCTCTGTTTGCATGCGGCCTGTCATAATCAATTATTTGTGGGATAAATCGTGACTGTGGAGATAGGGGTGGCAGGAGCGGAGAGCCTGATGAAGACTGATGACAGCCCTAAACATGGGACATGACAGTGGGAACATGGCGGAGATTGAATCCGTAACCCTCCGAGCACATCATAAATTATCTCCCTCAAAATAAAATGATTGATTTGCGGCGGTTCTCGGCGCACCTGGAATTGCTGTCCCTCACAGGAACAACCCCGGGGCGGGTGAAGGCTACATGCCAGCTACTATTCCAAGCTAATGGTGAGAAAGAAAAACATTAAAAAAGGTGAAAACGTTAAAAAGGTGTGTCGCTCGGCTCATAAACGGCGGAGCGGAAAAGTGTTGTTTCTTTCTTTGCTTTTGCCGGCGCCGCGGCCTCTCATTTAATACTGTTGATCTTCGCAGGAGGAGGGTGTAAACAGTCCCTGTCTCCGAGCGAGAGGAAGTGGACGTCTAGATAAGCCGAGACAGAAGCCTTGCGTTTGCACAGCCATCTCAGCAGGGTCAACACTCAAGGCTCTCCACGACAGTCAAGACTGTCATTTGCTATCAGTACCTGTGTCTTTCTCACACTTCAAAACAAGCCCTCACACCGCTCCGGACCATCTGACACACACACACACATGTGCAGAGACACATACTCAATACACACATGCACACCACACAAATACAGAGCATTGTTGGAGATGAAAAATCCAGGGGGTTGATGGGTACTTATGGCAGGTGACAGAGTGTGTTCCACACTCTGACAAATGGAGTCTGGCAGCTTCCCCTCAGAATGACTAGCGGCTGTTTTTTCTTTTCCCCCTCTTTTTTTCTTTATTTTTTTTATTACTGCCTGACTGCTTCTGCCTTTTACCAAACATCCATTGTTTACCTCTGTTCTGCTCAGTCTCACCTCAGATGACAAGCCATCCGTGGAGAGGCACTTCCTTTTGATTCTCTCTCCTTCTGTCGTCACTTTCTAGCTTTCTTTCTTTCTTTCTTTCTTTCTGTGTTTCATCCTTCCTCGCCCCCTTCCTTTCCGAAGCCGTTTTACCATCACACCGGGTTTATCTGGTGTGATGGCTTTATGGCTTTTTCCCTTGGAAGTTCACAGTTTTATAATTAAGTCTGGCGAAGCTCACCAAGAACTCGGGGGAACTCTCATGTGATGGGGAATAATGTCTATCCGTGACACTCTCGGGCTAATCCCACCATGTGTTACATCAAGATAAAAAAGATACCTGGGTTATCTGCAAGGTGTGAGATGCATTAGTGTGGTGACTGGTGGTGTTTGGTCACAGATTAAATTAAGCTTGCATTGATATTGTATTATTATTATTAGAAACCAATTGCAGAATCCGTGTCGACCTTTACATAAGGCGCTAACGTGCACCTCATATCCGGATTGTGCCTGGATGAAACAGTTGGATTAAATTGACAGCTGGCGTTGAAAATGCATCTCTGTTGTCCACGTTGGAAATTGCAAACATCAGATTGACAAGCACACAACTTCCTCTTGCAATATTTACATCATTTAGAAAGATGTCAAGCGCCTGGGAAGGTGATTTATATGCAAGTTTTTCTTTTCAAAACAGGAAGCGGTTGTCTTGCACAACAGCTATTCCTCATAGGAAACAGCTGAGGCGAAGCTGGTTTTATGCAGTCTTTGCCATTACTATTAATAGTTTCGTCAGACCAAATTGACAGCTACTTCTAGTTTTGCTTGTTTCCCCATCCGTGACTGTCTTTTTTTTTTTTTTTACTATTTTCATTACACCTGGGTAGTGTTATCCGAGCTGCCTGCCTGCTGTTTGTGTTTCTGGTTTGATCCACGTGAACATTTATTCCCATGTTCATAGTTTTTAAGCGGATTGCATTTTTCACTTTGGTCATATTGTGTCTAATCTGTGACGACCTCTGGAGGTCATTGGAGTGAATGGCTCTTGTATTGAATATCAGATTTAGATCAGTATTTCCTTATTGGATTGATCCAGCTGGTATCACTTGGAAGCTGAATTTCACTGTCCAGCCGTCCTGCTCTATATTTGCCCAACATAACCGACATCAGACACACCGATCTTGTAAGCACTTCCAGGTTAGGGTCGCTGTGCTTCCATCACAGATGATCTGGAATGTGTCAGATTAGTCAATGAATGATTTTATTTATCAATCCACCCTAAAAATGCAGTTACACCCTGTGTGCTGTCCAGTAATGTGTCTATAACTAAAGGTATATCCGTAGTGATGTCCCTACCGTTGACGAGGGGAATACATTCAGATATACAGCTATGCAACAACACATCATTAGGTCCTGTGATGGCCAGTGAACACAATGTCACTGAACTTGGACAAGTGTATTGATTTGTACTAAGCCTTTGGACAAACAAGCCATTCTTTGGGTTGTCAGCATATCAATACATGTAAGCAAGTCATGTTTGCCTCTCAACGGATGGGGGAGAATACTAGAAAACAACCCTGCCGTTATCGATCCCTGTTGGATTTCACCTGGAACCACAGAGCCCCCCTGTGGCAGAGTTATTTGTTCATGATGTCGGTGGCGCTGAACACAATAACCTGCCTTCCATTACTTGCATGCGGACGCAGTGGACGCAACACGCTGCTGGTGCAACTGGCCTAGCCTGCAGAACTGATGCTGGCTGTCAAACCCAGTCTACACGCTACTTCAGTGTAGTGCAAATTTAGAATTTACTGCATTACGATTTTAGCAAATATTGTAGTGTCACCATCTGCCGTACTTTTATCACTTGCTCGGCCGCCCTCAAATCACAAGGAGGTCCTCGCTGCAGCAGTGGTGAATGGTGACAAATGGGTTTGACATGACTTAGCCCACTTACCTTCCGCGAATGATTTCCCAACCTGCAGGGGGCGGCAGCGGGCCAAAGCTGCATCCAATCTAAAGATGTCCTTCGGAAAACCGGAGAAAGTCCTCCATGTGTTTTTTTTTTTTTTCTCATTTGTATTACTGTGACTCACTCTGTCTACAGTTTCGTAACAGTGTTTCTCCCCCATTATATCTTTTCCAAAATGCTGCAGCAGCGCTTGCAGGAGCTGCGATCGCTGCTCCGGCTACCTGTCAGTGTTACAATTGATTTTTTAAGATTCTCAGGTGGCTATGTCCCGTGGCTATATCACATTCCTTCAAGTCCTCTGCGAGTTGGAGCACAGCTTGAGATCCTCAGGTGGGTCTCAACTGAAAATACAATTTTTTTTGATTTTCTGTAAACCGCAAATGCATTTGTAATCAGAAAGGAATTGAAGGAGATTTGATATTTTCTTGGAAGATGGCAGCAGCTTCTGAATGTTTGTGTTCTGTTACATTGGAACCAGCATGGCAACCAGTTAGGGAACATTAGATTAGATTTACAAACACACTAATGTTTACCACTGGGATGAGCCCAGCTGAAGTCTTGGCCCCTCCCCTTCCTATGTCGACGGGACGGGGCAATAAGTTGATTAAACACTAATTTACCACGTTTTCTTCTTCCTGCCGTTTCAGCCTTTTGCCTTGAAACAAGCGTTCTGCCATACAAATAAGTGCAAAATTATAATGTCATTGTCGGTTCACTGTGAATGTGAGAGAGTGTGTTGTAACAGCATGTCATTTAAGATGGCTTAAGCACTGTTCTATCCGGAGATAATGCTCTTAGATAGGAATTATCTGCTTATCGGTTAATCCCATCACACTTATTTCCTCGGGGTTACAGTGGGCTAACATGAGGCGAATGTGTTTTGACACTCCTCATCGGTGGGTATGCGAACACACACACACACACACACACACACACACACACACACACACACACAAGCGCAAGTTCCTCCGAGTGCATCTGGATTCACGGGTGACTCGACAGTGTCCCCGCAGTAAAACAGGGGGAAGGAGCTTTAATCAGCCGCCGTTGTTGGTGACAATTAATGTCAGCGGTGTGATGTGTCCCGGCTCTCGGGAGGGGCGTGGGGGAGGACGGGTTAGAGGTGAGTGTAGCCGGGATCTACCGACCGAGAGATGGGCGAGCATGTCTGGGTGGGGAGGCTGGCTGGCTGGCTGAGAAACGGTGGACCGACGCCAAGTCCTCCATTAGGTAGCCCTGCAAGGTCACTCCAGTACGCAGTCCCCGTGCCAAGCGACCCGGGCTCTCGTCTGTCCTATGGGGAGGGAGGGAAAGACCGAGAGACCAGCGGAGGCAGAGAGAGAGAAGTGTGGGCCACGGTCCAACCCATCTGGGATGCGCTCCGCAGACATTCAGAGCCAGAGGTCACCGACAAAGCCGACCCCGTCTTTGTAGAATGTCTGAAGGTTCCCCAGGAGAAAATGAGTTTTAGGAGGGAATAAAAAAAACGCCAGCCGACTGTTCGAGATCCTTAATCAGAGCAAAGGTCCACATGAAAACAAGGGTGTCGAAGCGCAGAAATACTAATATTCCCCTCCTTACAGGAGTTTTCGTGGCACCTTGCCAGCTGGTGAGGGGGGGTGAGGGGGGGGAAGTGGCAAAGACTGGACAGTAACTTTTTACCCTTCAGACAAAAACAAGTAATCAATTTTTTTCTCCTTCTCAATTCCTGTGGCGTAAGCTCCAGCATGTTAAGATCGGCGCTCCCGGGGGAGGGATGATTTATGCTTGCTAATATGATGAGCAGTTTTCAAATGATGGAGGAACGGAGGACCTCTTCATGCTAAACGCTGTTTGTGTTTACCACTTTAAAGGAGCACTTGGTTGTCGTTCATAGTGTTGATAGTGTCTTGTGGGGAAACCTGCACGCCAAAATGGAAGTCTATTTAGGGGAAATTGGAGCTCATTAAGAGTGTGTGTGTGTGTGTGTGTGTGTGTGTGTGTGTGTGTGTGTGTGTGTGTGTGGCTTGTGCATGCACGGGCATCCCTGTGTGTGTGTGTGTGTGTGGGCTTTTCAGCCTAGCATGCAGCGACGCCGGTCTCCCCTTCAGCAATGCTAGCTTTAGAGCTTTTAAATTGTAATGTAATAGGGTTCACCTGCATCGCCGCCACAATGAATTATTAAGCTCTTCACTATGGATGAGTGAGTCTCATTATGGCTCCCCTCAGTCCCGCAGGAAGATAAGCATGGCTGATTATTCCTGGGTTCCCTCTGCCTTTTGCTTTCTAGGGTGCCACGAAACCGGGAGAATTCGCCGGTGCAGCCGGAGAGAGATAAGATGTCGAATGTGTATTCAGATGTTCTTTCACGCTCTGGGAACTGGATGCAGAAGAAAAGGTAAGGCAGTGCAATTCAACATCTCTCTCTCGCTCTCTCTCTCCCTCTCGCTCGCTCCCTCCCTCCCCAAGCCAACAGAACAGGCTGAATGGTGATAACTTTTCAAAGTGAACAAAGGCATCAAAAGGATGGAGGAGACCCGGGGATTATTTAAATACAAGGTGCATTAGAAGCCCCGGTGTGCTTTCCATCCCTTAAGTCATCAACAAAACCTGCTCTACTTTTCTCGCGGCGGCTGAGGAGCATGGATACTTCTGACAAAGGGAAAGGAGGGGATAAAGAAGACACTCCGGCAAGCTGTCTTAAAAGTATTATCCCGTGTTATGCCGGCGAAATCGCAGCGGAAAAAAGCGCCGAGTCCGTGTCTCGATAACAAGATAGTGACCATAACCGGGGCTCATTATCCAACACAGTCGCCGCTTCCCGACTGCTGTCTGTGAAAACAAGTCACACCGGTGTAAAGTAAACAAACAAACTCCCAATAAATGAACAGTACAAAATATTGACTCAAAAGTAGCGTTGTCGCTCCGAACGGCAGACACGTTGAACAGATTTGTCCACGTGCCAGTTTAAAAGTAAACGCAGAGCTTTTTGAGTTCCACGTCAGCCTTTTGATCGGACCGATACCACAACATGACAACACGTCACGGGAACGTAAACCTTTCCCCTGTGTTGTCTGTGCCCCCTGGTGGCTCTTTGACTGGCATGCCATTAGCTCTGGCTGTCATCACGTCCTTCCCCTAGTCGGCACAGCAGACGGCGATCGTTGTGTTGCTACACGTGCGTCTTAACAGTGACGCGTCCGTTTTTCAAATCTCTGCACAAACACAGCAGAAAGAAAGACTCGTTCAGGGTAGCAGGGACAGTTAGCGGCTGGCCGTAGCGTAATTATTTAAAAAAAAAGAAAAGTTTTTATGAGACTTATTAAAGAGTTTAGTAAATATCACCTCAGGCGACTGTTATCTGTTTCTAATTATGTTTAAAGGTATAATAAAAACGTTGAAATGAAAGATGAACGACTTGTTGTTCGAGGCGAGCAACTCGATACGACACCTTAAAAGGCATTAATGGCAGTTATACTCTCCGCTCCTCAATCGATGTCCGGCAAAATTAATATCGGAGAGTAAATCTTTCAGTTTTTTGATTGATTAGAACCATTAAGATCATTGATCAGCACCGTGGGGGACGGAGTGGTTGCGGGAGTACCTTGTAGCTATATCTGCCTCACACAACGTTGAAAGGGAAACAGAGGCTCATCTCCTCTCAGCTGTCTGCAACATAGATGTCAGAGAGAAATTTGTAGCCGTCGAGGGAATGTTTTTGTTCTGACGTCCTCCAGCTAAATGGACGGTCGTCCTTGATCACAGGAAACGGATGCATTAAATGTAAAAAAGTAAAGATGCGCACTAAGTCCTCAAGGTTAATTTACTCTTAACTCTTATTAAGTGTTCGTCTGTTGGGGCTTCATTAGGGTGACATGCTAGTTGAGGCTGAGGACGAGATTAACCTTGGTGGAGGAGGAGGAGGAGGAGGAGGAGGATGCAGACTTTCTTTCCTCCATCCTCCCATCTATCCTCAAACCGGCTCAGCCGCCGTGGGGAGGCTGGCGTGCGCGCTCGGCAAACATCTGTAGCGCGCGAGGCATCTGGCTTCACAAGGACGAGGAGGTAGCCACGGCAGCACCGAGGCAAGATGGGACCGGGGCTCACCGACTCGGATGGATGTAATGAACCTGTGAATAAAGACCACAGAGTCATTGAATCGTACATGAGACCACACACACACACACACACACACACACACACACACACACACACACACACACACTTACCAGGCTTACTGTTTGGTCATGTTCCAAGCTGTTCTGGCGCCAGATTCACAAAAGTAATAAAAGGAAAACATTTTATCATCATCTCTTACAGTCTTCTCTTGGCTCTTCTTACTTAGGAAATGTTACTCATGCTTATTTAAACTACTGAAAAACATGTTTGATGACATTAATGCACTCTGTCTCTTAATAATCAATCAAGCAAGTATATTGATTGATCAGGAGGAGGCTGGGCTGGTGGTAGGACAAGTGGAAGCTTAAATTTACACCAAAAAAACAAAAGAAAAAACAATTTGAGAACGTGGCTTTCAAGAATCTCATTTATTTGTTTCTTCTTAGGAGACAAAATGAGAAGTAGGTTAAGAAAATCAGACCAGAGTTACGAAACAATCCTAAGAAGGTGAATCAGGTGAAGATTCGTCAGGATAGAGGACAGTAGAGTACGAGGTTCCTACACATATTGACGAGTGATGTGTCAATTTCTATAACAATATTTGTCACCATCAATATTTCATATTTTTGTTGAACGGCTGACTTGGTTGTTGCCGGCCTTCCCGCCTCATTTGGCCCCGGTGTAAACATGAAACGTGTTATATGGGTTATTATTCATTCTAAACTAATTAGATCTCCCAACAAACAAGCTCGACATTTTCAAACACTTTCCTCCACTGACAAAAAAAAGATTATAAACAAATTTTCTTGACCTTTTCAAAACCTTTTGGGTTTTGGGTAATTCTCCATAACCTTTCCAGGCCCAGAAAACACAATTATGAATCCCATGACTTTCCCAGGTTTTCCATGACTGCGGGGACTCTGGATACGCTGCCGTGAGCTGATAGGTTGAATAATAGACGACGACTTCAAGAACTGCTGAATGTACCAGATTTTCCGCAGTTGGCAAATATCGGGTCACATTTCAGCTTCTGAAAAAAACATGGTCAAGCCTTTTCAAAACCGTCATCATTCCTACACTGTCTCGTTTTTTTTCCCTTGAATGTTTAAATGCCTATACATATGCAGGCCGACCCTCAATCCTGAAATATCGTGTGAAATGGAAGAAAAAGCAGCATCCAGAAAAGCCTCAGCACTTGAGTTCTGGCATCAGCCCTGTGGTGTGGGGGGTGCCAAAAGCAACACCTTTTCCCCACCCATGCAAAGGTGCTGATGCTTCAAAGTGTCAAGCCAAATCCGCCCTAATGTGGTTTAAGGTTATGGCTGAGTTTCAGAGAAGGTCACGATTAGATTAGTGAAATCCTGCCTTTGTTTATGACCGTGAACTCCCCGTCTGCGAGGTGTCTGCGTGCAGCATTTATTCTCTTTGCAATCATCTCCCCGCTGTACGTTCTGGAGGAAAATGATCTGCATTTTGCCGTAATAAAGATATAATTGACCTGGGCGCAGCGGGAGACATGGAGAAATGGGATTGATGTCCCACCGAGAAAATTCTCTCTCTCCTTTTGAGGGGCGGGGGTGGTGGCGTTCCCAGCTCAGGCTAAATACTGTGAGCATTCACCCCCTCCAAACCCACCTCCCCACCCCGACCCATCTCCTCTCTCCTTCCTACCTCCTATTCTTCATGTCACCATCAATCATTTTCGCCTGCTCTCCAAACTCTCTGTAAAAAAAACTCTCAGCTGCACACACAGTCAGAGATCCAGGAGATGGCTCTGGTCTGAAAAATGACTTCCTTTTTATATCTTCTCTGCGTCAGGGACTGCAAGGAAAGGGCTTAGAGTGTTGCGGGTGACGTGTTGGAGTGCTTTTTTTGTGGTAGTGACTTATCGCGTTCGTTTTTCAATTCTTATAGGTCGCATTAGTTACTTTTTAAAATGAGAATGTCATTACAAGTATTTTTCTTTCATATTATTTCATTTCTTTAGTACACTTGTTAAAAAAAAGTAGAAAACAATCGGCATTGCGTGCAGACAAAACGCTGCAAATTGAAAAAAGGCAATCTAAGCAGAGCAGTAGTCTTGCATTGCATTTTAAAACCATGATGACTCGATTGCCATTTTGCCACGGCATGTTTTTGAAGTGAGTAACGCAAAAGTAATGTAACTAGTTACTTTTTAAGGTAAGTAACAAAGTGAAAAATGGGCAATCTAACATCCCTCAAGACAACTAACTGACTTAGTCTTTTCTCTCTTTTCCTCTTTACCAGTTTGAATGTGTTACTGATTCATGTTGGTCTACTTTTCTATCGTATGCAGTGAAATAAATGAAGAGCGCTTCTGTCAGAAGTGCAGAGTATTATACGTTTCTCCAACTGGAGACGAGCAACCAGAACTCGTTTTGACATTAAAGGGGGTGTATTGTACTCATTTTGGGCTATTTAAACTGTTCCTGGGGGTCTTTACAAGACGTTTGTGAAGTCTATATCAAAAAAAATCCTAAAACCAGCTTCTGTGGTGTGTGTTTCAGTCTCTCATTTTCTCCATTGTAAAGAACAGGCTGTTTTGAGGGCGTGGAGGTTGTATGTAATGAGCACTGCTCTGATTGGCCGCCTCACGCCTCACTCACGGCGTGAGGCGGCCAATCAGAGCAGTGCTCATTACATACAACCTACACGCAATCGCCTGGCGGAGGCGGAGAGCAGAGCGCCCATGTTTCTCAAGGTAAACAAATAAGCTTGATGCAGAAATCTACCATAACCATGGCGGCCGCTCCAGAACCAACACTGAGACCGGACATGTTTGAGCCGGAGTCTGACCCAGAATGGGAAGAGGCAGCTGAGGCGGTTCCACTTAGTTTCTCAATGATAACAATTCTGTGTAATATTGTACTTTCGTGCCTTGTGTTTGTGTATGTGGGTGTGTGAGCGACACTCTCTGCTGTAGCCGGTCTGTTTATGGCTCATGTCCATAAGCTTATTGAATACAACTTGCAGACAAGCTAGGATTGACAATTTTGTTGAGCTAGTTAGCCAATATATTATTGGATGCAATCTATTTGCAGCCAAACAACCAAACACGATTGTACTAATGGTGGCTAAAGTTTACCAAGCCTGACACGTTCGACAGACTTATAAAACAGACACTGGTCCCAACAAATACCTTTAAGATGAGTCCTGACTCCAACCAATAACTTTACTTTTACTTTACTTTACTTTTAATGACTCCAGCTTTAGTTTTCTTACTTCTTCCACGCCCAACAAGCCCGTGGCTAGCCCCGCTAGCTCGTTAGCTAACCAGCAGTGAATATACTAACCAGACTAATTTGGTAAATTAAATCAAAACATGGTGACACTTAGAGATTCCAATTTTGCAGATGGGTCACGTACCTTATGTATTGCTCCATCTTTAAGCTTCAATTTAGATGCTAATCCTGCCGTTGCTCAAGCAGTCTGAGGACTGATCATCACACACACGTTCAAAATAAAATTAATCCACTCTGTCCTGGCATTTTCGCGTGTTGGGAGACTGTGCAGGGATCTATGTTGCTGCCTGCATCCTACAAAATAATAACTGGAGAGTTGATATATCGCCGTAGATATGTTGTGGTTTTAGCTTCACTCGTCGCAAAGTAATGGTGCATTCCAGTGTACTCGGAAAAAACGGTGTCCGAATGTGATATGCGCCGATTCTCTTCACTAATGGCGCTGTAGTAGTTGATGTTGAGTTTAGATGCTTGTAACATTCTGAGACTTACCATACAAACATGAGTTTGCTGCGGGCGATTATGTTTTCCAGAGCAGATGCACTGGAACACATTTAGATTGGAAGTTAGGAATACCGACTCGGAATTATCGATTTCCGAGTATAATGGAATGCACCATAAGCAATGGCTTGCGGCACTGCCGAGAGCTGCATTTTGCGACGACGTAAATGGGATTGGTTGTTCAACTGGGCGTGGGCATGCTCTGAGAGGGGCTGGATTAGCCCCTTATGACGTACGAAAGGAACCACTTTTCTGAAACGGGCTGTTTTTCTCCTATCTTTGGCACCGTTTTGGGAAAAAGGAAAATACAGAAAAACGGGTTGACTTCCAGATTTCAAATTTTCTCAGCTGCTTAGGGAAGTAATTTCCTGTGGAACATGTATAAGCGCCAGGAATAAACCGTTTTCCATAATATGGGACCTTTTAACTCCCCACAATCAAGAAGTGTTGTATACGTTTCCTCTGCAAAGGCATTTGACTCGACTTCAAAGCCTCAATGAAACGGCATTAAGAAAACGGTCTTGCTTCTATAATGTGACGGTTGGATGGAACGCAGCGCAGGGTGGGGCTGGTCAAAGTCCCAAACAGGTTTTTCAGGGGTGAATACCCTAAAATGCTTTGAAAGTTGTGAAGTTGCAGGTTTGATATAATGGGCGCAGCATCAAATCTAAATATTGCCTACTGGTGTGCGATGAAGGAACCACCGAAGATTTCCAGGAAGTAAAAGCAGTGGGATCAAAAATACAAGAAAATATAACTTTTTTTTGGGTATTTATTGTTAAATGCCACACGATAAACAACCTAACGGGTGTCCTCACACGGTTCAGACAGCATCCCGTTGCGCTCATGTGCGACATAGCGAAAATGTTTCACCATTCCAGGAGGATGACCGCAACTACCTGCGCTTCCTGTAGGTGGAAAGACGGAGAGAATATCGAATGAAGGTACATCTTTCGGGCGGGGTATGCTACAATAGGTATGGAGAATTAGGTGAAAAGGTTGCTTATTTCATTGCGACTTTGAACTCATACCATCAGGCCAAGATGTTCCCAGTTAGGGGATATGTGTCGCCCCACCGAGAGCAGTGCGACTGTACAGCAGACACTTACATCGAGCGACTCCCGTTACACAGGTACCACGGTAACCATTAATATGCATACGGCAAATGATTAAATGTGGGGCAGATAAAATGTGACGCACCGTAATGAATGGAACTTTAAAGCATATATTCAACCACAATTAATCATTTAAGACTATCATAACGACACGTTTATCAGATGGCTGCAGGAAATCAAAGGAGTGATGAAAAATGGATGGGAAAAGATGGGAGAACAGCATCGCCAGACGACTCGGCCAAGTCTCGTAGATCTGCGACTGTAGCTAAAATAACTGAAACAGTCGGCAATAAAAATGCTCTTGAGACAGATCCAGTGAAATTTATTAACTAATAAGGCCGAAGTAAGACTCTGGAAAAGTACAAAGGAAGAAACTTTGGAGAGAATCAGAATGGTCATAAAGAGTAAAAGAAATACTCAGAGAAGCGACGCTGGCAAAAATGCTACAAAGTGACATTATCCTTATGAAAACAAAATCATGGTGTGACAATTTGGAGTTGCTCAAGGCCTAAATGTTACTTTTGCAAATTGATTTCTCACGGAAGAAGAATGCTGCGGCCAGTGGCGGAGGGAGAATAGCAGCCGGGTGGGGTAGCGAGTCCATTGTAGATATTTGTGGTATCAACATTCAACAGATGGCTATCAGTTGAATAAAAAGTGAGTTTGTTTTTCCAGCAAAAAGGTCACGGGCAAACTGGTATTTAAGATTGAAAGTGCACTCAGAAAGCAAACAAACCCAAAACAAACTCTGCATCGCAACTCACTGTGTAAATTTTTGAGAAAAGAAGAGATCAATCAATCTCAAACATCAATATCCGTTTGCATCCCTTTAGCCGCACACGTTTGCCAACTAATGAAATCTGTGCATGGCTCCCCTGATATCGATTTCAGAGTGGCCCTAATTTGCCGCTTGAGATCAGGCAGCTCCCACCCTCTCCCCTTTCTCCCCCTCTCTCTCTCTCTCTCTCTCTCACATACACACACGCCTCACCGAGTGTAAAGCAGTCATGCCTTGGGCAGCGTATCGAGCGCTGGCTGCAGCAGCGGGGAAATCCTGTAGGGCAAAATATTTAGTGCAGTATCCAAAGTCTTTAGGTATGATTAATAACGCGCTGCGAGGCCGTAACCCTTCAAACAGCTCATCATAAGCACATATCAGCTGGTAACTACAGACTCACTTCATTTTCACATACACATATATCTGCCATTTTGTGGTTGCTTATCCAAAGTGCCCTCTGAGTGCATGGGCGTTTAGTACGGGACGCGTGATATACGGGCGGTAAATAGCGTCTAAAGACAGTCCAGCGGGATTCATAATGCCTTATAAGGGATAATGACATTTTCCGACTTGAAGTGACAATCTGTGACATTTTCATGCCAATAAATGTCTGTTTAGCTACCCTGCATGTGTGATTGACAAAACACAATAATGACTCCATGAAAGCTTCTTAAGCTCTCTAATGAAGACGGTGCCTTGTAACCTCAACTAATGACCTGCAACATTTTCGTATAAATAAATATGAAACAATATTGATTCTGTTTTTTACTCAGGTGAAGTACTTTGTAACCCTGTTTGACAAGTGCTATATAAATAAAGTTATTATATTATTATTATTATTATTATTATTATAGTGAATGAAAGCTTTTCCATTTGCTGCTCTAAACACCTGGTGTCTGGTAGGTGTTTCCTGGGAAAAATCCACTGCCGCACAGGAAGTGATGCGTGGAATAAACAGAACAAGAACTGGGTGGTTAGCATGAGCAGCGATAGCCACCGTGGCTGAACAGACAAAGAAAAGAGCGCCACCTACAGAAACTCAAACTGCATCAACAGCAAATCCAAGGAGAAAGACGTCACGGTACTGGACACGCTGTTTGATTGACAGGTGATCTCTGGGAGGAGCAGTGAGAAACACCATAGCGATGAGGCTGAGCAACAGAGATGGAGACTACATAGAATTCAAAAGCAAAACGAAAACAGGATATCTTCAAATGTAATGAACTCATAATATGTGCATGATATCTCACAATGCCTTATGAGCTGCAAGTACTTTGTTACTAATATTCCACATTTTTTTTATCGGAAGAGCTTTGAACTATGATGAAACTAGACAGACATAGATAGAGGGAGAGAAAGAGCCATGGAGAGTGTGAGGGAGAGATAAGCAAAAAAAGAAATAAAAAAAGACGTGTGAATCAGAAGGCAGTATCATGGTAGATCACACCATGGGGAAATAACATTAGATACCACAGTGTAGTAGAGCATCAAGAGTGCACTGTTGACTTTAATTAAGGTGGCGTTAAAAGCATTACAGGGTGTAAGTTTAAGTCCTTGAAAGATGGCTAAATAGTACAGTGACATCAGGGAGTGCCAGCTGCTCACTAAACATTCCTGGGAAGCAGCCCCCCTGCCGGTGCGCCGGTGGGTGGTCTCCAAATAAGACACTGAATGCAAATTGGCCCGATACAAGTGCAATATCTGTGCAACGCGCCGGTGCCGGCTACGGCTGGCCCGTGAGCCTGAAAGTGGGCCGCGTTGAGTCCCGTGACACTCGCCCGTGTCGGCAATTCTGTCGTGACAGCTAAGCCGAAGCTTCAAGTCAGACTGCAATCAGAGCAAAAGGAAATGAGTCAATTATCTATGAAGCGGTCAGAATTTTGCTCTAACCTAAAATTTGAATTCCATTAAAGCTAAAAAGATTTAAAGTCCACCCATTTTTTCAGTCTAAATTACAAAGTGTGGCTGCAACAGAGGAGAGTGTCCCATCACCGCTAACTGAGACACCATAGTTTCCCCATTCGTGCCCAAATTAAATTCTGGCGTCGGGTATGGGACACTTCTCCACCCACAGGAAGTAACAAATCAATACTCCAGAGTGAAATGCACACTGCCTCCGAATGTTTTGCCTCTCTCCTCCCTTTGGTCTCCTTCGGTATAAAGCATCACAGACCAGCCAGGTTGGTAAACACGAGCGTGCTGTGTGCAGTTTTAGTCACATCACATGATTTCTGGCTGTTGGACGTCCATAAATTTCGAACCGTTAACTCTTGCTGACATTTGGAGCTGCCAACGTGCAAAAGTTGCCTAGTGCAGCTTTACACATTGTATGCAACTTGTGAGATTTTCGGTAATAATTTTGCAATAATGCCAAATGCATTAACAAAATGCTCTCTATATCAATGAGGAGCTGCAACTATAACTTTAAGTGGAATCAAAGAGTTCTGCCAGTCATTTGCAACCAATGCAAGTTGCAAAGCAAGTAAGTTCAATCTTACAACTTTCTTGACATGAAGTCAACATTCCCTATCGTACCAAAGGGACCGGTGGAGGAAATGCAATGATAATACAATTATCTTGAAATATTTCCATGCATATATTAGTGCACAAATCAGTTTTCTTTCAAAGAAAAAATCCTATTTCATTTAAATTTGGGCAATAAAAACGGACAATAGCAGACAAACTGCTCTAAATGGAAAGGCGTTACTGTCTCTCTCTCTCCACCTCTCTCTCTTTGTCTCTCTCTAAGGTATTCTTGTCAATATTGCTATCAGCCATTTTCTTCACGACTTGTTTTGTATACATTGCTCATTCTCCCTATTTTCCACAACTCAAGTGCCATTAAAGGAAATGAACACTCACAACACACTGTGTTTCGTTATGAAGTGTTTCGAAAGTGGACTAAGCGTATGACTCAGGCTGCAGTGCAGTACGCTTCTGTACTGGAAAAAAAACAAAAACGTTACACGGGGGAGGAGGTGACATGGCAGCGGATGTGGAAGTCACAGATTGGTTTAAAAAAAAAAAAACTTGTGAAAAACAAGGCTGGGCTTGGCCTCAAATACCCTGCCACCTCGGTTGAAAAGTCCTGTGGGTCAGGCGTTAATGACGTGTTGATTCAAGGCCCAGAGCTTTCACTCGCTCTTCTCTAAAAATGTACATCACCGTGAGCAAGTGTGGATGTCTGCTGTGTGAGGGTAGAACGAGAGAGAGAGAGAGCGAGCGAGCACAATTGGTTTTGGGACATGGCAGTCTGATGAGGGGGGGGGGGGGGGCAACAGCAGGCAGCAACAGCAGGTTGAAGCTTTGGGGTAAGACTGCATCGGGCCTGATAGCTGCTCCTCTGGTGATGCTGGTCTCAGGGCAATCTGAGGTTTCAGAATAAGAGACGCTCATGAACGGCATACCATTAAGAGCAATCAGCCTGTCTTTATGCTAACTCGTGGCAACTTCACACCTGAGTGACAGAACCCGCCGAGCCCGGGTCTTAAAGGTTTAGAATGACCCACTTGGTCCTGATGCGGCGGGGACAGAATTGAAAAATAAAAAAGGTCTGAAAAGGTCTGCAGGCGATACTGACCTGCGTCACATCTCCCATCGTTCATTGTACATACCGGGCCTGGTGCAGTTTATCAGCACAGTGCACATTTCTTAACTGTTATTGTAGCATGTTGTCACTACAGCTAGAAGACCACCGGCATCACGCGGCGCACAGCTTAACTCCGACGAGATCAAACGGCGTCAGCGTCGAATGTAGAGCCCCCGCCAGACACAGAGCAACGGGACAACATCTGGCTTACCAGCGGAGGCAGAGGATCTTTAGCTCGGCGCATAGAAGAAGAAAAAAGGAGTTCAGCGTCTGATTGTCGAGGCTCATTGTCAGGATCTGCACTCGCGAGAGAGTTGAGAGATGCATCCGAGTGTGGCCGTGGCTAATTTTCCGCTTTTGAAAAAAGGGTTAAAGAGTAAAGAGAGCGACTAGGAGTAGATTAACCAAATGGCGCCTGTAGTCATGGGGTGGAATTTATTTCTTGCTTGCTGTCTAGCTACTGTCTGGTGAAAAGAAAGCAATTGGCCCATGTGTGCCTCATCACCCAGCCTGCACCCACACCCTGACACTTCATAACACAGCGCTCCCATAATTCTTGACAACCAATTTTCGACTATCAAATTTCAAGTTAAAATGAAAAACTTTCTAACCATGAAGGAGCAAGAAACTTAAAACCATGACTGAAGCCGATGGCGATGGCGATGCGGCGTATTTACCAGTACAAGGGATTTGATGTTGCTATCCCCTCGCACTATTAAAATACACTTGGCTTGGATGTGACCTACACTGACCTTCACTACTCTTACTCCTAGTCCCCTCGTGGGTGGGGCCGGCCCGGGTCCGGGGGCCCTGGTGTCCTTGCATTTATTAGTTAAGCCCCTGCTTTATGCCACCGCAATGTCATACGGCGTTGGCGAGTTCCAGATGAGGTGGCTTGGACACGGGATGGTGCACCTGGCCAACACCAAGAGGGAGAGGATATGTAGATGGGCTGGGTTGCAGAGGTTATTTGGTATTTGTGAGATGAATTAAATTCTCCCCTCTCTCTTCCTCATTTCCCCTTTCACATTTGTGTGACTAGACTAGTTAAGTCCCTGTCACTCAAGCTGCCAAGGTCTATGGGGCACAGAGGCGAGAAGCAGAGTAATATGAGCGAGAGGGAGAGAGAGAGAGAAAGGGAGAGAAAGAGAGAGAAAGAGAGTGAGAGAGAGAAGGTGAGAGAAATTGGGCCAGGGATGATTGCAAATTGTCTGTCTAATGGCTGCCACCCAGGATGCCATTTCAGGTGACTTGTTATCCGTCATGAGAGAGGCAGACCTGCCAGGATTCCTCTTCTCACTCTCCTTCTCAGTGGGCCGCCATAGCTAAGAGCTTCAGGCTATCACCAGTGACCTCACCACTTAAAACTCCTCTGTCTCCAATTTTAGATGCCTTTTTCTCTTCTCTGTCTCGCTCTCTCGGTGTCTTCCTCTATGTCCCTCGCTCTCCCACTTTGCCTCATCCTCCCTGCAGTGCGTCTCTCTGGCTCCTGCTCAGCAGCTGTTGTTTAGTGATAGATCAGTGAAGCAAAAAATGATGCGGGGTATAAAAAATAGATCTTGAAGCAAAGCACTGCCTCCCTATTCTCCCTACCTATTGTTCTGCATTATAGTGAGACTTGGGGGATTCATTCAGAGGTAATCATTTGTTACTCAGGGGCACCGTGTCTTTCAGGCACCAATGATGAAGTCACCTCTGAAAGGGCCACAAATGAGAGAGAAATCATTCGCTATCTCCCCGTGCTGGGTAACCATTGATTGGGTGGACTACAATGAGAAAACCCTGAATATCGAGAAGACATTATTCAGTGTTTTTAATCTCCCTGCAAAACAATGTCGTTGGCTCTGTATACATGGAAGCGGTTCATAATTTAATAGCTATTTGTTGAGTGTAAAAACTACACGGTGAATGGAAATATGCTTATTGCTGCTGAGGTGAAAACAACACGGATTCTTTCAGGGATTTTCAGATTGACATTACGGAGGAAATTGACATGCAACCCAAGCCCGCTGAAAGTTAATCTGTATGTGCACCATATCACGTGGATCACAGCTCGGAGGCAGCTAGCATTAAAAGGAACCCGTCAAGCTAAGTGTGCTTCTCAACCTCTCTGCCATTACTCTGACATGTTCTGTGACCCGTGAATTGAAGTCTTGTCAAGACCTGGTCATTTTACCAGCTCTCATCACAGATGGGAGGGCTCCTGGTAAATCTGCCCCTCTTAAAAACGCTTTCTGCCTCTTCTGCACAGCAGGTGGCACCGATTGGCTCGTGAACACATCCCTCACTTGTCAACTTGTCTCGGTGACGGCTCAAGGACTGCCCAAGGAATCCTGGCATTAGCCACTAGGCCTGCCAATAACCGGGGGGATGGAAGGGGACGCTATCAGGAAGCTGTCAACACATCCGGCCAATTGATCAATTTGCTTCTGAAGCACTATAGAGTGCTGCAGGGATGAGTCCTAAATCCCTGGAAATTAGTTAGCATTTTTGCACTTCCGGTTCCCTCGTTTATAGCTTAACGTTACCTTTCTACTTCTGGCAATTGCATTTACGCTTCAAAAATCATAAAAGTGGTGTTCGTTTGTGAAGATTATCTTGCTGAACAAAACGTGTAAGTATCATAAGCTTTTGTTTGCCACAGAGCTTATTTTCTGCAATAATCCAAAATCCAATGGAGAAATCCCATTGGCTTTTTGTCAAGGGAACCAGGGCGATGCTAACTTCCGGGTTGGCCTACAAAAATACGTCATCCGTGCACCACCCTATTGTAGCGTGTGTGTTGTGAGTCAGGCTGTAGTCTTTAGCAGTCAAATGTTTTACTTAGTCTTTCGCGTTTTGGTATTCCAATAAGAATGGAACAAAGGATGTTGAAATACCAACTTGTTTGATTGCTGATTGAAGTTAAACCTCAGTGGGTGGAGCCAAAGAACCACAGTTTTTTTGCCTTCCAAGTTGAAACTAGCCATACCTAGCATATCTAAGTAAGCTAGTTAGCTAGCCTACTGACCTTCCAAGATCATGCATGCCGTGGTCATGAATGAAGGAAAAATAAATCATTGCAATTTAGATTTTTTATTTATATTTTGACTTTTTTGACTTTTTTGCCATTCAAGTTTGCCAGTTAGCTAATTTGCACTCCTCCCCAAAAAACAGAGGCTTAACCAATGAGATTATTTCTGCCTCCAGAGCATCTCTGCCTCCAAGAAATGTTTGTATAACTAAAACTCCAATCTGCTGTTGTGTTGTTTTCAACTTTAAAACCTACAAAAAAAAAGAAACGCTCAAAAGAAAAAAAAAAGTGTTGATTGTGTTGAAAAATACGACATATATCATAATCCATAAAACCATCAAACCATCACACAGACACACCACTTCACAATCAGCCCTCACCTGAAGATCTTTTCTGGGGGTTCTTTTGTTTTTTGTTTTTTTTTTCAAGCAGGCCACGCAGTGCCAGACTCTCTGGGGATGGTTGGACAGCATGTTTTGGTGCTTTAGGGCTCTCCAGGCATCAGTCCTGTGGAGCCTGATTGCCTCACAGCCCCCGCTCTGTGGAGAAAATTAGGTTGAGGTGGGCCACTCGGGCCTCTCCAAGGCACAGAGCCATTGCCGCCGAAGTGGAGCCCTGACCCCCAGCAGATTTCTAATGGATTTTAGGAGTCACAGGCAAACACACAGCTGGGCTCCAAACAAACTCATCAGAAGAACACCCTGGATTTGTGGCTCCCCCACTGGCCCGCGCAGCCACCCACATACTCCCGCCGCCCACAGTCTTTCTCTCTTTGTGACAGGCCGTCACCGGCGGCTCTACCCAAGAAATCGAGTGCACAGCCAGGTTCTGTACTTTCACAGCAATGTGCGTAATTTGTCGTTACATGTGTTTATTTTCACTAAAATGAAATCTTTGCAGACACATTTTTTTTTTCATGCGTTGTCTTGTTTCTTGTGTGTTTTTGTTTTGCACGAAATCTCTGGAGACCGGAGAGCCTAGTCGTTTTCAGTGTTTCTTAATTCATTTTTGCAGGATTTCCTGGTGTTTCTCTCTCTGCGTTTGTGTGTGTGTGTGTGTGTGTGTGGGTGGGTGTGCATCGGTGTGTAGTCCTACTTTTGCAGAATCCTGTGTTGTGTTCAGCCGCAGAAACATTAATTCAATTCACTTTCTGTTAGAAAGCCAGAAAATAGCCAGGAAACAAGCTGCAACATCAATGCAGTAATCAAAGGAGCATTCAAGCTCAACCCATTGTGTTTTGACAGAAAATGATGAGCGATTTTTGTGAAAAAGACATTCAACGTTCCAATTATATTGAATGTCAACTTCCTGAGTGGACTGGAATGAAAGTGAATTGACACTAAACCTGGCTTTGTCATTGTCTTTTTGTGCATGGCGGTACAATTAATACAGTTCCTCAGGACTTTTGCCACACATGGCAATGTCATGAATACATGTCCCTGGCAAAGTGTCCCTTGGCTTGGCAAGGGCTTGGTTTTTGTCTCATAGAAGTCAGGGGGTATTGATTCACGCTTGAGGTGTCTCTCCCTGGAGATTGGCTTGCTGCGCTGGCATTATCTTGGGTGGCAGTGTATTCATAGTGTACTGAACAATAGGGCTGAGGGACGATGCAGCTAAATTGTTCTGAATGACTTTCATGAGCAGCAGGGGCCTTTGAGTTGTTAGAAAGAGCGGGCAATACACTTTAGGGGACACTGAGGACAAGGAAACCTTTTCATGATCAAATGTTTTCCAAGTTCACCTTTTCAATAGTACCACAACTTGACGTCCTGTGTCATGTGTCAGCCAGCATCCCACAAATGAGACAATCTCTTGATTAAAGTGGATTTTAAGGTTAGGGTTTATTTCATATATCCAGCGATGCTGTGCTTGTATGAGGGGAGTGCAGGTTGTTAGCCGACTATTAATATTAATCTCTGCTGTTGAAAGACATAAAAAATGTAGAGAAAAAAGTTTTAGGAGTGTTAAAAAAACAACCTTATATGGCTTATTGTATATGAGAGGTGAAAGTAAAAATGAATGCTGAAACTATAAAAGGGTGAAAATGCATGGACATCAAGAAGAGAACAGTGGATTGACAAGAGGCATCATAAATTTAAAGATTTGAAGATTGAAGGTCTGAAATAACAGCTTAATTGAATTTACCAAAGTAAATTGAATGTGCACGTAGTTCACTTTGATGTTTTGCTGTATTTCTGAGGAAGAAGGTATGCTGTTTCATCCAGCTAGGGGCTAAATGCATGCTACTTCACTGACTTGCTTCCAAGAAGAACTTTCTACCTTCTCTCATCTCGTTTGGTCCGAGGCACACCAGTATAGCGATGTGTGTTTAAAGCACATATTCCAGCTTTGGCACATATGTAGTGGACAGTGGACGTCATTCTGGTCTGATGTTAAAAGTTTGGAAATTCAGTAGTAATGCATGAGGACCAGCAACCCTTTATTACGTTATTTTACTATATTACCTGAAGTTGATCACTGAAGTTGATCACTGGAGTTTGAAGTTTCTAGTGCCTCACACATTTCTTTCTTCATAATTTATAAACACTGCATCAGATTCATTTTGACTGCATTCTCCCTTCATATTCTACTTTAAAACTGACCTTCTGGCAAGCCCAACATGATGTCTAGAGAATGATGATGACAGTAAAGACAGTATTTCATAAATGATAATCCAATGATTTCCATCTTATTAACATGTCTTCATCTCTGGAACATTGCTTGTAGGCTGCCTTAGGCGGAAAGAAATCTGTGAATAAATGCAGCAGATGTGGAGTTAAAGAAGTTAGGAAAATTCAAAACTGCTGTTTTAGAGAAACGATATTGGTCCACTGTATGTGTCCCACCTGCATGTCTTATGATTATATACAGATTATGGATAATAGCCGTAGCTAAAGTAATTGGTTTGTAAAATATGATATCCATTACTGGATTTGGAAAGAGATGCGTGACAAATTCCATAGGGATTTTTTTGTAACTGCCTAACACGGATCAAATGGGACCCAAAGTATTTCAGCGCTGAAGAAAAAAGAAGAGAAAACTCAAAAGCAGAATCACCATAGAAACAGATGAACAGCTCAAGGTGAGCTTCTCTCACAACAGAGCAAGAGAAACAATGCCTTGTGGAGGTGGAGAGCCAAGACTGAAGTATATGCATAAATGCATTCAGATGGCTGCATACTCAAGTTCAAGGCTTGCACTTCTTGACTCACTCTGCCGGACTGTAAGTTGGACTCTAATCCAACACTTGAAGGTGCCAGAAGGCTCAGCAACACAAGCAAACCTATTAAAGTAGAGCTCACATTCTTGGAGAAGGGATCATGCCACTGGAAATATAACCAATGCGAAAGCTATGATTCACCGATTCTGTGCTTCCGCTTTTCCTTAAGATGGTTGACCCACATAGCTGAGAACCCCCGCTGATCACAGATCTGGTTTCCAGCAGGAAGGAATCTGGTGAGCCAACGGTGCGTTTCATTCTGTCTTCTCCAAATCTGTTCTGTCTGTCCGTATAGCCTGAAGAAAATATTTTTTTTCCCCCCGTCACGGATAGATTAGCCACTGCCGTTACAAAACTTACACACATTAGCCAGACTGTAACACCATGTGGGTTAAGGCACCGTTCAACACGATGTGAGACAGCGCCGTTTGGTGTTAGGGGTCAAGTGTCCATCGAAATGGGTGACGGCTCACATTTGACGGTCGCTGGAAACACTAGAGCCTCAACTTGTCTCTTTTGTTTTCCTCTGCATGGATTTCCTCTATAGGAGCAGTCAAGTTGATGCTCGGACGCCCTTCCACACCACGAAGCAATGAGTCAGCTTGGCAGCGCCCTGACCCAATGAGCATCTGGGGGAACCAAGGGAGCCCAATCACCTTTCAGCGGGTTCGATTGGCCCTGCCCTTGGTATGTAGGGGTTAAATGTCTTGACTCCTGATGGCTCCCAATATCCACATATTGCACCATGGGAAAAAGTGACAGATTTAAGTTACCATGCTTTTAGAGGCATTGTCCATAACTGCAGTATGGCATTCCCTATTGAAACTGTTTGCCAAAAACATCATTTATTACATAGTGATTTGTTGGATTGACGTTTTAAAAGTTTGTTTTTCACTCTAAAATTTGCAGTACAAACCTCCTTTACCCTCTCTACTCTTTTCCCTAACAACTTGGGGATGTCAGCTCATACATAACACTGTAACCACAATAAAAGCTTTTTCTTTGAAAAAAGCCAATGCAACTCCTAGTCGGTCTACTGCCAATGTTAGAATCAATGTTTCTTTCGCTGTCGAGGTGGGAACGCAAGGGAAAATAAGCAAATGATTATCGGGAAGGGAAAAGAGTGCATGGGAGGGGATGGACATGCAGTCAAGGGAGGGACACTGGTTGGTACAGCGTTTAGCATCATATTCTTCCTTGAACAATGTGGGAAAATGCCAATTAAAATAGATTTTTCCTTTTTCATTTTGCAAAGACTAGGTTATAGTGCCAATGGCAGGAAAGAGGAAAGAAAGCTCTTGAAGGGAAGAATTATTCAGTTCATTTTGACCTGAAAACACACTCAGTTTTGTACTCATGCACCTGCAGAGTGGTAGATGGGCTTTTTGGAGAAGCTGCAATGGCTTTTCTGCCAGAGGCCTCATATGGGACTACCTGGTGATAGAATAGACTGCAGCTCAACGGGGATCTGTGGCTGCAAAATCATTACAGTTGCAATCCAGTTGTGACTATGCAATCCAAGCTCTTAGATGCAGTTTCAAAACTCCCAGAAGATGTTTTGTTTTTAACTTTTGAAATGGTAAATAAAAACCCCAGATCAATATGTGTAGTCCTGGGGAAACAGGGTCTGAAAAACAGCCGCTGAGGGGGCAGAGGTGTGGTGCAGTACTAAAGGATTCACTGACACTATCCCAGGCAAGCTACCGCACAGTATGCTCTGAAAACAAACAAAAATGACTGCAACAAAGAGCAAAATGATTTTTTAGTGAAAAACTACAAGAATAAATGCTACTTCCTGGGGATATCCCAAGCCCCATTGATTGTCCTTAATTCACATGTAACGGTGCACATATCTATACATAACTTCCTCCTAGGTTTCTGTTGTGTATGAGAGTTAAAATGTGTCCTCTTTTAAGGTAAGCTAATGTGATCAATTGTTTGTAGCGTCGCTTAGTTGGGATAAGCTTCCTGGCATCGTCTTGTGGTTTGTGCTTTTATATTTATATTCCTGTTGAATTTAGAATTGAATTGAAGTTTTTATTGGTTACATTTAAAGCAATAGTTTGGCCCCAGCGTGCATTACAAAGTCTTTTTAAATGAATAAAAAGCCAATTAATAAAGACTAAAGGCATTTCTAATCAGGTTTCCTAACTTTTAAAATCCCTGTTTGACTCAATTAACTATACTATAATACATTTCTCGATCTTAAAATGCTACAAGTAGCACCTTATCTGATCTTACTTATTTTTCTGTTTAGTATTATATTTCAATCTTTTTATACTTGAGACTAATAAAATAAAACTATCATTTATTGCAGTTATTTAAAATGTGCAGTTGCAGTCATGGTCAACCTGCGTTTGTGCCCAACTTTCCTTTATAGTGGGGATTCCCAGGGCTATACCAGTTATGGTCAAATTCTGCCAAACTCCTAGAACCAGTACCTTACCCAGTACCCTACCTGACATGTCTACATTACACTTGACATGTATGCAATTGTTTAAATTGTTATTATTAATTGTATTTTTCCTTTAACTGTTAGTATTTTTTTAAGTTATTTGAATGTGCCTATTTGCCCTGTATTATTATTATTATTATTATTATTATTATTATTATTATGTGTTTCTGCATGCAGGATACCACAACTTTGATAATGATCTGCCTAGTAACTTATGCACACCTGCATGCCTGCCTTGGAAAAATAACTCCTGGCTCAATATCCAGATTGTGAAATACACTTGAGAATGGTTCACTGAACTCTAAGGACATTTTCCAATGTCCTAATTTGATCACAATATCACCTAAGCAAGTGCAAGTTATATAAAAACAACTGTAGAGTCAGATAGACCCAATGTAGAGTCATTTTTGTTTTGTTTGATTCCTGTGATACTTTACAGATTTATCAGCCTGGGTTTCTTTTGCCATAAAACATTTCATTTGTAATTGTAGATTGACATTTTAACCCAGCCAAAAGTTTGTCGTGATTCTTCTATATTTTGGGTCGAAAGCATTCCGTTTGTAGTTCCCACTTTTGTCCATTTGAGGGAACACAATGCATTTCATAGCATTAGAACTGGCTAATAATTCATTTATAGAAAATGATAAATTATAAATTAGGGCAGAGAAACTTTCCTCAGGGTCTTGACAAGCTAGGTGAACTACTCTTGAGTATATCTGACATTTCTGTTATTGAGCCCGGGGTTATGCTTTTTTCCCTAGGCAGGCGTTTACACGTGCAGACATGCAGGTGTTACAAACAGAACTATCAAAGTGGCAATATTCTCCAACGCTGAAATGCATGAACATACAAAATAAATGTAGTTAGTGTAGGTGTCGTGCAGGCATCATTTACACTCATTTACATTACACCAACTAATGCCTGTCGCCTGTCAAGCGTGACATAATTTTATGGCCCAAATAAGGGATTCCTGATCCCGCCCCCTTTCAGTCTAATGTGAAACTGAATAGGGGTGTAAAATAATTGCCTTTAACTACATCCAGCACTAATATCCATCCAGACTGTTTTTGCTTTCCAGGGTTCCTCTATAATGCATTTCTGTATTTGCTGAGGTGGATTCTGATAGTTTTGAAGTTGCAATAAAAAAGAAATCGCTAGCCATACTTAGCTTAGCATCCCAGCATTTGTCCCTTTGCGACCTGACAATAATGCAACTTTCACACCATGGTTGTTAGCATTTATTTTTTTGAATTCAATAATGCGTTAAAATATGTAATATTTTCACCAAATGTAATTTCTACTTTCATTATTTCACCCATCTTAACAAAAGAACCATTGGCAGATGGGATCCAAACATCTCATTCATTTTCACACCAAAAATGGATCTGGAAAGAATCCAAAAGCCCCTAAATGACAGCAACACTTGAGAGTACTACTGTAAGTCTATGTGTATTCTTGGTGTAATCTTAGAGGGTTGGTCAGATGATACAGCTCTTTGTCTGACGCTGGGTAGGCACCGAAGGTACTGGTACACTAGGATATTGTTTGTCTTGGACCATTATATTACCAGAAGTGCGGAGCAGGTCTGAGATGATCGCTCCCTCAGTCAGGTGAGCATTCTCTTTGATTGGAAAGCCCATATCGTGCCAGTTTATTTCTTATTGTTTTGATTTCCTTTTTTTGACTGCCATCCTATATTAAAATAATGTCTTGTCTTGTGGTCATGAAGGGACGGGCTCTTTCAGGTCTGATACGTTACAGTTCATTGGCTTATTTTATTGTATCTTTAAATCTACTAGAGAAAAACTCATTACTCCATTGGTATGTGTTTGGTACTGGGTAGATTCTGTTTGAAGGACGCTATTGTGTTCCTCTGGCTGCTATGAATCACAAACCTTGGGGTTATAAACTGCAAATTATAAGGAGGTTATTGCAGTTGTGATGGTCCTAAGAGATAACGTGTGTGAATAGAAAAGCTTTAAAGTTCTTTGATCTGGAGCACAATGAATGAATACCTTTTCCTGTATGCAGATACGATGTAGTTAAGTGTTATTACGGTATTTCAATGTCCTTCCATAGAATATAGCAATAAGAGGAAGTGTTATATTGGAGTTGGTCCGGTGTGTAGCCACCGTACGTAACACCAGCGACTCAAAATGAATACACTGCAAGATCAGAGCGAATGCATTTTATCCCCTTTGACCCTGAAATCCAAACTGAATGGCGTTAAGACAAGGAAGGCTAAGGCGCACCGAGGCATTATCATGGAGATTATTACGCTCATCATGAGCATGCTAATGCAGCCGTATATGCTGTGTTAGGGCAAGGTCTGCTCTGCACCCTGGGTAGGACAGGAGCCATTAATAATTGATACCCAATGTTTACTGCATGCCCAGGTGTGTTGCAGGAAATAACCACTGACCCAATTACCTTTTGCATCCAGCATGCTTTGGTTAATTTGTGTAAAAGCCGTAATTGCTCTTAGTTTTATAATTCATGAACAAGGGCATGCGGCATTGGCAGAGCACCAGCATCTATTACTCAACCACCCATGAGTGCATCCTCGCACATACTGTAAACACACAAACAGCAAACTCCTGCATGTATCGCGGATACACAAGGACAAACGCAAAAGCCAGACATACTAAATGCTACTACTGATGATACTAAATGGTTACAGATGTTAGCGTTGTGATGTGGAAAAAGATTGCGAACTTGAACTTGAGCTCTAGCATTTGCCACTGGGGGAGAGTAATGTGTTTTGACTGTTGTTGGTTTTTTTTCTCCTACAGGTGCTGCAACCATCAAAAGACTGGCAGCTGGTGCGGGGAGTCGAAATGCAGATTCGTTGCAGAATGGCCCAGAAAGAGGAACTCGGTATTTGTTTTGATTTTTTTGTCTTGTAATTCCTGGGATGGCATCAGATTGCTAATTCAGTTCATTTCTGAGTTTCATTTTATTACACTGTGCTCTAACCTCCTACGTCTGTTATTGATTAAACACTCAAGGAAAAATCCACCCTACAACACTTTAATACTGTCAAAAAAAACAGCTATTGGTGATGTGCCTTGCACTTCTGGGTCCATCTTGTTGTTTGGTGGTGTATGTTTCATATTTCCGTGGATAACTGGCCAAATGCGACGTCAAATTGAGATATTTCCAGCGCAGCTACAATGGGGTTTCCTAGCAATTTGTTTTTTCAGCAATCTTTTTGGTGTCCCTCAGAATCAAAGACAAAGGACTTCTTTCTAGACTCACCATTTTGCACCAATGTTCAATAATCACACAGGGAGAAATCCGTCGTAGAAGAGGAAGAGACGCCAATTTCTCCCCAGACAGTATCCTCAATTTGGTGGCTTTTTAGTAATTTGAACAACGGTACATCATGACAGTGTTCTCTCTCCACTCTCACTATTTTTTGACTGGAGAAACGTAATATGCCATAGCTATCACCTCTCTCCACCTACATGTATACAGCACCCTTTCTCTGGGGGTTGTTGAAAGGCAGTCTGGGAAATATAGCAAATCAATAGCTGAAGTAGAGAGAGGCTGGTGGAGGGAAAGTGAGTATACCAAAAATTACAACAATTAAATTGCAACACTTCATCACAAAAGTGTGTTGATGGGAACTGCGGTGAGCCCCCTCTCTTGTCAAGACACAAAACCACCAAATTTGTGCCGGCTAACTCAAACTATGCAAGCGCTGACAGAGACGCAACAATGGAAACGTTTTTTTAACGGCAACATGAGCACTGTGCGTTCAGAAGAGAAGTTGCTGTCTTCCTACCATGTGGGAGTTGAAAACACGTGTTTTACCCTTCACTCGTGGACTTCTGAACTCTGAGTGATTGGGTTAAAGGAAATCAAATCCGAACCAACCTTGTTGATATGAGCTTGGGTGCTATGCTATGTATAAAATCCCAAATGCCATGATAACAACATGAGTACAACATGCTACGATTAAAAAGTGCCTGTAACATGGTTATTGTTCTTCTTCTAGCTCTTTGCAAAAATCTCAAACCACTGGAATATAAGTGCATGCATGCAGCCATTTTTCCGATGTGCAGCGATTTCTTGACACCAAACGATATCTAATACAAAACCAATCTCTTCACCAGTTGTGGATTTTCTTGGGACTGATTTAAAGTTTTCTCCAGTTTCCTCTGATTTAGATGTTCCTCGTGGTCCCAGTGCTGTATCAGGGACCACGTTGGAACGTTTTGGGACAGCAGCCACCACTGACACTATACCAGCTTATCCCAGGTTTAGCCGGGGCAGGAGCCGATCGTATGCATCACACCAAAAAGACCGTGAAGAAGAAAAAAAAAGCAAGGACGAGGACAATAGTGTGAGCGCGAGATAGGGAGAGAGAGAGAGAGAGAGAGAGAGAGAGAGAGAAGTAGCGGAAATGTATAAGGGAATTTAAAGACTCATTTGTCTGGCTCCTTAATGAGAGGAAGCGGAACAAAGACCTCGGCTAATATTCCGAGGGGTCTAATTAAAATTAGGTGTGATCCGATGGAGGAAGGAGCCACAGAGGTGATTTTAGTCACAGCCCAAAAGAGACCGGCTAATTAGGGAGAGTGATGGCCTTTACTTGGAAACCACCGGAGACTCGCGGGGCACGCACATTGTCCACATCCTACTGGCCTGGCATGGAGATTACTGCCATACTCTCTGCTACAACCAGGGCAGAGAAAAGAGGACACTACAGGGGGAATGAGAGGAGAACACCGGGCAACAACAGGGACCGAGGAGTTAGAGGAGGAGGAGGAGGAGGAGGGTGGTGGTGGGGTTATGGACTGTGTTTGGACAACAGGGCTTGGATGAATTCCATCTCTGCCATTTCTCATTTTCACGTGCAGCAGACTGCTCTATTTTCAATCCCCACCCCACTTCTTTTTTTCTAAGTTTTCTCATTTTCAGTGAAACGGGGGTGGCGATGAGGGAAGGCTAGCAAATGTTCCTCAACTGTACCAAGTAAATAGCAAAGTAAACGAAGCCGGGGATTTTGCCACCCCCCTCTTCTTGTATCGAGGGAAAACAACATTGATGTCTGCAACAAATTAATTAGACTCGTCCCTGCCAGAATTTCAACATAATTTCATTGCGGTGCTCGATCGGGATGCCCCCCCGAGCTGTTTGAGCTGTGTCACTCTCATTGATGAAGATACATCAATAGCTATTTGTCAATGTACAGCATTATACATATGAAGCGCTTTGATTTTTTCCCCCAGCGGCTTGTACGCTTTCATCTTACCTTTGACATTGAGGGAACGCCGTCGTGTTGTTCTTTATGACACTGTGATAGCACTTGCCCTAATCTTAATTGATGGTGCTGTGGCTCATCGGCTAAAAGCAGCCTATATTTATCTTCCAGGACTATATATGCGCACTAATAGCAATTGCTTTCTGCTGCCTGTCCTTGGGAAGCTGCCAGGGAGACTGCGAGAGGGCAAGAAGTATCATCTTAATGTCTCCATGCCATCCAACAGTAAATCACTCTGGTCATAATAAAGACACATACCGAGACCGTACAGGTGCAAACGCACACGCATACTTCTTCCGGGGGGGGGGAAATGTCTGAAATGCCCCGCACTGCCATAAGCAATTACCAGGTTGTTATAGCTTTTGTCTTTCAATCAAGGGTGACGGAGTGTGAGCCGATATGAATGAGAGAAACACCCGCGGCTTGACACCCTTATTGGAGACGGAGCAGCTCTACCCTTGCGGACACACATTTATCTAAAATGGGCCAATTACTTTTCATACCGACGTGGAATTGTCAAATGAAGGGGGCTGATGTGTTCATATGGCTGTCAGTAGTCACCTTGGCACTGCTTAACACTCAGTGTGTGTGTTGGCAAGCTTACAGATAAGTAGCAGGACAACGTGCAGCGTGTCAACATAAGAGTAGCAGGCGACCGGAGTTCTGTCTAAGAATTGATAAGATAAGATGTTTTTTTTTTTGGTCTTTGCTTCTCAGCCTCGTTGCTGTGGTGTTTCTGCACTGCCCTTCCCAGAAATCACCTGTCAATCAAACAGTGTGGTCCAGCACTGTGACGTCTTTCTCCTTGGATTTTCTGTTGATGGAGTTTCTGTAGGTGCTGCTCTTTTCCTTGTCTGTTCAGTTTGTCGGCTGTTTGCTGGTTGCTCCGACGTTTCCCCGACGCCATTTCATGTAATTTCTAAATTGTCACTTCCAAACTGTGGAAGTCCAGTCTTTGTTTAAAGGCTCATTGAACTGTTACATTCTAAAAACCACTCAAGTGGGACCTAATGTGCCCAGTGGCTGTGATCTGACAGGCTGCGGGTACCTCAGCAGGTTTACAAAGACCTCCAATGAGAAATTGATCTGACAACCATTCAAGGGTAAATCATTTCCACAAGTTAATTACATTGGAAAAAAAATTAACACGGCTGAAACTCAGAGGCATCTGTGCACAGTGCCAGAGCCAGGCCTCTACCGAGGGATCACAGATACTTAAGGACTGACAGATCACAGAAGCTGCTGTGTTTGGTGCCGTTAATAGATTATTGTAACTTTTAAATTAAGGTTTTTGGAGTTTTATCAAAAACTCCATTCATCATTTTGGGCAAGAAAAACGTTTTATGACATTCATGATTATTCTGTCTCTACTCTGAGAAATCTTGTAATTCCTTAATATCTATCTGATAACCTCGATGGATGGATGGATGGATGGATGGATGGATGGATGGATGGATAGATAGATAGATAGATAGATAGATAGATAGATAGATAGATAGATAGATAGACAGACAGACAGACAGACAGACAGACAGACAGATAGATAGATAGATAGATAGATAGATAGATAGTGAACCCTTTTGAATTACCTGCATCCCTGTATAAATGGCTCCTAATATATGGTCTAAGTAATCTAATAGTAATCTAAGTAATACAATAGATAAACACAATGTGATTTAAACAACATACAAAATGTCTTTATTGAGCATTTATTATTTACTGAACAACGCATGTGAACCCTGACATCTAGTAACTGGTGGAACCTATATTAGCAGCAATGGCTAAAATCTTCCCTTTTTTGTGCTCTTGTGTTCGGGGTCATTGTTATGCTGCATGACCAAACCTCTGTTAAGCTTCAGATCACGGACCGTTGTTACCATGATCTCCTGTAGAGTTGAATTCATTGATCCCTCAGTGATTGAAGCCTGCCAGGCCCTGAGGCTGCAGGGCGGCCCCAAACCATGATGCTCCCTCCACCATGCAGCGTGCTCTTCCTGTGATCCTTTGCTGGACGTCCACTCCTAGTGAGAGCAGCAGTGGCACTGGAATTTCTCCATTTCTATATCTGTCTGACTGTAGACTGATGGAGGCCTTGGAAGTCTTTCTAAGTGCTTTTGTGTCATTTTCCAGCCTTTCAAACTCTTCTCCAGAGGTCCTCTTCCTTTATTCCACTTCAACAGATCTATTTTTTGGAGAGCAGACTCTGTTGGTAACCAAACTTTTTTTTTTTTTTTTTATATGACAGGACATCTCTAATGGATCACCTGACCTCTATTACCCCCTTTCATAGAAGTCATTGTCCTAGAGGTTCACATACATTTTCCAGTTTAGGCTGTTAACGTTTGAACAATATGTTTAATGAAAACATGTAAAAGTATTTTTTTTTTTTGTGTTATTTGTTAAATCACATTGTGTTTATCTACTGTTATGACTTATATGATGACCATATTTTAGAAGCCATTCATGCAGGAATACAGGTAACTCAAAAGGGTTCACAAACGTTTTCTCGCAACTTTAGATAGATAGATAGATAGATAGATAGATAGATAGATAGATAGATAGATAGATAGATCAAAAACTACAACAACAAACATTGGATTCTGTTGTTGTTCAATAACACTAAAGCTGGTGTATTTGAACTGTTATATATATGTTATATTTCACCAAGCAGAAGCCGACACTTTACACTCTTTACATTGTACCATCTTTGTCTCTTAGCCGTCCAATTTACACATCGTCTCCGATTAGATATGTGCGCTTTAAGAAAACCATGGGTGAACTCCAATCTCCTTTAAGTGACTTTAATCTGCCCAGATCAGTCGATTTGTGCCAAGCGTGAGTATAATGCAGTGAGAAGGGATGCATTTTTATGGATAAGTAGTCAATAATATCAGCGTGTTCCTGCCGTAGTGCCTCTTGGCTGGGATCCAACCTGTTAATACCATTACAACAATACTGGTAAAAGGCCTGTTGGCTTTGCAAATGAGGAGCCACTGTAGGCTCGGTGGGATCTGATTGGATTTTCCCCGGTCCTGCGGCTGGGAACATGTGTTTCTGCGATCCCCAGAGCAGCTGTCACTTTTCTGACGGGGATGTTTCTCTCCACCAGGGGAAGGGGAGAGGAAGGAAAACAGAGGGAGAGAAGCACCCGTGGCTATTTACAAAACATTCATTGTTTTGTGTGTGCGGGGCAGTCGGAGATCCCCCCCCCCACCCGCCCACAGTCCTCTCCACCTCTCATTAATCAGTGACAAAGCCTTATTTAAGTGCTTGTTGTCCTGACCTATTCATGACTGACGCTGGCATTTAAGAAATACCAGCGAAGAGTGCCACAGTATCGGCAGGGTGGGTGGGACGGGAGGGTTGGCGCGTAGCATTTTACTCTGAAGAGGAGCCATTAATATTTCTCTCCTCAGAACAAGCTGTCAGTGTGGCGACAGCCCCTTTCTCAGACTCATCAGTCAGGGGGTGAAGAGGGTTCACACTGGGTTGATGAGCTCAATGGGTGATCACCTTCTGTAATGAGAACGATGGAGTAGATAGCAAAGGGAGAAAGGCTGAATCACCTGTTCAGGGAGATAAAAGAAAGCAAAGAGAAGGGGGAAAATGGAGACCGAACAAGAGATGGAGAGAGGACAATGAGTCACCTGCTCACAAAGGAAGAAAAGCAAACAAGAAAGGGAATGGATGAGAGAGGAGAGAGGCAGGGAGAAGAAAAGAGGAGGAAGGAGAGACGGAGCGAAGATACAAAGACAAAAAAAGAGGCTGTTAAAGGGAGAACGGAAGATGATGATGGTGATGATGATGACCAAAGACAATATATTTCACCACCCAACAAGTGAAGGGAGAAGTAGAGGGCCCACGATGCATTTGGTTGACAAAAGGTCAGCCCTTCACAACTTCCCCTCTTGACTCCTGTATCGCCGCACATCAGTCAGCGTGGCTTCATCATTAACACCCTCCTTGTCAAGGCTTTATCACAGGTCAAGTCCAATGGCGCTCCTGGCAAATAAAAGCACTTCATAACTCACCCCGTTTATAAGCATGACTCAGTGATTGACAGTGGCATAAGCGATGAAGCGACAGCGGAGATGGATGGCAGCGAGGCAGAAGGAGATGAGTGAGAGAGGAGGGAGGAGTGGAAGGCAGATAGGCCGAAAAGAGATACCTGTGCTATTTAAAGGGAACATCCATGAAAACACCTGAACACCGCCTTGCATTTCTGGCTCCATTTTGTTTTTCTTATTCCCAGGAGAACTGGGAATCAAAAAACATTTCCACTGCAGCCACAATGGAGTTTGATAGGAGAAAGTTTTTCAGCCAATGGCAAACTTCAAGTTTTGGTGTCAGTCCCTCAGAATCAAAGAGCAAAGAGCTTCTTTCTAGACCATTTTGCACCAACGTTTAACGACCGTACAGGGATATATCCATCAGAGGAGGAATCTCAATGGACCATAATGCAACGATCTGTCGCCGGCGGGGTGTGAAATACAACGGCCTCTTCCATGGCTTTTTGGGAATTTGAAAAATCCGGGCATGACACACTGCGGCCTCGCTCTCTCTCTCCACTCTCACTATTTCTTCACTAGAAAAACCTAACACGCTATCGCTTTCACTCTCTCCACCTACACGCACACAGCACAGACAACCTGCTTCTGTGGGGGTTGTTGAATTGCATTCTGGGAAATGCACAGTAGGGAAATCACTAACTGAGGCAGGTTGAGGGAAAGTGGGTACGCCGAAAAAGTAAATTACACAAAACACTTCACCCCAAAATAACTCCTGGAATGCGTTGAACATCACAGATTGATGATATTTAACAGTGGAAGAGGATCTGAGGGTGGGACTTCCCTTTAAAGATGGTGGCACTACTTTTGCTCTCAACAGTCAGTCAGTTCAATAATTACTTTCAGACTACTTTGCTGCCTGTTGTAAATCTTGGTGCCGTGGCTATAAAAAGGATCCAACCCCTTTGACCTATTGCACTTTTTGTTGTGCTACAAAATTAGCTAAAAAAGCATTTCAATGGATATAAAAGCAAGAAAAAAAAAATCTAGCTTGCAAAAATATTCCTGCCCCTCCACTCTCTTGGGCTACGTTGTCTTGCTGGAAAATAATATTCCATAACATGTATTATTCATTCTTCATCTTTAGGCAATAGACATTTTGAATACTATATTTTATTTTGAAAATTGCCATGATTTCTTTTTTTATTTTAGGGTATAATAATGTACACAGTGCAATACGCCTACCACTAATGGATGGCATTTGACTACAGTTCCAGTTTCAAAGCAAAAATAAAAACAAAAACAAAAATATCCGTCCATCACTTTTTTAAAAAGTACACAGGGTCCCCTATCAGTGCACTTCCTCTTCTCTAATTGGAACATGAGACGTCAATGAAAAAATTGGGCAGGAAAAAGAAAACGACTGAAAAGTGTACCCTCTATACAAGGGAGGTCAATACTGTTTACTATAGTTATTGCTTCCACAACCAGAGCATTATAGTTGTGCATTTCCCATCTGCACATTCGCCCCCCCTTCCAACCCACCAATCCCACCCAATCCCACCCCTGACTAAACCTCCACTATTTCTCTCCTAAACCAATAATCCGACCCCCTCCCCGCTGGGCCCCGCTCCTTCACTCTTTTCCCACGGATCACTACATCCCACGTGTTGGTATTTGGAAACCCTGCTTGTCATCTAAGACCTATCAGAGCAAGGCAAGTTTTCCTGCAGGAAGTGAATATTAAAAAGACATAGGGGAGATAGGGTTGGGAGGGCGGGCGGGGGGGAGAGCAGTAGTGGTGCAATGAGAAAGACAGGGGTGGAGGGGGGGTTAGACAGAGAACACGAGAGGGAGGGCCCGCTAGTGTCGGGCAGGGCCGAGTCTCAGGATTCAAAGGGGGATTTTGGCATTATGATTCTGCAACACAGTGTTGCATACTTCAAAGACCTTATTACAACGGGCCATTAGCATTCATGGTGCCATTCGCATCGCTAGGCCAACACCTGCATGGGAAACAGGGGCAGGATTTGCGGCGGGGGGAGGGCTACCCAAGGGATCACAACGCCGAGGCAGACGACTTGAGGAAGAGGATGCTTTCAGAGGGAGGAATCGCAGGACATGAATTTCAATTAACGCCGTCGTCTGAGGCTCCACACCACGACAACGCCCGTGGAAGAGGAAGACCCTCCTCGACCTCAGTGTTGCTCTGTTTAGGTCGTGGTGACTTTCTCTCGGTGTCTCTGTCTTAGGTTCTCTCATTACAACAGAAATAATCCCAAAACAACATGTTAATGCATCCGTCAAATGCAAAGCCACAGTGCAGAACTCCGATTCGATTCCGCAGTCAACGCCCGGGTTTTAACCTTTGTTGTGCGCCGTGTATTCTTCAGTGCTTCTCTCACTCTGGGTTGTATATACATGTCAATGGATTATGTCTGTTTTCCACCAGCCTTAGGATAGAGTTGATTCACTTAAGCGTGCTCAAGCCGCCGATGAAGGGCTTTTGATGCAACTACTCTCGCCGGCTACACCCCACAAGCTGTTTGCTGTGGTTGATTAGCTTTCTCTTGAGTTGACTGCTAACACTTGATGTTGTTGCAGGCTGTGTCATTCCACGCGTCCCCATGCGCTGCCCATGAGCAGAGCATGATTGCAATAGTAGTAGGCCCTCACTCTCTCCAAGGTTAAATGTTGTGCTCGCGCTAAAGAAGCCAGCAGTTGATTGTGCGAACTGTGAAAAAGCTGCAGGTAATAATGGATGTTTTGTTTTCTTTCTGGTTCAGGTGCTTGCAGAAGCAAACACAGGGCTAGAAAAGTAAGAGGAAGATCAGTCAGCTTTTCAGAAAAAAAAAAAAGGGAGAACTCTTCAAAAGCTTTGGGAGAATAAGTAATTCTCCTAGCTGGAGTGGAAACCCTGTTTTATGTGTCCTATATATGTAAAATAATAAATAACAGGAGCAATAATAAAAGCCAACAAGAGGAGACAGAGGCAATAAATTCGAAAAAGAAACGGAGACCAATCGCCTTGTAAATTTCAACCCAGCAGCAGCACATGGACCTCAGCAGGCACCAGGAAACAGATATTCCACCTGGCACCAGACGCAAACGCACGAGTAGGATGCCGACAGTTGGATGGATCAATACGGCTGCTCCGAATGCGAAGTAGTGGGCTTTTAATACAGATTGCACTCTTAAATGGATGTGAACGTCTGCTCGGATCCCTCCCAGTGCTCGTCAGCTCGGGTGGAATCGGAGCCAAGAGTTTCCCTCATTATCTCTCGCTCATATTAAACCCCCTACCACTATGGTGCTCCTCCGGTGGGTGCAATATATTTGGGTAAAACAGAGGAAAGTCTGTTTACCGACATGACGCTGAGTTTAATGAACTCAACGTTGGAGCGCTTGGTCATTGATCGCCATGCCCTGTTTGGAAACATCCACGAGGCGTTTAGACAAACATATCTGCTGCTTCTACGTTCCGCATCGCTTCGTAACTGTACTCAGTTCAGATGAGTGGCGGTGGGCGGGGGGGAAGGGATCGTCATATCCCCGTCACTCTCTGTGATCAGCCTCTCCGCGAAACATGCGAGTGTTCAGCTCAGCTAGAGAAGACGAACGACGATCAAAGTCGAAAGGAAAGAAAGAAAACAACCTGCAAAGTTAACACAGGATGTATTGCAAATGTTTTTAATGAGTCTACTCTTAATTAGTGCCACAGGAAATCGATGGTTACCCCAAATGCTTGTCATTAACAAACGAGCAGACAGCCCGCCCGTGGGACCTGTGCTGAATAACTTTTTTCTGTTGCGCGCCGCAGTCAAGGACCAGCAAGAAATGGGAAATTCTGTGTGTGTGTACGTGGGTGCAAGTGTGTGTGCGTGCATGCATCTACTTTGTCCTTGTGTGTGTGTGTGTGTGTGTGTGCATGCCTGTGCCTGTGTGTGTTAGGCTGTCTGTTGAGCAAAACACAGCATTCGCGCTCAAATGGCTTGAGGTAAGAAGAGAATAGTTAATGCATTTGAGATGTGGGAAAGCTGCACGATCTATAACACAGTGTATTATACCAGGAACCATGCCTTTTACACCGTTTCTTTTTCAGTTTTTACATTTATTTGTGAATGTTTATGAATTCAAAGCACATCCCAAAGCGATTCATCCCCACAAGAAAGAGCGATGGCTTCTTTTTTTTTTTTTTTTTTTTAACCACAGGCTATGTCAACTCAAGGCTTATTCAACTCACCTAAAAATCTATACTGAACTGTCCTTCTCTGCTTGTTAGAGGGCGAAAAGATCTCAAGACTTCAGAAACATTGCACATTCTTTTTTTCTTTCTTTTCATCAATTACCTCTCCACAAGTTACGCAAGCGTGAGCATGGGGCTGCATACTGATACAACCCCATGATGTACAACAATCACACCATCAGAAAAAACCCCCACATCAAGGCGTGTTACTATTTAAAAAGCATCTTCACTTTTTTTTATTTCGGGGATATTAAACCGGAAAGAAAACCTATATTACTTTATAGGAATGCTTTGAAGATGAAAGTTGACAGTACAGTAGATACTCTCATGCAAGGAAACAGCGTGATTTATTTTCAAGGGGATCTGTCATTGTCAGTTATAGGCGGAGTACAGGCCTCTGTCGGTGACGGTTTTGACTCGCCGGCGTTTGATTGGAACACACACGTTTTTAAAAGGGGGACAAGCCCCCCTGACTTTGATGGCTTTCCGGGGCAATATTACTCAGCGAGCATGTATCCCCCCTAAGCTGCGGTGGAACTGATCGAGGTTGACCAAATAATCTGCCAATTCCCTCCCAAGAAATGCAGAGACGACAAAAAAACGTCTAAGTCTCTCAAGCCCTCATCTTCCCGAGAGCTGGATCAGCAGTTGTGTCAGAAACTCCGTAAGAGCACAGAGATCTGAACTTTGGAGAAGGTGGCGCGAGGACTTGCTCAACGTGCATTTTCATTAATGTATGTTTAATCGTTTACGGGATCAAAGAGTTGAGCTGATGGTGTGCAACGCTATCGATTAAAGAATCATCTATCGTTATGCAGCCAGAAGTGCATTATTACATTTTCCCTTACACCCTATGAATTTCTCAGATAATGAGTCAATATTTTAGAATGTGTTTTTTTTTTTTTTTTTTACGTCTTGACAGACGTGTCAAGGACTGGCATTGAAAGTCCCAGCGCTCTCTCATTCAGCTCACTTCATAAAGGCGCCAGGCTTCTGGGTCCCATAAGTGCTGGATTAGATTGTGTCAGTGTTTTTTTTTTTCAGGCAATGTAGTCAATATGGTTTATGAAGTTGAGGTCTCCCCAGGTCAAATGAGAACAGGACATGAAAGCTGAGCACTCGGCCTCCACTTCACAAACAAGCTGTCCCTACTTCAAACGGGTGGCAAAGCTGCCCCACATTTCTTCTCTTTTCACTTTCAATAGCCAACACCACTAATGGCTGCCGGCTCTCTCCATCTCCCCTCTCCACCTGGCAACAAGAACTCGCTCACAGCCATGGCCAAAGGTACTCTGAACCGTGACAGCACATGGCACAACATTAAGCTTCTAAACACAGCGTTCTCAACAGCCACCTTTAAATTATTGGGCCCATTTATTTTCTTATCTCCTGCTACTTCTCACAAAAAGACTGCAGCAACCCGACTCCCCCGGATAAAAGCCTGATCCCCGTGCTGTGCTGTGCTGTGCTGTTGCTGCGCTAGCGTGCGCACGCGTGTGTGTGTGTGTATGTGTACGCACGTGTGTATGCGCATGCAAATACAATTTATGTGTCGCTCGCTGCTCATTTGCCAGAGGAGCACACAGGCACGCATGCCTCCCTGCCTGCCTGCCACCCCAATCATCTCCACTCACCCCCACCAACCAACTTCACCACTTCAACCCTGTACGCCAGCCCCTCCCTCCACCCCCACTGTGCCGCCAATTTGACTGGAACAGCGAGTGCAGGCCGGGCAACCTTCCAGGAGCCTTTCTAAAGCAGCTGAATATTCATCTTCATTAGGGGTATCACCACCCCCGCTCCGTCCAGGGCTGGGTCCTTTTAACAAGGAGCAAGTGATCCAAATGGAAGGGGGGGTCAGGCTCTGAGGGGTTGGTGGGAGGTGAAGATGAGGATGAGTGGGCAGTCTGCCCTTGTCAATCCGTTTTCAGCATTTTCCTGGTCCTTTTTGACACAGTAGGACGAAGACCCGGGCGAGGAGACGTCTGGAGATGGCTGCCAATTTCCTTGGAACTGGTGCCATTAATCAGACACTCTATCAGCAGCAGCCACAGCGGAACATTTAAACATCACAAGTTGACACATTATTTGCACAAGTTGCATCAAAGTTGTGTATCGCATTCTATGGATTAAAGTCAGAATAGAATGAAAAGTAGATGACCCTTATTCTTGGTTTGAACAGAAACAGCATTTTATCATTTAATTATACTTCAACAGTATATATATATAGAGTATTTGTTGCTCAATTTCTATTTTTGCAACTCTCAGAGCCCATTAGCTTGAAGGGAGTTGTCACTTCAGATGTGGATATTCATGCCGAAAGGGTGCAGCAGTGATTTGAATCCGTGATTTATGCAGTTTACAGTTGACTGGTGAATTCAAATGACGCTCCATTATGGTGCATCTATTACATAGAAAACACATTCAACACCTGCAGTAGAACAAGGGAGGCAGAGGACCCGCTTTGTTTTCCCACAGATTTTGAAGAATTGAATGGCAGTGAATCCATCATAGATGCGTTCAGTGTAAAAGGTTTACAACTACATCTACTACAAAATAGTAGATTGATGATTATTGCTGCATTGATTCCAGCCCAACCCTAAAATATCACGGCATGTAGCATTCACAACAAGTGAGAGAAGTTGAATTGTGTTAGCACTGAAATAAGGCTCACTGTTACTGAGCTAGGAGGCAAAAAAAAAAGTTTGGAAGTATATAGAATAGAGAGAGAGGTGTCTTCAGGGTATGTCGGATCTCAAGGCGTCTCATGGACCCGCGGGCAAAGAGCGTCAGCGTCATGCAACATTCCCCAACTCAAGGCTATTTCTTAGTTATCGCAGTATGTGTAAATTGTACTCCTCCATCAGAGCGCATGGAGAACTTCTGCAAAACACAAGACCTCAGACCCAAGACATTTTCTGCCAATTACATCATTTATTTCTCCCGTTGGAAGAGTCTGGAAGGGATTGCCATTTTTTTTTTGCTGCTATTCCCTGACGCCTGTCAGAATGTGCGTTGAGTATCTGCCTAAACCCTTCCAGCAGAGTCCTAAAATATACATTACAGCTTTGTTTATGATTTGTTTCACCTCTGTGGCAATTAGGCACATGATGTGTCTAGCCACAATGTTTTATTGATACACCAGCCACTGTTGATTTCAGTCGCTGTTGATGGATCTGCAACACAAAATGTAAATAAACCCCATTTAGACAAAAGAAAATCATGTGTATATTGCTATAAGGTAGACGATGCAGGGCATTTCTTTGTCTTCATGTGGGAGTAACCATCTGCAAATGCATAAATCATGAGGTAGGAATACAGCCTAGGTTAGAATGGTTGCACGTTGTCTGATAGCAACTCTGTGCTGTCATACAACTAGAAGTCAAAGTGTTTACCTGAATGCCTCGCAGAGATTTGAAAACACGTGCCTTTCGCAATTACTTGCCCAAATAGATCCACATTTGTTGTTGTCCAGTTTTTCTTCCAACTAAGACTTTGTCTCCTCAAAGGGAATTTTCTCCCCCTCGGTGAACAGCCTTTTCTATAAGAGCGTGATAGAAATTGTGTGTGACAACCGCCACTCAAACTGAGCAGGCCATAACGACAAGAGAGCCAAGAACAGGCTTAATACTATTTATAAATCTCTGAAATGGCAGGGTTTGCAGGAAAGTGTGAAGGAATGAGGGATGGAGGGGTAGGGGGGTGGTATGTGTTTTGTTTTTTTTCCACCCCAAAGCTTCTTATGACCTTAGTGTTCCTCCGGTCTAAACATAGCCCGACTTCAAATACAATGGAGCCTTCCAATCCGGTGCATTCCCTAAACAAGCTTGCTTTTTAATCGCTGTCACATTGCAGTGTCATTATGTGGTGAAGTTTAATGGGAATAATCTGAGCATTTTCATGGAAGTATCTATTTCAAATTGACTTAATCGGTCATAGATTTGAGACCGTGGGCGACATTGCTATGTGGACGTGAAAGTTTTCTGTATTTCTGCAAAGTACGCTCATTAATTTCCCAAATGAAATATTCCTAATCCCAAAAATAGTTTTATCCCGCGCACCGTAATTTCAACTCTTGACTTTAAGGCTCCTTACTTTTCCAAGAGCACAGCAAGTGTTCAGTCCTACAACACCAGGCTCTAAGAAGTCCCAAAGGATTAGCAAGATTATTGAATCACGGCTTTAGATAATACCATCAGTTACAGTTTACTTCTGAGAACAGATGCAAAAAGGGGCAATATGGCAATGTTGTGAATGTGCTAATGATAGCAGCAGAATTTTCCTCCAAAGAAGCAGATGCGGTGAAGTTTGAACAGCTGTCAAATGTGATGAGCGTGACATGAGAGCCTGCAGTGGAAAACTCTGGGACTCGTCCTATGATATAGCGGCCTACACACCAGCAGAACATACCAGATGACGAATCGCACTATCTGCGAAACACCTGGCACTTCTCTTTGAGAGGCGATTCGGGGCCGCAGAAGAATTAGAAATTAATCAAATACAGTGTACTCAGAAGGCAAAGATAGCACAAAAAAAACAAAGATTAAGCCAACAACAAAAGATTCAAACAACTGTAAGTCATTTCTCTTGTCACTGTTGCATCACTTGCTATGATAAAACATGCAATTGAGTGTCACCTATTTGCACAATAGACTTACCTTAGATTACCTTACAAGAAATCAATAAGGACTCCAGTGAACGATACATACATGATGCCATCTGCTTCATAACAGCTCCATGGCATATTCACGAGTATTTCAGTTCTTATGTCATCTTTCATTAGGCGTTCACTCAATGCTTTATTCAACACTCATTGGTGACATAGCAGTGAAACTGTCATTTTAAGTGAATTCTTCAAAATAAAAGGCTCCCTGCCCGCTGCCATTTGTAAATGACCACATTGAAGCTGATGCAATGAGCTGATGGGTATTCCTAAATACGCATGCATGCAGCTGTTATGAAGCTCTTTTGAATGCATTATAAACTGGAGTCCATGTAATATGTTACCCACATTACATGACTCAATACTCAGCTTTATGAAACTTTAAAAAAGAGAGGTGATGAAAAAACACTTTTTTTATGAAGAGCTTTTCATGCTTGAGCTTTCACAGTCAACCCGTGGGATGAGTGAATCCCCTTCGCCTCACATTCCCCACTTGACAACCTGCCACCACTTTCTCCATTATTGTATTCAGTTACAATAAAAAGATTAATGGACAGGGTGGATTTTGGTTCACAGGGATTAATTGTGTCTCATTTTACTGCCTTACCCTAACAGATGAAACATTCGGGGCAGTAAACCTAGTGGTGATTCTAGTCAACAGGGGCACAGATGGAAATTAATAGACTTTCAACAGGCCACGCCTCCCCAGAGCAGTCTGACGACTTGCAAGAAAAACCTGTTCAACATCACAGTGCAGAAACATTGTTTTGTTGGTTTATCACTTGTACTCACAACGAGGGTCAGCGTGTCGATGTGCATGCATCCGGCAAAATGTAAATGTGCATTCATCCACAATAAAAACAACATAATTGTGGCTTCACTTCCATGATATAATATGAATGTGTGAAGTCTAAGCTTAAGCGTTTTAATATTACAGTGTCCAATGGCATTTGTTGCGGTTGTGGGTAAATGCGGTTTGATCCAGAAAAGAAAACAAGAGTGGACTAGACATACAGCACAGTAAACTCCAGCTGACGACCCCGAGCATAAACCAGTTAAATATTATGTTGTTAATTAAAAATTAAGTTGCTGCAGAAATGAATGTATTTGCCCCAATATCTGTTTATGCAGTACATGAACTGAAATTCCACAGTTCCCTCTTAAGGCATAAGCTTTAAAGACAGACTGAGATCAAAGAACAAAAAGGGTAATCCTAAAGCAGTCCATTTTTCTAACTTTGATTATCGTATTTCAAGTTTATATTCAAATTGAAGTATTGTGTAGATAGATAGATAGATAGATAGATAGATAGATAGATCGATCGATCGATCCCTGCTCACACAGAGAATCTCCTCATGTGTTCAGCTACTTGCTCTGCAGTGCTAAGGAATGTCAAGGATCCTTTGAGCCATTTTGAGTTTCCGGTGATGGATATTGGCAAACAGCTTGGCTCTGTGAGTAAGGATAACCTTCCATTTGATCAATCTTGCACCCGTCTCTAAGACTATACCCCCCAATAAATCAATAGCCTAGATGTGTTTGTCCTGGTGCTTTCCATTCTCCTCAAGCCTTTCCATGTGCTGTTATCCTAAAGTACCCTTCTGCTACTATCTACAGGCTGTCTTTGATACCCGTGCCCCTTTGTTCTAGCATTACATCTCATTTTATAGCATCGGACATGATCTAAAAAGCCGCTGCAAATTGCGTCGTCTTATAATTTGTCATCATACAGCGTTTCGCAGTATTTCACAGTATTTGTCATCAAACGGCATTTCACACTTCGCTGTCTGTGTTGGTTAATTTTGTAGAGAACAAAGGGAACTTTCTGTATGCTGCGCCAAGAGGGAACCTTATTTGGAAAGCGAAAACTACAAGATATGGAAAGCCGAAACACTCAGGGCATTTGATTGAAAGCCGGTACAAGTGGCAATTTATCATCAAACAATGAAGTGAGGCGCTGAGAACAACAGGACTTAGGGTGTAAGCTTTAATATTTTTCCATTAAGATTATTCCAGCCTGGAGAAAAAACATTTTTGCTTTTAATTTCATGTTAGAACAGAGTCATTATATTGTAATACTCATAGGGACACGTTTTTAGATGCCGCAATTAAATTTTCCCGAACAAAACACTTTTGGCGCGGCTGTGCAATCCCTGCAGGATTACTGGTCCCCTTCAGTCTCTCCTAAGATTCAGTGGAAGGGGGTGTTTTCTAATGACTTCAAATAATCTCATGGAGTGTCAGCCATGTATTCCAATTATTAATTAGAAACCAGAAATCCCACTGAGATCTATTCTTGGTGACAGAAAAAAAAGAATCGGATACTCCCACAGTTGCCAAGTAGTGAGGCATTTCAAGTTCATCTACAGATTCAAGGTTTACTGCCAAGTATCCTTACTTGATGTTAGATAAATCACAACATCTTATCCAAGATTATATGGCTTGATACATACAGCGCCACAATTTCTTGTTTTTAAATTATAGCTGCACACTGACCTACTATTTAACTGAAGACATTACTATATCAGCTGTTTCTCTCTCTGTCTCTCTCTCTCTCTCTCTCTCTCTCTCTAGGCATTCCAAGACTTGTGAGAAAGCGTCTAAGTATTTCATATTCTTGAAAGGAGTATAAAACCCTGAAATGCCAGTGTGAAGTGGGTTGTTGATTCGACTACTGTCATACTTCTGCAAACGTCTTTTCTTGGTTTAACACTACAAAGTCCAAGCGCCGTCAGTTGACAGCCATTTTTTATTTAAGACGTGAAATATCTCATCTTTCAAAATGTTCCTCCTTGACTTTTCCTGGACCCACGTTCTGTACACACGAGGGTTTTTAGATTTTCAAACACCACACCAGGAAATTGTTGTAGTAAAGACCATCTCAATGGAGAATAAGACAAGACCAAGACCAAGTTTGACACCAATGATGCAAAGTATGCAGACCTTTTGATATAGCTGTATCAATAGCTAAATACAAAAACATTCGTCGATTTGATGAGTGGGAAAATTATGCTTATTTATTTATTTATTTTTAAATCATCTGTCAATCACTCATTGAAAAATGAATTAGAAGTCCGTAGTGTTGTGTATTTATTATCAGTTTAATTTCATACAAATTTGGGAAATTCAAGACCAGTGACCAAGACAGACAAATTAGGTCAGAGACTGAGACGAGACCGAGACCAAGGGATACTGGTCTCAGGACAGTCGACAACATTGGCAAATTGTAATTAAAATCATATTTACCCTTTGAACTGACGTCTTTCTGGTCTTCTCTTAGACCCCCAAAATCCATTGGCCTTTCCACTGTTAAGTACTATCATAGATATAGATATCAATTCTTTAGATGTTTTTTTTTTTACAACATTTCTGATCTAGGTTGTTTCAATTAATAGCAATTCCCGCGAGCAGTGAATAAGCGCCTTGCCACTTTCCACTTATGTAATTTCTACCTTTTGTCAGCAAAGAAAGACATAAAACCTTTCTGTGTCTGTGGCTCGGAGACAAATGGCGAAGCTCATCTCTCATCCTCGTTAACCGAGTGGCTAGTGGTCTTAATGAGCACTATTAAAGGTAAAGTGTCATTACTGCTGCACTCTTGTCTATTCATTAGAACCATCAATTCCTATTGATGTCTGTGTCGCCATCAAATCATAGAACTCTTCTGTGAACACTTGTCTTCAGACATAACCTCCTTCTCACATTAGACCAGATTAATGTGGAATTACTTTCTTTTCAGCGCGTTGAGTTCTGCCATTGTAGCCTTATGCTCATAAAGCATCACAACTGTCAGAGAAAGAGAGAAACAAAGAGAGAGGCAGGGACTTTTTTTTACTTTTCAGTGCTGCCAAGTACAATCAACATGCAGGTACAGGCAGTCAGACCCTCCTCTCACTGTGCATATTGCATTGTGCAGCCCCCAAACATTCACACAATATCATTCCACCTTAAGGCATGCAGACAGCATGGCTACAGGCTCTGCAGGACCCAAACCCCTCACGCTCCTGCGGGTCATCCAAATGGCCGACTCGGCTTGGCCAAACTTCACAATTCAGCAGCACAGTTCCTGCCTACACTACTACACTTCCGACCACTACGCGTGCACACTTTGCAGAGTTCACACTACCAAGAACGAACCTCCCCACGCAGAAAAAAACCAACCCCCAGCCTGTCACACTTCACACTCAACGAGTTCAGCACACACGTAACCCGCTGACATCGCCAAAAACCACGTGGACAACAGTTTTCGGATACTCCACAGAAAGGACAACCTACGCCCACGCCCCGATCCAGCCGGAGCCAGGAAGCCGGAGACAGAGACAGAGAGAAATAGAGGTGCTGAACAGAGCTGATTCACATGAAGCGTTATGCAAGGGTTCCCAATATACTCCAGAAGATGCATGAGCTATTCAGCTGCAGCAAGTACAGTGTTTGATAACACCCAGGTTCTGATGTACCTTTCCCATGTGCAACTTTCACATAGAAAACTGGTTTGGATATGTGATATAGTGCAACCATCTCGTGCAATTAACTCAATGTATATCGATGTGTTTGTATATTTCAACTAGGCATCAGCTTGCATGCATGCATGGTCTGGATTCTAGTTGCTGCAGCGCTCAGACCTCGGATGCTCGTTCTTCCCCTCATCTCCTATTAGATGCATTCCCTAATGAAGCAGAATGGAATTACTGTTTGTCATATCAGTGGGGGTCTGAGGACCGTCCTGCATAATTGGGAAATAAGTGGAATAGATATGTGAATGTGACTAAATAAGCCAAATGTAATTAATGAGGACCAATGATTAGACCGGTGATAATTAAAGCTGCCGTGTTTTTCAATTTGCATGATTAAGATGTTAGTTAACATTGTGTTGTACCCAAATGTTACAGGTTGTTCGTTCTCAAAATGTCAATGTATCAGAATTCTCAACACTGCACTTAATTATCTGCAGGAGCTTTAGAACCATCAGCTAAATCAATTAGCTTTAATCTGCAGCCAATTAAAGTGTGACTTTTAGGAATGCTAATGTGCCTCGTCTTGTGCTTATATCTCGGCTCGCTCAAACAGACGTCACCCGAAAATATCTGTACAAGTTAGAGCGTGGAAGCTCAGGTGTGCACCTTGCAGATTGCCCGGATTTGGCCTGCCAGTGTCTCCATCTCCGTGGAAGTGTCTGACAACATTACGGAAAGGATCCCTACAGAGATAGACCTTTTTTTAACCAGAAACCTTTGTTTAACTTCTTCATGCAACAACTCACCTCATCTTTCAGATTTCAGAGCGAGACTTCTCTTTGAGCCAGACTTCTGTTTCTGGTTGTACAAATAGAGCCCAGCTTTAAAAATACCAGAATTCCCCTTTAAGTTTGATTCTACCCAGCGCTTTTACGATTCACAAGGGTTCAAGGGTGATCTGAATATTGTGACATTTGAAACAACTCAGAGTGGCTCAATAAGGATTTGAAGAAAAGCCGCCTGAAATTGGCCGCTGCTTTTCTGAAGCCGCAGTAGTGAAGGAGCCGGTATAGGCACTGTTAATATCGTTCTGTCCAATGGACGATGACACCGTTCCTGACAATGAAGTACAACCTTTTCATGTTCACCACAAACGGGTCTATTGCGCAGAACACGTTTACTGGTGTGGTGCTGTATGTTTTACTGACCAAGACATGGAAGGTGACGAAGAAGATGATGATGTTGAAAAATGTGTCAGTTTAGACATGAAAATGGCTTCCCCTCCACACTCACATCAAACACCGAGCCCTCCTCATGAGACACACACACACACACACACACACACACACACACACACACACACACACCTCCATGTCACATACCACCCTAACACCACCAATTGCCTTGTAACTCACTGGTGCTGTCATTGTAACTTATTGTTCTCTCATGCCCTAATGATCGTGGCAGTAGCCTGAACTTGAACGAAGCAAGCTTGTGACCAGAGGGTCGCCAGCTCAAATCCCTGGACCACCTGGGAAAACCTGGGTGGGGGATGTGGATGTGTATCACTTCCTCTACTGTTAAAGCTGCAACATGCAATTAAAAATAAATAAATAAATAGGATATATTATACAGTATCGGTCTGTCTGGCACCCTGTGTGTGTACCTGCCTAAACCCCCCATTTGCCTGAAATTGGCTTTTCAATTATGTTCGGGGCGTTTTGGGGCGTGTACCATTTGCTGCAGGCATGCTATATGGGCGTGGCTATATTGGTTGTGGCTATCGAGGTCAGGCTAGCAGGCACAGCACAAGGAAGTCAACAATGGAGGAAATCAGTAAGTGTGCCGGACAAGACCTGTTGAAAAACACGAAGAGCATCGGCATTGCTCTCTTCCATTACAGATTCCCTTCAAAGCCTGCGGGGGCTTTACGGCTGCCGGCCTTGGGCTAGGTGCTGTTTAAAAGTAGACCAACTGAAGGGGAGGAGGGCGGGACTTAACATGACCACGTCACTGCCGCAAGATGACAAGTTACACGTTGTAACTTTAACTCCCTGATGTACTGCAAATGTACCTTTGAGCTGGGCGCTTATCCCTGGTCCAATGGGGATGCTTCTATGCCAACTGTACAAGACAATGGTTGTGCAGGGAAATAGCCATGTGTGAATGTCTGAATGAGTGTGTACATATGGTAGAAAAAGAGTGAACTTGCTTGAGTGAAATTAAAAAAACAACCCAGAGCCAAACAAAAAAATCTCTGTATAATGGGCCTGGTGACATGGTGTACCGAGTTTTCAGGCGGGGAAGACTGTGGCGCGCACTGCAACGGCTCTGTGATTAATACCACTGACAAAGCAGTAACTAATGATCGATTGAGGATGCCTGGGCTCTAAAGACCATTTCCCCTTCACTTACTTTGCCTTTTTCAAAGCCATCTGATATTTTGATCACCGGCAAGGGCCATGTCAGTGGAATTAATCACTGATTTAAAGCTGGAACCCTCCCATTTGCACAAGACTGCACTCAAGGAAGGAGCTGTCGACTGATAATTTACATTCAGATTCACCTGAAGTCAGGGGAGCTCTTTCCATGCTTTAGGATGCTGTTAACATTCATGGCAACACACTCTAAACACATTGTAAAACATCAATGACATATATTCTTATTATATTTATATTATATTAAATATGAACTACGGCTTATGCTCAGGAGGTTGTCAGTTTTACTGTGATGGATTAAGTAGTGTGTGTGTGTGTGTGTATGAGAGACAGAGAGAGAGAGATTTTGAAGAGATCTGATGCACTTCAAATAATGGCAGATTCTGCAGAGATTCTGTGCCTCTCATGTGCAGTTTGACTGTTGAGATTTACTTTAGATCACGTTTACCTGCTACGTAAAAGCATGTGAACCTCAAATCCACACTGGCCCCCGACAGTTAATTTCATACATTTAATACAGTCTACACTGTATGGACTATCCCCAACTTAAAATCACAGTATCCTTCAATGAAACCCAACTCTCACACTGAGTAAGAGTAGCATGGCTCGACATTTATAGCCTAATGTATAATGCATCAGCAGCTTTTAAAAAAGATGATTGGAGAATTCCCCTCTGAAATGCAGCTGCAACATCAAAGCATGAGTGGGAGGAAAATTAAATGGTACAGAAATAAATAATGGTCGACTTGATGTCTTTGCTAATTGGGATCTGTGGCACTTTGGGTCAAAGGCCTCCACACACAAAGCTGGAGAAGTAGGAACTGTTGTTTCCAGCAGGGAGGTGAAATAACATGTTATGCTCTGAGACAAACTCTCTTGCTGTACCACCACTTAGCAACAATTACTTAAAAAATAAGTGTATATATATATATATGTGTGTATGTATGCTTTTGGGCTGTGACATTATCATGGGTGGAAAAGGAAGCCGAGGCAGGGGTTAACAGTCCTTGGGCTGGATTGATTTTTTCACAATTGAAAAACAGCCGTGTGAGCCAGAGAGTATATTGAACTTGACCATCCTCTCCTGCTGTACTAATAAAGGCCAGTCCCCCCAGGCCTGCCTTCTCATTGTCTTTGTTAAGGTGCTGCCTGTGGCTGCACAAACACTAGAGGGCTCTCGCCATGGACAGCACTGGCCCTCTCACCACACCAATGCATAGAGCAAGGACTCACACTATGCACGCACATTCACTCTCTCACACACACATACACCATCATTCTCTTTCTATTGTATCTCACCCTCCAGCTCTCAGGCAGACACACGCGCATTCACTCACCCTCTCACACATCCATGCCCACTCATTGTCTTTCTACTGTATGCATATAGCTCCCTCTTTCTCTCTCTCTCACGCACATTCAGCAGTGCATTGCCGGCAATGATGAGCGTGACCTTTTAGATGACTATTAGATGACTCGTGAAACGTTTCATTATTATTTTTGTCTATTATTATTTTTCCCCTTTCTTTTCATAGATAGTCTATAAATAGGCTACAGTGTCGGCTACACAGTTTGAACATGACTAATGGTATCATCATCAAAAACAGAAATAAAACCAAACAAAAGGATGGTGAATAAGGTGCTGAAGTAGCTCATTAGAAACGCAATAAGCCCGAACGACTCCTCAGAGCACTTCCACTCTTTCCACTGTGCCAACAGGGGCCACGGTATGTCCACCTATTCATCCCTTAACCCTATCAGGTGACAGTGTAAACGAGCAGGCTCGGCTTCGTTTCACTGATAGCCTGGCCTACTTCGTTTCACTAATAACGGCCAACTCAGGCGTCAGAGAGGGGAGTTTGCATCTGGAGTTAAAAAAAAGAAAAAAAAAATATAGTTTCCCTTCACGCACCTATGTAATATCTATAAGTATAGTCTCCCAAATTAAAACCGATAACCTTTGCGCGCCCGTGCCTTTGCAAAGCGGGGCGCGTTGATTTGTGCGCCTGTTGACCCGGCTCCTCATCAACCCAATGAGCGCCGTACAGGGGGAGGCTCTCTCCGCCGCCGCACGTCTCCCCTCCATCTCCACCTCACTTTCCCAGTCGGCCGGCAAGCCTGTCGGAGCTCCAACTACACCGCCACTTCGGGCTTGAGAAACTGCGGAAGGGATTTCTACTCTCTCGCAGCTCCGCGTTTTTGTTCGTTTTTTTTCTCAGCGCCTCGACTGAAAAGGTGGTGGGACTTTTTTTTTATTATTTTGGAAAAAAAAAAAGAAAAAAAGGCGAAATGGTGCAGCAACGGAAAAGGATGCAAGATTCAGGAGTAAGTATAGCCCGCCACCGTGATATATTAACCTAACAGGTACTACATGGTTGTTTCGGTGGGGGTGGGGGCAAGGGGGGAGTGAATACGGGCTTATATGACAGCCTTTTTCCCCATCGCCAGGATACGTTTTCTCGGTTTATTGATGAGAGCAAGATGACAGTGAGCGACAGAGCAAGTCTACAGAGAGGTCCGCAACTTAGGCTACCTGCTTTATTCACATTTCAGTGGCCTCTGCCGCGGTTCAAGTCGCACATAGACACCCCGCGTGAGGATTATTTCCCCATAAATTAGTATGTCCGCGCGTTCGCAGTGGCACGTTTGATGGATTGAGACGGCCAGAGGGGAAACGGTGTCTCCTCGAAGGGATAAAACTTCAGAGAGAGAGCGAAATTGGCCAATCGGGGTGTCTGCTGCAGACTATTGCATCTATTTCAAAGGCATACCAGGCAAGTAGCAGCTTCAAACTTTGTGGGGTTATTTTTAATATTTTTTTTTTTTACCGGGTTATCAAAAAATGACTTGCTCCTGCTTCCTGGACAGCTCCCCCGGTCTTGTCTGTCTGGAGCGGCTGGTGTGTGTCGGGGAGCTGTCCGCCCGCTGTGGTGCTGAAAACCGCCTGCTTAGTCACGCACCCTAATGACTGGATAGCGCACAAACACTCGGTAGAAACACACAACACGATGTCATTTCGGTTACCTGTAATTTCGTTTGTGCACGGGCTACACTCTTGCGTTTTGTGTCTTTAGATTCTCTCTCTCGCGCTCTCTTTTTTTTCTTCTCCTCTCGCGTCTTTTTGTAAATGAAACCCTGGTCGTGCATCCATCAGTCTACAGCCGAGTTGGAGAGTGTCACAGTAACGACGGGGAACTCGTCTTATTCTACGTTTTGGGATGTTGCGGTTGGTTTGAGGTGGAATCGATCACAGCTTATCGCATTACAGGACCCATTGTGTCTGATTACATTGCACACGAGCGCAGATGTTAAATATATGGCGGAAGCAAAAGTTACCAAAACTACCGCTGACACAAGTAAACCGTTCAGTGTCGTGGCCACCCAACATCAGCTGTAGCCGAGGGCAACTCAAAGCCAGTTGTGTCTCGCTGTGCCACTGCTTTCCCCCTGCAACTTTGCTGTTATTTTTGTGACCAGCGCGCATCAGTATGTGTTATAATGAAACGACTGAGCTGGTGTAAGCTGCAAAGGGCGAGTTTTCTGTTGGACAAAAAAAAAAAATAACCAAAGAAATTGCGTCTCCTCCTTGTATTTGATGAGGAATTAATAATAATTCTGGTATTACATATCTGTCTGTGTACATAAAGTGTTAATCTCCTTGGCAGAAACACAGCAGGTGTGATGTGATATCATAGGTTGATTCAATGTTACAGTGTGCCATAAGATACTTGGATGACTGCTAAATCAATGGGCTGCAGCACTGTTGACCATTGTAGAGCCTACATGCAATCAGTATTTCTACCTAAAGCTTATATTATTATTATTATTATTATTATTATTATTGTTATTATTATTATTATTATTATTATGGCACACATGCACTAAAGTTTTTTGCTGGAAAACATAGCTTTTATAGGGTTGGGTACATTTTACCCCCATAATGTAATATGAAAACATTAATCATAAGCAACATGTAATTGCTCAAAATCTTTCCAGGATAATCCCAGGAACAACAGATTAAAGCTAGGCAATCTGATGTGGTAGGCTGCATAGCCTTGCAGTATAGACATACCCATTTGTTGTGCAGTTGTAGCAGTGTAATACCAAAACAAGATTGAAATATAGGGCCATGGCTGCTGCAGATGGAGCCCTTGTCATAAAGAAGTGACATCCTGCCTTTTTATCCTAAGATAAGAAAAAAATCTGTGGTGTTGCTTGTTATCTTTTTCTTATCTTATGGTTTGGCCTATTAAGAGACTGATCTCCTCTCTATTGGTCATTTGTTCTGGCTGTCTCATCTGATTTGTTCAAACGTTTATTTGACGCTGTTTTCTTATCTCCACCTCCCCCTAGCTTCCCCACCTCCTGACAACTCCTCACAAGACAGAAAAAAAACAACTAACAAACTGTGATTGTTCCCTTATAGGTCTGCCCCTCGGAATAACGCCAAATGTATGCTGCGCTGAGCTCCTCACCCCCTCACCGACAGCTATGGAGGCATGCCAAGCCATGCAAGTGACCTTTATCACACCATGAACCCAAGCTCTGCCGCTCAAGGAGGACACAAGTAACCTTTTCTTGTTATCTAAGAAGGAGCTGTTGATCTGAAGAGAGCGGGACAAGACAGACAAAGAGCGAGAGAGAGAGAGAGCGAGAGAGAGAGAGAAGTCTTGTAAAATAAAAAACAGACAAACATAAAATACCCAATACGTCAGGATGCCAAAACGGTCCGAGGAGATGCTCATGGATCTGTGGACTTCCTTTCTGCTGGTGTGGATTACTTGTGTTCCCTATACGTCTATGACTCCCGTCACAGGCCAGTCCAAAAGTATACAAACTGGTGGGTCCGCAGCAGTGGTGAACGGTCTTGGCGAAGGACAAAGATTACTGAGCCGAGCCAAGAGAGGATGGGTTTGGAATCAAATGTTTGTGCTGGAGGAATTTTCTGGACCCGATCCAATTCTAGTTGGCAGGGTGAGTGCTGTGATTGTCAGCTTTATATTAAGCTTGCTTATCATGTGGAAACATTAATTTGGCCATTTGAATGCTCCTTCCATTTTTTTTTTCTTCCCATGGGCAGAGGGAGGGTTTTGGTTGTCAAGGGGAAGGAGAGATATGAGAAGAAGAGGAGGAGGGGGTAGGGGGTCGTGAAATGCTTTTGGAAAATAAATAAACTTCCACCAAATAATGGTGGCAAATGTTTTGTTGTGTTAGATGCCCTTGAAATCTCAAATACAGTGTAACTGCCAAAATAAGCAAAACGGTGAATGTTGAACTTTTTGCCATAATTACCAGCAGCCTGAAAACAGCTGCATGAGACCGGATGTCTTCCATTTTCTACTAATTCCCCATTTGTTGGACCTGTTCACCCACACCCATTACTTCCAGTAAAAGCATCCAGTCCTACTAGCTTATAAAGTATTTTGTCCTCATCAAAACACTTTCTTTTTTTTTTTTTTCCATTACGGGTGTATAATGAACAGAGCTGCAGGCTAATCCTACAGCTGAGGGCCACCTGCTCCCTGGCCTGTGTGGAAGTGGCAAGCCGCTTTCAGGGGAGGGAAGGCTGCTGGCCATCCCAGCCAAAGCAGCTTGTTCACAGCTCATTGCTGGGACTCACCTGGGGAGAGTCAGCCTGGCAACCACGCTCACTCCTCCCCTCCTCCCCCCCCTCCCCCCGACTATCACCCAGCCTTCTCTGGCATGGGCAGGAACGCAGGCCATCAAGAATAATATTTGATCTTGCTCAGTAATAGCTTTTGCAAACATTGTATTGGTATCTATTATTTGATAATTGGTGGGTATGACTTATTTGTTGATGATGCGTTGCTGTGCTGGCGCCTACCCTTAGAGAGCTGCGGTAATGTGAACCGGTAGCGTTTTCCGTCCCCTCAGACGCGGCACCTGATAGCACTGAAAACAAGAACCCGGTTCCTTTTCTGTTGTATTCGAACGAGGAAGTAAAACCACTGGTGGCCACACTAAACACTCTGACTTAGGCTCCCCTTGTTTTCCTCTATCCCGTTCCTTGTCATATGGCTGCATCAATTAAACATTTGCAGCCATGCGGGAGTTGCACCTGTGTTTTCTAAATACCATGCGAACACAAAAATGCTGTTAAGTGATGCATTAATATTTCAGCAGAGTCAATTAGCCAGCCTCTGCTGGATTCTACAATAGCTGCTCATCACAACGCTGAAACAAACAAACACCCGGTGCAGCAGCGGAGCCGGTGACCATAGCTGCCGCGGTGCATGCCATGCTGCGTGCATTTGGCACAGATATGGACTGTGCTGCAGATCTCCGTAGAGTGAATGTGAACAGACGACGGGTAGGTGGATTTCTAGTTGTGTTGTCTGTCATGACGGATTCACTGCCAAGGCCCCCCCCCCAGTTAATGCTCGGCCACAAACTTCGCTGTAGCGTAGGTTAGTCAAAGGAATAAGCGTCTTATGGTTGAAGGACAGTGCAAGGATTTGGGGAGGGGACGGCCGAGCTACGCTGGTTGAAGAGGAATGTGGCTTGCCTTACGAGAAGCAATGATGATAGGTTGTATTTGCTACAAGGTTAAGTGCTCTTGAGTGTGCTTGGCGGAGCTGAGATAAGTCCTAAGTTAAACCAAGATGGCGCAGCATTGGTTTAAGGCTATCAGTCCTCCCTCCTCTGTCTCTCTCTCTCCTTCTCTTACCCTTTCTCTCCATTTCTCACGCTTAATTAAAAAATGAATCAAATGGGAGTGGGAGGTGTGATTCAAATGGGTCATGCAGCTCTCTGTGTGTTTTTCCCCCCGTCTCCTCTGTGTGTGTGTGTGTGTGTGTGTGTGTGTGTGTGTGTGTGTGAGAGCGCCTGTGTCTGTGGTTGCGGGCCGATTATCAAGGAACCCCAGGCCAAGATTGGACTCATTCCATCCCACGGTTTTTATTGCTCGGTACTCTGAGGTTTAATTACACGTACATCCCCTGTCTTGTCTGTGACCGAGCTTTCCTCACTACACCATCATTGGAAATGAGAGTTAGGGAGGGAGAGCGAGAGAGAGAGCGAGAGAGCGATTGTGCCATTGATCTTTAACGGCGTGTCATTCTCTATATTCTCTCTCTGCAGACTATTAGCATGAACGCTGGAAAGCAGGGGGGGCGGGAGGGACGGGCGGCGGTGACAGAGGTGTGAAAGAGTGAGAAGGACGGCCACGAGGCGTGACAGCACCCTTCCTTTTGCCGCTCTTCCTCTTTGTCGCATCGTTTCTTGACATTGCCATTCACTGAGTGGTATGTTCGTCAGCCCCCATCAGTCCCCGTCGGCGTCGGGGGGGGGCGAAGGCAGACATGCAGTACCTGTTAAAGTGAAGCAGGGGAGACAGCTGTGAAAGCTTGTTGCGCCGCCGTATAGCTTAAAAAACGGTACACGGTGTTGGAAGGGGATTTTAGGATTACTCATCACGAGCAAGGGAAGGTTCAGAAATAACCCGCCATTAAGAAGAGTAATAGGCGAGCGGAGTGTGGAGGTAGATAGGCTTGAGCGTCTTCCTCACCAGGGGACTCTCTTTCGCATTGTTGACATGGAGATACCACTTCACAGAGCACTTCACACAGGCTCTCAGAAACCTGGGAAGGCAAAGCAGCTCTTGATTTAAGGTCACATGCCAGCGCAAACCGACGAAGCGAAATCACAGCCTGGGGTTTTAAAATGAAAAAAGCGAGCGACAGGATTGGACGGTTCTGGATATTCTGGATATTTTGCGTCGGGCCTAGAGACTGCCTTCCGCAGCGTCGTCCTTGTTCTCCCCGCCCATTTCGCCGGTTCACTCAAAACCACTTCAATAATTGAGAACCGGCTCATTTGCGGCAGACCATTAAAGGGAAAAAAACATTGGCTTGGAAAAAAAAAAAAAAGACAAATTGTTTACAAATTGCTTTGTTTGCAGCAAAGGGCAACGAGACTGTGTTTACTTTGTAGTACGAGGCGGATTGATGGTCGCTCATGTCCCAGTAATACGTCACATAACTCTAATAGGTTGCTTCACACCCCCGCTGTCATTCAGCGTATTGTATGTGAGGATTGATAAAGATGCATCCCAGTCAGCTGCATTGTAGACGCACTCAACTGACTGATCCCTCGTCTCATTGTCCAATACTTTTATCGTTCTCCTCAAAGAGAATTGATAATCACCCATTAATATTAATCAATTCAGTACTACCCGATTGCAGGGAGTGACAGTAGTACAGAGAGACGGAAGCTTTGATTATTTATTCAGCGATGAAAATGGATATGTCCATAAAAATAGTCTGTCTGGGCGGAAGAAACACAAGCTGTTGAACAGGATTGTGGGTCCTGTAGGTCCGAGGGGCGCTCCGCCACAGGTGGACGCAGACGTGATAGTCTGAGATGTAACCGCTGCTCACTGCAAGGAAAATGATAAGCAGAACCTTTCTAATATTGACTTCTAAAAATCCATATGTCAAATGTCTCAAGGCTTAAAAATCCAATAAGGGATCATCACTTTTACCTGATTTGTGGTAAAAAGCAGGTGCTCCCTTTCTTTAGTCCATCTGAACCGATCATGTTTGTGTTATAATAAGCAGCGATCTACAAACTTGCATGGCTCTGCACAGTATACATCACTGTGTTCCCACCACTGCCTCGACGTGGGCTTGAAATCTTTATCTGGGAAGGTTTCAGTATTTAATTTAGACCTTATTTTTTTTTTGTTGCTTTGGTTTCTGCACTCTGCACTGCTAGTACACGATGTGAGACATCGGTCTATAAATACTGATGGAAGCTACTTCTGCTCAGGCGGATTGCTTCTCTGTCTGAATCTCTGTCTTCCCCCCCCCCACCCCCTCTCTTTCTCTCTCTCTGTGTGATGGGGTGATTATGGAGAGAGTGACTCTTGAGCCCTGGTAAGCTTGCCTCCGGGGCCGACGGGGTGTGGTACAATGACATTGTTAAAATTTCTCCATGTGTTTGGCTTCGGCGATGCGAGGCAGCGAGGCAGAGCTAAGGCGAGATTTGAGCCCCAGATGCAGCCTGCCAGCGACCTGAGACTCCCCCGCGCTGCCACAGGCCTTCCTGTTGCTGGTTTAAAACAGATCAAAGGTTCATCCGCTAATCTTCCCCTGGATTGAGTCGTGCCGATGCGGCCTCTGATCAGCGAGGATCTCCCACCTTAATCTGCATTTGCGCCGCTTCCCTTTGACCCGACCGTCAACGATTTCAGTGGATCTCGGGGCTTCTGCCTATGATTGATGCCTAAGGAGTGGGAGTTAACGAGAGTATTAGCCGAATTATCACCAGTGATTGATAGCTGTGATGAGACGGAAATTATAAGCATGGCTAGGGTATAATAAGTCTGGAGATATAGCCCAAATTGGACACAATTCAGGTTATAATGACATAGTGAGAGGGCTGGATGGAAAGCTTTCATTAATTCCAGGAGGGGGGAAAACCCATTGATTGTAGTTTGTTGGATTCTGCCTCCTTGACATCTGAGTCTAGCAACAGCCCTCTGTCTCTCACCGCTAAGATATCCATTGCTTCCTTCTGTCCTCCACCTCTTCACGTCGCTTTCTCCGTAGCCTCTCCCCCTCCTCTCGCTTGCCTTTTCCACCACCTTCCGCCGTGGGTGCACAGCGTATCGCTAATGTTATATCAACGGGCTCCGTGGTCACAGTCTCCTTTCCAATCTCTATCTCTGGCGTGTCCTATCCCGGTCTGTAATAAAACACCAGGCCCAGTGGTGGCTCTGATAGAGCTGTGGGATCACATTAGTGCTGCCCTCAAAGAGCTTGACAGGTTGTCTATGGCCGCGTGTTGTTGTCCTGTTTCCCATTAACAAGCCGTGTGTGTGTGTGTGTGTTGTACAGTAGTGCAGTCCTTTCAGGTGGGTTATGGACTCAAATGAGATGAGGGGACGGATAGAGTATATTTAGACATGAGGGTTATGTGCACAACCACGAGCACCGTCTGCCCAGAAGCTTTATAGCTGGTGTATCTTTACGAACACACGGTGGGATTGCAGTACAGTCATATATATATATGAAGGGTTTAAAAAAAAAAAAAACGCTGCCTGAAATCCTCAGTATGGCTCAGTATTTCAAAAATACACGCAACCCTCGCCCTCAACGACATCTTGAGATAGCCAACTTTAATGTTATTCCCCAGTGATTTTCCTTTCTATCATTTCATAAGAATAGATTTTACAAATGGTGGATGCCTCATTTTAGCAGGAAACCCTTTATATATATTTCTGTTTATTTCTGCTGTGTGCATTCAGCCGTCTCTATAGCACTCTCTTTCACTGGGTCTCTTTCAGACACACACACACACACACACACACACACACACACCATCCAGTAACGTGGCATTGTGCCTTCCCTGTGTATTTTCAAAAGGGAAAAGGAAATCACATTTCGGTTCGGTACATCGTAACGACGCACGTGACACCGCCTCGCCCCGGATCCCTAGAAGCCCCTCTCGTGTACGTGCATCAGCTGCAATAATAATTGAACAGAAAAAGGCGTATTCATTCACGTAGCTTCGGCGTCCCCGAGAAAAACAACACGCCCGCCCGCCGCCATCGCTCACATCTGCGGCTCGGCGTGATTAGATCCGCGTTGTACGGTGAGTAGCCCCCCCCCCTTTCCCCGGGTTTCTATATCAGTGGTAATTCATAACAAATGGCCCTTTATGGTTTAACCTTGGACTGCATCGCCGTGATTAGCTCTCTCCCGAGTCGTCAGTGTTTGTGAGTTGATGTGTGGTGTCAAAATCGTCCAGTAGAAATCCTCCACCCTCTCTCTCTCTCTCTTAACCTCCTATCCTATTTCACTCTATCCTCTCCTCCCTCTCCTCTCGCCTCGCCTTGCCTCCCTCCCTGACTGGGCTTGGCCTGGGCCTGGTGTGCGGAGGTGGAGCGCTTAGCAGGCTAAATCATCTGGCACGCTGCCTTGAACTTTGCTCTAACTAATTTATTGGAATTAAAGCGGTTCACCTCGAATGCTTGGCTTGCGCATCGCTTCGGCTAAGTGAGCGCCTTTTCTTTCAAATGGGGGGGATTTGTTTTGTTTGGATTATATCTCAGAGCAACAAGAGACACCCATTGCAGTTTAACAGGCTTACACCTCCCGGCCTCTGTCTTACACTGACATTTAAATGATTGCGTGATTTCTTAACACATACTATTGGCCGGTGTGTTGAGCACGTTGGGAACAGGCGACGATAGGCGAGTCAATTAGGAGGAACGTTAAGGAGCCTGATGTTGGCTAGTCGGTTAAGGGACCTGGACCCTGTTCTCCAGTCAAAACACCGGGCAAGCATCGGTAGCACTTAGCAGTAAATGAGGTTACGATAATTCAAATCAAAAGATTATCATTATCTGAAACCTGCTAATTGGCCCCTGCCCGTGACACAGTGGTTGTGGGCATCGGCAGCAGAAGCCGAGGCAGGCGGCGGCGGCAGCTAAAGATGCCTGCTCTCTGTGCCAGTGTGCTCTTGTGGGCTTGATGTTTGGCTCAACTCCCCAGGCAGCTCTCTCCTATGGATGGGGCCCAGTGTATGTGAAGCGCTGCAGGCGGCTGCAGGCAGCTTATCCCTGTGCCTCTGCTCCCATACGCGTCCCATCAGCCAAACCCTGGGACTGCTGGAGTAATCTTGTTAAGAATGGATGTTGTTATTGTGTGACTGTGGATGTGCATTTTGGCTTCACGGTTAGCTGGGAGCACACGTGGGCTGGAGCAGGAAGACAATAGGGGAGGGCGACGGGGGCGGGGAGGGAGTGCCTATTTCTGGCACTTAAAAGATGACAGTCCTCAACCCTCTTCCTCCTCTCATTCCCCTGCCTGATTCGCCTCCTGTCTCCTTCCCTAGCTCCTTCCTCTCTCCCTTTCCTCCCTCGCGCTCGTACACAAAATAACAACAAGCGGGCGGAATGAACAGCGGCGGTGACATTTTCTCGAAGATCGCGCCTTCACCTAGAACTGGTGTTAAAGGTGATGACCATTATTACTGCCAATAGGAGGGAGGAGGGTTGCTAACAGTCGTAGTGCCTCATATGCCACTATGGCTGTATGGTGAGTTGACAAGAAAAAACAGGGAGAAACTGTCCATGAAGGATCAGTGACTCAGACCCTTCCTCTCTCTCTCTCTCTCTCTCTCTCTCGTCCTCTTCCTCCTATGCCACCACTCATAACGTTGGTATCTGGGTACCAACAGACTGTGGCTTTGACCTTTCTCACAAATGAATTATTTCGGTTTAATGATCCCTTCCACAGAAAGAACAAAAAGATAGCTGAAATAATAGCCAGGGGAGGAGGGGGGGGAGGGGGGAGTAAAAGGGCAGCACCCGCACACCCATACTTTGTGCATCAACCATAGTCGTACACTACCTGCGAAGACACCTGTATCCCTCTAATAACGCCTCCTCCTGTATTTGTGTCTCCGAGGTGCTTGTGATACATCCAACAGTCTAAGCCTCAGAAATGAAGATTAACTTGGAGAAATACCCTGGATCTAACAAGCAGGTGGCGATGGAAACATGCACCACCCCCCCACACACACTCCTCCAGTGTTTGATTAATAGTTTTTTCTTTTTTTCTTTTCTGTTGGATCAGAAAAGGGGGTGGGAGGTGGTGATGGTGATGGTGGTGGTGGTGGTGGGGGGAGTGGATGCATGAAAAATTCAGAACGTTATAATATAAAATCCAGATGAATCATGAATGCTTAATGGAATCGGGGCTGAGCGTGCAGGACGGTGAAATTGTTCTCAAGGAATAGTGGCGTTGTCTGCGTCATCTGCCAATACCGCGAGATGCGACGCGCTGCGATGGTCGCGTTGCTGCTCTGTCCTCTCTAGATGGCAACCGAACTACTGTGTCAGGAGGGTAGGGGGTGCGGAGAGGATGCCAGAAACATGTGAAAAGCTTTTAGGGGGTAGAGGCCGTCTGTTCTCGAGGTCTGGCTAATTGCGTAACTGCTTGTTGTGCTGGTGGATTGGACGTGCACCGACGGTCCATCTGATGAAATATTAACACGTCTTTGCCAACATCCTGTCTTCTCTATTGTGTTTTAATGGAAATGCAGAGTTCCAAGAAAAACTTCTGCCATTATGAATAATAGAACATCCAATTAGTGTAACAGCGTCGCGGATGAGCTTGATGAAAGACCGGACCGGTGTGGTGTTGGAACGGGCGGCGGCGCTGAGCGAGCTGATCCCGGCGCCGTCGCTAACGAGCTGTTTGGTAACGGTTTGTTGCTGCTGATTGTTTACGTTGCGAGAGATCACCATCCTACTCCTGTTACGAGTTACAGAGGGGATGGATGAAGGATGTGACCCTCAACATAACTAAATATTTTACACCATTGTGTAGAAGCGTGGCAGTTTAATGTATACTGGAGGCATTAAATATTAATCCAGCCACTGTTAGTGCTTGTGGCAGAAGTTGGCAGAAGCATCTGCTGCCTCGTCTTGCCTCGTGTTACCTTACCGACGTCGTACTTTTAAGATATCCACTTTGCTGTAGGATTTCTGCTGAAGTGAACTTTTACATTTTGCTGGAAAAAAAAAAATAATCCCGCGTGCACCCCCCCCGTCTTGGAGGGAAATCCTTCAAGTCTCAAGAGACGATTCTCCCAGCCGCCAGGAAGGAAGAGGACCGGGGCTCTGCCAAATGGCGCGGTGCCGCTTTATGTTACTTTGCGTGCTTTATCTGCATCACGGAGCTGTCTGTGGCCCGACGGAGGCTAGGAGCAGCTATGGTGAGAGAGAGCAATATTTTTATGGCTCTATAGATCACTGAATGGTTTGTCATGGAGGGGAAATGACCTGGGCCAACCCCAAGCCCATTGTGCCCTCCATCTGGATCGAAGCAGTCACACAGGTCCTCATTTCCCTCCATCTCAATCTGTGCAGTGCTCCTAATGTTTGCAGAAGCCCGTGCCCGGTTGAATCGGCACTTGCCAAGATGCGCCGTGTTTATCAGTGTGTCTCTCTCTCCACACATAGACGTGCAAACACACACACACACACACACACACAGCGGCATGCAAACACAAATACACACAGTCTGTGTCTCACTGAGTGGCCAGACAGAAAAAAAAAAAAACCATGACATTATCTTTCTTGGTGTGTATCTGTTTGAGTCAGTATGTGTGCACATGCTTGCAGGCGTATGCGTGTGTGTGTGTGTGTGTGTGTGTGTGTCCACGCATTGTGTCTGCAGTCAAAATGCTAATGTCATATCTGTCTTGCTGACCTTTTCCATTTTGTTGATGCCCAGTGTTTTCATAAATACCGTCCTGATATCCTGGGATGTGTAATTACCGCTCGGCTGCAACGCGCTGCCTCTTTATTAGTTTTCTGACAATGGCCTGCCTCGTCACCGCTGGTGTAGGGTGGCCTGTGTGTGTGTGTGTGTGTGTGTGTGTGTGTGTGTGGGTGGGTGGGTGGGTGAGCAGGGGGTCTTCTGTTGCCTTCTTGTTTACACAGCTGAATACTACAGTGCACTGGCGGTCCTCGCACACATACAAACATATACACAAACCCACATCTCTTTCACACAAATACACACACATCTGACGAACACAATGTATTAAGTGTTGCCTGTGTAACGTAGCTGCTGTTTACGTGTCAGTTCATAGCCAGCCGGTAGTCATAATACCCCTAATATCCCATTTCTTATCAGGTTATTCATCTGCAGGGACTTCTTGGAAATGATCACAAGGGATTCATGAATGGATCATATCCAGTCCGACACGTAGATGGAAATAGGATGGAGGGATTCAGCTGAGAGGGTGTGTGAGTGCACTGCATTATTCTAGCATGAAAAAAAAAAGAAAACCCGGATCAGCTTAGAATTCGGATCAGGTCTCTCATGCAATGTATGTGTTAACGTTTACAATGCAAAAAGGTGAGCGGACTTCCAGCCCTTGTTGCATCACTGGCGAGGAAGGAGAAATGCATGTCAAAAAGGTCTCTGGGCATACGTAATGGGATCCTGCGGCTCTGCGTCTGTCGATACGGATCACACTCCCCCAGGTTCGACTCCGGGGATTAGGGCGGAGGGCGTTTGATCTCACTGGTTTTGCATAAAATCACAATTCTCCTGAATCCTGCAGGAAAGGAGCTGAGTAAGCTAATTGGGAGGTTCAGCCAAACGCCGGCGTGGGCTCACACTGTTGCTTCATGTAGAGTCCTCAAGATGCCTTTGACAACTCGACAATTACTGTATCGTCAGAGTGCCTTGATAATGATGCTTTTGTTTCGGGACAGGAATCGAAGCTTGTTTGAGTCACGTACACACTGTCACACACACACACACAAATTGGTGTGCATGTGAGCTCAAATAGCAACTTATCAATCATCCCTATCGGAGCGGGCGATCAGACAGGAAGCCGAACTTATATCTTATCGAATGAGAGCCGCGGTCGGCCTGGGCCAATGAACGTGTAGCCTAAAGCAGCTATCAGGGTCCCCCGTGTCCACATCGGATCCTCATGCGCCCACTGCCAACGCAGCAAAAGTAGCGGGTGTGCTAGTTACGGAACATAATTGCCACTAATGACCATTAGGAGTTTGGTTTTCATCCTCCGGGGGCCATAGAAAAGGCCTTTCGTCTTATCAGTTGATTAGAGGCAAATAGACGGGGCCGGATCCTGCATATTAAGTAAACGGGGCTGAAATGGTGTTGCGCTATCAGGGGGAAGCCTAATGGAGTGGTGGAGAGCCCATCCTCTGCTAATGCCCGCACCACAACAAATGGACGACTGCTCACATCACCCACCACTTGTCATATCTGGGTACCAGTTTTTTTTCTCCCTCCTGCTGAAATTGCATGTGGAAAAAACCCCGTGGAGCCCATCAGCTGGAGGCCTGGGCTCAGTTTACTTTCCTGCTCCTGATAGCAAAATGCTGTGGACCTTTTTTTCGTTGTTCTGTAGAGAAGGCACTTGTGTTTTTCCAGCAGCAGTGCTGGCATCCGACTGCCGATGATGGCAGCAAAGTTGTTTTTGTCCTCTCCATGGATTCATTTGCATTATGCAAATGAACAATTGATATGGATCTTCCCCTCGCCGATGAACATTTTGCACAGCAATTTGCCAAGCAAGTAATTACTTATTGACAGAATTATATTACACAGGAAATTGTTGTATGGAATGGCAAACTCATCTCATTCAAGTAGTGATAATAATAGTAATCATAATAATAATAATAATAATAATAATTTAAGAATATTAATATTAATAATAATAATGGTAATAATAACAATGATAATGATAATAATAGTAATAATAATAATAATAATAATAATAATAGTAATAACACTGAGAATCTGCTGAGTTTCCATGGGCTGCTTATCGTGGCTCTTCCCACTGCTCTCTCTCCAGCGCCACCTGTGGTTGCGCCGTGTGTTGGTGACTTTGCCTTTTAATTAATTCCAAACATTATTAAGAAAACAAATCCACTGTCTCACTTCGCTGCTCCGCACAGTGTAGCTGAGCTGGAGGAATATCAGCCATGATCCATATTGGGATGGACATTTTTATGTTTTGTTTGTGTAACCTACGCGGCGCATTGTGTCGTGACTGGTGATAAAGCTCTTACGCAACCTGCAGAGATGTCACAATATTGTCAGAGATGATTTGGCATCCGGTCGTGTTCCCAACATAACGTTTTCTAATTTGCTGTAGATATGGTGAGTCACAACAAAACAATAGGACAATAGGAGTGACTGCTCATTCAAATGGAATGTGAAAATGTTAGAACACTTTCACCACCGTTTCTTATACTTATTTGGACTATATGTTTAAAACTCCCTGTTGAGTTTGTTTAAACACAAGCATACATACATATATATATTATATGTATACATATATATATATATTTATAAATTATAAATCTTTTGATTTCATCTGTTTCTGAGGCAAATTTTCAGCACAGGAATGGCTCAACTCCAAGGCAACATCAAAGCAACCAAATACACCCGGCACTTCAAGACTCTGTCTGCGACCCCTTGTAACCTTGAAAAAACACCAGTCACCCCAGTCAATAAGCAATTAATATCTCTCCACCGGGCTCTGCAGTCTGAGAAACATTAGGCGTCTTTGTAATTATCTCATTCATAATGGTCTATGTCGAAGTTACATTTCCTTTTGTCTGTATCCACCTTAATTGCAGAAAGAAATTATTTCCCAGTGCGTCGATGCCAGTGTGTTTGCGTCAGCACCATTCCAGCTCTAATATCATGTATCCCGAGAGATTGGCACCTGGAGGAAAACAGAAAAGGGAAGGGAAAAAAGGCCTGTGTGCAGCTGCATTTTCTTCCTCAGTAATCGAATCCCTCAAAAGGGGTCCATTTTTCTTCATCTCCCCAGGTCCACGGGACCTTTAAACAGAGCAAGGCACCAAAAGAAGGCGCCATAGAACACAATTATAATTCCAATATAGTCTTGTAAAGAAAATGTAAACAGATAGCCAGGCTGCAAAGCTGCCCCCATTTTCCCAGAAGACTGGTAATAAAGTAGAAAAGATGTAATACTGGAAGAGGCTTTTTACCCCCTGTCCTTTTCTCACTCCAGAAATTGAAAACTGTGGGTCTCTGAGATGGCGTTGGTGGAAGAAGGGACGCTCTGAGATTTATGAGAGATTTAAGAGAGAGACAGAGGAGGGTGGTGTGTGTGTGTGTGTGTGTGTGTGTGTGTGTGTGTGTGCGGGGTGGGGTGTGGAGGATTTTGCCACAGGCATTAATGCGTTTTTTGCAAATGGAATCTAATGTATTGAGTATTGATAAGAATAAATGATGCTCTGCAGAGCTGCTCGGCCTCCTCTCCAATACAGGAGCTCTGTGTGTTTTTGTCATAGGCTTAATTTCAGAGTGGTTAACTGCCAGACTCCTGACAGAGGAAACAAACAAGCTCCAGTCCCTCCAGAAATATGAACAAGAGCAAATTGGTGGCAAATTTTGATTTGTAAGAGTGCGCCTCTTTTATATTGGCAAATCTTGAATTCTCCCAGGCTAGACATTTTCATCCCGTTCCATAGTTTTCTCCTCCTGAATATTCTGTGTCTTGGGGGCAGCATTTGTTTCATGGCCGGTTTGGGTTTTTTTCTCCAGTTTATTCTCCAATCGTTGCGAGGCAGAGAAACAGCAGTAGGCTGCTGGTGATAATTTCCTGGCAGTGGTTACAGCTGTCCTAATAACTGGTAGTGGAAACGAGGCACACACAGCTGAAGGATGTGTGTACGGGGGCGAACGCCTTTTTGTTGTCCACCTGTTTCACTCCTTCATCTCCCTCCACATTAGCTTACTTAAGAGTACTTCGCCACTGTAACAATCATGTGAGTTCAACTATTTCATAAAGTATTTAGAAGATATTTCCAATCTTATCCAGCATTGATGCTTTTTCTTGTATTTTGTGATCAGCAAAAATCCACTTTAAATGATGCATCCACTACATCTGCTTTGAAACATTCATTTTTTGGCTTTTGGACACTCGTTCTTGATGTGTAGGAAAAGTTTTCAGTTAAGTTTGCCCCGCTGCCCTTACAGACAGCAACACTAAAGACTGAAGTCTGCGGTTGTTTTGTGCCATATGGGCTGTGTGGTAAGATCTAGAGCCGTGACCTTTATCGCTACAGAGCGAATCCAATCTGGTGGAGTTAGTCACTTAGCCCGGGAGAAGAGGCTCTTGGAGCCAGTTAGTGGCATGATTGTGACTGGCCACACAGCTTCCCACTGTGTGTAAATCACAGAACGAGAGAGAGGCGAGGAGTTGTGTGCGTGCATGCATATGTGTGTACGCTCTTTACTGTGTGTGTGTATGTGTCTCGGCCTCGGCCAAGAAGCAAGTGAGGCCCGGCAGGCCGAGAAGGCGTGGGGATGGGTGTGTGTGTGTGTGTGTGACAGTCTTGTGTGTGAGGAGAGGAAATGGCACGGCGCTGTTAAAACTAGTCATCCGTCTGCTGTGACACCCAGCGTGCATGGAAGATGTCCCCGGGACTAGGCAAGGCAGAAAGGAAGTGTGCTAGTGCAGAGGAGTGGGCGGTAGAGTAGAAGTGTCACCCTCTCTGTAAGTGTCACTCTGTCTATGGTTTCCTGTCTCTCCATTTCACACGGACGCCGTATCTTTCCCTTTCGCATAGCTCCCTCACCCTGCTCTGTCACACTCCACACACACACACACACACACACTTGAACACATCTTAGTACAGGGAAAAGTCAAACAAAATTAAGCTATTTTTTCTCTCTCTCTCTCTCTCTGCAGAATTCGCCTCATTGCGTTGCATTTCCTGTTCTCCCTCATAAAGCCTGCCACCCCACCCCTCTGAAGCAGTGGTTGTTAGTCGTGTTACCTTCAGTAACAAGTCTCTTGCAGTGGGTGACCCAGTTGGGAGAGGGAGAAAGGGGAACGGGAGACAGAGGGTGTAAGGGGGGGAGCCAGAGTTGCTGCGATTTTAATGGCTCCCGCTTGCCAAGCGTGGCCATGAGGCGCCTGTGCACAGACAAGGCCTAATCAAAAGCCTCACACCGTGTGAGTGACAGCATCAAAGTGCATCTGCATACTGGGGGGAATTCTCCCAACTTTCCGATTCTTCGCAATTAAAGAGTGTGTGCGGGGATGGAAACGCACGCTGTGATGATTTCTTTTTCCCCCCCTCTTTTTTTGTTTGTGTGTTTTTTTTCCCCCGCCGCGCGTAAACAACACAAGCACTCCTCCCGTTTGCCTGTCATGTTTGTGTACATTATTTCCCCAACCCTCAGGAGGCCCGGAGGAGGAGAGAGAATTAAAAAGGGAGAGGAGAAGTAGCTGAAGGGTGAAAATGGAGAAGAGAGAGAGAAATACTGTTGAGAGAAATAGACAGACAGAAAGAGCTGTATTTTCACACCATTACTGTTTGTAGTGCGTTTTAGCACCCAGAGTAACTACACCATGTCAGGGGAAAAACTCATGCGGCGCTGCAGGAAAACATCTCTCCGGCGTACGACGGCGTGACCCAGAGCTGCAGCAGTTGACCGACAAACTAAGAAGCCCAACTTTGATTGATTCTCCTTGCTTAAAGACGTCACGCGTCAACTTTGGCATAAAGGAGCTTTCCTCAGACTTCTTCTGTTTTTTCTCGTCTTTCTGCCGTTACATATTTGGTCATAAATATTGCACACATGAACATCTGAAACAAAATGTCTGGGGGGGGAAAAAAAAAACGCCATCAGGATGAAAATTTATATGTCAGGTTTACACGTTCTGTCTTCATTTCCCTCCCTCACATTAGCGGATTGGCTGCAGGAGTGCTGCTTCCTATCGAGGGACCCACAAAACCCTGCACATTTATTTTACAGGAGGGGACACGGGCCAGAATGAGCAAAATTACTTTCCAGGCTTCCCTATTGGTGTGGTGCTAGTGTACCGACGACGGAGACGACTTCACAACCTCGCAGAGTGAAGAAAAACATTCCCCTTTCTAGTTTGTCACGAGCACTCAGAAGATTATTCCTGATCCTGTCGTATCTTTTGTTTTTTCTTTTGGTGTTTTTTTTTTTTGTCTACCAATATGGACACTGCAGGTCAGTAGGTTTGGTTTCTGTGTATGTAAGCATTTTTGCCAGCATCTGGAGTGACTAAATGGATATTGGAAGCCGTTGCCGGAGCCGAAGGAAGGTTGGACAATGGTTGAGATTGATGAGTGTTTGGGCGCTTTCCCTGTGACCCCACCGCATCTGGCAGGAACAAAGTCAGGCAGGTGTGACAGCCAGCATCCATCTACTAGTCAGCCGTAATAGGGAGGGGGCATTCGTACAGGGATACACACACACACACACACACACACATACACACACACACACACACAGACGCACTCATGCTCGAATTATCCCCGCCAGTTAGCAGGCAAGGAAACGCACACACCAACCTGCCACACACAACAAGCCAGCAACACACATATGCACACATATTCATACACACACACACACACACACACACACACACGCTCTCAAAACGAGCCTTCCTGGCAAGCTTAAGTGTGTATCTTTCCAGGAAGGAGTCATCTTTCGACACTGACTTCCTTCAAATGTCTGTCTGCTCTCATGTCTTATTATGGAAGACAAATGGCGTGTCTTACTATGTTGGAGGCTCTCGTTAGCCGAGGACATGACAACCATCACAGGCCAGTTAACCGTCCCGGTCTGTTGTTTGAACACACAACAGACACGGAAACACTTAGACAGGCACACGTGCTCCAGTTAGACCGATATATACTGTCGATATCGGCCTTTTATTAAATATCAGACATCTTATCTTCTCTGACCACAGCTACATAAAGACAACCTGTAAAACCTGCAGTGAAATTTTACTCATTTAATTGTTCATTGACTTTTTTTTGTGAATGAATTGTAACGAGTTTCCCGCCACCACTGAATTATGGGACAAACCCTATAAGCATTTGATGAGTCTGGATTTTAATGGAGAGGTTTAATGTCACAAGGTGATTTTAACGCTGTTTGAGAGGTTTTTTCCACCCGGACAGGAATAAACGTCGGGGGGGAAACACTGAGGAACTTGTCTTTTTTTGGAATTAGTTGGTTAGAAAATGCCTGTTAAACATCAGCAGTGTCAATCCAGAAATATTGCTATCATCCTTCAAAAACTCATATTAGCCAAACCATAATACATACTGCACATACAGTATACACTAGGGCTGGGCAATTAACCGAAAATGTATCGACACCGACATTTAGAACCTCTCACCGACTTAATCTTGCTCATGTCGGTTAATTCGGTTAATACTTTCCCCAATGCGTGCGTTCATGAACTGTCCCCTTAAAAAAAAAAATGTTTTTCAGTCAATCAAAATTTTCAAAAAAAATCAAATTTCAAAATAAAACACCCTGTATAACATAAATAATCGTTCATTAATCGTAATCGAGGTAAAGTTTTGAAATAATCGTGATATTGATTTGAAGTCATATCGCCCACGCCTAGTATACACTCATTATTGTGAATGTGAACCATGTGTATACACTCATACCCCTTACTCACACACACACACACACACACACACACACAAATCAGATGTAGCAGGATAAAATGAATCCATGCTCTTATGTTGTGTTAAGCTAATTCACAACTCTGTAGGAGCCTGATGGCATTTACCGAGAAGAGGCTGAATGCAGCCGCGCAGGAGTTCTCTTTGTACTAAAAGCATCTCTCAGCCGGTTGGCCGGTGCCACCATTGTTAGAGTGCCTTACTGCGTCAAGCCCCAGGGTGCTCTAATCCCCCCCCCCCGCTCCCTCCTACTCCCTCCACTCTCCCCTCCCTTCGCTGGCATGGAAAATCCCCCATGAGCCTCTTCTCTGATGTAAATCACAGGTAGGGGAAATGTGAGCCCGGCTGATGCACCGGCACTGTGCCGTGAAATCTCTGTTGACATTACCGACGGGCGATTCCAGAAAAAGACACAGGCCGAGAGCGGGAGCGAGGGAGAACGAGCGATAAAGAGGGGAAGGGAGCGAGAGAGAGAGTGATGAGAGGAGACGTGAGCATTTCAGGGAGTCACTTTTGACGTTTTACTTTTTGACTCGTCTCGTCCTCGTCTCCGGGATGACGGACTGAACTCAGTCAGCTGCATGCTTTCATCCCAAACTCCCTCATTCTCATTTGCCATGTTGAACGATATTTTTTCGTCCTCTTTTTTTTTTTGGGGGGGGGGGGGGGGGGGGGGGGTTGACACAGAAAAAGTACATGTATTTCATGGTTTATAAAAAGACCCCTTAATTCACCTGCTGGATCTTACAGCTTTAATACCCCCTAGGCCTAACCTGTTTTCTTACTCTCCTTAAGGTAACCTTTTAACAGACTAAGATCGATTTTTTTCCCCCCTAGCTTCTCGTGAAGTGATAGCGAGTAGTGGAACGATGAAGATAACTTGGAAACAAAGTGAAGGTAACAAGGGAATCAGGGAAATGGGTTATGAGAGGCAATTTCCATGCCCACTCCCCCTTTCCAAGCACCGCAGGGAAGAGTAAATGACTTTGACTTTCGTGTATGAAAATATTTAGTTGAACTTCATCTGCGGCGCTCCAGCGGGGGGTTTGTCTCACTTCTCTAGCCGCTTCCCGTTTTTTTTTCTCATCTGGGCTACGATCTTGAGCGTGGTGCAGAGGAATGCAAAAGTTCACCCGTTTAGCCGGGGGATACCATTATGTAAGCGGGGGGGGGGGGGGAGGCCTTGCATATTTGTCTAATGCGGCGAAGGAAGGTTTGGGGAGATTGTGTCTCAGAGCTACGACCATAATGCACTTGATGGTCGCCCGTGTGGGATGAGGGGAGGAATAAAAGGAAAACATCACATCGCTGTCTGTGGCGTAAGGCAACGGAGATGACTCTGTCTCCACTCTCTGTTCCTTGTTCCTTTGTTCTCCCTCCCTCCCTCCGTCTCTCTCCCTCTCTCCCTCTCTCTCTGGATCTCTGTTCCCGACAGTGTGAAACACATATAGTGGCATTGTGACACGCAGAAGGAGTGCTTGTAGCTGCCGTCCACTCCAAGGTGATTTGACATCTTAAAGCGATGCTTTGTGCAATCGCACATTCACTCAGACAAGGGTGTTGACGTCGCCGCCTCGCCAAAGGACCCCTCCTAACCCCCCCCCCCCCACCCGTCTGAAGCCGGCTGCCAAGTGCTCCTGCAAAGAGGAAGGCTTAATTGTTTCTGCCACAGCCATGCCTCGTCTTCATTTTTCTCTCTTTGCTTCTTAATCCCAGGGACGGGAAAATGGAGCTGTTATTTGCATGTCTAATGATACTGGATATCTCGGCCTCTCAACGGAGGAGGAGGCGAAGACCATTATTAATATAGCCGATGAAGGCCTCGTTTATACTGCCTTTTGTTCTGGAGGCCGAGCAAATACTGGTTTCCAATACCTGCATTATTATATTAACAGACGTATCACGCTGGCTTTGGATCTGGAGAAAAAACACACAGCAGATCCGCTACAGTTTGAGTCTGAAGAGACACTTAGTCAAAACAACATGCACATGTGACCTTGATCCTCCTAGAGATGAGACTATTCTTAGTTGTTTCACACACACAGGTAGTGATGCTTGTTTGGCAGCAGTTGGTCTCCCTCCACAGCAGCGTACTCATCAATCTGATATTATGACTCTGACTGACATCGTGGCAACGCTACGCGGCGATACGCATATTTCTTTGGGCGCAGTCGGGAGCAGATTTTGGCATTAAAGCCGGTGTGGATTTGATCAGTCACTAAACAAACTGCATTTGTTGTACCAGCAATGATTTATGCATGCATACAAACAGTAGTGTAAAAATAATGATTTCATAAATGAACACATACATAAATATGACTTTTCTACCAAATCACCAGACTCGGCGAATGAGCACAGAAGTACTAGGTGAGGTCTGCAGTAAGGGAGTCACTATCAGACAAACAAAAGTACTTAGCCAAACGTGTCAGAGCCCATTATTTGAGTCCCCATTCAAAAACCTTATGCCTGGGTGAATTTCAACACCAGCATGCATGTTTTTCTGGCTGTGGCAGTTGGCACTGAAACTGGCTAATTTGCAAGGCTTCTCAGGTTGAGAACAATGACTCTGACAGCTCGAACAGGCGCTGTGGAACACATCTGCATTTTCCTGCAGGAATAAGCCCCAAAGAATGGCTCTGGCACGGCATGTCTTCCAATTATGGAAATTTGTGCATATATATATATATATATATATATATATATATAAAACAACTATACTGAACACCTCTGGAAACATGCTGATCGCAATGCAAAGAAAACTTACATCATGACTCTCGTCCCCAGGAGGTTTTGCTCTCTGACTTCCAGTGTTGTTGTTTTTTTATTGTGAATCAATCGTTATCGCAAGGTAAAATTTGTCCTTCACAAGAATCAAATGTGTTTGTGTTCTTCAACTTGGGCCAGTTTTTTATGTAAGTTGTAATTAACGGCGTGACGTCTCCGGGAGATTACTCAGCCATGAAGCGTAGGACAGTTTCAAACCAGACCAACTGGGATTCTCCCTCGCAGTCGAACACGGGCGCCGACAACTCCGCCGGCAAACTCGCGAGTCAGCATGTGTTGCTTGCGACATTTAACAATATCACAGTTACACAACATGTTTGACAGATGAGTTTGTGATACTCATCTTCCATCGCCGCTCATTTACTCAGTTGTTGAATGATTAGCAAAAAAAAAAAAAGAAACGAGAGAGAGAGAGAGAGAGAGGAAGAAAGAAAGAGAGAGGGAGGCAGGGATAAAAGAGTAGGACGAGGTGGGGGGGGGAGTAAAATGTTGAAATATGAATTACAAACCCGAGCAGCACCATCTGGACCGAGAAAACACACATCATGGTGGAAAGCCGGCTCATTGAATTAGACTTGCTACGGGATCCATCTGCACCTCGTGAAATCAATCTCATTCGTTGATTTGATTAGGTCAGCCGCACAGAAGAAAGAGAAAACTGTTGTGCTCCTTGATTATGCTTGTTTTGTTTTGCCTCCTCCTCCGCCACACACACACACACACACACACACACACCCTCGACATGCTGCGTATACCGATGAGTTTTGGGCTCCCAGGTAGGGTAATGACAGTAGTGGAGGTTAATGCTAAAAAAATCTACCTCTATTTAACACGCAGCGTGCGCACCTCGGCCCCGCGCCTCAGCTCATTTACACTTTTTCACGGCTCCGTCGCTTTATTGTTTATCGCATTTATTTATTTTTCTGTTTCTTTGTTTTACTTTGCAGGGTTTCTTACACGGGCTTAGTGCTTATTGCATTGCACGGTGCTGCCATGCATCGGATGGGGAGAGTATATTATAACCAAACTGTTTGTTTTCTGGTAGCAGTGTAGCAGTGTAGCAGTAGCCCCGGTAGGCACAGACCGCACACCGGCGGACAGATTGACTGTCTATTGTTGTGTTATTTTAACAATGGCGTGTAATGAACAGGGGGTGAAAATCCATACTGCAGATTGGTTGCATATACGATAGGTCACTCTTGAAGACGGAGCTGATATACCCTACAGCGCCAATGCATAATTCAGAATTGTTGTATTTTCCTTTCTGTTTTCCATTCTCTCGCCGATGGTTGAAATGCATCCTCCCACACACCCACACTCACAAACAAAAAGGTTTTCATGGATGACTAAATCTAATTGCATTGCCCTCTCCTACTAAAGGTAACTGCTTTGACTTTGAATTAATCTCAAGAAGCAATAACGTGCTCTCAGCAGTAACTGCAACACATGTGCCCCCGGTCCGGAGCGTGCGGAGACGGACACGAGAACGCATTAGCCCCGACTGACCCGGGCTCAAATTCCCACGCGAGTCCGGCACAAATTGTCTCTTTTTTTTGTTTGTTTTTGTTTTGTTTGTCTCATTACTTCGCGATTGTCCAAGAGGAGAATAAAAGGGAGAAAGTCTTGTCGCTCAGTCACCCCATTTCTCTGAGAAGGTGGGACACTCAGAGCCGCTGTGCTGATTGTAATTACTGTTCCTTTCTGAACTGAGCTGGCTTCAATTACAAACCATCACCTTTGCTTGAATCTGGGTCACGCCACTCTCTCATTCCCATTGCCTCAATAACGCACAAGTGTCTGAAATGATAATGAACATTTGGGAAAACATGCCAGGCGCTGCCCCCCCCCCCCCCCCCAGACAACCCTCACCACAGCCTCCATGAATAGAGGCTGATGAATGAGTGAGTGGTACGTTGGACCTCTTTTAAAATAGCAATATTGACTACTGTACCGTCCCAATAGATGTCCCCAAATCCCAATAGTCCCTGTTCCCTTTGTCACCGGTGCAAAAAGAGAATGACAATGGATAGTCTAGCATCTGGAGAGACCAGCTGAGGAAAAACTGACACCCTGTCTCACAAAGTGATTGTTCAGCACCAAAATAAAACTCGCTCCAGAATGTAACTGGAGCCGATAGCCGTCTTAAGACCTTTGCGTACAACCGGGGGACATTTTTTTGAGATCATGTTTTGAAATATTGAGGAACCTATTTCAGGTTACAATTAGATTTTAAAATGGATAGCACATTTTTCGAATTAAACTTTTCATTTCCAAAGTGGCCTTCTCAGGACGATCGATGCTCCCTCCTATTACGGTTCCTCCCAGTAAAGTATGTTGTGGTTCGCACCAGAAGGGAACTTTTCTGTCCGATTTGATAAAACGCTACGTGCCACGAGACAGACTGGAGGGAAAATGTTCCCAAGAATAGCTAAGTGTATCATATATCATGCATTGCGCCATCTGTTCCGTACATTCAAAATGTTATTGCAATATTTAGAATTAAAGATTATTCATGTAGGTGTAATTAACTGAACTGAAATCCAACAAATGGGAGGAGGCTGGAATTAATCCAGACGTGTTTGAGCAGAATCTTTCTCGGGTAACTATTTAGGCTACCGCAGCCCGAGGGCGTACAGGTTGGAAGAAATGGTAGCTCTAATTTTACCAGTTTTGCCCATGCATTACCTCCTGTCCCCCACTTGAATGAGTTTTTTTTGGGATTAATTCTGTAACGCACTGAGCAAATGAGGATAAGTGTACCATAATAATTGAGTGCATTGCACGGCGAGTTATAGAAAAAGGTCAACATCTGGCTGTTACAAGAGGCGCTATATAAACCGGTGCATAGCAAGACCAGCACATGGCCTTGGGCTTCCCATACACTTTACATTAAACCATGAAATCTACTGCATGTTTGAGCTGTTTACATGACATTCTCTCCAGGTGCGATCTGGTCTGGTCATGCAACCTATCACGTTCACCGCAGGAAGATCCCAACTCGGTGTTTAGAGCCAATACAGCGATGCATCATATAACACGTGCAGGTTTCTCTTCAAGGCAAGCTCTAAGGCTTTATGAGTTTCATCTGTTACCTTTATCTTTCATCATCAAAAAATGTGAATGCAGAATAAGACGGGACACGGGATGTAGGCCTGTAACGATTACATAGGTTATTATTAATAACATATATATTTAACAAGCGGGGTTTCATAAGGTCAACTGCGGCGAAGAGGAGGATCTCTGACCCCAAGCGAGGATTAACTGAGGCCCGAGATAAGATTTAGAGACAGAGGAGAAACTACTCTGATGTACTGTATGCAGTCTGCTCCAGCAGACAGTGGCTGACAACCTGCCTCACAGTGACAGGATCTCCTCCCTCTCTCTCTGTCTCGCTCGCTCTCTCTCTCTCATACATAGGAAGAGCACATGCCCTATCCGCCACTTGCTCTGACAAGGAGCAGAATCATTAATTCCCCATGTAGGGCTTACCGCTACACTTAAGTATGTTGAGCTTAGGGCCCAGGGGTGGAGGGGGTGGAGGGGGAGGGGGCTCGAATCGGTAGAATCTTCCTCATTAGGACACAGTGATTGTTCCAGTGATTGCCGTAAAAGCCTATCTTCAGCAGGGACTGACATATTTCCTCCTCCGCTGACAGGATAAGTAGTCCCAAGCAGCCGTGATTGGGGGTTGTGGTTGGAAAATGGTGTGCACGCATATGTGTGTGTGTGTGTGTGTGTGTGCACGTGCCTGCGTGCGTGAGAGCAGTAGAGAGCAGTGTAAAGTACAGCCACAGGATAATTTCTCCAATCAGCAAAGGTTTTCTTCATTCTCCTGAACTGCAGCTTCCAACTATGTCTGTCTCTCCACCACCGAGGAGACTGAAAGTAAGGCATAGAGTCGTAATGACTTTCTCAACCTATGAAAACTGCTCAGAGTGCCTCATCTCTGTCCATATCCATAGAATAATGTAATTACAGCCTTAACTTTGATGGTGAGAGGAAGCTGCTGCTATGCATGCCCTTCCTCCTTATGGTCGTCCATGTTGCTAAGCATATAAACGTTTCAGTTCCAACTCAAAAAAGTAACTTTTCTACAAGGTATCCGCCTGGTGTGTGTGAAGAGACATGGAGGACTGCTGTTCAACCATTAAAGCGTGGTCTGTTAACAACTACCAACCCTCTAAACAACCCTACAGTCACGTGACTAATATGCTGTATTAGTGTGTCTGCAAACATTACTACAGTGTGCATTGTTGCACATCATCGAGGTTACACGGCTATGTTGTCCTTGTTTCCTGAATGCCACAGTCTGGCACTGATTGTTGGTGCTGTTTTAGTTGCCCAGGTAACTCGTTCCCTTCAATAATCGTACTCTCTAAAGATCGCTCGTGCAGGACTGTCTAACAAGTGGGCATTTAGAGGAGACAATATCATGAACTGTGGCTGGTTGCAGCTCTGCCCAAGTTTCAGGCATAGCTTAGTTACAGAGGCGGTGTCCAACGAGTGTTGCACCCGGTATCAATAATTCATGTTTGTTTTTTTTCCTCAATGCAAGATCATTTTTTCAGTAATTGCATGCCACTATTCCAAACAACAATTAAGCAGAGATTACCTCCGCCGATCTATCATTGCAAAAGTGAACTTGTCAACTACATTGTGCCACTGTGCCAGTGTAGCCAGCTACTGTGTGGCAACAACAAGTCTCTGTTTCATCAAACAAGAGATATTAAACATCTAGCAAAAACTTGTACATGCTAACTCAGGACCGAACTTGGGTGTTTCTAGCATGGCTGACCCCAGCGCTATCAACTGAACGGGGCTACAAATCCACAGATCGGGCAATGCAGAGACATTCAGTGAAGATTTACATTTGATATATGATACAACCAAAATCAATGTGCAAGCTAAAAAAAAATTGAAATTTACCTCCTGTGAATGAAACACGCACGCACACACACACACATATGGTGAAAAAAACAAAAGAGAGGCCGTCATTAATTTGGGCTCATTTAAAGGGTTTCTCAGTGTGCAGGATGTTGCGAGGCATTTGTGTTAATGAGCTACATCTTTCATGTGAAATGATGGCACAATTAGGAAAACAAAAGTGCAAGGTGTGACAATTTAAGTGAATGTGCTTTGTCAGTGTCTGCAAACAACACCTCTGAGACAGTATATGCATAAAAGCTGCCTTATAAAAACATTGCGGGGGGTTTAGAGGTCGTGGATTCTCACAGACAGATTTTTACCTCGCTATTCTGCACCCCAGCCACGCTCCCACAGGGATCTCCGTTGTGGCAGGAAATGAAATTAAAGCTGCTGAATACAGATGTTTTGATGCATTCCTGTGCGTGTGTGTGTGTGTGTGTGTTTTATATAGAGAGAGTTAACGCCACATAACACCTCGAATTTGCAAATGTTCTACTTTGTGCCTCTTTCCTCCTCTCTGCAAGTACCGTACCCCGGGGATCAAGGGGTTTATTTGAAAGGTGACTCAAAAGAAGCACTTCCTGTATTCATTTAAAAAAAATAACCAAGTTCCCTCCTTCCTCTCATTCTGGAGCCCCGGTGGTTCCCTCTCTCTCTCTCTCTCTCTCTCTCTCTCTCTCTCTCTGACTCCTTCTTTCCCTCCTATCGACCTATCATCGCCCCGTTTCTCCTCAGCCTCCGAATCCTCTTGACACAACAGAAGGGTTTTGCCTGTTCTTGAGTCCACAGATGTTTTGCAACCTTGCCTCATGTAGCATTGTCAGACTCATTAGTTATATTGAGCCTATGCAGTGAGCGGGAGCCGAGCGCTCAGCCTTGCACATAATGCCGCTTTGTTGAACTAATGAAACTGTAATTACAAAAATAATGACGAACACGCAGTATCGTCCGGTCACTTTGTAAGCATGAATCATAGCGTGTGGCGTTTTCCTCTTTCGTTTTTCATGGATTCCAGGGCATTTCTCTTCTACCCTTAGAATTCTACCCTTTCGCTTTTTTAGTTGTGTGAACTTCACACTATAGGGAGCAATATTCACCACGTTCTGTATTTGTATGATGTATTTGTGATCTGTAACAAGGCAACTATGTAGGCTAAGGTCCATTTCCTGTGCTACTTATAAAGTTATCGTCCCCAGTGGGCCTCATTTAGCAAAGTGTATGTTGAGCCACGTTTAGTATCCCTGCTACTCCAGTTGCCGCAAAGTGCAGCGGCAACACACACACTAGTGTCCTCGCCGTAGAGTCACACTGTACAGTTATCTGCATTTATGTGTGAAGCTGCAAAATCTGCTGAGCACGTCACCTTGCATTCGTTAAAAAATCCCATCTCTCTATATATGATGGGATCAAACTGATGACTTTGCTGCACACTTTAACTTTTTTTGTCTTCCCATTCTATTCCAGCTACACACTGATTTGGATGTGGGCAGCAGGAACATCAAGTACGTCCTGGCGGGTGAGGGGGCGGGCACCATCTTCGCCATCAACGAGATGACGGGCGACATCCACGCCATGAAGAGGCTGGACCGCGAGGAGAAGGCCGAGTACACGCTAACAGCCCAGGTCGTTAACGCTGACACGGACAAGCCCTTGGAGGCGCCGTCCGAGTTCATCATCAAAGTGCAGGACATCAACGACAATCCGCCGCAGTTCATCGAGGGCCCATACCGGGCCTCTGTTCCAGAGATGTCTACAGTCGGTGAGTCAGGACAGTCTGCTCAGAAAAAGAGAGGCGTGATCTCTGATGGGTTATTGCTCGATAATAATGAGTGTATGAAACAAGTGAAAACTAGCTCAGGGCTACTAAATGCTTGCCAGCTGTGAGCATGTTGGCAAATGAAGATGCTGCATAACAATGAAAAATAAAACCACCACCAGTAGTTCACTACTGCAACTTAACAACTAACATTACTGCTAGATACACCTAGCAAGGCCTACTATTACAACCTTACATCCACAACAAAGGAACCCACTTACAAGTCCAACAAACAACATGCAAAACCTAAATCAAACAATCTAATGTTGTAAAATGACACGACCGACCTCATCAGGAAATCAGGGAACTTGAATGAATCTCTCAAAGAAGACCTACTGAAACTCCCACAGTCATTCAGACACATCAGCACCTATAGATGCCTGCCCATCTGGCATAATTTAACCTTTTCATGTGTGCAGTCAAATATGTGGCTAATGGCCCCCTGCGATCGGAGCGCTGTAATCAGAAAGCTTTGAATACAACATGATGCAACAAACTGGGAGCAGAAAACATTGAATCACTTCGTCCACTAACCTCATTTTGCATTAGGAGCATTTAAAAGCAGATGAAATAGGGCTGTACAACTTCCTCAGAGAAGTAGCACGGGATACATAACAGGAAGGCATCGAAGGGGTTAATGCACATGGATAGTTTTTTACAGAAGTCAAGATTGAATGTGTATATAGACTCACAGAGGCAGAACAGGCAGAATAAAAAACACTGCTGTCATAAAGAGTTTGCATGTATTATCACAACCTTTGCCAGCACCGTGCGGTTAATTGCCACAAGGTATAGCATCCATCCATGCAGCTCTCCGACCACCGTAACCTAGAGCACAAGCCGCCGCAAACACTGTACGCTGACTATCATGCAAATATATTCATGTATTCCTCTTCTTATTCCATCCATGCATTTAAATGATCACATAATTCAGACGTATGGCTCGCCCAGGATTGGCAGAAGCCTGTGAGTGGATCAGTACGCTGCCCTTTTCAAGCGAGCGTTGATCCTGACCCCCCCCAGAGCAGCGGGAGTCTTGTAGAAAATATTTCCATCAGTAGCCGGCGGGAGATCAGCGGTTTGTCTTTTGGCCATTTTGACATTGGAGGAGTTCAGCGCGGGTGTTGAGGTCTGTTGTTGGGTGGTATGCGCTTGTTATTGTGATTCCTCGTTGGGTTTCCCCTCTTGTTACCTGTCATGAAGCTGACATAACATGCTAGGGCAGATGGTGTTACGGATGTAATGGAATCTGTTTGGTAAATCCCATCTGCGGATTGCAGGCTCTGCAATCGCTTCCCGGAGTTAATGGTGACTCAGCGCCGGCTCATGACGGTATAAACTGCTTCTTATTAGCTGCTGCTGCTGCGGCGGAAAGGGAAAAAAAGGAACAAAACACAATGCAAAAAGTATCCGTGTAAACACTGAATAACAGTGAACTCTGTTGTGTGAACTCTGTTGCTTGATCCCTACCGCTCATTGTTTGGATCTCAGCTGAAATGCAGCTCTCCAAGGGCTTTGTCAGTGTAGTGCAGGAACAGCTATAGTGATGGGGTGGGGAGCAAAGTGGTAGTTGACAGCGCTCTGTGATTTGCCAGTGGGAATGCTGCATGAAAAATGGAAGTCGGCGTCTCTTTGTTGATTGTTGTTCCCTTTTTGTCACTACTGATTAATTAAACATTCTCGGATGCTCAGTTGTTTGCTTGAAAGGCTTTTCTTTCAATGACTAGTTTCCGTCTTGTTAAGTTTTCATGCGCCGCAGCATTACGGGAAGAATCAGAAAGCACCCCGGACAAACAAACACACCCAAGTCATTTTTGCCTTCATCTCTCGCCTCAAATTCATAAATCACAGGTTCCTTTTTGCAGCAGCGTTTCATCTTTTATCACGGTAAAATGAGAATTTGTGCAGAACTCAGTGGTTTATCGAGAGTGCGTCGCGCGGCGGATAACTAATAAAGTCTGCAGGAAAGGCAGGAGAAAATAAACGGATATTGATGTGATGTCTGCTAGATAGGAGCAGAAACTTGACAGAAACACAGAGCCCGAAAGTATTAAAAAGTGATAACGCCATGCTAAGAGAGGAGAGGTTACGCCGGGTGGTCGACCTTAACAATTCTGGGTGTGCTAATGTGTTTCTGCTCAGCGCTAAGTGCTAACCCACCTGCATCAAATGATCAAAAATTTAATTCACACCATTCAGGCCGTCATCCACTAACGGAGGCTTACCAGTTCTGCTCCAGACTTCACCAACGTCCAACCAGCTTTATCAAGTGTGTATCCGTGCGGTATCAGTACAACCAGGGACAAATATCAACACCCACCTTTTATCTGTCAAGGACCCGCGGCTAGATAGAAACCCCCTCATTGAATGTCACCATCCCCCTTAGGAAGCGGTCCCCCGCAGCCGGATCAGATATGTGACATGGGCCACTGAGGTCGCCGTGTTTCCTGTGTGCGGAGGAGCATGGAGGTTAATGGGAAACGAAGGAGAAAGACCCTTTGTTCTTCCTTTAAAGGGGCCGGCCGGATAAGACGCGTGGCTCTCTCTGACTTTTCTCTGACTTTCGTTTTATTGAATGGCGGAGATAGGAGACGTCCGCCGCTTTAATTGTTTAGCGGATTGCCTCTCGAAGTACAGTGCGGCGATGCCAGGAAGTGGATGGCAAAAGGTGACGGCTGCATTTTGGAAGAGCGATGCCCGGTGGGTGCACGGGTTGATCTCAACGGTAGCAGCCGGGGTAACACTGTCGGCGATAAGGAATTAGAAATGGACTAAAGGGTTAGAAACAGGAGTGTACTAGTAAAGGCCTGTGGTTTGGTTAGACTGCTCCTTTCTCAAAGCTACACTTCATTGTATTAGTCATCACTCATTGAGGCTCTCTAATTTGGAGCTCCTTTTCTTCTCATCTTTTCTTCTTTTTATTCAATAATCCTAAAAGCAAAGAGCACTTTCAACAATGCCTCAGCACAAGGGCTCCCAGCAGCAGTGCTCTCTAGCATCTCCTTTAATGCCCCGTAACACATTTTTCAGCAGACTGCCAAGCTATTCAGTCAGGAGAACTTTTTGTGCGGTATGCAACAGTGGCCAAGGACCTGCCTCGGCGTTGTTGCTTTAATCTCTCTTTTTAAGATATTTTGACCTTGTCACATCCAAAATGAGAAAAATTACCCCCCCGAAAAATATCGCGCCGTGCATCACCGCGGTGACGACAGAGAGTAACTGTGTGTTGAAATGGCTCTCGACCGAGGAAAAGCCCCGTCGGTCACGAGCACCTACTCAGTAACAACAGGGGGAGCGTGAAGAGCCCGGCTTCCTGTCAAGGATTTAAGATCATTACCAATTTATTTCATCAAATGAATATTTGATGCGCTCGACACCTCCCCGTATCGAGTGTCAGCTCCATAAGTATATTCATGAGATAATTATATTTCAATTTCCCTTCAATTAAAAGTGAGTTTGTTGCTTATTTGTGCAACTCTGTCCACGAGTAGAATTAGGATCTATTTGCACGGATTGCACAAATCTCACAGGATTAGCCGAGCCGTGTTTTCCCGTTAATGGGGTCTATGACTTTAAGGCCAGTACAAACTGACGAATTATCCCTCTGTCTTTGGACCATATGCTGGAATTTACGAGGCTCTGCTCCCCTTCTGCAGCTAACAAGCGGGTTTGCGGCGTCGCTGGAACTTACAAAGTCTGCTTGAAGTGACGATTCAGGTAATTAGGAGGAGGTCGCAGGACGCAGGACCCTCCTCCCTGCGCCGAAGGGGGGGAGGGGGGTGTGTGGATGACAATAATTGCAACACCGCGAAAACAAACTTGCCGAAAGTTGCTTCGCCGGGTGGCAACTCGTGCGAGGGAGGGCCCCCGGGAGTGTTTTGCCGGTGCCTGCGCTTCATTATCAGGGCGATTAATAAAGGGCCGCGTAGACAGATGGCCCGTCTCCCCTTCTCACGGGCCGCGCTCTCTGAAAACCCCAGCAAAATGAATCCGTGTACGGAAGCACGGGGGCCCCCGCCAAATGTGTCAGGATCCGCTAAATTGGAGCGCAGACATAAAATTGAAGTGACATTAATAGATTACCTGGAGTTGATTTGCATTTTCAGAGTTATTATGGGCGCGGGTAACGGGACTAACGGGCACAGCCGTCGACGTGGCGCCTTAATGATGTTTCTGATTGCGCTCTCATCACCACCGGCAGCTTGGAAAATAAGTAAAGGCTTGTCATCACCGATTTTGGTGATAAATGAACAGACTTGATCAAGGGGAGACGCGTGGAAATGAGCAGACTTACATCACACATCAGGATTTAATAAGTGAGACATAATGCTCCGTGACGGATAACACTGTTAAACATTGTTATATGTTATATCAAAGGGTGTGTGTGTGTGTGTCTCTCTCTGTCTGTGTGTGTGTGTGTGTGTGTGTGTATGTGTGTGTGTGTGTGTGTTCAATGAAAAAATGCAAAAGTCAACAACTTAGCGAGCTGCAGTTCATCTCATGGTTGTAACAGCACCCTTTGGGACTTTCTTTTTCTATTTACTTGCTAACACTGGAAGCAACATACAACAATTGAAATGCAATTAGTTGGATTAGCAAAATTGCATTAGCAGTTACATTACATAGTTAATTATAGCCCAGTTGTCACTTCACCAAAACAGCTGTAGCATAAAGGGGGCCTGTGCATAATTTAAGCGCTATACCCCCAGCAGTTCCATTGCTCTACATTTATTCCTCTGCACATGGCCATCTCTCAGATCAATACAGGGAGAGCTGTGCTATTTTGAGAGCATTCAATTCTCGACTTGGGCCAGATGTGCTATAAAAATCTCCTTCCTTCACGTACCTAAAAATATTATTGCACTATGCTGATATCGCAGTAAATCTTGGACATGTCTTGGTCTTAAGTTTGAATGTATTAACTACAGTTTAACTTGAACGAACCCTAGCAGGATTTCAGGGTCACAGCAACCCACATAAGTAAAAGAAGCACATTTATAGTGCATCTTTTATCTGGCATATCTCTTTTGAGCCATGACCAGAGTGCTGAGAGCGAGGGTGTCTGGTGTTTGTGTCTCTCTCCTCTCTGATCCCAGACTCCGGTCTGCAGCTTGGCAGATGGACTGAGTGGCAGGGGGCCCCTGGCCCTTTAACATGGTGGGCAGCTGGGCCAGCGCTGGGCCAGTGCTGGGCCGGGGCACATCTGACGAGCAGGCTCCTGAGCCGGGCAGGGACAGGGCAGAGCAGGGCTGTGGTGATGGTGATGGTGGTGGGAAGCTCACAGTCTGAGCTGGGGTGAGGGGGGGTCAGAGCAGTGAACCTGGCCAAGGCTCTGACTCTCCCAGGCCTGTCTAACTGCCAGCCTGCCTGCCTGCCTGCCTGCCAGCCTGCCCTTTCCTGTGGCCGTGCTAAATGGGGATAGGACAGGCCTCCAAGGCAGAAAGGATTTAACTGACATGCTGGAGTTTCTCTGTAAATAACCTGCTACTCATATCTATCTCACCTCATTTGGCACCAGCACCTACACCTCTGTGTGTGTGTGTGTGTGTGTATGGGCGTGTTTGTGTAGGCTTGTTTTAACGTACGTCTGCGAGGCTCTTTGATACTTGTGTTTTTCTCTGTCTGTATAACTGTATCCATTCTCTGCTGCGTCTCCAGCCTGCAGCCATAGTTTTAGTTGATGGAGAATCATTTCTAATTCATCATTTTCTCACAGTGAGCCGTTCTCCACCGCTTCCTGGGAAAGTCTGATTGTCACCTGGGAAGCACATATGTTGCGCGGACATAATGAAAAAACAAACACAGGTGCACGCTCGCGGTCGCTCAAACACAGACACACAACACAACATTACTAATGCATCAAATATTGTTTATTATCCAATGTACCTCTGAATTATGCATGTGACATCATCAGTCTTTGGTCCAGGAGACGGTAATGTAAGCCCTTTAGAGCCTCCTGGGGCATTCATTCATTCTAGCGGGTGCAGGCAGGCTTATACGCTATATAGCAGCACGTACACCCGTGGCACACACGTGCACAGACACATGCATGCTTACCTCACACACACACACACACACAGACACACACACAAAATCACCATGTACTAAAGTGCAACCCTGCTCTGGCCCGCTATGTTAACATAAATCCACCATGCTGTTGTAAAGATGCTATTGTTCAGGTGTAATTTGTCCTGCCGCCGTGGCCTACAGAGACTCTTCCTCTATCGCTGCATCTTTCTCTCTCCCATACACTTTTTTTTTCTCCCCCTCTCTTTATGTTTCTCTCTGTGCTTCTCCCTGCCTCTCTCTCTCTCTCTCTCTCTCTCTCTCTCTCTCTCTCACCATCCCTCTCTGTTGCCGAGCCTAATGCTCCCACCCGCTCTTCCCTTGAGGGAGAACAAAAAAGTAGCTGGCTTCTAGGTAATGAAGCCCTTCAATGTGATCTGCATAAGATTGCCTCCCCAGCCGGCCAGGCTGCCGAGCCCCGATGAATAGCAAAAGACTCTCAATGAGACCAAGGACAAAAAAACAGCCCCCTCCGCCGCCACGCCGCCGCTCCTCAAACAAAGTCACCCCTTTTCGCGGCGGCCATGAAGTAGAAAGAGAAGAAAAATGAAAAGGAGGGAGGTAAATGACAAACAAAGTTGATGAAAGGGAAGGTAAATGAGTGTGTGTGTGTGTGTGTGTGTGTGTGTGTGTGCATGTTTCTGTAATGACGATGAGGAGGAGAAGGGTGTGAATAGCTTTCCTTAGCTTTCCTAGAGGCTTTCCTTAATGGCATCCTGTATGTCATCACACTCACAGTATTTGATTAGAAAGATGCCATGTGACAGGGTCAGCAGTGTGGTAGAGTGGGACAGGGAGGGGAAGGGGTGAAGTACAGGACTCCAGGGATGTCTTTTAGGCCCCTCCCTCTTTTTCCGATTGGCTGTTTTTTCATTGTCTGTCAGTCCTTCCGAGAAAATTGAAAAAAATTGTGCTAAATCTTTCCCAAGTTTACATGAGTGATGGTTCATCTGACTCCAGAGAGTTTTCTATCAATTGGCGATCATTTAAGCCCCTCCCCTTTCCTAATGAGCTTTATTTTGATCATCTATATCTGTTGATCCCCAAGTTGAGATGCTTAATCGTTTGTATCTGTTGATCTCAAAGTTGCATTGACATGAGTGATGGCTCGTCGGACTTAGATCTGGAGTGAGTATCCTATTGATTATCTGTGTAACTCCTGTTTTTTTTTTTTGTCTGGACAAAAGTGTGAAGCTCTGACAGCTAACCAGGAAACAGTCAAATGTATTTGCTAATCTAACATCAAACCCCGTGCGGGCCACCTGCTGCAGCCTGAGGCCATTTACATAAAAAAATAGAAACAAGGGTGAAAGCACACATCAAAACAGGCAATGCAGGGGAGGTGTAGTTGGTGCCATCGAGCCAAATAGGTCAGCAGCTCATCATGAATTATGTGCTTGTTTGCACTCTGAAATGTATTGTCAGATCTTTTCACGTCAGGGATGACAGTCTGCCAGAACTAAACATGAGTTTACATTTATTTTGCTGTTGATGTTTGTCTTTCTTGATGTTTGATCTATAATCTGAGAGCTAGATGCTTTCCATCTACAAGTCAAGCTCTTTAGGAACATACAGAGCCTTGCAAAAGTATTCAACCCCCTTGGCTTTTTGCACTTTTTGTTGTGCTATTAAGTTATTTAAAAACACATTTATTTGGGATTTTTTTTGTCTGAGTTCATGCAAAGCACTCTATTCTATCAAAATTGTTCAATTTTATGTGGAAGGATAAAATAAAAATAACAGAAATCAAGTTTGCAGTAGTATTCAGTATTCAACCCCTTTGCTCCGTTCGGGTTGTGTTGCCACGCTACAACATTTGGGACATTTACCGTTACTCAGATGTTATATTTAGATCGTATTTATTATTCTGAGCATTGGTTTCCTGTCAGACTTGTTTTAAACTTTGTGTAAGTAAAAGTCTTTCTGGCTAACAAAGCCGAGACCAAGTCCCTTCACTAGATCTTAATGGGGCTTAATGGGATCTTGGGGTGTAGGTGGACTCTCCATCAGAATACTGAAACACAGAGTGGGATATATGGTTCAATTATGGATGACATTACAGTCCAGGTCTTGAAGTTTCAGAGAAAAGATAAATCATCAGCTTTGTTAGCCAGAAAGATGTTTGAAAGGAAACCAATGTTCACAATTGCTAAACATTTTAAATATGAGATCTGAGTAACGGTAATCAGTAATAAAAATTGCACATCAATTTCAACAATTATGTTTTCACTCTGATAGAATAGGGTGCTTTGTATGGAACTTAACAGCACAGCAAAAAGTCAAGGGGTTTCAATACTTTTGTATTATTAGGTTTCACTCGCGTACAAAAGCATCATTTTGATGATTGCTAGAGGACTTTGTGTAAATTGCTGTTTTATCGACTCCAGGAGGTATCGGCTTCAGAAGAACTGTATCACCCCCTATATGACATATTATGTAAAGTTACATTTCAAAAATAATCAAAATATACTGTGTGTGTGTGTGTGTGTGTGTGTGTGTGTGTGTGTAGGGGGGAGTTCACTGTATGTGTGTGTGTGTAAAGTTACATTTCCAAATTAATCAAAACATACTGTGTGTGTGTGTGTGTGTGTGTGTGTGTCCTCAATCAGGCGCGTTGCATATCAGCCAGCAGTAACAAGGGAATTTTTGATGTCATGCTGTTGAGGGGGAGGTCCTCTCTGCATCATCGCTATTGCAGAACGGGGCGAGGAGGGATCCAATTCGCACCTCAGACTTGGCAAATGCTTACTCATATCTGCTAGCATGCCAGCATGCTTTCTCACACACGTTTTTCAGTTCAGAAGCGCAGCTCACCTATTAATTATTGAAGAGGAGAGTTGTGGATATTTAATGTGGTGTTGCAGGGCCCTTTTCTCTCCATTCCTTCTCCTATTTGCTCCTCTGCTTCCCCTTCCCGCTGTATCTTTTATTGTGTGGTCTGTCATTCCCACTTACTCTCCTCTTTTTTCACCAAACCAGAACTGCGCGCGTGAGGCCGCGCACCCTTGCCTTGCTCTAGGTGGTTTTACAATGTTGAGCAGCAAGAACAGGATCCCCTGCACTCTCATCCCTCCACGCCTGCATTATTAATCGTCTGAGGTACCAACCATAGCGGGTTGGCCCCCGCAGGCGCCCACATAGCGTTCACTCCCTAAAATTAAAAGCAGTGATTGCATCCCATGCAAACGCGTAATAATAGTCTTTAAAGTCACATTAAAAGTCTTTACTCGCACAAAAGACTGTACAGAGTAAACAATTCAACCGCAATGGAAAACAACAACAAAGCCGACACGAAAAAAAACCGCACACTAATGGGACGAAGAGGAAGAGAGACAGAACCAGCGCTTACCAAATAACTCCCTGAGTAAATAAACACACACGTGTTTTTCTTTCTTTCACCCATACGTGGTTATGTGTTGGGTGAGCACACCTCAGAGCGCCTGAAGGGAAGATTCATGCGGCGCAGCCAGTGGCGGCGGGGATTGGTCAGTGCAACATGAATGGGAGGGAAACTCATTCATCAAGGTGGCAGAGATTTGAGACGAGCGAGGCCCACCCAATCACCGGCAGAGAATAAAAGGGGATCGGCATAAAGGCCCGCGCACGCAAGGTCATTTGAAAAAGAAGCCGATAAGACGAAAGGGGATCAAATCTCCGGCGCGCCGAGGCCCTCCTCTTGATGTCCGTCCCCATTAACTAAAGCCCTCGCCTGGTTTGTACAGTCACTGCCACGCCTCGGCTGTCTGATATAATGAAGGGAACAAAAGGGAAAAACTAAACACTACGCTGCCTTAAAATCGCTTTTATTATTTTGTCATGAACATTTATGGCCCCACTTGTGCGCTGATGACTTGTAATCCAAAAAATTGCACTTTTTCTAACACGTCGGCACAGGAACACAACTACTGGGCTTCCTCTAGTCATTTTAATTATAGTATTATTATTTTTTAACATATTTTATTATATACTATGTACTGAAATACGTGTATCCGTGTGTATTTTGCTCCTCTCTTGCCCTCATGCAGGCTGCTGCGGCGTCACAGAGCTTTATTCTGGCCTGGCTGTTTGTGCATTAGAGTATTGGCAGCTGTATTTCTCTCAACACTCTAGTATGGATTGAGTCAGTTTGTGGTTTCTCCACAGTCACAGGCTGGTGTCCACGCACACACACACACACACACACACACACACACACAGAGCAGTCAATCCTACAGCAGGTTTACTGTGTCACACTGGGGGCTGCTGTGTAATTGGGTGAATCTGCTCTCTGGCACGCTACAAAGATAGCCCTTTAAAATTTCACTTCACTTCTGGGACTGTAAACAAACCTTGGGATTACTGGGGGTGTAAATTCACATTCCTCCGTTTCTATTTTGCTCCCCTCTCCTGACATTTTTTATTTCTTTCTTTTACCTTTTTCTGGAGCCCCTCTACTTTGAGAGTGTAGGTGGGGGGGGGGAGTTCACTGTATGTGTGTGTGTGTGTGTGTGCAGCTGTCTGTCTACAGTGTCTTTGCGTCTGTCTGTCAGCACGTTAACAAGTGTGCACATGCGCGCCGGTCCCATTGTCGGTGCGCGGACAAACGTGTGCGTCGGCGTGCACCTTAGCATGTCTGTCGCGCGGACGGGGGTTTATGTGCAGGCGTGCAGGTTTCTGTCTGTGTGTTCTCCCGTTGATGGATTGCTTGTCAGGCGTGCAGCCCAGCAGAGCTCTCAATGGCTGACGGAGACATTAAGTCACCAGTCACGTAGACGCAGTACGTTTCAGCATTCCTCCGGGAAACGCTTTAACCCCTCGCACTCCGGGACGGCTGTCAGATGACAGAGTGCGTCACTTAGGAGGTGCTCGCTGCAAAAAAAAGCCTCACGCCGCTGCCGGGTCCGGGGCGGCTCATTGTCTTAATGTGGTTACGCAGGAGGCGGAAGACCTTTGATGCACGTGGGTTTCTAGGTGGGGCGACTGTTTCATTTGAGGTGTAGTTGAGGCTATCGGCTCACTCAGATTATTGGTGTTTAACCTGCATTAATAGAAAATATCTATTTGACTGAGAAGATATTCTCACATTGCTAGCCCGTCTGTCTGTTGTTTTTTAGTGCACCGTCATCCTCAGCGGCCCCAGAACATGTCCCAGATACCTGGAAAACACCCTCGAACAAAACCTCCACATTTAAGAGGGATAAAGTTTCTTTAATTATTGAAAAAGTGAAATTGTGAACCACGTGATCATAATGAACATAATCTATCATGATGAATTTTTATTGTATTTTTTCCCCCCTATGGCTCACTTCGATTCCTGGCAGGAATATTGCCCTGTTGTGTTGCCCAAAATATTGCCTGGTGTATATGTACCACTACCCTCACACACACACACACACACACACACACACACACACACACTGGGTGTTGCCCAGTGCAAACACAGTTTTGGGTTGCGTGCCTTGTTAAAGGCACTTTGGCAACTGTGTGCACGTAAGTAATTCATTTCTGTTATTAAGTAATAACTTTGATCTCGGGTTTCCACTCTCAGGAGCGGCTATTGATGTACTACGGCAAAAATATTAACCGCAAGTTCATTTCCCAGCACAGTTTTGCATTATGCTGAAACTTGTTTTTTTCTGAGGAAGCATAATTCACATTAAACACCCTTGCCCCTGTGGCAGAGTTCTGAAATTAAGCAATATTTTGTTCATTTACCCATGATAAAGTTGTTCATTAGACAATATACTTTGCCTTATTCTTTGTGATTACCTTACCATTGTAAATGCCTTGGGAGCAATTAAACATGTGAAGTGCCCAATTTTCCGTCCTTGGCTTCCAGTCCTGAACTCTATCTGCATGTTGCACACATTTCCTAAGAACTAATTAAAGTGAATCAATGACACAACCCTTTAAAATGGCGGCATATGTCCCGGCCATCAGCGGGGAACAAAGGACCCTCTTAATTGTTTTGTTCCTGCCGTTCCTGTAAACGGCTTGTCAAGGCACCACACTCGGCAGCTGGTTCCTTATATAAGGGCTGTCACACGCACACACACACACACACACGCACACACACACACATACAAACACACTCACACGCTGTCCTCAGTTTCTCTGTGACAGCTCCCTCTCTGTCTTATAAAAGACCATTAATTGTACTACAACAATGACAATGTAAGTGCTTAAGTGTGACGGTCCCCTTACTCTTCACATGCGCAGCGTCCCTTATCCATCATTGGCTCTGGGGAACAATTTCTGGGATGCTGACAACCATATCTCATCTTCAAGATATTTCCGTCCCCCCCTCTTGTAAGCCCTCCTCTGTCCCACGCTGTATTTCCGATAGGCCAGCTCTTAATTCTTGAAAAGTGTGTTACGGGCCCCGATGTAAACGCATATATTCCCATCCTCTACCCGTATCTCCCGGCCTCAAGGGTGCGCTCCTCCTCCACCCGCTTCCAGTGGTCGTGGCGAAACCCAACGTTTAGCAGGAGTGTATACTAGTCCCGTTTATGAAGAGCGATGCTCTGAGGGTAGATGATGCCTTCTCCCGCCTCGTAATTATTTATCGCGCCTCCCTATGATGTGAAATGCTCATATCTTCCTGATAGAAATATAAAACACGGCGGTAGAGGAGAGACCCGCCGTTTTCAGCCACAAACCAGACGGTAGATCATGTCAATGTTTGCCAGTCAGACGGAAAATGGGGGGGTCGTTTGAAGCTGCACTGACAAATGAGCAAAAGTTCACATCGCCCCGGTTGTTTATGTACATGCTTATTTGTTTAAGGGTTTCCCTGTAATGCCCATCTGCAGTGCCGCCATAAATGCCCATCTGCGGCCCGTGAATATAAAACTGGCTTTGACTACGGAAGGAAAAATCAACTGGCAGCGCTCCAAGTATGTCATCGCCTCCTCCGAGAGAATAGACGGACGGGGATGGATGGATGGATGAAAGGATGCCTCGACACGCTTGTTTTCTCCACCTCGTTACAACCGTTTCTGTGTTATCAAGAGCTTTGGCCTGCCATGCTGCAGCGCCGCGCTGCACTTTCCCGCCTGACAATAGTCCTCCTCGCAAGCCGCTAATCGCCTCTTAATTCTTGCGTTCTTCCCTCATCGGGGTGTGCATTTCAATCAAATAGGTGCTACCGTCCAAAAATAGTGCTGGCGGCGACGCCTGGAGAGATGGGCTGTCAGTCTCCCCGTCTGATCATGAGCTATTATCCTCTCCGTGCACAGACGGGGGGGAGAGAGCAACACCAGTGTCTACGTGATCGTGATCAATACATAATCACTTTCCTGTCACCGCAATGGCACTATCAGGGGACGGTCGAGGCCCACGGACCAGCCATTTACAAAAAAAAGGGTTTGGCACACCATCTTTCTGACCTAGAAAAGCAGGGAGGAGTGGGAGGAGGAGAGGGGGGGGGGCGATGGCTGCGCAAAGCCTGGACTCATTCAAACAGTCATTGCCATGCTATGCATTATTAAGCCTTGGTTTGGTTTGCATTAATATAGTTTGTAATGTACTGCTGTGAGAAGGTGACGGTTGCGAAAATGACTTTTACAGACAGACAGACAGACAGACAGACGCTCGCAGACAGACTGAGCGGAGACTGAATGACAGGCTAGCAGCCAGGCAGACAATTAATATCATTTAGAGGCTTCGCAGATGTGTCACAAATCTACCGCCGGCGGCTGGCGCCACCGTGGAGTTGGCGGTAAATAATGTCTAAATGTATTAAAAAAAACAGGTTAGAAAAAGAGAGATACCAGTACGACTGTAGCACTTCTATTACAAAAAGATCAATTTAACTAGCTCACTATGATTTTAGATTTTTACTTTGATCTGAAAATCATTTCTGGGTATAACAGCATCAATGCGAACTGCATGTTGATTTTCTGCAGGGACTCAGTGGCAACAAGTGGTGTGTGTTGATCTTGACTCAAGTTCCTGGCTGGGGTCTGTGCCAAAACCTCACAGCTGCTACAATCGTACCGCTTCCCCCCTAATGTTATAAATAAAAGTGAACAATCTGATGAGGTAGATTTGTTTCCAAGGTTGCCGTGACACGGGAAACTGTCTCGTTAGCCCCCTAGCTTCTGCTCCATGTGTTAGCTAGTGTGCAAATCAGATGTGTTAACAACAAGACAGTGATGTTGGCTGACCAGATACTGTGGTTACCAGGCTAACGAGCTCACATTATCTGCACAAAATCAATCGCCAATGTCAGCGGGGACATCAGTTCCCAGGCAAGAAACACAATCAGCTGTTCACGGTTATTGTTGCCCAAGAACCGAGGACCTCCGGTAGTAAACATTTTAACCTGCCCACTGCGTAATTGTAGGTATCTGCTTGGTGCATACCTTATTATAGCAGGAAACCGTTGAGCGCGCTATGTTGTGATGCAGACTCCTGCCCCTCTGCCAACCCCTCTCTTTATCCCTCCCTCTCTCGGTCCACCCCCACAGCGTAAAGCCAGTCAGACATAAACAGTATTGTTTTACCCTGGTAGGGCGCACAGCGGGGTACTGTTAGCCCCAACACCTCACACAGCCCACAGCTCTCCCCATGCCTCAGTGATATCCCTCTCCATGGCTCAGTGCCTGCATACATATGAATGCCCCCTGTCTTCTTCTACCCTTCACGCTTCTGAGTCGGTCCAAGCTGAGCAGAGCCGGGATGTTGCACAGCTACCACGCACGTCGCATGGAGGGGACGGGAGAGGTCCAGGGCTGCAGCAATACTAGATGAACTATAATGATACATTCTTTCAAGTGATTATGGGTGTGATGTGGCCAGAGTGCTTCCCCGCGGCGCGGTTTCCTGAGTTGTACTAAGCATGCTGAGGGTGTAATTCTGCAGTGGAAGGAAAAACCTGCTCATGTTCCCGTTAGATCAACTGAAAAATGGAAAATGTGCTTGTTTATAGACACGTAGTATTAATGAGCATGTGACGTTGTAATGGGACTATTTGCAGGATATCTCATACAGTCTGTTGCATGTCTGTATACTATCCCCAAATTCCCAGTTTTCCATGATACTTATTTGTCTTTAAGGAGAAGCCTAGCACAGGCCCCCCACCCCCCGAGTGTCAAAATGAATTCTCAGTTTGTCAGAATACAGTATTCATTCAGTATTTATTCATTTTCATTGCATCATCAACAGAGATTTGTTATCCTAGTAACTGTGGAAGAATATTTGCTATATATTTCCTTTCCGTCTTCATTAGATCATGTTTTTGTATTTCTGGTGAGTCAGCTGGATTATTGGTGTTTGGATTGTTTCAGCCGAGCCACCAATGACTAGGGCGGCGCTCCTTTCGTCAAATCAGCAATTTCATACTATGGAGAACCTTTGTTTGCAAATAAAGCTATAAGCAGGTGTCGCATTTCATTTTCATATTAGTTTTGTTTTCTTTCAACCCTGCAAGAAAACGGCAGTGTAAAGACACAAACACACTAGTAGCGACTTTTGGCTAGCGTCAACGTTTGACGCTGCTGTGGTGCACTGCAGGTGGAGATCTAGGCATTTGTGCTTTGCCACCGTGACTGGTAAAATATTTCACCGTGACATAAATTCTGTCACCTGGTAAACAGTCTGCTCACAGTCTGCTCATCTGCTCATTAAACTTAACAAACTAGTCGACTTGACGAGCTGCCAATGGGTGCTAATGAACAAAATCCAAAAAAAGCTCCAGAAACCACGGAAACAGACGCGCCGGTCCTCTGTTGGCGCTTCCAAAAAATGGAAGTTCGGAGCAGACGTGTCAAGGCGGGTGGACGCTCCACTGGATGCCCCCGAGTGCGCGTTTGGCCACTGACTAACAATTGGCGTGTTTGTCCTCCCTCCTGGCTGCTATGGCTGTAAATGAGCATCCAGTGATAGCTCAAAGCTGCCTCCGTTAGCCCTTCCACCCTTTGATCATGCCTACAGCGCTTCTAAGGAAATAAGGCCCGGTGTACAATGAAGCTGTGCTGTAGAATAAAGTTTTACCAAAATAAGCTCCGATGCGCTTCCGCGGCGGCCATTGTGTCACATCAAACCGCGCCCCCCCAATTTATCCCCTCTCTGGTTTTCAAGGAAGATTCCTATTGATTTCCTATCACCAAGCCAGTGTACAGAGTAAATGGGAAGTGTGCTGCCCTATTATTTCTGTTGGTTGATAAAACAGAAGGCTATACCCCGATGTCTTTATTCCGGGGGGCCCCCAGGCTCTTGAGAGAACCAGAGACCTTTACACTATCAACTGTAAATTTGATCTAAATGCCTAATGGAATGGCATCATTTGACAACGTGTGTGTAAATTATCGGTGTGGCATTAAAGCCTGTAAAACTGATTAATGAGATTATACGTGGCATGGGGAAACAACAAGAAATGGCTGGCTTCATTTTCAGACATCCTTAAAGCGTGTCACCCCGTAGGATACTACCCATACCAATAGAGAATGATTTCCCTTCCCGTGAGAGACTATACGCAATGTCTCGATGTCTGGGCATCTCCTAGGCAGTGGGGACGAATCCATTCAGACAGGGAATAACATGAATCTACTTATGTATCGCTAACAGGTGGCAGAAGTCAAACTTTCTTCAGGTATTCCAGTTGGCAAGGTGGCGGCATCCACATCGCTTACATTCTGGAGCGAACCCCATTGCGTTGTAGTCTCGTTACATGCCCGATGCCTCCTTCCCTGCACAGCTTACTGTTTTAGCGGCCATTCAGGCTCCTTCAACTCCTGAAGTTTATAGGTGTTGTGTTGCCATTGTAATCGCCACAACGCTACAGGCATCAAATAAAAGCCAGAGACAATATTCCCCCGACAATTGAGTTTCTCTGGCCATCGCCTGGCCCCAGAGCTGCATCCGTTTCTGCAGTGTCCCCCAGTTTTTCCGCGCAATATCAAAGGGAAAGGACAACCTAATCTGCACTGATTTGAAACAGGACCAAAACACAGGCTTTCGTAATCCCTCATTTTTTAATTTTTTTTTATCAGAGGTGGTGAAGAGCATTTTACCCCTGTGGGAGGGAAAGGAAGAGGGAGCTATTTCATGCTTCACCGCTTCCACTGTTTTTATGAAGATTTTTTTTTTTTTTTTCTTTTTTTTTTTTACTTCCCCCCACTTCCATCCGTAGTGTAACTGAATTTTTACAGCCTGTTTGCAGTAGACAGACACCTTTTGGAAGTAAGAAGGTACTTTTCATAATTAAGGATGTGTAGATGGCTGCCTTCTCCCTCTGTAGTGGTAGTAATTTAACTTTGAGGAAGATAAGGCTCTGTATCGCTGGGAAAAAAGCAGTGCAATTTCCTTAGCTGTCTCTCATTTTATTCATTTGACAATTGGCAAACACTATGGCACACAGGATATAATTTGCTTCCCGGCAGTACTGGATGAGCACACCAATTTGGATTATTGCACACATCCTTGGAATATAATTCATATAATTATGTTTCCTTACATTCTGTTGACTAATTTGTTTGATATTTTACTTATCAAACACGTTCATGAAATTTCCACACGAGTTCTAAGGTAGGGGTGAGAATAATAGACACGGGTAGCCTCACGCCGAGGTATTGTGCTGTGCAGTTTGTTGAGTTCGAGTAAGTGGGATTTTCAACACCAGACTTGCAGCTCGCACTCGGTAGCATCAATCCAGCAGAGTGTGAATGGCTGTTGAAGTGTGTGTGTGCTCATTAGAGATTTAATGTGAATTGAAAGCACACCATTTGAATGTCAGTGCAGGTGCATTCAAATAGAGAAAGGCCCACGTCTATCAGCAGGCATCATCAGGCCTGAGCTTTTTGCTAGTGCTGTTGTTGCTAGTGGAGATGGAGGGAGAGAGAGAGAGAGAGATCTGTGACTCAAACCCTGCAAAAGGCTTGAGGTGTAACAAGCAGTATGAAATTTACAAGGTAAGCTTTGGCAACACAACAGCAAGGGTCATCATAAGACTATGAATTACTAGCACACCTCTGTCTCAGAGGACCACTTGAGGCTCCCTCAATGTGAAATAATTGGGTTGCAACAGTGAAACTGCTACTCCAGTCATAGTGTAATGGTGGCTTTCTGCTTTGTTTTGCTCTTACAAGACCACAGACACGGTGGCGACTATTAATCAATTGCTGACACGTGTAGCTGATGGCATAAAGAGGTAGATGGGTTCAAAAAGTGATCCACGTGGTCTTGGATTTAAAAAGAAAAAGAAGAATACTGGATACTTTGACATGGTAGGAGTAGATTTCTAAGCTCGCCACTAGGTGGAGAGCTTCTATGTGTTGTAGTGCTGGGCAGAGTCTTATTGGTGATTCGTTCATTTTGAACCAGTACCTCAAAATTTATCAAACTTTTTAGTTTTTCAAGTTTTTTCTTAGGTTGAGCTTTTCGACGTTCATAACTTCGAGCAACATCCTGTGTTCACCTTTTCGGCCAATAGAGGGCAGGGCATACTAATAATTTTGCTAGTATTGTGAGGGAAGTGGCAGTACATGGCATAGCTACTTCATTTTATTATTTTATCTCTAAAATCCTAGATACTGTCCAAGACAAGCAGCGTGCGATACCACTGCCATGTCGAATGACCGACTCGTTCAACAATGCACTACTTCCTCGAAGAGCGAGTTTGAAAGTGACATGTCTTTGTCGGTGAAGGTATAATACAATATATTGATTTAGCCTCCAGAGAATTAAGTTTGTTTACATGGTGATCAGTCACAGTGGTTCTGTGGCTCACTGTAGCCTGTACTTTGATCATTTGAAGCCATTTGTCTCAGTGTATTGAATGGGCAGGGGGGAAAGGCGACTAGTCGAACATCGGACTAATGAGCTTTGATAGGAAACTCGGAGTGGGAGGTTTGTTTTACTTGTACCAGTGCGTACCATTGCAGACTCGGTACGTTTCAAGCTTGAGATTCGTTCAAAGTTAGTTTGTTCTTTTTCGCCTGGCACTAATATGTTGTTTTGAGGGACAATGTTCATAGACTTCCATTCATTTTGGATACTTATTCACTTTCATTCACTTCTATCTGTGGCAGTGACCTATACTGGCCAGTAGTTGGCGATATCGAGCATTACACATATTTCAGTTCACTTCACAAGTCTTCAGAATGGTCGCTTGGTGATCATCCTGTCACATGCTCTACTAGCTGTGTCCAAATGGACGGGGAGACGTTTCATGGTTTCCCCCTCGTATGAAGAGAGACGAGACCGTTGGCTAGCGGCTATTAGGAGAGATCAGCTACCCAGTAAAACTACAGCAAGCATTTCATCTCAGGTAGGAGGGTCTCACATATGATACGTAGACAGAACATATGATGGACGTTATTATTACAACTCTGACTCCAGACCCACTTCCATTGTAGGCTTGTTGTTGATTGATCTGTCTTGGTTGATCAGGTGTAAGAGTTCCTTGTACAGGGCTAGTTTTAAATAGCAATAGCCTTAGCTAAACAGAAAACATGGAGCTTTTCCGGTTTAAAATTTAATGATTTCATCTGTCATCTATAAATAGTAACCTGATTAACACATCAGTCTTGTTGGCTGAGCAGATTGTGGCAATGCAAAATATTTATCAGAGCGGGCGGGTTGCAGTAAGTCATGCATGAATCAACTTTCCAATAACTCTTTGTAGTCGACCACATAGTACACAAATTAGATACATCTTAGTTGTGTTCATTTTAGTTATTAGAATAATTACTTTTACAAACATAGACAAGTGGAGCAGAGCTGACAATGAGATCCCTGAGGGGGCGATGTGAATGCCACGCACTTCAAGATTCACTCCCACTGAGACTAAAATCGTGGATAGGCCTAAGTAGGTTGCTGGGTCTTCTTTATTTTTGTTGTTTGTGTGATGTTGTCATCAGCTTAGCCTAGATGTTTGACATGATTGGAAATTGTGAATGTACAGTTGATGTACTTGGGTTTGATACTTATAATTGTCAGCTTCACAGACAAACCAGGTTGCAAGCTTGAACGACCACAAGCTTGGTTTCACTTGTTAAAGGTTCTGTTGCATCATTGTCAAGAATCAAGTAACTTTATTTTATTGACTTGTCGTGTCTTTGAGGAGCAGGTAGTGCATCCTCTCTGTCAAGACTTCAGCTAACTGAGGAGAAAGTCATCTTCATCGTCTTATTCTTTGCGCATTCCTCAAAAGGACAGGTGCTATCATGTAAACACTGTAAAAACACGCAATGATGGCGCTGCTGAGCAAAAAAAGGAGCATTAATCTGTGACTTTTATCGACCTCTATCGCCGACCAATGAATCGAAAGATCGACAGGTTTGTAGTTTCTAGTCCCAGCACAAGAGTGCAGGCTGTAAAGTGAGTTTTTGAGAGCTATAAATCTCAACACCTGGCAAAGTAAATGTTGAGTCACTGGTATTGATCAACAACCCTATTCAATTCCAGCAGATATATCACGGTCATTTGTGCTACGGGGAGCATAAAAATCTTACTTAGTGCACCTTTAAAAAAAAGTACCATGTGAAAGACCTGCACGGTCAAAATCATTGCACTGGAAGCTCCATTGTACTCAGCAGCCGTCCTAGTTCCCGTGCTCGTAGAGCCACGAACAGAGAATATGCCAACAGAGTGCAGGTGTCTGATTTGTGGGTTATATACTGTAAACATTGCATTTCTGAAATTCATAACGGTGAATCACATTTGCCGACCCGGAGACTGTGAATTGGCGCGAGCCTTTACCGCAAGGCTTTTTTGTCTGCGGTAGACCGACTTGGGTTGCCCGTGGCAGGACCCGATGCCTTGTGCGACGAGGGACATTTCCTCGTGTTGTCAGAACACCTCGGAACATCTTTCACAGAAACAATTAACCATGCCATCTGTAGTTTCCCGCCAGCTTGTTGTTCAATGTCAGCGTGTCAGCATCTCTCTCTCTCTCTCCCCCCTCCCTCCCTCCCACCTGAGACTGATGAGGAGCTAGGTCACAGCGAATTTAAACGGATCAGTTTAATTGTGTTAACAATCTCTTTTTATTCAGTTTTTCCAAGGCATTTTTCTTCCAAGGCCTTAACATGGTTTAGTTAATGGTAGATTGAATTGTCGAATCTATTTCCTGATTTGCCTTGAGCGTTTGACATCTGATGGGGTGATATTCATGGAGGTCTTTGGATACATTTTCATTGAACTTCATAGAAGAGCTGGTTTAATAAAGACTCTCTAATCCGCTGCACTGAGTGCTGTGGGTCTGAAGGTGATGGCTAACTGTACTTAACCGAATAGCGATATCCAGTTATCAATTGTAGAGGTCAGTGATACAAATATAAGGCTAGTTTTTTAGGTGCTATGTGCAACAATATCCACACCTATAATGTCCAATATCAAAATTAGTGGCATTTTTTATTAAGAGACATTACATGTGATAAGCCTGTTACAGCTTTTAGTGGCCCTCACACTATTATAACGTTATTTATACTGGTATTAGGTGTATATTTCTTCACCTCCAATAGAGGTTTTCAGGTAACACACCCTTCGGTGTCCATATCGGAGGTCCTCAGTTCTTGGGAAACAGCCAATTCTCTGCTGGACCTCCACGATGGCACCAGGTGAGGCTGGTAGGAAATATGTGACACAACTGCAAATCCTCTCCATACTGTATATTTAGCTCGCTACGGTGCATACTAACACTTTAGCACACTGTGCACATTTAGCGGACAGTGTGTGCTACAGTAGCTTTGCATCATCTCAAAAGCACTGGAGCAAAATAGCACACCAGTCGCGGAAACTAATCTTCTTATCGCCCAACGGCAAGTTGGTGAAAGAGCTTATACCTGAATTGAATGCATTCCGTTAAGTAAATTGTAACCAAATGCTCTACTCAAAAGTTTTTCTTCATGTATTGAGGGTCTGCTGTGTTGTTTTTTTTCTCTGCCCCACAGGTACACCGGTTACACGGGTAACAGCTACAGATGCTGATGATCCAGTGTACGGGAACAGTGCTAAACTGGTCTACAGCATATTGGAAGGACAGCCGTACTTCTCCATAGACCCCAACTCTGGTGAGTACTTCACTGTCGACCTTCATAGAAATAGATGTATTCTTCAACCATGTCCATCAAGTTTTGTTTCATATTTGAATTGAAGTGTTTAAGCAATTCAGGTATTGCTGAGTTGCAGGGCCACAGGGTGTTGCAAGACACCGATACACCGACATTATAATAGCACTGGGCATCACAGCTGCAGATATTTCGCCCATGCTGCTGTGTAATACTTTGAAGAAAGAAGGCATTTGCAAAAAACAGTTCTTCCTTCCACCCTCCAAACCCTTCAAGAACGTGAAAAAGATCCCAGATTGGGTCTTTAATTGCTTGTTCCGCTGACTTTTTAACTGCGTGTCTGTAAGCAATATGATTAAATAATGGTGAAATCACATTAATAAGAAATGAGATGGAAATCGGCTGCTCACAATTTGGAAAACAGCACACAATAAACAAGCTTTGAGAAAGTGAGTCTCCAAATTTATGTACATAATTAGGATGAACACTTATTTCAACACATAGAAATTGGACCCGTTCGCAGCGCGAGGCATTACAATCGCTAGCCATCTGCGACAGAAACGTGGCCATAGAAAATGCACTGAACGGACAATTTTGGGGATTAGCATGCATGCTTTGTGTGATTACGGAGCACATGCAGATGGCTCATTCAAGTGAGCCAGATGTTTTAATGAATGTTAATGAAAAATAAAAGGTAAGGGGAAAACAACCATTAGAATGCATTTGACACTTACAACGCCGCGTTCGAAATGAAAAGCATTCAATAAATAAATAAACATCATGCCCCAATTCATCTCTTGGTTAATGGTTGGTGGGAGAGGGGAAAAAAAAAAGTTGAGGCAAATATCTATGGAAATGAGTGTTTGTCTACCCTCCCTTTTCAGTGATTAGGAATTAATTTGAATAATTAACAATGATCAACAGAGATGAGAGTACTGCGTCTCTCAGGATGACTGGAGTGTGTGTGTGTGTGTGTGTGTGTGGGGGTGTTTGTTGTTAAGTTATGTGTTGTTTAACGTGAGAGTCAAGAGTCAGAGCTCACACTCTAAATTCAGACTGTTGATGAATTTACAATGGGAACACCAGGGGCCTGATATGTACAGATACCTGTCGTTTCCTTTAACTGTTCCTATGTTGAGCTTTACAAATTGGAAATACACTAGAAATCAACTTGTAATGGGTAAAACTGTGATACAAGATAATGATTTACTAGCCTGTTGCTGTATAAATGATGTACTAGCCTGTCTGTCATGTAGCTGCATGCATATTGTTTAGATGATACTCAATATAGCTCATAACTCAAGCCGTCTGTAACAACTGTAAAAACTAGCCTACTCCACCACGATGGCTTAAGCCCTAACATTTGTGGCAGCGCTGTCAATATGGTGTGTGATGTTCGTGTGCAGCGATGCACGATGGCTGCTTTGGTGCTGGTGAAGGAAAGTAGTTATTTTCTGGAGATGATGTATGCATCACCACAGAGCATTCCTTCATTGCTGTTGTCTTTCAACAATGGAATATACATTTAGGTGTGCAGAGTATTTATAAACCTGAATGTGTACAGTATGTGTGTATACATGTTTCCACCTACACAGGTCTTTAGGAGTGAATCTATAATTCACTACTAAAGTATTGACTTTTTAAATGAGGTTTCCCATGCAAGATGAATTTTCACGGTGTTTGGCGCTGAAGCTGCTAAGATTTAACTGGATTCTGGGCAGAATAACTCACTGCTTTACTTCACTATGCTGTAAACTCATGTTGAATGAAAATGTCCACACAGAAGGAAGTAAACCATCAGGGCTGTGTGATGACTGCTGAGATAGTCCCTCCAGCATCCCATTGCACTGGAGAAATTAAAATGATTTAAATCTCAAAATCCAAGTGAGAAGGGGAAGTATTTTGACGGGGAAGTATTTATGACTAACTATTGATGTATGAGAGGTTTTCTATTCACACAGATCCACGCAGAGAAACAGCAATAGTCGGGGAGGTTCTATTACTGGAGGAAATGTCACAAGCTAACTGAAGCTGTCAAGTTATTCCCTTCTCCACCAACAAATCACAACACGAATTAGCAAATATATCATGGCAATGTGCAAAAACATGCTGCCTGCAATTTACCACATACTGGCTAAGAATGCCTCTGATAATAACCCAGAGTAGGAGGCAGTGACTGTGGCTAATGCTTCATATGCACATCCATGTTTGTTTTGTTAAAGACAGTAAAAAGAATCCCACAGGAGATACGACTTTACTGGTCCCATAACTTTTCCAGAACTAGGGAAACTTTTTTTTCCGAGGTTGGTCCATCTTGACACCTCATCATCTTTGGCAGATGCACTGCACTGGCAAGAACACTACCACGCAGCATACATTTATTTATAGCTTTCCCATATATTATCACATTGCACCTCCTAAATATTGTAATATTTGATGACTACACAAATATTTGATGTTTTCTAATCATAAAAAAATCAGCCCTTATTTGTACAAATGCTTGTTTGAGCTTATAGTTGAACACGTGTGGTCATGCATGCATGTATTGACGCTGAAGATAAAAATCCCTTGCAACACGATGCATGCAAGCATGATTCTCTTATTTTGAAGGGTTAACCATATTTGCACATTGACACATTGCAGGGTGGAAACCTATCACACACATCAAGAATTCATACTGGCAGTAATCACTACAGTCAGCAAGGTCTATAAATTCCAAGGTTGAGACATAATTTGCAGAAGTAAATAAGTCATGGTCCACCGTGGGACCGCTGGTCTACGGCACCAATGTGCCCAACTGGTCCAAAATCGAATTATGGTGCTGATCCCATGGTCACCAAATTCAGCATTTTTTTGTCAAGGGCACTTGGTTGTTCAATCATTATTCTGTTGACCTGAATAATTTATCGATCTTTTGGGAAAGGTAGTAATAGTAAAAACTAATGGCTGAAAAGGATGGGGGAAAAAAATCATTACTAGCTAAACCATAAAACGGTAACTTCTAATGACAGAAGAGCAAAAAGTGTACTGGGTGCTGCAGAGAAGCTTTTCATTAAATTACAGTCTAGGTTAGTGACCCTTCTTTAAAGAAGCCATGGCTCCCGGTGAGGTCAGGTGACTGTGTTGTGAAAAGTAGCCAACTCTTCCCTTTCACATCCCCTAATCCTTTTGATGAGCACTGTTGTTGCGTATGACCTCCAAAAACAGGCCTGACCCCAAAGATTTTACTTCCTCTCCAAGAAACATCCGTCCCAAGAATAGAAAATGCAAGCACAGTCAACATCCTAACCCCTCCCGTGTTTTTTCATCACATCCGAGCAGATTCTCATTGTCTGAGACAGCTCAGGACCAAGGCAGGGTGTCATGCCAAAGCCTGGCTTTTATGAGGGGTTTTATATTCATTTGATGATCCTGCGGGCCTCTGTTTCCTGAGTGGATTATCCGTATATGCCGATGCTGAGCCCTTTTCATATTCAGCGCCGTGGCACAGTCAACAAAGTCCGTTCTGCATACAATATTCAAGATTATACAAGACAGACAGCATAATTCACACTCAATCAGAATACAAATTACTGCAGACGGTGGAACAACACATTCGAAAACAAACACAGCTGATTTGCGATGCCAGAGCCCGGCTCGGTCCTGATGGTCACACAGATCCCGCTTTCTCACCAAATAAACGTGTTAGGAAATTCTCTGCCTCGGCTTGCGGTTTCTGCTGCGGGGTCCTTGCTTTGTCAAGTCACGATCTTAAATAATGCGCGTTCTCTGCAGAGGTTGCATCATTCATAGAGAAGTAATGGGAGAGCGAGGTCGTTGCGAAGGTCACTGTTTCGCTTATGCATACCGACGTGTGCCATTACCGTGAGTACATTACTTATGTTTACACTTTGGCATTTATTTGGATTAATGTCGTCTGAACTGTCTCCTCCTCCAGCGACAATCAAGATCGCTCTACACGGGATGGATCGAGAGATGAGGGAGGAGTACCTGGTGGTCATCCAGGCCAAGGACATGGGAGGTCACATGGGCGGCTTGTCCGGGACCACGACTGTCACCGTCACACTGACGGACATCAACGATAACCCGCCAAAGTTCTCTAAAAGTAAGGCCTTGAACATCTCCTCAGTGAAGAGGAGAGTCAAATTCCTACAATTAAATAATTGATTCCCTGACTTGTAATGGGGAAAAGTTATTTTGATCAATAAGGAAATTAGTTCTTTTAACTGTTGTGTTGCCACGTGTTTATGAATTGTCTAACAACGATGCAGTGCTTTAAGGAAAGTTCTGGATACCAAAGAGATGCTTGTACCTTCCCAGGCCTGTACGACTTTGTGATCCCCGAGGACCTTCCGATAGGGAAGGCCGGCGGCAAGGTGAGGGCGAACGACAGGGACATCGGGGAGAACGCCAAGTCAACGTACAACATCATCGAGGGAGACGAGCGGGGCATGTTTGAGATTTATTCAGACACACAGACTCAAGAAGGGATCCTCCGACTGAAGAAGGTGAGACGTGGATTCTGTCTGAAGCTCTTTTTGTCTAACTTTATACGTTGGCGGCCATAGGACACATTTCTCTGTTGCAGACGGGTGTAAAGACGGGTGTGTTTTTACAATCAAATTATTGTCTAGTGTAGCTTTAACTGTCTCAGCTCAGTGCAAATCGTTTGTCTACTGTAAATGGTGTATCCCTCAGGTTGCTCAGGTTGAGTTAGATTTTGCTGATACCCACTTTACCTCCAGCGTAGACAGATGAACTGTGAGGAAACCCGCTGCCGTGTGTTACTTACACATCCATACCTGAGAGCTGCCCGGTGTTATCCATGTCTTCTGCTGCTGGCCCCCCTGAACAACTCCACCGGAGCAGTTGCTGCTTAATTGCTTTGCTCAAGGGTGCATTGACAGTAGTCGCTCAGGGAGGAAAATACTAAATTTGTCCATCAAAATATTCCCAGGTGGTCTGATGAAACAAACTGGCAATATTCCTGTCAAAAAAAAACCCCGGCTCTCTCACCTTGAACATCACCTCATAATGGCAACGGAAGTGTTAAAACCATAAAGGAGCGGCAGCGGCGATGACTCATATTGTATACTCGGCCGCAGATAGGATAATTACCCCAGGATCTCAATGACAACAATTTCACACAATGTAATATGTTTCTAGACACGCGGCACCAATATTTTTTTTTGCCATAATAAAAGCTGCAGCGGTTTGGGGCCCGGATATCATTACTTGCCTCTAGACATTTAAGACACTCAATCCTATATTTTTGCTCAATACTGAAGCCGGCGCGTGTGAAATTTACATTTGAGAACTCCATCGCATTTTAACGACGCTGTGACCTGCGAGCAAGTTCAGGCGCAGCTGCATCTCAAGGACATCGCCTGCAAAAATCAAATTGAGATTTCACAGTAGGGCATCAAAGACGCACATGCTATTTTTATATGCATGTATTCTGCGTGCTAAGTCCATGTATTCTCTCCTAGGTAGAAGATGTTTGCATACATTGAATCGTACGCGTGATTGATGGATGCGTGATCTTAAATCTCGAGTCGTGGTTGGTTCAGTGTCTGCAGAGGAAAGCCATACATCACTCAAGTGGCGGAGTGCCTTTGTGTTCTGATGCAAAATGACATTACCCCAAGGACATCTTGTGTGACTTTGTCAAACTGTGAACACTGAACTGCGTGGGAGGTGGAATGTATAAGAGCTGAGGCAATCTGCTGGGACTGAAATTCCCCGCCACTAAAGAAAACATGAGCGCTGGCGAACAAACTCGATGCCGAGTCATAAAAATCTCTAACTGTTGACAAAGCAAATGTCAAACGTGTTAGTCTTTTAGGCAACCTCCACTTCCAGCGTCCCGGGGAGAGCCTTATCGCTCCTCCCATGTCTACTCGCGTTCTCTCTGCGGTCCCGGATCGGTTGCCTACCTCACTAAATGCACGCTAGATGATGATGATGTGTAATGAAAACAGAAAAGCGTCTGCTAGCGTGCATCCAGTGTCTCAAGTCAAAAGGAGGAAGCGGTTGTTGTGCTTTGGCCCCTCTGGCCCCTCTTTATATCTGGACCAACAAAAAAACAAAGGATGAAGGGTTACTGTTTCACCAACACACCCCGTCCCCGTAAACAGCTCATCCATAAACCGCCATCTAACATGGAATTCAAATTATTAAAGATCCTTTGCGGCAAGGTTAAAACATATCGATCTGACTGAGACTGGAGAGGCACAAGCCAGGGGAGATTCTTTTTTTTTTTTTCTGTTTGGGTTTTAAGCTTTTTATCTGCCAGCCCCCAGGCCTGTCGAGGGATGTTAGTGGGATGCTGAGCTTTCACCCCGGCAGCCAACGCTGAAGTTTGATGTCTCTAAATGGCCTGCGTATACATACTGATGTGATGCTAAGGCTTGTGGGAGACTGAAGAGTGACACAGTAGGGGTGTTGGGTGTTGGGGAGGGTTGTTAACACAGGAGAAACAAAAAAATATATCTTTTTGTTTGTAATGCCATTGTCCCCACCCTTTTAAAATGTTGTGTTATATTCAGCCAGGGTCTGTGTAATGTGGGCTTTAAACCGCGGTCTAGTGGGAACACAAGAAAATATAAACTGGCTGTGCAGCCGTGACTCCAAAGTCTGCTGCAGAGCCCCACTGTTTTCCTTTTGCACACATGCAACCCTCACAGTCCTGCAGTAGCCATGTAACAGCACCACAGTGCATAATAATACAAATCAAAGTGTCTCTCTCTGGATTACTGGAGTTTAACTGAATTAATAATTTGAGCGGGTCAAAAAAAAAACAGCTCTTCTGATTCCACCGTTAAAATATTAGGCAAGATATTTTTTTGAATAGCGGCCGTGGTGCACGGAGCAGCTTGATAGTTTGGGATTTTGCAATTGATCGTGTGCAATGACAACGTTGTGCACGTTGAACAAGGGACAAGCAAATAGTTGTTTACCATCGTATTTTCCTTAAAACACAATGAAGAGGCTTTGGTGTAATTAATTACGGGGGGGATGTGATAGCAGCCTCTTTTTTACATGCTGTCAGAGGTGAAAATAATACAGAAAATGTTTTGATCAGTTAGAAGTACTGCTGTTTAATCACATTGTATTCATTCAAATTGACTTAAGAGTACTTGGCTATATAATTACGGAAGTAAAGTTAAAAAAAAACAAAAAACTCAAGTACTGATCACAAATCAGAATGAACGTGTTCGCATTTAGTTGGGGATGTAAGTACCAGACCTCATTGTACTCACTACACTAATGTTTAAAAATAAGACTTTATTAAGTAAAAATAGGAGTAAATCCATAAAGAATATATTCATTACAAGTAAGCACAGTTACAAGAAAGGTGCAGTCTTAGAAAAGTAGTGTTTCGTAAGTAAGTCGTAAGTTACTTTCACCTCTGAATTATTCTTCTTAAATGACGTTGAAATAATAATTCTTATCAAAACGGAAGGATTCTCTCTCTCTCTCTCTCTCTCTCTCTCTCTCTCTCTCTCTCTCTCTATCTCTATCCAGACACAACCTGGTGTCGGCTCTCGCTCTCCATTAAAGTGGAATCCTTCGAAGCGCATGCTGGCTTGAGGTCCAGCCGCTCTCTCTGCTGCTTTCTCAGCACAGACGGCAAGAAGAGAGAGAGAGAGAGAGGGAGAGGGGAGAGAGGGAGAGAAAGGGTGGGATGTGGGAGAGGGGGGGGGGGGGGGTTGGAATAATGAAAGTGCTCCAAATAGCTTCTCCTCTGACCGTGGAGGAGTGGGGCTTGGAGAGGCTGCAGGGGCTTCAGTCTCTCTGCTGGTGCTCTTGATGCCAGGAGTATGGAAGTCAAAGCCCCGAATCGCCTCCCCGTCACCACAGCTGCCGCCGCCGTCTCACAGCTGGACGCCCCCCCCCCCCCCCCATGGTCCCCTCCCCCTAGCCCCCCGACCCCAGAGCCCCCAGTACTGGCCCAGGCTGACTGTAGGGACCGCTCCATTCTCTCTCTAAAGCTGAATACATTTCTCTTTTTGTTCATCTCTTTTCCTCGCAGCCCCTTCTCTCTCCCCAAGCCAGCTCCTATCCCCTCAAGCGGCAAGGCCCAGTTTTGATTTCCCTATAAATCCTGGTTATGGAGCATGGAAGTGACTTGATCCCATTATTCTAGTAGTATGAGAGCGGCCAGAGGTGATTCAGAATGAAATTGTGACAGTCTGGGGTGTCCTCCGAGACGCCGAGAGAATCAAAATTTTACATTTTTCTTTTACATTTTGCAAATATTAATGACGAGCCGTCGGTTAAAGAAACACTGTGCTGCAATTAAAGGTGACAATTAAAGGCATGTGTCCTTTCCACGACAACATCTCCTGTCCAATGTTGGTATTTCTCTGTGGGAAAGTGACTCTTCGCACTTCTTCTCACTTGTCATTCATTTTATGCAGGCTGATTATGACGGCAATATGAAACCTCTAACAATCTGCCGTCACTGAGAGCATTAGCGGGAGCAATTGTGTTCTTTCATGGTGACAAAAGGGCTGAAAAAGAATATTTTCAGGTTGCACAAACAAGAAAATTACATTTATTATGACTGATTACCAAATTTAAATCAATCTGTGTTCCAAATACTGTGAGATAAATCCTATTTGCAGCGGTGTCAGGTTTCCAGAACAAAGCGAGGTGTTATTTCAAACACACACACACACATCCCCCGAGGTGAAGCTGGGGTTGTTGATAATAATCCAAATGTCTCTTCATGGGTCGGGGTCATCCAGCCCAGATTCAGACCAATGGGAGAAAATTTGGTTTTAACATTTTTTTTATTCTGACAGAGAAAACAAGTTATGTTGACTAATCAGGTTATGGATGCTCCCTTTGCTCTCTTTTGCCCCGCCCCCCCTCCTACAGCCTCTAGACTTCGAGACCAAGCGAGCCTACACCCTGAAAGTGGAAGCCACCAACATCCGCTTCGAGCCCAACAGCGGCGGGCCTTTCAAAGACACGGCCACGGTGAAGGTGGCGGTGGAGGACTCCGACGAGCCTCCCATCTTCTCCAAACCCATGTATGTGCTGGAGGTGAACGAGAACGCCCCCATCAACACGGTCATAGGGACGGTCAACGCCAGGGACCCGGATTCCAGCGGGAGCGTTGTCAGGTAAGAGGGACCGGCCGCGGTTGTCCACCCAGCCACTGAAAAACATTACACTGTGTTGAGCGACACGGGGACAAAACACCTGTTAGAACCTCCTGGTAGGGGATCTGAAATATTGCTGCCGACTGGAACATGATCTTGACTGGAACTTGAAGAAGTGCTCGTCCATGATAGGTTAACACCTTTTTTTCCCCAGGGTATAATGAGTTCTGTTTAATGAGAAGGACACTGAGCCATGCAATTATATCCCTTCATACCTGTAACCTTTTGAAGACGGTTGTTTCTTCGGCAGCGCGAAAGCAAGTCGATGATTGCTCTCGTTTCCGCAGAAGCCAGGTGTAGCGAGGGTGGACGTCGAGGTGGAGGCGAGCACAACTTTTTCTCTTACAGCGCCGCGGCCCGGCCTCGCTGCATTCTCCACCCGCGTGACTTATTCTTGGAAATACCACAAGGGCACCTTGAGGATAGGTTATACAGGCAATTTCTCTCCCTCCATCTTGGCATTTCATTAATTCTCCAGTGACTCGCCGGCCGCTTTCCCGGGACAACACTCAACAGGTTGTGTGTAATTGCATGGCGGGCAGAGAGCAGGCTGGGTTTCATAGATTGGCTGAGGCGAGAGCAGGGCCCGGTTCATTCTGCTGTGTTTTTTTTTTCTCCCCCCGGCAGCATCTTCATGTTTAGCGATGAGATTGCCGAGAGGAATTGAGCCCTAAGGTGTCCCTCCCCTGGTGAAAAGACGAGAAACTTTCATGTGTGACGACGTCTTTTGCTCTCTCTCTCTGACATCATTTTGTTTCTAGTCTGATTTTGTTTTGCAACACCGTTTTGTAAATTATCGTTTTAGTGATTGCATCAGTTTAGTCATTTTTATATTCTGAGGCAGATCTAAGCCCAATATATATTTATTCCACTTTCATATGGGAGTAAATTGCTGTGTGACAAAGCTGCTTTTTTTTCTGAACCGTGGAATAAGAGCTTTTATTTTGCTGAATTTATTTTATTTTATTCACTTCTGGACTTAAATGATTTAAAGAAACAATGACTCAACGATGTGCCGATGTGCTTAAAGATGGCGACGCCCTTCTTTGATGTCACACAATTTCCAGTTTTCGACATTTTCCAGTTTCCAGTTTTCGACATCCTCGCTTAGCCTACAGTTTTTTTGTCCTGAGGTCACTCGTTGTGCCCTGCTGCAAATACTTATGTTCATTTTGCATTTCAATCATCAATAGTAACATTTTTGTGGAGAATTGTAAAAAAAAACCTTGCTATCCGAGACAGGCTGGCGCATTATGTTCTGTTAACTGACTATATACGTGTAAGCGATTAATGGAAGGTTGCATCAGTGATCTGCCAGCTCCAGTGAAGCCACTGATCATTAGGAAGAAAGAGTCCTCAGAGATGAGGTTGAAATTGCCTTGACTCGCAACGAGACATTTTCCCGGCAGTGTGCATTTTGTCACAACAAATTGCTTTACCACAACATGTGATTTGCTTTGAAGTCTAAACATACCGATCCTCACAATGTGTGTGATCTATCGCAGATGTCAAGTGTCTTCTTTGTGGGGGGGGATGAGATGGAACAAACTAGGAGGGCTTAATACGATGCATTGCTCTCGCTGAAGACCATTTTGATTTTACTTCCTAGGCAGGGTTTGTGTTAGCCAGTAACGACGGGTTTCGGGCCGATAAAATGATTACAGTTTGGAAGATTTTAATCCTCCCAGACATACTGGCTGACAGAAGGCTGTAGCCTAAATAATGCCTCTTACAAGATCAGAAGTATGCTCTGAACGATGGGGAATCTGGACAACAGCAACACTAGGCAATAAGGCAATTTAGACTCGGAGATTCAGGCTGCAGTTTTACAGAGGCTGTGGTCTTGCAGGTCTCATCCAGGTGAAGTAAAAAAAACAAATTGTTGAAGGAGACAGTGAGTGGGTGTTTTTTTATTATTATTTATTATTATTATTATTATTATTATTATTAAGACCTGTTGTGTTGCTGTGAAACTCAGATTTAATATGCACCACAAGTACATCATTTCCATAAGCATTTTATTTATTTTCTCCTGTCATCGTAATGCATGTGGAGGCTTTTTCAAATTACTCCTATCTGTCCCAAAACTAGACTTTTAACATTTCAAATTTGACATTTTAATTATCTGAAAATGACACCTACCTGTTGATCAATTTCCACTTTCTGCTTCCCTCCCTTCCTCCTCTCTCTCTCTCTCTCTCTCTCTCTCTCTCTCTCTCTCTCTCTAATTCTCCCTTGCTTTCTTTCACACAAAAAAGAAGAAGCTGTAGTTAACATGGCAGCAGTAATAGCAGCGCTAGTCTAGACATCTTTCTGATCTCTACCATGTGAACAACCCCTTGAGTAAACCACTGATTGGAACCGCTCTCCACCTCAAGCCCCTGACCGGACCAGTCCAAACCAGTCTGAGTCTAAACCACTTGGAGCGAGTGCTCTGGTGGGCTCTGAGGTCTGCTGCACTCAGAAGACCAAAACAACCTTAGCTGTACTTAAGGCATCCAACCAAACAAGATTTCAGGCGCACTACACGAAAACACTGTTCCAGCATCGCTCCACTCTGAGACCTGCGCTCTGTTGTTTTCCACCTGAGTGATCACAAACAAACACGAATGTGACATTTGACATGGCGTGGACAGTCACTCAGATTGTGGGAGACGTGGGACTTCTCCTGCTTCTTCTCCTGAAAATGTTCCTTGATCTTATATCTCTTGTGACCTGAATCATGACGCAAACACGGCATAAGGGTAAATATCAGCCCTGGATTAAATAGTACTAATAGTGTTTTAAACCTGGATGGGATGGCCTGAGCGTATCAGGGCAGTTCAGATAAGTCGTCAATCAAAATTATATTTCACTGACTTTCCAAATACTCCGATTTCTGTCATTTTTTCCAGGTACTCGTAGCTCACCCATGAGACTTACTTGCAAATACAATTTGACTTATGTCTGGCAGTGGTGTCCACATAGTCTGATGAGAGAAACTAAACTGTATGACTGGATTAAGTATTTTTATTCCAAAATATCTGTGGTGTGACAGGCATTTCCAAAATCCTTGAAGGGTCTTAAACAAGTTTGGTTTGCATCTTTTTTTCGTCTTCTTCTTCCTCTTCTTCTATTTCCAATGAGGGAAACAGCTGGACTGCAAAGCTTTTTGCAGTAAGGTGTATAAGAGATGATCATAGCAGTGAGGGGGAGTGAGTTGCAGATCTTGTTGGGTAATTCTGTAAAGCTTGTCTGTTTTTTCTTCTCCAGGCTTTCCGATGCTGTTTTACCACAGCTGACAGCTGACACGTTGCATATGGTAATACAAGGAGTCACGTTAAAGAGACGCTTCTGAACTGAATGTAGCTTTAATGTCAAGTACACCTTCCTTTACGGGGGAGACGTTTTATTTCCCCTCCCCCGCTTTAACTATTTTGTTTGGATTTTTGAGGAAGATAGCAAGGGGCCTGGGATCCAACCTGAATAAAATGTGGTCTTACAACAAAACTGGCCAGCGTTCAGGGGACAGCAAAATTAGTTCTACATCTGTGATCCTCCCAGTGGAATTACTGACCTAATAACAAGCAGGAATGTCATGGAGGCGTTTTTTTCTCTGCGGTAACAAGAAAAGCATTTGTTCTCAATCTTCTCACCCCTTCCCCCCCCTCCCCCATTCACAAACACATTCACTCTCATTACATTACATTACAGTCATTTAGCAGATGCTTTTATCCAAAGCGACTTACAATAAGTGCATTCAACAAGGTAGGCAAGAGAACTACTAGTCACCAGAAATCTTAAGTGCATTTCCTTCCTAAACAAGCATCTAAGAGCAGAACCAGTGCTGAGGTAAAAGTGCAACAACAACAAATAAGTAAAGCAAATAAACGTCACGCATGAATAGAGCCTATGATAGAGACACGTGATATAATTTGGCCAATCAGCACAGCCATCTATTAGCCAACCATTCTGGCCATCGAAGTTTGGAAACATTAGTAGGAGGACATAAAAGGTCACGATCTCTACGATTCGCTTGAAAAGTAGATCGTCTTCAAGATCGATCACAATATAAAATCGTCAGATCGCCCACCCCTATCACACATCCACACAAACACGCACATTCTGTACTGCATGCACACGGCCGCGCGACCTTTAGTGGCTCTTATTGACATTTTGCCATGCAACTAGAGGTCATGGAAAAAATTCTTGCCATGTTTTAACCGCTGGCTCCATCCTCCTGCAGCGAGAGGTCGATTTAGTACTTTGCTGTTGGGTTGAATCATTGTCAGTGGGTTTGCACTCGATACTGAACCTCTGCCACAGCATCATCACTGGCGCTCAAGGTTGTAAATGGTGGCAGATGTTGCGGATTGCCGCAGCGGGTTTGTTGTGGCGTTCCAAGTCGGCGCATCATTTCCCTCCAAGTGGGTTTCAAGATCAGACAGTACAAAGTTTCAAGCTTTCCTATGAATTTATCTCTTTAGTTTGTCATTAAAGTAATAATCTGTGACATTTTTCATTCAAATAAATGTCTGCTTGGCTACTCCACATCACAGGTGGATATAACACATAGCAGTTCACACAGGAAGTGACGCGTTTTACATTTCTGGCAGCAGCAACAGCAGTTAATAAATAGGAGAAGAACTGGGCGGTTAGCATGAGACAGCGATAGACATTTTTTGATTGGCAAGGGATCTCTGGGAAGTGCAAAAACACCACAGCAACACCACCGCCGGGCTCCAAAGATGGAGATAAAAAAAAAAAAGGAGCATCTTGCACTTGACGACTTTTAGTATCTCTTATTATCCGTTTTAAGACGTACAGTACAACTACTGTCACATTATTGTGTCATTGACGGATGTTGAGGATTTCATTAACTCAACTGTTAGCTATATTTTTAGATATACAGACGCTACACTGCTGTAAACTATTTGTCTACTTGATGTTACTTAACTGTTGGATTGAGGTCAGTCCAATGCCATTTAAAGAACTAGAAGAAGTAGGGAAAAGCTGAAGAGAGACGACATACACACTCACACTCACATCACACTCAGGAAAGCCGCGCACGTACAACACCAGAGATCATTTTTTATTTGCTTTTAATTCTTTTCACATCACGTTGTCAGTTTGACTGACAGGTGGCAGAACATTTCAGGGTCTGTCTCCTCGCCTCCACGTGAGGCTGTCAGAGTTTGACTGGGATCCACTCAGTCTGCCGGAGAGAGGCTGCTCCCAGGTGGCTTGCTGCTGTCTGCCTGTCTTGAAAGTGCTTTGCGTCTGCAGGGCGAGAGGGAGGGAGGAGAGTCCTTGCGGACCTCTCCCAGCCCGGCGTCTAGAGGATTTTACACCATTTCATCTCAAAAATGGAAATGTCACGGCTCGGTACATCTCCCCAACAATTGGAATCTGGGCCAGTGGCTTATTTATTTCATTTCTCCCCCATTCTTGTATAAGCAGCACCCCCCCACCCCCCTCCCTCATATAAATTGTTGTTGTTGTGATTTTGTCTTTGTGTTTCATGGCGCTCTCCCTCTGTTTCTCTCTCCATCTCCATCTCTCTCTCTCTCTCTTGCTGTATCTCCTCCCTCTCTTCTCCCTCTCCCTCTCTGTCGTATAAAAACTGCAGGGTTCCTGTCAACAGGTCTCCACTGATAGGGATGAGCAGTTCCACTGTGAGATGGGATGAGACCCAGGGTTAGGAAGGAAGGGAGACGGGGTGAGCGGGGCTCCTGGTGGCGGAGGGATATCTGCGCGGTGGGGGGGAGGGGCTTGGCAAAGAGAAACCTCCGGGAATTGGATAGGGGGATTGGATTAGAAACAGCCAGAGCACCAGCTAGACAGGAGGGGAAAAAAAACGTTGTGACTCGTACTGAATAATGGTTTTAGGGAGAGTGGGAGAGAAGATTTGGAGGGAGGAAGAGAAAGGGACAGAGAGAGAAAGAAAGAGGGACCATCCCCCCGAAGACTTGTGTGGTACATGGTGTAATTAGCTCACGTGAGTCATCCGGGCCTTATGCTTTGGGTGTGTAGGATGTTTATGACAGGCACACATAATGGCAAATGAAATGTGTGAAATGCAAGATGACCCGTGCTGACAGCTTCTTTTTTAGTCAGTCGTGTGTGGGTTTGTCCTGAGAGTTGGCGCCGCGCACGCTGCGACATGAAAGAGCGATTTCACAGTTTCAAACGGCATCTTCAAAAATTCCACTTTTATGTCCATTCCAATTTCATACCCGATGCAAGAACTTTTCTGGAGAGTTTTCTACGACTTGCCACTGTATTTATAAGACTGTAAGACGCCGCTTCGTATTTTTCCCCTCGCAGTGAAGTGACATACGAGCGGCCATCTGAAAGTACATCTGTCTCTCTCTCCTCTGAGATAAACTTCCCTCTTTTTGTTTTTTCTTCCAACTCTGATTTTAGTGTGTCACCGTGCGATACAGTGAGGCACATGTTTTACAAAAGCAAGCTTTGGGAAGGTCTGCCGCCTCACCGGCAGGGCCTTGGAGCCGGGCCACCGCAATGCTAGTTTATGGTTTGCCCTACAAAATAAAAGCCTTGTCTTTTGGCCAAGACATATAGCATTAGTCAAGGTTACACATTACAAATTGCCCCTCCCCACACAGAAACCCTCTGTTGTTAGAGCATGGGTCTTCTGTCCCAACTCATTAACGCAAAACCTTTGGGAGCCATTGCTTGTTGACAGATCCCAGACAGGGTTAACAGCACCCCCATCTCTTACCCCGACAGAACGTCTACTAATGGTTTATTTGTAGGAGGGAGGCATCGCCGCGGCGAGAGGAGGGCCTCTCGGACCTTATTGGGGCTTGACGCTCCCCGCTGCTAACGTGAAGGCTGCAATTACTTCTCAGATGATAATTATTGACTTCCTACTGCTTTTAATGTGCATTAATCCACAGGTCCCTCTTGATGGATAGGGCCCCATTAGCCACGACACCCAAGGGACCGCATAGGACGCTTCAGCGGTGTGTTCTTCGGTGCGGTGTGGTCTCTGCACGACTTTGCGCCACTGTGTGAGATTTCTGATGATTGGTTGCCTTGGCAGGTACTTCATCGATCGGCACACGGACCTGGAAAGGCAGTTCAATATCAATGTTGACGACGGGAAGATCACACTGGCCAAAGCGCTGGACCGAGAGACGGACATGTGGCACAACATCACAGTGACCGCCACAGAAGTCAGTAAGTACCCTCTGCTAGCAACGATGTTTACCCTGTCCTCCTCCCGCTGTGCACACCGTTGCTGCAATTTCCTGTTTTTTTATAATCAACCCGCTGCAGTCGGACGAGGATTAAAACTGCTAGGAAGACCTGAGTGTATTCTGAGCGACTCCGTGGGTTGCCTCAGTCAAAGGAGCCACTGGACGGCTGCACACAATCCTCTGTATGGCAGCGCGGGCGCTTTGTAAAGCATCGCTTTTAATCGCTCCTCGAGTATGGCACAAACAATTAGCGTTTGAATCCGCGAAGGCATTAAATTTGTTAATTTGCTGAGTTTTGATTGAATTAAGCAGCTCAGTAGTCAATTTGAGGAAGTGCAGGAACATTAAGACGTATCAAATAAACAGTTTTAAAGACACGCTCCGCAGTGGATTGCTCCAACGCCAGCATCCATTACAGATTAAAGAACATCTGCGATCCGCAAAACTCACTGACTATGTAGAAAATCTTGCAGGCAGAGCTACAAACAGCTCAAACCATATGTAAGGCTCTATTTGCATACAGATTGTTTCAGGGGGGCTGTACGTTGTGATAAAACTTAATGTACCCCTTAAAGCTATTGGAATAGAAATTTACACAGCTTGTAACTCTTTTTTCCTCCTCTCTCTCTCTCTGTCTGTCTGTCTCTCTCTATCTGTCTCTGGCTTTTCTTAATCAAAGGAAACACACATTAATTGTCAGAATAAATGAAAGCCAGAAAACACAGTCACAAATATTCCGGCCGTGCAACACAGCAGACAAATCCCAGCGACGTAGCCGCCTGTCGGAGCAATTGAACGCGTCTCGTTTGATAAGGTGTTTGTCTTGTCACGTTTTTTTGCACCCAATACATTTAAACTGCATTTCCATGCCCGTTGGCAAAGTAACTGCGGCTCAAGATAGTGGCATCTCCGAGCACGCCTAATAGGAATTTGCCAAAATAAATATGGCAGTTTGCTATTCTTCACGGAGGAGGAGGGGGGAGGGAGGCGGGGTGTCCTCTCTGGCGTGAAAAGGAATAGATGTGTTCCCGGTTCTATCCCCGACGCCATTTGCCACCCAAACGGAGGCGCGTTCTGCCGCCTTGCACCAGTTGACATCTGACTAATCAGATTCTATTCCCTGTCTGCCGCGGAGGGAAAGTCACTTTTGTAGGGGCTCTTACTCGCTCTCTCTCCCTGCCCTACTCTATCCATCTATCACTGTCTATCAGGCTGTCAATTTCCACTCTCCTCTCTGCTTACCTCTCTTTTGCAACTCGTCTCCCGGGCCCAGCAGTGGGCATTTATTTCTGGAGCATCCTAAAGTCATGTCCGCCGCACCGTGACTCGCTGTTACTGAAAAAGAATATAGATATATTTGACTACTAAAGTAATCATCTGTGATGTTTTTCAGATAAATACATATTTGATATAACACAGTAGCGACTCAACCTGTACCCATTTCAAACCTTTTTCGTCCGCGTGTGTCAGGTTGCTCTTTCCCAGGATGTTTTTTTCCGACAGCAGCGATTTGTTTGGGATAACTAGAAGAAGAGCTGGGTGGTTAGCATGAGCGGCGATACCAGAGAAAAGAACAGAGCGCCACCTACAGCCACTCAAACTCCAGAAAATCAGACAGAAAATCCAAGTCTTGTCTGGCCTCATTTCCTCAGACAGACAGCCTCGCCGCTCAAGGCTGAAATATCAACTTGCTTGTCATTCGCATTTGAAATACAGCCGCTTTCCTGCGTGACGAGCGAAGGGACGAGCTAAACAACACCGGTGTCATCAGCTGTGATGACACAGCCCTCTCGAGGTCAAATTAATAGATAATTGCTTTAAAAGTTGGCATTTGCGCCACTGATTAATAAATACAATCGTTTACAGGGGCTCTCGAAAGGGACTGTCATTTACCGCTGATGAATAATTCCAATCAAAATCTAATCTAATTAAACTGCCTTTTATTGTTTTTTAGACTTCAGCTGCCACGGACTCATTCATATGCATGCTTTAACCCTCATGTTTTAAACATTACAGTGTACAGGGGATTTCAAAAGCACTTTGAATGGGTTTTTTTTTTTTTCCCGGTGCCGAGAATCCTGTTTTGCATCGTTGATACCAGCTAAAACCTAGATTGATGTGGCTTATCATCTGTCCTCCCATCAGCCCGGGAAATGAAGGGAGACATAAAGAGGAGAAGGAAAAAAAATGAAAAAATGAATTAAAACTGGGTCAGAGAATTTACCTGGGATTCTATTTTGCGACTTGTTTTATCCAGTTTTACTCTATGAATGTCTTTTTTTTAATCTTTCTGCCTCTCTATCTCTCTATCTATCTCCCTTTGTTCATTAGGAAATCACAGTCAGATATCCAGGGCGATCGTGGCCATCAGAGTAATGGACATTAACGACAACGCCCCTGAGTTCGCCACCGAATATGAGGCCTTCCTGTGTGAAAATGGAAAACCTGGACAGGTAAGGAAAAAAGGGGCCCATCCATCAAACCTACAACCGTTTACTTTCTCTCTCTCTCTCTCTCTCTCTCTTTCTCCCTCTCTGCCTTGCTGTCTCTATCTCTCTCCCTCTCCTCCCCTGTAATGATTGGCCACAATGAATTATAGGCTATTTATTTCGCTGGGAAACTACGGAGGTGGGAGCGCAGTCTTTTTTCCCCTGCAACAGTCCTCCCTTGACACAGTGTGTGTGGAGCAAAGGGGAAATGAGAGCAGTCAGGATTGATCAGAGTGGATCATAATTCAAGACTGTCTTTCATGTCCTCCTCCAGATGGCACAATGCTTCCCCCAGCCAAAAATCCTGGACAAGTACTTAGCATTCTCCTTCCCATCAATCGCCCTCATTCAGAGGACCTGTGTACAATAGGGAGCTTTACTGAAAGGGAAAAAAGGAACTGAAAAAAGGGAAACAGGCCTGCAGGGCCTGAATTCTAATTTCCAATCAATCATAAAGACATACAGCACGATAAGACCTATGATGACAGATTAACAGATAGAGCCAGGAGCCTGAAAGTGTGCCAGACTAGACAGGACCTCATTGATAATAATCTCAAACTCCAGGAATGAATAGGGCATATATTTCATCTGGTGTGAGCCAGCCAATGTTACAATGAGACAATTTGTGATGGCAAAAACAAAGTAATGAATAGCCTGCCTGCTCTAATGGCTTCAGGCCTTCCTCTGTATGTGTTTCTTTCTCTCTCAGGTGATCCAGACTGTCAGTGCAGTGGATAAAGACGACCCAGTTCAGGGCCACTATTTTGACTACCGCCTAGTCCCCGAGATGCTCAACAACCCCAATTTCACCATTAAAAACAACCAAGGTGAGGAACAACAGAAAAATACAGACAAGTAGCTGTTGTGTGACTTGCATGACTGAAGCCTCTGCAGATTTCTCCAATGGCTTTTCATTCTAATCTCTATCCCGAGGCGCGTTAGCCATACTGGAGATGAAATCTGGTGGATCAGTGTAGCTCACAATTAGCAGATGTGAAATTGTCTGGACACCAGTTTCTCTTTACTCCCCAGTGCGTTTTGAGGGAAACTAAATGAATGGAATCCAAATGACTTTTCCCTGGTAGTCTTGCAGCTCATTGTAGGGTGACTTCCTGGGAGCTGCAGCAATGTGGCAGATGGCACTACATTTATTTGCTAAATACTCTGATTGGTTCATCTCGTTCTTTTTTCCCCACCACCCCCCTCCATAACTCTCTGAAGAGCCTGTGTTCATCCTGATGTTGTGTAATGTTTTCTCCTTGGGGCAACAACAAAAAAAAAAGCTTCATATGGAACTATCCTCCTGTTTTGATGCAGAGGCTGCAGGCTAGCTAGCATAGGAGCTGCAACCTCTCTTTGACAGAGGAAACAGTTCATAGAAAATCAGGACATCAAATGGACTAGCACTCTTTCATCAAAAATGAAAACCTTCCACTGTGGAAACAGGTACATTAGGAGGAAAAAATAACAAGGCGCCAATGTAAAATCCATAAGCAACATGGAAGAAAGGGTGTAAAAAAAACAAAAAACAAAAAAAAACTCATGTGTCATATCAAGCAATAACCTGTCCAAAGAACAGACCAAATACTTAGAGGAAAAGCATTTAGATCCAAAATGTTTAATGTTTCCACTTTGAGAAAAATGCATTATTCCTTTCCATCTCAAAATAAAATCTAAACCATTCAGGATCAAATGCTAAGATCAAATACTTGACCTATGGTTAAGTCTAAAAAAGATATTATCTCTTCAGGATGATCTCCAGGTTGTGTGTCTTAGCAACAAATGAATCCCTTTCTGGCCCGCTTTTCCATAAATCATAAAAGGATAGAATGGTGAATGCACTATGAAACTTGAAAGAAAAATCCCTACGCTCTTGGAGGGGTTTTTATTCAATACTGAAGTGCTGTTTAAGATTTCCAGACTTCTGTTAAACGCTGCAAAGAATGTAAAACATGAGCTTGTCTGAAAACACCTTACTGTCTTACTGCAGATCAGCCTGTAAGAGCATAAGGTGCAGGTGCATGAACCCTGCCCTTTTTGTTAAGAGAATTTCATTATTTATCTTCAGATGATATTACAGATAATACTCCCACCAGAAATATTTCACCAGTAAAAGCACAGCGTTCTGGTAGACCAGGCAACGTATGGATATAGTGTATATACTGTATGTGCAGTGACTGCAACCAATGTAAATTGCATTCTGTGTTTTGTTTCTACTGCATACCATACCACACAGCCACACCACCTCTTGTGTACAGCAACACTAATGCTTAACAGTAGAGAAGCAGCCCCCCCCCCCCCCCCACACACACACACCATACCTGCACTTCAGTGACTATTTCTATCTGAATCGGCAGCTGTGGGAGACACTTCAGTGAAGGGTGTCAGGGCCCCTGTGAGCCTCTGTGTGCTGCTTTTGTTTGTGATGATGAGTCTAATTGTAGGGATTGTGCTGTGAAGAGGTTAGGGGTTGCCCACACCAGGGAAAAGGGCTCAGGTTCTGACCAGCTGAACACAAAGACGCCGTGGACTCTGACAACTCTATTTTTACATAGGTGATAACGCCATGAAGACTTAAAGCTGCACTAGGAAGGGATTTTATGTGAAAGTATTGTCAGCCTTAATTACAAAGTGGGTTCCATCCCCCCTAATTGAGACGCCATAGATTTGCCCAAATGAAGTTCTGGTGTCAGGTATGGACACTGGCGGGAAATCGTCTCCACACACAGGAAGTGACCGAATTGCAACTTTCGGTATAAAGCGATCCCAGACCAGCCGGGTTGGTAAACAGGAGTGTGATGTGTGTAGTTTACTGACTCATTTATGGGTATTGAAGTTGCAACAGTTTCCTCTCGCTGCCATTTGGAGCCACTAACGTGCTTTAAGTCAAATGAGGTTTTGCTTTTGTTAAGGTAAAAATGTTTCAGTGCATACGGCATCTTCATCAGAGTCCTCTTCATCAGTCAGTGTGTGATGAAACATTGGTAATTTGCACTCATAATAAAAAATAAATCATAGCAGTATTTTTGTGCTCCAGTGGGTTAAATCTATTTGAAGGTGATCTACATGTCTGTCCTATTCAGTCTCCTTATGTGGTTGAGCTGAGGGGCCTCAAATGTCTGTATATTTCTATTTTTACCTTCAATAGTTGCCAAAGCGACTGTAAGTGACCCGTTTAGATAAGGACAAGCCCTGATGTTTTACAACAGTGTAGTAGGCACTTCTAATGAATGATGTAAATGAAATAGGGCATGGTGATGATCAGAGAGCAGACTGCACTGCTTTGGCAGCACGAGTAAAAAAAAAAAAGCCTATGTACACATCAATTACATATAGAGCAAAGCAAACAATTCTGCGATGAAACACTCCACCTTTTGATTAGGTTCGTTCTGTCAACGTGGATATTTCAACATGGCCCATCTCTCCATATAGTATATCAGCAGATCTATTTTTCCTCTCACTTCAATGCGCCCTCAAGCAGAGAGGCAAAAGGTTAGACTATCAGAAATCTTGTACATTTTCCATAAGATCAGCAGGAGCAGATTCTTATGGGAATGCAAGTGTTTGATAATGTGAGCGGGGTAAGGAGAGCCAGCTAATGAGCAGGCAGCTTCACAGAAGTGTCATCAAAGAGCAGCTGGCACCTCTCTGGGTCGACATGTGCCATCTTCTAAGTCAGTGTCGACTGCAGCGGTCCCTTCATTTCCTCGGCTTTCAAAAGGGGGATGACAAACTCGGGCTCGCTTTCCTTCAGGATTCCTCGAATTGGGCTGTCGTGAAAGAGAGAAGGTGGCTGAAATCCATCAACAGTATTGGAATGTGAGAATGCTAAAAAGCCTTTTGCGACGATTGATGTGAAATTAGTTTACCCTCATGCTGCACTGATCTTCACACAATTTAATAATAGAACTTCCGTCTGTCGCTATCATGAATAGTAATGGATTTTGCGCTCATCCTTGCAAAAATTCATCGCTGGCTTTACCTCTCTCCAACAGACAATTCAATCAGTGTGCTAGCCAAACACGATACCTTCCGACGACAGAAACAGGAGATGTACTTCCTGCCAATCATTGTGACAGACAACGGGAATCCACCAATGAGCAGCACCAACACCTTGACCATCCGAGTCTGTGGATGCAGCAAGGAGGGCATCGTCCAATCGTGCAACGTGGAGGCGTATGTCCTGCCTATCGGCCTGAGTATGGGAGCTCTCATCGCCATTCTGGCCTGCATTATACTACTTTTAGGTAAGGTATTCCTACTTTCCTCAAACGTTTATCCTAACTGTTACTGTGAAACAGGCTTACAGACCTACACAAAGAATTGCACATTCAGGTTACAATGGACACAATCCACTTACAATGTCAGAAAGTCCATTTGTCACGTTAACAGTCAAAGCATGACCTGGACTTCTTCTCTTTCTTTCGACAGTAATTGTAGTGCTGTTTGTGACCCTGAGGAGACACAAGAACGAGCCTCTGATCATCAAGGACGACGAAGACGTAAGGGAGAACATCATCCGGTACGACGACGAAGGAGGTGGCGAGGAGGACACGGAGGCCTTCGACATTGCCACGCTGCAGAACCCGGACGGCATCAACGGCTACCTGCCGCGCAAGGACATCAAGCCTGACCTGCAGTTCATGCCCAGGGCGGGCCAGCACTCGGGCCCCAACGGCGTGGACGTGGACGAGTTCATCAACGTGCGGCTTCATGAGGCGGACAACGACCCCACGGCGCCGCCCTACGACTCCATCCAGATCTACGGATACGAGGGCCGGGGATCCATCGCCGGCTCGCTCAGCTCACTGGAGACGGCGTCGTCGGACTCGGACCAGAACTATGACTACCTCAGAGAGTGGGGTCCGCGCTTCAGAAGACTTGGGGAGCTCTACTCAGTGGGCGAGAGCGACCGAGAGACTTGACCTATGGTTCGGTAGAAAAAGACCTTTCTGATTTTTTTCTGTCCACATACTTGTGTATTAAAGATGCTAGGGGGTTTGCTGGCTTTTAGAAACAGCTGTTTAAAAATGAAAAAAAAAAGTTAATAACAAGGGGGGCCACCTTTTTGTATTCTTAGAGTGAGGTATAGCAGTCGTCATCCACTACGTCAAGCGCATTGTAATTGTTGAGCCAAACAATGTCTTTATTAGGAGATCTATGATTCTTGTGGAGTGTAACTTAGATTCCGTCGTGGAGTGTCTAGCAGTATTTTGGGTGTTTGTCATTTGCCGTGACTGCCAGAAGCATAAAAATCCTGGGATTGCTGGTAGTTGCCTGATGAAAGGAAAGATGGACGTTGTTGGGTGCTCTGAAGCTTGATTGGACACCATACGCCATGCTCCATGGACGCCAGGCTGGATCACAGAAGCTACAGAGGGACTTCATATCTCCACCAGCCACCCAGCTAAGTAAAGATCTGAAACAAAATGTAAAAGCAATATATGGTCTACATTACAATGATGAATGTATGTATGATTTAAAAAAAAAAAAAAGCATAAAGGCAAACCACTACAAATATTGGCTTTACGGTGAATTTGTTATCATTTGATATGTTCTCGGGTGGCCACATTTATAAACTATCTAAGCCCAAAAGGCTTTGCTTTATACAACTCTTTGTATTTACACGCTACAGGTGTGGGTTGCAAGTGTTACTAGCCTATAAAAGACTGAAGTGAAGACAAAAAAGAGAAATGTAGAAACTCTGAGGCCTTCTTTTTACAGAAGCAACATTAAATACAATTGTAATCAAATGTTTTTTGACAACAAACGTGTTGATTCTTCATTATTGTTCTATGAGTTTTTGTATATCTGTTCTTATATCATTTCTTTTTCTGTGCCGAAGCTATGACGTGAGTGTGTTTTAGATTATTTCACATTCAGCTGTTTTTCAACCAGTGGAACACTATTTCATGACAGCCAAACCATTTGACGCATTTATAGCAGTTGAAGATCTAGCCTAGATGTAAGCAGGAAAACAAGAACTCTAAGTAATTGTAACGATACAGATGATCCAATTGAATGGGGATCGCAGGAACGGGACCTTATGGACACATGCCAATTGTGTGTAAAATGTATAGCATTATATATTCTGAGTTACAGCCGGTGACCGTCAGAGCACAATAGCTGGAATGATACCGGAGTATGTGAATATCTGACCCTCTCCGGGCATCAAATTTCATTTAGGAAACACAGATTGCATTAGCCCGAGAAAATGAAGATACCAATACAGACCATGTGCATATTGTGCTTACACTGTATGATATAGACAAAAAGACATGTACTGTACATAGAGTTACTGCTAACGTCATTAGCTTTCTATGAGGTGGTAGGTTTTGTCTCTGCACGTTAGCTCTTGCACATAATGAGAATCTTTAATGGCACTACAGCTGCGTGCATACTCAATTTGTACTGATACAGTATTATGGCAGTTCTCGGTAGACTAAACAATATATATGAAATAGTCCTACATGCAGATCATATTTTCTACTGTGCTTTAATGCTTATAAATGTGTATGTTCAATTATTTACTCCCTGTACTGTAATCTAAGATACCCTGTATTGTTTCCTACTTTGTGAAATATATTTTTATAAATATTGCTGAATGGGTGTGGTTTTCTTATGCCGATGAGAGATCACTGACAATCAAAAGTTGAACGTACACAATTAAAGGAAAAATCCACCCTAAAACACTTAAACACTGTTAAGAAACTGCATTTCTGGGCCCATTATCTTCCATTTTGTTGTTTCTTGGTGTATTTGTCTTATTGACTACTGGCCCAATGTCACAGATGCAGATGTTTCCAGCAAAGCTATAATGGAGTTTGACAGCAGAAGAGTTAGCTATCTAAAGCATCAACATCAGATTTTGGTGTCAGACCCTAAGAATGAAAGTGGAAGGGCTTCGTTCACCATTTTGTACCAACGTTCAATAATCATGCATGGTAGAAGAGATACCAATTTCTCCACCGACAGTCAGCCTCAAAAGACCATAATGCAATGCAGCCATATGCATTTTTAGTAAGGGGCGTGACTCATTGTTTCTTGACTAGAAAAACTCTTGCTCTCGCTTGCATGTGCTCTCGCCCTAACTATGCTATCGCTAATGCTCTTGCCCGCCACGTGAAACAGGTTCACGTCCCATTTTCTGAAGTAGAAGCAGACAAGACAGTAAATTACAACACTTCATCACAAAATAACTCCTGATCATCACAGATTGATGATATATAACAGTGTAAGAGGATCTGAGGCTGGAGGTTTCCTTTAAATGGAAGTACAACTGGACAAATACACGATAGTTGTGCAGAATCTCTAAAACTGCTTTAGTCAGTTTTCTGCACCCTCCAGTATGTGATAAGGGAAAAGCAGCCCTGTAGCATTAGAATATTTCCTAGACCGCTCTTCACTGAGTCACCTGGCATAAACACCATCAACATCATGGCTATAAAACACCAGCGAGAGAGCAGAAACACAGCAACGGGGAAAAATGTCAACTGCTTATCATTTCCCCTTCCAGCAGCTTTTCCTTCACTTGAAAATGTCTCTGATGTTGAAGGCAACTCTTTATCCCTAAAAGTTGCTGGTTTTCTTTTTCAGAAAATATACTGTCTTAAGGACATGTTTTATCAGTTTGACATTATGAAGTTGGGACAACTTTAAGAAGCATAGTGTCCAAATAACTTGTGCGACTGAGCGCGCTGTAGGGAACACAGGCAATTAAAAAGCAACAGGATTGAGCTCAACCAGAAACAAACAGCACATCACACAGAATATACAGTATATTGCTTGTCAGTTTGTGTCGTCAGTTTGGCAGTTATTTGTTATTCTTCTAAATTACAATATGCTGTTTTTATTCAATTAAAGCAGCATCATTTGCATCCTATCAATATCTGTGTCTCATCAGAAGGAAAAAAAAACGCTTGACGCCTGTTGTGGATTAAACCCGATTTGTTATTCCCAGTTCTGAGATTATGTGCCAAGGGAGATAAAAGTTTTGCATGAGAAAGGCCTTGATTATATTAATTAGACTGGGATACATAGTGGGATATATGGTGTCGTATTACAGTAATACTCATTTGCCCTTCATTGTTTTCACTAAACAAAGGAGATTAGATGTAATGCAATTTCCCATTTTCTTACATTTTTTGATTTCATTTTCCCTTTTTTATTTATTTCCTTTTGAACGTCAGCAACTCTTTGTTAATCTTGTTGAAAGATTAGACTTTTGTTCAGTTTTATCTGATATTAAGTCTTCTCATAAATACATTTTTAAAAAAAGCTCCTGATCTTATCAATTTCTGCCTGTGCCTATCTGAAGTCAAAGGCACACAAATCCACTTGCAGGCATGCATGCCTGCAAACAGAGCATGTGCGCACACACACACACACACACACACACACACACACACACACACACACACACACACACACACACAGAGGACAGGAGAAACTGTCCTTGTTTCCAAAATATCAGAAATGTTCTGATGTGATTCCACATTCCAACATGCATTCCCTTTTCCAAACTTGCGTGAGTGACGTGGGTGATGCGTTTGCCCTCTGGGATTGGTTGTGATGTAAAACCCGGAGGCTGCTATCTTTATGCACCTGATCCATTAGTCAAAAATCAGCCGCGGAGCACATTTTACAGGCCGATATCTCCGACAAAATGATAGCATAAATTGTTTTTCCAGAATGCGCGACCCCGGCAGGTCAGCAGACTCATTTGTAGTCAATCTTCATGCACCCCCACCGCTGTGTACGGCTGCAGGTCTGACAGAGGTTGCCTAACTAAACAGTAAATCAAATTATCTCCTCACTTTTGTCACGTAATGGAAGTGTCCCTCGGGTGACAACCTTGCACTTGTTGTTCCCTGCTGATATGTGCCAGATTTTATAAGGCGGGCCGGGGGCTCTGGATGGCGTGGTGTGGAAACTGTAATTACTGTTGCCCGGCAGAGATGCCCTCAGTTAAAAACAAACGTCGGTGCATACAAATTAAGGAAAGGCTTGATGTTTTGGAAGGGTTCAGCACAGCGTCCGGTCTGGCTTTTGAGATACGTCTATCATGGGTGTGCACGGCATTACTGCCCACGTGGGTTTACTCCAAATATGCAATTTCACTGTTATTCTTTTTCCTTTCTGTTCATTCCTGTTACAGTATTGAGATGTGACTGTATTGAGATGTGTCTAGCCTGATCCCACAGTTCAAAAAGCCTTTGCGATATCTACCTGAAACTGGCTTATTATCCTCTACAAACCCTTACATCTCACTACATAGGAAAAAAAAAGCAATTTCTCCCAGACAAATAGATTTCTTAACTTCCGTCATGATAACAAAGCCCCAAAAGATTTGACAAATAAACACATTTCTCTTTGTTATATATAATTATTCATCAATTATGATTGAACTTATTCAAGCACGATAACCTTAACTGTAACTTTTTAATTAAGCTCCATCAAACAGTGTTTACATGCCTATTTTTTGCCCACTTTGATCTTCTGAGGTTGCGGAGAGAAATGTTACACAATATCACTACGAAAGAAAAACAAACCAAACGGCATGATCAGGTGCAGCTATATGTACTGAGAATAAGTGGTCCAAAGTAAGGAGAAGAAAACTTATCATCAAAGATTAAAAGGTAGAGAAAGTTTGGGGCCTGTGAAACGCTCTGCACTAGAAAATGAATCACGCTAATGGTGCAACCGATCTTTGTGTTTTCACCAGTGGTCACTGGACCAGCAAAACCACACAAACACCATATGGTCACTGCTGCTGGTCTAATTCGTTCTCAAAGTTTTGTTGACATGAGTGACTACGAGGCCAAATCTAATTCGGCACACTGTGGCACCCGGTCCATGCTCTGACAATAAACTTCAGTAAACTAACGGACAAGAACGGAGTAAATAAAGCTGCTGTGATGATTCACGGCACATACAGACCGCCTCGCTTTGTGGAACTACACCAGTCATCTCTCCTGGTATGCAGGCATGAAAATATATACAATTAAACCTATTAGCTTACGAAAGAGATACAAACAGATCTCAGCCAAACTCATTACATGATAAAATCAGAGCATTTTATGTTCAATGTCTCCTTAGAGAGGCAAAAAATCAAGCTCAAAGTCAGAATTGCAACAACATCGATAGCAACCCGGTGAGGTGTACGCGGGCGCTGATGAGGAGGCGGCGTGACATTTGCACAGACCTGATGTGCGATCTATGGTATAACATAACCACAGGCCTAATTGACACAAACAATAAAAACACTTTTTCACAATAATGGCTTGATAACGAGACTTTTTATGTCTTGCAACGCAGGATCGCGAGAACATACCAGCAGTTGAAAATGTGAGTGTGTGTGTGTGTGTGTGTGTGTGTGTGTGTGTGGGTGTGTGTGTGTGTGTGGATTGGGAGAGTACGGGCTAGAATGTGAGTTTGGACAGCCAGAAATCTCAGCACCAAGTCATCATTGATTCCCTGGTATTCAACAACCCTATCAACCCCCCCAGGAATATCATGGTCATTTTGTGCTTAGTGCCCCTTTAATTCAACACCTTTTTCTAGTTTCGCTGGAGGAATTCAGTGGAGGAGAGGGGAGAGAATGGCTGTTGTTGTGATTGGTTAGCCGCTAACACAGTGGTGCTGATCATGCACTGTGGAGTGTATAATTGACCCCCTCTTGCAATTAGCATTAATTAGCACCTCTGTTGGTGGATAGCACAGCTAGCATGGCTGCTCCATAACTGTCCCGCCGTTTGTACTCTGCACCGACGTCTCAGCTGCAGCCAACTAACTGTTGGAACCCACAACGGCCCTCGGCTCATCCGGTCCCCTCACGGCTAGCGTTGGCCCCAGCCACTGTTCAGAGTCACGGGGATGAAGGAGGCCGGGCCCCGCTGGGACTGCCGACCGAGCCTCGCGAGCAGATGCGCGGGTTTCGGGTTTGCTTTTTCTCCTTTCAACACTCCGTCGGAGGTCATGACATCTGGTCAAATTATTTCACAGCTGGGCTTCGGAGGATTCATTTTACACTTCTTGACAGTTTCTTTTCACAGAAAGCACTTGAGGAAAGAAGTTGAGGCTTTATCATTATGTTCTCCCGGCGTATTTTTTAACCCCACAACCTCATATGCCCTAAAGCATCCGGTCCTTTCCGCAAATGGAAAAAAAACCCACAAAGATTTTATACGACTAAGCAGGAAAAATATACTGCACTCATCAATTGCTAAATCACATGAAGAATTATGGATCCATCTGGTGTTGCCTGCTGAGTTTCAGATACAGTGGCCAGAAAGTACTTCACAGCCTTAGACTTTATGCACCTTTTGCATTTTTTGATGCTGCAAGATTATCTTAAGTACATTTGTTTATTACTATTATTATCATTTAATACACTTTTGATAATTTCTATCAAACTGAGAAAGAGAATTGGGGACAATTATCTTACTTTATTTTAAAGTGCAGTGTTCAAAGCATCTTACCAAATTTATACAGTGCATATAATAGTCTAGTGAGTGTTCAACCCCTGAATGAACGTGGCTGAACAGACAAAGAAAAGAGTGGCACCCACAGAAACTCAAACTTCATCAACAGAAAATCCAAGGAAGACGTAACAGATTCATTATTCAGAGGAAGGCAAGCGTGCTTAAAATGAAAGCCACCGCCTCCGAGCCAAAACTAGAGTGAACATCGGCATCGCCTTTCCCAGATGAAAAGCGATCCACGCTGAGAAAAGATGATGAGGAGCGATGCAGATGCAACTCTATTTCTCTTACTGTTTATTAGCTGCAGTCTACATTGAGTGTTTTTATTATACCGGGAACACCGAAAGTCCCCCAAATCAAGAAAAAAGAACCAACAAGACTATCACTTAGCATTTCCAATCAAGTATTAATCAGACTTCATTTTAACAATTTTGTCTGTCATCCATTTAACAAAGCTGAGACCAGGTCCCCTCAGTATATCATAACGGGCCCTGATGGGATTTTAAGGTGAAACCCAGCACAGTGTTGGATAAGTGGCTCTCTTACAGAAGCCATTCCCTGAGCTTTCCAAAGAAAATGCAAAACCTCACCTTCCTGCCGCTGTATGCAAAGCATAGAGGTTGAAACTTCAGTGAGCTTTTCTTGTCCGATTTCTCCAAAGTCTTTAGTGGTAAAATAATCATATTTTGAAATAATCTTCAAACAAAAGTACAAAAGGTCAGTAGAAGCAGATACTTTTTCTAACTGCTGTATACATTTCACAACAGCTGTACAGTGGAAATCATCCACCACGTGCATTTAACCCTGCAGATGAGTGGAGGTGGAGTACTATACAATAATAACTATACGATTCTTTAGAATTGAGGCTTGTTAGCCTTAGTTGTCTGTAGCATGCTAGCTGATGTTGGTCGCTAGTAGATAGCATGTTATAAATAATACTTGAATGGTGCTTCCTGTCTGATGGTCCTGTAGATTTATGACGGCGTGGCCTGATGTCCTCTATAGTCACCATTGGTGGGCTAATGCATCATTTTTTGACATCTGAATTGAGCTTCTGTGTGAGTGCACACCCTGGATTATAACATCAAAGCCTGTGTGTTGATAAATGCAATAGACCAACCATTGTTTTTTATAATATATGAGCAAATCGTTTGGTATAGCATGCTTCTAATGTTGGCCTTTTATACAATAGTAAAGACACATGCTTTCTTGGATCTTGTTTGGTCGAGGCCAAAAGGGCATAGACCCATGTGATTGGATACCTTAGAGATGTGTTGTGTTTGCTGTGTTGAAGATGGATACGAGCAACAAATAAATAGAAATATCAGTATGGCTGCCAGACAGAATTCAACAATTTTTCCTACCCCTATTGGACAAATATGAGCCATATAGTTGCACCATTATGAACTTTAGTATGCTTTTTTTTGCAGTGATGTAGTGGTAAACATAAAGGTCTATAAACTATAACCTGCATACATAAACCACCACCAACAGAGACAAGAAGCAATTATATGTTTTCCCATAAAATACCCTATTCCTCATCCACTCAAATTATATAGAAATCCAGCAGTTCTTTGGTAACCTCGCGGCTTTCCGCCACACGATCCACTGATGTTCATGCTTTACTATTTCATGAGGTGCATCAACTTCAGGTTGCGGGGTCTTGTAGAGATGCCGTCTCTCTCGTCGTCACCTTTGATCGCGGCATGCATATTTCATGACCGATGTAATGTCAATGAGTCTTAGACTAATCCACCTATGAGTCAGGGGGGAGCGCAGGGGGGAGGCCGGGCGAGCACATCCAATGATAAGGGTGAGTGAACTCAAACAGACCGAGATAAATATTGCATTTTACGAGAAGGAGAGATAAGACACAACGCGATGGAGAGACATGGAGACAGCATGTGGTGAGATGGTGAGGAGGATAGTCCGTCGGACAAGAGAGAGTGGGCGAGAGACAGCGACATAAAGCGCAGCGGGGGAGTGTAAAGGTTGTTGCAGGTCAACTCCCAAGGCAATTCTAGTCAAGTTTACATTTTCCAGCGGTATTGACCCTGACGGCGTGGCAATCTGCAAGACCTTGTTGCTTCGTTTCCAACCCATGCATCATTAAAACCAATTAAGTTCCTCAAACAACGTGGATGAGCGTCGGTGAAGCTGAATTTGAGGGGAACCGCTGCGTGTTTTAATCATTCGAAAATATGCCCTAAGATCGTTTGTTTCCTCACGGTGTGGCCGCGGGGAGAGGAATCTAAAGACGCCCTGGTGAACCGGCAAATGCCTCGTACTGTATGTACCGCTCAATGGGAGAGCAGGGGAATACAGAAACAGACGTAGAGCAGCCAGATCTAATCTCAATGATAACACAGGGAGACATGAGACGCCTGCTAATTAGCCAGAAGTTGTTTTTTTTGTTTCTCTCCTTTCTCTCCAACAGCAGAAGGATAGAAAGAGTACTTCAGCTAGGATCTATATTCCCATGGACACGTGTTTGATTCCGGGAAGTGTTTGATGCAGATGATTTTTGCCTCAAAGCGTCTTGTCCCGGCGCTCCTCGTAGCGACGAGACACCGGATAAATGATTATTGGGTCCTCCGTTCCCCCCCAGGCGGCAAAGGGAGAGGTTATGTGTTAATACAGGAAGAAAGGTTGCATTTTACGTCCAATGATTAGCCTTCTCAGACCTAATTATGTCCCCTGGGACACCCAGCCTCCTCTCCTCCTCTTCGCTCAGACCCCTTTTTTCTCCTTTCCCTCTTCTCTGAGTTTTTTTTCCCCCTTCCTCCTCTCTTTCGCTGCCTCTCTCAAGTAATAGACACTCTGGATTCGCCTCTCTTTCAACATGAGCAGCAGACACTCAAACCTTTTTCCCCCTAGTAACCCAAGAAATCCTGGACCGCCTACAGTGGTGTGTGTGTGTCTGTGAGTGACAGAGAGAGAGAGAGAGAGAGACAGAGAGAGAGAGAGATTGAAGTATGGACAGGGAGACAGGAAAGAAAAAACTGCATGAACATTGCTGATTGTTGGGAACACGAAAGACGAAGAAAAAGAAAAAAGTGAGAGAAAAAGACAGCGAGATAGAAAGAGAGAGAGAGAGAGAGAGAGAAATGATTTCCACTACATTGAAACCCTTCTCCCTTGATTGTGCATCAATCCCTGGCTATCTCTCAGCTGCAGATGGAAGTGAAGGGAACCTGATTCCACCTCAGTCTGAAATCTGAATAAAACATGTTCTCTGCTTTACAGTTCAAGCCTGCAATAACGCAGGCCTCCTAGACGTCTGGGGGCGGCAGTCCAACAGATGCCAATTTGGCGTGCTCTGTGTGTACCGGTGGCGTGATGATGATCGTCGAATGTGAACATGAAACCTCTGGGACTACAAGCCTTCACGATTTACACATCCTCTGCTTCACGAAGGGTTTCTGGAAGTTGAAAGGACGCTAGGCCAGGTTTGATGAAGGCAAAGATCAGATTTGTTACTCGGAAAATATTATACAGCATTATAACTATATCTCACTTTTAAAACACTACCGCTAACAAACACTTAGCGAGGCCTACTGTAGTAACGGAGGACTAAGCCCTCTTACAACGAAGACGACCAACAAACGATGTGCAAAACCTAAATCAAACAATCTGATGTTGCAAAATGACACGATTTACCTCATCAGGAAACTAGGGAACATTAAATACATATTTTACTAGCTAGCCAAACGCCTCCATGAGCTGTTTGGATTGCAGAGGAATGTGAAATGGAACTTGTATTGCAACTGCAGTGAAAGCTAGTCAGCAGCAGCAGTAACTTACAGCTATCAGCTGGTCTATAAAGGTTACTACCACAGACATTTAGACATGGCAGCTCAACAAGGACCTAATGAAAATACCACACTGTCAGCAGACGGAGATGCTGACTGGCTGGTAGAAAATTGAATGATCTAATATATGGTGGAATTTGACATACATGGGGTAAATGGCAAACAACTACTGTGAACCAGTAACATGAAAATGTATTTATTTTCGTGCAGATTTTGTCATGTGGTTTCAGCAGGTGTTCATGATACTGACTCCTTTTGTCAACTAATAAATGTAGGATAATATTAAAACACAGTTGGGGTTAAGATGCAGTCATGCCCTACAGGGTAGGTTCACACACTTTGACTACAGACTTTGACTTGGCCAATCCAAAACACTAAACTTCTTCTTCCCAAGTCATTCTTTGGTAGATTTGCTTGAGTATGTATGATCATCGTCTTGTTGAACAGCCACTTTCACTTTTAGCTTACGTTCTGTTCATGAATCCTCTGGTTTCAGAAAAACAACCCCAGACCATGACACTCATCTGTCCAGAGAACAGAGTTCCAGAAACCTCCAGGTTTGTCCAGGTGTCTCTGGCACAGTTGCTCTACTGGCAAAAGTCAAATGTGAGGGAAAGCACGCAATATTCTAACATTGCCTCTTACCACACAACGCTATAGACAAAACTCTTTCCAACCCTCCCCAGACTGATGCTCTCTCACTCCTCTCTTCCTGAGCTCCTCTGAGGTCACATACTGTTTTTCTTTCTCCTGCATGGAAACACCAACCTGACCAGGTTTCTCACCTGGATTTGTGTCAGCGCCACACAAAATCCTCCCTAAAGATCTGACCTTTGACTGGTTAACTTCATATCCAATGATTTTTTATTATTACTTTTATTGACTTTACGAAAGCAAGAGGAGGTTCACTCATTTGTGTACCTGCACTAATTCCCTATTTTTACCACTTGCAAAATGTCCTCTAAAAAGCAGTTGAAATTGGTAAGTATATATCCTTTATTTTAGTTACATATTCAATTTTGATTAAATAAGGATTGCATGGTAAAAACTCAAACTTTCTATAATTGCACAAGGGGTTCACTAACTTTCAATCATGAATCTGTATATTGGATTTATTCAATCCAAAATGTAAAGTGAAACTACAAGTGACTGACTAATGACAAACAATTTAATTCATGACAGATTATATGAAGCTTTTTGGGAAATGTTTCATTTTGTATCCACCACTGTTGAACTGAAAGTAGAGTGACCCCAGTAACCTGCTATAAAACAGAGAGACATGGGCAACTTACTCTCCTAATACCAATAACATCACATGGCGCTGAGATAATTGCACTTTGATTGCTTCAAGACAAAATCTGTCTAAACCCATGATTGGTCAAAGGACTGAAAAACAGAGGAAAAACTCAAACAAACACTAATTTCAGAGTGAATTAAAATGTTGATCACTGTCATCACTGCACAAGGGTGAGAGGCATACAAAAGGCACAAACAAAGAGTTTAGCCTCACCGTTTTAACTGTAATGATATTCTTTGAGGCCTAAATGGCACACTTTTTTTCTAAATGCAGCTCAGGGAGTGTGTGGAGAGTGCAAGTACTAACTGATTACTTAGATGACTGTAGAATGTGCCATGAATTGTAGCGCCAGGCGGGAGAGCAGAACTGAAGTGAGCGTCCACTGATTAGATAAGTATGCAAAGTGCTTCTCTCTCTGCTCTGTGCTGGGCTCTAAGCAGAATCACTTCTCATTGCGTGTGTGTCTGTGCAAGGATGCATCTGCGCATACATGCATGTTTGCATCGGCGCAAGTGCAAATGCATACGTGCATTTTCGAAAGGTCAGGTAAGATTTTGTCTCAAGTTGCTACGGACGGATCATTTGGAGTTTCTGATCAGCTACGATCGCTTTTAGTCATCACCGCTTTCCAAAGATAAACATGTCTAAGAGAAATCTGGCCTCTTTTTCCAAAATGAACAAGGATATTGAACAAGTTCTGCACTCCAAAAAACAACAACTAAAAGCCTCATTCACAGTGAAATTGGATCTGATAAAAGCTTACTTTGAATGAACAGAAACAGATCGTGTTCAGAATGCTGCAGGATAAAGAGACACATTAACCCAGTATTATACTTGGATGATCAATACGTCAAGCTTTAGCTCTTGCTTTAATAATTACACTGTGCTGGTGTATTAGCTTGATTTATTAGAAATCCAATAACTTTGTCCATGACGGTAAACTGGCGTGTTTTGCTCCAACATAAATGATAGTGACATAATAGAGATCAAGCAGAGTATTTAGTCTTCATTTTCCACTGTATTGAAAAAAATAAATGGTGATTATTATTTTTTCCTCTCCCCTGTAAGCACACTGTGAATGGCGTCTGTGCTCTCTCTGTCTGTCCTCCTCTGTCTGTCTGCTGGCTCTAATTAAATGGGGTGCAACAGCCTTGTGTTTCACTTTTATGTGTTTCAATTTTGTCAGCAAGTTTCCCTCAACGCGCCCATCTGAATTTCAAATGATAAATGAAAATCGTACCCTTAGTGAAGTAATTCCATTAAAGGTCCACATTATGGAAATAAAGACAAAAACCTACAGTATGTAATTCAATTTTCTGCATTTGGTTTCTCGTAGGGACCAAAGAGGATGAGACCATCTCGGATTTACCAATATTTAAGTGCTTGGTCTTCTTCGAAAACCACATTACTCTGTGCATAAATGAAACATTTGCATTGAGCCATTCCTCTAAAAGTTTTTTTTTTTCCTTTTTACTGCACTTAGCCCGCATCAATTAGATATTTGGAATTTATTTCCACAATAACCAAATAGCGGTCTCAACTGGACAACATTTCCTCCCTCGCGGATGCTTTCCCACAGTTAAAAGGATTACCGTTCAGGTTTGATGAAGTCAAGTTTGACGAGTTTCAAAGAAAGAAACCACCTCTTCATCATTTGGAGAATTGATGGATCCCACGGTGCATGTCTGAATAATGTGGAAGCCATGACAGAGGCCATCGCTAGAGGTTATTTTCTCCGCTCCCGGCATGTGTTTGGCTGCAGTGGTGGCGGTGTTAACAGGGATATGGATCCCGGCCCGGGGAGATGCCTCAGCCTTGCTGCGGGATCATTATTCCGATGGACAAAGCCTCGGTTATAAATAGGCTCATGGAGTTCTTGGGCGGCATTTCAGACCTTCCCTATTTGTCTTATTGATCTGAATATGTGTGGCCATAGAGCTGCTATTAGGAGGAGAATGGGTGAAAAGATGTTCTGGCGGTGTCTCTACTTCCAATCTGGTTTGCGGTGCGGCAGACGCAGGACAATTCAATTCAATTTGAATTTTGCCCAAAAGCAACATTGATTTATGCCAAACTAACCTTGTCTACTGTGGGTTATATTATATTCCAGTGACAGAAAATAATCTTTTATTCATCAATCTATCTATACAGGTATAAATAATTGGATTTAAAGCTACACTAAGGCTCTAACTAACTCTCATGTTAAAGGGCAGTTTGAAAACAAATGTAAGGTGGCGTCAGTAAACTGCACACAGCACGCTCATGTTTACCGACCCGGCCGGTCTGTGATCGCTTTATACCAAAGGATACCAAAGGGACAAGAGAGGAAAAAGATCGAATGTTGGTGAGTCCAGCTTTCTCCCTGCTCTCTTTCTCACTGCTGTTTAGGAGACAGTTTTGTATTTCGTTCTTAAGTTTCGATCCGTCAATCTTCACCTGTAGGTGCAGAAGGTTTCCTGCCAGTGAACAGAGTTGTATTTGGGAGTATCTACAGCATCTCAATAAGGGGCAATGGGATACTCTTCTCCATTGCAGCCCCACTTTGTGATATAGGCTGAGAAGACGGGCGGATTTACAAATCTTGCCGACTGTCGCTTTAAGAATCAACAACAACAATGCACAGTTTAAACATAGCCATGGCGGTATTTGTGAAAAATGAACTACTTATTCTGGCTTTCCAGTGTCTATGAGAGTAGGTTAATTTCTGCTGCGCTACATGGTCTCAGTGAGGGCTGAAATCACAGATGTGCTCTACAGGGCTCCACATTTTTACACCGGCGTCAGCAACTTTCCCCACCACCTAGCATATGTGGAAACTCAGCCTCGAATGCATCCATGAGGAAGAGAGCAAAGGAAGCTTTGCTGACCCCAGACAAAATCAAATGGAGGGAGGTGAAGGATGAAGAGAGGGATGAGAGAATGGGGGGAGAGGGGAGCGACTGGGGAGGGGAGGAGGGGTGGGGGGGGGTCAGAGCTTCCATTTTCAGAGAATTAAAATGTGGCTGTAAAACTTTAATGACTCCCAGTCTATTGACAAAACAGCCACGCTACTGGCTACTACTATCCACTTTCCACATATCACAATGCACACACACATGCATACTGTGCAGGAGAACAATTAAAGGGAAAATCAACAAATCCATCTCACTATCCGGCACAAAAACAATCTTGAACATAAACATTAAAATTAGTCTTTTGTTGCACAATCCAACACGACCTATAAACTAACTCATCAGGGACGTGTGGACATCCTGTGTTTTTATGAGACACCATGAATAATAAAGAGTCATAAAGTCGCAAGGACACGTGAACTCCAAACCATTACACCTTCTGCAATCAGACACAGGTAACATCAGCTCTAACAGCTTTCCACACCAAGGTTGAAGTGAGCAGCTCTCTGCAGCAACATTTCACTTCAAATGATATGCTATTTTTCCTGTAAACCGAACAGACATGCTGATTCTTGTAATTCCACTTAGTGTTTTTGCAGTAGCAGTGCAGGCAGAGGCTGCCCAATTAAACCTTCCATGAAACAACATCAGCCTCAGATACTTTGCCATAACAACATTAGCCGTGTTTACACTGCAATAAAATGTGTTTCTGCTGTTATGTTTTTTTTAACACTTGTCAGACTTGTATTTTGTCATTTTCAGCAGATTTTTTTCTTTAACATTTGTGGAATTTTTTTTATTTTGTAAGCTACCATATTATTGGACTCTCCATATCAAAGCAGTGGTCCCTGATATGTACCCTGAAGACAATTTTTGTCACTATGTTGGTGTTGTCACAGCAGTTATTCTACCATGGCCGCCCACCACAGTAAGATAGTAGGGACAAGTCTGTAGTAGTCAGCTCCACCAATCAGAAGTAACGTAACAGTAGGGACAAGTTCAGAAGTAATGTAACAGTAGGGACAAGTCTGTAGTCAGCTCCACCAATCAGAAGTAATGTAACAGTAGGGACAAGTCTGTAGTCAGCTCCACTAATCAGAAGTAACGTAACAGTAGGGACAAGTCTGTAGTCAGCTCCACCAATCAGAAGTAATGTAACAGTAGGGACAAGTCTGTAGTCAGCTCCACCAATCAGAAGTAACGTAACAGTAGGGACAAGTTCAGAAGTAATGTAACAGTAGGGACAAGTCTGTAGTCAGCTCCACCAATCAGAAGTAATGTAACAGTAGAGAGAAGTCTGTAGTCAGCTCCACCAATCAGAAGTAATGTAACAGTAGGGACAAGCCTGTAGTCAGCTCTACCAATCAGAAGTAATCTAACAGTAGGGACAAGTCTGTAGTCAGCTCCACCAATCAGAAGTAATGTAACAGTAGGGACAAGTTCAGAAGTAACGTAACAGTAGGGACAAGCCTGTAGTCAGCTCCACCAATCAGAAGTAACGTAACAGTAGGGATAAGTCTGAAGTCAGCTCCACCAATCAGAAGTAACGTAACAGGAGGGACAAGTCTGTAGTCAGCAAGGAGACAAAGGGAGGTTAACACCCCAAATAGGATCAAATCTATATATTAAAAGTTCATTTTTAAATGTACCACCAAGGTGATCAGTTCATTAGTGTGCGCTTATACTTGCATCAGTGTGTGTTCAGTCTGGCCACTACTGAAACATTCCTGCTCCGCTGAGATTTGGCTTGAAAGACACACTCCTCACTGGCCCCTCCTTCATTAGAGGAGAAATGGTGTTGCCAGTCACAACCACAAGCTGAATGTAGACCTCACTGACTGTGTTGCCTAACTTTAGAGAGCATCAAGCTGCATCCAGTCTGTGTGTGTACTACGTAGTATACAGTATATGCATCCGTGTGAGTGTTTGCCTTTGTGGGTGATATTGTGCATGTATATGAGAGAGTGTGTATGAGGGTGTGTGGGAGAGAGTGTGTTTGTATGTGCCAGTATGCATGTGAGCATGTGTGTGTGTGTGTGTGTGTGTGTGTGTGTGTGTGTGCTTAAGCGTTTGTGTATGTTGGGTATGAATATGAGGGAGCAGTGGGGAGACCGGCTGACCTTTCAGCGGACCTCCCTCACTGAAGCTGTCCTGTAGTGGTATTTACATTACCATTTCAATGCATTGCCAAGCCTGGCTGGCAATAAAATATTCAGCTGACCTTTGAGGCAAAAAAGACTTAGTTAGAGACTGTCATATCATTTAACCTTAAGACTGTACAGTGGAAGTCAGTGCTGTATCGCTGTGTGCCCCTCATTACCGGCCACACTCTGACAAAGTGGTCTCCTCAACTGAAAGCAGGCCGGTGGCAAAGGGACTGGCCCACTTTTCCCACTGAGGGCCATTTATTGGAACGCATTGAAGATTCAGAACCCAATATCTCTTGTTATCGTGTCTTTGTGTTAAATGTGCATTTTCAAACACCAGGTTGTATATACTCTATTGCTCTATATTGAAAATCTATATGGATTTAAAATGTATTAATGTGAACCCATGAATGTGAATGTGCGGATTGTGATTTAGTCACAATCCGCAAAATGTTCATATAAACGTCAATTTTTCTACTCACTGATTGATATAACATTGATCGATGGCTGAATCCATGATAGGATGATGGCATGATTCTTCCTCCTGAAAATAAAAAAGGATGAAAAAAGTCATAATTGATCTTCTTTCTCTCTTAATGTTGATGTTATCCAATTTCCCCCTGTCTGTCGTTAAAAAAAAGAGATAGGATGGCATCTGTAGTACACAATTTTTGATGCAATGTTTAACTAATGATCCACATATTTTACTGTGTTATGTCCCAACTTTGCAAATTAAAATCCAAAAGCATTAAATCAGGAAGAGCAGGACAAGAGACGAAACCCGCCGTTCCATGACGAAATAATTAGGCTATGCATTAGCAGTACTTATTAGTGAATATAAATGAAGATGAGCTGCGATTAGCTAGCTTGGAGCAATCTGCAGTGTGAAATCCATGTTTGGCATGTCCGTGTGCGGTGCAGTGATACACTCTGCTGTCGACATACGACCTACCGTGTAAAATAATCCAGTTTCTTAGTTTCCACCATGAGTAGATCTCTCTCTCTTTCAGGATCCAGAAGATTTAGGATCAAAAGCAAGACACTAACAAATGTGTTGGTATAACCTGTAACCTCCTTTATTTCAGTTGGAGTTGGAGCAGTCATTTAACTACAAGGACGACTGAAATGATGCAGCTATGCAACACTGACTGGTGATTGAGTCTTGATCAGTAATATCAACTAAAATATCACTTCTTAAGTGCTGTGAAATAAAAGCAACACAACAATCAGGTAATACTACACCATCTAATAGAAATACTATCATGATAATACAAATGTACATACAAATAACAACACTGTGAGCTTGAAAGACCACTCAACTGTACAGCATAAGAACATCATCAACTTGAAGTCAAAAGGACAACTGACTTAATTTGGCCAAAGGTTCATCCGTATTCCAGCTTCAGGTTTCATTAGTAAGGGAAGATCGCGACTGTGTAAATCATCACGTTGTTCCATTTGATCATTATTTGGTAGCTAACACTACCAGCTCAGTTGTTAATTACATTAACTACATTTCCCTTTTGGAGTTGCGGGGCAAGCTAGCACATTGTCATTGTGGGTATTTACCGATTTTCAAACAATTATTTCAATTAACTGCCAGGACTCTGCCAGGATGTGTCAGCAATACTTAATTTTTTTTATGTTTTATAGAAGCTATAGTGTAACTGTGGTATAGACACACGTAAATTCACATTTCAGCTATTTTACAATGGCGGTGCATGGGGAAAGAGGCCTTACTGCACCATTACCTACTGGCGGGATGTGGTACTGCAACTTTGTTACAAAAGTGACGTAGGTACTGGCATCGGAAGTAAGCCGAGGGGACTTACTGGTTTCACTTGTAACTCACAAACATTTATTTAGGACAGAAGTGGACGTCCTATCCACTGACACTGGTGAAGGCCGCTGGAGTGCTGAAAAAAAGAAAGCGTCCATCCTAAAATAAAAATGATCCTCAGTCGATCCTCAGCACCCCCATTCTTTTAAATACTGTAAATGCATCCGGACATACAAACGCATGCAGAGACGTAGAGGTGTTTTATATGAGATTGCATTCTTTGGTACACAGAGACACACAAACATGCACATATCAACATGCAGGCACAGTCTCTCTCTCTCTCTCTCTCACACACACACACACACACACACACACACACACACACACACACACACACACACACACACACACAGAACCCATCTGCTTGGAACAAACAAAATGGATGCATGCCCTTTGGGAGTCCTGGCAAATGAATACTGTTGACGGAACAATTAGCATCTTGGAGACAGGATAACCTTTACTCAATACATCATCTTTATTACTCTCGACCTTCATTCTCACACGATTTTTAGCAGCCCGGCGTTCGCGTGTGTGTGCGTCTGTGTGTGTTTTACGAGTGTGTGTGTGTGTGTGTGTGTGTATGTTTGTGCATGTTTTTCTTTTTTCTTTTTTTGCGAAGCTGTCTGGATGTGTCGGTGAGTGTATGGGACTGTGCGGAGCAGGGACCCCGAGGAACATGTGAAGTGTTTAATGTGGTGAAACAGGTGCAGCGAGACAGAAAGGGCAGCCTAGCCAGAGCTGGTAGGTTAGTCACACTCTGACCCCCACATCACAGACCTGGCAGCGCTGTGGGCGGAGATGTACAAATTGCTCTCTGTCTCCCTCGTCCTCTCTCTCGTTCTCGCTGTCTCTCTACCTTTCTCCCTCTCTCTCTCTCTCTCTCTCACACACAAACAAATACAGCGCTCACCATCTCCCATAATCACACCAAACATGTACTCATACTAGGGTATATATGGATATATATATATGGCAGTCATCCAATATGATTACTATTATTTCAGATTGACCACAGAAATCATCCCAGTGTGGTGTGGGATGTAAATTGATACATAAACTTTTTAGTATGAAAATTGTCAGATTTTTCATTTTCAAAATATTGAATATCGGCAGCTTCGTTCCCAAAATAAAACAAAAACCAACATGGGCTGAACCCTGTCTCGCAAACACATATTTGCGCGCTCACACTCCCACGCACACATCCACCCATTTATTTTGCAGAGCCACGCAGCAATCATGTCTCGTACCAGCAGGAGTGCAGCTGATTAAGTTTGGGGCATCACATCCTTCGCTCACAGCTGTCTGAGGAAGAATACATTATGAAGGCGAGTGTGTTTGAAAGTACAGGGAATGATTCAATGGATGGCTGCATCGGGGAGTTATTCTGCATTATTCACAGTTTGATTAGTTTTGCCTTTTATTCAGACTGATCAATCAAGTGAATTGTATATTCATTGCACTACATGGGGCTCCCAAATGAAATTGGGTCTATAATCACTGTTTATTGCACTGCATTAATCTAGGAAGTGCTGATGTATTATTTCAATTTTTGGTATTTAGTTTTGTGCGGAGGAAACCATTTACATATTCTCGGCAGAGCAGCCAATGAAGTACTCACTGAGCCGCCTCGCCGCTCGGCCTGGCTCTGTCTCTCTGTCTGTCTCTTTTGTGTGGTATAAGGCTATGGCTATTTTTTTTTTCCTCCTGTTTGTCCTTTAATGTTTTTATCCTAACAAGAATGGCTTTGGAAGATGGAAACAAACTTATCTTAAAAGCTCTCACTCAACCTTTGGATGCCATTTTATAGGAGAAAAAGGGGGCTGACGGATTATTCAGTATCCACTCCAGGCAATTATTTGATTTGCTTAAAAAAAGTCACAAGGCATGCCGAGCACCTTGTGCCATTTAGGCAGCGTTTAACTACTGATATTTATTGGAGCCCGTGATTTACATGGCTCTTCACGTTAAACCACCCACAGATGAGTTCAGCGTATGAGGATAGAAAAAAACAGATGCCAGCTACACTCAACATGTTGGATTGTCCATGAAAGCTGCGACGCATTGTTAAAACACAGACATTCGCTGAAAGGTTCAAGTGATGAACCACCTCGTATGGCAAATGGAGCTGAACTTGGGTTGGTTAAAGTTCAAGGTGTTTTCTATAATAGCGAAGTCTCAGAGCGGAACAGGCTGATCCAGTCTCAGAAATGTAACTTTCTCTCAAAGTGGATTAGAAACTAAAAGTTGGCGTGTAAGTAGCTTGACTCGAGATGCAATTGGAGGACTGGAAACTCCCCTGAAACATCTGTGCCCGACCCCTGATGAGATTAAAATGCAGTGCAGCCAAATTGTTTATCATCTGCAACTTATCGTCGATGTAAAAATGTACTTTAAGAGGATTTGCGGCTTGTTTCGATCATAACCCTCCTCCAGCCTGTTGATAGAGCAGTATATCACTGCCAATAGACTACTACTTACTCCATATCTACTTCCTAGCTGCCTCCGCACAGAAATGCGGAACCACCCAGACATGAAATGTCATAAACTCATTTGTGATATTTCTCTCTCTCTTAAACTGAACATGCCATAAAATACCAAGTAAATATGGTCAGGATAAATCCAGGCCCTGTAAAGCTGTCCTTTTTTGTGTATTTAATTTCACACATATTTGCACAGGGAAATTACATTTTACTTATCTTATATAGTCGAGGACTCCAGGTAAATACCACATTCCCGGATTTTCCCTTGGATATTGAAAGACGAACATGACCCCAGACATTCTCTGTCTCCTATCCCTCGCGGGTCCACTGCTCACGACAGAAACATCATGCTGGAAAATACATTAATTACCAAATCGTTTTGACTGTTCATTCATATAGGCATAATTATTTGATGGAGTGAGTAAGCAAGTCCAAACACACATCACATAGCAACTTCACCGGCTTCCACTGAGTCTCAAAGAACATTTTTGAATAGAAAGCTTGTTTGTCCAAGGTGAAGTTATTGCTTTATTCCACCTGCACTGTGTTGGAGGAAAATCATTAGCCATCCACCAGGCATGGATTTACTTTTTGGCTTAATTTCTTTTTAAACTCGCTAACCTCAACCTCAGCTGTTGAACAATTACAAGGTCTGCTTCACAGAGTTTGCCCAGCCCATTGTTTCTAAAAAGGGTGCTGATTGGTTGGAGTAGAAGTTCAGTCTGCCTATCCGCTGGGAGGTCCACCAGACCAGAAAATGTCCAAAGTGTGTGGCTAGCGGTTCACGGGGCTGGCTCCAAACCAGAGAATTCCCCCAAGATGTCAGGGACTTACTGGACACTAGGGTTGAGTTTTCACTATAGCGATGCTGACACTTTTGCCAGGGCATAGCAGTCCACCAACAAGTCAGACTACACCGCTGACAAGATGCAGGTCTGCAGAACGACGTATAACAACTATAGATGATGTAGATTTCAATAAAAAGGTGATCATCATAAGGCATCACAGCAATATAAACAATAGCATAGCTTCCTGCTTTTCTACCCCATTCTCATAACGTAACGTATATCAGTTTGATATTACTTCCACATAACCATGATATATAGACCGTGGGTTTATGTCATGAAGATTAATCTCAGCCTCAAAAGGTGGCTAAACTCAGTTGAGGTGGGTTTACGCTCCACCACATCCCTGGTCTAACTGTTAAATTCTTATAGATTTTAAATTTTCTATCACCATTTACAAATCCTATGAGGTATGAATATAATAAAAGAAAATGATGAGATGCACATTTTCAATTACCGAGCCTTTAATAATTCAAGAGTGCAACAGTCCACAGACATGCATCTAGGTTTGTCGAGCATTTCGTGGGTAAAAACAGCGTTAAAATGCAGCCGCATAAGGGATTGAAAGTGTTTAGATTGACCGTGCCCTCCATTTATCAGTTGAAGTGGCTTGTATTGGACTAGTAACAGTTTGTTGACAACAGTATTACATAATCAGCATTGAAATGGTGAAGCATCATTATTATTATACAGCACTGTGTAAAAGTCTTAGGCACATGTAAAAATAAATCTGTAAAGCGAAGATGCTTTCAAAAATAATGACAAAAAAATACTATAAAGAGCACTAATGCAGAAAACTAAAAAATAAACATCTAGGACCAAATTGATATGAAAAAATCCTCAGACTTTTGCACTACTGTATGTAAAAAGGTTCACAATTGAATTGAATTGCATTTCAGAAAAAAGTGTAAAGCAAATTTTGTTGTTTGCAAATTAAGTTGTTTTGTCAATTGTACTTGGTACTCTACATACATACTGCACAGCACAACACAGCCAGTGGGGGAAAAATGGCATCAGCATTGCTTCACTCTGTCGCTATGCTGTCAGATGACACAACCCCCCAGGGGGATCGAGCGGCAGAGGGAGCAGCAGCCGCTTGATGTGTGACAAAGTGATCAGCCGAATTAACAAGCACTGATGCCTCTTGTTCCCGTTCCTCATTGGCCGTATGAAAAATGCAAAGGTTGCTCGGCCAAGGTGCACGCGTCGTGCGCCGGAAACAAGCCTTTCCTTCGACTGATCTCAGCGAGGGGCGGAGGGAAATGAACAGAGGAGGAATGGCGAGGAGCCGCGGGAGGTGCCGCGCTCCCCTGTCGAGAATGTTATGAACTTGTCGAGGAGACGGAGATGCAGGTCCCAGGGCTAATCCAATATTTATCATTCAGATTGTACCAGCTGTAGACACACAAAAAAGATCTATAATGGATCAAATATCTTTGCTAAACAGCGCTCTCACAACCTGAGCCTTGAGGGCGCGCACTTTCAAGCACTTCCCTAATTGCTTACGTGTGTTGCCAGGATGCTAGGTCGAGGATCAAACCCGGTCATAGGTCTTGCTTATCACCTTGCTGCGGTGCACTGTGTGTGTGTGTTTGTGCGTGTATATATCTCCACTTGCAAGCCCACTTTTGCCTGAAGTGTGTGGTGCATCTTCAAAGAGATGGAGAACTTGTTTTGAACTACAAGCAGGTTTGCTTTCTCCCATCCTTTGTTCTACTAATCATCCCATGGGCGCGCACCGTCCATAACAAAGGATGGAACAACGCGCCGTTATCTAGCGAGAAAACAGGAAAGCAGATATCCCCATTGTGCATAATTTAGCGCTGCTCCCATTTCTATTCACCAGTAGTCGCAGGGAATCAGGCTGTACATTGTCAAGCAGGGGGAGGGGGGATGGAGGGGAGGGGTTTGAGGGTGTGGGATTTCATTGTCTGTACATCTTTATTGTACAGCAGGATAGATGAGCCAATTTTGGTTGTGTACACGTTCGCCGTGCCAAAGGCCTCCAGCTTCATGTCATCATCAGCTTGCTAGAAAGTCAAAACTACCGAACTGAAGTTTGGGGGGATTTAACAGGGCAAATACAAAATCAAGACATTTCATAGGAGCGTATTTCGCCTTGCTGAAACCCACAGACATTCATTTGGCATATTTAGGACGCCGGTGTGCCTTAGATGAGGTTGCACTAGCATCTCGGAGAGGAGTGTGTGTGTGTGTGTGTGTGTGTGTGTGTGTGAGAAAGACATTAAGAATGAAAAAGAGAGTCAGTGTCCGCGTGAGTGAGAGAGATTGAGTCAGACTGGGCTTACCAATAGCACATCACTAGATCACTGCACTTACTGGAGGGTGAAGCCAGCCAGACTCAGCCTACACCCACCCCGATCACCCATACCCCCCACCCCACACACATAGACCCCCCACCACCCCTCAGGACAGCTTTGTTGAGTGGAGTTGACCCTACAGTGTGAGATAGGGCTGGGGAGAGAGGGTTGCATCAGGAAGACAGGTGGTTGCTGGCAGCTGCCTGCACACACACACACACACATGTATACAACATACATACACACAGGCATGCGCACACATTTACGTATAGAGGTACACACAACCACACACACACACACACACACACACACACACACACACACACACACACACAATAGAGAACCTGTACTCATCCGAGCAGCAGTCCATCAGCCAGTATCTCCAAACCCATCTTTAAAGCTTTCTCCGTCTCCCTCCTTTTCACTCTGACATTCAGCAAACTACACAAGACCACAGCAGCTAATAGATAAATAAAGGGTATGGGGGGGGGAAAAAATAAATAAAAAATGCAGAGGGGTTAAATCACGGCCCACCCTGTTTCCACTGACCTTGATAATCTCTAAAAGAACAGGTTCACGGGAGGTGCGGTTCTGAAAGGGGAGATTTCTTTTTTTCCCTGCAACTGAATCAAACTCTCATCCTGGTTTCCTTTAGTATTCATGATGCTGTCAGGCAATATGAAGGTGTTTACTTACACTTTGGTTGAATGAAGGAAGAAGTCAAGATGTTTTTTTTTTTTATCCTCTTACAGCCGTGACTGTACAGGTGTTGGTTTTAGAGCTTCATTCTAAACATCGTCCCTGTTTGTGTTTGTCTCGGGTCCGGCCCTTAAATTGAATATAAATAGAGGGAAGCCCGGGCGTAAATATTCATGAACTAGAGCCTCTGATAAATCACAACTCACAGCTGTTAAATGATAGCGCTTGGATGCTGAAAACCGGGTCTCTCGCCGTGTTTACTGTCCGTTAAACGGGGCTGACTCAAAAGGTAGCAAAGAAACAAAGTCGCTCCTTCGGTGGAATATCAATTTGACACCTCACTTTCAATTGAACTCTCAATGTCAAGGCACTGGCACTTTTGGGTTGTAAATAGTGACAGGATTCTAATAAACAATCTGCCACGCTTCACCCCGTGTTAATAACAGACTTTCATCTGGTGTCAATCTTAATACAAAACTCCAATTATCCAAGTCTTTACTGGAGTGGAAAGAATTGGCTTCTCCATCCTCGCTAGATAAGTAGAACAACACCAATCTGCTTACGCCACGAGCTGAAATCACTTGACTGCTCCGCACTCGCTCCACGGAAATCCTTCTCCTTTGCCATTGTGACAGCCTCTCCACGGCGGCATTATTTTGATGTGTTACATGTTATTATCTGTAATGTGACTTGGTTCAGAGGTGTTTTTTTGTTTTTTTGGAAACTCCGGGTCAAATAGCTGTGCACGGCGTAAGTCCAAATCCATCTACCTCACCCGTGGAAGATGGTGTCTCTTTACCTCAGGAATTGTCAGTTGGTGCTTGTCAGATTCACTTTGGCAGTGGGACTGTCACACTCTGCAAAGACTTCTGTGTATTCTGCTGGAGAGTACCAGACTGCAGAGAGCTGATTACGATTGACGTGGTAACTGTAATGCGTCGCAGTAACTGTAATGAAATGTTACGTCTTGCAGCGACTGAAATGACGCCGCCGATTGACCCTTGTGAAATGAGGGTTTTTGCCAGTGGGTGCTCAAATTAAGTGAATACCATCAAGATTGTCAGAAAATCACTTTTATTGCGCTTGCTTTAGTAATTACCGTGGTGCAGGCTACTGTAATCTGTCGGACGTAGACACACACCGAAACGAAATGCAACACTGCTCTGCTACAAATTCATCACTGGTAGTGGATGCCTCACTGACTGTCTTTACACTCGGTATCTCTCTCAGTTTTTTAATTACAAATTCGTCCGTTTTTACCCGATCATCACCCGTGTTTCACACTTGCTGTGTCGCTAGCTAGTAGCTACATGATGGAACAACGTTGGTTTAGCCGACTCTAACGTTACATTGGCAGTTGGCTACGTGACCACGCCCCTTAACGTAGCCTACACACGCACAGAGCTGTAACAAGTTTAATTGGATAATGCGATTGAAACGTTAAAACGTTCACCGATAATAATAAGTAATAATAGAATAAATAGATGCGTTTTTTTTAAAGATGCAGTTTAATACATTTATTTATTCATTCATTTTTTAATCGGCCTTCCCCGTGGGTGCTCAACCTTTTCGGAGCACCCACGTGATCGGCGCGTATGGTCTTTCAGTGTTTGCAGAAGCAGGCTGAATACTCCTTTCACGATAACACCACATTTAGGGGCTTCATAATTTGTATTAATGACATTATACGCAAGAAATACTGTCTTCCTTTGGTGTGGAAAATTGTACCATTCAGAGCTCGGGATATCAATGATGTACTCTATTTAAGTGTCTGAAGGGAGCAAAATGGAAAGTCTTCTAATTGAATGTTGCCGAGCTACAGAAGAAACCTATCCTTGGATGAAACAGCAAGACAATCAGATTACAATCTCAAGGTTTTCTTCGTTTTTTTCCACCTCAGTCATCCGGCAGGTAACAAAGGGAACAATGAGCGTGCAGGGCTCAGTGGGCTTCAATGCCACGAAAAAGGCTTGGCAGTCATTGGTACCGTGAGAGGACAAAGCGTTTTCTCCATCTAAAAAGATATTATGTGAACAGCCCCAATGAATGAGATGGCCTCTGAGAATGCCTGAAACACAGGTGTTTGGTTCACCATGCTTTTTAAAGAATGGTGGTCACGACAAAGTGTCTTGTTTTGCAGACACAAACAGCCTCTACAGGCAATAATAAAACCTAGACGACTGGAAAAATGGGAATCGGCAAGGGGGAGAAAAGAACCCCTACGTGCTTCTGTTTCCAAGAGGAATAGGATTCACAAGACACCTTTAGATTTTTTGCTGATGTGTGACCTTGCAGATTGTAAAAACAAACAAAAAAAAAAGATAAATAAATAAATAAATCTCCTCCCTTGTCCCGAGTGTAGGAGTGTGAGGCTTTGGGCTGTTTTCTGGCTTCTTGCCGTTGCCATTGCAATGGCGCAGCTGCCACCTGAGATATTCCACACATGACATTTATCCAGGGGAGGGCATTGACAGATGCTTCAAAGCAGCTTTGTGGCACGGCCAAGAAAGGCCCCTAGTCACATAAGATAAGGCAGGAGACTATCATATTAACCGTGTGTGGTACTGCCATGTTGAAACGCACACAGCACCAACCACTGCACGCCTACCTCGCTCGCAGCATCCGCCTCGCGGCATACAGCGCTGTGACGGGGAAGTAAAGGAATAAACAGCTTGACAAAATCATTGCCACACGCATTTGTGTGTTTACAGGGACAGGTTGGCTATTACCGTCCCAGTATCTCGTCTGCTACAGGCTGTTGCGCCGCAGACTTTAGTGGTATGGATGCCATGTGTACGCTCGACGATGCTCGCTCTCTTCTGTGTTTACGCTATTTGTTTGCGGCGTCTTTATGCACCCTCATTTGCAATGAGGAGCTTTCACTCTGCCTGTGATGCAGACCGAATCCAAGGATGTAGCCCCCTTTTGTACGGGCTCACAAATGAAAATAGGAATGAAAGTAGCTAGTCATGAAACAAAAATAAAACTGTAACGTTGACGGCACTCGAAGGCTAGCAAGTTTGGAAATATCACTATAGGAGAATGTTGGATTATAATTTCTTCTTGATTAAATAAAGTTCTTGATTGAAAATACATAAAATGTTCTTTACAATGCTACATCCTACTACAGTACACAGATATAACGTAAGGACAACTCAACAAGGACAATGTTGGTATGTATAAGCCTATTATGTATGTTGCAAGTCAAAGATCCAATGCTAAAACATGTTTAATGGTTCATGGTTGACAGCTGTTGAATAAAATATTTTACTAAAGACTCAGAGGCAAGTCAAGTCATGATTTACTTCAGTATATTTAATAACAAAAAGCTGAGCGCTCAGGAGAGAGGTACACACAAGGTAGGGTCTGCAGATCTTTACCAGAACTATCTTATCAGTGATTATAAAGGGGCAGAAAGACAGGAGGGGGGGGTAGTTTCTAAACATCTACAAGGTTATTTACAACCTAGACTAAACAATATGTACAGTATTGAAGGTTTCTTGATTCTTTCATGGGGTCGGCCTTCCCAACAATATGTACGGTATTGAAGGTTTCTTGAGTCTCTCATGGGGTTCAGTATGGGTTCACAGTAATGCAACAGTTAGGAACACCTCATACTAGCACTAGAGATGTGTACAACACAATCATATTACTCAGAAAGGTTGAGATATAGTGATTATGACATAAGACACGAGATATAGACATCATTTCTACCACAACAGCATTTATTTACCTGTTGATAGTCAAAAAGATCAAGTTCACACAATGCTCCGTCTAGCATACCAACAAAATGTAATTTGGCAGTAGATGGATGGATCAAGGTCAAGGTCAAGGTTTTTTATTATCATATGCACAAACATTCACAAAAAAGCAAAAGATGGCAATGAAATTCTTATGCCTCTCTGGCACCCTACGCTAGTGCTAAGAACAAATATAAAAGTACAAAGTTATAAAAGTACAAAAGTTATAAATTATAAAGTGTAGCAGAGTGTAAGGTGTCCTAGAAGTAAAGTGGCCTGTTGTGCGTGGGGGGGGGCTCAGGGTGGGTTGGGGGGGGGGGGGGGGGGGGGCTCAGGTGTGTTTGTTCAGGAGCCTGATGGCCTGTGGGAAAAAACTGTCTTTGAATCTGGTGGTGCGAGTCCGGATGCTACGGAACCGTCTGCCTGAGGGCAGCAGGCAGAACAGCTTGTGGCTGGGGTGGAAAGGATCCTTAAGGATCTTGCTGGCCTTCTTCCTGCTACGCTGGTGATAGAGGACCTCCATGGAGGGCAGCTCCGACCTGGTGATGCGTCGTGCAGCGTTCACCACCCTCTGCAGCGCCTTCCGTTTGAGGGCGGTGCAGCTGCCATACCAGGCCGAGATGCAGCCAGTCAGGATACTCTCGATGGTGCACCTGTAAAAGTTGCAGAGTATCCTGGAGTCCATGTTGATCTTCCTCAGCCTGCGTAGGAAGAAGAGTCGCTGTCTTGCTGTCTTGATGATGATGTCGGCGTGGTGGTTCCAGGTGAGGTCCTCGTTGATGTGGACACCGAGGAACCTGAAGCTGCTGACTCTCTCCACCGCCGCCCCGTTGATGTCGATGGGGGCGTGTCCCGTGCTCTGGCCCCTTCTATAGTCCACGATCAGCTCCTTTGTTTTGCCGACGTTGAGATGGAGGTTGTTGTCCTGGCACCAGGATGACAGGGCTCTGACCTCCTCTCTGTAGGCCGTCTCGTCGCCGTCGGTGATCAGGCCGATGACGGTCGTGTCGTCGGCAAACTTAATGATGGTATTGGAGCTGTGTTTTGCCACGCAGTCGTGCGTGAACAGGGAGTACAAGAGAGGGCTGAGCACGCAGCCCTGCGGGGCGCCGGTGTTTAGAGTCAGGGTGGAGGGATGTGGTGGTACCAACCCGCACTGCCTGGGGCCTGCCCAACAAGAAGCTCAGGATCCAGTCACACAGGGCGGTGTTGAGGCCCAGGTCCCTGAGTTTGATGGCGAGCTTGGAGGGCACAATGGTGTTGAATGCCGAGCTGTAATCTATGAACAGCATCCTCACATAGGTGCTCCTCTGGTCCAGGTGTGAAAGGGCAGTGTGGAGGGCTAGGGAGATGGCGTCGTCTGTAGACCTGTTTGGTCTGTATGCAAATTGCAGGGGGTCCAGTGATTCAGGGAGGGTGGAGGTGATAAAGGTTTTGACTAACCGCTCAAAGCACTTCATGATGGTGGAGGTGAGTGCCACTGGGCGGTAGTCGTTGAGGCAGAGGGCTTTGGATTTTTTGGGGACAGGAACAATTGTGGACTTCTTAAAGCACAGGGGGACCACGGACTGGAGCAGTGACAGGTTGAAAATGTCTGTAAAAACATCCGCCAGTTGAACCGCACACGCCTTGAGGACCCGGCCTGGAATGCCATCAGGGCCTGGACTGGAGGGATGGACTCTTTCTACTGGAGGTGTCAAAGTCAAACTAATCAATCCTGTCTTTATTTGCCCACTGATCATGCTGCAACCCAGCGGCACCATAGACCCAACAACTAACCAGTGCTTGCCCCTTAGACACGGCGCACCACTCAGATTCTTAGGGCCTGGTCAAGAGGTAAAGTCAAGATTCATCACAGGTTTTTCATTCCAAGTGTTATAATAATAATAATAATAATACATTGGACTTATATAGCGCTTTTCTAAGTACCCAACGATGCTTTACATGGAGGGGAGAACAAACAAAACAAAAAAACACAAAAAAGACCAATGTTTACCCTGCTTGACCTTTACAAGCACTCGTCTCTATTGATCACGCGTGCAGCCTGTCGTGCCGCAAAAACCCTGCGTTGTCCAGGGGTGTTCGGCCTGCCAGTTCCTATTCTCCTCCCCGCAGAAGTTCTGTCCGCATGCAGGAAGACGGTAAGGCAACTCAAGCCAAAGGTCAAAATGAAGAAGAGCAATGGTTTGTAGAGCGGAATCCAAAAAAAACCTAAACACTTTTAGCATTGCTTACTGTTTCATATTGTCTTATCCTGTTTCTTAAGGATATAATTGATGCTTTGTATGACTAATAAATGAGCATTATATGAATTCAATCAGAGCAGCCTATATGAGGCTGGTTGTTATAAATCCCAGTTCAGCAGACTTCCCTAATTGGGTATAGAGACTAGAGTTTCTTTCTTCCTTTCCTCAACGTAATATTATCTTTCCCCATATGAGAAATGGCTTGGAGTGACTCCTTAAATGATCACTGTTGATTTAAAATCTGCACCAATGAGAAAATCGTTGTTTCTCCTTGTACAATTAAGCTACACAGAGTTGTTAGTTGGTAGACAAATTACGGCCATTGAAGACAGCGCTGTGTGAAACCTAATTAATCTATACTGGGACTGCAACACATGATTTAGGCATTAATTAGAAGCTTTAATAGAAACATCAGAATATATGGTGGAAACGTGTTTATGTCTCATGAAAAAAAAGAGATTCCTTGTCATACTGTTAGTTAAAATGATCTCAACAATATGTCGATACACTTTAAAAGCATTTCACTCAATATGACGCTGAGCGCAGTCATCAAAAATGAGGGTTTGAAGACATACATAATTTACTGATTCTGTTTTACATACTTCTTGGAGATGATAGAACAGGATACACACATAGGAATACCTCATCAGCCTGTAAATAGCCTCAGACAACACAAACAAGACCTTGATTTCTCTCACGGTTTGAAATAGAATGCCCTGCAGTATTGATCATTCAACTTTGCTAAAAAGGGGAGTCAAGGTATACCTTATACATATTTATTACTAAAACAAAAATTTTTCGGCACCCTTGTCTGGCTGTCTCAAAGTGCTTTTCTTTCCACCACAACAGAGCCGTAGATTGTTATGCATAGAGTGACACGACCTGCAGGCGTTGCTCTGATTCTTATCGCCATGCTCTCATCTGATGGGAATGCATGCTCTGACAAAGGCAAGTCCTCCTAGATTCTGCTCATATCTGCTTTTTAACAATTCCATCAATGCTGGATAAGCCGGATGGCAATATAGACAAGATGGCAATACGTAGACAAATCTGGACAGCACCTGCTCACAAGAATGACTGATGGCACAATGCTGTTTGAATCATCAAAAAGTGGATGAAAAAATGATGAGGGAGAGATATAGAGGTCATCAAAAACTAGGCTCCTGTGCAGAAATGTCAATGCCACGAATCAGTTAGGTCATAGATGAATTATTTTTTGATGGCCATCCCACATTTTTCATCCACTTTTTGATGTCATTAACAGCATTGTGATATTGCGTCATCTAGTCTGTATCCTGTTACAATAGATTCAAATGTTGAAGCGAAAAGATAGCAGCTTATATATATATATATATAGGCTGATATGTGTAAAGGTTTTTAATGTCTTAGCCCTCTCCAGTTAAAGAGCAGATAGGGGTTTTAGCTGTACACATATTGCTCAGAACTCAATGGGCAGTTTAACTGAAAAAATGCAATCTAGCGTTACTAATTTAACTAGGTTAGCTAGTTAGCTAGCTCGCTGAACTTCCAAGGTTATGAATGAATGCAAAAAGAGTCATTGTCATTTAGATTTTTTATTTATATCTGACCAATGTTTCTTGTTTGACATTCAGTGTTGCCAGTTAGCTAACAAAACATTTTTTTGGCTCCGCCCATTGAGGTTTAACTCAACCAATGAGATCATTTCTGCCTCTGAAAAATGTTTGTGTAATTGAAACTCCAAACCACAAGTGCCTGGATTGAACATACATATATGGTTAATATATGGATGACATTACAGTCCAGGTCTTGAAGTTTCAGTGAAAAGATAAATCATCAGCCTCCAATCGCTGCTGTGAAAATACAGAAGGTGAAATAGTTACTCCTAGCTACTCCTGTCCAATTTCTCCATTGATTTCTGTAGTAAAAATGGACTGGAAAAACCCACTGAAACTGCACCTTCTGTATTTTCAACCATAATGATTGGAAGTGGAAAATTTATATTTTCTTTTAATCTTCAAGACCTGGACTGTAATGTCATCCATAATTGAACCATATGTCCCATACTGTGTTTCAGTATTCTGATGGAGAGTCCACCTACACCCCAAGATCTCATTAAGCCCCATTAAGATCTAGTGAAGGGACTTGGTCTCGGCTTTGTTAGCCAGAAAGACTTTTACTTACACAAAGTTTAAAACAAGTTTGACAGGAAACCAATGCTCAGAATAATAAAAACAATCTAATATGACATCTGGCAACACACCCCGAACGGAGCAAGGGGGTTGAATACTGAATACTACTGCAAACTTGATTTTGATTTTGATTTTATCCTTCTACATAAATTTTAAATATTTTGTTTACACTTTGATAGAATAGAGTGCTTTGGCTAGAACTCAAGACAAAAAAATCCCAAATAAATGTGTTTTGAAATAACTTAACAGCACAACAAAATGTCAAGGGGGTTGAATACATTTGCAAGGCTCTGTATTTGTGATCACCATATTTCCTTTTCTCCACAGTGTAAGACATCGGCAGCGGGAGCCAGTCATCCGTCATCAGACACTTAATACCACTCCACTGATAAACTGATTTATGTTACATGAAAAATATGCTTTTTTGTTTTTGTTTTTACTTTTCCGAGGAATAGTATATAATTAAGATAAAAATGTCAGCATTTAATATAGTTATGAATTTTCACACAACCTTACTTGAATGTTTGTTAAACTCCCACAATCCTTCCTTGTATCCTCGTACGATGATCATTTGATTGGCTATTTCCCCCTACTGCAGCCCCCCTTATTTATGTCCCCGCCTCGCCTTCTTTTTCAGTTGGCAGTGCCGATGCTGATGAGTAAACCTTTGACTAACTAGCTTAACAGTGTGATCGGCTGATCACTAATTGAAAGGATGGATTTTCTAGGCTCCAGTAGCTCCTCACTGCTAGTCAGTGCCTGACAGCTGTTGAGTTTCCCCTCCATAGTTTGTTCCGAGGTAATGTCAAACCGCACTCTCTTAGCTCATGTCGAGTGATGCTCGCTCGCCCGGTGTTACAGTCTCACCTCTCAACATTTTGGCAAACAGGCTACTGCAGGCTGTTATAACACTGAACGAACAGTGGATCTATTCTTCTTGACAATACACTGGGTGAATGATGTGGCTATCCTGGTTACTTAAACTACAGCTGATGCTGCACACCTAGCAAGGTACTGTACAGCATCTGTACTTGTTTCTTTCTAGAACTGATTTTTTCACTTCTATTTGTTTATTTATCTTCGCCCCAATCCAATATTTCGGAAAAAAAAGAAAGAAACAAGAAAGAAAGAAATCTGTATTTCACCACAGTAACCAACTTGTTTTTTCCAAACCGTCCTTTGACCCTTTGATGTAGTCTGTTATGCCAAATGTGTGTGCGTATAGGTGTGTTTGCATGTGTATGTGTGCATGCCTGTGTGTGTGTGTGTGTGTGTGCAGTAGAGGTTGCAGTGTCCCGCTGCTGGCCAGCAGTGTACAATATCATATTGTAGCTTCAGACTGTGCTACTCTGCTTTTACCGGCAAACTTGCAGCGCCTGGCTCTTCAGTGCCCGACACACACCAGGCGCATCCTGAGTGACAGGCCGCTCCCTGCAGAACTGGGGAGGGTAATTGGCATTCAGGATCATCTGGATGATAGGGAGGGTGGCGAATTCCGCGAGACGTCGCTCCCTGCCTTTTATCCCGCGCCACAAAGTTCCCTCAGACCCGCACATTTGCACAGAGAGTGAGTGGAGAGAGAGAGAAAGCGAGACTACTTTGCATGCAGTGAGTTGGCAGTAGCATCCCCGAGGGAGACATTGTTCGTGAGGGGGAAACGGCTTTCTATGCATGAGGAGAAATCTCCTTCAGGTTTGTGTTGCTGCGCCTGCAACCGCGCCGTCACCCCCTTCAACCCCCCCCACCACACACACACACACACACACGTCTGTAGAGATTTATGACCTGTCACCTCGGCAGCTCGTGCGGATGGGCAGGGGGGTGATGGTGGTGGTGGTGGGTGGGGTGGGGTTGCTCTTCACGTCACTCCTCCGAGCGCGATGTATCAATCTGTCCAGGGGTTTTGCCCATTCAACCGCACTACAGCGAGAAGAATTAACAAGAGGGATGGAGGGAGAGAGAGAGAAGGTTATTGTGATAGCTACCGCATCTAAGCTGTCTCACAAAAAGGGATCTTTCATTTCACACCTAGAAAACCAACAACGGAGTGACAGGAACACTCAGCCCCATCAACATATCATTCGCTTTGCTCTCAAGTGGCGCGCTACGTCAGAAAAAAAAAACCCTGGTATAACAGAAGGTGCAATCAAAAAAAATACCATAATACGGGATTGTTTAGAAAGCAGAAATGACATCTGGATCCAGAGTGCTGTATTCTTTATTACTCTGTGGACGTTTGATGGAGGGCATTAACCTGTATTTCTGCCAGATCCGATAAATTACTCAGCTGTACCTGCGCCCCTAAGGTAGATCATTAGTGTACTTGATAGCTATAATAACGTAGCCCGGTGCACCGCCATTCTGAAGTTGTGGAGTCATGACTAAAGAGCTTTCTGTGCAGAGAATTTAATTATGCCTTCTGTCAAACAGTTAGGGTGAATTTAATGCATACTGAGTCGAGAATCAATGATTTGTCAAAGAGCCACTGATGCATTCTTGTCTCCTCTGATGAGATGAGATCATCGGGAGTTATTGAATACAGCAGGCACAAATTCTACCGAAGACTGCAAACCTGCCTCTCCAACACATCATCAGACCAAACGTGTGAGATCTTAAGCTGCGTAGCTTACGGTTTCCTCCAGAGACTAACACAATTCATCTAGATTCTGCAGACTAACTGCAGGAGAGTCTAATAACACAATAACACAGTACTCGGCCTTAATAGTTCCCAAAGGTCACCGTCTTGATTCACACATCACATCACAGGGGAAATTACCACACTGTTTATGTTATTGGTTATCATATTGTTTGTTGCATTTGAGAACATAACTGTTCAGTGCATCTTGTGTTTGTAGAGTAATGCAGCAATCTGTCTACACTTCCCATATAGCATTGGTTCCAGTAGGAGGAAATGAAGACCTTTCAAATGGCACCAACATATCAATATTTATCCCCCCCCGCCACGTCCCTTCGCCTCCCCATGGTCAAATTTAATTTATTTATGAAGCAAACATTTACTTATTTTAATCTATTTCTTATTTGAGTTTTCAAGTCATAACGTTTTATAAGCATCCGATTTTGATGGGAAGTCAGATTGTTCCTCAATAGAATAAAACAGAACGGGATCTAAAGTCTATCTTATTGTTATATTAGGTTTTCAATGTTGAAAAAAACCCAAAACATTTTAGTTCCTTAAACGATTTAAATCCACATTCATTTCAAATTAAATTCACAAGTGAGTTTAATTGATGGAACTATATTATTAAACTACTCTACTACATTTTAGGAAAACGTGGGAAGTCTTCAATGTGGTAAGTGTAGAAAAATGAATTTACTTTTAAAAAAAAAAATGTTTTAAGCTTTTGGTTTGCAATTTTATCTAGACCGACTCACAATGTGCACAACAGCAGAATACCCCTAAATTCCTAAATCAGTAAAAGCAACCAGTAGTAAAGAGTGCAAAGGGTCATAGCGCCCTGAAAACAGATGTAACAAACTATAACCCCAACATGATGATGTAAGATGTGCCAAGAAAATGCTTGGGAAAACTAAAGAGATATTTTATGAGGAAGACATGGGAGATGTGATTCAGGTCGAGGAGGAGGGAGAGAACGTGGAGTATTTCTTCAAGGGATGGATTTTCAGCTCTGTGCCAGAAGCTGGAGAGTTAACTCTGCTGTCCTGACTGGAGTGGGAAGGTCACTCCAGCATTGGGGAGCCAGGAGGGAGAAGAGTTGAAAGTGGAGCACTGACCAGGTAGCCGCAGGGAAGGGGAGCTAAGCGGGCAGTAGTGGCAGAGCACCGAGCGGGGCTGACGAGGAGGGCTGGACCACTGCCTAGAGGTATGAGGGGGGGTGTGGCTCTTTCAGCAGCACCGGGGGTTTGATATGAGAAGCCATAGGCTGCCAGAGGAGGGAGTGCAGAAAGGGGGAGTCTGACACAGGAGCATTTGGGAAGGTTGAAGAAGAGGTGGGCCCCGTTGTTGTGGATTAACTGTAGGGGCTGAGGAGACGCCTGGGAGCTCGGCTAAGACCAGCTTCTCATTCAGAGCAACTCACAATGACTTTTCTAAGTGGGAGTTCGGTGTCTTTGTACGTGTATTGATCGCTCTCGGTTCGTGCTCGCCTCCTGCACAACGTTGCATAAAACAGAATAACTGCCTCCTCGGTGGCAACACAGAGAGCACTCAGATGATTCAGACGATCGGATGGCTTTTGCTGGGAAAGCGACTAGACTAAAACACGTCTGAAACAAAAACCCTTGTGTGTGTGTGAGCCCGAAGCTTATAGGCTTTTAAAAATCCTATTAGACCATTTTGTAGAAGCCTAAATGCTTTAAAGTGTTCTAATAATATAAATGTTTCAGGGTTAAGTAAATAACATTTGATTTGGCAATTTGTGCAGATTAGAGTTTTACAACTACAGTATTTCCAGTAACCTCAGTTGACCTATTCACGAGGTGCTACTATTTACCGCATAGTGCAACAAATGTAGCTCACAGTATGAGAAACATAATAATAAAATACACACAATAAATACATACAATAAATAACATTTAATAACTTTATAATGTGACAGATGCGATATTGCCGGGCAGAAAAGTTTCGTTTCAGATTAATTTAATTCCTCCCTGTGTCTCTCTCTCTTCTTCACCCTCCCAGCTCTGACGGGTTTTGATAAAGGGACTATCTGTAACTGGAGGTAGCCTGAAAAGCAAACTATCGATAGTTGACTTTGCTAGACTGGCTAAATGTCTCTCACCAGTTGACCTCCGCCACCCCGTATGGCAATCTCTGTCTTTTTTTTTGTCTGAGGAGAAGCAATGAATATCTCCCAGCCGCTCTAAGTAGAACGGCAATCGACGCGGGACCGAGCCAGGAGACGTCTTACGCTCCAGCGGCCAGTGTGGACAGAATGATGGCAGCCACTCAGAGGAGCGATCCTCTTTCCTCTGGCCTCGACGTTTGGCTGGCAGCCGGTCAATCGTCTGTGACTTTGTAATGTACAATTGGATTCCCCTCGCCTGCTATAACATCCTTTTGCAGATTAGACTCTGGGTGACCCACCGCGGAGGCAGGTTCAAGCATATTGACTGCCATGCATATGCAACGGCCCCCTCTCGGTGGGCTTGCCAGAGCGGAAAGAGGGGTGAGGGGGATGGGGGGGTTGCAAGGACCACTGACGGAGGGAGAAGGACATGCAGTTTGCTTTTCTTTTCATTGACTCACTTGGCAAAAACCTCATCCGTTCCCTTCAGAGATGATGTCGGTGTAAACTGTGCTCACCCCAGCAGCACAGAACAGATGCATTTTTGCATTTCAGCAAACAATGCTCTATATGCATGACAATAAGAGATGTCCTTCCAGTCAGAGGCTTTTGCTGCAACAACGCTGACCGCTGACTGATAGCACCGTCCACTATTCACTGAAACCCAAGTAAATATTTCATGCAATTCCAACAACCTTTTAGTGCTTTATTGTTTATTGTGTCAACGCGTGTTTATTGAGACACTTCACACACTGGAACGCCGTCTTATTGTTTGATTGATCATCTGTTTCTCTCCAATGTGGTTATTGGGGTTCAAAGGCACACGATACCTTATAAATCCTCTGCAATCACCCCTTCCTCAACTCCCTCCCTGACACACACACACATGTCATGAAAGTAGTGATGTTTTACATACAATTTGTTTGCTTGTTTTTTCTACTAAATTATAGTTTGGTAGCTGTTTATTAAAGAAAAACATTCTGCACAATTTGGGCTAAGAGGATCGGTGGAAAGAGTTGCGGATGTCCCCACCTTCTTTCCTGCGTCTCTGCCTTGTTGTTGCAACCGCTTCAGACTCGGTTTAGCTATTTTTATTCCCACCTTCTTTTTTTTTTCTTCTTTTCATTCTTTCATCCATTTTCCTCTCAGACACAAAGGCTCCTTTGTAAAAGAATAGGCAGAAGAATGACAAGTCCTGGATAGCTTGAAAAGTGTGTCAGTTAGTATGCGTCAGTCGGGAAAGCAGAGTAGGAAGCATCGCCTGAATATTGAGCAGGTGTATTTGATGAACCAAAAAATTGGAACATCACACTTTTTGTACTAGTCAACATCATCGATCGGAAATGTATTACAAAACATTTCAGTGGTTCCAGTACACAAAAAAATTGAAGGAAAAAAAAAGAGCCATCCGAAATGTTCAGGAGACCCAAAATGATCGGTCAGTGTGACCATTGGATGCAGGGAGAGGTCTAGTGCTGGCACAGGGCCCTTGTGGGACTGACCTCAGTGGAGGAAGCGACGCGGGGCCAGAACAGAGAAAGAATGGTCCAGGTGTGACCTCTGACCTCCGGGGAAGTTATAACTGGAACACAAAGCTCAGTCGTGACACTTTATCTTCATTTAAACCCAGCTTGCCTCAGCCTCCGTGGCCCAGACGGTGACTCTAGTATGAAGGTGGCATACATATGACTTTTGGGAAGTAAAAAATGTAGTTTGGCTACTTTATAGGAAGTAGGTGACAAGAAAAAAAGGGTTGCTGGGTTCAGTGGCGTCATTAGAAAGGCTCACAAAACACCAGGAAAAAAGATTAATTGACAGGTTTCTTTGCGTTATTCATTCTAAACAATAAATGTAATAAACTATTTAATTATCTTATGATACTAGTATGCTGCTATTTACTGCTTTGATTTCATGCACACACTGAATAAATTCCTTCCTCTATGATCCTCCACTCTGTTGCAGAGGATTTCTCTGGTGTTTGTCATCAGACAAACGCTTAAGCTACATCCTTGGAGAAATAACTTCATTCAATTCCAGTTTCCTTTAATTAGTCACAAACACAATTCTATTATTTTCTAACATCTTGGAAAGCAAAATCCTTTCGCGTCCGCAAGAGATAGGGATTGCCGAGTCCAAATTCCTTGGATGATTTGAATCCAAGTCACCAGAGTAAAGGCCCTATTTTATTTATTTTGCTTTGTTTTCTCACTATATCACAGTTGCTGCATGTAAATTGTCAAGAGGATGTGTGTGTGTGTGTGTGTGTGTGTGTGTGGACTGCTGGTTGACGACATACTAATCAGTGAGGCGGATGCTTCTAGGTATAGCCTACTTCAGAGCTAAATGAATATGCTAACCCACTTACAATGCAATGAGGAACATTTAACTCTGTTCCCTGCCAAGATTCAAACAGAGGAAAATCCCAGGCTGATTAAAATCAAATGAAAACAGGGAGATATTGCCCAAAGCTTACTTCATGCTAAATCACAGCCTTCCTCTCTATGTGTTTGCGTCTTACCGTGAGTCTACTCAGCTGGAAAATCAAAATCAAATTTTGAACTGTGGATGATCATACGCAAATGAGATGCATGCAATTAATTTATGTTGTTGTTGTAGTTGGTCCTGTAGTTTTGTTCAGTTTTCTTAAATTCCACACATTACATTACATTAAAATAAGTCTGAAAGGGGCAATAAGGACGATTTTTACTGTCTGGTTTGATAGACTTGCTGGTCAGTGACTCAAAGAAGGCAGGGAAACACCCTGGACAGGTCGCCAGTCGATCACATAGATACAGATACATAGGAAACACTCAATTAGAGGCAATTTAGAGCCTCCAATTCACCTGATTTGCATGTCTGTGGAACGTGGGAGGAAACCAGATCGCCCAGAGTAAACATGAACAAACCAAGGCCTTCTTGCTGTGAGGCGACGGTGCCAACCACCGAGCCACCATGATGCCCAAAGGACTTGACAGATTTAAAAGAGGAGTCGCTGACAAGTGACACTGAGTGACTCCAGCTAATCAGTTAGCTAGCTAACGGCGGAAAAGTCGTTGCAATGTCGATCGACGTACTGCACAGTGAAATAGGTAGATTCCATACAAAGTAGCCTACCATTTTTATGGTATGGTATTTTATGGCTGATCTCGGACACCAACATGTTCCTCCACTTTTAGTTGCTCATCCATGCCTCAGGGCTGCAAAAGAAGAGCGAGCACCCACCGTTAAATATATGTCTCGGCGGCCCTGTTGGAAGGCACGCCCATGGTAGAATTCGAATAGCATCCAGACCCTGAATCGCGAATTAATTCCTGAGTAGGCGGGGCTAGAGATTTAGGGGCTACTTCCAGCATTCCTGTTGGATCACTGCTCTAATTAGTTAGCTTACTCGTCTCTATTGTGAAATGTGACTTTATTGTTTGTGTCAATTACAGCCCCTGTAACCTGAGCTAGAGACTTGTCCACGTTGTTGCAATTCCTTGGTCACCGATAGAGGTCGATAAAAGGTAAACATGGCAAAAGTGAGGCAAAGGAGAGAAGATGAGACGTACTTCATATGAAACACACCCCGGTTATTCATGGGCGTATCAGATTTTACAGTCCAACTGATCTTTAAGACACAGTGGGGCCTGCGCTTGACTTGCTGCATCTTGCCCAGGCCAGTGGATAATGACTGAACACCCCCCCCCCACCCCCACCCCCCCCGACCACAGCGAGCCACTGCCTGGGACTAAGCACTGCAAGCAGCCCACCGTCAGCCCCGGCCAAATGGGCCTAATTCTAGGTGACATATTTAGCGCATGATTTAGCTTGCAGACCTACAGCTGTGTCCCTGACACCCAAGACAAGACCGCTGGGGCGTCTCATGAGCATAATTAACCCCTTCATTATGGAAATAAGCAAAATCATTATGAATAATTCGGCACTCCTTTCTTGGTTTGTTGGACTGAAGCAGATGTGGAGGTGTATTGTCCATTCTGCAGAGAAAGAGATGACAGCATTCGGTGGTCGGGGGACCTTGAAACGGGCAGCAAAATGAGACATAATTGTTCAAGGGGAGGGAAACAGGTTCAGACACTCAAGCAAATGATCCCACCGAGGTCCCTCTATGTCATCAGTTTCTATTTGTCATTGAATAGTGAGTTTGAAGCTCAAACTGAAAAGTCAAAAAGGCAGTCAAAACAAAATTCTAGCCCTCCAGCAGAAATGGATAGAGACATAGTCCCCCCCCCCCATTTCATTCCATTTTCTTTGATTGGCAGTGTTCTCCTTATGTATACTCATGTTTGTGAAAGTCGGAGGATAATAAACCTGTTCACTAATGGCATAAGTATACATAAGACGTGGAAAGGAGAGAAATGCATTAGTTGTACTTATGAAAATCCGTAATTGCACCATAATTGATCATTCATTACAGGATGTTTTGAGCTCCTCTGAGAACAGGGCCAGTTGGTCTCTTGCCTACCCCTCACAGCATGCCTGGTTACGTTGTGAATTAAGCCAGTCAGGTGGCATGGAGACTCTACATTGCCCATAGGTGTGAATGTGAGCGATTGTGTCCTTGCCTTCTACTCAATGCATGACAGGATGGGTAAAGAAAATGAATTCCTAAATACCAAAATGCCTCTCCTAAAACATACCCCCGATTCAAGCAAGGGCACTAGTCCACCTATGGTATGATGTGGCTCAGTTTGATCACAGGTCCAGTTTCTACTAAGGCCACCTAGTGGGTTTAACTGCTTTCTTCTTCTACTGAAAAGCATTTGGTCATCCATCATCTGATCCTGCCTAAAATTGTTTAAAAGGTTTGAAAAGGTACGTTAACTATTATCGCCCTCAGGATCAAAGTTAGATCAATCCACCGTCAATAACCCACTTATCTTACTCTCTTTCTCTCAAAAGCAGATCAGGAGAGACGTCACTTTTGTTAACCTCTGCCTGTGCATGTTGATCATTTACCTACTGAGCACAGTGTCAATGACGTTTATGAATGGGAAGACACAGCTGGGAAGTAACCCCTAAGCGTGTGTAGGCATGTGTGTGTTTGTGTGTGTGTATATGAGAGGGACTGGGGGGGTGTTAAAATTCAATAAGACAGATGGGCCTTTTTAGAGTATTATCTTTATTGCCAAAGAAAGGAGCAGTCTGTTTCTCTCCTATACTCTCTACACATCACCATGTACGGGACATATCCATCCCCCACATGGACACTTGGCTGTGTCTGTCCATCAAATGTGACATCTGTGACACCGCTGGTCTGATTGTGACGAAACCAGGGAGGCGCTAATAATACACTTATTAGCCTAATGGGGGCGCTATAATTAAAGGTCAAAATTTCAATCTTTAAAAGGCCATAATTGCTACACCACCAGTCCAACTTTGATGAAGCTTGGAGGGATGCATCTTGTTACTGATTGGCCCAAGGGTTGCCTGCATCATTTGAGGGGGATGACGTGTTTACCTTTTTGCTTTTCGATTTCATCAGGACACAAAAATCAAAACTCACCCGTCGATGAAAACAAAACGCGCCCCAAATTAAACTTGAGAAACACAACACTGCGTATCGCAAGTTTCACGACAGAGGAGAAGCGAGTGTGAACTCTTAGCACGAGGTTTTAAAGGTAGGGATTTGTCTGTTTCGGGCTGACAGCGAAAGCAGGCCACAGCAGTCCAGGGAGCAGACAGCCGGAGCCTCGGCGGAGAGCAGAACAGAAAAGATCCACCTGTACTGCGGCTCTCAAAGGGCTAACTAAGTCAGGGCTGTGTGGCTGCTAAATGACGCCAGCGCCCCGGCTTCATATACCGCTAAGCATATTCCTCCTGTTCAGGCTGGCAGAGAGGAGTCACACCTGCAAAGATGAGAGCATAAAAATATTACTTTGAGAGCAGGTATGACATTTGAGGAGCATTTTTCTCTGTTGATAGAGATAATGTGGGGCTGCAGGCAGGTTTTCCTACCAGATGTAGTTGTCGTATCATATAGGCTTCTGCGGTATCAACAGAGGGATGCGATTCAGAAAAGCATAAGTAAATAAATAGACGAGCTTATGGAGGATGTAGAATGCCAGTCGGGCGACATTTTCCGACGTCTAGGAATACTTCCTCAATATGTTCCTGGTACAGTTCAATCCAGAAGTAATGCCTTTAAATAGAGAGCCCATTTTCCTGTTCAACAGTTAAAATGGAAGCAATTTTCCACTCTGTGATCAAAGTGGAACAGAAACCATAAGATATGACTGTGTCATTTGGTGACACCCTCGGTCTAGCTAGGAGAGGCCCCACCGCAGAAAACAGATGTGTGTGTGTGTGTGTGTGTGTATGTGTCTGTGTGTGTGTGTGTGTGTTGCACAGCTGAAATGTTCCCAAGTAGAAAATCGGGGACTTATGAATATGTATCAGCACATTTTAGAGCATATCATCATCAATGCCAATGTCTCCGGCCAAATAAAACCATGTGACTGACCTTCAGACATGTTGGAGCTGAGGTCAAGTCACGTCAAATTTATTTTCAGAGTGCTTTTGCTCATCACAAAGTGGTTAACAGAACAACAAAGGAAACGGCAGACACAACTGTTGACACAACAAAAACAAGCAAAACAAATGTCTGGTCTGCTTGTAACCCAGTAAGCCAATATAAGGTATCATAGTATATTTTTAAGCACATTAGGAGGTAGTAGGTGTACAGATGTATAGCTAATAACAACCTGATACTGTATGTGACTAAGAATGGCAAATCATTACTTACCAACCTAAGAAGAGGCTTGTGGATTTTCACAATAAAGTCATGCCTTGTTGAATTTTGAAGACAAAATTTTGTGAAGAGAGATCTGAGAGCGTTTAAATAGACTTCTGTGGCAGTCATACATTTAAAGCATCAGAAACTATAAAATAAGTGTAACTAGTATACTGCTAGTTACATGCTCGTCAAGCGTAGCATACAATTCCCCAAAGTAGTCTATCTACCAACAAGACGCGCAGTGGCCAAAACTAGCTGATAAAGAAGCAGGAAACAGAAAGCATTGCTTCCCTGTTCAAAATAATAATAATAATACAGCTGAAGGCAAACAGGCTAATAACAAAAAGACTCAAAAGAAAATGTGCCACATTTCAAGGTTTATAAAATGAATGTAAATAATTTAAAACATTTAAACAACAATTTGTTGCTGTTTATCAAACTGCAAATGTAGCTAGCTAGCTTGAGCTTGCTTTCTTTAATAGCTACCTAGCTAGCTAATGTTATTGAGAAACAAAACAAACATTGCTTCCCTTTTTAAGTAGTTTCTACCACCTGAAAGATGCAAGCACCCGGTGTGGAGACTGAAGGAAACAAACTAACTGGTAAAGTAGTAATGTAGTATTGTAAGCAGGTAGCTGGCTTTGCACTAGTATTACTAACACTAGTATCACTAGTAGCCTAGTGGCTAGCATAAAAATGGTCAGCTAGGGTTATGTATCTGAACACAGAAGCTAGCTAGCTACCAATTATTACAATATGTGAAAGAAATGCAGACAGCCAACATAATAACAAAACAGGCAGAGGTAAAGTAGCATCTCAAACTAACTTCCATGAAGGCACATTTGTATAACAAGATTCTCTTTCTATTAAAAATTGAAAATAACCCTGGAACACCTAAGTGATATTTCCAGGCTGTAGGAAAAAAAAGGCCTCATACAACAAACACATAAACAAAAAGCACATTTCCTTTTCCACGAGGAGTTTTGGGAAAAGCCGGTGAAGCTACATCTTCAAGAAAGAAAGAAAAAGAAAGAAAGTAAACAACTGACAAATAAACAAAACAGAAGGTGCAGCATTTGCCTTGCTGACAGCGAGGGAAGGGGGGATGTGAATACAAGAGGGCACTGCTACCTGCTACTGCCTCTAATAAATACCATTGTTTGTCTCCTTTTAAGCAATTAACAGACGGTTTTGATCTGTGTGTTTCGCTTTCATCCGCCGTCAGTAATGAGAGGCGAACTCCTGATACACTCCCCATCTCTGAACTCCAGAGACCATTTCTGACAGAGTAAAAGAAACATCACACCAGGCTTTGGGAGAGAAGAGAGAGAGAGAGAGAAAGAGAGGGAGAGGAAAATAAATAGATAACATAGAGATGATAGGGTACCTCAACAGGGGGTAAAACCTTGGTTCTATATAAAACAAGACAGCGCTGTCATCTCTCCTGCGTAGCGTGCTGCCGTGGATGATGATATTATTAACATACAAAAACATGGCACCCTGTTGGCATGATGTATTTAATATGTAGTGGAGTGAGCCAGGAGAACAGGGTTATTATAGTAGTTGGTTAGAAAACATATAGTTACCACATAGTTACCACCACTTACTCACATGTTGTTTTTGGACTTAACACATACAAGCAAAGAAAAGTAGACTCAGATAGTAATATTTATTTTCAATTTTTCAACTTCAATATTTAGAGCTTTAAAAAATAAAGATGTAAAAGCAGAATGCTCTTCTGAATGCTGTAATTTAGTTCATTTACAGCCAAATTACAGCAGTTGATCAGTAACTATTTCACTCTGTAATAACAAATAATGGATTCTAATGTTTGCTTTACATTGAGGTTCGTCTGATTTTAAAAATAAATATATTATTAATGTCTCCAGTGAGGGAAAGGTAGTTGTTTCAATTGTATGCAGTCATTAGATGTCATTATCTGACACTTTCCTTTTGAAATAGCATGTTTACACAATTGTAATGGCTCCATCTATCAAACACTAACTAGCAGCTCACAACACAAAGGAGAGAATGATAAATTAGCACGGTGCTAAGATGTATGGTGCTCATTCATCGGTGGTAGGACCTCAATTATCCAAAGCTTGCATGAAACCTCGCTCATGTAACTTATGTTTGTCCCAATTAGATGGTTCAGAGCTTGTCTGTATATGTGCACAGGCATATTTCAGAATAAAAGTTTGCTTGCTTTGGATCTGTGTGTGTGTGGGTGGGTGGGAGGATGACGTGTTATGGGGGGGATGGGGGGGGGGGGGTTGCCCAAGAGGTAGAGAGGCTGACTAATAACTGAAAGGTCGATTACTGGCACCGACTGGAGAGTGTAGTCCAGCTCTGAGCTGGCAACCGGAGGGTGGCTGGTATTACAACTACAGTGGCCATTTATACTGTCAAAGTGCCTTTGAGCTGTTCTGCAGGAAACCCTGCACTCTGACCCCTCTCACACTGCTCAGAAATGAATAGGGCTGTGTCCATGTATCTAGGAGGGATGTGCAAGAAAAAAAAAACACACTCCGGTTATTCATTTTAATTGGCTGATGAAACAAATCTCAATAAATCGTGTGCTGAATATTCCTTGCAGTTCTGAAATGTCATTGCATGGCAGTTGTCTAAGTCATTTCCCACAACCAATCCAACATACTGGAGGCTCCTTTGCCATAACTGTCTTGTGTCTGAATTGAAATAGAAGTGTTTTCACGCACAGTAAATGACAGTTACGATGGTGTTCAAGTGGAATGCCTCTCAGTGAAAGAACATGCCACATGACATTCCCATCTTTTCCAGTGAGATAACGTAAACTGATCTGAGGCGTAAGACCCAACATACTTGAAAAGTGCATTTCAGTGGCATTCACATAAATTCCCCCCGTTGTACTGTAAAAATTTGTATTATGTTGTTTACGGATACTGTTCTTCCCACATTATGAAACTCAAGAATAATGGACAATCGATCCCATGCAGCCGTATACAAAGGAGAGGAAGAAAATCACAGCGAGAGTGATGAGTTCACACATTTTCAATAGACATCTTAACATCTTAAATTTCAAAGCCAATTTTGCCAACGCACTAGATCTTGTATCAGTTTTTCTATTTGGAACCCAGTTAACAGCCGTTTTAGATCCCTTTGTAAAAAGAGCCAATTGATTGAAATGGGATGACACATGGAGCTGGGTGTGTATATCTCTTTACCCAAGGTTAAAGTCTCTGCCGATCTGAGGGACAAATCAAAATGATGTGCCACTGTAAAAGCAAAGTACAGAGGAGCCACATGATCACATAAAAACCCAGAATGGCTTGAAGTATGAACTTCATATCATCTCATAGTCCCAAAGTCAAAACCATTTAAAATGCTCAAGGTATGATGTTCTTCCCTGAGACTCAGCCGGGATGGCACCGTGATTGATGATGCATCATGTCCTGACATCTCTCATAGAAACAGCTAATAAATCTGTCTAACCCCTTCTGCAACATGCTGAACCATTTTTTGCTGTGCATTTGAATTGGCCTCAACGTGTGCTTCACTAAAAGCAGAATAAACAATGTGTGCGGGGCGGAGATTGTGCATAGTTTCATTGCAGAGTATTTTTCATCTGTCATTTCCACGGCAATTTCAATCAAAAGTATTCAGTTCTCGCAGCCATACAAAATGGTGTGCAAGGCATTGTGAAAGGCAGTTACCGCATAGCAGCAGCTGCCTAATATGTTAACAGCTGAAGCAAAATGAAGGTGACTGGTAATGGTTATTGTTTTTTCCCTCTCTGCCATTTAATCTCCTTTCAGAGAGGTTCATTAGATGGCAGGAGAGCAAACAGCTCCTAGATAAAACCTGATTTGTAAGCCAGGGACACTCAGGACAAGCCAATCTCCATTCTCTCCTTCACCTGCTGGCCAAAACAGCACAAGCAGCAGTCCAATCTTCTGTCAGATGTAATAAAAGAGTATAAGATGATTTTTTTTTTTTTTTTCTTGTCTCAGACACCCATGATTTTGTTGCCAAGCAGAATTAAAGATTAATAGGCTTGCCACCTCTTACAGAATTTCAGAGTAAAATGCTCATGTCTGCTGTGGGTCCATAAATGCAGAATCAAAACACATAAACATTAAAATTAAACCAAACAAAATGACTAAAACAGAAAACAAAAAAAAAGTAGATTAACCATTCGTGGCGCTGCCATTAAGATATTGGCTAAACCTAATGGCTCCTCGTATCAAAGCCGTGAAAGGCACGTTGAAATGAAAACGAAACATGACAATCTCCCCATCCCCGTTTTGGTCCTCCACGCGCCACGGCAGGAGGAAGGGTAGAAACTACTTTGGCTGTGATTTGTTTTGTTGCTCTTCAAGCGCCGGGGAAGTGTGGAAATGTTCAGTTGTTATTAGGAAGGACACGGGAGGAGGGAGGAGGAGGAGGAGGAGGAGGAAGAGGAGGCGGAGACGGCTGCGGCTCCGACTGTGGGAATGGCGTGAGCATATCAGGCCGAGCAGATTGTGTGTTCTGAGTGGCTATTAAAAGTGACAGGATGGAGGCCTTGGAGTTGGTGAGCCGCCTGATTACACCTCTCCTCCCCAGTCCCCCTATTGACTGTGGTTAGGATGTAGCTTTCCATTTCCTGCCGAAATAAATTAAAAGTCAGAAGTAATTTGCCTGATGGGGGGATGCAGGTGTTTTCTCCCCTTTTTTCTTTTTTTCTTTTCGCTTCAAAGTTTCTGAATAAAATTTCTCCCAGGCTGGAAATCAATTGAACCCTTGGCTCTTTGATAAGGAAGGGGCTTATTTTCAGCCTGTGACAGTTTTGTGGCAGGGAAGCAAAAAAGGTAGGGATTTGATTAAAGGGGAGATAGTGAGAGATTGAGGTCTTGTTCTTGCCATGGGAAAGATCAAGGCATGTAATCATGTCTCCTATAATGCTGGTCTCTCTCTCTCTCTCTCTCTCTCTCTCTCTCTCTCTCTCTCTCTCTTTCCTCCCCCACCCCCCAGTGGCGTCCAGGGTAAGTAAGGAGTCAAGGGGGGATATTGTTTATTTTCTTGTCCTATTTTGTTCTGTCCAAGAACCCCGAGTGAACAGACTCAGATCCAGGTTTTGTTGGGGTTTTGTTCTCAGACAGACAGCCGGACGGCCCCGACACAACCTCTAGCAATATCCTGCAGCTGTTCACAAAACCTGCTTTTATTAGCTTCTAAAAGACTGCCGCCTACACGCCGAGAATTCAGCAGAGTTTTGGATAGGCGCCGTCGAGACCGCCACGGTAAGGGCAGGGTATATGAACACTCCTGAAAAACTGTTATCTCAACTTAACCGGTGAAGTGCAGGAGCTTTCAACAGCTAGCTGTGTGACAGTGACGGCTGCATGTGGGTAGACTATACTGCCATCGGGATAAATATTGCATGAAGCTACACTGGGATAAACAGCGACAAACAATATTGCGTCGAGAAGATAAACGCGGTGAGGCTGGTTCACAGGTTTCGCTGCTAGCCCATTAGGTGTCTTCAAACCCGAGTGCAGACATCCCTTGCGTGTCGAGGTCTGGGCTGGAATCACAGCGTAACTATTCAGCAGATGAAACAATCCCAGTCCTTAAAACAGGATGTCCCTTTGAGGTTGCCCTTGTGTCACTTTGACACCCCTCCCCTCCTCCCCTCCTGCACCCCCACTTTCCTGTACGCGCCTGCCAGTCCTCCAAAGCGTCGCCTCGCCGCTTGTTGCTTCTGCTCGTGTTGTTGTTGAGAGCAAGGTGAACCCCTTGAACATCAAACAGGCTTTCATGTTTCTTTTATTTTAAATGGCAGCGTTTGTACAACACCGGGAATCTGAAGCCTTCCCCTGCTCGCGGCTCAGCTGAAGCCTCGGCATCCCCCAACCTCCCCACCCCCTCCTCGCTGCACCGGGACCCCAGCCCCATCCCGACATCCCGGGAGGGGATGGACTGAGGCGGCTGGTGTGGGTGGACGAAAGGAAGAGAAAGAGAGAGAGGGGGAGACGGGGGGGGGTGGTCGAGGCATGTGGTTTCCCTCTGCTCTTTGAGTGGCAAAAATGAAATTCACTTCAGGTGCAGCATGATCAAAAAGCAGATGACTCAGTGTTGGGCTGTGTTTAGACGCTCGGCTTTACAACTTCAAATGGCACACAGCCGTGGATCACACCAGCCTTCCCTGCACACATCCCACAACCCCCTTCAGAAACACACACACACACACACACACACACACACACACACACACACCACACTCTGGTGAGCCCATTTGGGAGTGAAGAGAGGCTTCACTTGAAGTGCTTCCCAGTCGAGGTGACTGCATAAATAGATGGAGGAAGGGAAGGGGGGTGGGGGGTGGTCCTCAGAAGATGAAGGAGAGAACGCGTTTGGGCACTTTCACCTTCGTTAATTTTAGATGTTGTTTATTTTCCTCCTTTAAGCTTTCCCAGAAGAGAACTTATTTCCTCGGTACATATTTCCATTTCTCACCGGCGGACCGAGCAGCTTGCAGGATCATTTCATCTGATTCCGTTTGTTCAGCAAGCAACAACGGTCTCACATACATAGGTGCATGCGCTTGCAACCACAAAGACACTCGGGACGCAAGCACACCCGAATGGCGTGGTGATATTAAAAAAAAGAGAGAGAGACAGGACGGAGAGAGAGAGAGGTACAGGGAGAGCAGGGTGCGGCGTGCCAGAGGGAGTCTATCTCCTCTTCAACAGGAGCTGTCAGACGGTGCCGTCAGAGCGGCTATAAACAAAAAGTGTTTTCTCCCTTAACAAGCTCAACAGGACCTTCAGTGGGGAGACGACACAGAAATGCTTACTCTCCAGGGGTGACAGCAACTGTCTGCCATCAATCAGTCAGGCCCACTGTGCTACCCGCAGACAATGCCTCAACAAGGGCACAGCTCAGATTCATCACGGAGGGAGAGGAGAAATAATGATAACAGGCATGATGAAATATACAGATCAGCACTGCAAGTCATTTAATTTTAATGTGAGATGTGATAGGGCAGATTATGGCAGATGTATGTAATGGCACAGCCTGGAAAATAAATATTGTGCATTTCTCCTCTTGCGTTGCGTTAGAGTTACAAATGTCTGCGTAAGCAACGCATTTGCCAACACACATGCGCACGGGCACACACACACACACACACACACACACACACACACGCTCACTTTATATCCTTTGAAGCATTGTCAGTGTTTCAAAACTATGCTCTCGGTCACAGAAATCATTTGAAACACTTCTTTCAGAATGTCACAGCTCTGTTTGGGCTTTGATCAAAGCCAACAATGTCAATTTTGGGAGGAACTGCTGTGAAGTAATGCATGATGAAACTGTCAGAAAGTTGTTTCAGCTCACTCCCCTGTGCATCTTAAAATAATCATTTGGTTGCTGCCTCCACACATGTCACTAACTTTTATTTTGCAAGGATTTCCTTGATGGTTTACAGGCATTCGCTGACAGGAAACAAAATGGGTTACATTTGTATGCTAAAATGCCCTGTATTACTGCAGGTAATTACATGTGTAACTGCTGTTTCCTTCCTCTGATAAATGGTTGATACATGCTTAGTCTGATGACTGTCACAATGCACTGTGACGTTTACAACCACACTGTTTAGGGGCGTTGCCTCTAATGTCTCGTTAAGACTTTACTTTCTCCAAAAGAGTCCTGGCTTTGTCACAAGTTTGACCAAAACATATTTAAAGTAATAATTAATGACATATTTATAGAAATAAATGATTGTTTTGCTACTCACTTTCACCGATTGATATAACCCAGCAGTTCAATAAAATCCTCTGGAGACAGGAAGTGATGCGGTTTCGGTTTGATTGACAGGATTGACAGGTGATCTCTTGGAAGAGCGGTGAAGAAACACCACAGCAATCAGCGCTGAGCACCAAAGATGGAGACTAAATAATAAAAAAATGAAATGACCACTTATAAAGTGTTTTCTTTCTTCCTCCATCTTGTTAACCTGTCTCCTTCTCCAACCTGTCTTCTATTGCTTTTCACCAGTCACTTCAATTCAAGGCACCAGGGACTCTGCTATGCTTTCAGTTTTGCCAGTGTCAGCACCTCCCTGTCTTGCTATGTGAAGTCAATGTAGGTGATGGCGTGTCACCACAGACAGAGCATGGAAAGCAAAGATTTTCTGGCAACCTTTCTTAAAAAAAGAAACAGAGAGGCCCTGGCTGAAGCACAATAGCTACTCAACTCCGATTCATCTCTGAATGGCCAAAGTGTCTTGGATGCATGGCACCTTCGATCTGGCATGACACCAGTCAAATCCTATAACAATCAAAACATCACTCTTGTCAGGAAAACACGAACCTGCACTCACACCAGATAAGAAAAGCCAAATGTTTCCAACTTTTCTTTACTGGGAAAGAACGGTATTTTGATTTGCATTGGCAAACTGATACCTAGTGCCGGGTTTGTGGCCAAGTGAGCCGGCAGTAAAGAAACTAGAGAAGTTTTCACATCGACTTATCAAAGAGTTATCTACTGTAGCGACCTATCACCTGAGTAGCTTGTTGTACCTAAATCTACTGAAGTGAAGCATCTTTATCTTGTATATTCCTTCAGTATCTCTTCGGGTTAAGCAAGTCTAGAGGATGAGAATATACTGTTTGTATGGCAGCAAGTCTAGCTGGAATACATCTAGATTTTGGGGGGAGATTTGAAACCTATCCACCAAATTTGATTGCTCTAGCATGACGCATTTAGGAATTATGCCTCCCTTCCTGTTTCACCATCAGTCATCGACTTCCAAACAGTTGGACAAGTAGGACAATTCTGTGAAACAGGAATCATGTAGGCAGTTCAAATATTAGGGGTGTAAAATGCGGTGGAGATTGAGTCAACCTTGTTGGAGACATAAAAAAATAATAGGTACTATTGCAATGTTGGCCTGATGATGGCACTGTGGAGCACAACCAAACGTGGTCTAACACACTTCCGTGTCCATCCCAGACATGTATTTAGGAATTATGCCTAATTTCCTGTTTGTGTGTCTTTGCCATCACAATACTGTGCAACAGCCTGATATGTTGTGTGCAAAGTTTCATGGAGATTCAAGGAATCTGAGAAAAAACAAATTGTGCTTATTCAACTGTTTATTATAGCGCCACCATCTGGCCAGTTGTGTCATTTTTTGGGGTTTAGTACTGGGGGAGATTTGAAGACTATCCACTTGTATGGGGACTTGCTGTCTCTTAGCTCCAGATCATTTTAAGGCAGAAAAAGAAGAAGCATAATAAAAATCCCCCAACTCCTTTTTTTTTTCTTTCAAAAATAGATAAATATTGATAATAATTCACCCAGCCCACTTCTCACACCTGTGATATTTGCAACACTGCATAATACATGCATTTACAAGGCTGTAAGATAATGCCTTCAAATGACATGGTTTGTGTTTCAGTTGATTAATGTTAAGTAACGTTTCAATCCTCCTGCACGTTCATGGTTAAAGAAATAAAACCTTGTGTCATATCATCGCTGTATCATAATGGTATAACTCCAGCATTGCTAATAATACACCAAAATACTCTGAGACTCAGAGCACGCTGGCGTCTGCACCATTATCTGGCATTAATTCCTCTCACATCTTGTTTGCCTTAGGATGGCCCAGTTTACTATAGATCCGAACGCACCCTTGCATTAGATTCCTATGAGCTTCTGTACATGGACAAATAATCCTTGGAGCAGCTGACGAGGCAGTATATCCAAACACAGGACAGCAGCATGAGCCAACATAATTTAACAACACATTAATCTCTCCACTAATGCAGTCAATAGCATATTAAGCAAGCTACAAAAGCAAAATTAATGAGAAGTAATGTGACGCCACTCTGCGGAGCGCGCCAGTGAAATCCTGAGCAGTCAGCAGGACCGGTCGTGCCAACTCATTTCTCAGCTGCTCCTCGCGCTCTCTCAGAGGGATATGCCCTTGGGTGAAGAGGTGCTCGGATTCCACAGATGTCATCCGCAAATGCCATATTTCAAATGGCCGGGGAAGCGATCTTCAGCCTCACTTAAAATACAATTCCCATTGTGATACTAACAGGGTGGTGAGAACACAAACCCGGGGCCCCCAAGTCTCAAAAGCAGGTCTAATAACGTGCCGGTGTGAACTGTGGCTCTACGGGATTCACTGCAGCTTCATGAAGTGGGACTACTGCTGTTATTATGACAACTGTGTCTTTATTACAGAGAGGAAACGGTATCGGTGGTGTATTACACGCTGGTCTGAACCACTTGCTCTTAGTGAGATTATTTGTTTGATATGTGTAATACATGTGTAATATGACATTTCCGACATACTGCCATATACACACATGATGCATCTTATTTTGTACTTAACTGGCTAGTAGGGGAGCAGAGATGGCACTTTTTCCATCTGCCTCTCTATTCCAAAAATGGAAATGCTCTTGACCACAGGACTGTGAACTGTATCGTATTTTCGCCAATTGTGAAACGTTTTGAAAATACTTTAAAAGCTGCTTTTCTCCACTTGACACTGAGTCGCTGAGGATTCAGTTTCACATTAAATAGTTGAGCATCCAATGTTAATGCTTGACTGAGGGACACAAGAATGGCTTTAACGTTACTTAAAATGTAGTATTTTTAAAAAAATAAAATAAAAAGGAGGACAAGGTTCTTAAATGTTCTCATTGAAAAGTATAAAGTAATCTAGAGGCTTTGACATGCTACGGTTATTAGCTAGCTCACTGTAATAGGACCTTTTGTCTTTAACAATCGAGATGTAATTGCAATCACTAAAAGAAGATCGTTTTTGGTCCCCCAGTGGTGTAGTGTATTTCAGTGTCTTATACAGTATGTATAAAATTCGATATTAAGAGATCAAGCCTACTGCCACCTTTTTTGCACGCAAGCATCTCTGTGCAACATGTAGACTTTCAATTCCACAGTGGTTAAGCTTTAGCTATCCTTGCAAACTTGAACTGAGACAGAAACCTTTACCCCTACGTGCTGCAAAAAGGACTTTTGATTTTTTTCTACCACAAAAATGACAGCTAAATTTGACTAGTTTGACTTTAGTCTCCATTTCGAACATGCAGACTGGCTCTTCCTCCCTCAACAACTGCTCACCAATGTGCTCTTGAGCAAGGCACCTACAGAAGACTGTTGCAGCTCTCCGGTGTGAATGTGTGTGACTGTTTAAATGCTCAGCAAGGAGGTGCTGAAAAGGAGCAGGCGTGCTCAGCAAGAGCCTTCACTGGGTAAGTAAGGGGTTAATAAAAAATAACGATAACACTTTTTCTACATCTGTTCTTCTCGTGACTATTAAAAACCTGGTGCTCCATCAGCATTCCCCCCCATCATCTGAGAAATCTACAGTGAATTTGTCTTCGGTGAGTACTGTATTATCTACAAATTATGTGGTTGACATACAGAAGGGAAATGGCGTGTGTGTGTGTGTGTGGGGGGGGGGGGTATTTTTCTTTCGCTATTCATCAAATTGAATCTACATGTTGTGCCCTACAGCAAGCTCACTGGAAAGATCCCACAGTATAACATTGTGGTGGCTTGGAGGACAGAACAGGCCAAAGGAATAATGCATGCTAAATGTGATATATACCCCAATTAAGCATTCTAGAAATGTACATAAGGGAAAAAAATAACTTCAATTAACGTATGAGCAATGACTGCTGGCGTTTGATTGCAAGGGGGAAATACATGGGACAATAAACATAATTTACAAGATGTTTAATTTTGTGTTTGGAAAATTGAATCCACCAGTAGAGTGAGAAATATGTTGCATGTTTACGGGCTGCAGCGGTGGCGGTGATTGATTGGAGGAACCTAATCTGTGTTCTTTTACTACAGGAAGTGAAGCACTGCGCTGACATAACCTCAATGTTCGTTCGTAGACGGGAGGAAAAAAAATCAACAACGGAGCGGCGGCGGGTTGCAGGGGGGGAGCAGACACACAAGGAGAGGCTGATGTTCTTCTGTGTAATCTCGCTGCCATTCAACCTAATCAATCTAGCTCTGTCGTATGCAGATCCCCATGGAAATATAGATTCATCATCTTTTTACACTCCACGGTTCAGTGTCCCTGAGTACGAGGAAATAATTTCAATTTCTACTCTTGATGAGCTTCTACTCGCGGGCAATTATCTCAACGCAATAGATGGCACCTTGGTGGACAATTCTACTGCATGCAATCCATGGCAGAGAGAGAGAGAGGGAGGGAGAGAGAGAGAGAGAGAGAGAGGGGGAGATTGATTATGAATCCCCATCATCAGAGCCCGAGAGCATGGGGTTGAAATGGAAGGAGTGAGAGAGCACCAGCATCGTCCAATTTGTCCACTGCAATAAATTATGTAATGATGACACATAAAGCGTTATATTGATCGGGTTAGATCATTTTTAATGACCAGAACACAATAATAATAATAATAATAATAATAATAGGATGGAGAGCAAAGCAACTCAATAAAACATAAAGGTGTGTGTTCTAAAAGATGGTGCTGATTTTGCTAGCCCAAGCTCATCCTCCAGGTCACGCCAGCATCCAGGGGGTCAAGCGGAAAAAAAGGCCGCTCGGCTGATGCCACCTTACGTCGCCCTGCATCCGGATCTTTAGCCTTCATTCACAGGGTTTAAAGGTCTGACAGGTAATTAGGATCCAGTCATGCCTTAAACTAATTCTGAAAATACTGTAATGATTTTATAATGAAGAATTCAATGCAAAGACGTTGAATTCGAGGCGATGCGGTCGTCTTTTAGCTCCGTTTTTTAAAGCCTCGCTGCTGCATCTTGTTCGAGCTCAAGAAAAGGGATACCTTTGAGTGAGGCCTCTGTAAAGAGTGTGAGAAAAGATAGAAGCATGGAGGATTTTCTCCAGATCGCCTGAGGATAGAAACATCTTATTTTTGGAAATATTTCTCGGTAGGCAAACTGAGGCTGAACCACCCTCTGGACCTAAAACTTAGATCCATAAGAAACTCAGATCTGCATGGCAGATTGCTGCTAATCAAACACGCTGGATCACTGCAGCCTGGTCTCGGGGAATTTGATGAAATGAGCATGATGGCTTAAAATGCAAATACACATTATGTGCATGAAAGGTGAGGAAAAAAACATGTATGTTTCCCCCACACAGAGGAATTACGTGAAGGAGACGCAACTGGAAACAAGCCGGGGGGTGCGGATGGGAACAAATGTTCAATTCCCAAAGGAAGAAGCTTTTTACTGTGAATGAGGTTTTCATTTTCAGCAAAAGTTTTTCTTATTTATCCATGACCAAAACTTTACCCTAACCTTAGCCAAAGTTGTTGTAGTTTCCTAACTTAACCCCAACTTTAGCCCAAAACTTAACTGAAGTGGTTTAACTTTCCTGAAACCGTTAGCTAACCTTCTAACATGACGAACACCGGTGCTCTGGTTTCCTCCAGCAGTCCAAAGAGAGTCAGTTGAATTGACCCATAGGTGTGAATGTCTATGTGTTAGCCCTGTGCTGGACTGGCGAGTCCAGGGTGTTTCCCTGCCTTCCGCCCAATGCATGCTGGGATAGGCTGGTTATTGCACATTCAGTGACTGATTGCATCTCTGGCTGGAAACAGCAGAACAAGCCTTGAGCCACTGAGCAGCTGCGTCCCCAAGGTCCTAAGGCTCACCCGGTAAAAATAGCCAATCGTTTGTTTGTTTTTGTTGTTTTTTTTGAGGGGGGGCAACTTTTAAATCAAACTTCTGCTTTCTCCCAATGAATTCAAGATTTTTATGACAAATTATGCTATGCCAATGTCCTGCTCTATCACGGGCTACTGGCACGTCTTAACATGACTTTAAGATTGATACAGAGGTAGCGATGATTGAGGAGCGATGTGGTACGACGGACTGCCAGGTAATGTTTAATCATGTCAAACCTCAAAGATTTAGAGTCGCATTCATCTGCTGTCACAGGGGGACACAACTTTGCATAGGCGGCTGAGGTTAAGACATAACAGATATATGGCAGCCGTTTAACCTCCTCATGAGATGGGAGGAGGCCAGCTGTTAAACTGGAGCAAACAATGTTTCATGTATATCGAGCCGGAGTATGAGGCCAGTGTCACCAGTGAAGTGGTGACAGTCCATCAGTGACACGTCCGTCATGCTAATAGCTAATAGTAAATGATAGTCCCTTATTTCTGGCAATTGGGTGATAATAAATATATGTCAGTATACATGAAGAACATTATCTGAGAGTGCCTGTCTTTAGGAATATATGTGACGTGCTCTCACAGAATCAGTCGGAAGTCGCAATGGCTGATTTACGCAGAAACGCCTTTTAATGTCAAAAGTCTATTTTGACCATTTTGGTATTTTGACTAATTTTAATAAAACAAAATCTTGGCTTTCATAATCTGTATGAATTATTTACTATTTTGGAGTGGAAATATAACTTTGAAGCATAAAAGCAAGATATGGTATTTGGCGATGTTGATCGCCAAATAAACCAGCGGCATTTAGCGATATCTAGCCAGCTGCATCCGCACCTGTTGGATGTCAAGTTAGCAAGCTAGTATCGTAATCATCAAGACTTTCAATGGCGTCTCAGAAAGAAGAAGAAATCGCTCGGCAATCCAGTGTTGTCTGTGGATTCCGGCGATCGGTGGCGAGAGCTTATTGACGACTATTTTTTGGCACCGAGATCTGACCGAGAGACGGCTGAGAGAGGACAACAACAGTGAAACCTCCGGCGACACTTCGGACTCTGACAGGCCTATTTCAGACACCGACAACGATGAAGATGTTGACATGGAGCCACTTTTTTTAACAGACCCAATATCTGCCGTCCTTGAATCGGATGAATGGGATGAATATGTGAGCTACGGATCTGGAGGGGATATCGAGAAGGCTCGTAGCTTCAAGTGTGGCTGCAAATGTCATCAGGGAAAGCCTTGCTACATCCTCTTCTCAATGGTGAAAAAACGAGAGAGATAAGATGTGACTGCTGGTAAGCACTTTTCCACTTATCCCATAGAGCTAGCCAACATTAGTAAACACAAGTGTGTTTATCTTATCTTATTTAAACCTTGTTCTCAGTAATAATGAACACTGTAGGTAATGTTTTGAGTCGTTCTAGCTAGCTAGCTGGTCAACAGGACCCTGTTGTTGTATTTAACTACAGATGAGTGGTCTCACACTAAAATGACAAAATTAGTTCTGTTAATTTATTTTAATTGTCACACATTGAATGTAGGCCTAAGATGTTTTTTTGTTTCCTAGGTGAGAAACACATGTTCCTGTCAGCAGCACTATGAACTGATCCAAAGAAACGGCTTGTTCCAAAGGAAGCAGCAAAAGAAAGGATGCACCAGAGGACCTCTTACTTTATTGATGGTGATCACATATGCAGAGATGATGAATGTCTAGATGAATTATTGAATAATTTAAGGATTTAATTAGTGATATGTGTAATATGGTTATATCTTTTCTTGCAATATTACTTTGGGGTTTAAATAAAATCAAATCACATTTATTTGTATAGCCCTTAATCACCGTTACAGTCTCTAAGGGCTTCACAGCGCCCAACGTGTGAAAACAATAAATGGTTAGTACACGACATCCCCCAGTCTTGGACCCTCAACAGCGGACAAGGAAAAACTCCCAAAAAAAACCTTTTAGAGAAAATTGTAAGAAACCTTGGGAGGGGCTACTCAGAGAGGGATCCCCCTACCAGGACGGTTGGGTGTCCAATAGATTTGAGATTTGATAGAGTTTGGGTAAGCAGCGTATACACAATGCATAAAGTTTATTATGGTGGGACGTCCGGATCTGAAGTTTATTATGGTGGGACATCCGGATCTGATGTGTTTAATATTTTGGCACTTGGCATTTATACCAATCTATAGATTTATACCAATCTATAGCAATGTATAGGTCAAAGTGTCCCTTTGACCTATACATTGCTATAGATTGGTATAAATCTTCTACACTGTATAGGCTACTGTATACATTAAGCATATATTTACAAATAAAGAATGTGCTTACATAAACACTTTAATGTATATCAGTATGTTTGTCTTTCTTTTTACACAATTGAATTATGTGTAACCATAATTGTGGGGGGTTGGGGAGGGGAGTCAGATTTTTCACAACGTCTTCAAGGTGCTTTTGAAAGATTCATTAATAGTGGATAAATAGTGTAAGTGTACTGTGTGTAATATAACCTTAAAGAGCAATTTCTCCTCATTACATAGATGCCTAAATGTTATATCTGCTATTTATAGCAGATATTTTCGGACTGCGAGGAATCTGGGTGTGACCCTGGACGACCGACTGTCGTTCTCGGCAAACATCGCATCAGTGACGCGCTCCTGCAGATTCCTCCTCTACAACATCAGGAGGATTCGCCCCTTCCTCACTGACAAGGCAGCGCAGGTGCTCATCCAGGCTCTTGTCATCTCCCGCCTGGACTACTGCAACTCCCTCCTTGCTGGTGCCCCGGCGTTTGCCATCAGACCTCTGGAGCTTGTTCAGAAAGCTGCAGCTCGTCTGGTGTTCAACCGCCCCAAGTTCTCCCATACAACTACCCTTCTCCGTTCTCTACACTGGCTCCCTGTAGCGGCTCGCATCCAGTTCAAGACCCTGGTGCTAGCCTATAGGGCAGTGAAAGGAACAGCTCCTTCTTACCTCCAGGCTATGGTCAAGCCTTACACCCCCGCCCGACCACTTCGCTCTGCTGCCTCGAGGCGACTGGTTGCCCCGTCGCTCAGAGGCCCCTGCGGCCGATCTACACGGTCACGGCTCTTCTCTGTCCTGGCCCCGCAGTGGTGGAATGAACTCCCCACTGATGTCAGGACAGCAGAGTCGCTGCCCATCTTTCGCCGCAGGCTGAAAACCCACCTCTTCAGGAAACACTACCCTGACTCTTCCTCTTAGCCTTGCCTATTTGTCGTCAATTATGTGTCTGAGCTCTTGTTTATTGGCTCTTGTTCATTTGATACACTTATTTGTCTTAGCTCTTGCTATTTGGTTCACTTAGTTGTCTTAGCTCTTGTTTATTTGATTCTCTTATTTGTCTCATTTGTTTAAGATATAGTAGGTTGCTAACTTATTGCACTCTTACCTTAACACTAGTTATGCTCTTAGTTGCTTGTTTAGGAAGGAAATGCACTTACGATTTCTGGTGACTAGTAGTTTTCTTGCCTACCTATGTTGAATGCACTTATTGTAAGTCGCTTTGGATAAAAGCGTCTGCTAAATGACTGTAATGTAATGTAATGTAATGTAATTTAAAATAATCACTCAAGCAGCATTTGTTTGTGAGATGTCAAAGCGGCAGCCCCCCCGAAATGGAATGTTCAGAGTCATAATGGAAAGGTTTTTTAAAGGCCTTTTTCTCAAAACCACACTTTTGTGTCTCTCGTTGTATAATGCCACATAACTCATTTTTTGTAGGAGTTTTGGTCTCATTGGAAAGCCTACATTCTCCTCTTTCAAGTAATATGAAAACCCCAAAATGTCTTTTGGGGTCAATGTGACTGATTTTGTGAGAGCAGGTCACATATACAGTTTTTAACTTATCTAACTGAACTTCAGTTTAGCTCCTATATTCTTCACCATAGCAGCAGAGTGGGTGTGTTAGCTTATGAATAATGAAAAAAACCATTAGTGAAGCGTTAAAGGGGCGTACAGTAATCTATGACCTTATCAAAGACTTGACATGAGCTGCTCATGCTAAATGATGGTGTTGAAAACTCTACAGCGGCTGTGTGAGATTGGCCGAGCAGCCAGACACATGAAAAGGGATGCAGGCAAAGTTCAGCAGTCCAAGTGAATTTTATTTACAGCAGTGGAGTCCCGTGCAGATATTTACAGTGTATTTAAAGATGGTCAGAAAAATGAAGAAAAACAAAAATTAACTATTTTCCCAAAAATAGGAACACACCAAAAAGAATATACCTCAAACTCAGAAAATAACTCTAATCCGCTCTTTGGCTATACCGCAAATACTGGGCCCAAGGCAGGAGCTGTGGTCTGTAGCTGTCTCTCTCAGGTTGTTCTCTCTCTTATGAGGTCTTGCCCCCTTGGTGCTCCAGCCTTGTCCTTTAAATACAGGTGGGCTCCACCTACTCAAGAGACCATTATCAATTATCTTATTATAAACATTCACCAGGATAGCAATGTTCAATTACCATATGTTATCCTTAAAAAATACCTTCAAGTTTATTTTAAAACATGTTTCGTTAAAAAGGGTGCTTTAAACAGCCTAATCCCTAAACAGAAACACAAACACCCCTCCTACTCTACCACACTTGGTCTCTTCCCCTGGGAACCCTTTTATTTAAATCAAATGGACCCTCCCGGTCGGATTTGGCAGTTCCCGGTCTATAGCAGAGGAAGAGACAAGTGCAGCAGAGAGGAGAGGTGACAAACAATTTAAACAATGTATAAAACAATGTATTATGCCAGTATGATGTCTTGTTGTGAGTGCTGCATCGGTGCCTTACTTTAGGGCACAGGGTTTCCCTGTGACATTTCCCCCCCCTTCCAAAGGCGACCCCTGTGGAGCCCTGGACAGGAAGTCTGCGGCACAGTTCTCCTGGCCCTTCCTGTACTGGACCATAAAGTCAAAAGGCTGCATGGCGAGGAACCACCTGGTGATCCTGGAGTTGGTGTCCTTCATGTTTGACAGCCAGGACAAGGCTCGATGGTCTGTCTCCAGGGTGAACTTCCTCCCTAGCAAGTAGTACTTGAGTGAGTCAAGTGCCCATTTGATAGCCAGGCACTCCTTCTCAACCACTGAGTACCTTACTTCATTTTTAAGGAGCTTCCTGCTGATGTATGCAATGGGCTGGAGATTACCTGGCTCTCCCTGTAGCAACGCTGCTCCAATGCCCACATCAGATGCGTCTGTCTGGACAGTGAAAGGCTGGTCAAAGTCGGGGCTCTTCAGGACGGGCTCGGTGCATAATGAGCTCTTCAAACTCTGGAAGGCCTCTTCACACTCAGCTGTCCACTGAACCTTGTTGGGCTGGTTCTTCCTGGTGAGGTTGGAAAGGGGGACAGCAAGAGTGGAACAGTTCTGAATGAACCGGCCATACCACCCCACCAGACCAAGGAAAGACCTCACCTGCCTCTTCGTCGTGGGCCTCTCCGCCAGCTTGATTGCGTCCACCTTCCCCACTTGAGGACGGAGTATACCCTTCCCCAGCACAAAACCCAAGTACTGCGTTTCCTGCTTAGCCAGGGAGCACTTGTCCGGACGAATGGTGAGTCCGGCCCCCTTGATCCTGAGCAAGACGTCTTGGAGATGGCATAGGTGGTCTTCCCAGCAGCTGCTGTAGACTACGATGTCATCCAGGTACGCTGCTGCAAAGGACTCTGTTCCTGCCAGGACCCTATCCATCAGCCGCTGGAATGTCGCTGGTGCTCCATGGAGGCCAAAAGGGAGGACAGTGAACTGGAAGTGTCCAAAGGGGGTTCTGAAGGCGGTGATCTCTCTGCTCTCTGGGGTGAGGGGAACCTGCCAATAGCCCTTGCACAGGTCGAGGGTACTGATGTAACTTGCACCCCCAATTCTCTCCACCAGGTCGTCTATTCTTGGCATTGGGTACAAGTCCAGTTTACTGATCCCATTCACCTTCCTGAAGTCCAAACAGAACCTCAAGGTGCCGTCCTTTTTGGGGACTAAGATGATCGGGCTGCTCCATTCACTGGATGAAGGTTCTATAACCCCCATCTTCCTCATCACCTCCAGCTCCTTCTTCAATACCGGCAGCAGGCGCTCCGGAACCCTGTAGACAGGCTGGCGAAGGGGCTTGAGTTCCTTCAGGGTGATGTGGTGCTGAACAACCTCTGTGCGCCCAGGGGTGTCCAGGAAAAGGTGAAGAGGCAAGATCTGGAGAAGCTCCATCCTCTTCTCCTCACACAGGTGGTCCATGTTTAATTGCTTCTCTGGTTCTAGTCCAGGCAAGTACTGCTCGGCTGGCTCCTCTTCCTCCCTCACAGCCTTGATAAAGAGTGTGTGGGCCGCTGGTGGTGCAGGGGTGGGACGAGGGTGCCACTTTTTGAGCATGTTGATATGGAAGGTCTGGTGAGTCTGTTTCCGGTCAGGCATGTGGATCTGGTATGTTACCGGACCCATTTTCTGTTTGATCTGGAAGGGGCCCTGCCACTTTGCCAACAGTTTGTGCTCTGATGTTGGCAAAAGCAACAGGACCTCCTCACCTGGCTCAAAACTCCTGTGCCTTGCTGACTGATCATAATACTTCTTCTGTTGTGTTTGAGACTGAAGGAGGTTTTCCCTGGCCATGGCTGTGGTCTTCATCAGCTGCTCCCGCATTTTCATGACGTAGGAGATGATGTTCATGTCCTGTGCCTTTCCAGACTCCTCCCATATCTCACGCAGCACATCCAAGGGACCTCTGACCTGATGGGCATAAAGCAGCTCGAAAGGTGAAAACCCTGTGGAGGCCTGGGGGACCTCACGGTAGGCAAACAAAAGATATGGCAGCCACTTGTCCCAGTCCTTCCCAGTCTCAGAAACAAACTTTCTGAGCATGGTCTTCAGAGTCTGGTTGAAGCGTTCAACCAAGCCATCAGTCTGAGGGTGATAGGGGGTGGTTCTTACTCTCCTAATCCCTAAGAGCTGGTAGACCTGCTTGAGTGTGCGACTCATGAAGTTGGGACCCTGGTCTGTTAGCACCTCCCTAGGAATTCCTACCCGAGAGAAGAACTGAAGCAATGCTACTGCTACCTGCTTGGCTGTCACTTCTCTCAAGGGGAAGGCTTCTGGGTATCTGGTGGCATAGTCACAGACAACAAGAATAAACTTATTTCCTGTCTGGCTTCTCTCAACTGGGCCAACTATATCTACCCCAATCCGCTCAAAGGGGGTGCTGATGACTGGGAGTGGTATGAGGGGCACCGGTGCTGTAGCTCTGCCCGCTGTGAGCTGACATTCTGGACAGGTTTTACAATAGTCCTTCACCTGACTATACATGCCTGGCCAGAAAAATCTCTTTGAAATCCTCATAAAGGTTTTCATAAAGCCCAAGTGACCTGCCCAGGGGATGGTGTGGCCTACCCTCAGCACTTCCACTCTGCATGTCTTGGGGAGGACTAGCTGCCTGCCACAGTCGCTCTGTCTATATAACAGGTCATTGTCAATGAAAAAGTACTGGTAATGTAGTGGGCTGACAGGAGAGCTTTTCTGTGCCTCTTGGAAACAGTCTGAAAGAGTGGGATCGTCACGCTGCTGCTTAGCAAGGTCACTGGGGAAAACATCTACAGCTAGCTCTGGAGCTTCAGGTTCCCGTTCAGGCTGATCTACTGGCTGCAACATATATTCCCCCACTTGCTGTCTGCGCCTGTCCCATCTCTCTTCCTGCGTGACTGTGGGCTCTTCATCTATCTCTTCCCCATGAAACGGCATAAGCTGCAATGTGTCTGCCTCACTATCTGGTGGATCCATCTCAACAGGTGGCAATATGTTAGGGGCTGGTGTGACTGTGTGTGCCCTTGCTTTGGACCGTGTAACTACCCCACAAACCTTCTGCCTACTGTCTTGAATGAGGTCATACAGAGTAGGTAGGTCTGTCCCTAGCAAGACCGGATAGGGCAACTCAGGGGCTACACCAACCTTCATCAAATAGACCTGATTCTTCACCTCAATGTATACCTCAGCAGTGGGGGCCTGTTCTTCATGACCATGGACGCAGATGACAGGGACGGTGTCCTCCTCATTCCACAGCTCCCTTGGAACCAACCGGGCCTGAACAAGAGACTGGGAGGCACCTGTGTCCAGTAAGGCTGTACAGAGCTTGCCATTAAGTTGTACAGACATGACTGGTGCATCTGACTGAGTCTCAGGGGAAATTAAAAACTCTGGTCTAGACACATAACACAGACTGGTAGCTTGATACTTTTTAACTGGGCACACTGGACGAGTATGGCCTGCCTCACCACAGTTGTAACATACAACATCTGGCTTATCCCCTGGCTGCACCCTACTCCTGGCATACTCCCGCACTGCTGGTTTACTGGGTCTAGGCTGACTAGAAGAGCTAATGGCTGAATCACCCCCTTTGGGCACACCCTCAGACCTACCTCTGGCTTGGTACAGTTGTCCAGCATAGCGGTAGGTCCCTGGTCCTCTGTGTGCCACGATGTAGGCGTCCACCAGCTCTGCTGCCTCTGCCGCTGTCTCTGGATCCCGCTCTTTAACCCAGGTCTTCACCGCTGGATACAATACCCTGTAATACTGTTCCAGGACGATCTTCTCCATGACCTGCTCCCTGGTGGCTGTGGTGAAGTCGACCCACTTACAGAACATGTCTTTAAGGCGGGTGTACAGCTCTAGGGGAGACTCATCTGCTGGTGTGTCGAGGGCCCGGAACCGCTGGCGGTAAGTGTCTCTGCCGATCTCGTATTTTTTTAAGATGGCGACCTTCAGCTGGTCATAGTCTGTGGTGTGTGCAGGGTCCATGGCCACAAAAGCACTCCTGGCTTTGCCAGTCAGGAGGGGAATGAGACGAACAGCCCAGTCTTGTCGTGGCCATTTGTACACTGTTGCCAGTCTTTCAAAAGTGGTCAGGAAATGTTCAATGTCGTCAGACTCTTCTAATCTGACCAGCTTGGGTTCTCCCACCGGCACCCCCGTGGCTCTTGACACTGACCTGCCTGCTTCTAGGTCCAGCTGGAGTTGGGTGACCTGGTGGTTGAGGACGCTTAGCTTCTGCTCCTGTTTGGCCGACTCCTTCTCTTGCCGCTTGTCCCTCTCCATCTGGAACTTCATGAAAGTCTCAAACATTAGGGCTAGGCTGGAGAAACTTGCCTCTGTAGATGGGCGTGAATCCACCGTGGGCTGGAACTCTTCGTCAGGAGCTCCCCCTGTGGCCCCATCGACTTCCAGAGGCTCTGCTTGCTGCTGTAGTTGGTGCTGTTGCTTTTTTGGAGGCATCGCAGGAGTTTCTTCTGACACCACATGTGAGATTGGCCGAGCAGCCAGACACATGAAAAGGGATGCAGGCAAAGTTCAGCAGTCCAAGTGAATTTTATTTACAGCAGTGGAGTCCCGTGCAGATATTTACAGTGTATTTAAAGATGGTCAGAAAAATGAAGAAAAACAAAAATTAACTATTTTCCCAAAAATAGGAACACACCAAAAAGAATATACCTCAAACTCAGAAAATAACTCTAATCCGCTCTTTGGCTATACCGCAAATACTGGGCCCAAGGCAGGAGCTGTGGTCTGTAGCTGTCTCTCTCAGGTTGTTCTCTCTCTTATGAGGTCTTGCCCCCTTGGTGCTCCAGCCTTGTCCTTTAAATACAGGTGGGCTCCACCTACTCAAGAGACCATTATCAATTATCTTATTATAAACATTCACCAGGATAGCAATGTTCAATTACCATATGTTATCCTTAAAAAATACCTTCAAGTTTATTTTAAAACATGTTTCGTTAAAAAGGGTGCTTTAAACAGCCTAATCCCTAAACAGAAACACAAACACCCCTCCTACTCTACCACACTTGGTCTCTTCCCCTGGGAACCCTTTTATTTAAATCAAATGGACCCTCCCGGTCGGATTTGGCAGTTCCCGGTCTATAGCAGAGGAAGAGACAAGTGCAGCAGAGAGGAGAGGTGACAAACAATTTAAACAATGTATAAAACAATGTATTATGCCAGTATGATGTCTTGTTGTGAGTGCTGCATCGGTGCCTTACTTTAGGGCACAGGGTTTCCCTGTGACAGGCTGTATAACTTGCTGTATTACCATGTGTACATCATATAACATCTTACACAACCAATGCACTATTATCACTGGTATTGGATTATACTGCTGTACTAAAAAACAGCTATGACAGATCAAGCACTAGTGCTAGCTATGGGGTATCATTTCCAGACTTGGTCTCCATGGTCTCCAGGACTTTGTGTCTTCTCTGACTGACTCTCAGGTCTGGACTCCAGGTGTGAATCCATAGAGCCAGCGTCTTTGATTTACAGGGCCATTACCGGCCAATCCTGAGACACTGGGTTGGTGTCAAAAGAGCATATCATTATTCTGTTGTATGACAGAGCAGTTTGCCAAAGGGGACCGTAATTACATCGTTGTCTGCTTTTCAGTTGACTCCCGGCAAGGGAATTATTGGTAATCATCCATGTAATGCGGTGCCACTCAGTTTTTGACAGCTGAGTGAAACCACAGTGCTGTGGTTTGGTCCTTTAAATGTAAAATCATAGCTAAAAAAACCCATCTGTTCCCAAGGCACTGTCTCTTCAGTGTCTTTTCTCATGGTGCCTGTAGTGCTGGATTGGCAGAAAACAAGAGTAAAGTTTAGGAATACAAATGTGTACCATATTAGCTGAGCTAAAAAAAAAGTAAATACTCATATTAATGTGGGGCATACAGCAGATGACACAGTCACGCCAGGTTCCCTTGGATGTGGGTCACTATGCCCCACGAAACACACACACACACACACAAACAATATAACCTCTAACTCTAAAAGGACATCATTATTATTTAAAGCATCCATCTCTGCTCTTAAAACCCTTCACCTTCTCAGCGCTGGAGATGCCCTGTTTGCATGAGTGGCCTGCTGTCTTTGTGCTGCCATTTAATAAGCAGTCTTTAACCTCAAGGGACGAGGCCTTCTACTCACTCTGTGTGGAGTTTGCAGTGGCAGACAGGAACGCTGTGACACCAAAAAAAAAACAGCCCTGTTATCTGTCATCTTCTCTGCCTGCAATAGTCAGCAAAATAAAGAAATATAAAAAAAGAGGGAACTCCGCGCAAGCCTCCGTCTCCAAACCGGTGGTGCTGTCAGCCTCTATTAGAATTTATATTTATTCCTCGCTCGGGCTTTTTATTTATTTAACAGAAAAATATGCGTCGGGGTGTTGACTCGCGGGGAGACATGTCAAGACACAGTGAAACTAGCGGTGTCAGGGCAGTTAACACTTAACACACTAGACAGCGTTGTTGGTGAGTGTGCTTACACAGTGATTGTGCTCCACGTCAATGTCAACAGCGAATGCCTCGGCAATACTATGCTTTTCTTTGGCTGTAAAGTCCACGGTTTATATACGGATACAGGAATGTGTATGTCCGTGTCTACGGAAGCAGCTGTGCGTCATTAGGTCTCTTTTACCGAGGTAAGGAAGGAGGCAGACACGCTGAGCTGACCTGCTATGTTGAGAAATGATTTGAAGTGGTGTCAAGTTTCACAGTTTAACCAAAGTCAACTCTAACACGAACAGTTCTGATAATCCCTTAGTTTATTTCTCAGTTTTGAGAGGCTTTGAGATAGCAGATAGGAGGGGGAAAAAAGGGCGTTTTGGCAGCGTATTGTTTGACTTTCAGTGGATCAAGCTTTCAGCGGCAGAGAGTGAGTCAGATTAATAAATAAGAATGCATAAAGAGTGAGCAGCGCTAGCAGGTCTCCCTTGGATATTGCTGAGGAGTCTGCACACCTGCCCAGACTGTCAAGCATCAGTAGGCTTTAGTGATTTGGTTTAAGGTAAATTTAGCACAGGCCACTGGGGATTTTACATCCATTCTTTTCTTTTTTTTTCCCCTCATAATACAATAGACCTTGGAGTGGAGGGGAAAAGCCAAATAAATTGTCTACAGGTGGCCAGTTGGGTCCTCAGTCACTGAATTTGTCAAATTAAATAGTTAGGACTCAAAAGTTACTCACCTCCACAGGGCATAACTGGAAGAAGCTATTTGAATACAATGAGAGTCGGCCGCTTACCAAGGGGGGAAAGGTGGCCATTACCCGTTGCTGCATTTCCTTCTAGGTTTATGAGAGATGATTGTAAAAGCTGTTGCAGATCACTAATACATGCCGTGCATCTTATTTCCATAATATTAATGGTCTGGATAATTTTCATTAAAAAATGTTCAAATAAAATCCCACATGGCTCTGAGGCATCGGGTCTAATGGAATATCTGATCAGGGCAAAAACCCACTGAGCTTCATGAAACAAACAGAAGACCTGTATATTCCTCATTCATAACATTACATTACATTACATTACATTACAGGCATTTAGCAGACGCTTTTATCCAAAGCGATTTACAATACGTGCATTCAACATAGATAGGAGAACCACTAGTCACCAGAAATCGTAAGTGCATTTCCTTCCTAAACAAGCATCTAAGAGCATAACTAGTGCTGAGGTAAAAGAGTAATAAGTTAGCTACCTACTTTTTATGTAAACAAATGACAAATGACAAATAAGTGAAGCAAATAAGCTAAGGGGAAGAGGTCAGGGTAGTGTTTCCTGAAGAGGTGGGTCTTCAACCTGTGGCAAAAGATGGGCAGCGACTCTGCTGTCCTGACATCAGTGGGGAGTTCATTCCACCACTGCGGGGCCAGGACAGAGAAGAGCTGTGACTGGGTAGATCGACCACAGGGGCCTCTGAGTGACGGGGCAACCAGTCGCCTCTAGGCAGCAGAGCGAAGTGGTCGGGCGGGGGTGTAAGGCTTGACCATAGCCTGGAGGTAAGAAGGAGCTGTTCCTTTCACTGCCCTATAGGCTAGCACCAGGGTCTTGAACTGGATGCGAGCCGCTACAGGGAGCCAGTGTAGAGAACGGAGAAGGGTAGTTGTGTGGGAGAACTTGGGGCGGTTGAACACCAGACGAGCTGCAGCTTTCTGAACAAGCTCCAGAGGTCTGATGGCAGACGCCGGGGCACCAGCAAGGAGGGAGTTGCAGTAGTCCAGGCGGGAGATGACAAGAGCCTGGATGAGCACCTGCGCCTGTCTCGTCAGTGAGGAAGGGGCGAATCCTCCTGATGTTGTAGAGGAGGACACTGATGCGATGTTGCCGAGAACGACAGCTGGCTGTCCAAGGTCACACCCAGATTCCCTGCAGTCCTTCTCATAACTACATTGTTTACTATAATATAGTGGTTGAATGACAATAAAACAATTGTTACAATAGTAAGTTAAATAAAGAATTGCATCAAATGCGGCTGTCAGAAGGCATTTCAATAACAACTAAATGGTAAATCTGTTGAATGTGCAAATCCAATCAACCTTCAACTCTAGCACCAGTGGTCATTTTCTGATTTTTGAAAGAGATCCATATCTGACAGCAGTTTGAATGGACCTCCATCGTGAAATGACCCTTATGTGCAAATGAACAACAACAAAAGACGTCACGCCTGGACATTCTGTCATGGAAGCAACCGAAATGATGTCTGTGCCCTGATCCTATATCCTCCTTGATTCATCGACATCGCAGCCAAGTTCTGTTGCGCTCCGCTTGGCCATTTCTCTCGCAATTATTTCGAATACAGGTCGAGTACGATATGTCCCCTCTAGTTGTGTTTGAAAGGAAGCATCTCTTCAAATACTAATTCAATTTGTGACCTAGTTGTCTCTCCACTGGCTGCTTGGGTCGTTGTCCATCATGGTTTTCTGGTGAAATGGGTGCAGAGTTATGACGGCCGTCATCTGTGCCATGGAGATTGACCACATGACTTCTGCTCTGACAGTTCAGATCGTGGCCACGGTTCAGACATGTATCAAATTCGATAACATATCAGATTTGGATTACATATGAACGTGGTCCAAATCAGAAATTAAAAGATCTGATTCCATGTGTTTTTTTCTTGTTCACACTGCACCAAAAACATCAGACCTGTACTGTTAATGAACATTCAACTGGGTTGATGTCCCTGTTCACAATTTGCTGAAAGACTCTCCTTCCATTTAAAACCCAGTTAAACATTGGGGGTGATACATGCCTTTATTAAGATGCTCATTAGGAAGGAGGGTATACATGCAGGGTGAAAATCGATCTCAGGTCTTGCACAAGTGGGATGAGGACCTACTCATGTGGGATGACTATTTGGAATGAGGGTACGTTGACGGGATTACATACGCTTTCAGACTTTCTCTTTTGGCATGAAGATGTCCAGAGTAGTTTGAGACGCAGAGTCTTTAAAATTGGTAGGTGGGATCACTGAAGGTGGGTGGGATATACACCTGCAGCACATTAGTTTACAGAAACCAGAGATATCAATGCTTTTTGGACAGAATGGTGGCGGAGAGACAGTGTACAGGTTAAGTTAATCATTTTCTGTGTTTTAATAAATAGAGAAGTGGTTTTGATCAGTAGTTCCTAGAATCAGAACTTTTTTTGTTAGCTGATGATCATTTTCCCTATCAGAGATCTCCAAGATTTCTTGGCACTTACTGCAGATGTCCGGGAGGACACGGCTCGTCATCGTCTAAATGTTTCAACAATCCGCAAGCATGCACTCATTCGAGATCTTTATTCCATATGAGTCCTCTGAGATGGTCCGAGAGCTTATCTTCATCCAACATGCATTCCTTTATTCCGAACGAGCATCTTAAAAAAGTCACGAAGCACCCCCATATGTCCATTCAGGCAGCTGCCAATAAAGAGAATATAAATCGATATAAAAGAGACATAGACATAAAAGCTATGTTCACACCGCAGGCCTTCATGCTCTGAATTGCTCCTCAATTGATTGGTTTGTCAAGCAATTCTCATATGTGAAAAAAGGAAAAATGGAAGATACATTGTAGCGATACTCAACCAGATGACATTGGACCTTTTATCCACAGTATTTGTCTCATATTTTCTTCATTGGAAGAGATGAAAGACATCTAATGAAGACATGCGGATATTCCAGCGAGGGAGCCTAACTTGTAGAAATAAGGCACGTAATCATGTATACTCAAACCCACACTCTTCGGGGAACCCTCTAAAAGCTTCTATTTTGAACTAACATGGGTTAATGGGACAGGCGGGAATAATAGCAGTTGTAATTACTCTTTTGTTCCTGAGTGTGTAGGCTGTGTCATGTGAATAGCACAATACTCTCTGTGTTGTCCAGAATGCAACTCCATGCAGCTCCATGCTCACGCTGTTCACACCGAGGTCTGCGTCACATGTGAGGGAAAATAGCTTTCTTGTAAGGGATATTGTCCACTGACTTAAAAACGTAACTCTGGCACATTTTTGACCTTGACTGTATTTTCTCTTTTGTTTTTTTCTTTCCATCAAACCTGATCGATTCTGACCAAAATCTCATCAATTGCATCACTTTAGAGTCTTCGTCTGTGACCCTAAAAAACCCGTTCCATGATGTATCATTAACGGGGACATAGGGTATCTGTGCTGCGTGAGCTTTGCAGCTTAACTGTTTAACCCTTGTGTGGTGTTCGTGTTTCTGTTACTCACCCAATGTTCGCGGGTCTGGTGGACCCACAACATTATTGGGTTTTTAAAACAATACAGCCATAACAATTTATGTAAAAATACTTAACATGTTGACTTTATCTCAATTACAAGCAATATAGACAGTGTATTTGATTAATATTTGCCACTTACCCCTGCTACATCTTATTTATCAATAAAAGCGCTATTCGTTTTTTGTGATAAAATGTGATTTTTGAAAAAAAACAAAAAAAAACAACAATTATAATCAAGACATGGGTGGAATAAATCATGTTGATCTCAAACAAATATAAATTAAACTGCAAAGTAAAAAAGTTAGCGCATGTGATGTCCAGGACAACCCGCATCCCTTGGTTCTTCTCAGGGGATTCTTCATCTGGCCTTCCCTGTATACACTTGCAAGATCCATGCATATGATGAGGCAGCATCAAAGGCAGCCCAGATCTTGATTCCATATTTTGCGGGTTTAGACAGTATGTACTGCCTGAAAGGGCAGCGGCCCCTAAATGGTGTAAACTGCTCATCAACAGTAATGTTGGGCCCAGGGTTGTAAAGCCAGGGGATGGTGGTCCCTACAGGGGAACCCTAACCCCACTAACCCTACACTGACCTGATTGCAGCTAGCTGGTCTGTCTGCCACCAAGCTGGTCTGGTGTATGGTTATCAAAGTAGATAATTCTGGAAATAATGTGGAAGTTTTCCAGAGACATTGTGGCACAGAAAGGTTATCTGCCAGTTTTTGCATCCCAGAGATTCTGTGGATTCGCCATTGGATCTGAAAACACCAGCAAGGATAAGAACCCCAAAGTATGCACGTCAATGCATTTGGTCCATCTTCTTCTACCTCTCTCCAAAAGCATGCCTTCCCTCCAAATTAGTGCAGTCCAGAATGATTTTCTGGATGGTGTCTGGGATGATATGTTCAAAAGAAGACTTTATGCCCTGCACACCGCCAACCGTGTCGGCCCTGGTTGCATCCTCATCACATTGGCAACCATGTGGGGTGGCTCATTCCTTGGGCAAGAAGACCATTCAATTTCACCCTTATGGACTGGGAGTATGTGTGTGGGTGTGGGCCAGGTGTATTGGTGGAGTTGATCTGGGTGTGGGGCGTGGTGATGGAACTATTCTTAGGACATATGGCAATAATGCCTATAAAATGGTGGAGAGAGTCCTGTTCAATCTATGAAACATGCTGCAAATCTAAAAGCGCAACCCCCCCCCCCCCACACACACAAACACAAACACACACACACACACTCACTCACTAAGGCCCAGGTAGGAGGAAGACAGAGTGAAGGGACACTTTTCCTATGTTTACTTGTTTTTACCTAGAATTTCCACACTTTTATTGTATGGAGTCAGTTAACTCTCATAAGTCACAAATGAATACAACACGATTCACAAATATATTTTGCGATTTATATATAAATGTCTCTGTTCACAAATATATTTTTCAATGCACACACAAATGTGTATCGTTTCATATAAATGTAAAAAATATATATATATAAATGACAGAAGGTTCACAAATAAATTAGTGTTCACAAATGTCTGTTTCCGATGCACACACAAATACGTCTCGTTTTATATAAATGTAAAACAAATCCACAAATATACTTAGTTAAAAACAGCTGCAGTGTTCATCTAAAACATATTTAAATGTTGTTACATTTATATACAGATTGTCGAATCTGCGTTTAGAAACCTCCAGACGAGTTGTGAACCTCGTTACATTTGTGTGTGGATTTTTGAGAGTTTCCTGACGTGGTTAGATTCACAAATGCATTTTTTCTAAAGGGGCTTTCTCTGTAGCCTATCAGACGTCTCTTTCAAGTTCAGCCAATCACACCAGCGTGTGATTTCAATGCTGCGTTCAACATCCCTAATCCTGACGAGTTTGGCGTCCGGTAGCAGTACTCCAAGTGTAAATTAAACATAACATGTTTAGCCAATAATCCCCTTGTTGTTCGTGATTGAATACATTTGAATTATGATCGTGATCGAGGGGTAGGGCGAAGTACATGGCCCTCCAAACAGGAGATTTTTCAGGGGCACACTACAAACCGAGGGTTAGGAGAAATCTCCGACAATCATCGGCAAGATGGGGGGGACGGACGCTGCACAAGCAACAAAAGGAAACCACAAATGTAGTATTTTCTTCGTTAATAAAGATTTAAAAAATATTATAACCATCGTATTATCTTAGTTTAATGTTGTTTCAATGTATTATAGACCTTTTCTTTATAACAAGCATAACAAAAAATCGCTAGTATGCCGATGTCTACCTCGCTAGTTAACGTTACAACATTGTTTATAGGCTGATTTGTGCATGACAGTCCCGCATTTTGACATATTTCCATGTCGCATTTCCCCCCTTTGATGGCATATGACACCCGGAATATAACTGAAGTCCAGCAGCGAAGTTGCTGCACTTGTTACAGCTCCTCTAATATCAGTGCAGACTGGCAGGGTAACGTTAGGAGCACGGCTTGCTAGCCTACAGAGCACCGCTAACACTATTCTGTAATGAAGTGGCCCGGTAATGAAGCGGTGGTCTTTTTTATTTGATGACTTGTTTGATCGATTAGTAGCGTGAAACGTATAAGTTGTGAACGAATCGCGAGCGTCCATGCTTTTCTATCGCCATCAGATGAATGGCAAATATCACTGTGATAATACCATTATTGCCATAGTAATGTCCGATAACATACTTGTCGCGTCTGTTTACGTAAACGTCATCGATGACGTATAAGGGTCTTGAAGGGTTGTCCCATTTCATAGGGACCACTACCCCTTGTAACTCTGTTCCGAGGGCCAAGCCGAAGGGCGAGGGGCACTCGAAAACGAGTCGTAGGGGTGAAAAATGAGAAATGGGATTCGACTGGGAAACACGTACTGCAACGTTCACCAACAGATTCCCCTTCACCCAGTTCATGAAACAATGCCAAAGTCTCTTCTACATTTAGTCTTCGGTTTGATCTCTTCATCTTCTCTCTCCTCATCCTCTTGCTCCTCAAATAGCAGGCAATAGTGGACAATCCTGACGCAACTCAAATAGACTACTGCTCTGTGTTTCGGATTGAGATTGTTTTGGGGTGCTAGTGCGAAATGGCCTAACATGGTTCAAATATTACCTAGCTAACTTTTCTAGCTGTGTAAATAACACATTGTTAGCAAAATCAGACGATCATAATTCAAATGTATTCAATCACGAATGACAAGGGATTTATTGGCTAAACCTGTTATGTTTAATTTACACTTGGAGTACTGCTACCGGACGCCAAACTCGTCGGGATTAGGGACGTTGAACACAGCATTGAAATCACACGCTGGTGTGATTGGCTGAACTTGAAAGAGACGTCTGATAGGCTACAGAGGAAGGCACTTTAGAAAAAATGCATTTGTGAATCTAACCACGTCAGGTAACTCTCAAAAATCCACACACAAATGTAACGAGGTTCACAACTCGTCTGGAGGTTTCTAAACGCAGATTCGACAATCTGTATATAAATGTAACAACATTTAAATATGATTTAGATGAACACTGCAGCTGTTTTTAACTAAGTATATTTGTGGATTTGTTTTACATTTATATAAAACGAGACGTATTTGTGTGTGCATCGGAAACAGACATTTGTGAACACTAATTTATTTGTGAACCTTCTGTCATTTATATATATATATTTTTTACATTTATATGAAACGATACACATTTGTGTGTACATTGAAAAATATATTTGTGAACAGAGACATTTATATATAAATCGCAAAATATATTTGTGAATCGTGTTGTATTCATTTGTGACTTATGAGAGTTAACTGACTCCATATGATTGCCCTTGGGTCCAGTGGACCCGAACACCACATATGTAATATAAATGTGTAAGGGGGGTGCACATTGTGCACTCAATGAAAATTTGTTCTCTTACATGTTCTTCACAGAAAATGAGCCAAGGCCAATGAGTCTCAGGTTGAAAAAATAATTAATTGTATAATTTTTCTTTTAGTAAACATTGAAAACGGGTCCCACAGACCTGAACACCACACAAGGGTTAAGAGGAAAGTTTATTCAGTGCACATGTCTGTCAGTCTGCCTGTCTGCTCTTTATATGACCAATGGGTCAAATAAAGAGCAGACAGCACCGGAGTATTAGAGAGAGAGCGAGAGAGGGAGGTGCTAGCAGTGGGCAGCTGGAGGCACGTACTCTCGTTCGCCCCGCTCGCTCTCCCTTTCAAATGGGGCCTTAATGATTTATGGATGTTTGCTTTAAAAAGTCATTGGCATTAATCCCATGGCTCATTAACTGTTTAATTAAAATTAAATTCTGTGTTAGGAGTTAAGCAGATTGAGGGTATTTCCGCCTGGTGGGAGGCTGTTGAATCACCTCATTTTCGGAAATGCTTCATGCGAGGGGGATGTGTACCAACACACCGCTGACATGTCGGAAACCGATGTGAGAAAAATCAAAACCCCGGGTTGACCATCGCAGCTCTTCGGATACTGCTAACATCAGCTTCTGAAATTTAATATTTCAACACAATAAGCCTGGAATTAAAGATTTGATATGGTTTCTTGATCTTGAATAAGTGCAACCAAAACTGATGTAATACAGAAGAATTACTTCCTCCAGTAATGTGAAGGATTCCGCTTGGAACCAGCAGTGTCGAAATCAGCTTGTTCAAGGTCTCCTACGCTGAATACAAACATCTCTCAGAAAGCAGTCCGTCCCGAGAAGTGATGCCTGATTATCTTTACCAGTAAACACGAGCATGACCTCTGACACCACATTCATCACATTCATCATTATTTTTCTCTAGCTGATTGCCTGAATCCTTGTTTCCAAGAAATGTGTTTTTGGTGACAACTTGAAGCTGAACTAGGCAAGAATTTGATGTGAAAATACACCTGCCGTATCAGCCTAAACTACAAATTAGGGATGCTGCAGCAGAAAAGAGTAGTGATGGGAAGACCGACTCTTTTAACTAACTCGATTCTTTCGAGCCGTCCAATAGAAGTGCATCGTTTCTGAATCGATTCATTATGATTCACCAACAAAAAGATACCATCCCATGTGAGGTTTGAACCTACAATCCTCAGCATGAGAGTCTGCTGCTCTAACTAAACTATACTCGTTCGCGAGCCGCTCAGTCTCTCTCGTTCATCTGCCCTCTCGTTCGCGAGCCGCTCAGTCTCTCTCGACTCGTTCGCGAGCCGCTCAGTCGGATCAGCGGTTCTCGTCCGATGAACGAGAGAGACTACTTCCGCTTACCAGGAGCCATATTGGATTATGAAAAAGGCCAATGTAATAATGTAGTGATCTATTACATTCTATATACATTGACAACAGTTTTTGTAATGTTTAAGATGTTTGATAAATTAACTGGTGATTTTTTAAATAATTCTTTTTTTTTCTGGCTGCTGCTATAACCGCTGCTGAATCAATTCAGTCGCGTGTGCGAGTCGAATCAGCTCACTCACTTAACTGATTCGGCTCCTTTGAACGATTCGTTCGCGAATCGGCCATCACTAGAAAAGAGCATCCCAGGCAACTGAGAAACTGTAGATTTGCCCTATTTGCCAAAATTAATTTCAAGTGTTGGGTGTTGGGACACTGGTGGGAAATCTTCTTGGCACACAGGCAGTAACAAATCCAATAGTGGCTGAACCTGCTGCTAAAATATTTTTCATCTTCACCATCTCCATTCTTACCAGCCACTAAGAAGAAGACATTTAGATGTGAGGATTATGTGGTTTACTGACATCAAATTGCATGATTTTGGGGTAATGAAGTCCTTCAAATCAAATAAATCGAAATTACCTCCTGCAGCCACTTGGGGCCGCCAAAGCGCAAAGTTGCCTAGTGCAGCTTTAACACGTGTTTGTGATGTGTGTTAATCTGTAAATGGTTTCGTTTTGCTTCTATCTTTATCATACACATGGCGGGGACTGCAAAGAGATTATTTTCCATCAACAATCCACCGTCTTTGTGAATCTATGTAAATATCCTGTACCCATAATTTTCATGCTCAAAAAAATCCTAATTGGGCCTTTAAGAGAATATGCATTACTCATTTGGGCATTTACACTCATTACCCTTAGACTTTCTATTATAGCTGAGTTACCTCATTCAGCGGGTCTGTGCAAATATCCCCGGCTGCTCCTGCTGCTGATGGGAACGCAGCAACGAGTCATATTGGAGAGCTTTAATGCAATGGTGATACAGTATAATTAAGAGGCAACACTCCATCACTAGCCCTGGAAGCTGTGTAGTACCTTAAATTGCTTTCTAAATGGGTCTATGTTACCCAATATGTGGTTTTCTCTGTGTGTTTCAACAAAGTGAAATGAACTGGGTGGGAGGAGGGAAGTAAAAAAGCAAAGATTGATCGCTGCGCTCATTGGAGTAATACAACCCCAGTCATTTTCCTCTGCAGGTTTTTATAGCATTTAAAATAGCAACGCGGTAATGGCACACACGCGCACGCACACACATGCACACGTACACAAGCACTTTGCAGGACAAGATGTGGTCTAAAAGTGCTGGGAAATGAAAGAGGGTCGAAGGGATTAATTCATGTCTCCAGAAATACTCCTTTGAAAGTGTATTTGTTTGCCACCTATGTAAGCTGAGATATGACGGTCCATTTTGGTCATCCGATCATCTCCTCCAGATATCCCTTCATTTAGTAGTCAGACATTTTCCTGTCATTTTTATATTTTGTGTTTATGTTGCATGCAGCCATGTGCTGTATACATTGAGCTTCTGCATGGTTATTATTACTGTCTGAACAATTAAGCCTCTATATAAAACTCTTATCAATGGTAACCACGGCACAGGTATATATATACACTGATATACTGGCTGACTGCACGGCCCCATGTGTCAAGGCTTATTGCAGCCTTATATCAGTAAACTAGATGTGGTCAATTTGTGCTTATTTACTTTACTATCTAAATATTAAACCAAACTATCAAGTAAGTGAAGTGTGTGGTACAAATATGAGATATAAAATGACTATTATTTCTTTTATTGTTTTTGTGTGCTCCATTATGGATTCAGGGTTGTTATTTCATTTCTTAAGTCTTCTTCTTAAGTCTCTTGTGCAAAGTGTATTATGACAGTTCTAAATCTGTCAGAGTCACTTCTCAGGTCAAGGCTGTCATCAAAGGTGTGAAAAAGCCACTGACGTGTAAAGATGTAATTGTGGAGGAAGAACAGCATATTAAGGCTGTTGGGTGTCTAAGAAAATCCTGGTGTCCTTTCTATACACCTCGTTGACTGACAGAGGCATCTTCAACATCTTCAAGGATCTCACAGTAAAGACACGCGCCTCCACTTTCATCCCTTGTTCCACCGATCATTTGCTAACGTGGCTGCGGGGGTTACCGCTGTTGATGCAGGTGCCTGTGATGTAACACTTTGCCGCTCCCGTTGCTGATGTGTGCCAGCGAACCCGGAGAGCGAACTCTCGAAAAATGGCCGCCTCACCTCGTTGTTTGGGCAGACAATAACTGAGCTGCCGGTGGGTTATGACTTTTCCCACTAATGTCTTTGCTAAAGTCTGGCTAGCGGCCAGCGGGAAGAGGCAAGCTGGCAGACGGCACCGCATCAATATCCAAACTAGCCACCAGAGCCCGACTCAAATGATCAGGGACTTTAAAGGTAGCAGCTGGTGAGTTGATATGGGGCTTCCCGCGTTCTGCCGAGGGGCTTTAGATTCATTTAAATGATAAAGATTACTTTTAAGCGCGATGCACATTAATTGATGTTGAGAGTTGGGAGATATGGAAAGTGGGAGGATATAGGTTACCAGAGATATACATGAATGGGTTTATCTGGTCTCTGTGTTTTTTTTTTTTTGTGTGACTGAGCAATCACACGCTATGTCCGCTCTTAGAAGTAAACACACCACCAGACCGCCGTTTCAAGGACATCGTGTTCCATCTGTCAAAAGTAAGCAGTGGTAAAAAATATAGACTCTTGACAATGCTATGGTGGTTTGTTATCCTTTGAAAGAGGAGTATATTCTTTTCTCAACTCTTCAACTCTGGAGTGTCTGGAGGACCTTTCTATGGCGTGCTTTTGATAAAAGTATCACCACAGAGCACGGCCCTCTGTTTGAATTGCGCATTCAATAAAATTCCCTTATTCCCCACCTCTCTCTTTTCTCCTCTCTCCCTCTGTCTCTCTCAGGCCTCATTGTAATTCTCCCCCCGCTTGGTTTCCATCTTCCCTCGCTTAGTGGCCCAAGAGGTGCTGCTGGGTCCCCGAGGAGCCCGCTGGCTCGCGGTCAGAGGCCCTTTGAGCTGCCAAGCCAACAGAGGCCGTTGGTCCCCCTACTGTGTGTTCCTGTACGGAGGCTGCTGGGATGCTGGCGCGGGCCCATTGATTTACTGCCTTTGGCGAGGACACTCTCCAAGGAGCCCCCATTCTGGCTGGGATATCATTTATTTGGGACACATTTTGGCAACGTTGGCATCTTGGCCCTCTTTGAAATGCGTCGTCCAGAGACAAAATAAATGAACGGTATCAAAGACGTGTCAACCGTGATGCTTTTTTCACGGAGGATGGGAGGAGGAGGGGACGGCACACCAAAGCAATTGTGTCCCCGGCGCAGCACAGCACCCTGTTCAGAACAAACAAAAGCACCAAAGCACAACAAAGCGCTACATGAATGCGACTGTTTCGCCTGCGAACGTGTGTGTAATGCACGTGTCAAAATCATCCAATAGAGTCTGACATTTCGTAATTTCTCGACCGCCGCTACACGAACACAGCAGCGGCAAGTATCTTTATATTTCGTCTCTGATCAGACAGATTTCATAAACATAACATTCTGTCTGTCAAAAGTAAGTGACAGTGTTTGTTATTTTTTTTCAAGTCACACTTTGTCTACTGGGCACCGAGCGGCGGCCCGGTGCGTTTTTGAGATGTCTGTTTCTGTTCCACTGTTTTCCAGGTGAAGTTTCCTGTGCTGATACTTATAGACGGGGGAAAAGCGAACGCTGTACTTGAGTGGCAGCATTTTGTTTTGCATTTGTCTCCAAACAGATGCATAGCTGTCATGCAAGGTCCCATTGAAGATTGCTATCAAATGTAATCGCTTCAAAGCTTATTCCCATGGATGCCCGCTCACAGATACAGCTTTTTCAGGTGTCTGTCAAAGGATGTTGCAGAGGGGCATGCAGCAAAAGCTTCAAATATATGAATTTAAATATAGAAGGGTCGCAGATATTACAATTCACGTCAGGCGCTCCTAAAGCAACACAATATGTTTAGTTTTATTAGGTTTTCAGCAGCATTGCTCCGTTATTAGAGACGACTGCCCAGATTGAGCAAAGAAACTTAGTAGAATTGACACGTTTGCATGTAGAGTAAGTCCCTGCTGCTTTTAAAGGGAGTAAACGGTCAGTTTGATGTTTAAATATGTTTTGAAAATCATGTAAATCAGGCGCTTTGGTTAACACAACGCATACAGTAATCTATTCAAATACGCCTCGCGGCAAATCAAGGTGGTATAATAGCAACAATTGTTTGTATGACAACCTTGATCAAGCAATTGTTCTCTTTCTCTTTTTTTCCCCCCCTCATTCGTCTGAGCTGCTTGGCCAGGCAGGGACATTTTGTTCAGCAAATTGTCACGGAAAAATCAATTAAATCTGACCCAGAGTTTCCCTTTGTAATATTTGGAATCAATCAGCTCATGGCTTAGTATGGATTTGCAATGGTACACCCTTCAGCCCTCTTAAGAGCAATCACAGCCTTTCAATCACACTCAGTCGTCACCTCGGGGCTACAAACATGTTGGCTTGGAGGTGTTGCCATTTAAAAACGTTGTTCTTTTGCTGAAGTGTCGCGGCAAAGAAACTATAAGAGCACGCACAGCATATAAACACATGTTGACACAAGTGTGATACACAAAATACCTGGTGTCATGCGTTGTGATTTTTCAGCAACGGGACAGAAATGGAAGTATTATGTCTTTGAGGACAACTCTGTGCACTAAATGAAAGTGGAGTCGATCATTTTACCGCACTTCAAATTCATTTCTTCAACTGTTATGACGTGGCCCTGCGAGGCCAGGTTGCACACACACTTTGATGTTGGAGACAGAACCAAAATTGGTTGCAATTACCTAAAATTGTTTGGGTGATGATGCAGTGGAAGATGAGCAAGGGAAAGTGGGACCTGTGCATTTCAGTGGAGCTAACAGTTAAGTGTACTCTAAATAACCAGAAAAAGTGGTGTGTGTGTGTGTACACGGTGTACGTGCATGTTCCCTTGAGTACACGTCTGGGCAACTGTATTCATTGCACACTATCTCTCTATCCAAAACAGAGATTTGTCTCCAGCTGTAAAAATGTAAGCGAATGTGATTTTGGCAGAATTACTATTGATCCTGATTTCCATTTCAATTTTGATTCCCAAACACGTGTGATAAATATTTATCACACGCTAACATGTGGTGTAAGTACCACAGAATGAAGACGTCAAGAGATTGCCTTAGACAGATCATAGTGAAATGGATTTTGTTCAAATAATGAGCTTGAGACTCAACCAGTTGTGTGTCTGTCCGTGTGTATTTGTATGTCTGTGTGTGTGTGTGTGTGTGTGTGTGCTCTCCTATCCTTGTGGCAAACGTCCCCACAAGGTTAGCAGCATGAGTAAAATGAGTAAGGACATTCAAGTCAGGTTTGAAAAGAGGCTTAAGGGTTAGAGGCTAGAGTTGAGGTAATCATTAAGGTTACAGTGGAACGGCCTCACGAATGAAGTCATTCAAATGTGTGTGGTGTGTGTGCATGGCGGAGGGTGTGCGTGTGTGTGTGTGTACATGCATATGTACATCTTGATGTTGGGTAGATCCTTGGGGCGGATTGTAGTACACAAGTCATTCCCCGCTAACGGGTACTCTTCCCCTCCAGAGCCCACAGAAAGCTGCAGCAGAAACGGAGGCTTCAATGCAAGACGCCTCATGTCCTAGTCAGAGATGACATGCCAATGCTCCACACCACATATCATTGTCACATAACACATCCCTGCCGGTGACAGGGCGGGGACGATCGCAGTTTTCCCAGCAAACCCCCTGACTACCGACTGGGCCGCTACAGAGGCCACAGTGGAAATAACTCCGGACAGTGCGGCGTGTGTTTAAAAGCCGGGCCGTTGCTACTCCGTCTTGACATATGTTGCTGTTGATTTAGGGTGAAATCACGCAGGAAAACTCGGCTTCGTGGGTTACCCATCTGCTCCTGATGGATTTTCTAGAATGATGAAGTAAACAGGAGAAGAAACCCGCTGTTGCCTACTGTTTGTGTGCTGGGAGTACAACAACCTCGACTCAAATTGAATGTACCTATACGAAGCATGGGGATCTATGTATTAATGTGTGTATTTACTCATGTATTTACTAATTTGTCTGTCTGTCTGTCTGTCCGTCCCTTTTGCTAAACATACAGTAGCCTGAGATGAAAAAAACAGTCTCTGCCCCCGTTGAATCAGAAGTTTGTCAAGTTTTTGGCACTTTCAGCGTTGAACTTCAACTCGATCCCAGGTGTTCAGCGTGGAATGGATTATTGCCTGGTTTGAGGTCAGATATGATGCCATATTAGCTCATGAAAGAGGAGGACAGAGTGCCAGACCATTGTTCTCTGCACTGAGATGAAAGGCTAGCTGGCTAATGAACATCTGCCAGCCAGCATAAGGACCCCAGCAGACACACGAAACCTTGAATTGACCATCGCTGAGAGCAGCTGCTCTGATCAGAAAGATGTGATGTAAATTCAGACTGAGGGTCCACCATGGAGCAGCTGTAATAGCCAAAGACTGAGATTATGAAGGAGGTGTACTGCTTTCCTTTCATATGTGTCTGAAATGCCAAAGTTCATCAACCTAACCTCTAGCGGGCTGCCGACGAGAGTTCTCCGGTCCACCGAGATTGCGATAATGAAAGGACGACCATGTAGATATCAAAGATATACAATCAGCTTCCAGCAGACTTTTCACACCGAATTTTTCAGCAAGTCAACGTTTCAGGAAATGAGAAATTCCGTCTGATTTTTACCTTTTGACGCCTTTGATTCTTTGCCAATTTACAGTGCAGCGTCAGTGGTTTCTTTCGGTCCCAGAGCCATCAACCGTTTTCTAGACGCAGGAAACAAGTCAAATGTTAATTGGAGGAAATTGGAGGTAGATTTCTGCAAGGAATGGAACAATATGGCTGCTGTCAGACAAAAAAAACATTCATCTGCAAAAGCTGTCATTTTCAAAATTCTCATTGACACTCCAAGGGTCATGAAACATACTCATTAAAACGTTACATTCAAGATAGAAATTTTTATTTTTGTTCAGTTTTTTGTTTTTTTGACAGCAGCAGGTTCTCTATGTTACAATAGAATGACATTTTGACAAAACGCCTTCGACAAAAGCATTATCGCTTAACAATGACACCTGAAAAGGGCCTTTCTGTCATATTACCTAGAGCTGGTTAGGGACATCTTTAAGTTCTCCTCCACATGACTGTGAAGCCATCTACATAATGCAATAATTCTGAACCCTAAAGTGCAATTACATTGCTCATACCAGCATGCACTAGGAAATTACTCTCCTAACTGGGATGTCAGAATGCATCACAAAACATATCAGAGCGGGATCTGGATGTGGAAAGGCTTCAGTGCAGTGTTAATTAGGTTACTGATACTTTCCACCGCACAATTACTCTGTCAGAGTAGCTCATATTTCATCTTCCCTGGTCACCTCCCTGGTCCTCCCTCCCTCCGAGGCGTATTTCTTCTGGTTTGGTCACATCAAGTATATGGAAGGAAGGAGTGGGAGCATCTCTTCTGAAGGCGGCTTACATACTCTCTGATCAACACTTTTGATCCGTTGTTGTGAGTTGGAAAAAAAATAGTCAATATGCAGCAGCTTCATCCAGATTCATCTAGACATCAAGACAAAAGTGAGCTATTTCAGCAGCTTGGAATGGCGACGGGGCAGAGGTGGCTGACGGGGGCTTCGGGGGCAGCTCTCAGAAGAACCGTGTTGGAGAGCCTCCTGCTTTTTAGACATGTAAATAGAGGCTTACCCTGGGAGATAGAGAGGGACTCTGAGGTAATTGTTTAGAGATCCTCTGCTCACCACTGAGGGGGGGGGGGGGGGGGGGGACCTAGGGGATTAAGGAGACCCCAGGCTGAATCGCTGGGTCACAGCCTGAAGCATCCACGCCTGCAGGGGGAAAAAGAAAAATCAAGCTGCTGTAATTGTGTGTGTGTGTGTGTGCTTCTGTATGCGCACGTATCGGTGCATGCATGTGCGTGCATAGCCGCCTACATGTAAGCGTATCCCAGTAAGGGGAGTGCATGTGGCAGGGGGGTGTAATTGGTATTAGCACTGAGGAAGAGTGCCTCAAACAGCGAGGTTATCACCTGCGCTCTGTGCTAATCTCCCCGTGTTGCCGGAGAAGCTCTCTGCTGCGCCGCCGAACAGAGCCGGCTACCAGTCCATTAACCAAGGGCCAGCTCTGCCAAGCCACTGCGAGCCCTAGGGAGAGACCCCAGCGTGGCTCCGCTGTCACGTGAAAGAGGAGAGTATTTTGGCTCGGTATTAGGTGTACTTTAGTACTCCAGCGTACTCGACCATGTGTGCGGCTGTTTGCCTGTTTCACTGCATTTATCCAGTGTTGTTCGTACGGCGGTTAAGGTCTCATCGGGGTTGAGCAGTTTCCATAAACCCCTGTGATTGAGTATCACTGCTGCCACGGATAAGCCAATTAACAGAATATTCCTGTCCACGGGTGGAACGACCCGCCCACAAGTGTGAAAAGTTGCCCCCACCAGCTACCAGCTACCCACTCCCGCTCCGACTGAGGAGTAGTAGGTTACGTCTAATGTAGCCCTCAGGCTGTACGAGTCTGCGCAGATGGCAAAAAACAAAAGTACAAGGAGTAAGATGTTTCCATGCCACAATAACATGTTTAATATGGGACTAAGTCAGGCGTCTTAACCAGATTTCTGCATCAGTGCAACAACAGCTTACTTGAGAAACCGTGCTAGTAAGGGATTTGTCTGAGGCCGTTGTGTTTGTGTGTGCACGGCATCTACTTTTTTCTGCAAGCTTGCTGCACCATAACAAGTAATAGCTTCTCAGTGGCCTCCTTGTTCCTTGTTTTCAGTTGCCAGGAGGCACAAGAAATGATCAGACAACCAGCGGTTTATTAAATATATGTTTTATGTTGTGCACTTTTTCGGTCCTACTAAAGAAAATGGCTGCAGTACGTACACTGCGGTACGAATGCAGTACGGAAGCCTAATCAATGCATGATAGGGGACTTTTATGACGGCTGCCACTGCGTGTGCTGATGTGTTGTGCAGGTGTACATGTGCATGCACTATTGTGTCTTAAGTAATAAAGGAGAGCTGTGTTGCAGGGAACTTGCATGTGTGACAGCTACTCAGACCACAGGGGAGGTGGCGGCGGCGGCGGCTGCTCACAGCCTGAAATATTGAGCTCTAGTACAGGCGTGTAAGCTGCTTGCCTCCAGCTCCTGTAGTCATGACCCTCTCTCAGCCCAAGGCAATTACAATGGATGAGAACCAGGAGCTCAGGAGCACAGAAAAAAAAGGCTCCTGCAAGCAGCAACAACACAATAAAGAGCGATTTCCAATTCCACCTCCACCCGTATGCATTGAAAACATATGAATGTATTCTCTTTGCGCTATCTCCTTATTAAACGCAACAGAGGAGAGGTAATAAGAACGCGCTGGGTTTTTGCCGCGCTCGAGCGAACAATGCCAGCGTGCCATGGAAAAACAACAGAGGGGGTGGGGGGGGGGGGGGGGATAGATGACAAGCCTCCACCGTACCTGGAGCGACCGAGCCAGAGGGCTACAGTAGCGGCATTGTGTCGCGGTGTAACAGCAGAAGGAAGCAGCCTCTCTCTGAGTGCCTACCCGGCTCCACTCAGCCGCTTTGATCACCGACTGGAGTGTCATTCATCACCTACAGCACTGCCGAAGAGTGCAGAGTAGGTGTGATGTGCATGTGTCTGCTGCTGCTTTTTGAATAACAGTGTTGTCTCTCTATGTCTTTTCAACTTTTTTTTTTGTGATGTCCGGAGAGAAGGCGGGAGGGAAAAAAAGCCCAGAGAAAAAAGAGAGAGAGATACACAGTTGAGACAGAGAGAGATTTAATTTGAGCCAGGTTTTCATTTGGGGAAGACTGGAAATCTAATTTTGCCAAATCAATATTCTGATCCCTTGACCAATTATCATATGACATTGACAAACATGAATCCCTTCCCTTTTATTTGATTTCCGAGGAAATATTAGCATAGAAAACACATTTGGGGATTATGAATTCCTTTCGGTTGACTTTCCAGCTGTGAATCACACGATAGAGGAAGGGGAATCGTACAACAGAGGATGTTTACGCCTGTCCGTCCGCGTTGCACCGCTGCTAATAACAGATTACGAAATTCTTCATAAACACCGCCAATAACCTGCTAATGATGCTGCCTCCAGCGCTTCGTAGTAACTTCTGTAAGATCCTCACATCCCAAGATCCTTGGGTTTAGCGTTTGATATTAGAACTGAAATAAACCAAAGCTGCCGTTGCTCCTCGCTGATATGCCCACTGAAGTTCAAAACGCGGCGTTAACCAGAAAACCTGCAAGACAACAAAGCGAAAACTATTTTGGTCATAAAACATAAAAAGTTACTTGATTCGAGAAGTGAAAACCACTAAACCACTGCTCATTAGCACGGCTGCATGTTTACTACAGGTTGTTTTTTTTGTTTTTTTGGGCAGACAAACAAAAAAACACACACCGACGATTTCAAAGACATGCAAACACATCCCCTAAATACAGTATATTCAGACGGTTGCTGAATAGGATTTGTTGGGTAAATGCATGATGGGTCTGGTATGAGACTCGGCTCTCTCTCTCCAATATATCACCCCCACCCCCCCCACCCCTCCCAGTCTAACCAACCACAGGGGAGGCTGCTTCACCAGAGCAGCCCAAAAAAATGGATCTTTGATAGTTTGCCCTGTGATAAGTGGATCTTTGATGGTGGGTGGGAGAGAGAGAGAGAGAGAGAGAGAGAGAGAGACATGATTATTGTCTGTGAAATGGTTAGTTGGTTCAGGGTGTGTAAAACGTGTGCGGCAGGCTTAGTCTTAAAAGCTAGCTTCTCGCTTCTCGCTTTTTTTTTGTTTACATGCGTCACGTAGCTCAAGCCAAATGAATGAATGGCTGACCAACGGCCAACAAGTGGACGTTGTGGTGTTTTTTTTCTTTTTAAATGTACAGTATGTGCTCCGACATGTCGTTTCTCTCTGGTAGAATTTGAACCAGGGAGGAAGTTCACTGCAACTTCACACCACAGCCTGAGGCAACACAGCTTTCCTGCCAGGCTCTTGCAGTTCCCAACATATTGGTAACGTCAGGACTAAACTAGCTTATCAGACATTTCCGAACCGGTTGTAGCACAGCGGGAACAATTTAACGTCATTCATTTAATCTTATTATCATTTAAATCGGTGCCATATTTGTGAGAAACCCGCTGCACGTAAGCGACACTTCCACAGCGACAGTAACAGTTTAACAGAACATGTCCCCCAGTAATTACATTGACAGGGAAGCGTTTTGTCAATTTTTTTTGGCAAACGTCGTCATTCTAGTGTCTCGGAAAATCAAGGCGGGCGCCCGGCCAACGGCGTCTGAAACAATGGCAAAATATGAAGACGTGCAATGTCACGTTGCAGCAGCAAGAGTGGAGATCATAAGCAACTCTCAGACAACAGTATCACGGTGTCAGGTGAGGAGGAAGGCAATGGAGGAAAAAAAAAAAAACCATACCCTCAGGTACATTGTTGCTTTGTTGCTCATTAAACTTGCATTGTTTGAAGTGTTAAGCTGCCGAGCTTGTTGACACGCCGTGCCGCAACAATGCATATGAGGCAAACAAGTTTTACTGACAACCCGGAGTTGAGAGAGCCGGCGCTGCCGCGGTAATGAGCCCGGAGAAAATGTAAAGCGGGGGGGGGATGAAAACACTGTGGGATGCATCAGCTGTTTGGCCCACTTGATTTCTAACAGCTCCTCTGAGCTGCAATGAAAAAGCTGATTGAGGAGCAGAAAGGTTGGATGGGAGCAGAATGGCGGGCGAGAGCGAGTGGGCGGTGTCAGGTTGGGAGGGGGTTGGAGGGGGGGGGTTGCATGGGGATCTTCACAGCAGCATACATTTGAAATATTCAATTTATCACTGATCAACAGTTGCCTTTTTCATGCTCAGATTAAATTATCCTATATGGCAATGCCATTATGTTGGCCATTATTACATGCTCTCCAGGAGATTTGGTTTATTCATCTGGCCCATTGTTGACGATGACTGGAGCACTCCCCGGAGAGCAGCCCAGAGAATTGATTTCTGACAATCCATGATTCACCTCCTCGAATCCCCCACTCTTCTATGACACTCCTGCAAATCAACTTAAAAGCAGAGCCTGACAGCTCCTCACATCGCACTCCACATAAACAGACGTTATTTCTTCAGAAAGCTCTTTTTGTCTTGCAGGCCCCGGCTTCAAAGCCAGCGCTTCCCCTCTAAAGACGAGCCACAGTTTAGAAGGCAAACAGAGTAGGACTTTGAAGCCGGGAAAGACGCAACCAGACATGGGGAAGAGGGGGTGAGGTGGGAGAGAGAGGTTACGCTGTCTAAAGCCAGTAATAGCTTTAAATGTTCAGCAGCTTGTTTGACAGCGTCGTGTTTTTGAACGGAACGACCGCTGACAGCGAGCTATCAAGGTCACAAAGTCTAACTACAAACCACCAGTCTAGGGGTGGGGGGGGGGGGCAGGATCTATCGTGGTCAGTCACAGAAATCCAATTCACAACCAAATACTTTTCCTTTGATTGTCGAACATTTCCTGGCACTTATTTTGTTTCCCTTTGTGGCAAAACCCACCAATCTAGTTTGCCAAGCAGGTTAAAAACAAACACTACAAATTACGGTGAACACCATTTAACCCAGGTCTGGGTTAATCAAAGTGCCAGCACGATGGATGCAACGTTTCATTTGAACACCGGCAATTGTAATTGAGGAAGGTTGGTAGGCGGGATAGAAAACAACCACTGAAATCACAGCATTTCACTAACATCTAGGTGGGGAGGGGTTGTCGGTCTGGATACGTCTAAAAAAGCAGCGCCCTCGCCTGAGCAGACTCGCTTAATCAATCACAGATTGAATTTGCGATGGTACAGATTCTTATTTAACGGTGTGGGCAATTCAACTGTGTGACAAGACAGTCTGACGGATGAATGGCATAAGAATGGGCCCCCCCTCCAGTCAGCGGCTCTATGTTTCTGACATGGCCATTCCACGTCGCGCCGCTTGAAAAATGAGCTCCGTAGAGGCAAGTAGTCCTGCTATGAGATTGCACTTCATAAAGGGGAACAGCACACAGGGGTGAAATTCCACTGTAGGGTTATGGATTTTCCAGTACATCACTGATAGATTGCACTAATATAACCTCAATAAAGAGTTTGAGGAGAACTTTATGGATGTTTTCCTTCTTTTGTCGTCTCATTTTTCTCTCTTTTGATATGTGCTCCACTTGATTTGTCTGTTTTCCTCGTACTTTGTCTGGCTCTCACTTACGGGGTGCAGTGTAACGCACTCTGAACACATTAGTCATGGGATGTGAACCGTGGAGTGGTTTCATCCAAACTTTCGAAACTAGGACCTCAAGCAGCTCAATCTGTTTGCTCTTGCTTCGAGCACCAGCAGGATGCTGTGGAGAATGTTATGTGTATGTTGCACATCAGCTCCTAAACAGTACAACTCTCTTTCTTTCTTTCCCCAGATGCATTCAAGTCATGCAAGCATGCACGTGAATATCAGCTGTAGTGCAGTGTCATTTTTAACACGCACAGTTTCTTCTATTAGAGAAGGCAGAAGGTGTTGTTGGCTGAACATATAAGCACCTTAACACCTTCAGGGACGAAACCGAAACGATGACAAACGAAACAAACACAGAGCAGATCAGAAAATGAATGAGGACCAAGCATGGCATGTGTCTATTTTTGTGAATCAGTCCATGTACATACAAAGACCTAGCTAGTCACTGTGTATTTGAACTATTTGAGACATTGAGAGCAATAACATAGGAAAGGGAGTGCTTGGCCTGCACCTGTAGGCCCAGTAACCACAAGGCTAAGCAATAAACATCCTCGTTTGCTTCATTTCGTTGGATGGAGTGAATAAAGTCAATGTAAACAAGGACTTCAGTTCGATTTATAAAAGGTACAAGTTTGTATTTTGCGGTTATAAGCACTCATGGAACACCTGTGGTCCAACGCCAATCATTCCCATGTTATCTACTTTTCAAATACACCACGGCTCAGGATGAGGATAATATACTCCATGATGCTTAGTTAAAAGGGAATATAATGAATGACTCTGAAGACCTCACAGGCAGAACAGTCACAATACTGGACCCTGATTGGCACCAGCTCCTCTAATTCACCCTGCTGAGTGGAGGCGTTCCAGTTCAGATGCTGCAAACTGGCCTGATTGCTAGGATTTCAGCAATTGATTAGTGAGGGGGAGCCAATCAAGACAGAGTCCAGTTGTGATGCGTTTACTGGAAATAATATTTTCGAAAATGCAATAACTGAAAATGTAACCGCTCAAACAAACTCAAATGTTAACAACGTCTACGCTAAACACCATCATGCTCAACATCATCCTTCATGTGTACAAATAGAGGAGCATTTGATTTCAACATGGGCGCCTTTAAATAAGCCTGCACAACATCTGAGGCTCTGCTATCTCAGTCGCATTGCACACTACCCCGCTGAGCCCATCTCTGAGTTCCCTGACCACTCGCTTCCAGTCCAAGGCACCACTGTGCCCTTACTCCGACCTGGCCAGCGGGACCTCTCCTCCCCCAACGGCCTTTTACCGAACCACAAAACCCTCCATCACTCTCCCAGCGTTCTCTCCATCTCTGTCCCACCCTGCCACCTGAGGGAACGATTCAATCACCTATGACCGAATCTATCTTTTAATGATGTGCGGACACTCCAAGGCCCACCTGCTCCCTATAAAAGGCTCTTCTCACAGTTTGTATTCTCATACGTATGCCTGTGTCTACACTAAAACTGATCCTGCGGAGTGTGTGTGTGTGTGTGTGTGTGTGTGTGTGTGTGCGCATGTGTGTGTTTCCTGTGCGGAGGAACAGATGCGTGTGTGAACATCCCCTGCAGCTTCTCCCCCCTCTTCCCTCTCTTTGGAGACCTTGACCAATTTTTGGGTTTGTTTATGAGTGCATGTTGTGTGTGTGTCCGGAGGAGGCGAGCCATGTGCCAGGAAAAACATATGGCACCGTTGGGATGTAGACACCTGCCGTTGGACCGGCGAGAGCGGTTTCAAAATCATTAGGAATTAAAGGATTTTAATCACTTCACAAACAATGCAAATTCATTTCCTGGGTGGTTCCCTTTACCCCCGCATGAGCATCTCATCCCTTTTCCAATGCAACCTGGTGTGCTTTTGCTTTAACTCTCTGTGTGTGTGTGTGTGTGTGTGAGAGAGAGAGAGAGAGGAGAGAGAGAGATTATTACAGGAAATAGACAGCAATCATGCAAAATGGAAAAATGTTGCATGTTACAATTATTTCTGATTGACTAATATGGCTCCCTACTTCCACTGCACACTGAAAACAGAGGAAACAAGACAACAACGTGACTTACTGTAGCTCTGTTTCCCCCCTAGCATTTTAATTTACTATTGATTAGTTTCACATCACGATACACATGCGGGATGGACAGCCTGAGAATGATGGAAATCTTCTCACACTGGCGTCTGTGGAATAATATTATCGATCGTCCAGGTAGGCATTACATGTCAGACATGGAAGCTGTGGATGCATAACTGCTATAAGGGGAACATTTAGCCGCCGTGTGGCCATCTGGTTTTCAGGTAAGGGGAACTGCTTCACCCTGAGCCCCCAGGCATCCCGCGATCAGATGCAGCCGGGCCAAGAAGGATGATTGGAAAACGCCAGACTCCCTTTACTTAAGCATTCAGCATCTGCTTGCAACTCGCAAATCCATCTTCAAGCACAAATATCAGGGGGTCTTTCAATATCTGTCCGAGCAACCTCTTATGGCCCGTCGCAAGCCGCCGCCAATAAGAGAGACGTAGAGACGAGGAGAGAGAGAAGGAGGAAAAAAGGAAAGGAGAGAGAGGTTACACAGCAGATTGAAGTTTTAGATGTACAAACATTTCCCGGAGGCAGGGCGGCTGTAAAGGCAATAGGTTCAATTACACCTCAATGGGCGGAGCCGAAGAAACTAACTGTCAAACCTGAACAGCAAAAAAGGAGGACGTCTAATCTCAACCAATGAGATTGCTTCTGCCTCCGGAGCAGCTCTGCCAGCGAGGAAATGTTTGTATAGCTAAGGCTCCAATCTGCGGTGACAGAGAGACCACACCGAGACAAAATTAGACCGCTGCAGGAAAAACCAGTGATCCGAGTCTGCCCATAGATTGCTGATGGTCCCCCCCCTGCCCCCCCCCCCCCGTCACATGTTGTTTTGCTCATATGTGAACGCCATGTTTATGCATGTCTCCGGTAAGGGTGCAGCGGGCCAGATGTGTCTCGTGTGTGTTTACACCTACCGCAGACATGTGGCTGAGTCACTCGGCGGCATAAATAATTCCACCGCTCGGCGTTACTCGTGGCATCTCCCACTTGTTATAGTTGTTATTGTTGTCCGAGACCTGCTTAACAATGCAGGGCGTGCGGTAGTTAGTGGATTCCAGTTAGTGTACAGTATGTGTCTGAATGAGAGAGAGGGAGAGGAGGCAGCTTGTTGTGAGACAGAAGGGGAGTCAGTATTTTGATTAAACATTCATGAAGGCTCAGGAGGAGCCACTTACTGTCAGGTGCTAATTAAATAAAGGTCACCCACTCCCGCTTCGTCTATTGAAACAAGTTGTTGCCTAAACTACGGTACAAGAATCGGCTCTTGTGTTATCATGTCCAATAATAGCCGTGGTGTTAAGACACTGGAAACACATTTGTGTGGGGTGCAGAATGAAGATCAGGTAGTCTTTGATAAATCTTTTATGCTTAGAAAAATACCTTTTAAAGCAAGCCTATGCAGGGAAGAGAGTTAAGGTAGTAGAAACTCCATTGTTGCTGTGCTTGCTGCACCAACGCTGAACCTAAAGAGTGAAAGTACTAATGCAGATGCATGCCTAACGAGGGATTGAGTGACCCCCCCCGCTCGGTCAGTAACGCAAAGCGCCGGCGCTCATTGCAAATTCCATGCAACTTATGCAAAAGTTTAGTGCAAGAAAAGCAGTGAATAATACCGGTGTAATGTCACAGTGAGTTTAATTATTTACCGAAGGTCTCAGTTGCTGTATTTCATTATCCATTATGTCAAACAGTTCAGCAGGTCCTGGGGCAGGAAATATTTCACCATTGCCCCATCATTTTGGTTATCATTACTGAGCCTATAAATAGTTAAGAGGAACTTATTTAAACTCACCAGCTAATCCCAATGCTGTGAATGAGTTCCTGCGACTGATGGAGCATGCCTCTCCTATTAAGGACTCTTTCTCAGAGTGTATCGAACTGAATCTTGATTAACAATTGTAATCAATCCTGGGCCTTTAGCCCCTCAAGCCCACTCATAGTGGGAGCCAATCTAGAAGACTGTGAATATTTGAGCACATTCGCTACACGCTGCGTACTATCATGAGCCCAATGCACTTAGCACCAATCATATGAAGGGTCATAAATGGCGAACAGCGACAATCAGAGTGAACCGAGTTTTTTTAAATAAGGGGCTGCAACTTCAAAGCTTTTCCTCAACTGATGTGATGGGTGATACTTTTGGGCTCGCCATAACTCAAAAGGCAAACAGCGCGGAAAGCTAATTATTCCCGGTTTTTAGGGGCTGTGTGCTCAGAGCTGCAGACCTGCCTACAGTATTTTTGCATGCTCAAATATTTGCCTAGCGATCATGTTTGTTTGGGTGTGTGGCCATTGATTTGCTGTGCAAACAAATTCCTTGAGCAGGACCAAAATAGCACGTTCCACTCCACTAGCTGATTCACATTAAAAGGAGGGACCGAGGAGGGAGTGTTGACAGAAAATAACACCTCATCTCAAAAGCCCAACGACAGTTCCGGGGCTTGGAGAATGTGAAGTGCTGTTGTGCACCGAATTGGGTCTCAATCAGCGGCACGAGGAGAGGAAGGGCGAGTTGTTAGTTGCAGCGATTAGTGTGTTAATGTGTGGTGTTCAATGGCCAGAGAGGTAGTAGTATTCTAACACGCTCTAGAGGGAGCAGAGTAGTCAGACAAAGGATATTGTCTCCCTTACTATATAATTGTAATTTTCTTTCTTCAGCCTCTCAGAATAGAATCAATCAACGTTATTCATTCACACACAAAACACTAAACAACCTTCTCTCCACTGACTTCATCGCTTTAATCTGGATGCAAATGCAACCTATTTGACCATAAATGTGGACAAATGTGAGAAAATTTGCAGCCGAGGCCTGCTGACTGCTGCACCACCCGCTATGCATACCAATTACGTCCTGGAAGAAGACTCTCTGTCCCTCCATCCCCTCTCCCCCTCTCTCTCTCTCTCCCCTCTCTCTCTCTCTCTCCCTCTCTCTCCCTCTCTCCACCCTTCCTGTCTTTGGTTTAGCAATAGCTGTCGCATCGCTCTTAACATTACACTCACATTTTTGTGAAGCATCACCGGGAGGGAAAGGTTGAAAATCACGTTAATAATAGCCGCACGGCGGGGACAAAGAGGGAGGGAGTATATTTATTCATTTATTTTATAGCTTATTAAGAATGGCTCTCAAGGACTTGCCAACGCCATCGCCTTGATAGGCACGCTCACACAGCTATGCCCTTGGCAGCAACAAGAGGCGTGTGCTACTGTATGTGACCTGAACATGACATCAAGTATAGACCAGCTACTTTCTGAGGGAGACCTACTTCAATTTACCACGTTGTTCATACTGAATCAGTACAAAACATCCATGCAGCTCATAAAAACGACGCAGTACATATGGCGGCGGCATTAACAGGCATGCCTTTAGGTGTGACAATAATGTGTTAACAGATTCCCTCTTATATGACTGTAATAATGTTAGTACTTACAGTACACACACTACAAAGGGGCTCTTAGCTAGATGGCATGGCTCTGCTGTGAACTACTTACTTCTTGTGAGGGGAACATTTGTCCATTTCTCTGAAAGCCTCATTTGACTGAGGTTGTGAATACATTCTTTCAGGATGGGGCTTGCTGATGGAAAATCTTGGGTCTTTTTTTTTTTTTAATTGAAAAGGCCAATTCAACTCTATTGATTACAATCCATATAGGGTAGCACAGATTAGTATGTGTCTTTTATTATATATATATATATAGGTAAACCCGTGCATGGACAACTGCTAAAACCTCTGAAAATGTTGCACTTATAGGGTTGCACAAAGACAAGAAATACAAAACATGAAAATAAAAAAAATATTATTTGGCACTGTATTTTTTTAAAAAGTGTGCATCATTTTAATACCCATGATGTACATCAGTTGCTGCAAGAAGAGTCACGACTCCGCTACTTTGTGCAGTCATAGAAAACAGCTCACCTTTATGTAGTCCTCAGAGCCAGAAGATGTGAAATCATTTGACTTTCCCCCTCTTCAATGAACAAACACTTGTTTGATGGGTGGGATCAAGTGTGCCCTGTGGGTAGAATCATCTCTTCGCCGTCCCTATGAGATCTGAATGTTTTTCTTATCCCAGGAATGCTGAAAACACACACTTGCACTGTTCAAAAGATGCAAGATGCCTTGTTTTTTTGACTTTGAGTATTTCGTTTTTTTGTACATGTTAAGCTCCTTCTTGGCATGTGTGTCTGGATATGTCCCCAGAGCGAATTATCCCACCTCAGTTGTCTTAAGATGTGATGTGTGAAAATAAGTCAGGGCCAACTAATTAATTTAGTTAGTGTCCCAGGGGTTTCTTTTAATCCAATTAGTTGAGTGCACTTAATGATTTTAATCCAGTTTCTGTAAAGGAAGTAAATATTCTGCTTTATTTTCCGGTTAAGCAACTGCTGCATTGCAGATGGATCCTCGAGTTACGGGCACCGCGGTCGTACAGCGGTTGTCTCGCGGGCCACAATGTCATCAGACAAAGATATGACACTATCGTGAAAAAGGGAGTTCTTCAAATCAATGCCATTGCGAGGAAACTGAGCAGATCCTTGCCACACACGACCGGCAATGACAGATTTTCAGTCTTTTCCAGCGGCTCAATGTCGGAATCGGGGCTCAGGTGGTACAGAGGTGTGCAATTCAACAACACAATTACCGCAAAAACCTGACCAATGCTCTGTGGGCCTGTAAATGAATTTCTTCCGTTATTTCACTCCTGGCAAGAATTTTTAATAACTGCAACCCTGTCTTTTTTTTCTCGTGGAATAGATTAGTTAAATGTCACGCAAAATGTGGATTAATTAATGAACAAGAGCCCTGGATATTATGCTATTTGTGTAATTCGTCCTTGCTATGTTTAATGTGGTGCCCGCTGCAAATGCCAGGCTGGGATTTTTGTTTGGTCATTTGCGGTTGTGTCTGTTTTTTTGCTTCAATGTAGAACAAGTTGCAGAAGATATTCTATCAAATAGCTGATAATCATATAGTGTACTCAACATGCCTGCAGACTAATGACAAATTAACACTGTCAAATATGATTTAATGAAATTGAATATGAAAGATAACTGCTATGTTGAATTAACAGTACACATAGTATATCTATTAGCAGCTTGGGTTCCCAACACTCAAGCCTGCCAGAAATATAGTTTTACATTCAGCGAGCATCACTGTCTCTGTGACCTTTTAACTCGGCCACTGTTTGGGTACGGTGAAGTTCACTGTTGCACTTTTCACATGGACCGCGATCAATAGACCCAAAAGTTCAGAGAGTACACAGAGAAACAAAGGAACCCAAACCGAGAGGATTTGCTCCATGCCGTACGAGGACTCATCCGAGAGCGTTTCACGAAAATCTGTCTCACTCCTGGAGCACATTCAGAGGCTCCAAGGAGAGGGAAAATGCCACTGGGAAGGATTCCCCTCTCTCCCCGAACGTAGACGGTTTCACATGGAACAATGGCATCCCCATGTACCGATGTTGTTTAAGTCTGGTTCAGCTGATACAGTGACTGTTATACAATTAGTACTGAAGCCTTTAGGTATGCATTTTACCCAGAGTCAAATCCCGCGTTTCGCCGCTTGTGGCCATGTAACAGCAACCCACCACTCACATCCTTCCTGTCCCCGTTGTTTAGCCCGGGGAGAACGCTTTCACTTTAGCACACAGAGGATGAAGAAAATATACTGTCAGAAAAACTTTGAACTGTGACTTTTATTGGACAAGTCAGACACGTTGGCGTTCCTATACCCACAGGACATGGTAAATATTATTTTCACAGCATCACTACTTCCACAGTACTTCATAAGGAGGTCTTTGCATCGAGTGGATCCTCAGTTTGGACAGGTCCCATTTTCTAGAACACGACATATAACATGATTGTTTTTTAAAGATCTTTTTGCCTTTATTGCGCCAAAGGTCCCAGACCGGATTAAAACCTGCGAAGTCTTGGTTACGAGATATAATGTAACGTTAGAATTATGCAAAAGGAATCGATTTCACAAAGGAATATTTCCCCAACTAGCTTAACTTTGATGGAGTTTTGGGTCCCGAAACTTTTCCTGACATCTCGTTTGCAATTGAAACATCGGTCTTCTTCGTCTTCTCTCTCAAACAGCAACTCGCAAACTGTATACCGCAGCAGTACGTTTCCAGGAGGTTCTGCTGCACGTACACATTCAACAGCCAAATGGAGTCGGGACTTCTGGCACAGCGTTGGGAACAGCGATTTGGAATGGTTGCTGTCAGATTTCAGTATGGTAATATTCAGATCTGACTTGTGGGATTATTAGGTCTGCACAAAATGACTGATGTTTTCCCGAGTTCCTTTGTTGCTCATCATCTCCCTTAACTTTCCTCCCCATCTATCAGAGCTTAGGAATTAATCAATGTATTTATAATGGCCTTCAAGCCCTGTAGCATCTCTCGCGGCTATGCAACCAAATAGGATGCAAAGCTGTGATCCTCAAAGAATTTCCATCACCGGAATAATGCGGTCCCAGGGCACCGCTGCAAACGCTTGCCCCGAGCATTAGGCACAGATAATTTAAACACATAAGCAGGTTCTTAGCGCACCTTAATCAATGCCAACGGTGTCTTTTAGTTGGGAGGGAGGGGAAGGCAATAAAGAGATAACACTGGTATAACCTGGGGACTCGCTGCGGAAGAAATATGGAACGCTGAAGCCCTCTGGGTAATGAGAAACAAAACTCCTGACAAAGACTTCTCCTCCTGGAGTTTGTGCACCGCAGCAAAGTCACATAATGAGCAAGATCACACTGCATACATCCACTGAATTCTTATGAGTACAGGAGGGCCTCATGGTAGTGTCATTTGACAGAAAAATAAACACAAACTGCAATACTGATATCACGAGTGTGCACCAAGTCAATCTGTGGCACTTGATGTGGGAGAGTTTGCAAGAAGCCATTTTGGTGCAAATATTGGCATCCTTTCAAAATCCTGTTGCTCTGTTTTTATGGCATAAAAAAAAAATCAAACAAAGCACACAAGTCTAATTTCATATTGCAGTGTGTAATAAAACAGGTCAACAAGCGCAGTTCAAAGACTATCTCAAAGTGAAATTCTTCAACATCGCACTGTTATAACCAGGCATCCACATCAACATTCCCTTCCTCCCCGTCTCCCATGAAACTGATATATGAAACCATTTCCCCAAAACCAAACATGCCCGAAAACATTATTAGTGCCATTTCCTCTTCCGTATTAAGGCGAGAAGTGCTGAAGGCAGATCGGAGAGAGCCTTTCGCAGTGATGAAGTGCCTTCCTCTTTAGGTCTCTCTCACATCACAGAGGAAATGTGTGAGATTTATCAGTGTTGGCCCTCTCAGGCGCTTTCTCTGTGGAAGAGCAGCTCTCTAAGGATGCTGTTGTGCAGCTCTTTCTTATGGAGCAGGTGTACTTTTGCCACATAGGGGCTTTGAATTATACCTTTGATAGTGTTGTCAAAAACAAATAATAAGAGATGTATAACCACAAAACAGAAGACATATGTGTATAAATAGGATGCGGAAAGCCACAATAGAAAATGTGATGTCAAAGCAAAAGATGAATGGAATCGATATTTCATCCACGACTTCATCCATGTCTAGCATCTTTTAATTTGAAAGCATTTTGGTATTGTTCATATATTATAAATGTTCCTTTGCTCCACAGTTCGTTCTCCCTTGACCTTTGTGATTCTTCTGCTCATAATGCTACCCTTGCATGTACCAGACCAAATTGTGCATCAGCTCCTGCACTTTAATGATTACCGTGAGGTCACAGCCTTAACTCACTGCAACAGTAATTAGGCTTGGAGGAAACTCTGGAGGGACCTGTGCACCTATAGGGGCTGCAGACCGACCTTTAAGGTACAGCTTTAGACCCACAACTCTCCTTGCAACTATAAAATTGGCTGTGCACAAATAATAGGTAAATATGTAAGAATCGCACTAGAAAAAGAAAAAAGTTCAAGTTCAAGTCTTTTATTGTCATATGTACAGTATCACTTACTGGACAATGAAATGTTTGGGACAAGGCACGTTTCAACTGGGTAGGAATACATAAAATCACACATCTATATATAAAACACAAACAAAATAACAATTATACAATTAAGGGTGGATAAACTAAAATAGAAATGTATGAGTATGAAAAAGCAGCAGGATTGACAACAGCTGTATACCTCATGAAGATCGTTGTGGTGTGAGTGTAGGTAAATTCAGTAATCAATAGTCAATAATCAAGTCAATAGTCTGATATGGTAGATGTGATTACAAATGTAGGTTACTGTGATGCAGGAAACTGTCTTGTCCTTAGCCCTTGCCCCTCTGGTCCGAGTCTCTACTAGAGAGTTGTAGCTTGAGAAACGTCGACTCAGTCAACCTAAACAAACAGTTGGTTTTTGGCCTTTTAAACTAGCTTAGTAGCCAGCAAGCTAATTTAGCAAAGAAACCAATGTTAGCTTGCTTGGTTGGTTACTGTGCAAATCAGACGTGTCAACAAGACAGCGATGGTTAGCTGAGCAGATGCTATCATTAGCTAGCTAACAAGCTGACATCATCTAAACACAAAATTGATCAGATGTATCAATGGTTAAGTGATCTGTTGCCCACAGAGTTGAGGCCCTCCAACATGGCTGCCAAAGGGTGTGTTACATCACCTGAAAGCCCTCTAGATACCTCAGCAGACTGGTAGCACATGTTCTTCAAGGCAAACAGGCAAACTGGTTACAGTCCCAAGTTACATTTTATGAATGTACTTGCTGTTGTTAGTATTAATTGAAATTACTGGGCTGAATCATGATCACTTCTCGCTTGCAGTACAAATACGCCTCTTTGTGTTAATAAAAAATGGTTGGATCTAATGTGAATACCTTATTGCTGCTGCCTGATGTAAAGGTATCAATCCATCAAGCAGTCAAACACTTGAGGAGGCATGCACATCTCAGGTTCTCCTCGACATAGCTCCATAATGTAGGTAAGTGAACACAGATGAAGCCATCCCTCAATGAGACACCTGCAGCCTGTCTCTGGATCAGATCCCCTCTCGCCTGAAAGCATTTAATTCCTCCTTTCGGCAGAGTGACACTTAAGTCTCTCCCCTCTAATTACACATTATTAATGTTATGTCATTTGGCAAGACAGAACCTTGGATCCAGTGACACTGTTATTGACGTTAGGTGGTGATGCTTCTTTCCTATGGCTTCGATGAAGAGACCACGCCTAATTATGGTCCAATTAGGGTTTTAATCTCCGAGCCAGGAGTGACGCTGACAGCACAGAGACTCTTCACTGGTTGTTGTGTTGTTGAACAGTGCCAGTCTGTAAAAACATAATTATTGATTGATTGATTGATTGAATGCTAACCTTTATTCAAACCTCAGAAACAGGAGGAAAGAACCCTCATTCTCAATGGTGCCGAGATTTGTGATCAGACAACTGAAAACTCCATTGATCACAATAAAGATGGAAGGCTTGTATAGACTTCAGCACTGAAAAAAGCAAAGAAAATGTGGGGGGGGTACATACATGTACGGGGGGTACATACATCCCCAGGAATGAACACAAAAGTTATATCATTTCAGCTTTTCGGGTAAGAAAGAAAAAGCTGGTGTGGTGCCAGGCTGAAAAAGGCACACCATCTGCAGAGCGCAAAAAAAATACCTGTGTGAAAGATGGCATTCTGAGATGTCATTTCTAACAGTAATAGCATGGTGGCTCTGATGTCTTTCTATTGTAGTGTAGGGTAATTGTGGCATTATTACATTCTGAAATTGGGTCAGTTTTATCCTGGGAGGAAATAGGCAACAGGACAGCCAGACCTTTCTTCCAGGGAGATTGATGTCAAAAGAACGTATAGAGCTTTGGAGAGATGATCATGTATTTCCAAAAACCCTGTGGTTTCTTTATGACCTTGGTGATACCTCGTTTTGTCATGCAGTCGCTTGGCACTTGGCAGTCATGCCTTGCTTGGTCTTATAATTTTGATTTGAGTCTTAAAATGTCAAGCAAGGTTGATATGTGAGTTTTTGAACGCCATATTTTGTGCCAGTATTCAATATATTTAAATTTGATGATTTTCATACCAAAAATGTACAAGTTAACAAGTCTTTTTTTCAAATTCAGTGTTCAGTGTTTATTCTGGTCAGGGTGGAAAAGCATTTAGACCATCACTTGTCACTAAAACTCCCCATTGAAACCCATACAAGTGATATTTTAGGTGGCTTGGCAGCTCCTTGAGACAGGGTGACCCACCTATTAAATTGGAGGGGAAAACTCTGGGATTAGATTAGGCCTTTAAATGAATGTTTAATTTGGAAAAATGAATTTTACATTACAGTCATCAATTGAGTTGATAATTGAAAAATGTTATTAATAAATCAAATATGCTGAGAAAAATAGCTGTAGCTGTGGTCAGGGAGGAACCTCCACCATATCAAAGGTGGATGGCATGACCAAAGGATAAATGGTGTATCCCTAGTCTCAAGAACATAATGTAGCATGTCCACTCTTCCAAGTCTGTTGGGGGTGGCATGTACTTACAATACAGTGGGCTCCACAATGATTTGGACAGCACTCTGCTCCACAGTTGTTTGTTTTGACTCTGTAGTCTTATTACTTGGATGTGAAATGACCCATCAAATAAGTTTTTCAATTGCATACTGTAAGCCATATACTGCAGGAGGAACATTTACAGAACTCCAGCACCTCATGTACAACTTCCCAATCCCAAAGTGTTTGAGCAGACTACATTTAATAGTACTCACTAATGTAATATGATAACTTTTGGCTCTTTGTGTCATTGCCAGTCCAGCAAGTAAGGTCTATATTTTCTTTCACCGAATGCTTCCTAGCAATGATTGGCTAGCAAAAGTTGCATCCGAGTGAGTGGGCACCCAAGTATAACTGAGATCTTAAGGTTGCACCTCCACAAAAACAAGTGTACTTATTGCTGCCAATTGCTGTCTTCGAGCAGCTATTGCAAGAACATAACGTGTCAAAATAAGACATCAAGCTTTATACAACGGAATGGGAACAGAAACAGCAGAATATGTCAAAGGTTACCTGCGTGTCTTTTTAAAACAGCAATGCACTGGTGATGGTGTCATTTCCAACCCTTAGTGGGCTAGGAACAACACATCCTCTAACCCCTGAGAGCATCTAAACATGCCTGTGCACTGCAAGGCCACGGCTGCATGAAATCAGCCACTCTATGTGTAAATGGACTGTGTCATGTTGTTGTACAAGGTAGAGACCTTCCCAGCCAATTGCATAGGCTCCCGACCAGGATGTTTATGTGGCTCTGCTTCCACATGGGTTTTTTCATGAACAATTTGGGTATATACCTGAAGTTGAAACAATGCACTGTGCAGAAAAGACAGCGTGTGTGATTTGAAAGCATGATTATGGGTGTTTCTGCCTTTACCACAGCCTGCATGTCCCGATGCCATCCAAACATATCGACAAGAATATTTCAAAACTAGATGTATGTGATGTGATGATGTAACAAATGTATCCTGTCTACAAAGTAAAACTCTAATTATATAGGAATTGTTTTGGCCGTTAAATAGATGAATACATTTTTAAAGTGCAACTGCACATGGAAACATTTGAATTCCTGCATGCATCGACCAATGGCTTAGTGGTACTTTCATGATATGACACCCACATATCCGAAATGGTTTGTTGATATGTCGGACATATCGGAAATGCAATTGTTGATATCTCAAATGGGAAATTACATTTCCACTAGTCACAATCCTTTTTCAACATGTGGAAATTCAATTGTATCTGTAATCATTATTCTTACTAGTGAAAAAGGAATTACTGATATCTATAATTAAATTAAAGATATCTGTAAATCAGTTTTGAGTAGTCAAAATGTAATTACTACATGTGAAAATATATTTGTAACCTGTTAAAATTGTTTTACAGTTATCTTAAATTAAAAATTTAGACATGTCAAAAATGACATTTTGTCAGCTCATTTGTCAGCTCTACTGATTAAATGTTAAAACGACTTGCCATAGAAATGACAATACCTCCAGGAACCATTGGGTTGAAACAACAGAAGAAATGAAGATCTGTTCTCATGGGAACAAAAAGGTATTACAAACAGCAGCGAAGAGCCATTTACTGTCGAGGATCAAGTGGTTCTTCAAATGCTAACAGTTCCATTAAAAGCCATTTCGCCAACAGAGAACAACTGAAGAACCATTTTGTGAGCCAGTTGTTGGATTGCATCTACAATGTTTTTAAGGTAAATACCCCATGTACAATCTTGATATCTCTGTGATTCATACAATGTATACAGATGCATACAGTGCAATTGATCGATGCGGCATGAGATACCGCTCACCGATCATATTACTTAGTCAGAGCTGTACATCTATAAGAAAAAAACACTGAGTCATTCCAAATAAGGTCAAAGGACCTGATGGAGTGAAGACTGTGTGCCTGTATCCAAGTGATTATTGGCATATACATTCACACTCAAGCGCCCCTTCACCTCTCGGTGCTCCTGCCTACAGGTTCCTTGTTGCTGGAGTCTGTCACATGTATCAATGTATCAATGAGGAAAATCTCCCTCTTGTGAGCATTGAAATGAAAACCCCATGTTGTTAGAACATAATAACTACCCTCCCTTCACTCAAATGCCTATTAGCTACCTTATTCATAGTCAAAGGTTGTCCAGTGAAATCAACACCTGATGCAGCCTGCCAATGTTATATGAAGTATTTAATTCAATTGAAGAAAAAGTGCTGAGTTCAAAAATAGCTTTGCCTGATTGTATTTTTACATTAAGTGCTGCAGAAACCTAATACTTAAGGAAGGGCACATTTGTGCAGGAACAACAAAACACATCAACAGCTGGAAATTGATACTAGCCTGAGATTGGTATTGAATTTTCTCTCCTCTTAAATGGTTGGTAAAAACAGGATAGTCCATCATAGATGGGATTCATGTGTGGTCTTTGATATTTGCTCTTTGATATTGACCACACAATCGATAGAGCTTTCCTATAGCGGAGCTGGTAATATTACTCAATTTTCACAGTTAGGTAATATTAGTAAGAGCCTATCTATTGATCTGACCACATAAAGACCTTTTACAATCAAGAGCACTCCTTCAGTTCCTGCATGAGAATTAAACTACTGTGCATTTAGTAAGGCAAGCGGCAAATTGCCTGGATTTTAAATTAACTGAACTTGTTCATTGTTCTCTCATAGTGCCTAGTGTTCACCTACAGTAATTAAGGCTGCACTGAAATCAGAGCAGGAAAGTGCTATTATTTGCAAGACAATCAACAATGGACGGAAACATAGTAATTAAAATTAATTTGGGATAATCACCAAATTCCATGTTATATAACCAATTTATCCATAACATATGCCCATGCAGACTCAAACACTGAGTCTACCCATTTCTGATGCTGTGATCCAATGGAATCCATCTATGTTACTGATGTAAATGTGTATGGCATCACTTAAATATAATAAACTCTCCAAAATGAAAGGCCATAGCAAAGTAGATTTACCTTTTGATGATTCAAAATCACAGTGGAACACCATCTTGGGCATTATGGGTTTTATACAATTACACCAACATGCTATGACTAGAGAGTAAGAATACAAAAGATTTAACAAAATATGAATACAAGAAAGAAAGAAAGCTAACTGGATCTACAGTGTATAGAACAGTATGTTTTTTTTTCACAGACAAAGCAAGGCTGGGATGACCAATGAAATTGCTTGGATGGAACTAAGCAATGTCCCATTTTGTATGAATTCTTGTCAAAACATTAAAATATATTCTGAACAAGAGTAATGATTGCCGTGTCCGTTTACTGGCTTTAATACACTGGATGGTAGAATGCTGTTCATTGCGTGCTTTTTGGATTGTCTGTCTCAGAAAGGCCCCATTCGCTTTAGCAAGCATACAAAAGAACAGAGAAGTTAATGTCTCTCTTTAATTTAAAGAGGCTCTATTACAGGAATTCAATTTTCCTCTGTGTATATGCATAGATGATCAAAGACATTTTATGAAGACATTGTTAAAATTTGATTTTGAGTGTTTTAAAGTTATCACATTTTCTAAAATCGAGCCAAGTGCACAACTGGACTGGACAACTGGACTCACTAAATAGTTGCTAAAATCCATCCAGTCAGAAAGTTTGAACTGAACTATAAAAAACACTTTTGTTTGGCGTTAATTGAGTCTATACAAGGATCGCATACACTTTTGGTTCAGAACTGCACTTACTACAGTGCAGTGTATTAAAGTGCTGCACGGTGGCAACGGAATATCTACCATATGTTTGATATTTGTTTTAATCACGCAAAACTTTCCTTAATCTTGCGATAAAGTACAGCGGTCTAATCATCTCTTTCTCTCGTTATCAGTTAAAGAAAAAAAAACAGTCAATCCATGTGAAAGATGGGGTGAATGGCTCTGTGATAAATTGGAATCAAAAGGCAAGCAGCTGGATCCAGACTGACAGCTCCTAGTCAATGAGCAGCCAGGTATAGAAGCGTAATATCTCCTAAGAGTCTATTTTTCTGACTGACAGACAAGTTCACCCAGGTTACTGTTTTTACTGTGTGAGGTGATTCTTCAAGCGTGCAAAACCAGGATCCCTCTAAGGGGAAAAAAAGACAAGAAGATGCTGTCAGGCTGCTTGTTGAGGGATGAACACACAAACATACAGTGTCAGACATACAATAAGATTGAGACATGGATAATGCCATTTTAAAAACAGAGAGAGACACGCCGACTGTCAGTCATCAGCAAATTGCTTTGGAACAAAACCGCTAAATTACAAACTGTACAGCCTCTTGTGAGCAGCCTTGCACCGTTCATTGCATCAATTAATTTTGTTTCTAATGATGCCCATGTGCCCTGAATGCATGAGCAGATGTTCAATCACAGAAGTATTCCTCGCTGGAAAAAGTATTCTGTGATATTTGGGAAATTGAAAGGCCCGTCAGATAAACGGTGACACCATCAAACTAAGGTCATGACTCAATAGTCACCAAATGGTTGAAACGGAAACAAGCTGGCAAAGGCATTAAAATGTAATGTTCCCCTTTCTGTAACTTTCTCAAAATACTGAAATAAAGGTGTAAGCCTTGAATGTATTTTGTCTCTCTAAGAGACTAAGAGACTAAGAGAATAAGTCCTAACAGACTGAATATCTTGGATTTGAAAATGTGATGAATATTGTTTGTTACTTGTGTCTGTTTCTCTGCCACAAGAATTGAAGTCTGCATCGACTTTTATTGCATTTATTATTATTACTACGACAATAAATGGCAGCCCCAGCCATTCAATACATCACATTAACTGAATGAACCCTCCTCTCATACGTTTGTATAGTCCTTCATGAACATGCTGCAGACAATTTCTTTCACATTAACGGAGCCAACCTCATGCTAAGATGTGAAATGTCTTTCAAGGAGCAAGCAGCCTTGATAAACTCTCAGGGTTTGAAGTAACCACATCCATCCATCCATCCATCCATCCATCCATCCATCCATCCGTTCTCAAAAGGATAAAGCATAAGTAGAGGCCTATCTATTTGGTAGAAGCCTGAGAAAGTTACAGGACACACCTTACTGTACACCGCTTCACTCTGCACTGTTTATAGCTACAGTATTTAGACCTGTTTTTTTCCACCTGGCACAAGCTATACTGAGCTCAGGGGGCAATAAGAATGGAGACTGGAGACTTATGTGCGGCACAAAGTGAAGAGTCTATTATTTTGGAAAGGTATGAAATGGAGTTTTCAAATTGAGGAACCGGAAAGCGCAGCTTTGCCCAATAAATCTGGGGGCTGTGTCTCAAGTGGCTGCCATCAGACAAAATATGTTCTTAATCATTCTATTGCTGAAGAAGTACTCAGGTGATTACTTTGAGCACAATGCATCCTACACACACACACACACACAGACTTACACACACGTGCATGTCCTTCAGTTAAAATGCACACTGACCCAGACATGCAGGTGCACACACACACTCATTTCAACAAAGATCACTCCATTCTTCACCACTGCAGTTTTTACCCCGGCAATTTTGCTTTCAAACAAAATGGAGCTATTTGGATGAGAGAGCAGTACAATACTTGGTCGTGATACCAAGTCACTGACATTGCTTTCATTACGATGACAAGGCAATTGGTGTGGTGAGGTGTGGCCATGTGAATGTGCTTAATGCAGAAAGAAGATTTTGGCCGGTTCATGTGCACAAAAAAAGGAGATGTTTGTGGAGAAGTGAGTCGCTGCACTGGCTTCGGGCGCTGCAGTGCTCGCAGGCTTTCTGGACGAACTAGTCGAACTCTTCACTCCCCACTGTGTCTGCAATTGGTCTGGAATATCTCACAATTGGTTGTGTCGCCTTGCGGAAAAGTGCCTCCATTTCCTTTTCCAGTTCATTGCCTTTGTTTACATCTCGGTGCTAAAATCTCGTGGTCAACTCCTTCAAAATTGAATCGCTTGGAGGCTCGGCTTGCTGAGCTTGTTGCAGAGGATATCCGCGCCTTTAGGATTGATCAACTGCCTTATAAATCCTCATCTTCTCTCAGCCGCCTTTGTTGCTCTTTCACCGCAGCCGCTGTTGTCGCTGTTTTTCTCGTTTTTTTGTCACTGCCAGTCGGGGTTATTCCCTGGGTTATTCCCTGGGTTATGGTTACCTCTTTAATCAGCCCCACTGGTGCGGAGTGTAAAGATACCCAACAGTACGAACCCGCAGAGTATACATACATTTCTTAGCAGCCCTGTGTTCAACTGTGTTTCTATTTCAAGCAAGTTTGACTTTGTTGTACACCTCTGCCTTCTCACTCCCTTCTAGAGCACCTTCACATTCCCAGTTGCTCTGTCTGAGCAGTGTGATATAGTAGTAGAGGGCTTTGGTAAGTGTTCAAGCTGTGAAGTTCTCTATGCTCAGTGATTGGCCTCTATTCCCCAAGCCTCCATTGCTGCTCCTGCTGACATCGTCAGAAGTCCTGATAATCTCCTGGTTATTGAGTTGGCGGTTTTTAGGTGTGTGGTAATTCACTGAGCCTCAGAGATCAAGGATTACAAGTCACTTTGGGCCCCTGGCCAAGCTAAAGATGCAGTCAGTTGGAGGGAAAATGCAGCTAGGTGAAGACCACAGCACACAATATCCAACGAGACAGAGGTGGAAAAAGTAGGAACATTTATTAAAAGATTACACCCACGTTGGTGACTTGAAATTCGGCTTGTACTGTTGGCAAACCACCTCAAAACTGCAATAAATTCACACCAAAAAAAAATACTGGTTTCACGCACTGACATTTTTACCACATCCTGCGCCTGTCTTGATAACTGTGGGTGTAGCCTTTCCATTCACAACACAGCTTTGATTGACAAGTTGACAGCCAATCGCACACTGGATGACCACAAATGTAAAGTTTGTGAACCCTTTTGAATTTCCTGCATTCCTGTATATAAATGGCTCCTAAAATATGACCTGATCTTCATCTAAGTCATAAAAATAGAAAAGCCCAATGTGATTTAACAAATAATACACAGGAAATTGTGCTTTTGCATGTATGAACATTTTGAACATGTTGGGCTTTTTCCTATATTAATTTTCCTGAGTTCCTGAGTAGTCAACCACCAGCAATGGCTGATCTGATGTTCAGTTGTGACGCTACTCGTTACCACAACGTATATATACACGGTGGATCAAAGAAATTACTTTTTCACCTTTTGCTGTGATTTTTCAGGAACTGATATTCCTATTTGCAATTTGAGGGAAAGAGAGCTGTAATAAAAGCCTGAATAGCTGGTGAACACACTCTCTGGGGGGGCAGGAAATGTTGGAGGTTGACAGCTGACAAAGTCACAGCAGGAACGCATACTGAAAAATATAAATGTGGCAAAGTACATGACGCTTTAAAAATCATTGCTCCCCCTACTTTAAACTGACACTGGATTTTAATCAATTGTTCTCAATTTCAGCCACTTTACCTCCAACTTCAATGTGTTTCATGAATTTTTTAAAACCACCCGTCACCTCTTTTGTGTCCCATTTATAAGTGTCCAGGTTAATTTGCCCTCTTCCCTTTACACATCGGCCCCGAACAGATCATTTTTCCATGGCACAAGATGCAGTGAACCTTTGACTTCAATTTCCTGGTGCTGGCAGACGCAAATTAGAAGAATACTTCAACGGCGAATACAGCTCCCTGGCCTCCACTGTGAAGGCTAAGACCCAAGCTAAGGAGAGGCAGGCAGAGCTAAAGCTATTGAAGGGTAACACTGGTTCTTGCCTTTCAGTCCTCCCTGCTAGTAATAGGGCTCAAGGTTTGGGACTTTGTTGTCGTCTGGAAAGCTTTAGCCGTTAAAAACCTGCCCATGTCGAAAATCTCTCAATAAAATGTATTCTTTGAAAATGTGCTGGATGGACATGTTTTAGATGGAAGTCACTGATGGCCGATATTTTCATTCATTTCTTTAAATGTGATAATTTTCATGGCACAAAATTCAAGCATTCAGTGTTTCCCACAGTGAGGTTGGAAAAGCCTCTGAAACAGCATTTAGAGTATCATGTGACACTAATACACCTTTCACATTGGAGCAACGTCCCGGGTTATTCTCGGGTCAGGCGTGTGAATGGGTCAACATGGGTTATCAGACCCGGGTCCGCCACCCTGCTCTCGGCCTGAATAACCAGGGTCAGATGCAGCTGGCAGCGGTGTGAACTGGGTGATGGACGGGAAGCCAGTTCACAACAAGGACCGTTTCAACAACGAACAAACACAACGGATAGCAACGGAGAATTGGAAAGATTACGAAATCAGAGAGCTTCTGACCATTCGTGGGGAAGAAGAAATAAAGCGACAAATTACACACACAAAAACACACAGTTACTTGTTCGGCCCGGCGCGGCAGTGACGTATACAGATGTAAATATGGTGACACGAGACTTGTGCGATCTGGTCTGAATGGTCGACAACCCGGGATAAACCTGGGACAGTAGTTTGGTCTGAATGGGTCCAACGTGTTTCATGACCCGTGTTTCATAACCCGTGTAAATCCCGGGATCTGTGTGTGAAAGGGGTATAAATCACTCCCTCGAAACCCAAACTAATGAAACTCGTTTAGGTGGGTGAGCAGCTTTTTAAGGCAGGGTGACCCACCACACCTCTTCAATGGTGGGGAAAACTCTGGGATACATTAGGCCTATAAATCAAGAATTAATTTACCAAACACTTTATGGAACAATTAAACGACTAAATAAAATGTGAGAAGAATAAAATTTCATTGCAGGTTTTACAGAGAGTTTTTATGTAGCTGTGGTCAAGGAGGAACATCCATCATAAAAGCCCAATATTGGCCCGATACTTCAGCAGACCCTTATATCGGTCTAACCCTAATATATGTGTGTGTGTGTGTTTATGTGTGTCAAACACTAATGCTTACATTTGAATGTTACACCAGCGCAATGAAGACAGTCACTTAACTTTGTTCCTCAATCTCACAGAGGTGGTCACCGTAATAGGATGCAGGAACGTCTGTGTGCACCGAGGCTGCACTAATGCGTCAAACACAGGGGTAATTCATCGCAATTAGCAGCATCTCATTTAGGTAAGTAGTGTCGCTGCAACCTCTGATGAATGGCAATCCCGTCAAAGACATGAGCCGGGCTCCCCTTTGTCTGAGGCGAGCAGGCGATCGGTATTCAGAGGGAGAAACCGCCAAGCAGTATGACATTTTGGGAAACGGGGGAACGTTTAAAAATTATCCTGTTATTTGAAAATTGTTTGTTTGATGTGTGTGTGTGTGTGTGTGTGTGTGTGTGTGTGTGTGTGTGTACTGCTTTGTTGTGAGGATCCCTGTGAGTCCATATTCACACTTATTCATTGCCCCACACTTTAGCCACTTCATTCCCTTTCACATTCATTCACCCATTACCATCCTTTCATTCTGTATACTGGTACCATTCATCCATTCGCTCTGATATTTATAAGTTGTTTTTTTTAGTATTTAGTTTTTTAGTACTTTATTTTGTACATTCTTTGATACTGTTATGTTGCTGCAACCCCAGAATTTCCCCACAGGGATCAATATAGTATCTATCTATCTGTCTGTCTATCTATCTATCTATCTATCTATCTATCTATCTATCTATCTATCTATCTGTCTGTCTGTCTGTCTGTCTGTCTGTCTGTCTGTCTGTCTGTCTGTCTATATCAAGCGACTTTCAGGGAGAAGTAAGGACTTTCTGGACAGCCTGTACTTTGGCTCCATTTTGAGATTAGGGTTATGGGTTTGGGGATGAACATGCTGCTGCTGCGATCCTGGACAAGATGTCATGTGCCTCCTGACTTCATACAATATATTGAGCTGAATTGTGATTTCTTTCCTCTTGTGGAGATACACAGGAAAACCCATCCCGTGTGATACAAATGCATGTCCCAAAGCGAAACACCAGTTAGATATCAGAGGCAAAACCGGATGAGGTGTGTGTCAGCGTGTGTGTGCGCGTTTCACCAGAAAGACACGCAGGCGTATTTACAGACAACCGGGGGGGATGGGTCCTTCTGATCTCATCACACCCTGAAATTCCTCTCTGTCATTACAAAAGAGCCCCGTCTTCTGAAATGGAGGGGTGGAGCATGCTCCTCTCAAAGGTAGCCACCATGAAGAGCCGGCAGATGGAGGCTGCAGCTGTTCCCAGGTAGGAGTGCAGGCTGGAGATTGGCTTGTATTCCCCCTGGACCCAGCCCATCTCAGTGGGGAATTCACAGCCAGGCCCATTCACACTGGCAGCCTCTCCGCCTGGGCTGCAACCTGAGCTAGAGGTGTACACACCTCCCCTGTACAGGTTTCCTCCCTGTGCCTTTTTTCTCCCTCATTTGAAGCTGAAGTTTGCTCCAGGATGCTTTTTTCCTTCTGAAACGGGTTGGAGAATAAACACGCCTTGGATTTAATTTGACTGTACAGACAATATTAACATTTTATTTGATGTATCTTGCAGAAAGTTTTATAATTTTTTAATCTAACGTTGGCAGCGGGGTATGGTATTCATGACCCGGAGCACTGCTGCTTTGTAAATATTAAACTTAACGTCATTAGGGCTGGAAAAATTATCAATTATAGAACAAATTGTTGTTAAGGTACAATACAAAGAAGAATTAAGAGCTCTTCATGTCAAAACAAGTGTGACCAACTGTCTAACTGAAGGCATAAAAATATTATGACTGCATTACAGCATCAGAGCATGAAATTCAGGATTATTATACGCAAGGATAATGATAATCACAGTATGATTACCAGAATACTGGGAGCATCTCACAATATCGGCCTGTAATGAACACGGTGTATAGTACATTCCACAATCATTTTTCTATTGTTCATGGTTTGCATTGAATTGTACGAAATGTGCTCTATAAATAAAGATTGATTGATTGCTAAAAGTGGAGTGTAATATTGAATGATTAACCACCACCACTACCTTACCATCCATAACGTAACCATGTAAGTTACTCTGAGACTAATTTCTGTCGACAGGAAAGAATAAATTAACTTTAAAGGGTAATGGTTTTTGTCAAAAAAAAACTCGCCGGAAGATGAAGTAGTAGACTAAGCCAACTGACATTCAAAGTAATCTGAGTATGAAGCCCAAAAACAACAAGAAATGTGTTGCAGTCCAAGTAGTTCAGGAGTTCACTATCAGTGAGACAGACAGAGCACAATTATGTCCCTCGGGTACATTGGCCTTATTGTTACAATCCTGTTTTGAGCTGTTTTGTCAAATGTTTCTGTACAATTTCTGGAATAATTGTTGTGAAATACTTACAAACATATTAAATCCTACATTAGTGTATGTTTAAATCACTTAACGTCACAATACATTGTCAAATGCAGTTTCTGAATGAACTGTTCTCACACATAACACTCTCCTGGTGGATCGCAGGAGAAGAAAAGTAAGTAGCAGAGGAAGACGAGGCCAAGAGGAAGAGGCAGACGTAGATCATTTTAATGGGCAATTGAAATGTGTCTTTTGAGATATCCCTCCTCCTCCAGCTGCAGTGCACTCCCCTAAAACAGCACCTCGCTCACAAGAACCTCAGCAGCAAATGTAAAGAATCCAGCGGACACAATCTGCAAAGCGACGTGAAGACTGCAGTCTCCATGCCCTGATGCCCTTAGTATAATCCTGAAAAATACTCTGGACATCACCTGCCCAACTAGTAATCACAGGATCAGTAAAGAATCGCTCCAGGTCTATGACGTTACCTCCAGCTGGGTCTTCAGATCACAGCACCCACCACCGACAACTAGTGCTGCAGGGACGTTCAGGCTAGGCTTTAACCAATATGGTGTTTTTGAAGGCTGATACCGATACAGATATTTTTAGACTGAAGTTGCCGGTAGCAGACAAGTGTTCATTTCCTCCAGAATATTACTCTTGCAAGCCTCTGAAACAGCATTTAGATCAGCGTGTGACAGCAAGACTCTCCATTGGAAGCCGGACTAATTACATTCTTTTAGGGTTAGCAGCTGTTTCGGGGCCCCCGGATGGAAGGAAGGAAGGAAGGAAGGAAGGAAGGAAGATAGATAGATAGATAGCTCATTGCAAAACCCCTTGTACTATTGTGCTATGGAAAAAGTTGCCCGTATAAAAATGTAGGCTACTTTGATTTATTTTTCAAGCTGTTGCTACGCTATGAAAAGTTACCCGTGTTAATGAAACCTGGGTATTACTGCCAACAAACAAGGAGCCGTAATAAGTCGCTGTGTCTGCATGATCAAATGTTACTCAAGGAACAGGATCAAATGATCGCGTCGGAGACTGGAAAACAAATGGAACCAGACAAGACGTACTAGTTCTGACAGACAAGAGCAGGTACGATGCATCCCCAGCCTTACAGGGGGAAGACATCATTAGGAATCCATGTTTTGGAACGATAACATAAAATAATGCCATGAAAGATGTTATTTAAAAGGAAAACAGATAAGAGGAGAAGAGGCTTTATTGGTGCTGGACTGGGTTCTCCAGAGCCGTTGCTACTGTAGTAGAATGAATGACCTCGGATAATGACAGGCTGCACACATTGCCTGGGCTCACTCAGTGCCACTGTGGTTTCCTTTTTAAGTGAGAATACCTACAGAGGGATATTTAACTCGTCCAGCAATCACCATGCAAAGAAAAAACCTCCATTCAGATAGTACACGTGCATTCATCCTGTCCTTTTAGCCCGATGGTTAAATTATTATTAAGCCACCTTGTTAATAATGCAGGGGAGTAGAGTGCACGGCGCCGTCTACTTCAAGTGGTGTTTTCATTTTAACATCGCTGAGTGCCGTCGGAGAAGAGGCTGACCTGAGGGCCCCACCCATCGATCTCGCGGGGTGCCACTGAGCCCAGCGTCACGTCATATCGGAAGTGGCCGTTGTCTGATATTTAATAAAAGGCCAATAACGGCCCGAGATATCGGTCTGACCCTGGTGCACTGATCGGTCAGCGTTTAAGGATGTTGACCAGTTGACTGATCTTGTTTGCAGTTGTGAGAAATTGAACGTGAGAGAAGCAAAACTTCAACGTAAGCAAAAAAAAATAAGGTACATTTTACACCAAAGAGCTCCAGTCCAGAGAATGGAAGAAAATATTTATCTATTAACCCTGATGGTTTTAAAAGTACTACGGACTAATTTGAACAGGGCTTTTGACAATTTTACAGATATTACACCGGCTTAACTTCGACACACGTTAAAGCAGTGTTTTAGGGAATAAGACGGTGAAAGTTAATATCACAGGGAAACTGTTTCAGGTTGTGTGCAGAGCATCTGTCTGACATTTTCTGTTCCACATTTAAACTGTCAGGGCAACAGCAAGACGTCCCAAGGCTACGGAAACACTCCAGTATTGTACTTGTGGCAACAAAACGTTTTCTGTGTATTTTGTCTGTATGTGTTTTATGCTTTGCTGTACCCACGTTTCCCATCTGTGACAAATAAGTTTTACCTGTCACGGATTGAAACCAGCAACTTTTGGGTCATCGATCATGCTCTATACCACTGATCCCATTTACACTATAATACAGTTATGATGTATTGTGCATTCAAGATACTGTATATTCATGTAGATGCGCTCTCATAATGGACTCTCATAACGCAACATGCTTACACCGACTCGTAATTTGATCTAAGTAAAATGTTTCCATTCCTGTTATTTTCTTTCGGACTGATTTAAGTGTCCACTTAAAGTCATTCAAAACAATATCATAACCATATAGAGAATATTATAAGTCCTCTTTTCATTTGCTGCTATCTTTTGGGCTGCTGGACCATAAAATTGGAATATCATTCTATGGTAACGTAACATCATGCATTTGATAGCTGCAACTCAATTGTAGATTTTGTAATTATTATAAAAGGTACTGGGAAAGAACCAAACCGTTTAAGGGGGATGGCTTTTTCATTTTCTAATTTGATGGCTTTTTCCCCCTGTCAGTCCTTGTCTGTCAGGGCGGCAAGTCTGGAGGCATTTACTAGCCAAATCGATACCCAACATGCAGTATGTTTTAAAGGAAATGCCAATTAACCACATTAGAGCTGAGCACTTTGACAGGTGAGGGAAAGTGTTGTCGTCCACTGCACTACTCAAGCCCAAACAAGAGCTCAAAAGAAGTTTCTGAAGCGAGGCCAGAGCATTCCTTGTTTCAGTGAAACAGGACGGAGGTCCCTTTAAGAAAACCTTGTGATTGAATCACAGCAAGAACAGGTTTCAACACTGCTAAAGTGCCATGTGCTCTTTACATGTAGAGCCGAAGAGACGATATTAACTGACCTTACCGTATTTTTTATTTTTTTTCATGTTTCTGACAGAGATAAATGAGCGAAATGCTTTACACCCTGCAGTATGTGTAATAAATTGAATTGGACGTTGATTAAATTGTTCGGTAAAATGTTGACAAAATCACCAACAGCTTCATTTACTGACTGTCTTTCATATCCAGCGCTAGCGTTCCCTATGTAACCCAGCGGTGTAGCTTGACGACAATATAAAACTTCCTTCCATAAAACCACGTGTTCAGCAAAACATTACCACACAACAGAGTGTAATGCAGTCACCAGCACGCCCGGGGAAGCCGAGTCATTAGGCCCGTTGTCTGCCGGTGGGAGGGTGGTATAGGGACGGAAAGCCGGCAGAATCCTGGACGGCTCTTTCGGGGTTTTAGCTGCTTTAGCATCCGTCCCCGGGGTGGCACGCCGTTGTGCCTCTTGAATATGTATGTGAGTTATTGGTCCTGGGGGAGCCACTATATATCCGCGAAGCCGCAGACGGGTGACAATGGGGGCCCCGGTCTTCCCTTTTCCTTTATCTGGGCCTGTCTGCCTCCTGATGTATCTCTCAGCACAACTTGTTCAGATTGCCTCATCTATCACCGGCCTCAGATATGAAAATGTAGATCCCCACATCGAGGCCCGGTCACGTTGTTACGAGCGCAATCTGGAGGCATCATGGGGGAGGCCCTCCTCTAAAGTTAAGGTGGGGGAGGGAGTGCATGGAGGAGGTGGGGTGAAGAGAGAAGAAAGTGCAGAGATATTGTGCATCTATTCATTTTGCTATGGCATTGGGCTGCAGGGTTGTTTTTCATGTATTGATGTAACTAATACAGTAGTGAACACTGCCAATGCCATAACATCAGTTGCTGTTTAAGAGCTTGTTACACTGGCGAAACCACTTTTATTTCATTTACTTGGCTTGTGGGATTCAAAACCAATAAGTACGAGATGATTTAGATACGATCTGTTTTCAAGGACATATGGCCGACAGCACGCCGGTAATCAACACCGCGGTGTTCCCGTGAAATTAAAGACGTGTTTATGATTATGTTCCCATGCCAAATCTCTCACACCCTGCATTTGTTTATTGGCTTTCCTTAATAACGTGTGAAGGGGGATCTTAATTAGATTAGGCTTAATAAAGGAGTTACCAATTTGCATTACACAAGGTCATTCATTATCTGTTTGCAAACTTGGACGGCCAGGATATCTCTGGGCGAAACTTGTTACGGCTTCATGAAGAGCGCACACAAAATAAATGTTTATGTTTAGATGCATCGCAGCTATTCAGGAGCTCAGTGATGTTTCCACTTTTAAGCAAATAATCCTAAATCATCCATAAAGGAACGGTGGACATTAAAGTGACCGAGCACTGCAGGTCACCTTGAGGTATCAATCATCATGTTTGAAAGTGTTCAATTGTATACCAACAAATATATTGATTGTGCTAATTCTAAAAAAGTCAGTTTATCTGGCCAGGTGAGAACAAAGCCATTCAAACAAAATAAACACACCAAGTCTGTTAATTGGGAATAATCTGAACCAACTACAGGAAACAACCCAAAATTTTATGGGTGTTTTTAAAATCTCCATCCAAGAAAAAAGCCACTTATGACTCCATGTGACTTTTGTTCACTTGTAACTGAGCAGCGTGACCCTAAATGACCCAAATACAAAAGAATGCAACACAGTGAACTTTTCTACTGTGGTTCAGATCAAAGAAAACAAGCTGTAGGTGTGATCACACCCTATGAGATTACATGTGTTTGGGTACTGAGTACACCTCCCTGCACACTCCTCCCGCCCCCTGTTGTTACTGACAGGAGGTATGAACTGCAGTAACAGAGCATGTGATGTGATAACATTTGCTATATTTTGCATGAATAGACACACACTCACACACTCACACACACACTCACACAGATTAGGCCGCGGCACTGCCTCTTCCCTAATGAGGTCCAGAGGAGAGATCTGAGGTCTGAGCTGTCTAGATTGTCATGAAACAAGGCTGAGGTGAGAGCAATGAACGGGGGAAAAGACCTGCGTGCTAATCCCACAATCAACGCCGTCTCCACGGAGGAGTTTAGCATAAAAGCAACAGCTGCACCGCCGCGCCAGTCACCCAACAGAAACCCCAGGTCATCTGGCAGCAGTTTAATCAACACCCAAATCACAGCAGCTCAATTGAGCAGATTAAAGTCAATGTTTCCTCTCTTTTCCCCTCTTTTCTGCTTTGTCTTTTGCACACACACACACACACACACACACTCAAGGCTGACGTTGCGTGGAGGGGAGCAGTTGCTAATGGGTCTCTCTGAAATCATAATGGAAGCAAAAGAGCGAGTGTTATCCATGTCATGTTGGTTTTTGGTGTTTTAAAACCCCTCCCGAAGCGATCCCTCGGGACTGCCGTAATCTCTCTGATGTGGAAATCACGGCTTTTCTGCGGTAAACATTACCCTTTTCATGGAAAATCACTGATAAACCATGAATGGGATAGTACAGTACAGATGATACTTTATAATACCGACTAACTGTATGACAAAATAAGGGTGACTGTCTGTCCAAACAATCTGAGGAGTTGTGAAACCAGATGGATCAAACTGTACAAACAACGGCCAGGATACCATCAAAGCAATTACTTTGTGATGTGTCACTTAGCACTGCGCGCGGCACGACTCAGGAAAAGGGGAATTAGTGTATAATTCATGTAAACCTCCAATACAAAGACAAATTTGTACTCGCGTCACCATGGTAAAAAGATTGACACAATGGGTACAAGTTCCTCCCTCATGAGTGAGGCTCCTGACAAACTTTCTCCTGCCTTTCCAATTATACTGACTTTGGATCCGGCTCTGCAGCGGATGTCAAATGATATCTCGGCAGCTCACCGCCTCTCCGGAGACCCGTTGCTGGTGTAAATAAGGCTTGTTTTGGGACGTTCCACCACACTGTTGCGCGTTTGGTGTTGTGGTTGCAATTATGGCCAGACAATGTTGTTGGTTTCCCCGCCCCCCCCCCCACGTAACCACATTGTTTCTCTTGGAAAAAAAAAAGCTGTGAAACAAAGCAAGAATATTGTAGAATTGTGTGTATGCCCATTTTCTCCTATGCAATTATATTCATCATCCTTACCCCCCATCTGTCACCTGAACCACTATTTGCCTGATTTCCATCTACCTTTCTCTCTCATGACATGTTTTCTTCCTCCCTCCGTTCCTATCTTCATCCGCTCTTCCCGGCACATTGCTCTTCCCGTGTTTACCTCCGTCGTTGTCCATCAGCGCCAGATCCAGTGCCGTCGACTAGCCAGGGCCGTCGAAAGCGCAGCCCCCCGATACATGAACAGGGAGTTGTAAACTAAGAGAATTCAGCGATTACAGCGCTGGTTAGGACAAAGGGGGATCTGCATCAGGCATTGTAATGAGTCTCATCACCAGAAAAAGACACAGCGTGGGGGGACGAGGCGCAGTAGAACAGACAGTTCAGAGCCAGAGACAGATCCAATCCCCTTTCCCTGTGTAATTACTGAGGCTCAGGCTTTATCAGTGGCAGACATCAGCCCTGGGATCTCATCCAAAATGAGCGAAGAAATGTTCAAGGCAAACCGAGAGCGGGGCGGAGAGAGAGAGCGCTCTTAAAAAAATAACAGCTAATGTTGAGTGAGGGATTATCAGGTGCGCGTCAGATATCGCGCTTCAAACGGCCGTGGATAGGTAAGCCGTGTGAATTACAGGTAGGCTGGATAGTCCACGGGCCCTTATCTTTTTCTCACAAGGAGTGGGCTGCTTTGATTGTGAGCTAAAGGCTGTCCATGAGCTTGTATTTCTTTAGACCTCATGAGATCTGGCGGATCAAAGATGGGGAAGATATTCGAATGCAACGTATTTCTAAGAGATTCTTCTTGATAATATTCCCTCGGCCGAGAGGGCTTCTTCACAAACTAACAAACATAATTATTCTGTCATACGACACACAGCACAGTGTAATATCGCCACTTGCAATTGGTCATGCTGTATTTGCGGCGTTCATCAACCAATTACAACTCCACCGAAACTAATTGGCTATTCACCTTCTGCAAGACAAGAGAAGAGTAGAGAAATGGCCAAGGGGTTCACAGGAAGGCGATGGAAAGTCCTTTGAAAAGCACCGAATCAGCAAATCGTCCTGAGTCTCACTAATCACTATTCTCTCTTCAGCATTTCACAGTAGTCGGATGAATTCATTCATTAATACTGCATTTCCTGAGCTACCAGGGGTTCTCCTGCCAACTTGGAGAAGATGTATGAAGGTATTTCCCTGACAAAACTATTTTCAGAAGTGTAACTCTGATGATTTGCAAGAGCGAAAAACAATGAGCAAGAAAATCTGATTTGTATTCACAAAACTCTCTTTTCAGTTACGCTTTTACACTTGCAAACATCAATTTAGCGCACGCCTGACTTTTGTCACTATTTCAGCGCTCAAAGCCAAAACGATTTGCAAGCGAGAGCCAAGATTTGCAAGCAAAGGGAAGGCGGGGGCTAGAACAGAGAGCGACCTGATTGGTGCACGGAGATTGATCACTATGCTCTGCACTGATTACAAATTTTTTAACATTTTTTAACAAATTTTGTAACAAGGTAAATCTGTCAGCTATAGAAGTGAGAAGCGTAACTGAAAAGAGAGTTTTGTGAATACAAATCAGATTTTCTTGCTCAAATTGTTTTTCAAGGAAATAGTTTTGGCAGGGAAATACCTTCATAAAGATGCCCTTGACTGTGGCATGGCTCAGCTTGTGAATCATCAAAGTAGCATCCACAGCAGGTTTCATAAGTGGAGGTGATCTGAGGTTGCCTTGATCTTCGGGGGATCCTACAACTACTCTAACGCGTGACCTTTTCCAGTAAAACGTCGATATCAGCCTGCATGGCAAAACACATCATCTAAATGTACAGTGTACATTAACAACCGTCCAAGGCCCTTTAGTGATGATGGTAGTTCTCCGTCTGCAGCAAGCCAGGATAATGACACCATTTTTCATGCTTTCAACTGAGAAAAGCAATTTGTAAACAAGAGTATTATAGAAATTATATAGACAGGACTCACACAAAAGAGTAATGCAAACCTGACAAGCAGGCTATGCTTAGTGTCTGTTCCACTATTGAGTTTTGCAGAACTTGCCGCATATGATATTTTCAAAATAAACCTCCTCCAGACCTGCCAGGAGTTATTTTTTTAATCTTGGCAAGATTAACTATCAAGTATTCATTTTCTAACAAGGTAACATGTTACAAAATCTGTCAGCTACAGAAGAGAGAAGCCCATGATTCTCCTGAATAGCTCAGTGCAGCACAAGCACCAGTCAATTGAAATCTAAACCTAATAGAAAATCTAAAGCCTGAATCATTTAATATCACGCTCACCTTATTGTCTAGCCAGTGTCCTTCACAGGCATATTTGCTTTCAGACAGAACAAAATGCCAGCTAACTCACAAGATAAAGGAGAGTGGGGCATCTGCCAGTAACAGCGCAAATGTGGGTTTAGAAGAGAGTACACCAAATTTGTGTGCAGGTAAGAGAGCAGACAGTATCAGCAACAGACCCATGCAACATATCAAAGCACACATCACTATTATTTTAATGGAGACAAGACTATCTGCTGTTACAGATCAATGTCAATCAGGAGAGACTAAAAAGACAAAAGCGTAGGCGTAGACTTCAAGAAACACCCATTCATGGGGTGTAGACAGTCCGGATGCTGGTGGTGGTGGAAGAGGGCGCAGTAGCTGAAATGAGGCAACATACGGGAACAGCCGGGGGAGTAAATATAGAACGTATCGATTTGTGATTGGATCCCAGAGTAGGTGTGTGAATGAGCGGACGTGGGTGATTGGATGATTAGTAATGATCCAAGACTGAAAGGGTGTATTCTTCTCATTTTAGTCCAGGTAGTCTAGATTCCATCCATTACAGCGTACCTTTTATAGCCTATAAATATTTTTTTGCCTTTTCTTAAATTGTCCTGGAGGGTCTAAATATTACAGATATTCACTGGTACCAGCAAATGTAAACTCTGAAATGACTGCAGATGAATGCTTCCAAGAAAATTTAAACCAATTGTGTGAATGTGTTGTGTGTGTGTTGTGTGTGTAGCGTGTAGCACATTATCATCTGAGCTCCTCTGTCTTGTAACCATTCATTTCGACTCCATAATAGAGAGCCATGCTAATGAATATGAATTGAGACATCTGCGATTTCATTCCTGTCTCATCTCGTCTCCCCCCTTTTTTTTTTTCCCTGGCAGTGACAAAATTTCACCCGGCTCCTTGGTTTGCTGCCACGAACCCTCGGTCCGGTGGGGTACGGAGCCGGGCTGATGGGGATAGCAGGTGGGGGGTGGGGGGGGGGGGTTCATACGCTGAGAAGGTCACATCTCCTGGCGATGGCTTTCATTGTCCTTCAGCGGCTCCTCTGACACTAATCTAGATGCATCAGTTTAACCTGCATCCCTCCATTGCAACATGTAGGAGATCAATCAATCCATTCTGTAATTTCATGAGGATTTTTTTTCCCTCGTTCTCTTCCACAACCCAGCCACCCCCCTCTCTCTCTCTCTCTCTCTCCCCCTAGCGCCTTCTGCAAGCATGAGACGGGCTATTCATCAACATGCCTATTGAGCATGGGTATTTAAAAATTGTTTTTAGAATGCATTGGCCGGGGCTCCGCAAGGGGTACGTGACACGACGGCAGTCAATGGATTTATAATGATCCGAGTACAGCCGTGTCATAAATATCACCCCGCCTCCCCCTCGCTGAATGATATCTTATTCCTTTAACCCATGGATCCAATAAATCAAAACAGAAGGCGCTATAGCCTATACTCCCTCATAGGCCCCAGCTCTCATTGAGGAGAATGCACATTGTTTCCCCTCCACATAATTGTACTTTAAATAACAGTGGCAATTCTACAGTTTTGCTTGGCAAAGGTGTTGCTTGGGGTTTTGTACAAACTAGTGTTTCGCTGCACTTCACATCTCTGGGAATTATGCTGATTTTGTTGTCCCTTTGTTTCTCTCCTTAGCACAAGTCCCCCTCTCCCTTTGTCAGGTGAGGCATGCAGCAGCTCGTCGGCATGTTTACCAATGACAAATGGAGGACTCGGGTCTTTAGGGACGAGCAGGGGAATCAGGTGCACTAAGGCTACAGGCCTATAGGCTCCAGTGGCTCTAAGCCCATGGGCCACCGGCAGAGGAGAGCTGTGATAAGTCTGGGCTGAATGAATGCGTTCGCGTTGGGGAGAGCAGGAAGAAGACGACTGCCGCATTGTTTTCTCCAGCCTGCTGTTGCATCGCAGTGCACATTCCCCACTGCACACTTCACGAGAATGGATTTAGCAACGGAAAGGTACATTTCAAGACGCAGAGGGCAGTCACGGCACATTTGTAAAATAGCGGCGACTGAGTTAACAAAATCCTGCACGGCTAAGTAGAAAAGAAAGAGTCCAGTAAGCCTGCGTGATGGTGACGATGTGGTATTCTACAAATTAAAAGCTAAGTATCTGCTTTCTGTAGTGATGATGGATGATGTCAATGGATAATATCAATGTACACAGTGCTGGCTCTTGAAGGGGAAAACCACTAAAATGAATCCATTATACAATTAATTTTTCTTAATAAGAGTTTTAAGAGTTGGAGATGAAGAGGTTGCCTCATCTATGAGGTTAAACTGATGAGCAGCTCAGACTGTTAGTTACTGTTAGTTACTGTCACCACAATCATTGGCAGGTACTAAAGGTATATTTTTTTGGTTTGGCTCACATGGCGCTATAAATTTGATTTGTGTGTAAAAAAAGGTCACTCAGTGTCCCATTCATAGTGAGTGTCCATGACACATCGCTTTCTTTACTCTCCGCTTCTGCTTTGGGAAACATCGTTCTAAGGTTCTCAAGTACTGATTGGACTGGATAGAAAAAGGATACTCGGCAGAACTGTAAATATAAGGTATCCTTGAAGTACTACGGATTTATTGAAGGACTGTATGATTTTGTGCGTACTTGCATGAAGACTTGCATGAAAAGAATCTTACATAAATGCAGTTCATAACGGGTAAGAACAAATGTATCTAAGCCAGGTTAAAGTAATTACACCAGATCTGATATCTTACTCATCATATCATCATCATCACACTCATATACACTCATACATACAAGACATCTTCAGCTGTTAATTAACTGTGGCTTTCTTTACTTCCAGAATCAATTGATTGAGTAAATAAATAATAATAAATAGCCACAAACAAATATACAGCTTTTTGTGTTAGCTGAGGTGATCACTGAAGCGCCTGAATAACTTGCCACAACAGTATTTTTTTCCCCCTTTACGGTGGAATTGTTCATCAGCAGAAGAACCATTAGGTTTTGATGAATAGTACCTTTTTGGGGATGTTGTGATTAATTGATGATCAAATCCCCCAAGGCTTCCGCGGCACACTCTGAGCAGGTAATCGCTTCTTTTCAGACAGCTCAAGGTACACCCAGGTGGCAAGGATGGGCTCCATTTTTTAAACCTCAATACAAGGAAAATGAAGACATTCATGCTGTCAAGCTGCTGCGTTACAATCCGTCACTCTGCACTGTTTAACCTTGTCTTTATTAGCGCTCTGATTCTCTTCCGTGGTCCACAAAAGGATCCTGTTAGATGTTTCTTCATACAATCAGTAAATTAATCCCTTGGATGAGGAATCATATTAATCCACGTCAATTTTTTTGAACAGCTAAGGCATGCACAGGTGTATAGTCTACCAAAGTCCTGTGGAGTGTGACTGTATGACTTCCACCCCAAAACACTACGTATAAGCGACGTACCTTCCATTGCTGGGCCCATGTTGTTGTTTGGTGGTGTATTTCTCTCATTATCATGGATAACTGGCCAAATGTAGACAACGTGATGTCACATCAAGATATTTCCAGTGCAGCTGCAATGGAGTTTTGTGGCAGAAAATGTTTCAGCGATCTAAAACATCAAGTTTTGGTGTCAGGCCCTCAGAATCAATGAGCATGGGCTTCTTTCTGCACCGACGTTTAGCCATACATACCACCGACGGTAGCCTCAACAGACCAGAATGGTGTGTTTTCAGTAAGTGCTTTTTTCTCAACGGAAAAACCTCCACCATCGCTTTTATGATCACTATTGCCACTATTGCTCTCTCCACCAACACATATAACCCACAGCTGAATGCAACACGTTCACATCTCTGGGTATTGTCAAAAGGCATTCTGGGAAATGTAGCAAATCACTAACTGAAGTAGAAGTTGACAAGGCAGGTTGAAGGAAAAAGGGTACACAAAAAAAGTAAATTCCAACACTCCAGGAATGTGTTGGACATCACAGCCTGATGATATATAACAGTGTGTTCCACAGTATAATCAATCCAAGTCCTGAGGAGTGTGAATGTCTTTCGGTAAGTATGTAAACAACACTGCCACTTACAGTCTTTCGATAGAGGTTTGGAAACATCACTCATCTCCAAACCTAAAATGAAGTCGTATATTTCTTTGACTGTGCCACTTCACAGCAACACAAAGAAGTATTGCTGTGTTGAGGCGTCATCCCAGCAGACCGTCTACATGCATTTAGACAAGGTGTGATATTGGAATGTCTACACCTCACATCTCCATCACACCGTTGAGCCGCTGTGTTTTCAACACCGGCATCCGCTGCTAAAAGTGACCCACTTCAATACAACCTTCGGAAAAATAAATAAATAAATTACAACAAACTGAGACACGATCCATTTCAAAGGAAATGGCGCGGTGATGCATTTCGGATGTCACAGTAATTCTCTCTGAGCTTCCACTTCGCCACTCTGACTCACCACGTGTTTGTAAAATTATAACACAAATCCCTCCTCTCTCTCTCTCTCTCTCCCATCTCTCTATCTCCCCCCGTCTTCCCTCTTCCTTTCCTCCCTCTCTGTCTCAGTGGAGACAATTAAAGTGTGACAGGCCTTCATTTAACAAGTGCTGTTTTACCTCGTAAGGATGAACACATGGCATTGTAATTACCGGCGGACAACACGGGGGCTTCCTCGCTGTTTTACTGCTTCTCCAATTCGGCCCTGATGTACCTGACAGAGAAGGCACACCAGACCTGAAATTACAGGGATTAATGTTTCCAAGACTAAACACTTCAAATGGCTCCTCTGATGTGAGTGCCATGCAGGGGAGCAAGCAGAAAATCCACTTACGGCATCGTTTCTCCGGCATTATTCACTCTTTAAAGCGCAGCACGTTTCGGCGAGCTTTGTTGATGAATGTGCACTAGCTTGCCAGGCAAACTTTAATTCGCAGTGTTTAGTGTTAGCAACACAATAATTGTCAGGATAACAGAGAGGCAGAGGAGAGGCCCAGAGAAGGAGGCCTTGTAGTTGAAGTTACGAAAAAGTGTTAAATGCTTGCTTTGATCTCCCCATACTGCTTTAGTCACAGCGATGTACACTTGTTCACAATTGTCCGAGGAAATTTAGGAATTTGTTGAAAACGTTAGTTAGTGGTGAGGTGCAAGTTTCATTCAAAATCAGATCAGATGGACTACTGGTGAGATTTGTCCAAGACACCATTTGGCATTTGGGGGAGTCCACCTGCATCTCCCCCCAGCCAGAGAAGCTGGTTGGTGTTGAAGGCGCTGTGGAGGAGCAGTGGTAGGCCAACAGGGAGCAAAGGGGCAAGGGAGGGGGGGGGCAGCCGCTTAGATCCATCTGGTGTGTTGGAGTTGAGTGGAGGGTGCGCTGGGGGGCAAGTCTCAAATCTGATGGGTTCAATTCATTGGCCCTGTTCGTATCCCCCTCTGGCATAGGTCCACTGAGCCGGCTGTACCCTGTGATCATCCTCATCTCCCTCTATACTTCTGTAATGTCGTTCTGCTGTAATTTGCCCTCCATCTTCTCCCTGTAATTATCTTTACACTCCCATATTTTCCTTTCCAGCTCCCTGTGTAAATTCCTGAGCATGTTCTTTTCCCCCATCCCCGAAGGCCTGTTTCTGTTACTTGAATAGTGTACTTTTAAATCCTTAGTGATCCAGGGTTTAGTGTTGGGCAAGCATCGTACTGTCTTTGTGGGAACTGAGGAATCAACACAAAAACTGATGTCATCTGTGATGCAGCTTGTCAGCCCATCAATGTCCTCCCTTTGCTCATCGTAGAACATGCCTGTTGCCTCTAAGACATCTTTCAGAGCCTGCCTTAGCTTCCCGTGTCCATTTCCTTACGGTCATGATGGTGACTAGTGCCGGGCGAAAAATAATCAACAAATCACTCTCACGCTCGAAACATGCCGAGTCTGCAATGGTACGTATTGGTACGAGTAAATCAAACCTCCCGCTCCGAGTTTCCCATCAAAGCTCATTGAATGAGTCCGACAGCAGCTCTTCCAGTGTCTGGTTAGTCACCTCCCCCCCCGCCCATTCACGCCAAGCTCTCTCAAGCTGCACTGAGACAAATGGCTTCTGTACATTATCAGTCCAGTACAGGCTACAGTGAGCCACAGAACCACTGTCAAGGATCACCATGTAAACATTGCAAACTCAATTCTGTGCAGGCAATATATTGCATTATACCTTCACCGACAAAGACATCTCGCTTTCAAACCCGCTCGTTGAGGAAGTAGAACAAGTTGTTCATTCGGGTTTTCGAGTATTCAGTATGTGTGTAACAAGTATGTACCGAATACTCAATACTCGACTCAATATACTGCAGATATTGAGCCTGCAGTAACTGGCGAGGCACAAAGTTGCAGTTTTCAGCATTATTTGTTGAATTGATACTTACTTGTTTTGCGTATTGGTCTAACTAACCTTTTAATCTTTCTCATTACAGTCAATCTTTAAGAAATAACACCCCCCACACACCCACACACACACAAACACACACACACACACACACACACAGATAATTACTATTATCACCATATCAAATAGACAAGTAGAATCAATACACTTTCCACGACTTTGTAGCTCACCTGCCCTATATTGCCCTCAAAGGTGAACAAAAAACGTGAAAGTTCAATTCATTTCGAGGTACTGCATGAAATAAACAAATCACTAAAAAGACTGGGTTCACGTAGACCAGAGTAGGTTTGGATTTGTGTGGGATGGGGAGGGCTATTTATCTGAAGCCATCCCATGAAGGAGTCCCACGGTTCCTAGTAGGGCACTTAACAAGCACTTAGTGTAGAGGAAAAGCAGCAGTGGTTGAAATTGCCAGAGATAACCATGAGGGCGGTGGGATGTTGTGTCAGGGGTGAAGTTACAGGCTGCCTTCCTATTGGCCGAGGGGAGGATGGACACAATCATAACAGTAGCGTGAGAGAATATGCATGGCGAAGAGTATGGGTGCTGACTAGCCACATACTATATATCACCATATAATAATAATAATAGTAAGTAAGTAATAAGTAATGATAATAACGTAATGATGGTACTATGGTTCATTCCTGGGCTTTGACGGTGATATGCCCGGTGTTACACCATACACACTTCCTGGTTTCAGGTGCTCAGCTGTGTATATGAACACCATTCCCTTTCCATTATGTTCGGTAGAGCTGTGTGAAATAGATCATCCAACAAAACAGCAGAGCCCGAAAAACTTTCTTGAACGACTCAATATTAGTAACGACAGGATAAATTACAAGTACAAAACAACAACGTATAGCTAGTTTGACATGAATAAAACAGACTGCAGCTGAGATGAGGCCGCCGTCTTGACAGTATCAACATCAGACCGGCTAAATCAGCATCGCCCAAACCAGAACAGCGAGGAACACAATCTAACAAAATGAGAGGAGAGTGTGTGTTAACAGTGTTGCAGAGAGAGCTAATGCATTCTCTATTTTCATACAGCGCTGAGATGCTCAATTATGGTGAGCAGATCAATAAAATAGCTTTGCAGGTCGGAACTCCATCAAGGCCCCGTTGCTTATGTGTTACAAATAACTTCTTTCTTAGACTGACAAATGATGACGGCCTTTCCCAGCCCGTGACCTTCCAGAACACAAAAACCAGGAAGATCAGGGTGACCACTTGTCAGACAAACCAGCCGCATGCAGTTCCTCTGAAGTGAGCAATAAAGCCATAGAGATTATTATTATTATTATTATTATAACGTGCACTTCAGAAAACTTGAAAGCTTGAAAGGAAGAAACAGCGTGGCACATTTTGCTTCAATAACGTGACGATTTGCAACTTAACTTGTTGCAGCCTCAAATCTAAATACGGATTTGAACTTTTTGTTTGCCTGTCATTACTTTCAGAGTGTCGCCACCAGGCTGCCACTGCTGCACGCCAACTGCAGACCCAGCAGATTGTTAACAGCCACTGAGTAAGACTGGTGGCTTTGCTAATTTCCCTAAATGACAAATTATTCATATTGTGCATTTGGGATTCTGCGGCGACTCCCTGCTCGGAAATATATCCAAGTAAGCAAAAAAAAACCACAAAAGCACAAAAAAGTTTAGTTTGGATGCAGGTAGATGCAGCAGTGATCTAAAAACAACTCCACCTTGAAATCGTTTTTTACCTTGAATTCACAAGCCAATGTGCACACCCGATTCGACATATTTCCTGTCTGGTCCCAACTCACCGTGCAAAACGTGTTCATCTGACATCATAACATACTTGTTTATCTACCAATTTCTCTCTCAGTTGGGATGATGAAAGTAACTCAGAGATCGGAACGGAGTTGATGGTTTGTAATTCTTTACACCATCTGTTATGCAAAAGGACAATACGGTTCCATTTCCTCTCTCTCAAATATATAATTTTCTGCTTAAGAGTGTCCCTGAGGACACATAATGAGATACCATTATCCAAAAGCATTTAGTTACAGCACATCGCGGGGAGATACTGAAGAAAACCCAAAATGGGAACAAAAGATGAGGCCAGACATAAACATCTCATCTGGCTCTGAATGAACCTAATTGATTTAACTGAAGCTCTGATTCATTCAAGATAATGGCCTCAGAGCATTACAGTTCCCCAGTCCTCCTCCACAGCCGCTGAAAAAGTTTTCAGAGACATCACCATCATGCATTTTATTAGATGCCATGATAGCACAAAATGTATGTGTGTGCTGATCTGTTGGGAACGAAGCGAAAACTTCACTTCAGTAAATAATTCAAATCTGATTCTGTGAGAGCGACCTCGGACAGTCATATATATATTTGTTAAATATATTTGTGTTTACGGGGACAGTACACTCATATATATAAATCATCTGTACGTTTTTGCTATTGGAAAATTGTATGTGGCGCAAGGGGATCTCATGAGCACAACTGATGTGAGATCAATGGTGTTTGTGTGTGTGTGTGTGTGTGTGTGTGTGTGTGTGTGAGGTCAGCATTTCTTCAGCTTGGTTTGGCGCAGCAGTTTTGTCTTTGGAAAAGTGGAAAGCTAACACATTTTGTCCTCGCCAATCACGAGGCCAGGCCAAATCATCACACACCGAGCCCTCCCCTCCCCTCCCCTCCCGTCCCGTCCCTCCCTTCCAGACTCTGCACCTCAGCCAAGGTTATCTCTACCATCGATTCTTATCATCAGCTTGTCAATTGATCTATTACCCCTGCACCCCACATACTTAATGCTAGCTTGATTAATTATTGTCACCCGTGGGGGCCGGGAGCGAGGAGGCTGCCAGCGAGAATTTTCAAGATTAAGATGAATTCTCGTTGTCGCCGTTCCCCAGAGTGTCAGAGCGACTTGTGTTCAACACGCCGAGTCTGGAGAGGCTACCGCGGGGCCGAGTCCTCTCCCGATATCAGATGTGGACGGTGCCGTACACCGCCCCGACGATGGCACAGGCGGCGCAAATTAGTCTCAGCAATTTCCTGTGTTTGCTTTCATTTTCCTCCTGACTTTATTTATTTCTCAACAGCTCTCGGTATCATTTAGGAGCATCAGATAATTAGTGAGATGGAAATGAAATTCCCAAATCCAATTTGCATTTTCATGACAAGCTTCATTGACACTCTGATATGTTTTATTCCCTGATAGCATGGAGGAAACAGGGAGCAAGGAGGGGAGAGAGAGGGAAAGACAGCGAGAGAAAGGGAAGGTCTTTTTTTTTACATTTACATTGTGCACATATTTATTATTGTTATTTATTATTTGACGTTGTGAATAAAGGGCTCCAACTTTAAGTTTAGTCATTTGACGATTCTATTGGTCTCAGCATTTGATGCCCATTTGTTTTGGCAGGAAAATGCCCTGTGGATGTGAACAGATCAACATATTAACAGTCCATTAATGTTGCTGGAAATCTCTTCAGCTGCCAACAGCTTGCAAAAGGCACTAGCTTGCTTTTAGCAATGTGGCTGTATCCGCAGTGGCAGGTGATTCAGATAAAATGATCATTTCAGAAGACGTTCTCAGATTGGGTTAAACAGTACAGAGCTTTAGAGCATGATTGCTGTTGCACTCTGGCATTTTGCATTTGAAACCCAGGCCCCACATTGTGGACAAACAAATAGAAGTGTCGCTTCTCATTTAGCTCCCCTCCCCACTCCTACAGACATAACACATAATAACACAAAGTCATAGCGTATATCCTTTTTTTTCTCAGAGGTTTGCTACTAGCATCGTGTCTGTGTGAGGATGGTGCCCTCGTTAGAGCATCAGCCTCAGGACAGCTACTAAAAGCTCTTTTTTTTTTTCTCCTCCCCTCTACTTCACTATGTGCTGTCACTCAGTCAAACAGAGAGCTCTTACTTACAAACATCTCCCAGGCTGACGTGGAAGGCGAGCTCAATGAAAAAGAAGGGGAAGTCATGGAACGGCATCAATCTCGGGGCTTACACAACAAAAGGCGGGGCCAGGACAGGAGGGCTCAGGCACGCCGCCCGCCACAGCGAACAGTCGGCAGACGAACCAAACGCGAGCAGACGCCGTCTTTTTCCCGCCGTGTAATGATGTGCGACTGACAAATGATCTAGATAATGCAGTGAAAGGATAAACAATCCGGCGGTACCCGCCCCGTTGTCCTTGTAGGTCAGTAAGCCATGTAGGCCTTCAGGTGCTACCCGCTGCACAAGAACATGCTTCAGAGAGATAGATTGCCTCTGCATCTCAACTCTGGACCATGTTTTATTTATGCAGTTGACTGTGTGTGTGCATGTGGGGAGTGTGTGTGTGTGTTTAGAGTTTTCTCTCTCTCTCTCTCTCTCTCTCTCTCTCTCTCTCTCTCTCTCTCTCTGTAGTGGATTCCTCTTTGCCCTCACATCTTCAACTCTTACTGAATCACATGAAGGCCTGAAAGATGATCAACAACAGTAATCGCTGCGTCGTTCGGTGTCTATAAAGGTGCCCGGATTCATTTATTGAATTGTTTCACCCCCACGATCAACCACTATGACATTTTTTTTTATTTTGTGTGTCTAATTTCATATCCACTACGCGACTATCAATTATTGACATCTCAAATTCTGAGATGCAGTGAACTGAAACCGCAGATTTCTAAGTTTAGCTTCGCCACTCACCAGAAAACTGTATTCTCACTATGAATATGCTGGACCCCCCCCCCCCCCCCCGCTGTATGTTGCTATTGTACTGCAGTAGCATCTACACCAGCTTAAGCCATTTTTTCCAGTTAATATGCCATAGACCGCCGTGAGATAGAGGGGGGCTTTTCAGGCTAACTGACTCAGGCTATTTGCCATATTTGTCAACATGATACACAGCTCTCTGAGACTCAACCACAAACAAATCACAATAACTGAAGGCTTAGCTCCAATAATAACCCTATCAGGTGGTTTATTGTGATTTGTGTGTGTGCTATGGATTATGTTGCTGCTTGTGTTGCCAATCGGTCTGCTGAGAGAAAAAGCAGCAAAGCAATCTTTGTAGCCTGCCTGTGTGTAATTACACTTCTAAGCAGGTGGCATGTCCGTAACCGGTGGACTGTTTCAACTCCTCTGTCCTGATTCCTCTCAGAACGTCCACTCGCCGCAGAGTTAACTACCCAAGGACATCGCCGAGGTGAGGGAGTCAGCACGGGGGAAGGGGATGAGAAAGAGAGAGAGCGAGGCAGACGGTCGAACAGACAGACAGAAACTCTTCCCGGTTTCCCTGCATAGCTCTCTGACAAACACTCCTTTCTGTGGCGAGCGCCGTCTCTTGCTCCCTTCCCCTTGCTTGTCATATGTGGTTTCAGAGTGCTAACCTAGCTTTGCGCCTCCGAGGGAGCTTCAGGCAAGTGTCACTTTAAGTTACACATGGCGCGTAAAAACCAGGCGCCGGGCTAACGGTCATAGATCTGTGCGAAATCAGGTCAAGTGTCGGCGTCTCTATCCCACCCCTCTTGGTGATTGTTACACTTGGAGAGCAGAAGTCGGTGATTTGAAAGGAAGAAAAAAGAAAAAAGACATAATCAGCAAGCTAACCTCTAGCAACCAACCCCCCCCCCTCCCCCCCACGCCCTCTCTCTTCTCCCCATCCTGCCTCCCACCTCCACCACCCTCCGATTCCCCATTGTCTCATTGCAATCTGCCGTAGAGTGAATAACACAGAGGCACCATAGGAGAGGGAGGAACAAAGGGAAGGAAAAGGAAGACATCTTTGCCATCCGGAGTGGAAATACACTTATTACATACACTTATGTTCTGTACAGGGTGCAGACCTGGTTTTATTTACAAGAGAAGGACGATTGCCGGGAAAGAGTCCACGCTTGTGACATTTACCGTGGCTGCTACAGACGTGGATGTGTAAGGGCTAAACATGACATTGCCTTGGCAAGAGACGCTTGTATCAGGGACGGATTCTAAAGCATGAATACAAATGGTTTGGCTATTAGAGAGCCGTTAGTATGAAGTGTTTGCTCTAAAATTGCACTGCTCCTACCTGGAAGAGAACAAGGACATGTTGGAGAGGTGCTGAAAGAAGAAAATAAAAGAACCAAAGATAATGACCCTGTGCTTTTGCATCACTTTGCATCACTCTGTGAAATGAAAAAAAAAAAACACCCCTGAAAAACCAGCATCAGGCTCTTTGTATCAGTTGAGCATCATGGGAGCAGGTTTCCTCGGCATAGCAGCTAGTACCTGAGTCCTTCAGCTACACCTAGTGGCAATGTTCCTGTCCATGCATTTGGTGGGGACTTTTAATTTGAAATGGAGACTGAAGGACATACCGCAGTTGTGCTGGCTTGGAGAAACGAGGTGAGCTCTGCATCGAGTTACAGCACATTAGGTCATTATATGTAAAAGGAATCAAAAGAACAAAATAAATATATATAATACACAGCAGCACAGGCAGCAGTGCAAGGCTGCAACATGAAGAGAACATTGAAATGCTGGTACATTAGTAAAGGTAGGTCTTATTAGTCAAAGGTCTTTCAACCTGTCACACAATGCAGCTGATAGCTAGGCAACAGTGTCTTTGATTCATTCAGATTGTATGGCATGAAAGGTCCTAGTGCATTTATTCACATTGATGCTAACAAGTTTGGTTAATACACACTAAGCAGACGCAAATCATATCTAGTTTCAAGCTTTCAGAATGCCACCCTCAAGGTAGTGATCATGCTCTATAGACTATACGTGTCTGGAACAGACTGCATGGCAATCTAATGGTGAATACATTTGGCTCGGCGGTGAGGATGAAAGGGACACATGAAAAGCCCCTGTGATTCAACGCTGTTTGGTAAAAGGCACTCTGCTCACACCCCTCAACAAGAGTGCAAATCAGCCGAGGTGTTAAAATCTCTCCTGTCCATTTGTGAGAGGAGGGGAGGAAAACAAGAGCCAGAGACAACAAAAAAACAGCCGTCGTGAGTGAAAGGGACACCTGATGGAGGGAAATCTTTCCCCCATCTAAACATGAAGCAGTGAGGACCGTTCTATACTTTTCTCCTTATTCTCATAGTCTTTCTGTGTGACCGTGGGCAGTTCAGTTTCCAACCACAGCAGACTCACATGGACCAAAATATAAATAGCAGCTTCCTGTGTAATACAACCTTCAATGCACAATTACGGAATCTCACGCTACATTGTTCACGACTGCCACTCTTTGAAGGTGGGTCGGTTGATAAGGAGGAGAAAAATGGCTGCAAGGAAACCAGACTGTTAACCACGTCCCCGAACTGTGACAGAGAATGAATGTTTGATGGAGGTGTGAAGTGACGGGACTGAATTACCGCGATGGTGCAGAGAGAGGTCTGTAGTTTGAACGGCAGACCCCGTTCACAAAGGGTTAACAGTGGATGTGGTGCACACCATAAACGCAGTGGTGACAGGTGAGAGGATGTTAAAGAAACATCAATGGGAATGTGGAATAGGACAGCGGGGATCCCAGTTTTAGTTATCTATAATGGGCTTCTGCCTTTTTATTTATTGAGAGTTTCCTTAAAAGACAATTCCCCATCGTAGCAAGGTCAGAAAATTAGCAGGGGCCCTTCAAAAATTCCCATGACATTTAAAATGAAGGGGCAAAAAAAGCTTGTCATAATTGGGAGTAGCAGCTTTTTGCGGTTCGTCCGTCATTTTATTCATTCAGCTGTCAAATATTGACACGTGAATACGACCGCTGACTTCTGCTGTCCCCCGCGGGCCACCGTATAGGTGATTCGTGGGAGCCTATGACGGGGCGATCCTTTCCGCTGCATTCAGGGGCCCCGGAAAAATGGGAGCAGTATTTAATCAGAAAACAAGCGAGCACGCAGCCCGGAGCAGTAGGAAATGTTGGCACCACACAAACCACTGCATCAAAAAAAAAAACATAAAACAACCAATATCGTAAAAAGTGAACAATCAAGGGGTGGAAGATGGACTGGTTGGGGACGGAGAGGAAAACGGCACCATCATCTTTCCTCAGGCCCGCCGACAGTTTCTACCAATTGGGAAAAAGTGTAGAACATATTAGGATTTAAAAGAACACAAATCTGAGTGGTACAAATTGAGTGTTTATTTGCCAATTTACAATGCAAGTGTATTATTTCACAGTTAATACAATTGAACCCAAAATGCCCCTAAAAATCTGATCAAGGTGGCAAAATTATTTCCCTTCATAACAGGATAGCTAGAAACTTCCACAAACTCGTCACCCATCCATCAACTCACTTCCATCCTCACACCCCAACTCCACAATAAAATCCCTGGATCCACATCCACAAAAAAATGTCACACTTGAGTGGAACAAAAACACATAAAAGTACAAAATAAAGGTGATATAAAATATTTAATACATTTTAAGAGCACGTAAAATAAATGTATAGATTGCTACAACATGTGTGTCAGGATACATACTTCTTCCAGTAGGAACACATGATGCTTGTTTACTGGCCCACCTACTACAGCAGGAGGTCTCTCAACTGGACAGTGGATGGCTAATGCATTTCAACCACGTCAGTTTTTATGAATCCTTGCCAAGGACCTTGAAGAGCGAACATCCTTTAGCACAGCCATGTGTTGTTTTGGCGCAGGATGAGAGCTTCCATCATGTCACCGAGTATCTTCATTGTGCCTCAGTGGGTTCACGTGACGGGCCCGCCTCTGTTTTATATCCATTAGCCCTTTCACACAAGTGACCTGGGAATACTATGGTAGGCTGAGGCGGACATGGGGACATCTAATGGGATGACACCCTACAGATGTGTTTACATATTGTGTTCTGCATGGCGGCAGATTGGGGTTTTAGTTATACAAACATATCTGAATGAAAAAAGAATGAAAAAAAAATTCATTGCCATTTTTTTTCAGTGTCTTTTTTGCAAGTTAACTTACTCTGAAAAACTGTGGCTCCGCCCACTGAAGTTTTACTGAACCAGTGAGATCATTTCTGCCTCTAAGAAATGTTTGTAGAACTAAAACTCTAATTGCGACACGGCGTACGACATGATGCTCAAGACACGGAGTGATATGAGTCCTGAACTCTGATACCATGCTGACCAGAGATTCAGTCTCTTGATCACAATGATGTTGGTCTCGCGTATTTCTGGGGTTCCCTGTCCTGTTTCAAAGGGGTATATGAAAGAACTGTGGGTATGTTGGGCACAACGACTGTATTCTATTGAGAGTATAGTGCACTGTGTGAATGCAGTTGTGATTATAGGAGGTTATATTTGGTGAAGCAAAGGAAATATCCGTATCCATAGCCTTGATTATAGAGTGTTTCTGCCGTATAAAGGCCAAAACTGTGTGGCTCGTACCGCACAGCCTGGTATCTATTCTACCCTGTGAATAAAAGGTGTTTTATAAAATACTAGCTTTGAGACTGGAGTCCTATCAGATTCAATGAACATGGACAAAGTAGTGTTTATCCAGAGCTGTGATCGAGTTGTAATTAATAGATATCAAAGACTTAATCGGGGGAAAAGGCAGCGCCGGGGACTTAAACATTCCATGATTTATTCCTAAGCCCTTCTAGGCCAAGCTTATGGATTCATTTTCATTTCACTGGCCCGCTGAGTGTGCTGAAATGCATGCACAAGCAGACACAAGAGGAAATTCAGAATAGGCTCGGGCCCCCAAATAACCACAGCCAGCTTTCAAACACGGACACACACCTGAAGTAGACGTCCGAGCGGCCCTCCTGACCTACCGCGCTCTTCCAGTCTTACTGTACGAGGATCAGCGGCGTCCCTCCAGTTCAGGACGAGTTTCTCGTGTTGTGTTGGACCACACTTCTGAAACACTAAGTGGGTCATGGGCTGCTCCCCTTCCCAATGGCAGATTGTGTCAGCAGGCACCAGACCAACTGGCCAGGAAGACACTGTTTAATTTTTCACTATACTGCAATATTGTACGGTATTAAAATGCATAGAAAGAGGAAAGTCATTAATAAAGAATAGCACAGTTAGTCATATGCACAGCCAAAAAACCCCACACACACTCACACACACACACACTCACTCATGCACTCACACACACACACATACATTTTATAGGAGTTCAAATATTAGAAATTGAATTGATGCATAACAGTGAATAACAATAACTACAGTATTTTTGCTGCACTTAAAACACATTTGAACTACTTATTGTTAGAGGATGCCGTCAGAGAGAGACGGCTAAATCAGCCCTCAGTTGTATTGCATGGCCATTTTGTTCAGTGCATGAAAACGTACGTGGCTTCATGCGGGGTTTGTTGTCGGCGGCGCTCGCCTCGCTCGGCCTGCTTTGTTTTTCAAGAACTTTTAACGTGGTTATTTTTGGAGAGCGTAATTTATGCTAAGCCCATATTTGCCCCTCTGTGGGCGCAGTGACATAATGCTATAAGTCACACTAGACACTAACAATAGCCAGAGGCCACTGGTCAGCTCTGTTTTTAGACGACTGTTGAATCATTTGGAAAACGATGTCACTTGTTTGCTATTAAGTGCTTTGCTGTTTTCCGGCCTGGGGCGGCGGCTCGCCAAGACAAATAACCCTCTTGCGATGTTAGCTGAATTCTTGCCAGGTTAAACAACTAAGCATGACAACCACTGCTGTATGAATTTTTTTTTTTAGCGTTGCTCCCAATTTTGGTGTCAGGAGAAATGGCTGGCAAAGACACAAATGTTTTATTACTGCCCATAAACACATTGTCAACACAGTCCACTCAAGCCAGTGCGTCGAATTATATGGCTCAGGCATTGCAGGCATCAGCAAAGATATTATGGTATCTATCAAGACTTTATAGGTGCATATTAGAGTATTTCCCGGTCGTCACTCATGGACTCTGATGATCCCACTAGCTCTGGAGCAAAATAGATTCAATGCAAAAAGAAGAGAAAATGCTGATGGTTTTCATTCAAGATCACAGTGTCCATGACAACATTTCTTCAGTTAACGGGCAGGCTAAAGCCCTAAAGGCCAGGGTGCCTTCCTGTCATCATACTTTAAGGGACTCAGGAATGCCCTGCGAACATCTACTTCAGACTGATATTCAAAAAGCAACCTTCATAACACGGCGCCGGGTGTTGTGGACTGCCGTGAGTTATTTTCGAGGGATAGGCAAGAGAAATTCAGTCATCTTGACATATCTCAAATGACCTTATCTAGTCCCAATTATCAACTTTGCCATGATTCAGACTGATGCATAATTCCACCCCATGCCAGAGGAACATTAGGTCGTGGGACCAAAGTCGGAGACATGCGTCACTGTGGATTGCATTAATGGGGTATGTTTGATCCTTTGCCCCGGCACAAAGGAGACAGATTACAGGGTAATTAGGCCAAGAGTTGATGGAACAAGGCATTGTGGTAATGAAAAGGCCCTGTCAGTCAAAGCTGTAGCACTAGACTCACGCTTGGAGAATAGATTTATTTATTTTTTTAAATGAGTATTTTTCATATAGAACTTCTGCCAGTGGTTTTATTATTAGCGCACAAATAAAACTGCAGGCCACAGACAATCTTCTATTAACCTTCCTCAAACACGTCAAACCCCACTGCAAGGACGTACAAAGACCCATGATGTCATGGAGGTGCAGGTATTAAATGGAGTAGAAATGTATCTTTCCATCAGTATCAAATACAATAATGGATGCATACTGACTGTGTACTGCAGTCCTGAAAGTATGATTGAATTTGCTCTAAAAAGAGCGATTGGACAGATGCTCCAGCTCCAGCTGCACCTGTGTACATGCTTGCCCTACTAAATCTGTGCATTTTATTTCCTTATTGCTCTCATTTGTGTCTATTCTCGCGTCAAAAAAGCGACATGATTCCTTGAAGGGAAAAGTGAGGATGATATTTTGGCGTGGCGATTACAGCTTGATGAGACAGAAAGGGCAGCTGTTTGAACAGGCAGCCGGGCACTAACCGTACTCCTCCACATCTCGTATTTCATACGCTGTCTTTACAGCGTCCGTGCATAGCAGCCCAATCAGCGATACCAGAGGCCAGCAGGGGAAAAAGTACAAAGCAAATCAAACATTGTCATCATGATTGATGATTTATACCAGAGAGAGGGTTTTTTATCCTTTGTGTGTGTGTCTCCCCTTGTCTATCTCTCTCTCTACCTCTCTACTGTTGATGCGTTCACACCAATTAAACTGGATGTCCTGCTGAGGAGCCAACAGACAACCTGAGAGCAGGGGCTGGGAGGATAAAGCTGTGAATATTACAATGGCATGTGTCTGGTTGAGCAGGCGAGATTAGAAGTGCAACAAAGAGCGCAGCGTGAGGGCTACGCCGAGGAATGTTTGAGCTCTTTATCGCCGTGTGACTCGCCTCCATGGCAACATGCTGACCTGCTGCAAATTATCTCAACTTCAAATAGGGTTTCACCTGCACTACTTGATAACTGGTAATCAACATTGTGAAGTGCGTACACTACAGGTGTGGTCCGTGACAGCAACTGGGACACATTTGTTCAGAGTTAATGCGCTTATTTTCATTGCAGGAAAATGTTGAACCAGCAAAATATAGATATTGCAGAGGAGGTACAGTATGTTGCCCCATGACAATAATCCCCAAGCAATGGACGCAAATGACAAACTATATAGCACTATTATTCTTCATGAACTTTTTTGCTGCTTTAAAGAGAAAACGCTAAACATGCTAGTGTGTATCCACCTCTATCGACAACTGTTCCTCTCCGTGGCTCCTATGGAAAATCCAATTTTACACACCACGGCCTTTGTAGATTACTTTCTATTTCCCCCCCGCCCAATTTTATAAAGACATTGTGATTTTATTAACCAGTAAATACAGTTCACACAGCATGCCAAGACATGCATAAAAATCCATCAAACAGAGACTGAAGAATGTAGATGCAGACATGAAATCACAGCAGTTAGTCTAACCCCGTTGTCCTGCATTGCATCTGTTCCATAGCTGTAGTCCCCCCCCCCCCACACCCTCAAGACTCCCTCATCTGCTCACTGATAAATTTGTGCCCCCACCCCCCATCACCATTGTAAGCTGATTTTGCATGCATGTGACATTCATAAAACACATTGCCCATTATTTAGGTCATGTAAAGGCAGTAACAGCATGTTTTAGAGGCGTTTGTTTTAATTATCCTTCGCCAGAGAACGTCTACCGAGACACGATGACACTGCTGATGCTCAAGCTTGCCCAACCCGAACCTGTTGAACAGAGAGAAGGGATGAAGAGAGAGAGAGAGAGAGAGAGAGACAGTGACAGTAAGGGACAGTAAGAGAATCCTGTACGCTTATTGTACTTTGTGAATACAGCTGAAAATAAAACAATAGAAAGGGCTTATGTATATATTTGGGTTGAAGAGATACTGGTTTGCCAATATATCAGACCGATATTGGGCTTTTATTAAATATCAGATATCGGCCAGTCAAAAAACTGTCTGTAAAACCTGCAACAAATCATTTATCAATACACAGGATTTGATGTTATAATCCTTTGTGCCATAATCCAGGGTGAGCATTTACTCAGAAGCCCAATTCAGATGTCAGGAATGTGTTACCTTGATGGATAGAAGCAGAAATCATTCAAATAAACCCAATACTGACAGATCCTACAATACCCAGTATTCATTGCACACACACACACACACACACACACAGCTGGTGGACTTGGGCGTGTCTCATTTTGGAGTATGCCATCTTGGTGTGTAGTGCCCAACTGCAATCGTTGCAGGACCGACAGGGTGGACCGAGTTTCCACCATTTCCCCATAAAAGATGCTCTAAGTTGTAAAGAATGTCTCAGGCATGTTCTAAATCCTGATTATAAGGTTTGTATTTTACTGCAATACACTTTGACAGAGACATAAAGGCTGAGTGTCTCCACTGATCAGTTTCTATAGCAGTTGGTTAGGGATGACCACTGTAGTAATTGCATACATGTACATCAAGTTAAAATTCAATAGCTTCTCAAAACACAAAAACAAATCATTGTGTTACAATATCCTATATCGTGCACACCTAATGTATGTATTTGTTGAAATATGGAAATATTTTAACTCATGTACATCTATGCAGTTACTTTATTGTGTCGGCGGACACATCTAGTAAGGTGGGGTATTATAATAACAATAACTATTTACAGAATTCTTTGTATTCTTTTCACAATTGCACCTTTCATGACACATTGTTCTTATTTATGTAGTGAACTATCAATAAATAATGACAATAACAATGAACAATAACAATGGCGTTTCCATAACAATAACCTTGCAGCTGTGCTTCACTGAACCAGCGGTGCCTCCCTCTCCTTGGCCTCCTCACCCGCCTGCCTCTCCCTCAGCACTCAGCCACACTGTCTAAGCAAACTAAGTGAATCTTGTTTTGTTTGCTTTTCATCATGATTGTAATTGCAACCCCCTTTTCTTCCCACGTCAAAACATTTGTCACATCTGTCAGTTCCTGTAGTCAGGCCTCATGCTACCTGTGGTGCAGCTTCTTCTCTCTCCTCATCACGCCGTCGTTTGTCTCTTAAAGTATTCCTCAATACTCATCTCTGCCGAAAGTCAATGCTGGAACAGTTAGCTGACAACTTGGTTAAAGTTGACGTTAGTCCTTGGCCTACTCAGTTTTCTAGTTGGCGTAATTGTGATAGATTTGTTAGCCAAGTTAACTAGAAATCAAACTGTTTCGTCAGCTGCTAGCTAACGTCCCATCTGTAATCAGTGGAGTGAATGTTGGTTACGTTAATGCTTCACTAGCTAACATGATTAAAGTGAGACAATAACTGACATGTCGTGGCATTGAAGAACTTCACCTGGTGGCGTACAGCAGCTCAGCATGTCTCAGCAGTGTAAATGCTGTTTCAGAGGCTTTTCCACCCTGACAACAATCACAATCTCGGGGAAACACTGAAAACGTGGGCATAAAAATGGTACAATTTAAAGATATTGAATGTCGGTGCAAAATATCTGCCAACAACAGCTTCAATACAGGAATACCATATTGGTTGAACCCTTGCATCTACATATACAGCTCTGGAAAAAAATAACAGACCACTCCAAATGATCAATTTCTCTGTTTTTACTATTTATAGGTATATAGATATTGTATAAACTACTGACATGAGTTGTGCCTGTGTTGGAATTCAACAGACACTGGAATGGAAGGGTTGCCATACATGCAGAGATGCTGTTTTATGAAAAAATTGGAGTGGTCTCTTAATTTTTTCCAGAGCTGTATATCTGTGTATCTATGTAGTATATGTACTGAATGTCTATCTATCTGTCTACCTGCCTCTCTCCCCTCTGCCTTGCAACCTTTTCCTCCTGTCAGCCCAAGGATGGATGTGTGTCAAGCCATGAACCATCCTCCAGTAGCGTGGCTCACCTCCACAAGCTGCCTGGCACCGTGAACAATGATTAAGCATACCTTCAACTGTGTTACATGCTAATTCAGAAAAGGGCCCAAAGCAACAACAGCTCCCTTTAGTGATCATATTTTTCTCACTAATTAGCGTGACATTTTTCCTCTGTCTCTGGTGAGAGCGCTCCATTACAGCTGTTATAAAGGGGGTTCTTTGTTTCAAAAGAGTGCATTTATTTCACAGGCACATTGTTGGAGTCACAAACCTAAAATGTGGTTTACGCAAGATTTTTGGGGATGTGCCCAAGAGGCGTTTCTTTCACTTTTTTCAGGCTTGATCTGTCAATCACCCGTCAATCAAACAGTGTGTCCAGTACTGTGTCGTCTTTCTCCTCGGATTTTCTGTTGATGGAGTTTGAGTTCTGTAGGTGGCGCTCTTTTCTTTGTCTGTTCAGCCACGGTGGCTATCGCTGCTCATGCTAACCACTTCGTCTATCTATTCCAAACAAACCGGACATGTAAAACACATCACTTCCTGCACAGACCTGCCAGACACTGGGTGTTTAGAACAGTAAATGTAAAAGCTTTCATGGACTGCGTGTATGTGGAACCACTATTGTGTTATATCAATCGGTGATAGAGAGAAGCAAAGTGGACATTTATGTATATGAAAATATTTCCAATTGGTACGTTAACCACCTTTTAAACATGAAATAAAATGAATAAAAGTCAATACAAAATACCCCGAAGTGACGGGATGAGTAAAAAATGAGGTTGATAGAGTTACCTGGTGGATTTCAATGGATTATCTGGAAACAATACTATCTTGTGGAACAACAGAAACGTAAGCGAGGAACTAACACGGTGAGATAATGAGACAGATCGCTGACTAGATATGGGAGAAGGGATGAATAGATAACAAAATTACCTGAAATATTTATAACCTCTGTCTCTTTCATCGCTGCTTTCCTTATAACCATTAAAGGATCCTTTTGGGACCTCTTAATTGAGTTTCCTTTTGGAAGAGAATATGAAAGGCTTCGTTTTATTCCCCCCCTTTTCATCTGAAGAATGGGCTGATTAAAATATGGAGAATGGAAGTTCGAGCAGGAAAGTTCATTGCAATCATGGTTACAATTGGCTTAGTTTCCCTCAAATGGCTTTACAGCAAGTGGACACACTCGTGGTCCTGACAGACTGACGGCCTTTACAATTGTTCTTATTTTGAACCAACAACTACCTTGTTATGTTGAATCTCATGCTAGGGTATTTTTTCTTTTAAACTGGTTATTTATGGTTTGTCACCCTGTACATGTTATTTGCTTGTTACGTAGGATTATGTATTATATGTTATCAATATATTCGTGGTAAGATACAAGTTCATACACGTACATTACTGTTCATGTTTTTTTAACTGCATACTGGAAATATTGTGATTTACTTCAAAATCTGACATATTTTGTAGCTCAGTCTTTTCAACATTCAAATGAAGTTGTGATTCTTCAGAGCTATATTTGTTTTTTTCCTTGTGACCTATGAAAATACATCACATCTTATGCCAATAGGAAAACTCTGAGAATCATCTGAGGAACCAAATTCTCATTTCAATGCTGCAGCTCCGTGTAACTCTTCATTAAACTTTGAATGGAGAGGCAACAACAAATACACTTGCCTATTTAAAAGTGGAAATGTGAGAGTGAGAGAGCAATGGAAGCAATGGTTCGACTGATTAATTATTGCTCAGTGTGCGTCTACAAATGCCAAGCAGATGGTCTGGCATCACTAAAATTAATCTGCCAACAAATATGCAGGTAGCGTCGTCGATGTGCCCCCGTGGCAGACGCTGTGTTTTTGTTGAGGTCCTCTTTTGTTCTGTTGTCTTTGAGTGAGGAGAGATGGCTACAGCAATATAGTGAAGTGCAAATGGATTGTGGTTCAAGTACGCACCTGTGTGTGTGTGTGTGTGAGTGTGAGTGTGAGTGTGAGAGTGAGAGTGAGAGAGAGAGAGAGAGAGAGAGAGAGAGAGAGAGAAGGTTCAGGCTGCAGGCGTTATTTCACGCAGACTTTTGCGATTTGAAAACCTATCGTAGGATATAGTTTTATTCAAACAAATGGACAAAGGAAAAAGCAAACAATTCATACATTCATGGTAGATGTGTGTGGATGGTGGATTGTGGCAGACAGGAAAATTGTGGGAAAGGACTACATTCCCCAGCCTACAGCAGCCAGACGCCATCTTGGCCCAGGTGAACAGCATTATAATCAGCCAGGTGGGAGTTGATTGCCTGACCTTAAAGACTTGAAGAGTGTCTTCTACAGCCCAGGGGCGAGACCATCATGGAGGCCGCTGAAGGCGCTCCTTACGCCTTTGATTTCTGAGGAGAAGTTGAAGTGTATTGGAGTTGATGATTAAAGGGGAATCCTGCGTATTGTGTGATCTGTGCTAGGCCTCAGATTGGGCTTGTGACATGCTGCCATTCCCCCTGAGGTGCCACGAGATATACTATACAGCATATGGGGGACTGTTGTCGTCACTCAAGATAGCATTGTAATTCTGAATAGAGCGCCTCTTATTGTGACTCTATACTCCAAAGGTTTAGATTTTAAATCAAGCAGATGATATGGTGGTAAACTGCAGAGTGTCATCTTTTATTAGAGGGTATCTGTATAAATATTGGTTTAACTATTTAGAAATGACAGTTTTTATATATAGCCCCCTATTTCAGAGGACAATATTTATTGGGGCAGGTGTTTCTGGTTAGTCAGGTGTAAAAGAACTGTTAACTTTTCCTGCCATTGGTGTCTGTCAACATGAGGACCGAAGAGATGTCACTGAAAGTCATGTAAGGCTGAAACAATCAGCCTCATACTATGCTTATACTACACCACAGCCATAACACTATGCCTACCACAGTCAACAGGTTGAATCATTCCATCATTAAGAAGAAAGAGCACCGGTGAGCTCAGCAATCACAAACGACCTGGCAGGCCAAGGAAGACCAAAAAATTGTCACCATAATGACGAAAAATCCCCAGTCAACTGTCCGACACATCAGGAACACTCCAGGAGGTGAGTGTGGATGTGTCACCATTCAGAGAACAGACTTCACCAGCAGAAGTACGAAGGCTAGACTGCAAGGTGTTAGCTAGTTAGCCTCAAAAATAGGACGGCCAGGTTACAGCTTACTAAGAAGCACGTAAAACAGCCTGCAGGGTTCTGGAAAAAGATCTTGCGGGACAGATTAGGCCAAGATTAACTTGTACCAGAGTGATGGCAAGAGGAAAGTGTGAAGAAAGAAAGAAAGCAACTGGCCAGGATCCACAGCTTACCACCTCATCTGTGAAACATGGTGGAGGGGGTGTTATGGCTTGGGTATGTATAGCTGCTACTGGAACCGGCTCACTTCAGTGATGATGTAACTATGGACGGCACTAGGGGAATGAATTCTGAAGTGTACAGAAACATCTTGTGTGCTCAAGTACAACCAAATGCCTCCAAACTCATTGGAGGGTGCTTCACCTTACAGCAACACATCTTACAGCAAGATCCGGAACATACTGCCATAGCAACTAGGGAGTTTTTTCATGGCCAAGAAGTGGCAGGTTCTTGACTGGCCAAGTCCACCGGCAGATTTGAATCCCATTGAACATGCATTTAATTTACTGAAGATGAGACCTCAAAACCAACAACTGAAGAGCATCACCAGAGTAGATACCCAGCGTCTGGTGGAGTCAATAGGACGCAGACTTCAGGCAGTTATTGCATGCATACAAATACTGAACATTGGTGCTTTATTGTACATAATAGCAATGCGTCCCAATATTGTCCCCTGAAAACTTTTTTTATTTCAAATCCACACATTTGGAGTAGAGTCACATTAAAACATTGAGCTCACTGTATATACACATCGCTAACTGTAATTACATGCTGACATGTTTGTTGATTGAAAACTGGCCTCACTGTTACCAGCCTGTTATGCTCTGTGTGAGGAATTTGTTTGGCTTATGTGTCATACAAAATAGATCAAAGGGTAACCTTGCTCAGATAGAGAACCTGTGTACTCAATATCCAGAATTCATATGTGGCCATTTTAGAGAAAGTATTTCAAAGAGATGTGAAGGGTAATGAAAAATTGCAAACAAGTGTAGTGATTTGAATTGTAGTTGGGCTAGTATAATCACCACACCGACAGGTAAGTGTCTAGAATAACCAGGACAGGAGGTCAATGGCTCAAAAAATAGAACATATATTCACAATCATATATAAAAACCCTTAAAAGAGAGTGCAATTGAGCAGGCCTAAAGCTACACAGTAGCAGTTCTTAATGTTGTGCAATTGATTAAGCACTGGCAAAATCACTTGACATAACTAACAGAGGTGCATAGGAAGGAAGGTAAGGTCACCGATACATTTAGGACACAATCCACTTAATAACAAACAGACTAAGAGCCCATGGGGCTAATATGCACACGTTTAAGAATCACACATGGGATAGAAGTTACCACTGCACACCTTATTTGAACACACCAAAAGGGGTCTCCGAATTTGTATGGCGCCTACCACTCCCAATTGAGCTACAGCGCGAAATTGCACAATGCCCGTATGAAATAAAGAACCAATCAATAAAGAAAACAATAAAGAAACCAAAAAGGCCTGTTCTTCTAACTAACTTAGGGTGGGAAAAAACAGTGACAGTCAATATTTCAGTCCTATAGAAATATACATAGTATTAGGCTACATTGAGATTATATTTTAGAAAACAATGTTTTCATAAAATTATCAACCCAACATGCCGTACCTTTAAAAATAGCACCCACGACAGTGGCGTGCTTGCTGTCGTGATGCCGGATAAGTGGCTCCCTCCCACTCAAGGTTTGCACCTTGCCTCTACAGCACTAACAAATTACTGGAAGTTAAAATGAAATAAAAAAAAACCATTACATTTGTGCATTTTACAACCCAACGGGGCGATACAATTTGTATGACATTGCATTTACTATTACTGTAACTACCGTACTGTACCTATACGGCAACCAATCTTCCCTCAAACGCTGTTCTCTGGGCTTGCGGCAAGCGTTTGTGCCGTGTCTGCAGCTCACTGCACTTCCTCGTTCTGCGAACCGGTAGTAGAGAGAGAGAGAGCGCGCTAGCTTCCGTGTTCCCTTTATAGGTTTCCCCAGGGTCCTAAAGACCTCTCATTACAATGGCCCCCATTTTAAAAGGTCACCGTCCCGGTGACAAATTACATCCAGGGCCTAAAGACTTTGAACTACCTGGTTGTTTATTGACCTTGGAAGGTGAAAGGGGTTAGTATGCTGCCCTGCTGTGTTTCTTTTAGGCCGTCCCTGCACGATGTTAGGCTCTGCTGTTGTTGCTACATTTACACTGTTGCTGGGGCCGTTTTCATGTTCATGATCTAAAATGGATGGTGGGGTGCCAGGGCTTTGCGATTCCGTGCTCATGGGTTGACTAGCTGGCTCAAGGTTTGTGGGGGCCCCCAAGCCTGAACTCTCCGCCGCTCTGGCTCCATGATGAATATGACTCCCTCCGAGTCACTGTCGTCATCCACTGCGTTGGGATTTGACTGTTCAGGTGAATCATCTGTCAAGCCAGGGTCAGGTAAAGGTTGGTTTTGTGTCATAGGCATGCTGATGGTAGCAGTCGGCAACACTCTGAGCTCCGACCTGTTAAGATTATTTTCTGGACCAGCACCATCTCTGGGGCATATTTTGTAGACCCTTCCTTCCTTATCCATGTGTTTCACAACCACATAGATGGCTGGGTCCCAGGCATCCTTAATTTTGTGACGTCCCGTGGGGTGACTTCTCCTGTAGACAAGAGTTCCAGGAGCAAGAATAGAAGTTGCTGTTGGTTGGTAGTGTCTATTTCTCCGTTCTGCTGCCTGCTGGAGCTGCTCCTTCACATGAAGATAGACTGAACTCAGACGATTTTGGTGTTCATCCACCCAATCTTGTGCTGACCTAGGCATGGGTTCCTCCTGTGATACACCCAACAGAAAATCCACAGGCAGTTGGGCCTTCTGACCAAACATAAGTTCATAAGGTGAATAACCTGTAGATTGGTGTTCCGTGGTGTTGTAAGCATAGAGCACCTGAGGTAGATATTGCGGCCATTTTCTTTTCTTCTCCTGGGGGAGGGTACGCAACAAGTCATGCAGTGTTCGATTAAATCTTTCGCATTGTCCATTTCCCTCTGGGTGGTACGGTGTGGTTCTGCTTTTTTCAATTCCATACAGGTGGCATAATCGTTTCAAAAGGTCCCCTTCGAAACTCTTTCCTTGATCGCTGTGAATCCGTTTTGGTACACCATATGTATAAAACCACTTTTCTGTCAGTACCCGGGCCACTGTACTGGCCCGCTGATCTGATGTTGGGTATGCCTGGGAAAATTTGGAGAACACATCCGTGACCACCAGCACATTCTCTCGTCCATCACTAGCCTTATCTAATAAGGTGAAGTCGATGGCAATGACTTCCAATGGTTTAGAGGCAACCAGACCCCCCCTGAATGTGCAGACTTTTGGTTGTACTGCTTTGGTCAGCGTGCAATGTCGCGTCCCATTAATGGCCAAAAACACCTCTGCCTCACGAGGCTCGTGGTACGTTCAATGCCTTGATGGCCATGGTCATCGTGGAGGCTTTTAAGGACCTCTGTCTGCAAGCACTGGGGCAACAGCAGTTGGGACAGAACTTGTCTTTCCCCTGGTGTCTGTATTTGGCGGTATAGGACACCATCCCTTGATTTTATTCTGGCCCACTGCTGCACCAACCTTTTCACTCCTTTGCAAGCATTGGCCATTTCTTGTTTTGTTGGAGGCTTTCCTCTCTTCCAGTACTGCAAGAACACGCCAATCACTGGATCTGCGGCCTGTAGAGTCAGTAGGTCAGCTTTAGGCTGTGATGGGAAAGCAGCTATAGCTTGGCAGGTAACAGCATGGGCAACTTGGGACATGTCTTTTGTTTGTTCTTGGACTTCCTGTGGTACATTCAAGCCAGGGAATAGAGAAGATGTGCTCGGGGAATGTAACTGACGTGACAGGGCATCTGCGTTGCGATTAGTTGGTCCTGGTCGATACTTTATTTCAAAATCAAAGACTGCCAACTCTGATGCCCACCGTTGCTCCACAGCTCCCAGTTTAGCAGACTGCAGATAACTGAGGGGGTTGTTATTAGTGAACACCACAAATGTATTTCCCAGCAGATACACTCGAAATTTTTGAGTCACTGCCCATTTCAATGCCAGGAATTCCAGCTTTCTGGAGCTGTAGTTGGACATGTTCCTTTCTGTGGGTCTGAGGACCCCTGCTTGCAAAAGCAATTGGTCGTCGTTCCATCATAGTCCTGGGACAACACAGCCCCAAGTCCAGCATGACTGGCATCTATTTCAAGGACAAAGGGTTTGGTGAAATCAGCATATCCCAGAACTGGTGCACTCACAAGTAGCCTCTTGAGTGTTTGGAATGCATTTTCACACTCGTCGCTCCAGCTATGACACCTTTCCCAAGGGTTTTGCGTTTCTTCTTGGTACCCTCCATTTCGCCCACCAACCGGTGGAGCGGAACAGCGTACTTTGCAAAACCCTCCACAAAGCGGCGATAATAGGAAGCGAATCCCAGGAATGATTGTAGTTCTGTGCAAGTAGTCGGTCGTGCCCACTCGGCCACTGCGCTGATCTTAGAAGGATCAGTGGCAACGCCGGATGCCGAAATCACATGGCCCAGGTATCTGACCTCAGGTTGGAAGAAGTGACATTTCTGTAGCTTCAATTTCAGATTGTGTTCTTTGAGGCGAGACAATACCAGGTCAAGACGTTGGAGATGCTGGTCAAAGGATGATGAAAAAATGACAATATCGTCCAAGTACAGCAGTAAGGACTGAAAGCTCTGATCTCCGAAGATCCGCTCCATCAACCTTTGAAAGGTACTAGGAGCATTACATAGCCCAAACGGCATCCGGTTAAACTCAAAGAGCCCAAAAGGTGTACAAAAAGCAGTCTTTGCCTTGTCCTTCTCTGCCACGGGTACTTGATTGTACCCACTGGCGAGGTCCAACGTTGAAAACCACTGAGCGCCTGTAAGAGCATCCAAGGACTCCTCAATACGGGGGAGGGGATAAGCATCCTTCCTTGTCTTGGCATTGAGCAACCGGTAATCCACACACAACCTGATCTCTCCAGTTTTTTTAAAAACTACAACAATGGGAGAGGAGTACGGGCTACAACTTGGACGCACAACACCGCTGTCCAACAGCTCCTGAATGTGGGCTTTGACTTGTTCGTACTGTGATGGCGGGAGCCTGCGGTAGCGTTGCCGCATTGGGGCATCGTCCACTAAAGGAATTTCATGCTCCACCAGTGTAGTACATCCCAGGTCTCCTTCTCCCTGACTGAACACTGTGCTATGCCTCTGCAAAAGCTCTATTCCTTGTTGTATCTGTTCAGAGGAAAGGTTAGACCATGACAGTCTGGAAAGATCAATCGAAGGGGAGCTCACTGCAGTCACCTCTTGAACCACCGCTATAATATTATGGTCTTCTGTCTCCTCAATGAGGAGCGAGCTTCCCGATTGCAGTGGGTCGACCACGTGCAGCTCACCCAGCTGTGTGTGGGGCTGTAGCCAAACATCTTCAGTGCCCACGTTAACTACCGGAATTTCCACAGTGCCCTGGTGGACAGAAAGAAGGGCCGCAGACACAAGAATGCCTGCCGGAAGAGGATTTCCGGTCGCTAGGGGTTCAAGGAGCACTGAGAGGAGAGTGGTGTTGGCAGCGGAGGGACAAGCAGTGCAAATCCACTTCACGGAACCAGCAGGAACACGAACAGCTCGACCATGAACTTTGGCTTTACCCAAGTACCCCTGTGTGTTCGCCGCTTCAATGCGTTGACACTCGGAGAGAGTTTCCTTCCACTCCCTACTAGCCGTTTGGGAGGACAGGTGACTCAAAAAGACTAGGGCCAAACTGTTCAAAAAGCAAACGGTAACAGCGGCCAATGATGTTCATCCCAAGGAGACCAGGCACGGCCTGCTGCTGTTGTTGCGTGGGCTCACCCAGGGTGTCCTCTACAACTAACACGCCCATTCGTGTCAGGGTCTTACCCAAAACAGTGACGTCAAGCTCCATGTACCCTTTATAGGGGATTTTTAGTCCATTAGCAGCCTTAAGCCGTAACCAATGACATCTTTTCAGCAGCCCGACACCCTGTGACTTGAAGTGTTTCTCAAAAAAACTCTGAACGTAGTGACCATTGACCCGGTATCCAAGAGGCAGGGTACCATAACACCCCCCATGTTGATTTCCACCAATGGGCAGTCTCCAATAAGTCGAGAGGGATCTTCCATTTGATCTTCAGGTGAGCCCGTAAGACCCTTTTCTGGTGCCTGGCTCTCTGCCCCAGAGGGATCTAGTTTCCCGACGGCTGAGAGTCAGAGCCCCCTCCCACCACCTGGCTGTGCACCCCTACTTCAGAACCAGACCCTCCACGGGTCTTAGGAGCTGTTAGGTTTACCCTACAGAATCTGGCAATATGGCCTGCCCTATTACAACGGTGACAAATTGGCTTGCCATCTGCTTGAAAGCGGAAATGCTTAGCTGAGTTAGGGACTGCATCATCCTGAGTAGGCTGTGAGAACTGGGCCATGACATGCTTCATAATGGTATCTAATTGAGTTTGCTGTCTGCGAAGGCACTCTTTTATCTCTTCAATCTCATCATTAGGCCTAGCAGTGACCGCATTTGCGCTTGCCTCAAAACTATCCACTGCCTGGGAGTGTGTGTCACAAGAGTAGGCCCGAGGTTTAACTCTACCTCCCTGCCTACTTGTTTCTGTCCACCTAATACCAATACCCCGAAGGTCAACAAAAGTAGTAGCTGGGTCTTGGATGACATGTTGTTTCAACTCTCTGCGTAACATATCAAGCACACGTTCAATAAATTGATCACGCAACAGCACATCAGAGTTGGGAATACCACCAGGCGTTTTACATATCACAACATCCATTAAAGACTTAAGGATTCCCCCTCTCGCTGGGTACGTTGGAAAAACTGTAACTGTGCTGCTACATAGGATTGAGAGCAACTATAGTTTTCAGTCAAGATAGCAAAGATTTTTTCTGGGGTATCTCTGTTGGCCCTAGAGTGAAAATTAACCTCTGATTTGGCACCTCCATCTAGATGGTCAGTGATAAACAACAACTGTTCAGCTATTGACATATGCCTAACCTCCAGACATCTGCACACTTCAACCCATTGCTCAACTGTTAACAGATCAACTGACATTTTCCCAGTGAACTTGGAACATTTACGTTCTCTAGGTACATAAATGTAACGAGGGTTAGTGGCTTCACTTGCCAGGCTGCTAACTGGGGCCACATTAGGAGGGGCATTGGATGGCCCTGGCACTGGATCGGGTACCTGTGATTTTTCCCGCAGCTGCTCTCTCAACTGTTCATTGGTTGCTTTAAGCTGTCGCAGCTCCTCCATGATGGCCTGTAGATCCTCCATTCTCCCAATGGACAGGGTCTGTGGCGTAGAGGAGGTAGTCAAACTGGCCCGTGGTTCCCTTGTCGCTGAAGACCTGTCGCTGTTTTTTCCCAGTCTACCCTACACTAATTAACAGGGCCACAAAAAAAACAGTAAAACCAGAACCCAATCTCCAAATCCTGCCGACTACGCCAATTATGTAGTGATTTGAATTGTAGTTGGGCTAGTATAATCACCACACCGACAGGTAAGTGTCTAGAATAACCAGGACAGGAGGTCAATGGCTCAAAAAATAGAAAATTTATTCACAATCATATATAAAAACCCTTAAAAGAGAGTGCAATTGAGCAGGCCTAAAGCTACACAGTAGCAGTTCTTAATGTTATGCAATTGATTAAGCACTGGCAAAATCACTTGACATAACTAACAGAGGTGCATAGGAAGGAAGGTGAGGTCACCGATACATTTAGGACACAATCCACTTAATAACAAACAGACTAAGAGCCCATGGGGCTAATATGCGCACGTTTAAGAATCACACATGGGATACAAGTTACCACTGCACACCTTATTTGAACACACCAAAAGGGGTCTCCGAATTTGTATGGCGCCTACCACTCCCAATTGAGCTACAGCTCGAAATTGCACAATGCCCGTATGAAATAAAGAACCAATCAATAAAGAAAACAATAAAGAAACCAAGAAGGCCTGTTCTTCTAACTAACTTAGGGTGGGAAAAAACAGTGACAGTCAATATTTCAGTCCTATAGAAATATACATAGTATTAAGCTACATTGAGATTATATTTTAGAAAACAATGTTTTCATAAAATTATCAACCCAACATGCCGTACCTTTAAAAATAGCACCCACGAAAGTGGCGTGCTTGCTGTCGTGATGCCGGATAAGTGGTCCCTCCCACTCAAGGTTTGCACCTTGCCTCTACAGCACTAACAAATTACTGGAAGTTAATGAAATTTAAAAAACACATTCAATTTGTGCATTTTACAACCCAACGGGGCGATACAATTTGTATGACATTGCATTTACTATTACTGTAACTACCGTACTGTACCTATACGGCAACCAATCTTCCCTCAAACGCTGTTCTCTGGGCTCGCGGCAAGCGTTTGTGGCGTTTGTGCCGTGTCTGCAGCTCACTGCACTTCCTCGTTCTGCGAACCGGTAGTAGAGAGAGAGAGAGCGCGCTAGCTTACGTGTTCCCTTTATAGGTTTCCCCAGGGTCCTAAAGACCTCTCATTACACAAGCGCACACTTTGTTTGTGCTGGAAGGACAGAAACCTTGAAGGGATTTAGAAACTGTTCACCTAATGCCATGTATTCATGCATGAGCTTTTTAAAGAAAGCATTGAGAGGTTCATCGTCAATCATGATGTGTGTACTTGTTATGGACAGGGTGTAACCATGGTCAGATTTAAAAAGCTGTACACCCAGCACCACGGATTAATACATTAGCTTTTTATGAATCAAACTAAATATTTAAAGTTAATGGCAGCGCAGATTTCAAGAGAACAAAATTATGTTTGTTTTTTTGCTTGTCTGCACTGATTCCACTCTGTTGTGTCGTCTACATATTAACGAGCTTTTCTATCACAACAAAACACTCATATCTGCATTTATTACAAACAACAGGGTAAAGACAGCAGAATGGCAGAGTAATTAGGAGTTGTGAATGGAAATATAGATTCACATCATCACAACATGAAATTATCAACAATATGTGTGTGATGTCTGGACGCAGCAGATATGGGTTTCTTTGGTTCCTGCTGCACATTTACTTCTTATGTCTCAACTACTTATTATTGTATTCTAACTTTATATGGAAATGAATTAAACTGATTTACTTTTTTAAAGAAACATTTTCTTTTTAACTTTTTGACTTTGGTTTTCTTCTATTGTACATCAGCCATGATCTTTATCCTTTGCCTGAAGTCTTGATTTTGTGCAATTTCGTGACATCTAAGATCTCTGGCTGATGATGTCATCGTTCAGCAGTAAGGAGAGAAAAAATGAGGTATTGTAAAAAACATTTACATTTGAGGCATTTAGCTAATGCTTTCATTTAGAGTGACTTGGCAGTGACCTTTTAATAAACAGTCTATGCAACTTAAAGAGTCCACCTGTCAGTTCAAAAACACAGGCATTCGTTTTCCTGTGATTTACTGCTACTTGCTGAATTTGCCACAACAAAATTATTTTTTGCAATTTTTTGCAACAATCATCGCTCTCTCACCTACCTTCCTCTTCTACTTGGACCTAATCTACAATAGCCAAAAGAATAATTAGAATAATGTGGCGAAAAAGAAGAAGAGTATTAAAAACATATTTTTCTACATTTCTCTAACAAGCACTTCTATCACATGTGAAGGTTCTTGAACACTAATATGTGCTACTGTGCTGTGTGGCCTCTTTACTATTGGTTGTTTGATGGCTGGTTGACTGGCAATTTAGAAATGTAAGCTTATTGCACTTGTAAGTCACTTTTGATAAGGGTATCAATTGAATGCATCAAAAATAAATTCAATTTACCTCTCATCTACACAAAGTTGACACTGCAAAATGTGAAAAGATGGATTATGGCTTTGGCCTGATGCATATGTACTCAACTGAATGGAGTCCTAAACAGCAGTGGTAAGGAATCTTCATCTTGAATGATATTTTTGAATGAAAAAATGAAGAAACAAAACAAACATGGCAGGGCGTGGCATTCTCTTTTAGTAATACAACAGATACAGGCTAACTCTTATATTTAGCCGTCCCTTTACCTTGCACATAAGCAGCATCCTCACAAACAGAGTGACTAACGTGACTAACTCCCAACTCCTTTTGTTTGCTCCTTCTCTCACGCTGCCCAAAGACATTCTCCTCTTTTAGCATTCAAACCATAACAGTGAACCTTGAACCCGTGACCAAATAGCCCCTTGGCCTCAGCGAACTCCTCCTCTGCTCCTGTCAGAGCCCTGCGACCTGCTGTGAATCTCAGGCGATCATCTGGAGGAGCTATCATACCAGAGAGCATATCGGCGCCTTGCTAATGGACCTGAGCTGGCCTAGAGCTTGGCTGAATAAATAGACGCTCGTGCAATCACAGTGTGTCAAGTCCTGACAAGGAGTGTTAATTTGATGGCAGGGTAATCCGGGGACCAATTGGCCTTCACTTCCTTTCTTGCCTTGTAACTATGCTTCTGGAAAGGTCATATGAGAAATGGCTTTCTTTAGCTAGGGTTTGTTTTTTTCTTGTGGTAGGTGTAAGGCTTGGGTAATATCTACAATTTGCTGACATAACTCAACATAAAGCAGGAAAGTATTTTGTTATTTGGTGCTACAAAAATGATATACCTGAATTAGTCGTTAGGGGCCACCTAACACCATCTGTTATTTGTTTGGTTTTTTTTGCTTATTTGAAGCCACTCTGAAATGTAATTCATTAGGGTTTTGATACAATGTTTGGGTTGGTGAATTAGTAACTTAATGTTAAATGTATTTTGCAGCTGTAAATGGTTTGTTAAAGCTGCACTACATTTTTATGTAAAAGCTGTCTCATCAGCCTAAATCACAAAGGGCTGCAACAGAGAAGAGCATCCCAACCCGCTTAATAGAGACCTGTAGGTTTGACCTGTTTGGCCAAACGGGGCCTTTCTCTGGACGGAGCGCTCACTTGTTGTTGTTTCTGTCACTGTCTTTTGCTGTATTTATCACTTCCTGTAGGTGGTATAACAAGTATACATACCCAACACCAGAAGTTGTTTGGCCAAACAGAACAACGAACGGACAACAAACAACGAACTTCTGGTACAGCATACTTGCTGTAATCTTGTATTGAAACAGTATTGAAACTTTACACTACTTTGTATACTGTACTGTATTTTCTTCAACTTCAGCAACACTCCAATACCATGTGTAGAGTGGCGTTAGTAGCCTAGCAGGAAATGATTACTTTCACATAAAGTGTTGTTCAGCTTTTGCCATCTCATTGGGTTTGTTCATAATTTGTAGTTAACCTGAACAACAAGTCTTTGCCACCAGAAGGTAATTTGTTAAAGCTAGGCTACTATCAGAGCACATAACCTCAACGTGATGAATTGTTGAGTCTGACATGGGGAGTGGAGGTAAAAATTTAAAAAAACACCACCAAGACATAGCAACAACGTTGTTACTGTTAGCTACGTTAACGTTACATCTGCCAGACCAACGTCATACATCACTGGTTACACTCAATTTGTCACGATTTATATATATATTTTTTTTTATAGCTTTGTATTTTCTGGTGCAGCTTGTTAATGAGTATATACAAAAATATGTAGACATACCCAAACTGCTCATTTCAAGTCAGTATAGAAAAAAATGCTTGTAGAATAAGTGTGCATATGGCGTATAGATGCGTACATCACACAAAATTACACTGATTGAATCCAAGGGGGGTGCAACAATTTTAGTTTAAAACAAGGTGGCATATTTGCTACTGATTGGCCCTGAGGAGGACTGTGTCCTTTGTGGAAAATGACATGTTTACTGTTGCCTTGCTACAATGATAATAATGCATGACCTTACAAGGCCACAGTCAAGTGATTGTTCCCCTTTGTTACAAACAATAACATTATAATAGCATGCCATTCAATAAAAAATGGATGCAAACCATTAGATGCAGCAACTCTGGTTAATTTCAACAGTGCATCAATTTCATATGGCATTTGTTATCATGCGTGTGTTGAGCCCATTGTTTGGTAAAGCTTCAGGCCTCAGTCTGTGAATAACACGGGAGCTTTATGAGGATTATGCCAAAGCTTCATGGCTCAAATTGTTTTTTAGGATGGAGAATACAGCCACAATGTGTAGACCACTGTCCTTTTCGCAAGCCTCTGTGAATGTCACATGCTGGCATGCTTGGCACAAAGCGTGTGAGCAAAACAGCAAAGGCACATGAAAATTGGCCATGAACGCAAATACCGTCAGAGGGACGGCGACAGACACAGCAGAAGGGCAACATGTGACACACATTGGTTGCGACTGGGGAATGTTATACAGCTTTACCAAGAATCACACACACACATGCACACACACAAACATGCAATCAGAAACCTGCTATTACTCGAAACACCACCAACATATAACAGAGTCGCTCTTAACTGTAGGCATTTACAGAGAAACAGCTTTGAGTCATTTCCTCACCACTGAGTCCTACTCCACTTTTTTCTATCCATCAGCCGTTTCTACCTGCCAGTCATCTGCACCTGTTTAAAAGCCTGCCACTCCTCCTTGTCTCTCCTTCCTTCCCCCTCCCCATGTCTGCTCTGTAGAGGTCACTGCAGTTAGAGGGAAAACAGATCCAGCAGTGGATTTTCAATTGAATTGTCAGAAGCTGGCTGTTTTAATAAATCCTGCCCAATAAAAGGGCAGGGAATCTTTTGTGAAGTGGCCTCACCCGTGACGCTCAGCTTGGGGCACTCTCTGGTGAACCTTGTCTGCCAGAACCAGCTCTCCCAGATAAAAAGCACCTAGCAGGTCTTCAATGGACAAGCTGCACTTTGGAAGCAGATATCGATCCTTTATCATGGTGGTTTTCTGACAATGGCCTGACTGTGCACCGATCACCATGTACCAACTAGCTGTATTTTAGGAGCTAACACTTAATGGGGCTCCGGTAGCTGCAACATGGCAACAACAACATGTTGATGCCAGTGGACTGCCAGTTTACCAACTGCAGTGTTGTGACAATAGGTATCATTATCATGAAGGCCAGTACTTAGCAGGCTGCTCCTCTGCCTGGAACAGCAGAAATGTCAGGGCAGTGGCGGAGAAGGCAAGAAGGCAATGAAAGAGTGGCAGAGGACTGGCAGGAGGCTGGTGAGGAGTGACAGGAGGGTATCTGAGGAGCAGTAAGAGGGTTGCCTTGCCTTATCCTGTCTGGGCCATGCTCAAAACTGTCTCCTCCCATCATGAACCTACCACAGAGCTGCCTGGCAGATTCATGATATGCAATACGATATTTAATTTCCCTCTTGGTAGCGCACCATGTTGTCAATTTCAGATTGCAGAAATGTCCCAAGAAGATTCTAGGGCCGATGTAAAAAGTGGCTGTGCATCAAGAGTGTGTTGTTCTGAAGATCATTTATAAAGGTTTTTATAAAAGTCATGTGTGCATTAATACATGCATTGCAAAAAAATCCATCCATCCATTTTCTTTACCCGCTTATCCCGCTTAGGGTCACAGGGGGTGCTGGAGCCTATCCCAGCATGCACTGGGCGTGGGGGGGACAGGTCGCCAGTCCGTCACAGGGCGGACCCACAGACAATCACCCAGGACCTTCCTGCTGTGAGGTCACGGTGCTAACCACTGAGTCACCGTGCCGCCCACAGTGGGGAAATCAATGTTTTCAAATTAATCACCGCCGTTATTACCCATAATAAACTGAAGTCTTGGATTGTTGGCCTCAAGAAGTCATGATGCAATAACATGTTGTTGCAATAGCTTCCGTCCTGTCGAGTCCTCCTAAATAATTTGACATGGGCAGTAGGAAGTAAGATTACTTTTTATCTGCATGTTTTTCTCTTATCTTTACGGTGCAGTTTGGAGATAAGAGCTGATCATCCATGCTGCCACTGTGTACTCACGCTGCATGAGACGCATACAATTATGCAAATTGTGCTGAAAGTCATAAATCCTTGTTCTAGCCGGAGCCTTTTCTCCATCTCCACCCTCCTCCCTTCACTCCCTTTCTCTACTTTTCTTTGGCTTGAAGAAAACCCCTGGTGCTGAATGGCAGCGGAGGCAGGCTGCCGCACCAGGCGTGCATTTGTAATAAGAGACGCACCGGGGAAGAAGACAAGCTGGGAAACATTTCATAACCGGCGGAGGGATGAAATGGAAGCTTCCTGACGGAGTTCCATCATCCGCTGTGAATCAGATGTACTCGTGAACTTAGAGTGGTTCCAGCCTCTCCGTTGGCCGGTCGCAGATTGCCTTCACCGTGGTCAAGTATCAACACAGTCAAGGGCCTTGTGGCAAGTAGATGCTGTAATTATATTGGTGCAAGTGGTGTGTTCACAAGCACCCTTAACTGTGATGCATCTTTTTTTTCTTACCGAGCAAATAAAATGACACGTCTCAATGCTTGACTCGCCCATATAATGGTGCAAATATATGTTTTGTTTGTCTATTTTTATTGTTCATATATTGATGTTTTTTTCTGTTTTGCATTAAAACAGTGACGTGTTGCACTTTAGACTCTTCGCTACGGAGACCGGCAAGTTGCAGCCGATCCTGAGACAGAATGCATATGTGCATATTGAGCTAGCACTCAGAGGAAAGGTTCCTCTACCTCAACCAGATAACACATACATGAATTATTCAGGGATGAGCGGGTTACATCACAGCCACTGTCAATGACAATCAGACGATGCTGATAAGATAATTTGTGTTTGGGTTCCCCAGCACAAGGGCAAAAAGGATGATCATACTTGTAGATGTGGTGGGACAATGTGTATTATAATGAGCATAATGGCGACCCCCCCCCCTCCTCAAACCCCCCCCCCCCCACTCCGCCCCCACTGTACTTTTCATGGCATCAAGACGTCTACAATGGATAAGATAATTATCAGCCTTCTTTAGCGTGTTCTGCATCAGCTGTGCAGAGTGCTGATGAGAGCCAACTGCATTGCCAAGCTGACTTCTGAACCGTAACGATGGAGGTTATCACGGGGTGACGCTAATAAGGCATCCGGCTTTTTGGACGATGGAGGCGGCAGGAGAGTTACGAGGAGAGGGAACTGGGATGCCGCGGCACAACAACACTTGACTAAGAAACTCACATGACGACGACGGGTTTTAGACCACGTCTGACATGTGGGGTTTGCATTAGGAAGATGCAACCATAATGTTATGTTAACACAATGCACAGGCACAAAGGGTGGCACCAAGCGTGTCACAGTAATGGAATAAACCTACAACTTCAAAATAAGACGGCTCATTCATATTCTTGCTCTTATTCTTATCTGTCATTCTCTCTGTCACACTCTAAATGTTATTACATGAGTTTGATGTTTCGAGACAAGCCTCCAGTTCTCAGACTGGGGTTCTTCCATTGAATGACAATATCATAACTTTTATGCTAGAAAGGCCTCTAAAATTCAAACTGTGCTATCTCTTTTGCTGAAAAAACAATTTTCACACATTTGTCACCAGTCTGCCTGGAAATCTGTTCCTGACTGGTATTAAGTGAATTGGGGTCAAAGCGTACCTGATGCTGCACGATGAGCACAATTACTGTAGACGAAACCTGTGAACACACAGCTCACAGAATAAGCATGTTTGCACAGTAATAATGATCCAAAAAAGCTGTGACTTTTCAAGGACAAAATCCCTTTGGTTTATTTGTTTGCCTCTGTTGTTGTTCCTGCCGGTAATCTCTGGAGAGAGGCTGTGTTTTTTGGATTGATGCGGACCGTGTAGGGAGCCCAGAGAACGCTGCAGGCAAGTGTCACTTCCCATTGGATGTTCCTGGTAACTACTATACATGTTTCAAAACAAAAGGGCACGTACTAGGCCTAAGATGTTTTCATATCTCCGACCCCCTTTAACTCAATGACTTTGACAAACTAAAAACAGCTTATAGCTTGCACAAGAAGGATTGCAGAATTATCGGGGGGGTGGGAAGACAAATATTTCAGTATAGCATTGTAGCGCAACCTCTAACCCCCGAGGAATACACCTCATCTGAATGTTAAATAAAGTAATGATATACTGAGCCGGTTCTCACTACTGGGCTCTCCATCTGCACTATTACTACATCAACGATCACAGAGGTGTGAAACCTACTTACTAGGAGTGTTTTGAAGTAAATATACCTGCCGATGAAACGATGCTCTAATGAGGAACCTACACAATTACACCTTCCTCACGCACACCGTAAATAAAACCTGGTGGTTTGCATATTATGTAAGTTAAACAAAACAACAAAAACACGCGAGGAATGAATAAAAATGCACAATGAATTGATAAGCAAAGGAATAATGGCACTGTATTGTTTCTACTGTCAGTGAGGACAAAAAGTTGTGTAGAGGAAAAGTTCTCCCTGCTCTGTTCTTCCCAGATGCAACTTCGGAGGCATGTTTTCCATCTCTCTGCCTCTGTGTAATTGCACTTCGCTCTCAGATGCCTCTCAACATATTTGATACATTGACAAATTTCCCCTTTCAGTGTTCTCATCATGGCTATTCCCTGCATGCGTACAAGAAAGAGGAGGAGGAGGCAGGCAAAGAACACGAGCAGAATACAGGCCTGGCTTCCCAGATGGGTTGTACCACATCGATTGACTGGTGAAATATATCTCATATCATATAAAACCAGCTCAGGGCCATGATATCTCTTTAGGGAAAAAGCCCGGGTCTCCCAAAGGCTTCTGGAAAACAATTGACAAGATCCATTGCGTTTGCTGCCAGCACAGTTACTGTCCGCATGGAGACACAGCTGAAACAATTACAGTAGGCCTGCTGCATGTAGTCATCCAAGGCTGCACCAGCACCAAGATGGCCTGGATTTCTGAAATAAAGATTAATAATAGCATTTACTTTTTTTTTATTCCAAGCCTCATTGTATGAAGGAAATCCACCCTGAAACTAAATTCTTCTGTTTTGGTAGAAAAAGTGCCAAGTCAGCCATATTTTGTGCTGAGTGGGTCACGAGATGTGCACTTTGTTCCCATAATGAATACCTGCCAGTATCAGCAAACAAACAAGCTCACCATGCTGCTCCATGCAGACTCTTCATGATCAGAATTACAGCTACTATAAACTTTTCTACTGTCACTTTGTCCATTTTCATTCTGATTGTTGTAAACCGTCAGCTGCCTACGTACCATTAAACCCCGCGTATTCTTCCTTGTGACTGGTCAGCTCACAAAAAATGTCATGTGGTCTCATAAAAGTTGAACATCTCAGCTTTAGAAGCGCTTTGCTCTGCCTAAAAAACAGGTGCAGTGCCTTTCCAGCTTTGACTTTAATGTAAAAAAAAGTGCACAAGCAGTTTGTATAAAACTGCAATAGTGAGAACATGTACTAAGAGAAAAAATCTGGATCTGCTCCATTGGAAACATATGAGCCATGCATTACAACAATGACATAAAGCTCTTTTGGATGTAAACAACCATGCTATTAATCCACAACCTGGAGCACCTCAGAGTTTGGTTACCAGAGGAGATCACATAGAAACTCACTTCTCTGCTGTCAAGCTCTGGGAGATTTTTTTTACTTAAACTGTCCTGAGGCAGTACCTTTATCAGCTGGTTAAGCATGATATGGACCCATATAGACCTTGTTTTCTGCTAGCCCATTGACATGAATGGAAATTATTATTCATGGGACAAATAATGTCTTAGCTATGAGGCAAATTTGCTGAGATACAAGAAACTCTCAAGAACCATTAAACTATGACATTCTCTGGAGATTCAATATGTCACAGATTGATAAATGAACAAATTATCCTGCTTCATCCGCACAGGGCTGTTGTCACAGTTAACCATCAAAAATCAAAACTTATCCATTCCATTCTGGAAGCTGTCTATAGCATCAAAGTCAAAAGGATGTGTAATTGGATGCTGATGTAGGCCAATATTAATCATCATTTTATTGCCAGGCTCAGCAGTGAACTGGGCAGAGCTACCCTGTTTGGTCCAAGATGGAGTATGCAGAGGAGAAAAGACCAATTTCCTCATTGTGAATGGAAAGTTCTCTAAAGTAGTTTGGCGTGATTTGCCATCAATCATAGCACATTCCTCCTGAGCTGGGAATTGGGAAGAAATGAGAGAGAGAGAGAGAGAGAGAGAAAATAGGCTGGACCACTCTATTACCTAGACACATTTCAGTGTAAATAACGATGTATGACGTAAAAGCACTCGAGTTGCTTTCAGTGTTGCCAGCATGGATGTAATACTGCTGTCATGGGATAACACACATTTAACATTTAGCGGTACCTCTGGGTGCAGTATTTACACCATCCATGCCAAATTGCTTGGCATGCTCATTGATAGACCTCTGGTTCACCAGTGTTTTGAAACATTATGTTCACTCTTCATTATGCATTAATATATAACTTAATATATTTTCTTCTGAGAAAAACACCAATATGAGGAACCTCGAACATGTTTTCTCTCTCCAAAAGCGCTTTGACATTATGGTCACACTGACCCACTCCACAGCGGTTCATTTCCCTTATTTGATAATATCTAAATAACTCATTTCTATGATGCAACGCCAAGCAAATCTTCCCACTTGTCTATCATGAAAAAAATCTCCTGCATACAAGTTTTGACATGTGTTTGCCTTCAATAATTCATAACCATGCCCCCTAGGTTTTTTCTCTAACCTTCAAACTGTCTTTTCCCCAAATCACTCACTGTCAATGTTCTGTTTGTATCAAGGACCTTTACAACATCCAGTCCACTAACATAAATTTATTGTTGATTAACAATAATAATGATATATGTTACATATGTTAAATGTGTACATTAGCTGTATACTGTAGTGAAAGCCTCTCAAAATCCTTCAGTCACTAAAAGCAATTGCACATGTGTGCATCCTCCACAGCACTATAGTTCCACACATGAAGGTGTTTAGATGAATCAAACAATCGGCATGTTTCTGGGTTAATATCATCATCATCATCATCACACTTTTATTGTGGGTACGATTTTCCAAGGTTTGATAATAGCGTAAGTTAAACCTGCACTATGTAACTATGTAATTTAGTCTTTGGCGACCCCATGTGGCAGCATGAGGTAACTGCTATGTATTTTTGAAGACTTCACTACTCTTATCTTTCTGTAGCTAGCTGAATCAAAGCTGTGTGCGTTAGGCTCGTTCAGCTCCATCACGTCCTGTGCTCAGAGAAAACTTTCCCTCCAGTGTACCAACCTGACTCCTAAACCTAAACTTGGGGAGAAGGGAGCAAATCTACAGCGGCTCGATAAAGGGGGAGGGGCCAGTCTGCTCTGTCGCAACCCCACTTCATGAACTAGACCGATAAGGCGGTGTAACGGTTTCCTGGTCGGACCAAACTCAAACTCGGAGGTAAAATCAACAATGAGGGTTTATTGAGGAAAAACCGGAGGGTAGGGTAGGAGCAGGGCGAAGCCGGGAGATAGGCAGAGGACACGGCAGGCAGGGCAGGCCGGTGGTGGACGAACAGGTAGTCAGGTTGGCAGGCTGGTAGACGGGGAGATGCGCAGAAAGGCTGGTAATGAGTTGAGATCCTGGGCAGAGGGAGAGCAGGGTTAACAAGGCGAGAAAAACACAACAGACAAGCTTGAATCCACAATTCAAGAGGCCGGGAACGAGATATACCACACTGGCTGAATCAACGATCTGGCGATGAGTGACTGGAAGACCGGGGAAGATATACTGGAGGCTTGATGGGTAGATGGAGATCAGGTGTGTAGGCAGGAACCGGGAGGGTGATTGGAGTGCCATGCCCACCACTCGTACACACACAGACAGGGACAGACACATAGGGAACACAGGGGGCACGGCTGAGACCGTGACAGTACCCCCCCCTCAACGGGAGCCTCCAGGCGACCTACCAGGCTTATCCGGATGGGCCTGGTGGAACTCCCGAACGAGGGAGGGGTCCAGGATGAGGCGACGGGGAACCCAGGTGCGCTCTTCCGGACCGTACCCTTCCCAGTCGACAAGGTATTGGTAACCTCGGCCCCGGCGGCGCACATCCAGTAGCCGCCGGACGGTGTAGGCTGGGTGGTCGTCAATGATCCGGGGGGGTGGAGGGGGAACGGCTGGAGGGCACAAAGGGCTGACAGACACAGGTTTGATTTGGGAGACGTGGAAGGTGGAATGGATCTTCGTAGACTTGGGTAACTTTAGTTTAACAGCAGAGGGGTTGATGATGCTGATGATCTCGTAAGGGCCAATGAAACGGGGGGGACAGTTTTTTTTAGAGGTCGCCCTAAGGGGAATATCTTTAGAGGAAAGCCAAACTCTGACCTGGGCGGTAATCCGGAGCCGGGATCCGGTGACGGTCAGCCAGGCGTCGGTTGCGGTCGGCGGTGCGGAGGAGAGCGGAGCGTGTCTCTCTCCAAATCCGGCGGCAATGGCGTAGGTGGGCCTGGATAGATGGCACCGCGATCTCCTCCTCCTGGGCTGGAAACAGGGGAGGTTGATAGCCCAAGGAGGCCTCGAATGGTGACCTCCCCATGGCTGCACTGGTTAGCGAATTGTGGGCATACTCTACCCACGGTAGCTGGGAGCTCCAGGAGGAGGGGTTGCGAGCGGCGACACAGCGGAGTGCAGACTCCAGATCTTGGTTTGCCCGCGCCGTTTGGCCATTGGTTTGGGGATGGAAGCCGGAGGAGAGGCTCACCGAGGCTCCCAGGGCTTGGCAGAAGGACCTCCACACCTGACACGATGTCCGAGGGGATCCCATGGAGGCGAAGGACATGGAGGGTAAGCAGCTCAGCCGTCTCATGGGCTGTGGGGAGTTTGGGGAGAGCAACGAAGTGTGCAGCCTTGGAAAAACGGTCGACGATGGTGAGTATGGTGGAGTTACCTTGGGACGGGGGTAATCCGGTGACGAAGTCGAGTGCGATGTGGGACCAAGGGCGACTGGGAACAGGTAGAGGACGGAGCAGGCCAGCCGGGGGCCGGTGGGAGGTCTTGCCACGAGCACACACCGTGCAGGCGGCGACGAAGGCGCGGGTGTCGGCCTCCATGGTCGGCCACCAAAAGTGGCTTCTGAGGAGTGACAGCGTGCGACCCATCCCTGGATGGCAGGCCAACCGGGTGTGACCCCACTGAAGGACCTGGGAGCGGACAGAGTTGGGTACAAACAGATGGTTAGGAGGATTACCTGGGTCGGGTTGGGTCTGCTGGGCCTGCTTCACCATCGCCTCGATCTCCCAGGTAACGGCAGCCACCACGCAGGATGACTGTGTCTGAGTTGGACGGGGCCTCCTGGGAGACGTGCAGGCGGGAGAGAGCATCCGGTTTCACATTGCGGGATCCTGGACGATAGGTGAGGGTAAAAGCGAACCGCCCAAAGAACAGGGCCCAACGAGCCTGACGGGAGTTGAGGCGCTTGGCTGACTGGAGGTAGGCGAGATTCTTGTGGTCCGTCCAAACCACAAAAGGATGTTCGGCCCCCTCCAGCCAGTGTCTCCACTCCTCCAGGGCAAGCTTCACGGCCAGCAACTCCCGGTTGCCCACGTCATAATTGCGTTCAGCGGGGGACAGACGACGAGACAGGAAGGTGCAGGGGTGGAGGTTCTGGTCCGAGCTGGAGCGTTGGGAGAGGACTGCCCCGACCCCCGTGTCAGAGGCATCCACCTCCACGATGAACTGGCGAGAGGGGTCGGGGTGAACCAGGATGGGTGCGGACGTGAAGCGCTCCTTCAGCTCGGTGAAGGCCTGTCCCGCCTCGGGGGTCCAGGTGAAGGGGTAAGCTGGAGAGGTGAGCTTGGTCAGCGGGGCGGCGATGCGACTGAAGTCCCTGATGAAGCGGCGGTAAAAATTGACGAAGCCAAGGAAGCGCTGTAGTTGTTTCAGGGACGTGGGCGTAGGCCACTCAACCACAGCCTGGATCTGCTCGCACCTGCCCACTCTCGATTATGTAGCCCAGGAAGCTCACCGAACTGGCGTGGAACTCGCACTTCTCTGCCTTAACGAACAGCTTGTTCTCCAGTAGGCGTTGTAAAACCTGGCGGACGTGTTGGACGTGCTCCTCGAGGTTGCGGGAGAAGATGAGGATGTCATCCAGGTAAACGAACACGGATCGGTTGAGGAGATCCCGGAGCACGTCATTGACTAGGGCTTGGAAGACGGCCGGAGCGTTGGTTAGGCCGAAGGGCATAACCAGATACTCAAAGTGTCCCATCGGAGTGTTAAAAGCCGTCTTCCATTCGTCCCCCTCTCGAATCCTCACCAGATGGTAGGCGTTCCGAAGATCCAGCTTGGAAAATACCGTGGCGTTCTGGAGGGGCTCAAAGGCAGAGTTGATCAGGGGAAGAGGATATTTATTTTTAACAGTGAAGTCAATGCATGGGCGGAGGGAGTGGTCCTTCTTGGAGACAAAGAAAAAACCTGCTCCTACCGGGGATGAGGAGGGCCTGATGATGCCAGCAGCCAGGGAGTTCCTGATGTAACCCTCCATGGTCTCCCTTTCCAGACGTGACAGGTTGTATAAGCGGCTGGAAGGTAGAGTGGCTCCCAGAGGGAGGTCTATGGCGCAGTCATAGGGACGATGCGGAGGCAGAGAGAGGGCTTGCTGTTTTGCTGAAGACCTCCCCCAGGTCATGGTAGACAGATGGAATGGAGGTCAGGTCCGGGGACTCGGGCAGCGATGGAGCGGCTACGCCCTCTGTTGGGGGAAGAGCAGATTGCAGACATGTGGATAGGCAGAATGGGCTCCAGCTGCTTACCTTGCCGGCGGCCCAGTTGAGGTGGGGGTTGTGCAGCTGAAGCCAGGGGTAGCCGAGGATGATGGGAGCATGGGGTGACGAGATCAAATGGAACCGGATCTGCTCCCGGTGGTTGCCGGAGAGGATGAGGAGTAGTGGTTTAGTCTGGTGGGTGACCCGAGCCAGAAGTCTGCCATCCAGGGCGTTGGCATCCAGGGGCGCGGCTAAGGGTTCCACGGCGAGACCGGCCTGTAAGGCGAGGCCGGAGTCGATGAAATTCTCATCGGCGCCAGAGTCCACTAGGGCCACCAGGGGCAGGGTCTCCTGGTCCCAGCACAGGGTGGCTCTAAACTGCATGCGGGGAAAAGGAGAGGCGGATGTTTGACTCACCAGAGCTCCCCACAGCTACTGGTGAGCCCTGCCTTTTGGCCGGGCCGGGCAGGTGGCCAAAAGGTGACCGGGTTCCCCACAATACAGGCATGCACCCGACCGCATCCTGCGCAGCCGCTCAGCTGGTGACAAGCGGGCCCTCCCCAGCTGCATGGCCTCTTCGTCCGGGGGAGTCCTGGAGGACGGAGCCGGGGTGGTGGTGGAAGGAGAGGCTGCCGACCTGGCGAGAGGAGGGAGAGTGGAGACAGAGAAGCTCGGAGATGGAACAAGTACCGCCTTTTGCCTGCGGCGCCCCCGCAGGCGGTTGTCAAGCCGAATCGCCAGGGAGACAAGAGTCTTAAAATCCGACGGTTCATCTCGAGCGGCTATTTTGTCCTGCAAGTGTTCATTAAGAGCATTTAAAAATGTACCCCATAGCGCTGAGTCGTCCCACCCAGCGTCAGCTGCCACTGTTTTAAACTCCACTGAGAAGTCGGCTACGCTCCGGGTTCCCTGACTGAGATTGGCCAGGCGTTTAGACGCGTCTCCCCAGTGATCAGGGTGATCGAAAACATCTTTAAACTCAGAGATAAAATCATCAAAGAGAAATCCATTAATCGGCTGATGCGAGCTAACCACTTCGACCCAGGCCAGCGCCCTCCCTCTCAACAGACCGATAACGTAGCGTACCTTAGACTGGTCGGAGGGGAAGGTTTGCGGCCGCTGGTGGAAAACCAGGGAGCACTGGAGTAAAAACCCACGGCATTTATCCGCGTCCCCGGAGAAATGTTCCGGATCTGGGGCGTAGGAGTCCCTGGTCGGAGGAGGCGCCGGGGGGTGGCACCGGGACGGGCTGGTTGTGCTGAGCTGCAGAGACTGGCGAGGTAAGGTGAGAGGTTAGCATGGCTACTTGCTCGGTTAGCTGGGCGATCTGGGTGATTATGGCCTGGTTGTTGTCGGCGAGGTTCCGGAGTGCCTGATCGTGCTGCCCCAGAAACTCGCCCTGGCTGGCGATCGCTCTCCGGAGCAAGGCTGACTCCAAGCCCGAGCTCGCTGGGTCCATGTTGGCCAGATCGTTCTGTAACGGTTTCCTGGTCGGACCCAAACGCAAACTCAGAGGTAAAATCAACAATGAGGGTTTATTGAGGAAAAAACGGAGGGTAGGGTAGGAGCAGGGCGAAGCCGGGAGACAGGCAGAGGACACGGCAGGCAGGGCAGGCCGGTGGTGGACGAACAGGTAGTCAGGTTGGCAGGCTGGTAGACAGGGAGATGCGCAGAAAGGCTGGTAATGAGTTGAGATCCTGGGCAGAGGGAGAGCAGGGTTAACAAGGCGAGAAAACACAACAGACAAGCTTGAATCCACAATTCAAGAGGCCGGGAACGAGCTATACCACACTGGCTGAATCAACGATCTGGCGATGAGTGACTGGAAGACCGGGGAAGATATACTGGAGGCTTGATGGGTAGATGGAGATCAGGTGTGTAGGCAGGAACCCGGAGGGTGATTGGAGTGCCACGCCCACCACTCGTACACACACAGACAGGGACAGACAGGTAGACACATAGGGAACACAGGGGGCACGGCTGAGACCGTGACAGGCGGTTGTATTTTTACATTACAATAATTACATAATTCCTGAATCATGTTTATTTTGTACATTAACCTTTGACTTTTATCAAATAATTAATGATAAATCCACTTTGACAAACAGAAGACAGAAGGTCTTCAGAGGTTTTCATATATGCCCTTCTGGTTGGACCCCATTGCAGAGCGAGGATGGAGGGGCAATCAAGAGCAGCTAATGCATTTTGCTCATATTTTCAGCGTGCCAGAATACTCTAAGTGTCAAAATGGTCAATTTAATCTCCATTGCAATTGCACACTTGGCAGCTCTTATGGTGACTCTAATCAGAACATTGTAAGTTATGGTGATACCCACAACAAAATGTAGTGGCATCAGGCCTCGCACAACTGTGATTAGCGCTTTCCAAGCATATTAGCTGGAAATGTACAGACTGCCATCATGTTAAAAGATGAATAGTAGATGCACTGAAACAATGCCGACTGCCTCTCACAATTGGACCAGTAATATTAAAGAATCTACTCCATGAGGCCGATAAGCTCTTAATAAGGCTCCTCTATAAAAGTAAATATTCGACAAGCTAACGTGATTCAGATATTCACTCATAGTTGTTATGGTGCATGACTATAGCTCAGTGGAGGGCACACACAATGTGCAATCACTGTAATTCAAGGTCTGGCAGAGAGCCTCATGTCACTGTGATTATCATTTTCCACCCACATAAACCAGTTAATATACTCATTCACCAGCCAGGTGGTCAATCTATGCTGACCGGTCACTTTACTCTACATTTAACATTTGCCATTTATATATAATTGAGTAGATATTTATTTATTTAGCGGTAAAAGAAGTTGTTGTGGTGGTGGTAGTAGTAATAGTTGTTTTGTGTATGTAATTGTATGTATTATTGGGTGATAAGTCCTAGTTATATTAGCCAGCCATTATTGGCACAAATCATACAAGCATTGATGAAAACCGACAAATCTGGTCAAGAAATTGAGGCCAGGACAAAATATGAAGAAGAAACCATGTGTAGAAACCATGGTCGTAGTGTTAGTATCGGCACTGATGTTGATGTTGTCGTTTTCATTCAAGACAAAATAAGGAATTAGAGTTGAATGCCTCTTTCCTTTGCTTATTTTTTTTTTTATTAATTAAATATTGTTTTTAATTAATTGAGGACATTTTTCTCAAATTGTCTGACGAAGTTCATTTTAAAATAACTCTAATGATAAACCATGAAAAAAAAAATTGCTGAAAATTGCTGATTCAAACATTTATTTATTGTTTTTAAACAGCACATGTTAAGTTATATTGCTTTCTGAAAGAGATTACTGACCATTTGCGAGTCCAATGAAAATAATCTATATGAAAACTGGAAATTATAATTTACCCATAAGGCCCTATGATTTCTGTTTAAGCATTATATTTTTGTGCTAACTAAAGTTAACTGAGCCAAACAATATTCTCTTGTGGGTATTTCAAGCGAATCCAGTGATATTTTGTCTATACAAAATAAAAAAATTAAAAATCCCACTGGTGTCACAATGCAACAAAGCCGACAACACGTACAAAACTCAGAACACCTAGGTTTGCCCAAGGTTACCCCTCCAAATTAATTTGTACCAACAGGTGAATGGAATAGTTTATTCAGACATGCAACTTGATGAGGTGACTTTTTGATGAAAATCTGGGAGGTGAATTGTTTGATTTCAAAGGACTAACACAGCATTAAAGACCAATCAAAGGACCTGTGATGAAAAACTATCAATGGCTTGGCAGACTCAAATTCTACTATACCTCAAAATGGAAGTTGTTCATCACTGATCAGGGAATCAACACTCAACAATGTTAATGGAGGTGAACCTGGGTCAAATAGTAACAATCATTACTGTGTTTGTTTTAAATTGCTTGGAGTACCAGATGGGTGGAGTAGTCTGCTTCAAGATCATTCAGACAGTGTCAAGTAAGTTGTTAATCATAAAACATATTTGACTTTCAAATACCTTTACCTTTTTAGAGATTGTCTAAACTTTCTGGCACTGACTGTATTGCCCTATGTGGTAAACCCCATCCCACAAATATTTAAAAATACTATTTTACCAAAGTTTGATCAGTGGATTTAATTAAATGTGTCAGTTGATGTACTGCTGCTCGATTTTATTGGGAGAAAATAATTTGTTAGAAACACTTTACCTTGCCAATAAACAAATAATAATAACAAATAATACTCAACATTGCTATGCCAATAAACATTACAAAAAACATTGATGGCCACATAAAGTACATCCTGCCATTTTACCTCAAGAGCTACATTCAGATGAAATGCTGCTAAGTAACAGCAAATCACATGAAAACCCCACACAAAGGAGTACAGCAACTTGGCAGAGCTCTGATAACTAATTTTACTGTTGCTACAGACTAGAGAGTACATGAAAAGAGAAATCAACTAAAAAAAAACGTGATACTTTCAACAACTAATTGTGCATTTGGTGGTATATGATCAAGTTTTTCTGGCACTCACAAAAGGAAGCATGAAGTCTTGGGGATATGGACCTGGTAGGTTTGTGAAATGAGCACAACGTCTTAGAGCACTTTCTCACCTGATAGTCCGTTTGCTTAGTCCGACACAGCAAACCCACTTAAGGGATTTTTACACTGAAAATCATTGAGCCCACTGATGACATCTGCCAAGTGCCAAATGCTGCTATTTGCTATTTGTCTTGGTGGATAAATCAATAAGGGTCACCCACCAGACTGGCACTAACATTTGGATGCTTTGGCTATATTGAGTTCTGCTGCACTTCATGATGAAAACTTTATCCATTGTATAAGTGAGTGAGCAAATTTTAAATTAACACACAGTATTAACACACAGTACCAGATTGGGTAACATATTTCTATGAAAAACTAATTCAATATATTAATTATTTTGGCCAGTGAAATTATTCTTGGTGGGTAAATTGTTTTTAGTTTATCAGACCTTGGCAGGTAAGCCAAAGATCTGACACTGCCAGTGATCCTCCTTTTGTGTTCTTACCAAAGCATGAGTTTTGAACACGAAAGCTTGTCGTGGTTTCAGGTGGTAAACACTGCATCGATAGATACATTCCAAAGAAGATGCAGTGCCATCAGATGCTGATACCACCAAAAAAGGCTGGAAGTGAAGCAACGTTATCATAACCTGTTCAAAATAAATATAAAGCTTATATGCAGTCTGACCAGCTGAGCAGAAGAAAAATGTCTATGTATACTGTTCCTGACAACTTATCCCTATACTGTCAAACAATGTGCAGCCTTTACTCCAAATGTTTTTCTCACTTAAAGCGATCTGCTCCAGGGTTCAGTTGGAAGCTCTGACACCAGCTCTGTCAGGCGGATAAGGGAGCGGTTGTTGGTCCGCACCAGAGTTCGATTAGGGCGTTCTCACTCCGACCTTCGTTCTCCCAAACGACCTTTACCCGGGGGGGGTAAACGCTCCAGAGTTTGATTCAACCACTCCAAATGTGGCAGGTGTGAAAGCGCCCTCATAACGCAAATAATGTGCTCCGTGCACAAAAGGTCAGAGAAATATGTTTCTCCACCACAAAACGATTACGTGGAAACACAAATACAAACAGGCAGTAGTTTGACATTGAATAACAAATAAAAATTAGCTTACCTTGCCACCAGGGATTTTGGGCCTCATGAAGAGGTATCACATTGGGTGGCAGGTCACCTGTCGCTGTAACAACACCAGTGTGTGTCAGAGGTAGAAGTAGACAAGGAGACAGTAAAGGACAGAATGCAGAGAAACAAATGAGCAGAAATATTTTAATGTACTTAATGTCATGCCTTAACAATATGATAAATGACGTGAGCTGAACTTGAACAGTACTAAATTCAAGTAATTATTTATGACTATTCATTTGTGCTTTCTTTCAGAGGCCCAAATCTGTCCAGGTAATGCTTTGCAAAGCTAAAAAAAAGGCAAATGTCTGCTTTGCATCAAAAAACAAATCAAGGTTTAATGTCCCCGACAACCTCTGTAGTCTCATTTAGCCACTTGTTAGCAACTGACAAGCTTCAAAATTCACGAGTGGGGTATTGACGTATTTTATGTCGTAGAACAAAACGTGAAAATCTCTTAAGCTTGTCTTAACCACAGACCTTATTTCAGGCATCTAACCAAAAACCCATTCAAAAAACCCATAGACTTCGAGACGAGGGAACCGGAAGTGCAAAAATGCTAACTCATTTCCTGGTTTTAGGACTCATTCCCATAGACATATATACATAGATGCCGCATTGACTGCTTCTGCCCATTGCTACGATACGTAAACGTCGCCGCCATATTGGTCTGGGCAAGACTGGCCTGTATCCTTGAATATAAAACGGCTCATTGAAATCGGTTGAGAAATGTAAACGTTATAGTGCTTTCATCCAGAAAAACCGCAGCTCCCCCGTTTACTTGTATTTGTTTACAGGCCAGTCTTGCCCGGTCCAATATGGCGCCGACGTTTACGTACGATCCACAGGCCAATGCGGCCTGTGTCTATGTCTATGTATATATGTCTATGCTCATTCCTGCAGTACTCTATTCCCTGACTAGCAGGTGTCGTTAGAGAGATGGCAGGACTAAACCATTTAGTGTAAATAGAAAGGGGGGAAATAGAGAAACTGTCTGTATGTTTACTTTTGCCAAAAAAGAAAAGCAAAATAATTTGTTAATTTTGTTAATACACATATTCGAAGTAAAATATTTATATTACTCACAATTTCAATGACTGGTGAATAAAAAGAATGTAACACTATTTACCAATATCTTTGAGGGCCCCTGTCAATCAGTCCTACCCACTTTTATATAGCTACCCACTTCTTTGAGTAGTAGAAAACAGATCCAACGGTGTCAAAAAAGGTATATCGTAAATAAATTGACTTTGGACAAGTGTTTAAATAAATTAGCTTCTATGGAGGAAAAGAAAGGACTATCATATGGTAACATCATGCATTATAGGGATTGGGGAAGCAGGTAAAATGATTGGAATTGGGAGTGCCTTGAAATTCCAGTGGGGAGTTTTTGTTCCAAAACAGAGTGCAGGCTGGAAAGTGACTTTTGAAAGCCAGACATCTCAGCACCAGGCCAAGTAATCGTTGAGTCGCTGGTATCGATCAACAACCTTATCTACCCCCCACAGCTTTATCTCGCCCGGCATACTGTAGACCTGTTGTCATGGTGAGCTCTCCAAAACCTGGCCAGAAACTGTAGGGGAATGCCTCACTGAAAGAAGATTTTCCATTTAGTGAAGTGGATTGCAGGGATATATGCCTCATCATTATTCCCATGCTATATTACACTAAGGCCCCTAAACTCCCAGCGTCCATCCCCAGAGACTGGCCCTAATACCTCCTCCACAGTCCCCTGACCACAATAATAATGGGTAGCATTTTACCACACAGCAGTCTTTCCAGACTCCCAACCCTGCTGAGAATGACTTTCAACACTGCTTTCTAACTCCACCATGGTTTCACAACACAGGCAAGCTCTAATGTACGATCTGTCATGTACAACATGTTTTGCTCAAATGCAAAGCAGATTTTCTGCAGAAAACATGGATTTTATCCCTGCTAAGGCTTTTAAAGAGCCTTATTGCCTCAGCAGGGCTGGGAAATGTTTTCCGTCTCTGTCGCTCTCTTGCTCTCCCTCCCTGTCTTTCTTATATCCAACCAAACTCAGACAGTCGTAAGAGTGTACCGTAATTGGAGATAAACAGCATTTATCATCTCTATTGTCCCCGGATAACCCTTCTGGCCCGTCACAGGTTTATTAGCCCCTTTATTGCGGTAGTGTGAAAGTACAGTACTTGACAAATTCATCTTCCTAGTAATCTTTTATACTGCATTTATAATGATACCCGCTCTTGGAAAATGAACTTTTATTCACACCAGCAATTAAGATCTTGTGCAGTTTGTCTTGGCCACAAGGGAATGAAACAACCTGAGGAATCACTCTACTAATGATGGCCTGTCAACGATGCAGCTGTCTGGAATAAATCGTCAAGATCCCCTCATAAACAGCTATTCCCTGAGCAACCACACACACACACACACACATACTTTTTTGCGTGGCCAAAGTTGTACAGAAGTTTTTGTTTTTCAAGATGAGGGGTACAAATGAGTTGGCCAAACCGTCTTTGCACCTAATTGTTTCATCTCATTTTATTGGAATGACATTTGGGACTCGTTCACACGCAGCGTTTTAGCTTTTGCAGTCAATTAACCAAAGCAGAGACGAATCAGTGTGTTTCCTTGAGATATTTGTTTTCTTCAGTATTTCTCTATAATAACATCCAAATCCCACGGCCGGTAGAACAGGGAGTCCAACAGCCATAAGCCAGGTAATTAATATAATATACATGATTAAGGATGCCCAGTGTGGAATCTCCTGATAACTGTTTCACATAGTGACCATACAGATAGCATCAGTAAGGCTAGCGATGAGTCATACATCATTTTTTATGCATCTTTTTTTACCTCTAAAATCTCAAATGATGGGAGCAGGATTGGAACAGCCGCCTGGAACTGGTGAATATTTGCAATTTTCACTGCAAATGCTCAGAAAAGTGGTTGCCTCCATCTCGGAGGATGCAAGATTATTTAAGACTTAATTTCTCCCACTCAACAATATCATATGTCAACTCCGATGTCATTTACTATCATCAGATCCATTTTGTGATTGTTAACCAAGATCATCCATCTCCTACTCATCTCAGCAGCCTTATTAGTCCTTAATTCAGAAAATTTGAAATGTTTAATATCCCAAGATGGATTGTAATGTAGCTTTGTCAGATTCAATTTCACTGATCATATTTAACCTTCAGCCCGCAACTCACTCACAAGTTTGAAGACTGCATTACCAATATCAATTGTGCTACCTATTTTCCTTTCAATATGAAGGCTGTAATGATTTTTTTTCCCCTTTTGTGGACCGACTGGAAACTTCTGACAAGTCAAGATTCACGAGGTGTATTTTTGAGTGGTTTTCCCCTTTTCTTCTAATATCCATGCCAGGTTTTTACATCTTTAACATGTCTTGGGCCTGTCATGAAGCGAGATTAGTGGGTTAGCGAGCTAACTTTGGCCTTAACCCTGGATTTTCGGTCTCACCAGTCACAACAGTGGCTCACTTTTAAGCAAGGTACATCGCCACGGTAAGTTAGGCTTCACCTGCTCCGGAGCAGGTTATGTTCAGGATATCTCATCCGAAAGCCCTTATAACCTTTTATGGCAAAAATTCCATTTACAAAACCAGATATGAACAAAAACATTACATTCAAATGAATGAATAATGGTAATAAAAATAACTGTACGGGGGATACTATTGAATTAACAGCTCAGCCAGCAGACCCCTTTGCCCTCCGTGATGTTTTATTAAATTAGAGACATAATAAATGTTTTTAGTATTTCCAGCCATTCGCCCACTCCGGCTGTAAAAGAGGGCTTCTATCAAATAACAGGTAGCTTACATTAGTTGACTATACTTGTCAATAATGAATTAAATTGCACTGCATTGAAAGTCTTTCTTAGGATTTCCAAGAGTGACTGGTAGACTGCACCCTGACTCCAGCACAGCCCTGGGGAACACGAGGTGACTTTGTGAATAGAAATCTTTCCACAGCCACAATACTGTATCAATGAAAAGAATGTCCACTGTGCCTTAGTGAAGGGCAGGCCTTATTTACTTGAGCATGCACACCATCTGCAATTTCCCCCCCAGTCCCCTCTAGCCTTGGCAGCAGCAAGTGTGTTACTTTTCACTGTTATGTTTTTGTATTGCTCAAATGTATTCAGTATAGTAGTTTGTTGTTTTTGAGAGGAAACCATAAATGTTAGTAAATGGTAATTCCCACCTTTACAGTCTGCTTAACATGTTGAAATTGTTGGCAGCATTATGTTTGCTTAGTCTACTTTGTTGCTTTGTTGTTTTGTTTTTCTACTTTTTTGTTTCTACTTTTTTGTTTGTTTCTACTAGTTGTGTGTTTATCAGTGACCTTGCGGTGAGGTCAATAACAGGGTAGGCACAGCTTTATGAAGGCCAGATTTTACTCATGGTAAACTTCACGCACGCACACACCGGTCGTTATCAAGCAACTTCTCATCAGCGATGACACAGGAATCACATACAAGAGTGGCATACAAAACAACTGCTTCTGAAATGTAACTAAGCACCAGTAGCTGATGTTACTGAGCAGCATCAGTAATAGATTACAATGCAACCATCTTTATCCTTAATTATGGCACAGCAACCAATTATCTTTCTACTTGCGTTCAGTCAGCAACAATTAAAACACACAGGTGGTCAATTCAATATGAAGCCAAACGTACACTGTGTACAAATGTACACTGACTTACACTATATGGCCAAGTCAGTGGACACCTGACCATCACACCTATATGAGCTTGCTGGACATCCCATTCTAAAACCATGGGCATTAATATGGAGTGGGACCCCCTTTGTGGCTATAACGGCTGCCACTCTTCTGGGAAGGCTTTCCACAAGCTTTTGGAGTGTGTCTGTGGGAATTTGTGCCCATTCAGCCAAAAGAGCATTTGTGAGGTCAGGCAGTGATGTTGGACGAGAAGGCCTGGCTCGCAATCGGCGTTCTACTTCCTCCCAAAGGTTCAGTGGGGTTGAGGTCAGGGCTCTGTGCAGGCCAATCCAGTTCCTCCACACCAAACTGGTCTAACCATGTCTTTATGGACCTCGCTTGGTGCACAGGGGCTCAGTCATGCTGGAACAGCAAAGGGCCTTCCCCAAACTGTTGCCACAAAGTTGGAAGCGCCCAATTGGCTAAAATGTCTTGGTATCCTGTAGCATTAAGATTACCCTTCACTGGAACTAAGGGGCCAAGCCCAAACCCTGAAGAACACCTGAACTCAATAACTAGTAGTAAAATCAGAGCGAGTTCATAACAGTGCAGTGCAGTACGTGGGGAGGAACTCTGAATGGTGATCCCTTATTTTGTCAGTTTCTGTCAGTTCAGCTGTAACTGCATGCACGAATCCTCCAACGATTATGACAAGGAAGCATTACACATAGTGTGCTTTTAAATCGCTGTCATCTGGAATGTAAATAATCATGTATATTCTCTAGTTTACAGGTTAGAGAGGCGGGCTCTAGTGGTTGTACTGTAGGTGACATCCAATACAATGGTGTTTATACAGGGGGGGGGTAATGGATTAAACATAATGGGATAACAGTAATCTGACAACAGTGCGGTTCATCCAATACTAGTAACCAGGTTATACCTACAATAACCATCTCTTGGTACCCTCTAGTTTCTGAACTGTTGAGCAAGGCGTTTAAACCAGCAGGGTCGAATTAGCTTATTGATGTTCAGTGTGGAAATTATTGAATGAAATGAAATGTGTTAGTCGAAGTGTACGTGCAGCGCCAGTGTGGAGGGATGAATTTACTGTTGAGATGTGGGTCAACTCCTTTTCCTCCATAGATCCAAGACATTTCTATGTTGGTGCTCAGCCTAGTTTAATAGCACAGGGGAGAGTTACACCAAATCCTGTGTATTTGTAAATGCCAACACACAGTACAGTAAAGCCATTGTTTAGTGATTATAGCTGCCATTTGAGCAAGTTTACTACATGTACGAGATGGTTGCATTGAACACGATGTACTTTTAAGCCTGCTGTCAACTGGAAATAAAAATAATCATCCATTACGAGATGGATGGATTAAATGCAAGGAGATAACAGTATCTCACCACTGATCACTGGCAGGATTTACTCTGAAAACAACAGGAAGATGAAAAAGAAGCTATTACCACACACCTTCAAATGATTGTTGATAAAAATGACGTTCTGGACGGTGCACTGGAATCATTTAACTTCAAATTTCAGATGGATTTTGCAAGCTGAAAAAAAGTAGCAGTCAGATTTCTGAGTTTGAGTAATACGGTGGATTATGTTACTGAACCTTTTTAGTGGCAGGCAATGAGCATCCTGTTATGGATTGCGTTTTGAGAGCAACCTTGCCAAACGAGGGTATGGATTTGCATAAGCAGTCAATGTTTTCACTCGGTACAGTATATCGGTGATATTAAAAACTGTCACGTACTGTAGGTATTGTAGAAAAACTGTACAGAAACCAAAGCCAACGGGGTTGCCTGGGTCTTGGGGGTTTGCTATAAGTAGAGTCATAGGTTAAGCCTGCGCAGGGCTTAAAGAAACCCATTTCTCTTATCTCCCTTGGTCGTGAACCATGAGCAATAACATTATCAAGGGTCTGTTGTTACCAGGGTTGGGGTAGAGAGGAGCAGAATTACAGGCGGGGGAGAGGAGGTTTCAAACACTACACGTCTCGGGGATGTGTCCAATCGTGCCTCTAATCTGGTTATTGTGCGAGCCCCCTTATCAGCCGTCGCTGCTGTGAATAGAACAAAGAATAATATCGGGCGATCCATAAATCATAACTTCAAACACTGTGGTAGGTCACCGTTTTATGTGTCCTCCTGGTTACAGCTTTCCCCCTGCTGACTCTCTTTTGCCTCACACTAATGCTTCACTGTGTAATTGAAAAAGGGCCCAGACAAAGACCGGTATTGAGTTGTTTGGTGCTATGTGTTGATTTGTATGTTTGCAGGTAGCACCAATGACTGAGTATTTGTTCGCTGCCCTCGTGCGCAGGGTTGTTCATTATTGTTTGGTCAATGCTCACACAACAATGGCTCATTGATTTGCCTTGCATGCATGTGCCTTCGGACACGTGGGTTGTGTGTGTGTGTGTGTGTGTGTGTGTGTGTGTATTCTCATGGTCGTGATATCAGAACGCTTCAAAAAAAAAAAAATACAATGTGTTGTAAAAAATATGCGTGTTTCACTAGAATGGCTAATAAAAAAAACGCAGTCTCACAAAATGACCTCCGAAATGCAGATGATGTGTTGTGGACATGAACAAGGTAAGCATGAAAGGACTGACAGTGATTGTGTGACGATAGCACAAACTGATGGCTACATGGCCCTCCAAACGGAGATTTTTCAGGGGCACACTACAAACCGAGGGTTAGGAGAAATCTCCCAGAATGACCTGCGAATCAACTGGAAGATCATGGCGAACGCTACACTACCATCCAAAGTGACCACAGATGTAGTATTTTCTTCATTAATAAAGATTTAAAAAATATTCTAACCGTGGTATTATCTTAGTTTAATGTCGTTTCAATGTATTATAGACCTTTTCTTTATAACAAGCATAACAAAAAATCGCTAGTATGCCGATGTCTCTACCTCGCTAGTTAACGATACAACATCGTTTATAGGCTGATTTGTGCATGACAGTCCCTGCATTTTGACATATTTCCATGTTGCATTTCCCCCCTTTAATGGCATATGACGCCGAAATATAACTAAAGTCCAGCAGCGAAGTTGCTGCACTTGTTACGGCTCCTCTAATATCAGTGCAGACTGGCAGGGTAACGTTAGGAGCACGGCTTGCTAGCCTACAGAGCACCGCTAACGCTATTCTGTCATGAAGTGGCCCGGTAATGAAGCAGTGGTCTTTTTTATTTGATGACTTGTTTGATCGATTGGTAGCGTGAAATGTATAAATTGTGAATGAATCGCGAGCGTCCATGCTTTTCTATCTCCATCAGATGAATGTCACTGTGATAATACCATTATTGCCATAGTAATGTCCGATAACAAACTTGTCGCGTCTGTTTACGTAAACGTCATCGATGACGTATCAGGGTCTTGAAGGGTTGTCCCATTTCATAGGGAGAGATTTCAACCACTACCCCTTGTGACTCTGTTCCGAGGGCCAAGCCCGTAGGCTAGGGTGACCAGACGTCCCCGTTTTCCGGGGACAGTCCCCGTTTTTGGTGGCCTGTCCCCGGCTGGAGCTGTCCCCGGAAATGTCCCCGTTTTTAACTGTGCGTTTAAAAACAGACGGTAAAGTGAAATAATATTTTACGTGGCAAGAAAGACGGGGCAGCAGAGCCTACCGGTTGGTACCCAATTTTTACAAAGTCGGCCTGCACCATAGTCTCCCGGAACGTCCCTACTCCAGAGTCTCCTGGAAATGAGCCCAATCTCCCTGACTCCCGGAAAGGAGTTAATCTCCCGACCAAAAACAAACAAAAAAACAACGCACGAGTTACGCACTTCGGCACAACAACAGCGCGGAATGTGATGTTCGGTGATGTGATTTCGGGATTTAGCGAGCCAAATGGAACACGGAGAAAATGCTCTACACAGTTATCATCAGACCACTCACGAACATATCCATGTCTTAAGGCAGTAAAAAATAAGCCGACTATGGCACACTGCACTGTGTGCAATTCTAGCTTTTCAGTCGCGGGCAGAGGTTTAATTCAGAAATGATCTCCGTCCATAAAAACGCATATCACATTACCATTCACCTACACTGGGCATGTGAGTGCCGGTGTAAACAGGAAGCAGATTGTCTGCTCTGCTTAGTTGCTTATCGTTATGAAGAACAGCAATGGCAAAAAGCAGAGATGTCTTTGTTTGGACGGACGACGAGGTGGAACTGTTACTGAAAGTAACAAACGATTATAAGGCGGTAAATATTGTTATTTGTCACAAAGTACTTGGCAATTAAATATTTACAGTGGAGCACCTTATATATAGTATTATTTAATAATTAATTTAAGAAAGTGTGTGGGTGCCCCCCCAACCGGTCAGCTACCACCACAAATAGAATCTAATTCTGTGGGAAACACTGTGTACACTATGTGTTGTTGAAGTTATCTGATTCATCAAATGTCTTAAATAAATAATAAATAAACAATAATTATTATGAGGTGAGTCATTTTCCCCCGCTGCACCGCTACACCGGATCTTAGGGTTCCCCCACCTGCCAAATCCCACTTTAACCCCTGGGTATGTGTGATATGATTAGATTACCAGGCTATAGGCTGCTGTTTTCTTTATGCAGGGAACAACAGCACGTTAGGGAGGCTAAATGTAGGGAGAGCACTTAGGACATCGGTCAATTCTTTGATACTGGACAGGATAGTATGCGGGACCGCGTTACTAAGGAAGGTTGGTTTAGAGTTCAGTCAAGCTTCAGTTAAATTAATAGACATAAGGGGAAATAATAATCTACTCATTATAAAATGAATGATTAGAATAGTGGTGTAGTTTTCTTGTGATTGCAGTATTGACGGTGGAAGATGGTGAAAAGAAGAGGGTGATGCACTAAAGACACAGTAGGCTGTGTGAGAGAGACCAGGAAGCCAGGGTAACCAGAAGAAGAACACGTGAGTATTAGGCCTGGTTGGTTTAAAGTTCAGTCAAGGTTCTTTTAAGTTAATAGGCATAAAGGGGAAACAATAGCCGTTATGGATTATAAAATTAAAGTGCACTGACAACAAAATGGCTGCTAACATGGATGGTAGGCATATAATATATTAGTTATAAGTAATTCTTATTTTTGTAGTGTCATCAGTATCAAACATCAGGAACAGAGAGATTTCATCAGTCACACAGAGAATGAGTAAGTGATTTGTGTCTTATGATCCCCTAATCAGGAGTAATTGAGGTAATGATAAGAATATTGGAGTAGTTCTCTCATAATTGTGATTGCAGCCTCCCTGAAACCTTGCCCAAATCTGACAGTGTCTGACAGTACAACAGTGGTCAAAATATATGTGTGGCAAGTTGCCACTGTACCGGGGTTCGTGACAGACAGAGACACGTAGGCATGAGGAGAGTCAAGTGGCCAGCAGGGCCGTTTTATTAACGCCAACCATAAACCTGGCCCGGTGTTGACGGCAGTTGATTGCGCCGTCTCCCTCCGCTGACGCACCTCAGTCCTCCCCGGCGGGTCAGCCGCGGAACCCCAAAGCCGGCCAGCCTGCCAGGCTTCCAGGGGCATCCCGCCCCAACCCCGACTGTCACCAGCTCTTGCAGGCGGCTCCCGACTGCACCCCCGGGGACCTCCGTCGGTCGTCGCACGCTCTCCCCCTCCGACTCCAGCCGCGGACCCCGCTCAGACGCTGCTGCTGGCTCGCTCTCCCTGCTCCGCACACAGCCGACCGGATCCTCCATCCCTGTCGGCTCCATTCTCTCCGCCAGCCTCTCACACTGGCGCACTCTCACACACATCCACTCGCACAGGTTAAAAAGGCCCGGCTGCAATCAGCTTTAATTGGCCGCAGCCGCTGAGTCCAGCCGAAGCCTATCCCCCCCTCCCTCCCCAGTCCGCCACAACATGAAACCGGAATTGTCCCCCTTTTTTATTTCATAGATAATAACATTGCATATTTAAATGATATATTGACCGCCTAACTGGAAATGTCCCCGGTTTTCATTTCAGAAATCTGGTCACCTTACCGTAGGGGGTCGTAGGGGTGAAAATGAGAAATGGGATTCGGCCTTGGTTTGCTTACACTTGTATTATAGCCATTGTCTCCAACCAGCCAAGCCGGACTTCAGCCCTAACAGGCTCTAGTTTTCACATGATTTCCGGCAAAATCCACATGAATCCTTCTTACACATCCAATTTACGTTGAATGAACCATCCACCTTTTCATCAGTCATTTAATATCATTTCCGGTGCATAACAGAACGTGGCATTTCAGTCTCAAGCCATCGGAGATATTGGGTTTTAAATTTGTCCAAGGATTTTTAGTCCTGTTATTACAGGACGGTATGTTCAAGTACAGCTTTTATGATATCTGATTCAGGGGAAGAAGGTGAATAATAGAATGACATTCATATCAAATTTATTGTGGTGGCCAAGGAAAGGCCCAGTTCAAATATCCTTTGCATCTGTGTCTTGTCTGTTTAAAAAAAAAAAAAAAGACAGTACTTTCACATACATGGAGACAACAAATTGTACTCAGCCTTCCAATTTTACTGTCTAGCACTCTCCACTCCTTTTTATGCCCATCAATACATCGGCCAAGGGTTAGACGATGAGCTTTTCAAATTCAATTCCGGGAGAACATCTTTACGAATGAAAATCATTTTTTGATCCATCCGCAAAAAAACGTCCTTCACCAACATCATAATGGTCATTATTTTCTATGGTCAAAAGAAAGGTAACATACTAGATAAGCCTCTATTGACATTTAACACCCCCAAAAAAGGATTTCTTGACAAGTTGCACACCAGAGAAACATCAGAGAAATTCAAACTGGAATTACAAAGACACATTTTTTTCACACAATTTCTTATGACCGAGGAACCTCAAATAAGAGTACTTGCTGCAAAGGATCAAAACTGAGCTTCAAACAATCAAAACTTATTTCAACCTTTCAAAACTGAAAAAAAAAACTTTCGAGATGTGACGTGGATTTTAATCCATAATAAACAAGGTTCATGTACTCCTGGGTACTTTTAAAAGTAATTAGTTACAGTACTTCATTACTTACCTTGAAAAGTTACTTTATACATTACAAAATTTCCCTTCATTGAAAGTAATTCGTCAGAGGACTTTTGTATTACCCACTTCAAAAACATACCATAGCAATGTGGCTTGTGTGTTGTTCTTCATTCTTGTCTTGAAGCATACTTACATATAGCATTGTTGTTTGCATGAGATGCCGTGGGGTTTTCACTGTTTTCTACTTTTGTAACTTGCAGTGAAACAATAAAGTAGCCCTGTAACCCTGCCCCGGGTACTGAGGGAGAGGACCGAGAGATGCATTACCACATGCCTGTGAGAAGCAGCCTGAAAGGGCTGAGAGACTATTATTGATTATTGATTATTATTGATTAACTGATGGACAAAAAGAAGAATCGCTGGTTTTTCTAGCTTTCAGTTGGTTTTTATTTTTGTGACAATAACAAATTAAATAAATTATCTTGACAAACTAGAACGGTTGTTGGGCGATCACTGACTGTGTGTGTGTGTTTGTGTCCAGTACTGTGCAAAAGTCTTAGGCACATGTAAAAAGAAAATCCGTAAAGCGAAGATGCTTTCAAAAATAATGAAATGAAAAGTTTCTAAATATCAACAAATTTACTATAAAGTGCAGTAATGAAAAACTCTAATGCAGAAAACCAAGAAAATAAACATCCAAGACCAAATTTAGATAATAAAATCTACTTTTTCACAGTGCTGTATATCTTTAAGTATGATCTGCCCAACTTCTCGCTTGAGTGACATGTGAGTGTCCGGTGAGGAATCATATTTCCGTGTTACTGAGTACAGACAAGGTGTTCAAATCGCTATTCCTGTCAGGTATGCACCAGTGAATTGTTCATCAGTTCACCACCTATTTTCCTATGAGGTTTCCTTTTTTTCATTTTCCTTCTTTACTCAAAAGCTGGGTTTGAAAGGGAAGCTTTGGTGTAAGCAGAAAGGCCACTGGGGAGCAAATCCCATCGGACACTCAGAAAAAGAACAGCTTCAAAAGGGCCTGCAATACCAGCGTGAATTGTATAAGGGAGAAAAATGCAATGATTAAAAGTGAAATGTTTGTTTGAAGATAATGTTATTTTGGAAAACCTCTCTTAAGAGGATTTCGAACTTGAAAAAGAGACAACAAGAGGAAGAAATAGAGTGAAAGTGGGAAAGCGACTCAGAACTATTTCCCACAGTTATGTAGACGTGTTCAAAATCGGTAACATAACATCTGAAAAGTGTTGCTATTCATCCGCAATCTCCAGCTCAAAACTCGAGACGACGTACACCCCAGAAGCTGGTGATGCGTGATTGAAGTGAAACCCTCTCTCTGAAATTAAGTCCAAAAGGGGGAAAACTTGGGTTAAGAGAGAGAGCCGATCCGAACCGCCACAGATCTGTCTTTGAATGGAGACAAGACATCTATTTAGCCTGAACCACCACAACAGGTGTACATTAGTATTCAGCTGAGGGGCTGCAATGAGACTGACTGCATGGGTCAAGTCAGCACCACATCTGGGCTCGGTCGCCTCTCGCTTTAACCCAAAGCTCATTATGTGAAATTGCAGGGACGGGGCAGCGGCGGTGGGGGGACTATATTTAAAAAAAAAAAAAAACAACAAACTGCAGGGAAGGGAAGAAGGATCGTGCCGCGGGTTCTAGCTTTTCTCTGGCACCGGTCCCTAAGCAGCTTGACTTGAAATTCACGTGTGCGGTGTTTTTGCAGGGGGAACATCAAGCTGTTTTGGGTTTTGATAAAGGAGGCTTGCTCATTGGTAAATTGATTAATTAACTGTGATGGACAGGCAATGAAGGCGGGGGCATCCAGCCGTGGACGCGACAATAAGCAGGGTAACGTTGAGCTCTCCCAGAGTGGTCCGCTCACCGTCCCCTTTCGGACTCTTTCAACTGCATGACTTTGCACGAGTAACAGCTAATTGAATATGAATGGCGACACAATGGTATTTGATTGTTTTGTTTTTCCTTCGGTGGAGAGATTACCACCACACCGCCACACCCAGGAAATAAAAACGAGCGTCTGTCTTGCCAGATTATCATTTCTCCTTTTGACGCCGCCATGCGCAACTTCTTTAATCTCATGAATTCAGGATTAGTTTCACATTTCGGTGCGATGCTCCAATTTGGTTTGTGCAAGGAAGGTCATTTGCGCTGGCAGAGGGGCTTTTGTTTGCTCCAGTAGGTGAAGACAATAGACATAATAAAGTTGGAATCAGCTTTGTTATTTTTCCTTGAAGCTTGACTGAGTCCCGGTATTTGTCGGAAAGGCACCCATTGTCGGCGGGGGCAGGTAGGGTGCGCAGGCAGATGGCAACGGCGGAGGGATGATGAAGAGTTTACTCCCATTCAGTCGGTATGAAGTAAATGGAAGAAATGAAAAGCCTATAATAGGAGTGGAGTGGTGAATTACTGTCCTGTCTGGCTCCCAGGCAACAGCTTTATCTTCACAGCAATTTACAGTAATCCAGTGTGGCTGTGAGGGCCTGCCTTAGGTCCCTTTAGCTGCTCAACACAATGACATGTAAGTATGCTGCCTTGGAAAAAAAAAAAAAAAAAAATCTGGAACGTGGCCTAATCATCACTTTAAGTCACATATTTATACATTTAGATAGCACCTATAACTCAATTGAAGGGCACTGTGCACTCTTCCAGTGTGGCCAATGTGCATATGTCATAGATAATAGTCTGCCTGCAATATAAAAAGAACAAAAAACAGGAAGAAGGAATTGTTTCAGGAGGAATGATTTAAGTTTTGCCCTTCAAAATCCTGGCAGCGTCTCCTGGTACTCTTAGGTGTTCCGTTTTTTTTTTTACAGCGTGGGTAAAATGGCTCCGAGCATTTTTGAACGCAACACGATGAATCATATTTTGTTGTGCTCAGTACAGTATTGATGTTTCTCCTTATAGGCCCAAGGTGTACCTACTTGTCAATGTTACTGTCCACACCTCATATCCACTGATCAATCCTAAGTGAGCCTCTGCTGAAGTAGCCATTGATTTTGATTGAATTTCCAGCATAAGAGTCTTTCTTTTCGATTCTTATCCCAATCAATTCTGCTGGGTGTTGCCATTGATCTGATAAACATGAGGGGCACTGGCAGCAGAGTTTTGCCAAGTTGAAATTGAATCAGAAGTGAGTGGAGAATATCCATAAGTATTGAGTGACTGCTGAAGCAAGTCAGTAAATTATTCCTGGATGCGGTAGTTCCTGAAAGATAGGACGAAAGTGGGGCACCTCCAAACCGGCCACCCCACTGGCTCCCTGTATGTTTGCGTGACTCTTATTTTCTATAATGCTGCTGTGTGGTCAGAAATGAAGTTAAAACAAGGTCAAACGTCCAGGATCGCCGCTGTATTCAGCTAAGCGCGGAGGATGCAGAAAAGTCCAGATGTAGTACTTTCTGTAAATGCCGCATGAGGGGAATGGCACAACAGGCTCAGCACAGCTAACACTGTCAACAAACTCACATTTTCATTGAAGTCACTAAGAAGATTCTCTCTCTCTCTCTCTTGCTCCCAGCAAGCATTCTGAGGATCTATTTCTTATTATAATTCACCCCAGAAATCATGTTGGGCCAGCGTGCTCCTGCAGCTCCAGACTCTATTAAATGCCTCATTCAATTTTGTAATATAGTTTTTATTTGACATTAAGGGCTTTACAAAAAGGCAGTGGAATTATTAGTAAAAAAAAAAAAGAAAAGAAAACATCCGCCCACAAGAATGCTATTATACATTCTGACTCTTTCCTTTCCTACAGGTTTCCAATTTGTCTTTTCCACAACTCACCCTCCTGTAAAACTCACTCATGCAATTTGATCACTCGTGCATCTTCAACTCTCAAGTAGCTTTGAAGGATGCTTATTAAAATTAAGCATTTATTTCATTATAATTAAAGTGTTGTTAAACCGAATTGATGAAATGAACTGATGAATTGATGATTACGTCTGATGAACAAACAACCAATCAAACTGCCATCAGCGTTGCAAACACATGCAATGGAAGACTGTCTATCCTATTTGCGGCGCTTCCACTGAAACCAGTATATAATGTGTACATAAAAATACCCTGAAAACACCGTAAAAACAAGTTGAAAGTGAACATCAAAAAAAAAAAAAAAGTCTCTAACGGGTATTAACACTGACAAGAAGTAACCCTGGGGACTCTCTCTGAACTCAGCCCCCAGCCGGAATATAATTATAACAAGTCTAAACAGCTACAGAGGTTCGTTGTAGAGTTTTAACAGGCGTACATTCTTCATCTGTTCTCTCAACACTGAGCGTTTACAGCACAAAGGGAACAACAAGGTGGCGTGCAGCATGTTGTCCCTTGTTGTCTTCTGTGCGGAGTCTGGCGACAGCTTGACGCTTTTCTCCGTCTCGTTTCTGTAATCTGTGCCGGTGGGGGACTCTCGTCTGGGGCGCGGCGGTGAGGGTGCAACTCAACAGTGTCTGAAATGTCTTCTTCCCCCGTTTATCTGTTGCTGGGTAGGAGAAGGAAGCGGTTTTGGTTTTGAGGTTTTGATCAACTCCCGCAGCTAGCAACTCGTGTTGGTGATCGAGATGCGTAACTTGAAGGTCCAAATCTTGGTCTCCGAGGGATGCAAGGTTGTGTTCACGTTGTTGTAAAGTTGGAGTTCTATCCGATTCAGATAGTTATGAAGCCATGACCTGGGGTTAAGAGGTTAACAAGTCTTGACTTGGGGGTAAGAGGTTAACAAGTCTTGGTGATTTCTGTCTTCTTATGATTCTGACCAGAAGAATGCAGGCACTCTCAACACTGCAACCCTGTTTAAAGGCTTTTAGAGTACGCTCTTGAACTGGTTGGTTTTGATCTGATTTGATTTTGGTTTTGATTTTTCACAAGGCATCTTAGGCATTGCACCACCAGTGGTCCGACCGACCACAATACGCTGACTTGCAGAATTTTAGCAGCAAACAGTTGGCGGACAGGTGAAGCCCACTCTCTCAGCGAGCTGGTAGAGCTAACCTGAGCTCTGAAACACTGAAAGAGGGACTCGTTCAACAGCTCTCTGATCGGTTAAGTGAGACCCCAAATTAAACAAGTGTGGTTCAAAGCAAATAGTGAAAATAGTTAGGTTTGATTGCATTGCATGCAATCGTAAAATATGGCTATCTGCAAACATGCTGACAACAAATACAAGACACATTTCAAGCCTCTCTCCCTCGGGCAGCATCAGATGACCCTCCAAACATCCTCCTGCTGCTTCTGAATTTGTAGTCGGCATGTACAGCATTTATTTGTGTTTGCTTCACAGTATGGTCAAAATTGTACAATTTGAGTATATTTTTTTTCATTTTCTGGACTGAAGTGGCTTCCATTCTCTCTCTTTGTATTTTGTAACTATGGCTTATTGAAAGCAATTTTCTCTCCTGGAGCTGTCAATGTTTTTAGCTAGGATCCAGCCGTTGCTTTCTTGGCATCATTGAACACTACATCATGGATGGCAGACTGGATGTTGAAGAGAAGGGGAAATGTACATTTAGAACGAGTGCCAGTGATTCGTAGGATCATGTTTTTAGTTAGTTAGGAGCAATGCAACTGTCACCTCCATCTCAAGTTTTTTTTTCCTATTGCTTATTTGCTCCTTGCACCCCCACCCCCCCAAACTCTTCACCTCATATCAACAAACTAATCGATTTCCCATGAACCAACAGAATTTTCTTACAGATATGTGTGAAATTTCCAAGATATTTTAACATGCAGTATTTTCCTGGCTGTGATTTTTTTCTCCATCTCAATCTGACAAATAACTTATGCCAAAATGTTCTCTTCTTAGAATACATGTATCGATAGGAAGAGAGCAATCTGGCTTGCAACACTGAAAAGGAGTGGGTTATACTGAGCGATCCAAAAGGCCACGTCTAGTCATCACAGCTTGTTAGTTTGATGAAAAAATTGCAGGCTACCCACCTCAAGTGGCATAGTTCATGTTTCACAGTGGTAAAACAGTAGTTTGCGGGTCTGATTCCAGCATGAACAGGCTTTCTTGGTTGTTAAACTGACAGTGGACAGAGCAGCAATGTGTCTACAGAAACCTTTTATTTAGCGTAATTATCTTTATCTTAGTTTCCACTACTTCCGTGCAGTGACATGAGGCCGACGGAAGGGAAGCGGAAGTGTGACGGGAGGGGGTCAAACGAGTTAAATCAGAGGAGCAAAATGCCTCCGCAGCCATTTCCTTGCTATCTTGGTTATTTTCCTGTTGAATAAAACAACAGCAATGTAAATCAATTCCAATTTTTTCTTCCCCTTTAAATGTCAATGTTCCAAATTACGTGTATGAGTGACAGTGTGATTATCTTTTACACTTCATATTCCAGCTGCCCGTCTTTCCAGCATTTTGCAAGTTTTTTAGTGGTGATTAGGCAGTGAGAATTATCAGAATATATAGCCATAAGATAAAATGAAAATGTCGGGAATGCTGCAGCTCATTAACAGTATTCTTCAGGGGGAACATGCTTTGATTAGATTGTTCATTCCTTCAAGGCAAACACAGTTGAACAAAGGGGTTTCTAGTGTGTCTAAGAAGCTGGGAATTTCACAGTCTTCTATTTTCCACATGGATACAGCTTGCTGTTCTTTTTAAGCATTATTACCATAGAAGCCTCAACAGGATTTTATATTTTAACCACTTTATAATGCATAAACCAATTGCATTTGAACTCTAGTAACACTAAATTGTTGAAACAATCTTGATAATTGCAATTATGCTTTGACTTAAAAAAAAAAGCTCCTCGTTAAACAATGGAGAGCCCGGGCGAGATCAGCATTGGGCTCGTGAATGGCAAGGGAAAACATCGTTACAGATCTGACATCCTATGATTTGACAAATTAAATATGAATGTGTTCAAATGATGAATAATTGATTGGGTTGGGGTTGTAATCAAGATTTACCGGGCTGTGATTGGACGAAAAATAATTTTACAATCTGTTTACAGACTTACGGAACGTAATTGGAAAGCACTGATGACCCAACAATGAGGAAATAATAACAGGCAGGTGTTGTGACAGTGTAAATTGTCAAATTGCGTTCGTCGTAATAAATGCACGGCGAATTCACAATTAAGAGCCTGATGGACGCCGAGCCAGGCAAAAGGTTATTAGCTATGGGGTTGTTGGGTAATACAGACTTCAACGTTATGCTGTTCAATTATCTTTGCATTGGTGGTTAATTGATGTCATGCAGAAGAAAACAATAACATGGATGCATAGAACGGCAGCCAGATTTGATAAGAGATCCGTTCCCCTCTTGCAGCCTTTCTGTGACCGGCTTAAAACTTTGTCGAGTTGAGCTGGCCTGATTGTAATTCATCAGAATGTCTGCCCGCCCGCCCGCCCGGGCTAATCTTGCGTTTTCTTCACCCCTTTTCTTCTCCGGCGGGGTAATTCCATTTGGGAAGAGCGCGCCGTTGAAGAAAATCCTCACCCACTAGCCAGTGAGCGACCAGGAGGATGGTGATGGATACCTGAGCCATAAATACTAAATGATAGGTAATTAGAGATACTTGAGGAATATTACCTTTGGCTGGCACACCTGAGGAGAAATCCAGGCCGCTGTCCATTAGACTGGAGAGAGAGAGAAAGATTGAGCGAGAGAGAGAGAGAGGGTGAGGGAGAAAATCAGGGAGCAATTATCAAACCAAGAGCAGAGGACAGGCGTGAGTGATGGCTGCTCCCTGATTCAGTCATTCGCGCTGAGAATCTGACATTTGATTAAGTCTGACCTAGATATCACAGACAAGGAGTCACGGCTCTTCACACACTCTTTAGCAGAGAGTCAAGACTGTTTTTCGAGTTTTTGCATTAAGATCCAATAAGTCCATTGTGGTCGTCCAGACAGGAAGCGGCTGTCTCTCCTGTCAGCGTGCTCATCATCAACACAAGATTCAAACAAACATGCCAATTTCAACATATCACATTCAAAGGAGATTAAAGGCAGATGTGTAGCGTCACATCGTGATTGGGCTATATTATCTTCACGTCGTGGCACAGAGGATTGTGGGTAATTTTTGACTTTACTCATGTTTTGTTTCTCTATAGGAATTTGCCAAGGGACATAGTACAAAATCATAGTATAAAATCTGGCATTTTCAGCATTTTTGGTATGTTGGACAGAGATTTGCATTGTAAGCTACTTTCATTTCAGCATGCTGAGACAGCCTGCTGATGTACAGGTACTACACACAGTTCAAAAGAGATATGTGTATTAACATAGGGAGCCGGAGTCAGACAAGCCCTTATATCTCCACCAAAGATTATCCCCGTCTCAGAGGCAGCTCTGTCTGGAAAAACCCAGGTAACAAATCACATGCAGACCCTCGGGAGCACGGCCATTGACTTTTCGAGGTGTCTCGCAGATATAACCTTGACATTAATGGGAGGTTTTCACATTCCCAATTCTTATGGGACTCACAATAATCTGTTATAGAGGTGCCTGTGTCCACCCCCCCTGGGCCCCTTCTGAAGTTTGAACCCTAGAAATAACCTTGTCTGGGTGGGTTAGGAGGATGCAGCAGTCCATCCTTCTCGCTATCCTCTCGGTGTTTACCAAACCCTCTCCACCCTTCACAGAGCCCACATTTGCCAACCCCGCCCCCCCAGAGAGCAACACACCAATTACTCCATGTGTATCTTGATTGAATAATAGGACTTTTAATTGTCTTGTCTTTCACAATTACGTCAAAGCCATAACCTTTAATTAAGTGTCTGATGATTTTTTTCCCTCCTTTTTTTGTTTGAGTGGATGAAAGTAATTACTGTCACCTTGCAAAGTATGAGAAGTAATTAATCCTTTTTGATTTTACCAAATCCCCCCTTTTTTTTTTTTTGGTCATTTGTTGGCCTATTAATCCTCAACAGATTATGAAGCGTTTTAATTACAGAAAATGAAAGCACATACTATTGTTTGTGCAGCGCCAGCAACACCGTATCTGGTCTTTGTCATAAAAAAACATGTACCACTTAATAGAAACTCAGCTGAGGGAGGGCCTGGGTGAACACCGTGCTGGCGAGCCTGTGGGTTTAAAGCTACACTGGACTCTTAGGTTAGGCTCTTAGGCTGTTTTATCAGCCACAACATGGGGCTGCAATAGCGGAGAGTGTCCTACCCCCCTAATTCAGACTGTAGATTCAGCCTATTTAGCCAAATGAAACCAAACGATGTTGGGTATGGACACTTCCTCCAACGTTAGAGCTTTTCTCCCTCTCTCGTTCCTTTGGTATTAAGCGATCACTTCAAACTTTTACCTTACCTTTTACCTTTGGAGGCACCGACGTGGCCGGCTTTAAATCCGACTCCTGACCTTTGTCTCGTCTCGTCCTCTCTCTCCTCCGTCTTTCTTGTCACTCTAATGTCACAGAAATGGCATAAAAAATAATTCTTAAACAAAACCCAATACAGTATTGCGATAGGAGCTTGATGTGTTTGGGCACACGGACTGTATGCTGGACGGGGTGCAGTGTGTGTCCTCTTTCAACACCATTTATCAGACAAGGCCAGGTGGGTTGTGGACCCAGAATGTGGGCCATTGTTTTGGGCCATAGAAAACCTTGGATGTCTGGGGGATCCCACCCCCAGCCCCGGGAGCTCTGCGCGCCTGCTTTATGAAGGCTCCAGCCCAAACCCAAACGTGCACATTGTGCAGGACTGAAAGGACACTGTAATCCATCCCGATACGTGCCAGCACCCCCCTCTCTAACCTCTATTCATCCCTCACCATCCGGCGTGTGTTGCATCTCCCCAGAGTGCCTTTAACACCGCGCTGCTCCGCCGAAGTTAAAACATGACGGAGAACTGTCATCATCTACTTCTACGGCCAAAACATGTGAATCCCAGCATGCAATGGGTTTGTTATCTCACTCAGGGAGCATACAGACCACTCTAAATCAGTCTCTCTCTCTCTCTCTCTCTCTCTGTGTGTGTGTGTGGAGGATGCTGCTTTTTATCATTTCATGTGTGTGCCGCTTGCAAAAATAGAATACAAGCGCTGAGGATCGCCTATAAGCCTGCAGTCTTGGCCTAAATAAATACAGTCATCGAGATTGAGATTCAGGTCCTGCCGCCCCGACCAACAGTTGGCCGCTCTCCCATAAAAACGCGAGTCGTATATGTGTAGTGTTTTTGGCCCCTGTGTTTTTTTTTTGTCATTCGCTTCCCCTCCCTGTCACTTCTGCCGCCTGCCTTTCTCTGTGATGAATCTCAATTATGCCAAGGTCACCTTTCATTCCGGTGATCTCTCTGGCGCTTTATTGGAACTGGCAGTACTTCCACACTATCATAGCCATGCTTATTGACAGCCACCATCCCCTCCAAAACAAAACCGGCAAGAAAAAATGTGGGAAAGTTACATCGCCTCTAATTTTGGCTGACAGAATTGGCACATCCACTTCATACTCTGCCTAATGGTCTGTAATCATACTCTCTTTGTGCTCTCCAGAGAGTGGGCGGGGGTGGTGGTGGGCGGGGGTGGGGGGGGGGCAGCTTATTCATATGTTGGTTGTACCGCTATGATTGCTTTCAGATAAATAGGATACTAAATATTCCTATTGGATATGGATCTGAAGACACCTCGGATCACCTCAGGGGGAATACCAAGTATGTGCATTCAAACTTTTCCTCGTCAAACAAAAAAAAGGGAAATACCGCCTGAAAACGAATCACGCCCGCCTTTTCATCGGCGCGAGTTTTTTTGAATCATTTAACCGGCATCAAAAAATTACCCGCCAATCCCGGCGTGATCGTGCTTGATGGGGATTTATTGTTTCTTGCCATAGCCGTGATTACGATGGCACTTCTGAGGTGACGCGTGATCATCACCAATGGGGAAATGAACGACATGGAGGGATGAGGCTAATTTGTTTTTGCACAAACACGACTGTGTGTGTGTGTGTGTGTGTGTGGGGGGGGTGATGGCACACGATGACATCCACCATTCACATTTGATGAGGATGCTAGCACGCGTAATTGTTGTTTCAATGCAACATCTGTCGCCAAGGAAAGCGGGGGGGGGGGGGGGCGGGGGCGGACGTTTGTTGGGAGATAGTTAGCCTCACAATTGACAGTGACATGTCGATAAGCGCGAATGCGTAGCGCGTTAGCCGAACCGATAGGTCTTTGATGGCTCTCTGATGTAACTCGTTAGACAAGCGCCGGGCCGTTTACCTCTGTGATGTATCTTATTTGTCCGTTCTCCACCCGCCCACGCGCCCTTGCGAAGCTGTCCTTCATCAAAACAGTCAGATCTTAATGGAGCTGTACGTACAAGGCTGTGCACGCCCATGCTCTATCTATCTATCTATCTACTAATTCTTTAGAAGTAAACAAGACGTAATAACACTCGCAATACTAATCTTCGGCGACTCAAAATGGAAACGGCCGAGCTCGGAGCTGGAGATAATGCTGAGAGTTTTTCTGGACACTGATGCCATCCCTGGTCCTTTCACTTTAATATCTGCCTCCCACTGTGTCACCAGCCAAAGACAGGTCTTAAAGTCACACGGCGCTAACAGAGGCTGGGGACTGGGGGCCAAATGTCTTTTATTGCGCCAATATAATAGCCTGGAATTGAAGTTCACATTGGCCAGCTGGGACTGGGAAAGGATTAAGTTCCCTATATTTTCTTCCATCCAATTGAGTTTCAAGCTAAAAAAGCTCCATGCACATGATGTCGATTGATAGGGGCATTGTTATAGGACTCTGCAGCACTTGTAATATTCCATATTCTAAGCCATCATTTTAAGGGTTATCTCTCCTTTATGATTGCTTCATTGCCCAATGACGCCGAGCTCTTAAAATATAATATTAAAATAGAAAAAAAACACACATGAAAGAAATTGCACTCTTGCACAATTGCACCAATTCCAGGAGAAATGGCTGCTGCTGTTGCAGGCCGGGAAACCTGAACGGCAATACAATAAAGTCCACGAGGAAAAAGGCAGTATCGCCGCTTATTGTCAAACAACTGATTTTAGGTTTCATTATACAGTGCAAACCCTCGCAGGAGAAAGAGAATGAATGGACTCACCTTCAAACATGCCACTGACTCTCTCTAAATGCCAAATAGGCCCAAACCTCTTATGTCTGGATGAATGACAAGCTCTAGGCAGAGTGAGTTTGCCTCTCCTCTCTTTCCTCATAAAAAAGTCAGATACCCCATGAGAGACAGAGTCTGCCAGACTGATCACAGAGCTGCTGCTTTTTCCAGAGAGAGACTGGGCTCTAAGAAGTTTGTGACAAAGTCCTTGTGGTGTTTTATGATGTGGGTTCAGCCTGACACTGTGCAAAGAGCTGTGCTCTTCCCTGAGGATTACCTACCCTTAAGAGTGGGATATAGCACCATATGCCAAAGCCTCCCGTATCTGACTATTTTTTTTTTTTTTTTTGGGGTGGGGGGATAAGTTTGGATTTAAAGACAGCTGTCAGATGTCTATGTTCCTGTTGAGTTTTCTTTTAGGGAGTGACCCTTGCACGATTCTTATGGTTCAACTACCTAGCGGGAATGTCCCATGATTCATGTTTAAATCATGTATAGCGTTGTCTTTGACACTATACCGGAATCAGAGAGAGAATCCATAATATTCACCCATGCAAGCCTTGACAGAAAAACAACAGGTAATTGCAATCAAATGGCAGGTGATCACAATCAAAGGACGGCGGTGTTCGTGGCAGCGTGCCATCCATGTTGGTGGTAAAACACGCGCAACATCATCACGAGAACGCGAAACAGGCGCCGCGCTGCTTGTTGCCGATCCCTTTGATCGTCCCTCTCATCTCGCTGGGCTTTTGGGTGGAAACGCGCTGTTTAATCCGCCGTATGTCGACCAAGTTTATACAAGGTACTCCGCAGAGTTTGGGGTTCACATTAGGCGGCGGGGGGAGAGAAAAAAAGCGTACATTTACACGGCTGAGTGGTGTAATCTTCATGAAATACCGGTAAATAGGGAGAGGAAGCCTAGTGGAGCCGTAGATTAATGCTGCTATCAAATGGCCTGGGACAAAGAAGGGGATGGCTAATGAGCTGGAAAAGGCAGGGCTGTTCGCGGCGTTAAATGATACGGTACCACCGTCTCCCCACTGGCCGCCACACTGCCATGTTCACACAATCTGATGGCGCTAACAGCAATGTAGGACAAATATTGTAAAAAATGTCATTTAACCGCGACTTGGATGTGTTTGTATTTTAAAAGATGGCTTCATCAAAGGCACATTTCTCCACTAGAAATACACATCTTCTTATTTCTCTCTCTCTCTCTCTCTCTCTCTCTCTCTCTCTCTCTCTCTCTCTCTCCTCCAAATGCATGACATTTCTCCCCGCTCAATTTCTGAGAGGTCATTTACTGGCAACTCCTTTTTCATCCCGCCACAATTGCTCTCACATTCTGTCAGTTTTCTCCCTCCGTCCCTATCCCTTTCTCTCTCTCTCTCTCTCTCTCTCTCTCTCTCTCCCCTTCTCTGCGGTCCATAAGTCCATTTCATTGTACTCACGGCGAACACTTTGTCTCTTTCTGTCTCTGTCTTTGCCTCGCTCCCATGCCCACGACACAATAAAAAAAAAAAAAAGGATTCTCTCCCTTGTCTGTCTCTTTCCCGTGGTATCATCTCAGGCATGTTTGCAACCTCCCATGACTGTCGCCTAGGTGACAGGAGGGGCAAGATGAACTCTTGGGCTTAGATAAATTTCCTGGTCTGGCCTGCAGAGCTGTATCAATTTTTGATGTTCCACTGCCTCACAGACACTTTTGCAGGCACTGTTTTCATGTTTTATTTAGGCCTGTGTTAGAGCCGGGTTAAAGTTTCAGCACACCGCCGCCCTGAAAAGAGTCTGGCGGCACCACAGGAAATATCACATTGGGGGCAATAGTGGCCTCTCAGCAAAGGTCACACAGAGAGAGAGAGAGAGAGAGAGAGAGAGAGAGAGAGAGAAAAAGATGTCTCACTTGCTTTCAAATCCGTCCTCGGTTTTAAAGCATTGCCGTTGTTTGCCGATGTGTCACACGCATCTCTGACATCACCAGGCATTTCAACTGTGTCTCACAATTGGGATGAAAAACCGAAAAACCTGTCTGTGCACCAAACGGGACGAGGACAGCAGCAGAATGAATAAAAAGTTTTTATTTTGCATGCAAGCAAAACACGTAAACGCGCTGGAAAAACCGCTTCAGGCATCGACATATTTATCTTACTTGAGCCAAGTGACAGTTGTCTCCGCAGCCATTTCATTTTACACCCCGCCGCGAAAAAGAGGGAGGGGAGGAAGGAAAAAAAAAAGTTCCGAATTAATCGAATGCGAGTGGAGAAGGAACGGGGGTGGGTGTGGGTGCGGAGGGGCGTGGTGTCTCCCCCCGGTGGTGCTGCGAATCAGGAGGGTAAATAAATGAAGGCGTTATGTATGACCAGGCACACAGACAGACAGGGCTCAGGGGCGACTAGCCGCTGCAGCCGCGACGAACGCCGACGAGTGAATAAATCAGCACACAATTAGGCCTTGTGATTTCATTCATGGTACCTACGAGCGCTCCGGTGGCAGATCCTGGCAGATGTCATTTCTAGCCAATTGATTTTGCTGCTGTCCCGAGGCCTGAGCAGTCATGGCCCCTCCACCCAGATTACAAATGGATGGCAAACACGAGCCAAATGGCTGTCCAGGCAATTTCTGCATGATAGGAGTGGAATAATGTGAGAGACCGCACTGGCGCTGAAGGAACAAACACAGAGGCAGACGAACACACACACACACACACACACACGCCTGCATGCGCTGGCTAACAGCCACACACACACACACACACACACACACACATACAGTCAACACATGCATGTGTGAGAATGCAGGCACCTACGTTTGCCAAGTAATTATCCGGGCTGTTCAAATACGGATGGAAATTTGAAACAGACGTCCGCACGCGCACAGACACACACACACACACACGTGCACGTGTTTATTCAAGCATGCACGCACACAGATGGGATACTGTCACAGAAGGGTTACCTTTTGCGTGTTTGCTTACATCGTGACACTTGTCTACGATCTCTTTTTAAAAATTGTTCCTCTGGGGAAATAATATCCAATAATATCCAGTTAGCCCAAAAATTGAAGTGAATATAAAAAGACATTTTAAGTCCAACTTTCATCATTCAATCAATTTTCTTTTGTCATTATATCCCACCAAATACATCCATATACAACCACACAATACATCTGATGAAATATAATGAAATAAGCTGCATCCAGTCTGTCATATAAACAGTATAAACTGACCTACCTAAAATTGTTTTTTAAGCCACCGTTGCCGGTTGCACAAACATTTGCAATTCCAAAAAAAAGCAATATAAATGGGTTCAAATATGAGGGCATGGGGTAGTGACAAATGAGGGCCAATCTTGACTCAGGTCCTTCATGTTTTGTTTTAAATTTTTTTGGCAGCAGGCAGCAGGATCCAGTAGAAGAGGTAAATGAATGTCCCTGGAGATGCCGGGGCCTCGGGGGCCTCGGGGACGGCGGCTCCCTCTCGTCCTCCTCCTCTTAATTAGACCAAGATCCACTGGCTTTATTAACACATGAAAGATATGCATGACGTGGCCTCCCTGCTCCTTCTGCGAGAGGGCACTTTATTAGAAAGTCACCCATACCCACACACACTCATGCCCTTTCTGTCTGTCTCTCACTCACACACACACACACACACTCTCTCTCTTCAGATAAGGTCAGTGGATTGCTGCCAAAAGACGAGGGACAAATAACTAAGTTTACCAAAATTATAAAAGGCGTGTAAGTAGTAAGTCTTTATGTGGTATTTTGTTTCATCATGCAGTGTGTGTGTGTGTGTGTGTGTGTGTGAGTGAGAATCAGACAGATAGAAAGGGCAAGAGTGTGTTTGGTTTCTTGTGTGTCGCTGACATTTCTTGTGTATTTTTGCTCCAACCAGAATTGCGCTGGTGGTTGTGTACGTTTCCTCTGCTTGATTCTAACGGTGAGCCACGCTCCAAAATGGCTTCAGCCTCTTTTCTCCAACGTCGAAATAATAGAATTGGTTCTTTGACAGTGGAAGCCATTTGACCAAATCAATTCCACAATGGATTTACTGTGAAGTGGTAGAATACTGTAGCTCCACTTTCATGGGAGTTAAAATATAATACATACATATATATATATATATATATATATATTCAAGTGTATAAGAGCAACAGGGGGTATTGGAAAATTCTTAGTGGGGAATGTGTTTTATCAAATGTGTCTTTCTTAATTTTTCTCTCATGCTGGATTCAAACAGCATTCCTTAATATAGCTACTGAATGCATGGATGAAAGAAACTACATGACCCACACACGAAACAAAAGAAAACATTTAAAACAAATGTATGTGGACAGTTTATCCTGGAACAAGAATAAAGGCTTACTAGAGATGATCATTTTCTCAATTTATTTTCCAATTTGTTCTATAGGAGTACAGAAAAAACGGGTTAAGATGCACACTAATGTCCTATTATTAGTCACAATTCAGATTTTGAGAAAGAATATTTAATATTTAATAACCTGGATAAGCTTGTATGCCAATTATGGGAAGCCCAAATAAGATAGCTGATATACCATTACTATTGTATACCATTACTTTCTGTGCTAAGACTCAGTGGATGCAAAATGTCACAAAATTAAATGGTCTATATCAGGTCAGAAAGAAGAGTTTTTATAGAGCACAGGCTTTACAGTTGCAGGTAAGACACTGAAAAGACAATTTCACATGCAGTCTGCACTAAACTGTGTTGTCATCATATGACTGGAAGCCAATTAACTTACAATTGTTCTGCAATTTGAGCAAGTCCACTATGTTCTAATCTTTCAGCATTTCTTTTTTATTTTTTTTAAAGAAAATGACATTTGTACACTTTGGACATGAATAAAAAAGAGGAACGAGGGGAAGGTATTCATGGTGTGTTGACTCACTTGCTTGACACTGGTGCTTCTCTCCTTTTCAAGCTTAAATCCAGGAGAAAAGGCGATTGAACCGGTGTGTTTTAAACTCAGCCAGGCTTCGGTGAGCTCTGCACTGACTTCCAGCGAGACTATCCTTTCAAGGCGTTTTTTTTTTTTCTTTTTCTCCTCAGAGCCATTTCAAACTCTGTGCCTGTGAAGACTGATACTCAGGAAGAAAAAAGCCAAATGGATGTGAGAACAACAGGCATCTAGGAACAGCGTGGTTCCCATACAGGATGGGAATGAATAAAGCAATGAGATTGATAATGCAGAGAAGAGGTATCCTGCTGAGTATGGATCGAGAGAGAAAGAGAGAGAGAGAGAGCGAGCGCTGGGAGTGGGTATTAAGAATGGGGTTCTAGGTTTAATAATGTACACAGGGCAGCCTTAGTGGTCAGTCGCACTGGGGAGTGACATTTGGAGTCGGGGGCTGCCAGGGAGGAGGGAGTTGATGAGGTTAACCACCCACAGGGGCTCAGTCCACAGCAGGGAAATAGAGCTGGGTGGTCTGCTAGCAACCGGGTCAAGAACACACAAAAGAATATATATATATATATATATATATATATGTGTGTGTGTGTGTGTATATATATATATTCTTGGGGGGGGGTGCATCAGTGCAGTGACATTATACATATATCCTGCACAAAAGAGGTTTTGCAATTGCATCACAAATCTTCTAGCAACCAAACCATGGAGGTCCAGTGGAGAACTGACTGCACACATACATGACAACCGTGTAGGTCACTTCAGTTGTAAGTTAAAGTGAATGAGTCAGCCCAGCTAACCTGAACAAACCTCGTTACCTCGTTAACCAGCAGGCTAATTAGCAAAGCCACCGATGTTGATGTTGACATGTGACTACTAGCCACTAGATGTGGTGGTTAGCTGCTAGTTAACACATTTGATCAGATATATCAGTAGGGAAAAGTTGTACGTTTAGTTTAGTTGTACATTGAGAAATACAATGCAGTTATTGTTGCCCAAGAGCTGTAAGCCAGAGGAAAGCAAAATCTAAGAAGAGATCTCAGTATAAACCAAATGAGACTAATGTCATTTTCTCCTGTTTCTCAAATTCAACTCACAGAGAAACAACCACATAACAGCTCATGTTGATCTCACTCTGATCACAACAACAGATCTCCAAATGATCTGGAACAAGTGTCATTTAACTCTCCTGGATATGAGACCATGAGATCAGAGAAAGATCTCAAAGGAAACTCAATACTGTTGCATTTTCCTGTTGAAGCCACGGGGCCAACAGACTACCATTATATATGTCATCTTCATATTGATCTCATATAGTCTCAATAATTGATTCTCTCTGTTGTCTCCTCCTTGCTCCTAAGAGGGTTTTAGGGAATTTCATATGAAGGCGATCACAAAATGATATCAAATTGAGATCTCCTCTGTTTCTCAGGAGATGGAGAAAAGACGACCCTGAGCAAAAGATTTTTCCTCTGGGAAGACCCTCTATAAGTCCCATGCCAAAGGCTTCTACAGAAGCCAAGATGATGCATTTCCAGCGGGGCGAGGCTGTCCGCCCTTCTGACCCCGTTGAAGCTACAGCACCTACAGCCATATTGTATTTGTGACCACAAAACAGATGGATTCTTTGACTTTGAAATCAAATCAGCAAACCACAATGATGAACTGTGCCTGTGCTCCTTCAGCGCCGACCCTGAAGGTTCGCAATGTCCTTCCCAAAATAGTCTCCACAATACGCCGCGGAAGAGGACACGGCGTTTCAGCAGCGGACCAAATCTCCGGTCTAGCCGGTCGCTCGCAACAAAAACCCCCAGCACATCCATGATTGATTCCACAAGTTGTGGCGGTCAAACCCGTGTCGAATCGTCGCAGGGAGACTCGCCGCTCGCCCATTAGACACGCGCTACGGCGGCGGGCCGGCTCCTAAGCAGCCTCTTGCTGTTTTATTAACACAGAATTAGATTTCAAATGGGGGGGTGGGAGTAAACACTACTCTGTTCCCAGCAAGGCCCTGAGTGGTGTCTATGTGGCGCCGCAGCCCTAATGGAAGCTTAGCCGCTCTAGCCAATGGCCTGCGAGGATTCGGTGCGATACCGCTGTTTGCTCTCCACCAGCATTGTGTTTAATAAATGTGGCTGAATATTAACTAATCTTTTGATCTCTCTTTCATTAGGCCACCCCAAGTGAGCTGGTTTCTTCTCCACAAATTAAGCCCCCCCTCCCCGACACACAACCCCCACCCACCACCCAGCGTCTTATACTCATGAGGCGAACAAGGACACAAAATGCTCTTATTTAAAGATAACTGGTAAACCGTTTTAATTAGGTTGTTGTTTTGAAAGTAGCCAACTTTCTTTGGGAGAAATTCTCTTTTGCTCTGTTTTCTCTGTATAGAGAGAAGTGCACCCACACACACACACACACACACACACACACACACACACAGTTTTTTTTTACACAGCGCCAGATTTACTCCTGTAATATTTTAGGAGGTGTCATGCAGGACTGGATTGCTCTGGCCGCTGGGAGTACTATTTCATTCAGTGACGACGTGTGCCCGATTATTAGGTCCTCAGCACAACCTCAAACCCTTCCCAGCCCGCCCATGTCGTGTAAAAAAACCAAGCCACACCACCGATACTTACGATCAATGACTTTCCCCTGATGGCCAATAAAACAACACCTTGTTTGTTGCGTTTTCATTACCGAGACACCGTACAGTGTGTTTACTGCCTTTGTGTCGCGTGTATCCTCTAACACGCTGTGGATGTTGTATGCTGACGAGCCGCGGCGTTCAATCTGGCGGTCCCGATGCCGTACAGCTCGACATCCCTCCTCGTACTGAAAGTGTGAAGTTTTGATTTGTGAATGACACAACAAAGCGATTCCAGAGCAGGAGAGTCACACGGCCTTGTGTTCTTTGCCAAAACAATATATGGACACATTTAGGTCATAACGAATCAACTTTATTCTCCTGCCTCATTACAGTATACCCTTAGCTCATAAACAAAGGACCGACTCCAGCTCACCTGTTCTCTCTCCCCATTAGGTCTGCATAATGCCTTCTAATTATGTTTGCTCATCTATAAGCCTTAATTATCCCGGGGGCTGATAATTAGCTGGGCTACAATAGGTGCATATGCTGCTCCGCTACCAACCTGCCGCTAATAATGGCTATTCTCATCTCACGTACAGTAAAGACATTTCGATAGCGGGGTTAGATAGTTCTAGTTACAGTATTAGCGCTGCAGTTTTTTTTTTTGTCTTATGAAACCCAGCAGGATGTGATATAAGGTTTGCCTATGCTGCTGACAGTAACGACCGGGTCGACATTCACACAAGTTGACAATATCCCAAACCAAACCAACTCCTTTTAGAAGGAGATGCTCCCAGCCAGGGGACAACAGGGAAGGTTATTACCCTATCATCATGGAGCATGAACATCTATTCAAAATATTCCTGACAGTGATTCTGGAGGAAGCTACACGGCCCCCCCTGCAGTATCGCTGTCTAATCCGGGGGATATCTTTTTATGCTGTGCTGGAAAATCCTGGCCTGAATTATTTTGTTATTTTGCTTTTCAAAAAAAAAAGGAGCTTCCTTCTCATTCAGGCTCTTGTGTGTAAAGATTTTAAGTCTCAGAGGGACTTTTGACTAAGGGTTGAATCAATGGATGCAATAAGTGTGGTTTCTTGATTCGATTTATGATGCCGGGGAAAGCTAAATATTCAGGTATATGCTCTGCTTGGGTCCTGCTTTTCCTCTGGGAACCAGAGGAGTGCTGCAGATTCCCGGGCGCCTTCACATTCTCACGCCTCTCCAGGCCATCTATAATGCATCCGCAGATTAAAATTAGAGATACACTTGAGTGTGCACTCACACACATACACCCATCACCTGCCACCGCAACACACATTCAACCCTCATCTTGACCAACATTGACAACCATCACATATGCAGTACATAGTACACAGAGCAACATTTCCCCAGTCTGCTGGCAGAGAGAAGGCTCCTCCAGGGTCAGCCCCGCCGGGACCGGCAGGGTTTCTGGCCACAGCTCCACAGCTTAGATGGAGGTCAGCGTGAGGGGGTAGGGGTAGGGGTGGGGGGGGGAGAGACACGGTTACAGGAAAAGGGTACACAGCAGAAATGCCAGCAGACAACACTGGCAAATGAAATGACAACAAATGTCATCCAGTGCTGGCCCGATCAGCCCCCCTCCCTTGTTGAACCACTAATGCAGTTGATCTGTATCCACGTTCCATGAACACGGAGATATTATACCGCCATATGGCTACTCTGAAGGCCCAAATAATTTCACTTTATCAGTTAGACCTCAATGAGTTTTTCAGAGTACAAGTTAGCAAACTGGCAAACTTGATTGGTAATGAAGGAACTCAAAATACACATACAGAATGACTTTTTTCATTCATTCATGACCATGGCATTCATGATCTTGGAGGGTCAGCAAGTGAGCTAACTAGCTAACCTATAGCTATAGGCTAGTATGGCTAGTTTGAACTTGGAAGGTCAGTTAAGCTAACTAGTTAACCTACATAACTCAGTAATGCTGGATTGCTTTTTATGTTAGTAGCAAGAATGCTAGGCTTCATAATATTAGCTACCTCTTCTTTAACAAATTGAATTATCATTGGGTTTCAGTCCAGTGTTGCCAAAGGAAAGTAGGAACTGGCTGCTCAAAAAGTCGGTAGACGTGGCCAGATGATCCGGTGATCTGCTGGTCAAATGCTTTGGTACTCAACACACTAACATTGTTCTGAATGGTCCAAAAAAGTTGCTAGATTTGTTGCTAGTCACTTCTTAGTCACTAGTCTCCAGGGGTGGTCTGAGAAGTCACTGAATCTAGTGACAAAGTTGCTAACAGTGCTTCAGTCTAATCATACTTAACCAGAAAACCTGGTTCTTTGGCTCCGCCCATTGAGGTTTAACTCAACCAATGAGATTATTTCTGCCTCCAGCACAGCTCTGCCTCCGAGAACGACTTGTGCAAAAAAATCCCAGTCTGTTTCATACTGTCCTTGCATATAGGCTACATGTGATGATGATGCTGCTGCACAGGAAGTTACTTGGAGTGTCCACTAATTAGCTATCATGTAAAAATAGCGTTGTGTTTTTTCATGACGAGTGCACCAAATGAAGTCCCTGGGGTTGAAAAGGTGTTAAATTGCTTCTTTTTTTTTGTCCCTTTTTGCTAATGCGTTCAGCCGGCTGTCCAGGTGGCTATTTAACAGCTGATTATTTCTGTCTTTTATCCTCTCCCACACAGTGACATGTGCACACTGGCGCCCATTCAGAACTCAAGTGTTGTTTAAAATCAAAATGAGATGCCGTTGAGCCCATGCTTCTGTTTTACATGGCCTAAAGGGCGGACCCTCACCACAAATTGCTGAAAGCTCTTTCCCAGATTGCCCGAACAGAACCACTCCACCTCATTTACACCTCATTTGCACACTGCCAAGCAAAAGTGGCAGGGATTTTATTTTTGGGGGTGGGAGGAGGAATCTTTTTTTTTTCCTTCTCTTCCTTTCCTTGCGATGTTGAGGACAGTGCCCTCGTCTCTGCCCCTTCCAAAATAAATCCTCTCTTCTACCCCCGTCCTCTGCTTTACCCCTCAGTCACGATGCCTCAACCCCTTCTTCAACCCCAAAACAACAAACATTGAACCAACCTCGTCACTCCCCCCGGGCGTTGGGAATACATCCCCGAGACCCCCATCTTTGTTGACATGTTAAGTTAAAGTCTCGAACGTCTTTGATCAGCGGGATTGGATCTTGGAGGGGGAGCGTGATTAAAAGTGACAGTCTGACGGCGGAGGGAACCTCGCAGCGGGGCGGATTGTTCACACAGTGTGAAGTCGTAAGCTCATATAAGACATACACCAGTGATTCAAACCATGTAGCCCAAGCCCACTGTGACACAGCTCGCTTTCTCTTCTGCCGGCACTCCCTGGCCTCACTCTCCTTTTTTCTCCCCCTTTTTTTTCCACCGCTGGTTGAATATGCGCTTGCTGGGTGACTTTCAAAGCTACTTGTTCCACTTTCTTACATTTATGCTGATTGGAATGCAAATATTGGGGTTTCCATTTTAAGCCGTTGGTTTTCGGAGAGAGAGGATGACAGTGTATTGACAGCCATGGCTCACCACTCAGAAGTTGGGAGGGATTTCCAAGGATGAGGGGTTGACGGTGGCAGCAAAGGACAGCCAATATGTTCCCTCTCATCTTGACTGAATAACATTACACGCCGTGCAATTTTTCACTTCAATTGCACACTGCGGCTCGAGTAGGGAGCCTTTGAAAGGCCTATGTGCTGAGCCTGAACAGTTGGCTCTCTCTTACAGTAGGTGTAATGTTCGGTGTGCACGGGTGCAGGCGTTTCAATGAACTGACTAAGCCTTAAAGCCTGCCTTGATCAAACGACTCGCCCAGCTAAGACCTCTTAACACACACTTACCTGAGAGACAAGGCACATTCTCTATAGTTATGTGTAATGAATACAGAGCCGTATTCTTTTTTTAGTGCAGTATAAGTCAGTACATGCCTGACCTTGACACGCCGAGTAAGCCGACGTCCAAACTGTGAAGGATAAAGACCATATAGGTGGCAAGGCTGTAAAATGGCTAAATCTATTGCAATGTGCAAAGAGGACGGGTGCACATCGTGATTCAGCTGTATGTTTCTTGTTTCCTTTCCTTCTATAGATTGAGCAATAGGTGCATGTTCCCTCTCCATGGCATTCAAAAACACGATATCTCCCATTGTTACCCCGGTAACATGGGCAGCATCTACCTGCAAAGTAGACTTACAACAGCCTAGACACCCTCAAAGTGTGTGTTTCATCTCGGTAGTATTTGCCTTCACCGGAGTTAATTTCCCCGGCGAGGATTTTCACGATAGTCTTTAGTTTGTTTGATAATTGGTTGTGATACCTTGCCCTCTTGATTCTGCTGAGCGTATAACTCAACTCAGTGAGCTGATTACTGCGTCCCTCATTGAGGCTTCAGGTCACACTTATTATTCACCGAGCTTTAATTAATGCAACAAATGTTATCGGGAAATTTAAAAATTCTCAATGACTCTTGAACCAGACAAAGTTGTGCAGAATGATCTCCAACTATCTACGACGATATCTTGTGTGCACTTCAAACACAATGAAGCTTGTTTCAGGGCAACCTTGGTAGTCTCGTATAGTCTTGTCAGTAAAGGTCAATAAAAATGTAGGGATGATGTTTGAGCCAGCTCCTAGTTTCTGATGAACAGATCAAAGGGCTTGATGAGTCATACTTTCTTAGACACGTCTCATTTTTATGCCGCGGTGCCCTGGAGAACGCGATCTAGGCATTTTTCTCTTTTCATTTAAAGTACAGTAACTCATTCCACCGCCTACTTCAAGTCGAACATAATTCTGCAGCACGGCTTTAAACCAGACCCCCCCAAAAGACGTGATCACATCACCCCTATTTTTGGCATCCTTTCACTGGTTACCTGGGAGTCTTGGAATTGATTTTTTCCCGATTTTACTGATTACCCCTGGCTATATCACAGAACTTCTAATCCCCTACAAAGCTGAGAGTAAGCTTGGATCTTTGGGCACAGACGTTTTTTTTTTGCCATTCCAAAAATCCAGACTGAAAACAAAAGGTCATCCGGCCTTTTCCCTCAGCGCTCCTTGGCTTTATAACGGCAATAAAGGCATTACAGGAGAACAAGGAGGAGATCAGAAAGGAGATCAAGCAAGTAACTTCTTTTTAAAGGGGCAATAAGTAAAATTTTTACTGCCTCATAGCACCAAAGGACCAGAATATATCTGTGGGGGGTTGATGGGGTTGTTGATTGATACCAATGACTCAACGGTTATTGTGCTGTGATTACTGAGATTTGTGGCTTTCAAAACCCACTTTCCAGCATTGCCTCATTCTCAAGTCTTATTTTATACCTAGTCATGTCTAATTTTGGTCTTTTGCTCCTTATTTAATTAAAATCAAAGCACATTTTAAAAGTGGTACTGTACATGAACATGGTTTCTTGCTAGGGTACATCGTTAGTGCTATTTCTTGTTGGAGGATGACATTTTTGCACGGAAGGAGAGAGCCACGAGGACAGTGTGTTCTTCCATCCTGCAGCACTTCTTACCCTTGACTCAAGGCTACGACGAAAGGTCAGCGGTGGGCTAAGAATGGCGAGGGTGAGAGGAAGGAAAAACGCATGAATCAACTGTTACTGACTTTAGGCTCTGTGACCATCCAGAGATTTAATAACAGTCCACCGGGCACAAAAACAGTGGCCGGGAGGGGAGGAGGAAAAAATCAAAATAAAATCCAACCATGCACAATACTCTCACCGAACTCTCTCATATTGACCATGAGACATTCGCAAATATACACACTCTCACTCTACACCTGTTATTTCTCATGGATCCCATACTATTCTAAATTCAAAGTCTACGTCTCCTGGGCGATGCCATCAGAAACCGTTATTTCTCATGCAGTGGATCCCATACTATTCTAACCACTACGTCTCCTAGATGATGCCGTCAGAAACCGTTTTTTTTCTCGCTGCTGTTAGTTTGCGAATGAACTGGTGGCATTTTGGAGAAAAGCCTACTTCCTCTTTTTCAGCTCAAGCCAGATGCATGAACGAATGAAGCTACAACAAGCTATCTATCCATCTATTCCAATATGTGAGGAAATCAGTGGTCGCTCTATTTGCAAATACACACTCGTCTGTGCACTGCTATGGGATAATGATGAAAGCACCTCTACCTCTTGCACTGCTGTAGTCACTGTATATTCATCAGGCTCCCAGGATGGAAGAATATCCTCAGAAACCTTAGAAATATGGAATAATGAACCAAATTTAGCATTTTCATTTATTTTCTGACTTTGCCAGATTTCTCTTAATTTCCAATGAATTTTAATTTTTCCAACGCTGTTTTACACTGATAAGCTGTACTTTTTACTCTGTCAAGGTTAAATCTCTACCCTGTTCTTCTCCCTCTCCTCTCCTCTCCTCCTCCTTCCCCTCCCCTCTTCTCCTATATTTTCCTCTCCTCCCTCATCTCCTCTCCTTTCCTCCTACTCCTCTCCTCATAATCAACTCTCCTCTCCCATCTCTGTTCATTTACTCCCCTTTCTTCCTCTCTCATCTCCTTCTCCTCTCCTCTCCTCTCTCTTTCTCTATTTGTGAGGCTCATGTCACAAGGAAAATAATACCAAATGATTCCTACAAATGTTTACACATGAGCATTTAAATTGATACTTCTGGGATTATTCTGTACATGTAAATGTAAAAACATTTATCAGAAACAAATATATTTTTTTTTATCAAATTATATTTCTCAAACAAGATTACATCACTTACACAAAAAAATTTCAAGTTGAAGCAATAACACAGAGGACATATTACAGTTTTTCTCCATTGTATACACACAAAAAATTGAACTATGCACACAATTCTCAAAACTTGAAGCTCATGTATCAACAACAAGACTCCAGAATGCTAAACTCTGAGCACGATTCCATTGTTTTCACTCAAATATCATTCTAAATCACATTTTTGCAAAAGTCAAAGCACAAACTGCATCATTTAGCACACTTTGTTCACCTGGAAAACATTGGCCTTCAAAATGCCACAGCCTAATTACCAGTTGGTCTCACTCACGTCTCACCTGTTCAAACTCAATTGGAAAAACACTCCAATCATGTGTCAGAGCATAAAACAGGCTTCAGGTGACCTCTACTGTGTTGGGGAAAATTGAGATGCATGGAGAACAGAGAGGAAGAGGAAGAGTGAGAGGAGGAGGAGGAGACAATATTTCGAATGAAATCCGCACAACTTTGGTTGACCATGTACTCAATCATGGCCCAACAATGACCGAAGCTGGGCAGCGAGTCCAGCCGATGTAGTTGAGGTCCTCTGGCCTGATCAGGATCGGAGGCGGGATGCGGACTGATTTACATGTAGATCTGTTTCACCACGTTTTATATTTTATATTTTTATTTTGTGTGGGCCTACGAAAAACTTTTTTTTTTGCAGTCAGTTCAGTCAGCTGAACATTTTACTGTATTACAGTAACAAATAAATATTTGCTTTTTGTATTTGTATATCCCCAGAGAGACAGTCTAAACATTTTCTTACTGTAGTGTTTCTCATTTTACTTACTGTGAGTTTTGTCAAAATAGGCAACGTGTGTATTCTCTGAACTCAATGTCGCAGTATCAACTATGAGTTTACAGTATGACTCTGGGAAGCTGGGTTGTGAGTTTAGCCCAATTGGAGCTCATTGGATAGACAAAGGTGCATTGTATCCTATGCTGATACAATGATTGTGTCAATACAATATTTATGATATATTCACAGTATTGTTTTACAATACGGCAACAGTCTTTATACTGTATGTTCCATAACATTGCAATTAAAATTGTCCCTATTTTGGGACAAAAAACCTAAACCCTAAACTTTAACTTTATACATTTGAATTATGTAACATGGCCTCATGAAGCCAAAACATATAGAAACAGTATTTTGATGGTAGTGTTTTCAATTTATCACACCAGTGATGAATTGAATGAATTCATATGTGTGTCTCGTTTTGGTGGAAAGAATCAGTTTTGAGAAGAGAGAACGTGGTTTTGAGTGTTTCATTTTGCAAGAGATTTGTGGCGTTATGACAAAATGGAGTTTTGAGAAATTGAGCTATAGTTTCAGGAAACGTGTTTAAACAATTGGGAAAAACTGTAATTTAGTCAATATCTGGTATTATTTGTTAAAAGACCAAAACAATTCACACTGTATTAGCAGCATACATGTGTTCATATTTGAATGAAATATCTGATGTGACAACAATTTGAGAAAACCTGAACAAACGGAGTGAACAAGATATTCACATATATTTCAATTTCATACAAGCGTTTCTCAAAGATCTAAAATGTTGATTTGTATCCGTTCTAAATAAGGTATTCTTGAATAACAAGCATCAACTGACTAAAAAAACAATATTAGTTTTTGATAAATGATGAAAACAAACAGTTCTTGGTAGTGGCCTCTTTTGGACCTCGCTGTATTTCACCCAAATGTTCAAAATTACTTGAGAAGGTCAGTGAACCATCACAAAGCCAAGGTAAGACAGAAATGAGACGGCTCAGGACGGTTATTGAGTTTGACAGCTTCTAATAACAATCACATTTTCCTGTTGTTATCAGAGAGAGAGTCTTTTCATGCACAGTATCCGTATGAAGGCTTTGAGGCGCGGGGGGAGCATTTCCCTTTCAGACCTTTCATTCGCTTTCCTCTTCAAAGGAGCTGAGTGCTTATGACACACTCCAATGAGAGCTGCGTATTCCCGAACCTCTCGCCGCGGACCCTTTCATGCTATCACCTACTGTTGCGGAGACATCAGTGGCGGCGCCGGAGTTTATCCTGATTTCAACAAGGCTCTGAACACCTCCTCTATTTCCCTTTCTCTCCCTCGCCATCGCCCCGTCTCTCCGCATTTCCCTCTTTCTCGGTCATAAAAAGGAAATAATGCGAGTTTCTCCTCCAGCGACTGGATTACTAAGAGACAGAAGAGCTTTGAGTGAAATGCATTTTCTAAAATGCTCATCGTCTAGTTTTTATTTAATTAAATGTCATGGCGCGTGGAGCCACCCTCAAGTTCACGTGGCTGTTCATTCTGCGGTGCAGGCATTAATGAACACCTCTGTCCATCAAGCTACAGGCAAGAACTTTTTAAGCCATAGTCTCCAAAGCATTGGGCAATTACGGACACCTGTTATTGTGTTAATTGCCCAATTAACTCATCCATCACTTAAGATAAAAATAGGTCACATACATCGGTGCACATTTACATACATTAACCTTTGGGAGTATTAAGTGCGCAGGTGTTTTTTTTTAATCTAATGGGCTGTATTAGCGAATCATAAGTAAAGACACTTTCCATCTGCTCCAGCATTTTATTCTCACAAAGATTCTGTTTAAAGAGATTGTTCACTAATTTAAATCCAAATGCTGCTCAAATGATGATTGATGACTCGAAGCCGGAGCACATGGGCCCGATTCCAGCGCAAAGTCAGAACAGAATGGCGCCGACCCCTCTTCGCAGATCTTTAGCGCTTTCAAAAGTGAAACCTTGATTGAAAATAAACGCCGTCAGGAGCGCCGCTGTCTCTCTCACTCCTCCTCCTCTCTCCAAGGCAACACTGCGCTCTCTCAAGGAGTCAAAGTGAAAGGGAGAGAAAGGAAACAGCACTATGAGGAGGTGAGACTTTTCACAGCTCCTTTTTTTTTTTCCTTGCTAATTGCTGTAAATGTCTTTCCTGTCAGTGGAAATGTGTCTGTTCTTAAAGTAAAAGCATAGTGTGGCGAGTTGAGTTTACTTCACCCACAGATAACACTGGAATCAGCATCAGGGATAACACTCAGCTTTAATAGCAGCATGTATCAACTACAACAACAACATTTACAGTGAAATGCTAGGCAGGTCAGCTCCCCCACTATGAACCACGCCCATGGTGTCAACCACCACCAACCAACAAGCTTTGCAACTCAAGTAAATGAACATAAACAACCAAATCCCTGCAAACAATTACCTCCATGAATGTGAATGAACAACAAGAAAAACAACAGACAATGGCCAAGTCAACAGTCTCCCAATGCATGCTGGGAAGTCAAAGGCGGCGCATCCCCGCGACGCCACAATATGTAGATCTGTTGCAGGAAGAGCCCACACACACACACACACATACACACACAAAGGACCACTGCCCACCTAATAATCTGCATTATGTTTTTCCCCCACTAAAGTAGTTTTAATGTTTTAATGTGATTAAGAAGAGTTGCTGTCGCTCTTTAATTTCCCCGGTGTTCAACAAGCAGCGAATGTCTTTCCCCCTCTTATCTTCTGCTATTGTGACAAACAGCGCGCTTTGCAATTTCTGCCAAAACCATCAAATGGCGTCTTTTTGATATAAATTGGTCGGGGTGGGACGTTGGTGGGAGAGGAGGATGTCAGGGGAAGAGAGGATGAGTGTTCGTAAGAGTGTTTGTGGGAACGAGTTGTTTTTACTATGAAACGGTACCGTGATCCTCAAAGGGCATCCCGAAGCAGTCAGCGTATCTATGTGCTTTTTGACAGGTCTATTTCCAGGAAGCTCAGGGACAGTGTGTGTGTGTGTGTGTGTGTGTGTGTGTTTGTGTTTAAGTGCAAAAACAGTCACACACAAAAGCTCAGAGTTAAAAAAAAAACAACCATCATGACTCATCAGCTTCACAGACACTCAGCTATTGTTCATCAAGCATGGCCTCTCTCGTTTCCGCTGTAGGTTTTCTTTCTGTGCCTCTTTTCTGTGGCGATAACATCACAGCTCCCCCCGGTGTTAGGAGGAAGAAAGGTCCGCCTGAAAACATGAAATTCTCTGGATTCTGGATCCTGAAGCTCATAAGACAACAATTTTGATTTACTTTTTGAGGGGGCACCAGAAAACATGTTCCTCACTATGCCCTGAGCAGTTTGTGTATTATATCTGTTCATACTATGATGAATGAATCTTGGAGGAAAATGTGCACGGTGCTGCAACTTTTTCATTCCCCCCCCCAGACATATGAGTATCTGAAGGCTCCATACCAAGCTGACAATGGACGGGTGCAAAACGGGCAAGGATGGGATGTAGTTACAGTAAACGACCGAGCATCCATCGCCTTATTTTATGGTTCAAGCGTTCACTTTATCTCTCGAGAGCGTTGGGAGCCACGGGAGACGGCGGCTCTGAGTGACACTGAGCCCGGTTAGACCGGCCTGCCCTCTCAGATATCAGCCTGTCCTGCCCTGCCCTCAATATCACTCCTCTCTCGCAAAAAGTCAAACACTCCATTTTTGTCTCATTTCAAAAGTTCCTCGGGTTCCCCCCCCGCGGGGTCGACCCCCACCCAGACAAAAAAAAAATAAAAATCATTCACCATTTTACCATTTTAATCTGGCTTCATGAAGCAAAAGAAGAAGAAAAAAAGAAAAGGCAAAAAAAGAAATCTCAGGTGTAATATAAAACCAAATGCATTAGTTGACAGGGCACTGATGAATGTCAAATCCATCACACGGCTCCGAGCAGGGGGGGGAATTGATCTCTTGCCATTCGGAGCATTTTTTTCTGCGGAGCTAGTCAGCAATAAGCTCTGCCGCCTGCCCCCATTACAAATGCATCAGTATGCTCTGTAATACCCATGTCCGCTATCCCCAAACGTAGCCCCCCCAATGTCAGCTGAAGGTTGTCGGCGGCTTGTAAATGAAGCTTGATTGTAATAGTTCTAAGTGGATTCCGCCCACACAATCCTGTCACTTTCGCTCATTGTTATCCACGGTCCAAACCCCCCCCCCCCGGCCCATCAGGGTTTATGGCGTAAATAATAAAAGTTGTGTCACTTCGCAAATTACCCAAACAGCTTATCACTTATTCATTGTGGTGTATCACAACAAGTCCTCGGTGTGTACAAAAGCCACAGCGAGTCAGACACAAGCTTTTGTTAATGAACTTGGAAGATTACCAGATCTGAAAATTAACTGACAGCGTTGGCGGTTTTCTTTCCCCCTCGTGTGCTTCTGTCCCGTTTTTTTTTTTTCCCCTCTCTCTCCCGTTAACCCGCCAGAGAGAGGAAGATGAGGGGGAGTGTTGGGAGAGGGCGGAGGAAATATGTTGTTTTGTTTACAGGGGGGAGTCTCTTCTGATTCCTCTCTGCTTGTTGTAGAGGCTGTTATCCTTGAGTCTCAGGGAGGAACGACTCAACGGGAGACCGGCTGTATGGGGGAAACTGGCAAGCCTCCTAGAGCCGGGGCTTGGTACATCAGCGCCGAGCAGCCGGGGACGAAACACCAGGAAAAACAGAAATCTCCAAACACAAATGACATTCCGAGCACATAATGCAGCGGCAGCAGGCAGTGTGCGCCCGCACGCCCGTTTAACGCCACCGTGACTTTTCCAAAAGGGGGAAAAAAATGCTAATACCGCTACGCTCCATATTCATAGAGTCTTTTTTTTGGTGAGAACCTGCTAGACATCCTGCTCCGCACCAGGAGGCTCCGGGACAGTAATTGAACACACGTCACATATGGCCCCCGCGACTTAATTGGCCGCTTGAACTCTCGAACAACGTCTGAAGTGCAATTTGGAGTCCATCAAAAAAAAACCCAGTGCTCATCAAATACCAACTGGACAGCAGTGGGAATGGTGGCGCTAGAATTTAACCATGCAGCCATTAAGCAAGCGAGTTAACGGCACGGCACAGTTAATTTTTAGGGCCCCTTCGAAAAACCATCTTCTGCCGTCGCCCGCATGGCCCCCGTAGCTATTTTCTGCCTGGCTGCCCTTAATTCTGATCTGCAGCCACCTAGCTCCGAGACTACAGCCAAGTACAGAGGTGGAATATTCCCAAGGTGGGCGCCGAGAGAGAGGGAGATAGAGGCGGATTGATATCTCAGATGCCAGGAACTCTACAACTCCGGCGCAGAATGCCACATGAGAGTGAGGGGGGAAACTTGTCATGGGTTTGTTAGTGGAATCGAACCCAAACGAAGCTCTGATGTGATTGCGCCGGTAGCGGCGATTGCCTTTTTCCACCGGTGATCATGCTGTCACCGCTTGATGAATGCGGCCATTACACAAATAATGCCCGTCTTGAAGTCAGAGCCACCTGTTTCAAGTAATTTTCATTTTTACTCGCCATCTATCATGGCACTGACGCAAAACACTTCCTCATCCAGTCAGTGAGTTATTCCCACATTCCCTAATTCTTCCCAATTCGTTCCATGTATGTATTTCCCAGCGAATCTTTATGGAATTGGGACAATATGGGAATATGGGCTCCAATATGCTTTGCAGTATTCATTTGGGAGTTACTCCTATTTTTAAAATAATGATATATATATAAAATGATAACAAATATAATCTCCTCGTCCTCCTCTAACCTCCTCACCAGTTAATAATTGTAGACGTTCAGCAGTCCCGTAACCCTGGGGAAGGCTGGGGTTCTGCCGTCAAGGGATTATTCAAGTTTGGGGAATAATGACCCCCCCTTATCTCTCTCAGGCTCTTTGCAGAAGCTCCTCTTGGGCCCTGTCAGTTCCAGGCCCTCCAGTTTAGATGGATTTATCAATGGAGATCCCTCCCTCGCCATTACATGCTCTTCCTCATCTCACTTTCCCCGCCTTATGCCCTTTCTAGCTGATAATGCCTCACTGTGGAAGCGGTAAAAAGAGGGAAGTTATCTCACTTTCACCTGGGGTCATTTTTGGGGGGATTTTCTTTTACTAATGGTTCTCTCTATTTTGCTCCCCTCCATCTGTGGTCTCCTCCCTCTCTCTCTCTCTCTCTCTCTCACAGTATTTCACTCTCTTTCTCGCTCTGTGGTGCGTTGGGATAATAGGCTTCATCTTTGAACAGTGGTCTAATTTTAATTCCTTTTATCCTGCCTAGTACAGCCATCTGTAAATGCGTTTAGAGCTATTGTCCATTGGATGTCAATTGAAGTTAATTTGTCCATTGACTTCTTCACCTCCTCCATACACTTATTATTGCCTCTATGAAGGGATTATTTCATTTTGAACAACTGCAGTGGCTAAAGGTCTTAATGCCAGGTTTTGGGTGGTTATGGTGATGATGCACTCTAATGATTGCCAAAAAATGTACCGTTACATTTTGTCGACTCAATCGCCTAATTTGTGCTCTCATTTGTGCTCTCATTTGTGGTGTGACTTGCGTTTACCACAACATCTACAAGAATCCCATTCAGGCGTGCTGGTAAGTGATGCTTTAAAATGGGCAGAGAGCAGAAGTAATGAAAGCGGCTCGCGCGGCTGATAGGAGGCAGCGCCGATGGTCACCGCCACCGTTCCCCTGGCTGCGATGGATTTCATTAACAATTCTACTTACACCTCTTCCCACTTCCTACAGATGGGAGCAGCTAAGACTGAGTTGAAAGACGTGTGGTGGGTGAGGGTAAAGGTGGGACGGGACCACACAGGGCATCGGGGCTCATGATTGATAATCAAAGTGGAATCCGGAGGAGCGGGATGTCTCTTTCTCCCTTTTCTCTGACTTTTTAATCAACTCTACAGCTTCTCAAATAAATATGCTCTGGTCCAACTTCTTCTCCGGTGTTTATGACATTCATATTTAATGCATGTTGGGCAAGATGAAATGCAAACTGTGAAAAATCGGAGAGGCTTCGCAGGAGGTTAGCTGCTTCTAGGTAGACCAATGAGAAGGGAAAGACGAGCGAACGGGACAGCGTGTCGAAACGAGCCGGGCTCAGATGTCAGCAGGGGGTCTTCAGCTGATTCTTTTAAAGGTGTTTGTTTGCTGGCGGGGATGCCTCGGTTGTATTACCGATAAAAGGCTCAGATGATTCCAAAAGAAGCAAAAAAAATGAGCTAAATTTAAAAAACGATGCTATCCTTACACCTGCACACTAATCAAAATCGTCTCTTCAAAGAACTCAGTTGAAGTGCTCAGACTTTGACCTAAAAAGAGTTTTTGAGTAAACAACAAAACAGAATGGTGTTTAAATGTGTTTTTCTCACTTTTTAAAAAATGTTTTCTTGCACATCAAATGTGCATTTCACATAAACCCTTGTCCCTTGCTTGGTGGAGGTGACCAGATGCAAGGCTGTTTGTTAATGATACTATATAAGCTGCAACAAACAGCAGAAAAGTGAAAACTGCCGTGCCGTCGCTTTTTGTAAATTATATGAACAAGATAACAAATTGATGCCTTATATTCCATGCTGACATTGTTCCCACAGTCTATTGCTCCTGCAGTGTGTCGGTTATTACCTGGAAAGAAAAAAGGGAGCACTTTCTTGACACCAAAATGTCACCAGGCACGTCTGCTATTTTAGTATTTGGAGTTTCGATGCCGTGTAACATAATGCAACTTGCAATTGCATATCTGAAGATATGGGCAAAAAAAAAAAAAGAAACGTCAATAAGACAAGCATTTGTCTTTAATAAAAGTCACTGAGCATTGTTTTCAACGCTTTCGCATTCTGAAAACTTCCTCCTGACAATCTGCTATGAATCTTGAATCAATATCCCCGTGATTTGCTAACTCCCCAGATCATCCAACCACCTGGGAGGGAGAAACAAGGAAGGAAAACACAAGGAAAATAAAACATACGAGCAGTGAGAGGTAAATTCGAATTGTTGCCTGGCATCCCAACCCGTGCACCCTCACTCTGCTGCCGTTGTGAGCGCTGACACCAATCACCTAACCAAATAACATCCTGCCCCACATACATCATCCCTGGATTTGATTAGAGACCTGATTTATTTATTTGTTTAGCGCTGAGATCCCGCTGTCATTATTTTCTCTTGTAAAAAATTCAATAAAAACGTCAACCACCTCCCTGCTCTACATTAATATCAGGTGTAATAAAGATAGTGTGAGGGAGCAGTTGTTCACGGGCACAATGGGGAGAAGCAGACGTATAAACACAGGCAGCGCCGTCAGAACAGGCAGTAATATGACAAGCTCAGAAAATACAGCCGCATTAGTAGAATAAGCACAGGTATCATCCATATGTTAGAGTCTAAGTCTGTCGTCTTTGGTGAGCTGAATTATATTTCTATACAGATTTCTCTATAGTATACAGACACAGTTCATCATGTACCATACAAAGCTATTTAGTGGGCTTGCTTTGTTTGTTTGATCCACGTATCACTTTTATTTTGAAATCTTGTTGTGATAGAGCCACATGGACGGTTTTCACATTTTCACATATTTTTCACATCATTTTCTATACTCTCCCATCCCATCAGTCTTCAACCAGCCGCTTCTTATGTGGTCAAGATTTCCTCAAAGGTCCTGAGTGGCTTATATAGTGATTAGCTCCCTGGGCTAGTACCAAACAGATACAGTAATATACAGATTCTGGGGTGAATCGTGTAGCTGTAGCTCACATTTAAACAATTTCAAAAACGCACCAACCCGAATGTCCCACAGCACGCTGAGCGCTCCGACGCTGGTCAGCTCTCCACGCCGCACTGCAACTTCTCCTGCTGTGTCTCCTCGTAGATATATAATACTATAATTTGACAGCGTTTTTCAGCCATCCGTCTTGAGGTCATTGGGGGCCCCGTATGTGTGTGAGATGTCCGTTTGGCTGTAGCGAGCTAATGCGGTCCTGCTGCACATGAGACCTGAGCTAATCAATACTCTGTCAGACACACTTACAGCACCTCTGTGTTAGAGCAGCTGTCTGGAGGATCTCGGGCACAGATGAAGCCACCAACCTGGGTGTCCCCCAACAGCTCTCCTCTAAAGACAAGGGTTATCCAGTTCTAATCTCCTCTGGCTTTCCAGTGAGCCATGCATTCAGCGAAAAAAAAAAAATGAAATAAAAAAAAAAAGAAGAAAGGTATTTGCACTCAGGGGAGCCTCTCACTGCTAGAAGTGGCTGCTAGACAATAATTGTGGGGAGGCTGGTGGGTGAGGAGGAATCTGACAATCTGAGATGGCAAATTGATTTTCACTCGGTGTGGAGCACATGCTTTTACATTAAACATGTTCGGGGGTTCACAATGTTCAATTTGACACTTGCGCATTTGCATCCATCTCTGCTGCAGCAAATCCTGTAATTTTTACAAAGAGATTTGCAAACGGTTTGCAATGCACACAGAGTAATGTGATACTGTATATTACCAAAAAGTGTTTCCGAGTCATATTTTCATTATAAACGATCAGCTGAATGCACGTGTCTAGCTGGGAACGCAAAATTGCATTCTCATTTCAATCAGTAAGCCATCGTCAGGCCTTTTTATCTCTCCGGCGCGGGTAGGGCCCGCTGCTCTCAAACCTCCCGTCTCAGGGTTTCTATAAGCGCACGTGCCTCATTATTGGTTTTCATCTCCCGCCATATTTTCTCCTGTGGGATAACCATTGTTTCAGCATAAAAAGCATCTCATTTCGCTCTCTGATTTGTTTACTTGGCTAATGGGACTGCAGTGTCCTTTGTCGAGCCTTTGCGGAGCGTGACAGAGCTCCGCTGTGTCCTGGAGAGACGTTTGGTGTAGTTTGGCGAACAGAGAGGCTGAATCTCACCATTTGATATCGGGGAGGCTTTTCATGCTGGATTTAATGACTCATCGGCAGCTGACATAATTGCACTTTCAGATTTTTAATAAGAATTTGAACATAATAAGGGAGTAATGTGCGGTGTCATGAACACCACTTTTTACAAATGCTTTCCTTTTTAACTATGATAATAATGGTAATTACAAAGATAATATGCTCTAATTGCTAGGAGGGGATAAATTACTTTTTTTCCCCTAATCCCATATCTGCTACCAGCCTTCTCCCGCTCTCATTGTCTGCTCTTGCAACAGGTTGCGTCAGACATTAAAGGAATATTTGAATGTGCAAACTGGCTGTTGGTCCTACACGGCAACAGCAATGTCGGCGCCCATAAAATGATTTAGGGTTTTACTCAACCTGTGACGGACGTACGCTGTCAGGTTTATTCTGTCTTATGGGGACTTCAATGACATTGTAAAATCAGGATGCATCTATGCTGCGGTTGTAAAAATCCACATAAATTGCATGTTTGTTTTCATCTTTACTGCTTAATTGTTATTATATAAAACCTTGAGGGTATTTTATTCAACCTGCAGAGGGTTCAGCTGTACAGTACCCTATGTATTAAACCGCCTTTCACCTGCATTGCCCATTATTTCACCCACAGTGAGGAAAACAAGAGAGAGGGGCTACAACATGTGACCAAAACCACTTGCCCAAGTCAAACCCATGACATCATGATAACATATAATGTGCCTTAGTCCAGTGAGTCACTCAGGCGCCCCATGAAGCCAGCTTAGAGGAAGCGCCACTCTCCTCGGCCAGCTTTATCAGAAAACACCATCACTTGAGCTGCGGTGTCAGAGTAGAAAATGCCTTTCTCCGCATCACTCACCGAGTCCTTGGACCATCACCGGGTGGAAATGCCTATTGTTTTGTTTATTCAATATCAGAAGTGCCGGCGCCTTAATCTCAATAAAGAGGGCCACTGGACTGAATTATCTGTACGATTGCCCTTTGGAACTGCTGTCAATGCTTTTCTCCTTATCCAGATTCTCAAAGCCTCTCTCCCCGCATGAAGTCTATGTGAGGGTAATACAATGCAGGCAGTTCAGACACCACAAAAGGGCATTGCATTAGAAAGCCATACCTCTGCTGCGTGACCTTTGGCTATGCTGGGGAGGTCGGCTCAATCCCCGTGGACACCCAGTCAGCTCCAGTCGAGGGAACAGAATAGATTCTAAATCTGGGAATGGAGGTGGGCACGTTAGGACGGGGCCCAGGCAAATGGCAGCTTGTTGTTGCCTCCATTTATACCTTTGAATGTTCACCATGGGCGGTGTACATACTGAAGGGCATACATGTAATAACTTGGAGTCTCACTCCTGGATGGTAAATGGCAGCATTCATATAGCGCTTTTATCCAAAGCGTTTTACAATACACGCCTCTCATTCAGCCACACACACACACTCACACTCACACTCACACACTGATGGCAGTGAGCTACCATGCAAGGTGCTGGCCTGACCATCGGGAGCAATTTGGGCTTCAGTGTCTTGCCCAAGGACACTTCGACATGTGGATAGGAGGAGCTGGGGATCGAACCACCAACCTTGTGATCAGTGGACAACCTGCTCTACCACTGAGCCACAGCCGCCCCAAAGGATATGAACAAGTGATGCGAGCATGCGGAGGAAGGGGTTTCACTGTTGTTGTTTCCTCTAATGTCATGAAGATTTATTTTGGACGTCAAAAAAACAGGGAAATCTTCACAACTTAGCATCTCAAGACTATTGTTGCTATGCATGTTGCCACAGATTACAATACGAGGAGGAAACAGCACTCAAACCAATTAAACCTATTAAAAGTGCCAAAGGACCACATTTTTGCATTCCTCTCAGTTTCTCAATGCATTGCAGACCAATCATCTCTTGACATATTACTTGTACGGTATCTTTGTCTCCGGGTTTGTCCAAAGTGGAGGGGGGAATAACTGCACTTAATTGTGTGAGAAAGATTTCTGGCAGCTCCTAAACCAATGAGTCATCATGGGATGAGGAGATATGAAGAAACCCCAGGAGAGATGAAGAGAGGGGATTGTAAAAGCCTTAAATGGGATAATCTTGGCTGAGCATTTTTTTTTTTTTACCAAGCAGAATGGGATATAATTTCAAACACTCAAGTACATAACGCTGTCTGCTGTAATATGTCCATTTCTCCGTCTCCTACAGTGCTGTGGCCTTTCTCCTTGGTTATACTGCACTTGTTTGACCAGTTTGGTAGAACTCATCATCATCATCATCATCATCATCATCATTAATGTTATCATCAAACCCATTTTTGTTGACGTCATCAAGGTCGTCATCGTTATTGTCACCGCGATCATCAACATCATTCATCAACATCTTCATAGAAATCATCGGCATTGTTGTCAACGTAAACATCGTCTTCATCGCCATCAGCATCATAATACTAATCAACACCGTTACCAGCATCAGGCAAAACATAATACAGTGGTCTTGAAAGAAAAACTCCAAAGGAAGAAGCAAAAGTGATTATCTGAGGTATTTTCTGTCTTGACCGGATTCGTTTTCTCCAGCGGCTGGGCCTCGAGTGCTTTTTTTTCAAATGTATGTATCTCCTGTGTGTCTCCTGTTGACCCATTCCTCCACGCTGAGTGGCAACTTGCAGGGAATCAAAAGCACAGAAGATTTTAACCACTCTCCTAACTGTTCAGCAGCAGGGATGCTGTTTGAACCGGTGAGAAAGGAAAGTGGCCAGGGATGCATTTCACAACTATATTCGGCATGTCTAGTCTTTTTTTCACAGGCAGTTTGAGTTGGAAATTTACAGTGAGCCAAGTCCGTGAGGAAAATGATTAAAATATCACAGGCTCAGTATTCCACCATCTAACAGTTGTTTGCACAGTTAAAGCTACTCTAGGCATGTTGGCGGCTCCAAATGGCAGCGAGAGATAACTGTCTGAAAAATGTGAACTCTAATGCCCAGAAATCCTGTGAGGTGACGTCAGTGAACTGCACACAGCGCGCTCCGTGTTTACCAGCCCGGCTGGTCTGTGATTGATTTATACCAAAGGGACAAGAGAGGCGAGAGCTCTAACGTTGGTGAGTCCAGCTTTCCTTGTTCAGGCTGCTGTCTTGGATTTCATCCTTTTTGATTCTGCCACTTCCTGTGGGCAGAGAAGATTTCCCGCCAATGACCACAACCAAATAGGGCGAATCTACAGCGTCTCAATTACTGGAGATGGGATGCTCTATCGCAGCACCACTTTGTAATTCAGCCAGATAAGACAGGCTTATTTATCCATAAAAGTCTCGCCTTGTGCAGCTTTAATATTGCTTTCAGCCTGTGTTAGTGTTTAAAGGAGAGAGAGCGAGAGTGAAAGGGAAAAATAGTGTATTGTGTGTTTATGAGAGAGAGAAAGTGAAAGAGAAATTGAAAACAGATACAACGTACTTCCATGTGTGTTTGTGTGTGCATTGCATACCTGCGTGAGTGAATGTGTGTGTGTGTGTGTGTGTGTGTGCATTGGCATATGCATACCTGCGTGAGTGAGAGTGTGTGTGTGTATGCAAGCGTGTGTGGATGTGTGAGGGAGAGTGTTAATTAAGTGTGCAGCATGTGTGTGTTTGTCTGAGTGTTAGTCAAAGTGGGCTGGGATGATGCAGGAGAGGTCCTGCTGGGAAGCGGTAGCCAGGGAAAACATCTGGTCTTCATCAGGCAGGATCAGACACGGAGGCCGGGAGCAGGCTGGCAGATGGTGGAGAGGTCTCCACACAATAGGGAAAGCCCACTCCCACCAACACCATTACCACTTACACACACACACACACACACACACAGATACACGTTGAGGAAGAGACAGACACTCATGCCTCGTTCACAATTAGCTATCCCATTACGTTACGGCACCACACCAGAATCCTGTTCATTCCTATGGGAGACAAAATGACAGTGTGACAACGCAACGCCCCCATCTGGACGAGTGGAACGCTCCGTCCAACAAACTCCAACAAACTTTTGCGTCGTCTCCAGTCCGTCTTGACTCCGTTAACTTAACAGGAAGTTATATTCTTGACTGGATTTGTGAGCTATTTTTAATTTTCATCTTTTCATCTTTTTATCTTTTCCACTTACAGTAGAAAACGTGATATTCCAGTCTAGATGTGCCATTTTAAATTCTGAAAAAATGATTTGGTGACAATTTAAATGTTATCTGGATGATAGGCTATTACTTTGTTTTAATAAATAATATAACCTCCCTCCAAAATGTACTTTTCTTATGTTACACGAACAAAATAAATAGCTTGACTCAAAGAGGAATCTCCCTGTCTGGTACTCCGACCAGCTGGGGCCAACATTGTGTTGGAGGTGACATGAAATACATGGATACATGAAATGTGACAGACACAACTGTGAAGAGAAATACACACATACAATCACTCTGAAACAGATAAACAGACGGCGAAAGATAGAAAAAGAGAAACACACACACACACTTGAACATAAGTATCTGCCATTCAAAACTTCAAAATAGGGTCTGATAATTACTGGATGAGAGTGCAGCTATTTTCAACAACGGAAAAGGCAGCTGCACCAAAGCGAGTCATGCACTTATGATGTTATTCATGCTGTGAGTCACTCATTGCATTGAAGCAATGTGTTAGGCTGACAATTAAGGGACAAACAAAATCCTGCAATAATCCAGCTCAAATGATGAAGACAATCCATATTACCTTCATATACACATATAGTTCAAGAGATAGCAAAGTCTGTTCCCCAGTTCCAAAAGCTCTTCAGTATCGTAGGAATGCATCTTAAAAATGTTTGTTTTGCTCTAATAACCTTATTTCTAGTGGTCATGTTTTGATGCAAAAAACCTTTTAGCCTCATAGTTATTTGGAGATTTGTCTTCGACCCTCACAATCCACTGGCCTTTCTAATGTTAACACAGTGACTCATATGTCCTCTGACGTTTTCAAAAATTCAAATGTATTAATTTGCCATGAAAGTGATTATTGAAGAGCGATGGAAGGTGGAATATGACACAGAGAAGACCTGACAATCAAACATATACCTTGTTGAAGTGCCAAACTCCTTCTAAATCACCGTGCCTGGAGAGGCCCTGATGGCGTTGAGTGCGCAATGGGAATCCTTGAGCCTCAGAAGTTAGAGAGGGGTGAGCTCAGGAGGCAGTGAGACAGCAGCCTTGTACTTCCTCCAGGCAGACTGCGGCTTTTTCCTGTTCCAATAATACCCAGGAGCTCATTCTTTATTGTGATTATTGTGATGCAAAAGGGTGTTATGAATTTATTCAAGGGTTACCAACACATGTACTGTGTGAAAACGTTTCAGACAAGATTAGCTCCATGGTTACCGCAGCTAGCTGGGTATTATCAGCACGGTTGGAATGTGTCTTTGACCAATCAGATTGCTTGGATGAAACTACCAGTTGAATCATCATGGAATGCAGTTAGGACAATTAACCAATTAACCAATAACTTATACACTTACAATTAACCAATTAACCAAGGCGTTTCAAACTCACGCTTCAAAAACTAAAGTACGCACATCCAACCGCAACGATACAAATTACACTGCAGGCTTTAGAGTGCGTGCCCAAATAACACACGCCCGAACGTGCTCTGGGATTTCTGACTTTTTCTTCTTTGCAGTTTCTTGCAATTAACGTGCACTCGTATCTCTCTCATCTGAAACACCAACACCATCAATACCGTCGACTCCCCGTGTCAGTTCAGCTGTGTGCTATTAGGTTGTCGGCTGGGTGGGTATCACCTGTCAACAACCGCTGGGTGTTTCCCTGAATCTCCCGGCCTCCCACCAGCCTTGAAGTCGGTACCGCTGTGAAGTGATTGATGACAGGTCAGCCACCAACGGCCTCGCAAAATTTCCAATTCTTCCACAGGGAAATTGCTCATTTCTTCACAAGTCCATTTCCATTTTTGCGACACGACAGCATGCTAAGTTTATGCATTATGCCGGCACCGGGACACAGAATTGTGATGAATTACGCCACATGTTGGACAGGGCAGAAAAAAATATATATTAATTTGTGGTACTTTATTGTTTGCCTTTATCTCTTGGTTGCCTTGTCAAGAGGGGGGGTAGAGGGGGTATGGTTGCAAGGTAATATAAAAGTAAGCAGGCGTGACATTCTTATTTAGATAACCACCTCACTCCCTCTCTCCCGCAGTTGCTACACAGCTAAAACTGCCACTGTGACATTGTCGAGGGCTTTTTTCTTTTTTTTCAGTCGCCCTGCCTTTTTAAAATACAAAACTGGTATCCTATTCGCTGCGGTGCGGGCTTCAAAGAGGTTATTTGTCATCATACAGATTTATGCTGTCATTCAGGGACATTTATATCACTTTAAGCTCTTTGGGTGTTCTAGCTCTGGTGCTGGGCAGACAATCCCGCAGAGACCCAAGCCTCTCTCTCTTTCATTTTCTTCCTTTTTGTATTCCTCCCCTCTGCCAGCAAGGAGTGAGTCTGTAATGATTGTTACTGCCTTAAAGGGCACATGTTGTAACAACGCTAAAACAAAATGGGATCTGGTTGACAGACTGTGGCTGGGACTTACCTGGAGAAGCCCTCTCTGGTGATTAGCTGGTGACAGGACCAGCCAAAGCAGGAGCAGTATCTGTTCCGGTTGGAAATCAACACATATGGATTCATAAATTAAATGTAACAGGCACATTTTGGATGATTTCACAGTCTCGCGATTGACGGAGATGGTTTTATGAGGGACAAAACGCATCTGTGAATCCATGCTGGAATGATTCAGTTGTAGATTGCAACACACAAGTTCAAGGTTTCTCCACACTTCAAGTCTGTATATCTTTTCGTATCTTGCATATACCCAGATAAAGGAAGCAATTTGCTCCTGAATTAATCCTTGAAAACTCCAATGGATCCAACAATAATGTATGTGGAGTTCTGATGTGAAAGGACCCTGAGCCTCCATCCTATTGATGCCCTGATGGTGCCAAATCGATTTCTGAGAGCCTGCCAGTTATTGTCATTCACGTCCACCGCCTGAAAGCTGGAGAACATGGAAAGCAGAAGAGCTGAATATCCAGGGAGTGTAAATGGGGCTCATAAAGAAGTGTAGTGTACTTTCTATATTTCCATTGTAGGACTTGTATTGTATTATACTGAAATGTGAGGTATTTTACTTCATGTAATACACATTGTATTGTTCTTCTTATAGCTTTCAATGTCCCAAATAAATGGATATACGCTCAATAAAGAATTCTACTGTGTAATTGTACTGTGCAGTATGTGCTGATTGTAATCTGTTGCATCCTTTTGTATTTAATTGTAAAAGGTGAAGGTGACTGACATGTTGTGCATCATCATATACACTGCCCATCCAAAAAAAAAGTCGCACACTCTAATATTTCGTTGGACCGCCTTTAGCTTTGAGTACGGCACGCATTCGCCGTGGCATCGTTTCGATAAGCTTCTGCAATGTCACAACATTTATTTCCGTCCAGAGTTGCATTAATTTTCTGCCAAGATCTTGTATTGATGATGGGAGAGTCGGACCGCTGCGCAAAGTCTTCTCCAGCACATCCCAAAGATTCTCAATGGGGCTGAGGTCTGGACTCTGTGGTGGCCAATCCATGTGTGAAAATGATGTCTCATGCTCCCTGAACCACTCATTCACAATGTGAGCCCGATGAATCCTGGCATTGTCATCTTCGAATATGCCCGTGCCATCAGGGAAGAAAAACTCCATTGATGGAAAGACGTGGTCATTCAGTATATTCAGGTAGTCAGCTGACCTCATTCTTTGGGCACATAACGTTGCTGAACCTAGACCTGACCAACTGCAGCAACCCCAGATCATAACACTGCCCCCACAGGCTTGTACGGTAGGCACTAGGCATGATGGGTGCATCACTTCATCCGCCTCTCTTCTTACCCTGATGCGCCCATCACTCTGGAACAGGGTAAATCTGGACTCATCAGACCACATGACCTTCTTCCATTGCTCCAGAGTCCAATCTTTATGCTCCCTAGCAAATTGAAGCGTTTTTTTCCGATTAGCCTCACTGATCAGTGGTTTTCTTAGGGCTACACAGCTGTTTAGTCCCAATCCCTTGAGTTCCCTTCGCATTGTGTGTGTGGAAATGCTCTTACTTTCACTATTAAACATAGCCGTGAGTTCTACTGTTGATTTCTTACGATATGATTTCACCAAACGTTTAAGTGATCTCCGATCACGATCATCCAAGAGTTTGTTCCGACCACATTTCTTCCTCGAAGATGATGGTTCACCACTATCCTTCCAGGTTTTAATAATGCGTTGGACGGTTCTTAACCCGATTTTAGTAGTTTCAGCAATCTCCTTAGTTGTTTTCTTTGCTTGATGCAGGCCAATAATTTGACCCTTCTGAAACAGATTAACATCCTTTCCACGACCACAGGATATGTCTTCCGACATGGTTGTTTAAGAAATGAGAAGCTACTCACCGCATCAGCTAGGGTTAAATAAGTTGTTGCCAGCTGAAACATATTCATCACTGCAGTAATTATCCAATGGAAGGCTCTTACCTATTTGGTTAGTTAAATCCAGGTGGCGACTTTTTTTTTGGACGGGCAGTGTACAATACAATCCAATTCATACTTATTCATACTTTTATCTCATCCTATATTGACTAATGCAACTCCTTGTATTCTGGCCCTCAATAGGAAGCCTGTCTCGCCTGCAGCTGCTGGGCTTCTGCCTAGATCCAGCATATAACTCCCATCTTAACAAATCTGCACTTGCTACCTGTTTATTTTAGAGCTGATTTTAAGATTTTATTGATTACTTTTAAAGCTTTGGATAACTTGGCCCCATCCAATATCATAGAACTGTAATGCCCCTATGTTCAAGAGCACACTCTCAGATCAATAAAGCTCTTTCAACTGTCCCCTGGTCCAAGCTCAAGTCAAGAGGTGACAGAGCTTTTGCCATCGGAGGCCCGACATTATCGAACAATCTCTCTGTCATCATCCGCCTAGCTCCCTCAGTTCATGTTTTTAAGTCACTGCTAAAACACACTCTTAAAAAGTGTATTGTTTATTATTATTTCTGTTTAGCGTGTATTTATCCATCCTTTATTAAAAAGACTGTTGCTTAACAAAAAATGACTACATATGATGCCATTCACGCTATAATAGGTATAAAGGGTATGAGTATGTACTGTATATATGTTTGGAGATAATATAAAGTCTAATTAACAAACACTCTTCATCATGGGAGATGAAGAGTCCAGCTTCCAGATTGGATAACAGCCTGCCATAATGGTAATAATATATATATATATATATTTTTTTTTTTTTTCCCACTGTCAACAGACATTTTATTTATTGAACATTCACTTCACCAGGTAGTCCCACTGACGTTGGGAGAGATACCTGGCCAAGGGAGCAGTATCAAGACAAACACAAAAGCTGGGGCAAATGTCCTACAACAAATTACAGGAATAAGTCCAACGTCAAAATTCATTACATAAATCCTCAAAGGTAGTACTTAAGTAGACTATCAGTTCACATCTTGGCTAAATAAGACATAGACCGCTCCTAATTGAATCTGCCTCAAGATCCTCCATTATCAGTTTTAGCTCAACAAGAGAAATCGTTTTGCGAGCGGAGCAGAGTACATGAAACCTCTGTTGCCATTACGGACCTTAGGGGCAGATTACAAAAACAACTTCTGCGATCATTCATGATTTTTAGAGATATAAGAGCACCTAAGCATAATGAGGCAGCCGACCCAGAATTGCCTTATAAATGAAAATGCACCAACGAATAAGTGCACAAGTGGAGAGGGCAGGCGTAAGTTACCCTGAACATACCAAACATAATGATCTTGAGATCATGAGCATTACAGTCCGTAATAAACCTCAATGTGCTGTGATACACAGTGTCTAAGGGAGGAGTCATGCTGATAATAAAGCATAATCATGATTATGGTGGCGGTGATAACTTTTCTTTAGCTGAAACATAAAAAAATGACTTTTTAATTTCTTTACAAGGTGCTGTTTAATGATATGTACTGTAATGTTAACAGTCATAAAGAGAGCCTGGTAGCTGTGCAGCACCCCAATGCACTGTGTGTGCCTACGACTGCTGAAGAAGCTATGCTACACTAATAGCTTCCCGGTGTAATTCACCGGTCATTATACAGTGGCCTGGTCTGATGTCCTGCAAATTGGCAATTTCTTAAGCTAAGTAACATCCACCTGAGGCAGTCAGACAGTGTTAAAAAACATTTAAAGTAAATGACTTTGGGTGAAAAGGCGGCAATTGCAGGGCACAGCCACAATGACACTGCCTCTGCAATCACATAGCAATACCGAGGAGAGTGGCAGAGGAGTGGGCCTGATACAAGCATGAGGTCAGCCCTGTGACATTTTCATCATATGGGGACAGAATGAAAGGAGAGCGCACCGCCATTCTCAATATTCAAGCACGAGGTGAAATAAATGGATGGCTCATGATTGGTATCTGAGGCTGCTTTCGTGAGGTTTTGAAAAGAGAAAAATAAATCATCAGCCCCTCTATGAGTGTGTAAAAACAAAATTAACTTCTAATTTTTTTCTATAAAACCTACTTTGAAATACTTAAAGGAGAAGGAGGGAAAAAAATGATAAAATGTCAGGGGCGACGTACTGAATGCTGAGCAGCTGTTTTCTAACATATGTGGGCCATGTTGAACAGCATGAGAGACATTACAGACACTTTCATTGAAATATGTTATTGACACTTACTGTAATAGACAGAAAGCGAGGCTTTCTTTGTTCACTGAAGCGCATTCACCGAACCTAGCAGCACTCCAGACTGATACGTGTTTGGGGTGTAAAAATTGAAGAAAAAAAAAAAAAATTCAGATCAGTTGACTTTGATACAATGTCATTTTTAAACCCCTCGCCGTTGCCATAACACCAATCGACGATTTTGCTCTCTTTCTCTTTCTCTGACTCACACAGCCGGAGAGAGAGAGACGGGGGGATCTGGCAGTCTGATGGAGTGCCATTTCCCCACCCACACCTCCGAGTATCCTTCCCGGTGGGTTTCGTGTCGGGACGTCTTAGTAGCCGCCGCACGGCTTTGTCACCTACAGAAATAAAAGTCATACTTGATTTACTTGACGGGGGGCTCTTTGTCTGAGCTCTCCTTGACCGGGGAGCCGCCGCCGAGCCGCCTCTGCAGTAAGACGCAATGTCCAAATGTTCCTACCTGCCCTCCCTTGAAACGTCCCCTCCCCGCCCTTTTTGCCGGAGAACTCCTCTCTATTCGGATGGTGTCTCTGTTTTTGGCAGCGGTTCAGCTCGGCTCCGTGCTCAATCTTATTAGAGGGTGGTAGGGGGGGTTCAAGAGGTTTGCGGCGACTCCGACAGACCCCACAGCCACCCGCCACCCAACCCGCCACCCTCACCCCTAGCCTCGTTCCATAGAGGCTTTAACATTTCCCCACATACGCAGAGCACAGGGCGATGCAAACACAGTGACAGCGCCGCACACGCAGAGTCAAGTTGACATTTCCTCAAGGTTGCGTGTAATGGCTGATTACTTGCATATAGGAGAATCATTGTTGGCATGCCGCAGAAACCCCTGTGATTTGTAGCAGATCAGTCATCTCTAATACAATTCAAATCTATTACATCTGAACCCGTCGGCTCTCGGGGGCCCGTGACCTTGGCTGTACGCTTCTCCAGGGACTCCTTTTCAAAACAAGTGGTGTTGACTTGTTGGTCATTTGATTTGTTGGGGGGCATTTGCCTTGAATGTGAATGCGGGGCTGAAACGCTGGCAGCGCTTCTCAAGGTTATTGCTCGTCTTTGGGTTTTTGTTTGTTTTTCCCCCCAGATTCGAGCCATTTTTAGACGGGAGCATACCAGCGATGAGTACACCGTTCCAGACAGCACATTAGCACATTAACTATTGCCCGAGCTCAGGGGTGTCGATAATCAATAGATGAATGAAAAGAAAAGCTACGCCACGGTAAATAATAAGGCATTGTGATGGAGGCTATAAGCCGCTAATACTGCCAGTGAAGGTAGCAAGGCCAGGCAGTGACAGTCCTGCAACATTTCTGCCCCCATGGCTATTCTATGCATTTAGCCCCCCCGACGCTTTAATCCACCACCTTCCTATCGCTCAAGATCCCACCATGACTTGTCCTGCTATAATTGTGTTTTATCGATTCCGGCTTTGGTCTGACGCCTAGATATCTCCTGTAAATGGAGCTGCACAGATACAGTGGGTTTACCTGTATAAATATTTCAATAAAAAAACAGCTTTTGGTATTAGGTTTTCCCAGGCCGACTTTCAGTTCCTGATCTCCATCCCCCCCCCCCGTGTCGGTGCTATTGATAGTGCCAACTCACAGGCTAATGTGGTGCCACATTAATGCATGTGCTTACCTAGGTTGAGAAAAGGGGCTTACTTCAGTTGGACTAAAAGGAAAAAAAACCCAAAACAGACCGATTGAGTGAGGGGGAAAATATGCTTGATGTGTTATTGAATTTGGAGTTTCTAAATATATTTCCTATTCCAGCCCAGTGTTGTTGTGACAGACAGACAGGCTACCGTGGCTCTATGTAGAAGAGTCCTAAATAGGGATAATGTGGTGAAATCTAATTCCAAACAGCTCCATCCAGGCAGGTTCGTAAGAGAGGTGCAACATCTGACCGCCTTTGAACCGCAAAATCCTCCATTCTCTGACTGACTGTTGAGATGGACTACAAAGCGTCTTCTGATGGGCCCTGGCTCTCAAGACATGAATTATAAAGTCTATATCTGCCCTCCTTTGACCCCTTTTTTCCACCCTTATTTTCCTTTGAGTCATTTTTTTGTGTGCTTTTCTCTGCCTGTCTATGTGTCACGCCTTCCTGTCTGTCAGTCTGCTGGCATGGGCAGGGCTTGCCGACAGACTGACGAGCCGCCTCCGCCGACTCCCCAGATTGCTTTTTGAACACAGACGTCGTACCCACAATGCTCTCCTCCTTCTCGGCCTCCTCTGTTCACACTCTACATCTTCGGGGGCTCCCACAAAGTGCCCCCTTCCCCGGTGGGAGTGACAGAGTGCATTAAGAAAACAGCTTAAGAGGCAGGTGCACAGGAGCTTCCCATCCTTGTGTTGTGTGTGTGTGTGTGTGTGTGTGTGTGTGTGTGTGTCTGCATTCATGTCTCAGGTGATGCCTCAACAATGAGTGGATGGACTGCAGTGACACCACAAATCATTAATAATAAATTGAAGTCCCAGTTCTCAGATGCCGAGCAACTCTCCAGTCAACAACTCACAGGGCTTTGCCCCAGAAACTCCCTCAACCACAAACATATTGGCCTAACTGGCCATCAGACGCTAATACCTTACCCCGGCCTGACCCCCCCCCACAACCCACACACACACACACACACACACACACACACACACACACAGTCACACACAACCTCTCTGTTTTCTCCTTCTTATACACACTTATTCATCCATCCAAAGAAAATACCATATGCAGTGTGATAACTTACAATCATCACTTAAGTGTTCCCATTCTGATGAAAGGCAGATTTCAGAATAAAGCTCCGACTGCTCCTATGTATATTCATGTGCACATTTTGTTCCAATGCACATCAGATCTTTGTCTTCCTGTCATTGTTTTTTTTTTCTTTCTGATGCCTCCATGATGCAAGTATTTCCACACTGATAATAATCCTTGCTTTACAACCGTGATTTACTTGATGCACGTCACCTTGATACATCTGTCAACAGTTCACACGTCAGAAAAAAAAACGGTTTACTTTTTCTTCTCATTCTGCTCTAACGTGGCTCATTTTGAAGAGTGAAAGCCAGGCCGGCCTGCCTGGAGACGGGGGGGTAGCCTCGCCGAGGGACATGCTGGGCTCGGGTCAGGCTGTGTAGTCAGGGGGAAAAGTGGTGCGGTAGCATAAATTAACACCTGAGCCCCGAGAGGCTGGAATGCACTGTACCCTGCTGCACCGGGGGAAGATACCGAGGTTAGCATCTGGATGCTCAGCGCCCGGCCATTAACACACCAGGACAACACGGCAGAGAGTGTGTGTGTGTGTGTGTGTGTGTGTGTATCTGTTTGTGAGTGTGTGCAGAAATTTTGACACATGAAACGTGACACATCTCATCGTCACCTATCACATGATGAAGTGAGCCTGCAACATCCTATTTGTTTGTTTGCTAGTTGGATGTTTGTTTGATCTGTTTTATTTCCTTGTCTTTCCCTTCCAAAAAACAAATGTCATTATGCCCATTTTGATGCAACCAACCTGCGTGCTTCCTCCTCTGAGTCATTTCACCGCGGTTAATGTTACTCAGGGGCTCCGTTGTATTGACGCATGCCGATGGATAGAAACGGTGTCTGGCTAATAGACTGTAGGAGCGAACACAGGGTGGGTCCTGTTGTTATCGAGTTCTTCATATTGGTAGGAGTAAAGAGCTGTAGGAAGTAATAGAGTTGGTGTTTGCTATCGCTCCCTGGGGCTGCAGGAGGCAATCGTCACGAACTAAATGAGAGAGAGAGAGAGAGAGAGAGAGACAGCGAGAGAGAGAGATACAGCGAGAGAGAGAGACAGCCTTCCCCTCAGGAAAGACTATTGATGGCTGGCTAATCACTGCTTTTGATGTACATTTCAAAGTGTGCCCTAACATCTATGTTCGCTTATTTATTCAAACGTTTATTTATTTATTTTCCGTGCGTCTTGTCTCTCTCGGTTTTATTACGAGTTTGGATTATGATCAGAGCTTGTAAAAGCCGGAGTGAACCCCAGGCCGCCAGGCGTAGTGCACCCACTTGGCCTTGTCATTAGGCAGGAATATTTAGCAAGAGCATTGGAAGAGAACTAATTACCAAGCTGTCTCGCTCGTCCCCTCCTCCACCCAGGAAAAAAAGGGGCTTCGAGCAAAATGTGTGCGTGGATGGAAAAGACAGCGGGGGTAAAGAGGGACAGGAGTGAAGTCATGTTGACATGATAAACACAGAGACAGAGCTGAATTCATCAGACACGACAGGCCCGCGTTGTAAATTACAACAGGCCTCAGCCTATTTACATCAAGTGATTGAAGGAGGTGTCCTTCCCACAAAGAGGCTGTGTGTGGCCGGTGGTAGGAACACTACTGTTCACAGTGTTTACCACGAGTCGCTTTACTTTCTATCAGTGTTGTCGACCTCCTAGTATTACATCGTGGTGTTTAGTCCTGTAAATATCTCTATTATTATATTTTATTCTTCTTAGGTAAATACTTTATATTATTTATACTACACCGCTTCTCTGCACCTTATTACCATTAGAATACTGTTTTATTTTATTTTTCTTTAATTGCTTATTTACTTATTTTTACTCATTTACTTATTTACTTATTTACTCATTTACTTATTTACTCATTTACTTATTTACTCATTTACTTATTTACGTATTTACGTATTTACTTATTTACTTATTTACTTATTTGTCTTATTTTACTATGTGAAGTTGAGTTGGCTCTGAGACCAAGAATTTCATTACTGGTAATGATGTTTGCATTGTTATCAAGTATATGACAATAAACTTGAAACTTGAAACTTGTGTGTGTGTGTGGCGTTTTTGTGTGTGCACACTTTTGTATGTGCATGTGTGTGTGTGTGTGTGTGTGTGGCCAGGTCTCAGTGACTTTACCATCTCTCAGACAAGTGACATCTGAATCCCTGTTCATCACAGTACATCTATGCATAGAATGGAATAGAATAGAATAGAATGGAATATTTTGGGGGAGAAAGTCATTGTTCGTGGGAACACCTAACCAAACAACCCAGTAGCGGTCTCATTCTTGGGGGATAAGTGGTGCACTCCACAAGAGTAATGTGAATTGATTACATCCCAAGCGATTCCTCAGCATCACGTATGCACAGGATCCCTATAGGCAACAGCCTTGATTCATGGGAGAGTGAGGAGAGTTGGTGCAGTTCAAAAAGCAGGCGTCCTTGCGGGTGTGGAGGCATGGCTGCATATCACATGGCCAGATATTCTCCCCCAGACCATTCATCACCCCGTCCGTCTTCCATCTCATCTCTTATTCATTACACAATCATTTAACTAAGTGCAGTGATTACTTAAATGTTTAATGCTGCTATAATCAATATTGGGCCGGGCCTTTCAGGTGGACACAGTTTTTCTAGCATTAAAGCCCCATCACCTATTTAGCCGATCAGGTTAAATTGCACATGGTTACAGTAATGGCTCCCATTAAAGGGCTCTTTTTATCAATGGCTGTAGCGACGTGTGGTATGATAATTGTTCATTTTTGCCGTTCGGGTTATCGGAGTCAATGTGCGCTCCCCTCTATGAGGGCAACGCCACGCGATAATGGTCTATTCACAAGTCGGGCCCGGCTGAACCGTCCCTGCCCAACTCTATTAATGGCTGCCGACTCAGTCAAAAGGAAAATACAATCTCAAGTGGAAAAAAAGGGGAGAGAAAAAAGGGGAGAGAAAAAAGTGTCGCGTTCCCACATAATGAACACTCTGGTCGCATTATGCAATGGATTTTTCATTTTGACAATGACTCTGTTAAAAGAAGAGGTCTATCAGACAGATGCAGAGCCAGTTACTTGCAGTGCGTCAGCCCTCATGTGGCCAAGTCCCCCCCCCCCCCAATCCGTTCCTCCCGCCTCCGAGAGTTTAGACGATCAAATCAGATACGGTATAGCAACTGCAAGACTGCGCTGCTTCAGTGTGTCATTCACAGTGTGTTCAGATAGATATGGATGCCATAAACATGCATTCGCCGCCTGGATTGTGTGTCATTGTCAAAGCCTGGCTTAGAGCACCTTAATCATATCATCCATGTGTAAGCAGTGGAGGTATTGTATTCCCTCTGCATCACTTACTCTCCCTGATAATCCAACCTCAATGAAGGAGCCCAGTATGAGGAATGAATTACAGCTTGACATCGTCATCCCGTGCTTGCTGATGGCATGGATTTATCATACGGGATTTATATTTCTCTCCTTCTGCTCTCTGAAGGCTTTGAGATGCACCAGCAGTGCCTTGGCTGAACAGAGCGGTACAAGGAAGAGTAAAGGGAAATATAATATCGAGAGGGCTTGTTGCTCTGCAAGGTCCTCTGGAATATAATTGGGGGAATCAACAATAAGTTAGTATAATGTAATGTAATGATAGTCATGGAGCCAGGATGAAGTAGGAGAAACCTGTAGTGCAGTGCTTGGCATTAAAAGGTAGTGTGAGGTTTAATAGTTAGTTTTTTCCTGACTGAAATCTGACATAGGCTTCCATTATATCAGTACTTGACTCTGCTTGACACCAATCAGGTTGAAAAGTCCGATAATACTGTCATTGCACGATAATAATGTACATGTGATGCCATAGATACGAGTTACCACACCGGTTCAAAGCCTCTGCCCCGGAGCTGCCCTTGTTTTATCTTTCAGAGTGATAGAGCAGCCAAAACCCAAGTTGGCATTGCAAACAAAAAAGTTTAAAATGTACTGATAGATGTACAAAATGTCTCATTGCGCCATCCTCCAGTATCTGAAGAGGCAGGACAGAGAGGTTTATCATAGAGGCTTAAATCCTTGACAACAGCACTAATGAATCAGCGAGAATGCACCAGGACTAAATTTGACATAATAAAAAAAAAAAAAGCAATTATGTCAAATTTACAATACCGTTGCTTTTGAAACCCCTATCCTACTTTACTTTAGCTGGTTTGCCTTCTTAACAAGGGGACAATAGACTGATACAAGTTTGGGCCCTGTGGTAATGCTTTCATGAACAGCTAACAGCGAAGCTCTTTGTCCATTATATCAAATAGCCTGACAACAATGTCTGTGAAAGCAACATCAGAGACATGCATTTTAATGATTCAATCAGACAACAAATATTACACCACCTTCACTTGTACGCAATTAGAACCGAGTGCGAGTTGAACACATCAGAAAATATTCAGACTGTGATGTCGAGAAAGAAACAGAGATAGAAATAATGGCTCTGTGATGTAGACCCGAGCACCATTAGAAAACGGCAGTGATTCCCAGTGGCATCTGCATGCCCAGCTGTATGTGCAGATCACTGAGAACTTCAACCCTTTATTAATATGACTATGAAATGTGTGTTTGTGTTTGTGTGTGTGTGTGTGCGCAAGTGTGTCTAGAGGAGTTTTCAGCAAGGCAGTAATGAGTGTCTCTCTGGTGGATCGGCATGTAAACACTGAAGGAGAGTGAACTCTGGCAACAGCCATTCCCATTTGGCTCAATTAGGCCTGAAACTGAGACAATCAATGGTTGCTGGCCTTTCTGCCGGCCCGCCTGTTGGCCACGGCGCCGCACTCAGTAAAACAAAATGAGAATAATCAAAGTCCATAATTAGTTGGCCTGAGAGGGTGCAGCGCTACGTTTTCACTCGGCTGTACCCAGGCGACGGCCGCCGCCACGACGCAGTACATAGAGATGAATGCACACAGACTCCAGGAAAAAAAAAGGGGACAAAACAAAACGCAGTGTGAGCTCGGGTGCTATATAGTTACCCCACTGTTGCACTGAGAGCAGCAACGCCAGCAGCGGCCCAAAACTCTGCTAAGCGACAAATGAAACACAAAGGAATTAATGCTGGAACGCGATGAAAAAAGTCGCAATGACATTGATCTTTTTTTAGATGTGGAGGATCACTCGGCTTGCATATAGGGCCACATATGATACCCTGGGAAGGAAAGACAGAGAGAGAGAGAGATAGAGAGAGAGAAGAGAAAAGAGAAAACGAGGTATAGAGGGTGTCCTTTAAAGTGCGTCTGGGGATTTGATGAGCTGACGGGGAGGGAACGTTGGGAAGGCAGCCCGGATTCTCAGGGAGCGTATCTGAGAGATCTGGACTGGGATGTGAGCCGGGTGGGTGGCGGCCTGCGGAGAGATCCGGGACGAGCGACAAAGCGATGCAATCCCACGTCTCTCTCTGCAGGTTGCCGTGCCCCTATACGCTCACACATTTACTCCCACTCGTTCACTTGGTAGCGTGCTCACTTTCTATGTTGCTCGCTCGCTCATTGACCGAATCAAATGCTTGTTAAAGTAATAGTCGGTGACATTCTCTCATAAATAAATGTCTGTTTTGTTACTCTGTCACTGATTGATACGACACAATATTGATCCAATATTGTTCTAAACACCCGGTGTCAGGAAGGTCGTTCCTCTAGGCACACAGGAAGTGATGCGTTTTATGTTTGTGGCAGCGACAACAGCGGTTTGTTTGGGATAACCAGAAGAAGAACTGGGTAGTTATAGCATGAGCAGCGACAGCCACCATGGATGAACAGACAGAGAAAAGAGCGCCTAGCACCAAAGATGGAGACAAAATAGAAAATAATAGAATCTCACGTGTTGCCACTTTCTCACACATCACTCTCCCTCACTCTTCTCAGTCCCACTTCCTAATATAATATTGACTGTATTGATACAATCGTGGCAGCGCTGGTTTAAAACAAGGCAACAGTAAACACGTCGTCCCTCAGGAATGGTGCCGTTCCCCTCTGGGCCGATCATTAACAAATATGTCACCTTGTTTAAACCTTGTTTTGTTTGTCAAGTGTAATAAAAAATCCAGTCAGCGGCGTATGAGATATCCTCCATGACAGATGAATGGACGCACAACCGAACAAACAAACAAAGAAAACGGAACAGAGAAGGATCGAACGCCCCGATTTCACTGTGGGGGGACAAATACCCAGAAAACCTGTGGGACTATAGCAGCCAAAATGAAAGTTGAGACAACATCTATAGTAGTCCATAATCATGTCATGTCTTTCTCATGTCAGTTCAAAACATTTTCCAAAGCTGTTTCAATCTGACTTTTTTCCCCCCATGCCGTAATATCGTGCATGACAGTTTGGGTTGACGTTGAACTTCCTGCCATCTCTCAAATGCTTGCTAGGTGGTGTTTTCTGCACTGAACCGCATCATGGCACCAGGTAAAACAGTGGCCATTTGACGGGGTCGTCGCAGTGGGAATGGTGAGAGGAGGAAGGTGGGGCTGGCACAAGCAGGCTGGGGTCACGCTGCCCCCTGGTATTCTCACAGAAGGTGTCCGGCCTAATGACGAGGAAGATTGAATATCTGTAAATAGCTGCCAAGTGGAAGTGGGATGGAGGGGCGTGGTTGGGGGTCGGTGGTAGGGGGTTAGATGCCTTGGGGACGGAGGCTATCTGGCCTCAGATCACAAAGTCAGATTGGCAGACAAAACCCAACCAATCCATGCACACCCACACATTCAGACAAAGACAACACACACACATTACACACAAATTACAAATAGTATTGAATTCAACGACAAAATACTGGAACATATATGTATTTAGTTTAAAATGTATTTCTTATCTGCAAAATATTAAACTTAATTCTTTTAAAAAACATCCATGAACAAACAAACTGCCCAGTGTCTCATGCCAAGTAGGAAAATCAGTTAAGATAAAAGGTGTGAGTAGCAATTCATCAATAGCCTCATTGCCCAGTTAACTTATTGGGATATGTCTCTTTGTATATCACTTATCACATAGTCACACACATAAGAGGTCAGAAAAACCATGCCTTGCTCAACGGGCGCTTGGTGACAACACAGTCTCACCAAATTTCATGAGCTCTGAAATGGAGAGCATCTTGTTTTGGACCCAAATAATGTGATAATAGCATGAATTGCACCTGCCATTTGCACACGTTAACCGGTGTTAGGTAAGGGTTTAGTCTAGGCAACTAAAACAACTTGGGTTAAGGATCAGCTTAGGGTTGGGGTAAGCCGTTGGGGCGAAGCGTATTGCATGTTATGGCTGCTTGGTGCACCAGCAACCCGGCAACCCTCCTCTCACCAGGTCCCAGATGGGATGGACGGTGCTTCAAGGTCATTGTTCAGCCTCTCTACCTCCAGGACAACCTGCTACCCCTGGAACAGACCTGAACACCCCGTGTGATATGAGGGCATGATGTGTGGTGGCAGCAGAGAACAGAGGATATCCCTTCTGTCTGCTCTCCAACACATCGTCTGTATAACTACGCCTGTACATATTCCAGCTCCATATGATGTAGGTCCTTTTTGTTGTATTTTTTGTAATCTAAATACTGTTTTATCTCATCAAATACTCTACTACTTTGAGAGGAAGTATTTTGGTACTTTTGTCCTAGGAAGAATCATGTTACCTGGTACACAATGTGTGTTGTTTTCCTGTGAGGCCTAGAAAATATAAATTACACAAATGCACAGTACATGTTTCAAATATATGCCCACCTGCACACCCACACAAAAGGAAAGGCAGTAACACACCCACACACACACACAAATACACACTTAAACATGCCTCTGATGTGCTGTGTTACAGGCGTACAGAAAGGAGAGCAGACTGGGCTTGCATCACAAAGCATGAGTCTGTGGGGATAATAGACCCAGTGAATGCAGAGCAGCCAACAATGTCATGTTGCACCGCAGGAATAGAAATGGCCCCGTCATAAGGGGGGGGGGGGGCTCTATGAGTGTGACTGCCATTTGAGGAGGTAGTGAGAAAATGGTACCATAAGATAATGTTGAAACCGAGACGCCGAGACGCTATTAAGCTTCGGGTTCGGCGAGTGAAATAACTTTTAAAAAACAAAACACCCAACACGATGCAAAACAACGCTGACGTGGGAATGTTCCTTGACCCCGCCTCTGATGTGTCTGAGAGGGTTGTTTATGAGAGGATTGGGCAGATAAAGAATGTGTTTTCCTCGCTATCAAGTCGCCTTGTCTCCCCGTCGGCATGAATAATGAACGGCGTTCACCTTGTTTATCTTTCAATACAATATTTACTCGTTGTCAGATGCATTTGGGGGCTTTTCATCATCACTATTCTCCGAGCACAACATTTCCCTCTACCCGTCCTCACTGTTAATGTTTGATGAATGCCACAATAGATGGGTGGGGCGGGGGGGGTTGGGGGGGGTGCTACCTGTGCCATTGGTTGTTTTTATTCCACTATTGATGTTTATGGCATCTCCCCCAACATCACGCTTCCTCCCCAGGGAGTCCTCTCTTTCCGGGACTCACTCTCCCCCCGCTCCCCTCAAGGTATATTTGGGCAGGATTGAATTAGGCAAGGGAAAGTAGGTCACTGGCTTTGATCAACCTGCTGTATTGTTAGAGTGAAGGTTAAACCCGATGCTGTTATATTCCCACCAGCAGTTTGAGCTGGCCAGAAAGTTCCTTCTCTTCCTTTTTTCCTTTCCTATTTGAATTTTTTTTTTTTTTTTTTTGCACACAGGAGGTAACACACACACACACACTCTCTCTCTTACATTCGCCATTATTTCATTTTCTGCCACAGGGCGAGTTTAATTCATCTCATTTCCCTTACTTGCTGTTTTATGCATCGTATTGTTGTTAAACCGTTTTGCAGCTTGTGTTCTGTTGTCAATTAGATTCTGCTGTCCAATTTAGTTGTCTTCCCCTGTCATCTTAAATTGTTTCGTTCCTTTGATTATTTTTTCTTTTGTTTTGTTGTGAGATATTGTTTTTAATCTCATCTGCACTAATATGTTATTTGTTTCTCTTTTAACAGAATAAAACACATTTCACATATTATTCAATTTTCTTTTAGAGGTATCATTCATTCATTTTTAGTGAAAAAATATATTTTGGATATACTTGCACAGATATGTTATTTCTGAAGGGGTTTCATTAAGCCATGTTGACCTTCAACTGAAATTAAAGAATGAAAATCCCCAAAAGTGGAGCGACGAGATTACGACACGACAACATCGATATGTGAAATGTGTTTTTCTTTGCAGTCTGGGCTTTCAGTGTTTTATCATTGTATTCATCGCTGTGTTTTTACCACTTTGCCTTTATCTTTTATCGCCTTTTTACCTGCAACGTGCCAACTCAGCAGAAAAATAAAGCCCTATGGCCTAATAGAACTGCAGTAAACTGTTTACGATCACCCCTGTCCACCGACCCTTTACACTCACCAGGCACCCGTCTCCTTGTTTTTCGTCAACACAGTCATGAAGAAGCGGGGAGGGGGGGGGGTGGAGGAGAGGGGGAGTTGGAGAGTGGAGGGCATGACGCCGCCACTCCACAGACATGTTGCACACAATTAGCCGGCTGCAGAGGGGCCGTATGGCTGTCATGTCTCCTGTTGTTCTGGGGTGAAGGCAAGCCTGTTTCCGACGGCAGAGTGCCCAGTAAACAGAGGTACCTCCCCCTCCCTCCCCCTCCCCCTCCCCCCCAAGGGCCCCACGCTGTTTAGCACGTTCAAAACCGGCATCGCTTCGCCTTAAAGCTAGCGCCTATTCCATGTGACAGGGCCCCGTCCCTTTACCCCCCCTGGCATCGGGCCCGAGTGAGACTGGAATGGTCTAATTGGGTGAGATGGCAGTTTTATTTCATTTACCTCAGAGAAGCTCAGTCCCCCCTCCAAGCTGCTCCTTCCCTTACGGAAAAGAATGACTGTAATGTTACGTAGATTTTAAAAAGCTAATACTATTTTTTACAAAAGTATAAACCATACGATGCCTTCTGAAAACATTCAGCCTCTTTCACTTTTGACCACTTTAGTGTTACAACCTGAATTCAAAAAGGATTCAATTAGGATTTTTTTGACACACAATAACCCATAATAAAGTTGATTTTAATTTTAAATATTTTCAGTCAATTTTCTGTATTTTTGAACCCCTTTTCCTTAATTTCTGGTGCATCTGAATTCCTTTGAATGTCCTTAATCTGTCTCTACATCTTGAGTGGAATCCACCTGTGGCCAATTCAACGGACTGGACTTGCCTCAAAACAAAACACACACATCTATGTAAGGTCCCACAGTCAGAGCAGAAGTCAAGCAACTGTTTGTAGGAGACAGAACTGTGAAGGGGAATAGATCTGGAGAAGGGTATCAAACAGCGTTGGGAGTTCACAAGAGCAGGGCAGGCTCTTGGTTGTGTGACCAATCTGAAGGACCTTGGTCCTGGAGGTGGCAAGAACCCAAGCACCACTCTGACAGAACTACAGAGTTTCCTTGGCTGTGATGGGCGATCTTGCCGGAAGGACAGTCAGTGCAGCACTTCACAAATCTGGGCTGTATGGCAGAAAACAGCAGCCTTGAGTTTGCAAAACAGCAGTGAAACACTGAACGCATGAGGCAACAGATTCTGTGGTCTGATGAAACCAAAATTGAACTCTTCAGCCAAAATGCAAAGCGCTTTGTCTGATGAAAACCGAGCACAGCTCATCACCCATCCAGCACGATCCCTACCGGGAAGCGTGGCGGTGGCAGCGCCGTGCTGTCGGGGGGCTTTCAAGCATCACTTGAACAATAAACAGAGCCAAATACCAACAATTTCCTGAGGAGAATCTGCTTCGGAGGTGCCAAAGACCTTCGATTGGGGTGACAATTTCTGCTCCAACAGGACAATGACCCTACGCATTCAGCTAAATGAACGCTGGAATGGCTTCAAGAAAATGAAAGACTTTGAGTGGCCCAGCCTTGAATCCCACTGAAAAGCTTTTATGGAATGACTTGAAGATGTTCACAGATTCTTCCCCATCCAACTTAACCAAGCTTGAGGAAAATCTGCAAGGGAGAATGGGACAAAATCCCCCAAACCCTGATGACCCTGAAGAAGACTCAAAGGTGCTTCTGCAAAGTATTGACCCATGGGGTTGAATTCACTTTGTCATTATGGGGTATTTTTTGTAGATTGTTTATCTCAATTGAATCCATTTTTCTTTCATCCAGGAACAGTAAAGGAGTATTATAGTAATGCTATAGGAGATGAAATATATGCAACAAAGTACTACAATGTCTCATTAAAATCATGATTGAGATTTTTGATTCGGGGCTTAGTGAAAAATTTAAGCAGAGATGGAAATGTACAGATGTGTTTGAGTGGATCAAAAGATATCTCTCTAAATGCCTGATGCTGGTGAGTAGACAAAGCAACTAATAGGCAAAGTGGTTCTTATTATCCAGTGAATTAATACAGCCAAGCATAAATCTCCCTCGCTCTCCTTCCCCTGGTTGAGACATCAGAGCTCTCTCCAAAGTGACGGAGGAGGAGTGGTATGCGGTTTGACAGGCAGCCTGGGTCACAGCCCCCCATTTCAGCAAATGGGCACGACTTATTTGCAGGGTTGTGGGGCGGTTGGGGGGGGGGGGGGGGGGGGGGGGCAGCTATATTGACAGGATCATTTGCATGTCTGCCAAGTCGCAGGCGGGCGAGTGGCTGAAGGGGAGCTGCGAGGGAATAGATGGGATGTGATGGCTTCTATAATCCCCCGGCTGGATCTGCTGGAGATGCTCGGCAGAATAATCCTGTGCCGGCAAAGAGCACGGATCACTGTGAACTCAGGAATACCTCTTGTTGCCGGCCCGACTCTCTCTCTGCTGTTACAGACATGAGCTTATTTGAGGCGATCGGGCACATATTTCATAAATCATACGTCGTTAATGTTTTAATGGCTGTTTTAATTTTAAGGGTTTTATTCTAGATTTGGGCTAATGTTGCCACGGGCAACCCCTCAACCAGGACTCACTATAAAAATAATAACGGAAACGTTGGACACGTTTAGTTGTATTTGGAATAGGGAATATGAGAACTCTAATAAAATATAGTTTGACAGCAGAGTTACCTGTGAGTAAGCTGCTCTTGTCCTGACATTGAGAGGTTTTGGCCACTTCCTAGCGTTTTATTGGTGGTGTAAAGGTACTGTCGTAAATTGGCAACTCCGGCTTGGCTGATCACTGAAAGGACTTTGCTGGAGTTCAAATGAGCTGTCAGAAAGTGATGGATATGTGCGTGGCACTGATCTAGCATACATATCAAGCTTTTGTTTTTGCCTTAACATTCCTATAGGAACTGATAGTGTATCTGTGGTAGTTTGTAATGACCTTATCACACTTTATTTGTTTTATCTCCTATTGTATTACTATTGTAGAGGATTTGCTGGTATGTTATTAGCCTATAGTGGATGCATGATATTTTAAAGTGTTGCTGTGATATTGTATAGTACTGCTCTAACACTATGGGATTGCTAGAGTCCTATAATTCTACTTTAGACTCTTTTTCCATAAGGAAATCCATGAAAGATCAACCTTCCTGCAGAGATGAGAACACACATCGTAACCTACCTTATGTGCTTTCCCTTTACATGCACTAGACTGGGTGCTGCTGCAACATCACCACAGCTAGTTTGAAAATGCAAAGACTGATGAGGAGCAGAGCCGGTGTGAATGCTGCAGGAAGCAGAAGGGATTACTCAGGAGGGCTCTCTCTAACGTGTAGCGAGCCAAACCGTGTCCAGTTGAAAGGTCAAGTACTGCGGCGAACGCAAGGGAAAACCCTTCTGCGTTTCTCCATCAACACCTGTGTGTGTTTTGCCTCTTTGCAGTGTATACAGGACACACAGCCAAAGGCTACCCAGCCTTTTAATGGTTAATCAATAGAGCCAGGAGTCCCCAGACTATGTGTCTAGATATTTGGGGGCTGAACCAAAATAATACGCCAGCATCTATCTGCAGAGGGTGACAAGGAAAAGTCGATATTTTTGTGCTTGGGCCCCAGATGGATGGCGGCTGACCAACAGTGAGGTGGTGGGCTCTTTGGGGGAAAAAAAGAAAAAGACAAACTAAGGGAGAAAGACACACACACACACACACACACACACACACAGAGGATGACCGGCTCAGCTTATAAAAATACAACATCTTGAGTGTGATATGTGGAAGATAGATCATAACGCACTATGAAAAACAAAGTGGTCCCTTTACAGCCTCTCTTTCTGGTGCTCGCTCCATCTTCTCAGTTTTTTCTATTGCCCTGCAGTTTTGTCTTCCCTATCTCTCACATTTCTCTATTTATCTGTATAGGGCTTCAATTTCTTTAATGGAGGTCGCATGCTTAACCACAGTGGAGCATTTCTTAAAGGGATACTTGCAGCTATCTGTGTTGGCATGCTAACCTGTGTTTTCAGTCCATTTTTTGGAAAATTCAAGGGAAAATTTAACTTATACCCAGTGGGACAAACACATAGTAAATTTTAAAAAAAATTAAAAAATCAAACTGTTCCCTTTAAGCATTAGAGAGTGGATCTGTGCTGATGCTTTACAAATCAAACACACTCCATATTGGTGGCAATTGCATTACCTTCTCCTTGTTACGACTGACACAGTGTAAGGAATCACAAGACTAACAAACTCAAGACATGTGCTACATTCAAGTGTGAAACCAGTTCCTCTCTAGTTGTTTATGAGCTCCGTTCCAGAGTTGGCAAACGCCACAGAGGCTTCATTATGAATGGCGGATATATTCTGTGCGTCTTGTTACCCGGTGCAGCCGGCTTCCATTTAGCCACCGTCTGAGACGACCGGCTCTCCAAGACTCTCCTATTTGATCTTTCCCAGGGGACTGTCTTATCTCCCCAGCTTGATGTTTATCCACACACTCGCCATCCCATTATATATCAGCGTCATCCGGCCAGCAACATGAATCGCACGCTCTCCGCGGAGAGAGCCACCGAAGAAGTGTTCAAAGGCCAAGATTGTTAAGAGGCCTAAATAATGGACTCATTTGACTAAAGGCTTTTAATGCGCATTTATCCCAGAAAATGAGAAATAGGCTGAGGATTAGACTCTGCTTAAAGAACTGCATGTGGAGCCTTTTATTTGAATATGCTTTCCGTTTCCTTTTTTGACAGAATGCCGTATAGGGGTAGCGAGGGATTTGAGGCGTGTTGTCCTCATTTCCAACAAACGATGCAGCTGCATGCACAAAAGATAAAGCTGAAATTATCAACGCTAAGTAATATGAGACAATAGTCCTTGTGTGTCACTCAAGACAATGGGGGCACAAAAAAAAGCACATATGCGCCTAGAAAAATTCTATGTCCATGTCTGTGCATGTATACATGTATCCAGTCTACACACACACACACACACACACACACACACACACACAGTCTTACCAAAGCCATACATTGCTTCTCATTCAGCCCAAGTGTCAAATCAATATAACAACGAGCAGCTCTTTGCAGCACATCATTAGGATTGAAAGAAACTACCATCAGCTTTTGAATGCTTCAATAGATACCTTTCTCAAATATCAAAACTGCGTAAAGAGACTTGATCAAGTCCAGGAGCCGGTTCTCTCCCACCGGAGCAAAGAAACCAAGGCGGTACACTGCCATCTTGTGAGAAAGAAAGACTAACACCTGCAGCCACGGAGGCGGATCACGGAGGACTCGCCTGATTAATAGCCGGTGTAAATTAGCTGGTAGTGTACAGTCCAACATTTTCCTCCCTTAGTTTCCCATTGTCTCTCAGTGCAAAATAGCTCAAACGCAGCCCCATTTGCTGGGAAAGGCACTGTGAAACCCCATGTGAACATTCACACAGAGGCACGTAATACACACACACATAAAAAACACACACACACACACACAGTACGCACACAGCCACACTCGCAGGTGAGTCAGAAATGTATTATCTCTCCTGCTTTTCAGCATAATAGAGGGCTTAAATCCTGGATGAAAGGAGCACTCCAAAGTCTTTTGATGTGCATTAGCATGCTAATAGCTCGCTCCCTTTGTTAGCCCTCTCATCTGTGAGAATGTCAAGGCTAATCTGTGTGATTCCTAATGAAGGGAGCTGGGCGATAAACACTGCGTGCCGTGTTCTCCCCTCAGTCCGCAAGAGATGGGCGGCGGCGGGGGGATGCTTGGCAATTGCAATGGCAATGGAGGTGGTAGTGCTTTGGGGGATTAGATACGCACTTATCAGATTTATGAGCAGTCAACACACTGGGAAAGTGAGAGGAGCAATTTTTCAGTGTGCTCTTTTGTGGTATTTCTCTTTCTCTCTGGTTGTCTTCATTTGCTTAATTTTTCCTGGCACCCTCTGTACTCCAACCCTCTCCTGTACGGCGTACATTTAGTCTTTTTCAGCATTTCCTCCACAGTCTCTCTCCTCCTCCCTCCTCTTTCTCCGTCAGCGGCGGGGGGACCCATTCCTTTTAACTAACCCGATTCTTTTCGGGCTGTCCGACAGTAGTGGATCGATTCGTGACCGGTTCATTTGATTCACCTTTGTTTCATAGCCAACAATACTACACACCGGTGGCGCTGCCTACGGGCCTGAGCGGTGAAACAACGTCCAGTACAGCGATGAACGAACGAACAAAGGCGTTGGAGAATTTGTTTGTTTGTTGTGTCTCTGGTCGATTAAGCTCATTTTTTTCATTGCCAAGGTCTTGACGTCAGATCCAGTGTGCACTTTTTTCTTTAGCGAGAGCCAGCACCAACAAACATGCTTTTGTTTCTAAGTGCGTTGCTTTTGTTGCTTTGAACTGTAGAGAGGCACAGTCTAACCACAGACCCATTTGAAATGTTGATTCATTTATTGATATGTGAATCGAGCCGTCGCTACCGCCTCTTATTCTCTGTCTGCCTCTGTAAGGCAGGACATTTAAGTTCTCCCCACATGCCCGAGGCGAGTGAGTTTGGGAGTGGGCGAGTCCTGAAAAAGAGAGAGCGCTAACCCAGTTGGGGATTGGGCAGCAGATTTCCAATCCCATGCATGAGTCCACACCAGATATGGTGTCACAGAAATTTCAGTGCTTCTCAGTCAGTTGCCTGCATTATATTCCTTCGGTTCCACCTTAAAACCCAAAGGCTCGTCGCCATCTCGACGCCAACCTATCAGAGCTCTGCACTGTTGCCATGGCGCCAAAACGTAAACATGGCGCTCAAAACTGAGGCGATGGCGCTACGGACACTCTTTAGCTCGCTGTCAGGAGTAGCTAGCCAACGTCAACAATTCAGATTGATGATTGAAAATTGATCAATTTTTACGCCTTATGTCATTTTAGTGCTCAAATAAACTAGGCTAGCAGAACCTTCCCTCTACTAGCCCCGTGCGCTAGTGCCTAAAGTCCTTAAGCTCCGCCCCTTGCCCCCGTGTCTCTCTGAACCCCCGTTGCCCACAGTCTGTTGGTAAACCAGGCTGAGTTAATGCTCTCTATCAACACCTTATTATCAGCCGCGGCCACGCTCTCTCACCACCGCAGATGAGAACGATTCCAGTTGTGCCTAATGCTCATGAGTGGAGGCTATCTGCATGGCCAGACAGGCTTAACAGGGACAGGTAACATTTAACACCCGGCCCACACAAACATTACATCCCCGCTCTTTATGACTACAGTATGCTGCCGTATTGTGAGCCAAAGAGCGATGATTGGATAGAAAATTAAAACCCCTTCAACCCCAGCAGATGGAGTTGGGAGGCAAAAAAAAATGAAAGAGGGAAAGAGAGAGAGGGGGGGAAGGCGGGGGGTTGAGTTGGTTTTCTGCCTGCCGCCCACCCTGCCTCCCACTGCCCATACGGCGGTTGATTTTAATACCAATAAAGGCGCGACGGGCTTGAGCAAGTACAAAGCCAAGGTTAATATAGAGATGGAGGGGGCCGATAGGGAACGCTCGCACACTCCGCTGAAAGGGAACCCTGATGACTTTTCATTTCCAGTGTTCATCTTGTTATCTGTAATTGTTAAAGGATGGGACGCCGGGCCTTTATAGTCTGGCTGTGTGACCGCCACGCGAATTGATGCTTATGGTCGGAAGCTGAATAGGGTGCGAGAGGGGGTGGGTGGAGGGCAAGGGCGGGGTGGCGGCGGCGGTGGCCGGGGGCCGCGAGGGCCGTAGTCTGTCTGCACCCTGGGTGGCTCGGGGGAAGGTGGTGGTGGAGGGGGCAATTATGAGAATGGTCGTTGCCTCATGCTCTGCCTTCGCCATGACGGATGGAGGTGGTTTTGATGAGGGCGCGGGCATGGTGCACTCACACACACATGCATGCACACACACACACACACACACACACAATTATGCACACACATACACAAGCTCCTCGGAGCGCTGCTGTTAGAGGATGTGAACACGAGATAGGTAATGTAAAGAATATTGATTCAGCTGAAATCCCTGCATCTTCCTGGCCTGCGTCGGTATCATTATTACCGATGGGCTGCTCGGCCCAACGCTGGAAGCACACGTCTCTGATGGTCTTACGTGCCCTCATCATTGTTCATTATTAACAGTTTGGATTGAGTCAGTGCAACTGAGCGATATCACAGAAACAGCTTTCTCCTTTCTCCGGCACCATCTCTTATTCAACTCTTCCTCTTATTGAGCTGTCTGCCCATTATTATATCGCTGCGTAACCCTCACTTCTCCGGTGGTGACAAGCAAACGCATTCACCTCTGGCTTTGATTGAATTCGCCACAGACTTTCTGCTGAAAGTACTGACCAAGTACACAATAGCTATCGGACTCTTTTCCTAGTGGCGCCTCCTCAAGGCCGAGGAAGACAACAACTCAAATTAAAAGAAAACCCTCTGACACTGTTATAAACCATTAATCTTTGATGTCCGGTGCATTACAGGAGTTATTATGAGATGAAGTGTGTTTTGGGTGTACCTCAACCTGCCTCGTCTACTTCTCCCTCAGTTAGTGATTTCCTACATTTCCTACTCAACCCTCAGAGAACGTGCCTGAGCATTCAGCACGTGTAGGCGGACAGAACAACACGATAGCATTGTAACAGTTTCTCCAATCGAAAAAAAAAAAGAAAGTGAGTCGTGCCCTGTACTCAAAACGCAAAACGTCTTGTGGTTGCATTGCATTCTGGTCTATTGAGAAATGTCTCTGCCTTTGCTCAATTGGATCTCTCCCTGTATGATTGTTCAACATCGATGCAAAATGAGTCAAGAAAGAAGACCTTGCTCTTTGATTCTGAGGACTGAAACCAGATTTTTCCCCATTGATCTTTTAAATAGTTGAAAATCTTTCTGCTATTAAACTCCATTATAGCTGTGCCGGAAATATTTCCACTTGACGTCACGTCATCTACACACCACCAAACAACAAAATGGGCCCGTAAATGCAACGTACATCGCCAATAGCTGTTTTATAACCGTGGCAAAGTGTTTTAGAGTGGATTCTTTTGGTTTCCATGAATAAAAGCGTCCTAGATCTACCTCCGTAAGGAACACGTGTGCTTACACCAGTTCAGTTCAATACTGAAGACTTAAAACGTTCATGAGATATCTACCAATTGCTTTCATGCAGAGGATGGATTTGCTCTCTCACCATGCAGAGAGAGGGCAGACAACCCCTACGGTTTGATCCACTCGGCTCTTGCATGGTTCCACCGCTACTCAACTTCATACCCTTTGGTGGGAGTGGGTGTAAGTGCTATCATCGAAAGTGAAGGAGTGAACAGGAGTGCAGAACTGGGATGTAGCCTGTCTCTGATCTCAGGTGCAGCAGTTGCAGCGGTGTGAGTGGGGGGGTAGGGGAAAGGTCACTGTAACTTTGCAAGTGACAGACAAACTGACAAAGGTCTCCAGGCATGATGGAAGCGCGAAGGTTTGCTGATGTGTGTGTCTTAAGTGTGTGTGTGTGTGTGTGTGTGTTTGGGGCGTTTGAGGCCTGCAAGAAAGAGCAAATTGACTCATAATATGACAAAAAAAAATCAAAAATACAGAAATAATTTAGTACCTAGAGATTCATTTTACTTTGTAGATTAGCATAATCTTCCATGCTCAAGTGTAGCTTTTAGTCTTTGATACAACACGGAGATTACATTTTATGTCCTGCACCCTTTGGAAATTGAGAAAATAGAGCCTCTTGCTATTAATTCCAAGGCTCCTGGAGATCTGGGATTTGGTTCTGTAAGCGTTATCCATTGCAGGGGGTTGATTTCATTTTATTTATTTATTTATTTCAAAATAAATTGAATTTAAACACAAAAGAGACATAAAGGCAGACATGCACGAGGAGCCAAGAAAACTTATTGAGAGGTCTATTAAGTGCTGCCCTCTCCCTCCAGAATGAAAAGAAAAATAATAAACAATAAATAGTATAAGATAATAAAGGGTTTGGGGTCATATGGCAATGGACAACCTGAACAATAAACAATATTAGTTGTTTTTGGGCAAAAATAAACACTAAAATATTAACAATAGATGAAAGCAATATGACAATAAATACCTTTCATATCCATTATATTTACCTTTTGCACATTGAGCCAATCTAAGGTCCATGATCCCAAAGCACTTAACACAGCCATCCATTTTTCACAGGTTTCTCACAGATTATAAAACTACATATACAATTTTTCTTAACATGATAAGCAAAACTCTGGATGAGTTTCAAATTTCATTTTCACATCAGGGAGTGTCAGTTTTTATCCTAGTGCTGTCATATTGCTGTCACACAGCAGAGGAAGTGCTAAATATTCACGATCTCACAGCCATCAGCACATTATGAAATGACTGTATTTACTGTAAATGCAGAATGTTTATATTACATATTATTATATTATTGTTCACTCACTAACTCACTTCACTCACTGGGACACAAAAACCTGACACTCATGTCCTTAAACCTTTAAACTAATTCTGCAAAAAGCACCATTCGCTTCACTTTTTGACACAATTATGTACAGTTGGCACTGGCATCAAAATGCTGAACTGAAAGCACCCATTGGCCACACCGACTACTCACAGGTACAAACACTAGTTGCTAAATTGTTCAATTACAAATCAGAGAAAAGGTCCAAAGGTGAGAGAACGCCTTTTCACACCTGAGCAGGAGAATCATTGCTGACCATAACACATTTCACACTGGACAGTGTCAGTGTCCTACAGCCAAACCCATATGTATATTTGAGTAGGCTAGTAATATGATGATCTTTTACAACAGGCTACTGAACATACATAAGAGGTACAGTAAGTGTAACATAGAAAATACAGAAGGTGTAGGCTACTGATCAGTGTAGTAGTGTTTTCCATTGAGCATTTCAGTGTGCAATTGGTTCTTAGAAAGATTAATTAATTTGATGGTGTGTATCATTTGACAGCAAAATTCAATTTTGAGAAGACATAACATGGTTTTAAATGTAATGTTTCTGTTTGCAAGACATTTGAGTTTTTTTAAATTTGTTCTTAGAGTTTTGAAAAAAAAATAGGTTTAGTATAGGTATATTAAAAATGTGTGTAAACAATTGTGTTCTCCTCTCGGCTCTCCAGACTCCGGCTGTTTATTCTTTCATTCACATTCAGAACATGCAATGTCATGCTGATGAAATCCTCTGGCCTGCCAGAAATGAATGTGCAGACAGAGCTGTGTCTAGCTGGTCCAGTGAAGAACATTCGGATAGACACGGATAAATAGTGTGTATTGATGCTTTACTAACTACAGTAAACTTCAGTTACAACTTTATAATACACACCCCAACAATTATATGGATTTTTTAAATCAAGAAAATAATAATGTTGCTAAATGGTTACCTAACATGAACAGAAAGTTAATGATAAAAAGCATAATTTATGTAATTTACTAATCATTTGTTAACTGTTAAAAAATGTTTTAGTTGTGTGTTAGTAAACAATAAAATGATAATTTGAACAGAACATGAAGATACCGCCTGAAAATAAATCAATACGTCATGTTGGATTTAGGGTGCGACCTTCATCTTTAACCTAGTGTGTTGCTGTTATTTGCCTCCTATGAACTTCCCAGCTTCAGTCGAAGTTCGTGTGTGTACTAAGGCATGTTTTTGACCTCAAGCTGCCAGTTTGTTATCCTAGAAAACTATTACCCTGAAATCATTTCATTTGAGGTTTGTGTATGTATACGCCTCGCGGTTTTCAGCACAAGCGAGTTTGTTTGTTACGCTCAAAAGCTGTTTTTCACAGAATAAAATAATTTCACACATTCGCTTGCCCTTTAGCATATAGTTTACTGTGTTAACTGAGTCTTCCTTTTGAGCTGCACTGCATTTATCTGGCATTAAAACTGAGTGAACAATGTTGTTAACACTTGACTTCTGGTGGGTTGCTCTTTTGGACGAGGACACTATGCTGTCAGAAACATTCACACATAACATACAACACGCCTTACCAGCGGCAATCAGGAATTATTTTGGCATGAATGCAGATAAGAATGGATAGAGGGCATGGCAGACCTTACTGATGGATTTGATGCTTGATTGTGTGTCTGTTTGTCTGTGTGTGTGTGTGTCCTTACTTTCCCTAAATTATAGTCCCTGTAAGTCAATCAGATGCACTTTCTGCCCTTCACACTGGGAGTTTCTACTTCAGTTCATGAATAGAAAACAACTCATTTATGATCTGGCTTTTTCTTCTAAATGGTCCACAAACATTTCACTTTTCTCCCCAGTGAATAAGAAATCTATTTCCCACCCTCCTTCTCTTTATCTCTGTCTCTCCACTTCTTCATCTCTCTCTCTCTCTCTCTCTCTCTCTCTCTCTCTCACACACACACACACACACACACACACACACACACACACACACACACACTCCATTTCAACTTGTACATCAAGAAAGAGAGCATGTGTGTGTGTGTGTGTGTGTGTGTGTGTGTGTGTGTTACCTCCTCTGTCCTACTACGACAAAGTGGTCTGACAGGCCATGTCACATGGTGGACAAGTGGCTGATGGGAGCTTGCCGGCTGAAGATAAAGCCTGTCAATCTCCCAGGCAACACTCCTAGCCATCTGCTGCCTCGTGCGCTGTCTGCACACACGCACATGCACAAACACCAAAACCTCCCATAACCCCATATCAGCCCAACTTGTTTTCTTTGCCTCCAGGCTTCCTCACGCAAGACTTGGAGTTTTTTGCAAAACTTGTCTCCCCAAACACATACAACTCACACTCTGGCCCCAACATGTCCTTCTGCTGCCTCCTTTCCTGTAGTTAAATGATCTCTCTAACCTGGCAACGAGCAACAGACAGGCCCACTGGACAGAAAAGTATATGGCCTGTAAGCCCGGTGATTGAAAATCAGAAATGGAATATGGCAAGTGGGAGAAAAATCCCAAATGTTCTTTCATGGTATTTTTGTCAGTTGCTCCAACCAATTTGTCCAACAGCATAAAGGTTTCCTCCTTAAAAAAAAGTCAATGCGGTCATAAGGTAGAAATAAACAAGTAAGTAATCAATTGGGAAATTAACAATACAGTAAATACTGAAATGTTGGGCCGATATTGGCCTTTTATTAAACGTTGGATTGTCATGTTGTCTGTTGCTGATATGATGGAGGTTCCACAGCTACATACAAGCAGGCTGTAAGACCTGACTGAATGACATTTGAGTGCACATTTAATTCATTTAAATGTTCATGTTTTTGTTGTAAATTAATTCTTCATTTAAAGATCTCAGAATTATCGTCATTAAGGTGCAGAAGGTTTTGAGACATTTGCTATCTGCTACACAGTCATGTGAGGAGACTAGGCTATGTGGATCATTGGGGTTTACCAGTAAGAACAGCTGTGTATCGTCTGCAAAGCAATGAAAAGCAATGTTGTGTCTGCAAATGATATGGCCAAGGGGAAACCCATAGAGAGAGAAGAGAAGAGGACCAAGGATGGAACCTTGAGGAACTCCACAGCTTAACAGATATGATACAGAATTCCCTAAACTTTCTGTCAGAATTGAGAGCAGTGTCTGCAATTCCCACAAAATCTCAATCTATTAGGATGTTGTGGTCCGTTGAATCAAAAGCTGCCCTGAACATGGACTGAACATTTACCGGCATCGCAGATAGGAAGGCAGTGTCAGTACTGTTTGGGGCGGAAACCAGATTGACATTTTTCAAATAAATCTTTGCTTTAGATACAGTCAATTAATTGGATATAAACAACCATCTCAAGCACTTTAGACAGAAATGGAAATTTAGAAATGGTTAAAAAACAGTATAGTTAGGATAGAAGGGTTGACACAAGGCTTTTTAAGTAGAGGCTGAACAAGTGCATGTTTAAAAGAAGAAGGTACACATCCATTGGCCAGTGAGCTGTTAAAAAAAACGAAACAATATTAGGACAGGCAGTAGTAAAGACTTCTTTTAGGAGTCTGGCTGGAATTATATCTAGCGGACATGATGGCGCTTTCATACGGGATACAATATATAGGAGTGATTTCTGAAGATGTTGCTAAAGAAGTGGTCGGTCTGTGGGCGACATAATGTACAGAAGTAGGTTTGTGACCTAAAGGTGAGTTGGTTGGAGTCGCCAGTCAAGCTGGGCAAATTTGAATTGGGGAAGTGAACAAATGAATGCTCTCCCCTCCCTCAATAACTACCATCAAGATGCCTTTAGGCAGCAGAGCTGCCAGCAGAGGCAGACTGGGGGTTGCTCCCAGGCCTAAATATGTGTATCTGTATGAGTGTGAGGCACAGTGCTGCTGAAAAAGAGCAGGTTGTCTCAGTCAACCCTTCTCTGCATAAATAAAGGTTAAAAAAATCCCTCTCTTTGCCCTTTGTCTCTCTTACCTCCCTCCCTCTCTCACTCAAAGGCAGCAGTGTGCCCATTAACATTTAACTATATGCTGTGAATGATACTGTTCACCTATAGGTTAATCCTCTGCTGCTCTTCCTGGTCGTCCCCATCTACTGGTTGGTGTGTGGGGCAACAGACAACAGAGACACACACACACACACACACATACATATATACCGCACACACTTCCTGATGAGTTTGGTCTCCCTGCTGACAAGACACTCAAGGACGTTAAATATTCTCCGAAGAAAACAAGACAACAAGGACAACAGTGATGAAGATGGATGAGAGACAACAAGAGATATGAGAGAGACAAAAGGACAGTAAGAGACAAAAGGTAGGCGCAAACAAGGGAAACAAAAGCCCGGTAGAGGGGGATGAAAGGTTTTTATTCTTGTCTTGGCGTCTCCCGCTGACAGCTGACTGTAGAAGTGTCTGCGTGAGAGTGAAACTTGGCTGTGAGGGTATACCTACCGACACCAGCCAACCCCTCCAGGGAGCAGAAACACCTTCGCCAATTAGAAACCCTTCTACCTCACGATCAACACACACACACATGCACACACACACACCAACCCCCTACCATTACCCATCATCCTTCTCTCCAGTTAGCAACACCCCCCCCCCCCCCCCCCCCCCCCCCCTCCGCCCCCAGGCCTTCTCTATCCCTCATGCAGAGTCATCACAGCAGATCTTTGAAAATGGAGGAAACATTCTTCCAAGCTGTCATATTGCGCCCGTCGTCGAGTAGGAAGAGCTCCTGCCTAAATGAGTTAGCAATTTAAACTCACAGTTGAAAATTTGGGGAAAAGTAAGTGTGGTCCGGTTCCCATTCATAAATAATGCTGTTGGAGGGAAGGAAAACTTTGCTTTTTTGACCTTGTTTGCATGATCTTGCAGTATTACAGCATTCTGTTTCCTTCTCTTACACAGTGAAAGCAGCCTATATAGTTTCTGTCACTTCCCCATCATCTTGTGAGATGATTTCAAAACTTTTTTTTTTTTTTTTTTTTTTTTACCCTCACCTTCCATCCTGAGCAAATTACTGTAAGCAGCTGGGAGGGAGAAGCTATTTCTGTCTGCGCTTCAGGGTCTTTAATAGGAGCCAATATCAGCTGTCTCGTCAGCCTTTTGTCATACCATTGTTTTCTTTGTCGCTGGGAGTAATGCACATCAAAATAAAGCCCTCCGAGCATCGTGTCATTATTGTGCTTGTCACGCACCCGTCAGAATCCGTTTTTATTTTCCAGTGTCGCTCATTTGTACAATCCGGTGCTCTACAGGATCGGACACTTCAATCCATTAGATTGTTTGCCACCGCGAAGCGTCTGTGTACTTTACTCAAAGTGGGCGCCATAAATTGAATACATTTGTCTCCTTCAAACAGAAGAGGGTGTTTGACAAAACTGTCACCTACATTTTTTTTTAATAAGATTTTACACACACACACCAATCAGTGCTTCTTACTGGCGGCTCGTAGGGGAGAGGGCAGCGTGTGATCGGGTTGTGGACGGTGAACGCTGGCAGAGGAAACACTTGAAGGGAGGCTAGCCGTGACTTGGGTCAGATTCACTTAGTGATAACAAGGCAGGAGAGCTGTCTGCCCAGACCACACACTTTGGATAGGTAAATGCTTGCCAGTGTGTGTGTGTGTGTGTGTACACGTGTACGCTTGTGTTTGTGCTTGCTTACTTCGCTTTGCTTTCCGTGTGTGTGTGTGCTTGTTTGCCTCCTGGTGTTTTGTGCCCTGCTCTCGGCAAACACAGTCAGCAGCACAGTTTAACCCAACAACAGTGTCCGGTTCGCTCTTCTGCAGGTTCAGGGTGGTGGCCATTACATCATTCCCCCCCTTAATCTTTCTCCTCCTTTTATTCTCTCTTTCCCCCTCATCTCCTCCTCCCCGGGTCTCTCTCCGGAGGGCTGGTGACAGCTGTAAAACCTTGTATCAAGGCGTCGACCTACGGCGTGCTGCTCCGTGCTCCCCCTCCTCCTCCTCCTCATCCCTCCCCCCCTGATTCTCCTCTTCTACACTTGCTGAAGTGTAGCCTCCCTCCCGTCCTCTCCCTTTCCTCCCTCCTCGGCTCCAGTGGCCCGCTCTGCCACTGCGACGCAGCTATCTGCAGCTGATGCTGTGGAGCTGATAACAGTCTCTTTTATCTGTCGCTTAGCAGCACAAAGGGACCTGGGCATTGATCAAATGCCAGCAGACTGATGGCTGCTCAACAGGCTGCTTTTTACGCCTGCGACACTGCCTAGGGGACGGAGGGGGGGGGGGGGGGGGAGACAGTGGGGAGGGGGGGGACAGGCAGAGGAGAGAGGATTCAACTTTTGCTGAAAATGTAATGGCTAAGATGACAGCCTGATTTCACGGTAATTCATGGGAAACTAAACTAAAAAGCCTGCTGGTTCTGTAAGCCCTTTGCAATGTGAGCCGCTAACAACGTCATGTGTTTGCCTGGGCTGGCCGGATGGTTAGAAGTGATGCCAGTGGCTCCAGCACCAGTGCCAGTAGCAAGGTGGAAGTTTTTTGTCACACACCGGGAATGTCGCTTTTCATCAAGGCGAAAACACGCCACGAGCACAGCTGTTATGTAGCAACCAAACAGCAAACTGTGACCCCGCTCTCCCTTCCATTCAGGTTGAGTCCATAGTGGAGCAAAGCATTTCTCTCAATATCGCACGGCAGCCGTTCTGTTTGCTTCCACGAGCTGTAGCAAGAAGAAGTGATAGTCCTTTGCAGGACATTTGCAGAGAAATGTTTTCTTTCCCTGTTGACTTGCATAAGCATTACTAACTAGGTCGAGGCTGAGGGATTTCTAAGGGATGCACACTTTATGCACAGATGGGGACTCAATGGGAGGTTTCATAAACCCTGAACCTCTGAGTGATCATCAACAAATATTTCTTTTAAAAACAACTTTTTGAAGTGAGTGATTTGATTCACAAATGCGAATGACTCGAAATATCAATCGAATGCACATGGCTCTCTAGGAAGTCAGAACACGCTTCATTTTGTTCAGGGTGTCGTGCAAACCGTGACTGATAACTGATGGAGGCGTGGTTCACCTGGACACAGTCAAGTAGAAACGTTGGTTAGACAATCTTAAAGACCATTTTTTGGTGTTTGAGTCTTTGTGGTAAGAGTGTAGGTCTAGTTTACCAAATTATGAATCACTGTGATTTGAGAGTTAACTTGATCTACTTGAAATGGCAAAGAACTGCAATGAAGACAGCCTTAAAGATGTGAATCAGCTAAAAGAGTCTCTGATCTCCAGAACCAGAAAAATATCTGTTTTTTGTCGATACCTTGGCCTCTTCCTCTTTCCATGACCGTCATGACAGCGAGCTGCTTGTGCATGTTCCAGTAAGCTCTCTGCACACAGACTGTAGAAAGCGATGCCATGTCACATTACAATGGCTCATCACTCCCTTTGGGATTGACATGAAATTGTGGACTTTTTGTGAAGGATGCCAGAGATGTGGGAGATCCTTGTTCTAGTCTCGCTAAGAATAGAGATGCACAATGACACTTTAATTTTGTGCTGCTAACAAACTCTCTGCCTCCCTTCCTCTCACTTTTGTGCCAACTGCCAAACCTTCACCATTGCCGCTTTCAAACTGAGAAAAAGACAAAACCGAGTGTGGCATTACTCTTTGACACCACTCTGACAAGAACCACCTTTGGAGCGTTATTATGAAGCTGATGTTCAAGAAGATTGATGTGAGCTTTTGATTATGGTAGAATGTCGCTCTGCTTGCCTGTTTGTCGGTCTGTCTCTCTGACACAAAGTACGACTGTGTGAGGCAGGCTGCAGTCTCTATTGTTCTCTGACACAGGCTGACAGGTTGTGGATGCCCAAATGTAGAAACGCAAGCAAGATTCATTTTCTTTTCTTTTGTTTTTTTTAAGTCTGTAAACATCTTCTGGTGCTCGGTGTTCATCGCTGTGGTGTTTCTGCACTGATCACCTGTCAATCAAACAGCGTGTCCAGCACTGTGACGTCTTTCTCCTCGGATTTTCTGTTGATGGAGTTTGAGTTTCTGCAGGTGGCGCTCTTCTCTTTGTCTGTTCAGCCACAGTGGCTATCGCTGCTCACGCTAACCACCCATTTATATTAATTCCAAACAAACCACTGATGCTGCTGCTGCTGCTGGAAACATGAAAAGCATCACTTCCTTTACACCAGTGGATGTTTTTTCAGGAAAGACCTACCTGACTAGTTAGAACAGCAAATATAAAAGCTTTCATGAACTGATTATAGGATGAATCACTGTTGTGTTATATCACTCGACGACGGAGAACGGCAAGGCGTTCATTTATATAAAAATGTTGCAGATTAATACTGCACACAGTGGGCTAATAATAAATATCATCAGACCCCATCAATAAACATTCATCTTCACACATGCACACACACTTATGAAGCATTGGTGAGCAGCTGCATGTGACGACGTGCTTTTCTGCAGCATCTGACCAGACTGAGCAGTTTTGTATTATTGCTTTGTGACTAAAACAACTAAAACAACTCTCATTTTGCTGTTATCCTTGTAGCACCGAAAGCTATGAGACAACAGGCCTGCCTAACTCTGATATCTGATCAATAGAATGGTAGCTATCACTAAAACCAATTGGCACACACACACACACATGCACGCACACACACACATGCACGCACACTATCAATACAGCCATTACATTCATCTCTGGCTTTGATGTATTGCAGTGCTTACGCCTGCACAGCTGTCATTTCTCTTTCTTTTTCATGTGCACATGCCAGAACTCATGTGTGATGGTGATGATCACACACACCGGGCTGCAGGCACACACACACACACAGACACACACACACACACACACCGGCACACCTAACACCCTCATGTGCACATCTACAGGGCCGGGAGGTTGAGGATGGATAATAAATGTTCCAATGGATCTGGCATCGTCTACACACTCCCCCTTTTATCCCGACTACTCTCTCTTTCTCCATCTCTTCTTTCTTTCTCTCTCTCTTTCTGTATCCATCCATCCATCGTTCGATTTTACTTGGTCCTCATTTGTCACGCCATCACTGACACACCTGTAAATCCGAGCTGTGAGAAGATTGTGAGAAACTTGTCATGGCTGATTTATGAAATCTTCCTGCCCATTGACGCATGTGCAAAATCCAACGTGAAAGGTAACCCACTGACATTTGTCAGAGCCCTGCAGTGAGATACAGTCTGCATGTGGGTTTCCAATGAAACAGAGATGTGCCATCTCTTGGCTGTCTGTGGAGCTGAACGCTGGCCAACGCTGGAGGGCTGAGCCTCTCTTTTGTCACAGCGCTGCCACCGGGAGTGAATTTATCGTCTTGTATCGTGCAAAACATTGGATCACAGTGAATGTGGTATATAGCAAGAGGAAAATAAAGACAAAGGAGACTAGAAGAGAATAAACGGGATACAGCTGTACACTGTAGCACCGTCTGGCTGCAGGACACAACAGCAGGTACTAGACATAAGGTCAACCTTACTAGTATAAGCAGGTTTAAATTGATCATTTTGGACACATTTAGAAATTGTTTCAAAATCACACGAACTCCATAAGTTACCCTTCTAACTTTTTCCCTCTCTCACTTTTTTGAAAGGAAATGCAGAAATAGCATAAGGAGATGTGTACCCACTTGCCTCCCTGAGTATTCAGCTATCAATGCTAATTCCAGAGTATTGCAGCCACTTCAGCCCTCTGCTGCTCCCATGCCACAAGTGGCTCTTACAGGCTTTTTCATAGAAATTCAAGGAGGGTTTTCTGGCTTTTTTGGCACCACACAGGTGCAGAGACAAAGAGCAATTATTCCAACCTCTTCACAAAAAGCCACACTGAGATATGGGTTGTGGAAAGGCTGTGTTTTTTCCCCCTGAATAAAGAATGCATACGAGGCTAGCGGCTGTGGAAAGCAGAAGCTAAGGTTCAACCGATGTATAATTGCGGGACACAATGCTCTTGAGCATCCATTTGTCTGTGGAATATATAAAGCTGTTGCCACAATGCATTTTGGATAGTACATTCATTTCCCTTTAAAGACAAGAGATGTAAAGCAGATTTAAGGGTTTAGTTTGATCACACAGTTGCTGAAAAAAATAAAAAAAACTATTACATAAGTACTCTGGACCTTTGTGTGTAGGTTGGACTCCAGAAAGCTTCGGATATTTTAGTGAACAAATATAGCATCAGTCTCCTAGCAGTCAGTCTATATGTGAAAACACAGAAAAGATAGAAACAGTTTTGAAAAGCTTCATTATTATTAATTAAATATTATTATTATTATTTAATGCCTCTAATTTAAAAATGAAGTCTTAGCAGCATATGATGTGAAAAGGTGAACAAACCGTTGAGAGAATTTAACACAAATTAAGGAATTATTAATTAGACTTTTTTTTAATTTAAAACTTCAAAACAAAATCTCCAATTTAAAGGTCTGTGAACTTTTCCCGCTCGCTGTTGTTATTGTGGCTAGACTACAAGACAAACAAAAGGCCTCGATTGAGACTCCAGGGTTCACAGCTGTGCTGTCGACTGTTTCTGTATCAAAGAGAAAACAGAAAACTCTTCTCTCTCCGGACTTGTTGTAGCAGCAGGATAAGAAAATGAAAAAATCACAGTGACACTCACGGCGCTGCGCCATTGTATCAGTTGAAAAACGAATCTGCATCCGCCTGCTGATTTCAACAAACTGTATTCTAAACACCCCCAAACAGGGTTGGGGGGGTGGCGGCGGTGGGCGGGGGGGCGCCTTGCCTTGCAATCAGTCCCCAGCAGTACGTGGAGAGCTGCTGTAATTAAGGAGCAGTGTCCCCCATGAATCCCATCCGGGAAACAGGACTTTAATTCCCCACTAATTGAGGCCAACGCAGAGAGGGCGGAGGGAGGGAGGACGTATCGCAGGCTCCTGCAGGGTGGACCGACCACTGAGTTAGATGATTAGCTGCCATGTAGCAAAAGGTAGCTAGGAAACCGAGCCCTCGCCGGCACAGCGAGACGCACCTGCCCACCTCGCTCCGCTTTTTACTCTCACCCTATAGCTCTCTCCGATGGAAACCCGAGCTGGAGGGTGGGGAGGGGCTGCAGAGGGGGGAGAAGGGGGTTTGATTGATTTGCTCCGTTTGGATTCGTATCCATTGCAGTTGTGATCGCCGCTGACAGCTGCTCATGCAAGCTCAGAGCGCCAGCGAGTCAAAGGGAAGCGGAGGTATATTTAGTGTTGCCTCTAATAAGAGCAGCCATTTGTAAAAGTATGATTTATTCATTGTGTTGATATTAGAGGCGCGTGGGCGTGCGAGCCGGGGAGAGAAACTTCTATATTTTGACTGGAGCTTCCTCTGAGTTTACCCTGAACAACCTGGCGAGGGTAAGGTGAGGTAAGCCGTCACATCCGCCGACTGCAGCTTCAGGTGACAGGTTGTTTTGTATCCGTAATGGTGCCGTTCGCCGCGTCGGCTGCATGCGACGCCTCCTTCACTTTCAAGTGTGCACTTCACCACAGGCAGCGGGTAAGAAAGCACCGAGGAAGCGGCTGTAAGACGCATTGTCATTGAAATCTGTCATGCACTCTTTTCTCTCACTCTGTCTGTCTGTCTCTCTCTATCTCTCTCTCTCTCTCTCTCGCTCTCTCTCTCTCTTCCATTTTCAGAGATTCTGTCAGCCGCAGATGCTTCAGCGGGACGAGATCTACTTGCCGTCGACGCGGTTGTCTTAGGAAAAGTTGAGAGTTTTTCCCCCCACGCAACTTCACCAGACACACACACACACATGTGAAGCACACACACCAGAAAGCGCACTCACAACGTACACACCAGCTCATACACGCTCACACACACACACACACACACACACAGTAAACTGCAGTAAATAGCTTCTGCTCTCGTTGTTTGAAACGTCACAAAACACCTCCATTATTGTTTGTTTGCTGCACAGGGATGCAAGACTCTACTGTACGCCAGACAGCGTACAGATGGCATGTTTTGGCACATTTGTTATGTGTTTTCTGAGGCTTTCCATATGTACGGTAGCTTCTGTTCTTGTTAAGGGTTTGTAAGGCACATCACACTTGGTATTGCATTCGCAGAAAGTGCAACAGAGCTACTTTGGCAGTGTGAATCCTCCAGTATGGGTACGACACAGCGGCGGCTTGGCTTGGTTTAAACGTGTAGTGGTTTTGAGGATGCAATCTTGGCCAGACCAGAGACGTGATGAGTCAAGTGAAGTCAAATTAACTTGTATAGCCCTTAAGCACAATTACAGTCTCAAATTACAGGGGCACTGTTTGATACAAGGGCTTCGCAGAGGCAGCATTATGAATCGACGAATGAAAACGACACCCCCCGAAGGAAGAAGGCCACACAGAGAGGGATCCCCCCTCCCTGGGCGACCAGGCATGCAGACAAAGATGAACAAAAAAACAAAAAATCAACAGAATGAAAATGTTGGGGTGAGCATCCGTACAGCGACACCAGCGTTGGCCACCGCCGTCGCTGTCGTCATCAAGGTCAAACCATAACGAGACTTTATCACGACTCTAATCCATTAACCTGAATCGGGCCGCGCAAAGATCGACGGCATATTGTACAACAGAGATGGGCAATTTGCCCCTTTCAAAATGATTCAGAACATCCAGAACGCTCTCCACTGGGTCCAAATAGCCCAATTAAAGCAAATCTACCCTGTGAAACTGCTTCAGAGACACTCTGTTCATACAAAAAAAGACTCTCACTTTTAAAATGCAATCTGCTCAGTCCGGCAGAGGCCTCGATAAGATGAAAGTCTCCCTGAAGCAAAAGCACAAACGGCTCTTTATGGGTTATGTATGCTGTCCAGGACTACAGTATCTACAGTAGGAGGTCAAGCAATGGGGAGTGTTGATAGCCAGTGGTGCCCATTATGTATGAGGACGCTGGCAACTAAAGCACGTGTCTGGAAATAATGTATCTGCTGCAACGGCTCTGCTGCCGTGTCCTTGTTTGAAGTACTAGCATGGCTTTGATTTATCAAGGTTTCTAACCTTGGCCAATTACCTACAAACTCACTCTCGCTGTTTTCCACCACAATGAAGGAGAACACTTCACGCCTCCCTCTAGAAACAACACTTTGTTGCTTGGCTTGCACAAAAATAATAGTTAATAGGTACCAGTCGTGTCCTTGTTTTGTTCGTGTGATGTTTCCCCCCTGATTATTTGTAATTCCGCTTTGCCCTCCACATGCTTCAGAGCGCTCCATTTACTTAGGAAATCACCGGTGGTCCACAATCAAGCCCGGCTTGTTTTTGCCTATTCATCTTTTTATCCACAAGGGGCACAAATGAAGGATAGCTTCACGGATTCAGTCGGCAGTCTCACCAAAAAGTCTGAAAAATTGATAGGTTTGGAATTTACATATCTGTTGCGCAATCGTATTCCCCGTGGCCGGAGCGAGCACGCGGTCCATCAATAAAATATGAACGCCTGCGCAAGAAATATGGCAACGGTGTCCGTCAGGATGAAGTTCTGGAAATGGTGCACGCGGTGGTTTGGTTCGTGGTTGACTTGGTGACAGAGGTCAGAGAAGTCGACGCCTTTCTACAAGAAAATGTGGAGTGCGAGAGCCCCGTGATTCATTTTGCTGCTGTTGTTCTTTGTTTATGTTGTTTGTAATTTGCATTTAAAATGTGGAGAGAGAGAGAGAGAGAGAGAGAGAGAGAGAGAGAGAGAGAACGAGAGACAACGTGCACCTTTGCGGGTTGTTTATTGGGTGAGCATTGCCCTCTGGTGGTCGGAGAAGGAACAGCCGTACCTCATAACCGACAAGTGTTTTTCTCAGCGGTGCACTCAGCTCAGCAGTGTTGTATCTCCCACACACATTTCCTCTCCATCCTCACAGAGTGTGTGACAGCTTAAAGCCGGTGCAGTCAAAAGCACTGATTTCCACATGGTCAAACACAGTCGACTCTATCACTTCAAAGGCAGCCTGACCTGTGTGTGTGTGCATGTTCATATGCAGGTGTGTGTGTGTGTGTGTGTGTGTGTGTGTGTGTGTGTGTGTGTGTGTGTCTAAGTGAAGAGCTGCAGCTAGCAGCACTGTAGGTGACCCTGCTATGTTAAATAAATTGACGTCCTGCAAAGCAATGCATCTTCAGGGACGAAGAGGAGGAGGAGGAGGAGAGGGGGCCGGGTGTGTGGGGGTGCTGTTCTACAAAAGGAAATGGATGGGCTTCTCTGTTTTATGTTGAGTAATTCACAGGTAGGATGGGGGAAGGTGCTCTGACTGGCTGGGCCTCTTAAAGCAACACATGTGAAGTTGTACAATACGTTGCATGTCGGCTTTGAACAGTCGAGCAAGGAGGGAAGCGAGAGAGAGAAAGAGAAAGAGAGAGAGAGAGGTGGAGGAGGGAGGGCGAGCAGAAATACCAAGCAAATACCAAGAAATGGTAAAAGAGATCATGATGCACGAAACACACACACTCACACCAGTACACGCACTGCACACGCACAAAACCCTAAGTGGATGGGCTTCTCTGTTTTATGTTGAGTAATTCACAGGTAGGATGGGGGAAGGTGCTCTGACTGGCTGGGCCTCTTAAAGCAACACATGTGAAGTTGTACAATACGTTGCATGTCGGCTTTGAACAGTCGAGCAAGGAGGGAAGCGAGAGAGAGAAAGAGAAAGAGAGAGAGAGAGGTGGAGGAGGGAGGGCGAGCAGAAATACCAAGCAAATACCAAGAAATGGTAAAAGAGATCATGATGCACGAAACACACACACTCACACCAGTACACGCACTGCACACGCACAAAACCCTAAGTGTGTGCGTGGGTGGCTACGGGTGTGCGAATGTGAGAAACAGCAGAAGACAGAAGGAGAGCAAAACTGGATTGGAAAAGAGAAAAGACGAGAGAGAGAGAGAGAGAGAGAGAAGAAAGAGGGGGGCCGCATCCTTTTGCAGATACTTTTGACGCCGTTTCCTCAAGGTCGCAGGGGTAACAGGCAGGCGGGCCGGGCTACAGCTGGTGCCTACGGGGCCCCTGGATCCTAATCAATACCCGCATTTCAAGGGGAAATGATGAGAAGTGGGGCCCTCTCAAAGGAAGATAGATGACAGAGAGTTGCTGCAAACACACAGATCAATAATATTCATAGCCTCGGGGAGAAAATGCGCTACATAAAAAGGTTTTTACTCAGTGGTCTGAACGGGGGGATGCTCAGGGAAGCAGGTGGTACGTCCACCGTTAAGCTCCAGAGAGAGAGAGAGAGAGAGAGAGAGAGAGAGAGGGAGGAAAGAAAAGAGGAAGAAAACACACATGCATGTAGTAAGCTGTGTCTCGATGCTTTGGCGATAACGTGATAACTATGAAAACACAACAACAGATTTGTGCGGCGGATGAAATCTTCAAATGGAAAATGAACACGTTGGAATACGCTGGAGGGAAACCGCTTAGTGGGATAATAGTTGATGATAATAGTTAATAATAAGAAATGGAGCTTCATCAGATATCCAATAGGACCAAAACGTGATGTTTTTAAAGATTTATTAACTATTAAAGATTGTGTTGAGAATACAAACATTTCCCTAAAGAGGATTCTGCTGAGTCTCCCACCGGCTCAGTGGATGCTCAGTGATTCCCTGTTGATATCATCCATCGCATTTCGCCTTCACTATTTACTCACCTGAAGTCAAAGCCTACTAACGTCTGAGAGTTTGTGAGAGCGCATCCCATGCATGGTTAACAGGGAGGGGGGAGGGGAATAAGGGGAATAAAAGAGATGAGGGTTGCAAGCAAGACAGAAGAGGATGACCATGATGCTGGGAAGGGGAGGAGGAGGGAGGGAGGGGAGGGAGAGTGACGGCTGGGAGTGGAAAGATGAAAAAGGTGAGCCGAGGATGCTGTTAAAAGAAAAGCAGATGGAGGGGAGGATGGGAGGCTAACAAAGGGGAGGTTGGGAACTTATGAGGGGGCTGGGGGTGAAGAGAGGCAAGCTGGGAAGGTTTAGCGAGCCGCGAGTGAGATATCCACGGGTCTTTACCGGGCTCTTAAATCATACGGCGTGACAGAAACACAAAAGCTGGGATTGAAGCGAAGCTGTCAGGCGTCTTTTGAGCCGTTAATCACGGAGATCGGCGAGGTGTGGATCTCTTTACGTTTGAGGAGACGCCCGGCAGCAACAAATGAGCCCCTGCACTGCGACTCCCACACCACACCGCACCACCTCTAAAGCCCTGCCAACGGCGTGATCCACCTGCAATCAGCCTGCAGCAAATACCAGGCGCACTCCCCTATGCAGGGCAATCACAGTGTGTGTGTGTGTGTGTGTGTGTGTGTGTGTGAATGAGAGGGAGAGATAGGGGGGAAAAAAAGAAGAAGAAAGGGGTAAGAGTGTGTGTCTCGTGTGTCGTTTTGTATGTGTGGCCACGCACTCGGTGAACTCTGCCTGATACAGAGGTGCTGATGGGAGAGGTTGAGATATGACAGCTCTCACTTGTTCTGAAGCCTGCCCTCAAGAGTAAAGCCCGGCGAGAAATGGGAGAGATCACTCGCACTTTCTCTCTGTGGACACACACACACACACACACACACACACACACACACACTAGGATAGAACTCCGTTAAGATGTGATTAGGCCGACTGTCAGTTGCGAGGGGTCCTCTCAGGGTTCACTGCCTGCGTATTGCACACAAACGACCGCCTTACTGCGACGGCCCGGACCGCCAGACAAGACGGCTCGCGGAGGAATGTCGAGGCTGAAAATAACAGCCAAGGCACTGACTTAGAGTTGGACCGACAACGTCCAGTGCTTCGCCAACTGGAAAAAAAACAAAAAAAACTTGAGAAAAGGGTTGAAAATGGAATAGAAATACATGAATCGATCAGCCCGGGCCGGGGGGGAAAGCATTAAGAGTGGCAGGCCTATTTTGGAGTTGACAGGCCGGGGGCATCTGTTTTGGCTCGGTGTGCAAGCCCGTTTAAAAAAAAATGGTACACTTCTTTTTTGCGCCAGAGAAGGTTTGCTGAAAGAGGATTGTGTCACAAAAGAGCGAGGTTGAGGCTTGAAGCATTAGCCAAGCCAGGGCCGGAGTTCAAAATCTCACCTCAAATAAAAAGACCATTTCGCCCCGGTCTCTGTCTCTCTCTCTCTCTGCTGCAGTGACTCTTGGTGATGGAGGCGGTTCTCCACGCTAAAATAATAAAAAATAAAAATGTCATTATGAACCAGTATGGGATGGGAGCGCTGAATCCCATCTGGAAGTGGCAGGAGAGCATGGAGGAATAGAAATTCTCAGCTCAGCGGTAAACGTGCTGACCCACTGAGAGGTAGCCTTCACATGCTGGGCTATAGGGACATGCACAAGCACACACACACACTTGCAAATGCATGAATGCAACCTTAAAAGATGCACACATATGTACAAACACATGCCTGCACACACAAACATACTTCCACTCACCCACATACATCCAAATGAACCCTGCAAATGCATACCTTAACAGCTTGTCGTATGCTTAGCGAGCATGTTTGTGTGTGTGTGTGTGTTAGCTGTGCATGCATATTTGTGTGTGTGTGTGTGTGTGTGTGTGTGTGTGCGTGGGCCCCAGCTTGCGGTGTCTGGCTCGCAGCGTGGCAGTAAACAGCATGCGGCAGAGATGATGTGGGGACTCCTGGCTCCATGATTCACGTAGACGGGTTGATTAAAGAGCAATCGCAGCCCCCACAGTGCGAGGCAGGATGGCATAATCACCATTGGAAAAACAGTGTGGTAGCGCAAAATCTCAGCATGCATCGAGTTATGAAACTTTTGAGGGGGCAAAAAGTTATCGGATATCAAAAAAGTTGCCATATAGAGTGACGGCGGTGCGAGCAGAGCCCCGGGTACACGCAGGCCACGGGCATCTGGACGTCTAAACAGTGTGTTAATGGAAAGGGAAAGACAGGCAGAGGGTTTACACTCTTAACAAAAAGGTACAGTAAAGGAAAATGGTTATTTAGGCTTGTGCATTGTGCTCAATTGGTTCTACAGAGGACCTTTATTGTGCTAACAAACCCTGAACGTGTGAAATCCTCCACATCTGCAGGATTGAGGACCACACTGGGTTCACCATTATGGTCCTATATAGAGCCTGAGGAACCCTTCTTCTTCTGTGTGTACATTGAGAGGGACGCGGTTAGAAACGACGACGGCCGCGGGGGCAGCAGAACGTGAAGGTTCATCTCAAATTATCTCTCAAAAATTCATTTGCGAAGGAACGCTCTCCCACGGAGACCGACCGGTCAAGAGCTCGCCTCCACGCGTCTCTCGGTCAAGTGAACGCTTTCATCTCTCGGTCTTCTGCTTTATTCTCTCTCTGCGCGGCCAGTCAGCGCTATGAGATTGTTTCGAAACAACGCACCGAACCGAACGAGGGGGTGAGTCACAACTTACCTCCTCTCCGCTCCACTGCCCCTGAAATTGCACCCAAAGCTCTGCAGCATCAGAACTCCATTTTAACCAGACTTTGGCGGATAACACACCTACACTGTTCTCTCTCTCTCGACAAGCGAAGGCCTCTCGGTATCTCGGCTGCACCCACACTAACCCTCCCATCATCCTCTCCTCTGCCTCTTCACACCTCTCCCCCCCCCCTCCCCTCCCCCCCCCAGCCTGCAGACATCACTGTTCATTATTCAGGTCAGTGTAGCCGTAATCGATTGAAGGGGAGGGATGGAGAGAATGCAGGTGGGAAAAGAAAGAAATAAAGACGGATAGACGGATCCAGTTAGATCATCAAGAGAGAGATAAAAAAAACAACCGCTTGCAACGTAAGTAAATAAAATGTTTTACGTACACGGGTAGGCATGTTATCATGACATTGACATTGTATGGGATGCACAGGAATACGATGCAGCACCGGTAAACACAACAAGCGGAGGGAGTATAAGTGCATAAGAGTTGACCACTAATCCAAGGGAGCCTGATGCTTATGGTGCATCCATGGGAACAACATGTCACAGATCCACTGTACACCTGACACAATGTAAAATCATATATTACGAACCATAATAACTTAAATAAAGGCGTTTTGAAACCAGGCGCCTTTAAATATACAACATATAAGCGAGCTTCAAAATAAAAGCTATTGTCCTTTAATGTTTTTTTGATGGCTTGTAGTTTCGGAGGCTGTCAGAGGAAAGAAACGACACGTTTGTATTTACACTGAGCAGCTCTTCAGATGCTCTATTATTTGTCTTTCCAGTTGCAATGTGATCGATGCGGATTGAGCGCGGGGCACCCACTTCTTCGCCTCCTTTTGACAGCAACAAACTGCACAAGAGTCCAATTCTCTCTCTTCCGTTTTTCTTTACAAAAATACATCAGTCAAGTACTCCAGGAAGAACACACCGGGCTGTCGAACCCCAGTCCCTGTGTGTGTGTGTTGGTGAGTGAGCGGTGGAAGTGTCGCGTCCACCGGGGAGCTCTACGGCTTCTTGCTGGAGCAGGACTTGCAGCACTGCTGTCCGTAGAACTTGTGGTTGCAGACGCCGTGCTGCGGGACCAAGTGGCACCAGCTGAAATGGTCCACGCACTGCTCGTCTGGAAGGGGAAGCACAGAGGGGAACGAATGAAAGAGAAGCAGTAAACACGCAGTCCCCCTCTGGGCCAATCAGCAACACATATGTAACCTTGTTTTGACCTGTAATTGTAGCACCCCCCCCCCCCCTCTTGGGCTAATCAGTGTAATTTTGAAAACGCTGGAATGCAATCAGATGTGTCTGAGATATCGCGTGTGACCGGGACTCCAGCTGTGAACTGACAACTGGCGCCGACACTGCTGAAGTACCCTTGAGCAAAGCGCTGATCTGGTGTGCAAGGTTGTCTTAAGAGGTATAAGCGTATTGTTTTCACCTTTCATCATCGGTGCCAGCACCGGGTGGCTGGCCTGGCAGCAGGCCCGGGCGCGGTGCCGGCCGCTGGGCTGATCCCGAGGCAGGGACCGGGGCCGGGGCCGGGCAGAAGTTGGTGTTGCACGCCCTGGAGGTGACGGGCCTCTGATGGGGCAGGCAACCGGCTGCTGGACGACCCTGCCGGAGACACTGGATGGACCGAGTCTGGACCCCTCCACCGCACGACACCGAGCACTGAGACACACAGAGAGAGGGGAGGCAGGGAGGGAAGGGGAGGGGGGAGTCGTGGTGAGAGAAATGGCGCAGAGAGAGAGCGAAACAAAAAAAAAAGGGCAGAGAGAGAGAGAGAGAGAAGTGAGAAGGGGCACAGAGATATAAATAGAACAGAGAGATCAAACAGCGAAGAGAGAGTTGCCATCATAAAAGAAACAGCAGAGGGAGGGGAAGCAGGGAGGAAAAAGTCTAAGCTGAAACAAAGAGCAGATGAAGAAAACAAACATCCCAAACAGCATGTCCTCGCCCTGCAGCGAGCTGTCAGGAGATATCTCCTCCCGTGGAAACATACAAGGATCACAAGCGGCAGATGAAGGAGAATACGACGCCGCGCTATAAGAGGTTGCCCTTAAGACATTTTCCACGATAGATACAGAACGTACATTGCCTCCACCCCGCCCCCCCCCCCAGCCCCGGTAGGCCCTGGAACAGAGAGTCAAGCTTCTGGATGGCGTCTGTAAAGTACCACCACCTGAACTTTACGCCCACAAATCGCCTCTCAGTTTTTTTCATGGGGTGAAACTCGACGTACAAACACAGGAGCTGCTCATGCCCACATGTCTTGTCGGTCTAGACGTCGTGTTACCTTGCTCATACAAGGCCCTCCCAGACAAAAGGGTAAACAAAAATCAATAAAGTAGGGTGAAAACAATAAATGCAATTCATCCGGTCCTTTTGCGGTGCATTGCAAGGATGTTGCCGGCGTGTGGGAGGAACACTGAATATACTATAAGACCCTTTTTCCACTACTTCCTGGCTACTAACGTCACACCATAGACATTGATGCTCAATTCCAAACGGCTGCTCTATCTAATGTTTTTTGAAAGACTAATATGAACTGATAGGGATGTGAAGAAGCCACGCAGGCGCAGACAAAATAACAAAAGAAGTCACATCTGTTTTCGTTTCAAACACGTTTCGGTTCTAGTACGTGCCTTCCAGTTTTGACTGAATTGAGGCGTCTTCACAAACACCAATCAAGTCAGCTATTTGGCTTTCTTTCCATTGTAGGTCGCCTGCCACGGGATCCGGTTTTGCACCACATGTGCATGCACTCCAGATCAGAACTGGAAAAATGTGCATCCGTGCATTTTTTTGCCGTTCACCCCGATTAGAAAACATCAGATTTGTGTCACAGGAGGAGAAAAGTGAGACACTTTCAGCTGCAGTGTGGGCATACGTCGCCTCACGGTCCCCTGGTGTGGACCGTTTTTGGACCAGCAGGGAGTACCTGTTGCCAGGGAGACGAGTACCAGCCCAGGACCACGGCACTGGAGGTGGTTCTGGCATGGCTGACCCGGGGGGGCGCTGGGCACGGACCTCGGCTGCAGGCCTGCTGGAGATCCACCAAGGGCTTGGCCATGTTCCTGCACCTCCGCACAGGGAACTCCACGTAGCTGGGGTGGGAGGAGAGAAGGGTGCCTGTTCAAAATGACGGTTCCCTCAAAGCTTCCAGTCTGGAAAGCGGTGACATTTTTTAAATTGGGAACTGGAATTTTATTTTGTTTTTTTTTTACTTGAATTGAAAGTTGCTGTGTGTCGAGGACATTTCAAAACTTAGGACCTATGAAAGTCTTTCAAATCTTAGTGTGTGATTCAGAAATACATAAGTATTGATCTGAAAATAAAGCTGCGATGCTTTTTACCTCCTGAAAAAACTCCATGGAGATTGGTTTTCAGCCAATGAAAGCAAAACGTTTCCATTACGGCAAATCAAACATTTCAAAGCTGACGGGATTTTAAAAAGCCCATTTGTCTAAATGTCACTCTACACTTGACACACAGTGTGGCAGAGGTGATACGGTGTGATCTGAAGTAATCCTGTGGATCCATTAAGAGCGTGAGGGATGTTTTGGGGGTGGAGCTCCAGGTACGTACCCTCCCTGGGAGTCTCTCTCCCTGCAGCGAAGCTCTCTCTTCTGGACGCCCGAGCCGCAAGACCTGGAGCACTGGGAAAGGGTGGAGGGTGGGAGGGTGGGAGGGACACGTTTATAAAGGAAACTCTATGTGTGTGTGTGCATGTCCCTATAACCCAGCATGTGAAGGCTACCTCTCAGTGGGGCAGCACGTTTACCGCTGAGCTGAATTTCTATTTCTCCATGTACTGCTGCCGGTCCAGATGGGATTCAGAGCTCCCATTATCATCACATCCTATTATTATTATTATTATTATAGTGTGGAGAACCAACATTCAGAGGGATACAGAGACCAGGGCCAAATGGTTTTGAGTGTGTGTGTGTGTGTGTGTGTGTGTGTGTGTGTGTGTAATGGGGTGGGTTCCCATAGTAGCAGACATCACAAGGCCACGTATCGCCATAGTGACAGATACAAGATGCTAAGTGTTGTGTTGCTGAGTATTCTTTCTCTGTGATGAGCAGGCTGTGTGTGTGTGTGTGTGTGTGTGTGTGTGTGTGTGTGTGTTCTTCTGTTTCATTTTGAGAAGTAATTATCTTCAGTCTATTGTACGTCTCTGGCCTTGCGCTGTAGATGTTTACTGAACTTAACCCTGTTTTGTCGATATTCAATAACTGAATAACTGCGACGCCCTCTCAAACTAACGATTTCCCTGATGCCGTAATTAACCAGAAGAATTCACCACATCCAAACGAGTATAAAGAAGGTGCCCTTTGTCACCAAGAGCAAAAAAGACCAAATCCATACCTGTGCCTGACAGGGCCAAAAAGGGTGTATCAAAAGGGAAATAGCACCAGTATCCAAGGAGCCCCAGGGCTAGTGTGCTGAACTGGGTAGTCCTTATATTCATTATCGGGGCGACTATCAGTGGAGAAATAGTTTTTAGGGTGGAGTTTTGCTTTAACAAAATGAATCAGCTTGTAAAAACAACACTATTCCCCTCCTGTAGTCTCATGGGTCTTTCTTCCTACCTCTCCCCAGGGAGCGGGGACCCACTGCAGCCTTTCGTTCTTGGGGCAGCGGCGCAGAACGCAGGTCTCCTGGGCTTTGGGGCGGTGGTGCTGTCTGCACATGCTGTCGGGCACCACCACCGCTTTGGCCCCGGGGTCGGTGCTGCGGCAGAACACGCTCCGCTTCCTCAGCCCGCGGCCACAGCTCTTGGAGCACTGCGGGACAAAGCGGCGTGGAGGGGTTGAGTTGAAAACAGAGACGGATTCGGGATGCAATGCTGAGCAGATTTATATCCATTTGGAACAAAAGGTCCTTTGCACAAGGATGACTGCATCCTCGGGAGGTTATGGATCCAATAGACCAAACAGACAAAGGTTTTTATGATCACTAATAGATCCAAAAAAAGAAAACATGCAAGCCCATATAACATGTTTTTAACCTTCAGCTTTCAGCACTTTTCAGCACTAAGCAACGGAATTAAATCCCTGGCATGGGCACAGCAATTCACCACATGGTGGACAATAAAAACAGAAGGTCACTGGTTCGATGACAGCCCATTATATCCTAACATTAAATACAATAACCCAATAACTAGGAGATAGGTTTGACCCCGGGCCCCGGACGGCAGAAACTGCTGCGGTAAACTCCCCGTGAACCGGAGAGCGACGGACAGCGGAGAGTCCTGCTGCCCCGCCGGGACGGATGACCACAGCCGGCGACGGATTATTTATTAGACCAAAGACACATCTGTGCACACCCATTTGCATGCACGCCCAGACACACACACACACACACACACACCCCATCCCATCCCAGTTGTCCTTTGGTGACTGGAGGATCCGATTGATCTTTCCGGAGAAGACGGCCTTGTCTCTGCCTGACCGCCTATTGAACTCAAGAGTGGCGTTACAAAAGCGTCTGAGCACGCAACGCGACTGTCCTACAGAGTGACGGCTGAATGACAGCTGAATGCCGGGGATTGTTGAGGTTTGGTTCACACAAGGTAATGATTCCAGAGAGCTGACACGCCGTCAGATCTGCTGCCAGGCCGACGATACCGCGCAGAGGAAAACGAGAAAATTAAAGCGCGTGTTTTTTTTTTAAAACTGTTTTATCTGTGGAGCTCTGTGTTCGTAGGAGTGGCTAAGGCTGTTCACAAGTTAAACACATGGATAGTTAATATCTATAGGATTAATAGGACTAATCAAATCGTACTCTATTTAATTTAATTGTTATATTTTTCCCTCATACAAATCAATGCGATCCTGCAAATCAGCAGCCTTGAGATATTGTTTCCTTCTGTTATGAGGCATTTTCTAGTAAATCAGACATTCAGCGTGGATACAAATGTGAAACATCGCTAATAGAATGATATGTCTTAAATCCCTCTAGCCAATTAATCACCCAGAAGGAGCTGATCCCAGACCAGACACTGCCTACATAAGACTACTTCCACTAGGATGGCAAAAGTCTTGTAGTTATCAATAATTCATGCTTGGTCTGTGATGTCCAACAGAGGGCAGCAAAGTGTTTGTTTTTGCTTGAGGGAGACATCAGGCCGCTTGCAGGGGAAACTGTGTGTGTGTGTGTGTGTGTGTGTCTGTATTGGTTCATACTTGGATATCTATCTCCCTCTGTCGGTCAGTGTGTGAGGGTTCAGGTGTTTAACCTGAATATGGCATGGATCGGTCTATTGTTTGGTACAAACAACATGGAGGGACAAAAAAATATCAACAAATTCCGCCTGTCAAGCGAGTTTTGTCCCATATCTCCTCCTACGGTGTGTTCAGTCCTGCTAGCTTCGCCCCACCTGAGACCAGGATCCGGTGCTCCACTCGGGCGGGCAGGCCTGGGTGTGGCAGGGCTGGAGCTGGGCGGGGGAGATGACGGGGCACAGGGACTGCGCCACCACCTCCTCCCGCTGGTAGGTCACCTTCCTCCGGCAGCGCAGGGTCCTGGTCTGCTGGCCCGCCTCCGCACGACCGGCTGCAGGGAGCCCAGTCTCCTGTCACCCAGCTGGGGAGGGAAACAGAGAGAGGGAGACGGTGGGACGGTGGGAAAGACGCTGCAAGGACACATGGAGGATGTGTGTCTAGGTGAATGATGTTAGTGGTAATATCCTCCATCTGTGACATCGGATTGCTTCAAATCTTTGCTGCATGAACTCACAACCACGTATGTACCTGTGGAGGGTCATGCATGCACTTACACACACTTACACACACACACACACACACACACACACACACCACATGGAGTAGCTGTACAGTATACTTATGTGTGGCCAGCCTCTGTCATCAGGACACCGACCACATGACTGAGATTCTAATCAGGACAGCCAACCACAGGTCCAGACTCTAATCTGCTGCATTTATTTTGGGCCCAGACACACACACACACACACACACACACACACACACACACACACACACCAGGGTTATTACTATAACTCTCCCTAGATTACCAAAGACTACAGGAAACCGCTTGTTTGTTATTAATCAACGCTTAAAGGCGCCAACTGGTGACCTGATCAGATTTTTCTTCAAGTCTGGATCTGGACACTTTCAAATCTTTCCCATCACACATGTTGTTAGATTTTGGTAGTGGAGTAGTAAACGCTTATTGTAGGGATACACACATGGCAGCGTACGCCTTCAGAGATCCAGATGCTTTTGGACACACAGGCAGAAACCGACACACGCTCACATATGTGCACAAACGCTAACATATGTCCCCACACACACACACACACACACACACACACACCACCAGTCCCATACATCTCTAGCCGCACTATACATATCTGGATCTAAACATGAAAACCACGTTGAATATACAACCCTCCATAACACCAAGAGACTGTATAGGGCCAAAACACAACATACAGTAAGGGTACAGGCCTCAAACCTCCTCTCCTCTCTTCTCACCTTTCCAACTCTCTTCTCTCATAATAATAATAATGATAACTTTAATTTAAGAGCGCCTTTAAGAGAAGAACTAGATAAGGTGAGAAAATAACAACTAGGCTAACAGGCAGGAAGACAATAAGATGGACAAAAGACAGGGGCACAATTCAGCAGCTGGGTCCAAAGGCCTGGCTGGAGAGGAAGGTCTTCAACCAGGACCTTGTGGATCTCCACAGGGAGTGAGGTCCAGAGGGTGGGGTCACGCTGAAGGCTCTGTCCCTGAGAGTCCACAACCTGGTGTGGAGAACAGTCCCGTGTCCACTCCTCCATCCTCCACCTGTGTTCTCTCCTCCTCTCACCTTCTTTCTCATATCCTGTCTTGTCTTTTCCTATTTTTTCCCATGTATTTTTTTTTAACCCCCCCTCTCACATCCTCTCCTTTGGTGTCTCTAAAAATCACTGATGAAAGCCTAGAGCTGCTTCTAAAATAGCCTCTGCCTCGGCATCGGGGCCGAAGGGGGAGATTACGGCAAATGAGTGGTTTGACAACCGCAGCGGGCTCAGTGCAGGGAGGTGGAGAGATGGACAGATGGCTCGGTCCAGTTCTGAGACGGCGTGGTACCGCCCCGACCATTCCTCCGTGCCTCCGACCTGCTCCGGGGGGGAAGGAAAAAAACGCTTTCGTTCCCTTTCGAACCCAGCAGACGAACGAGGCAGCAGGGCTAAACTGCAATTTGGAAATGGGAGAGATGTGAAAGCACCGGTTTGGATTTTTTTGGCTTGGGGTTTGTTTGCTTTTTTTTTTTTCCTCTCTGCCATATAAATAACAATATATCATTGGGGGAAAGAGGCTGAAGTGCCACTCACTCCGCTGCAAACCGCCGTCGGTCTGGCCGTTTGTCTCTCTGCGATCTTTCAATAACTTATCCTTCATGTTTTGGAGCGTGATACAGCAAGAGCTCATCCATGCATTAACAACAATAACAGCAAATATTGATTCTTAACGTAACAACAACAACTTCAGCTGGATGCTTTTTAAAGTTTTCTCGACCTTATGCCAAAGAGAAAGTGTTAAAAACCTCCTGACTGCTACTCTGAACACAACTACGATATACTAGCTACTGTCAGCCTGGCCTGTCTCTCTCCTCACTCTGCTTCATCTCAGTTGTTATTCTGACCTTTGACCTTTGCACTCCTTATTTTGGGCTGCTTGTTGAGCACTCATTGCAAAATTGCTCTGGATTAAAATGTAATGCAAGTTTGAATGTAAAAGCACCGAAATCTGGTTTAGGTTTTTGTGGTGCACATGCATCCTTTGTTGTGTGTGTGTGTGTGTGTGTCTTTGTTTTCCTGCACCATGCGTCTGACTCCTGACTTGTCTGCATGCGTCCCTACAGCGTGCACCCAGGGAAACCCCCCCGACCTGTAAGTGACTCTACAGATGGCCTCTGCCAAGAGGAAGAGCAAAACGACTTCAAACAGGAGAGGACAGGAGCCAGATAGATATGGGGGGGGGGGGGGGGGGGGCTGTGGCATGGAGACGGCAAGACGGGACACAAACTAGTTGTTTTTTTAAAGTAAGATACGACCACGTCTCTTCCCAGCTGCATGCTGGGCCGGCAGATTGAATTGTCTGCTACCCTGTTACGTCCAGAAACTGCCACAGTCAAGCATCCCGGTTTTCCCCCTGACAGACTTACAGTCGTCTTCCTCTAAATCTCCCCCCGGGTCATTTTTGCATTTCACCGCATCGCTCCTCGGCGCGTCCGTCCACCGCAGCAGGCTGATCTGTGGCGCATTCTTAACCCCGCTGTGCATTTTATGTGACTTCATGTGTCTGTAGTATTTATTATGAAGCTAAACGTCCCAGCAAGACGGGACTGAAGGTCTAAAGCAAAAAGGGGAAGATGGGAATTTGGGGGTGGGGGGGGGGGGGTGTGTTGGGGAGTGCGGGATCTGGGAGTTTTTGGCTCGGCATGGCTAGACTAGCGCGGCCCCGTGGGAATCCCGCCGTCTCTGCACAGTAAAACATGGACGGGCCTGTCAGCACCCCAGATACACGCTGCAGAGATAAGCAGGCACTTTCACATTCCCCCTCACATTCTCTCACACACACACACACACACACACACACACACACACACATCCCACCTTGGATTTCTTTTCTCTGCTGGGCTTTTGAATGCGTGCCCGTACATTCTGGAAGTCTTAATGCATTTATGAAAGCGTTCCCTCCGCTCTGTTTCGTAACCGGCCCGGGAGCTCGGCGTCAACTACCGTATTTCAAGATCCAACGGGTGTCAAACACGTTTCTGTTTCCCCTGAATGGACGACACCTCGCTCGTGTTATTCACCTGGGCTATACCATTTCCTCTCCCACACAAAGGGGGGAGGTCGTGACAGCAGCGGCGGGGCTGTTTAATACCTTTTTCACTGAGATAATAGAAATGGTATGCCCGAGATTAGGGGGCAGGAAATGCACCTCTCGGGTGGTGGGAAACTCGGTGAGAAACAGAGGCCGTATGTTGGAGGTGTAACCGATAGCTGTCTGGCTTGTTCAACCCCACCTGACACTGGAGAAAGTTCAGTCTGGACTTGTTGTGGCATGGCAGTGCTGTTTACATAACGACAACATGATCAACACGGGATCCGAGCGGCTCGGGTTTCCATTTTTTTTACCTTTGTGTTTGAATCAGCAGGGGGGAGGAAAAAAACACACGCGGGTGCAACAACTGCCCCGGAGTAACAGGAGCAGGGGCAGTAAAAAAGAAGACTCCATCGCCTCAATTTAATTCTTTATTTGTATTATGACCCATTTTCTTTTAGGTGAAGACAATCACCTAATGACTGTCTTCACCTAAAAGAAAATGGGTCATAATACAAATGTGTGTGTGCACATATTGCCTCAATGTGTGTGTGTGTGTGTGTGTGTACTCTCTCTGAACCCTGGGCCCGGTTCCCTGCCTGTCTTCTTGAGCGCTGCTGTAAATCAGCCTAGCTCCAGCTCCCTCCGCCAAAGGCCTGCGCAGGAGAGAGGCCATTTATTTCCGCGCCGTTTCAACTTTCAACTTCAACGACTCCGCTGCACTTCAGCCCCCGATTTCCTCCTCCCTGCAGGCTACTTCCTAACAGCGGTCCGCGGACGCACGGACTCCCGTTTATAAACTGTCCAGACAGTGGAGATGAATAGGGGGGCGGGATGTGAGAGGGAAAGTACTGTCTGCTGCAGGAGGAGGATGTGTGGCGGCGTTTGGCGGCGTCTTGCACGCCTCTCTTGCAAATGCGAAGTGCATCCCAGACATGTTGGGAACGTCTCTCTCTCCCCGATGTCGGTTCCTGCCCTTCGACTCAACAGCCAATCAAACTGGCAAGATGAGACCTCAGCCTTATGTCCGGGCTCAGGATGGGGGGGGGGGGTGAGTTTAGGACCACGGGATTAAATGATTTAGACGAACTGAGGTGTGCTTGGGTCACTTTGTTAAAACAAGCCAACAGAACTTGTAAAAAGACGTAAATGAAGCATTCCATGTATGTTTTTATTCCAAGTGTTCAAAATGTATTAGACTTACTGCTTTGCTCCTGGCTAATAAAGACAGGAACTGGGTTTCCGTCCAAGTGTTTTTATGCGATTCATGACTTATTGAATTAGAAAAGCTGAATGGAAACGGCAAAGTTTGATGAAATTCCCTCAATGTCGCAAAAAAAAAAAATACGTTTTTACGCTGATGAATTGGCACCGATCCGCCCGACGAATGGCTCAGTCTCGTTTCACAGTTTAAAAGTGGCTTTGGACTGAACTGTCTGCCCACTACGACCTCCTGGATGTGTCCTACCTGCTGTGCCTATCATGACCAAGTGCATTTCTTTGACTTGCCCAATACTGATCAATTCTTTACATCGTCTCCATGTTTCTGGAGGACATCTCAAAAGTCTGCTTGACAGTGATGGGAACACAGCTAGAGAGGACAATGCAATGCAGTGAATGACGACTAAAAATAAAGACAACAACAGAAAGAGATTGGGAGGTTTGAGTTATTTTCGAGAAGGGACACCGCAGAGAAGAAGGGAGAGGGGTGAAAAAGAGACAGAAACAGAGGGATGGAAGATGGGGGGGCCACAGCCAATGGACCACAGGCAGCCTCTCTAGACTGCTCAACCACAGTGTGTTTGTGTGTGTGTGCAATGAAAACAACGCCTTGGGTTGCTGAAAATTTGGGAATGTGAAGATTCATGGCACATACTGAGCTTCCCACACACACAAACAGACACACACACACACACACACACAGAAGCACTCACTACGCTGGGCAGGGCTGGGTGTTGCAGAGGTGGGAGCCCAGTGCCGGTCTGGTCTGAGGGTTACACATGGTGGAGTTCACCTGAACCTTCTGGTCCTGCAGACAGATCGCCTTGGTCGAGATACGGCCTGAGAGAGAGAGAGAGAGAGAGAGACACAGAGACACACAGAGAGAGAGAGAGAGAGAGAGAGAGAGAGAGAGAGAGAGAGAGAGAGAGAGAAGAGAGAGTCATTCTTATCAGGTGTAAGGCCTTGTATGCCCTACTCCTGTGCTGACTTAACCTCCTGCAACCTCCCACACACACACACACACACACACACACACACACACACACACACTCTCCTTCATCTCAACCCAATGGGAGGTGAGAAATGTGGCGCAGGGCATGAATAAAACAGAGAGCGAGAGTGAGGGGAGAGGGAGAAGCCAGAGAGAGAACGATAGAGATCTCAGTATGCCTGTCTGCCTGCTGGCTGTTGTCGCCTCCTGGGACAGCCAGAGTGGAGCTACAAGGACCACTGACCAGCACACACACACACACACACACACACACACACACACACACACACACACACACACACACACACTAAAAGGGGGAAACAGTCCCTGCCATCCATTGACAAGTGAACAGGAGAAAGCTGCGAGTCTTTCGGGACCAACAGAGTCTGAACTTCTCAGTTGACAAAGGTGCTTTTCATTAGCCTTTACACACTTCCTGCCCCCCCGCCCCTCCCCCACCCCCACGTCAGCAGACACAAAATGTACACACACAAACACGCGCGCACACAGAGAAATACACACACACACACACACATAACATTCAACCTCTATTTTCTCTCTCATTCACACACTCTCTTTATTTTTTATCTCCTTTATTTACACATGTACTTACACAAAATTATACCTCTTCTCTCTGTCTCTCTCACTCACACACACACACACACCCTTATTCACGTGGACACTCACACACACACACACACACACACACACACACACACACACACAGGCGGTCCTCTCACCTCCAGCACAGGGAGCAGAGCAGTCGGAGCGCACCACCCCCCAGGTGTATTCAGGCTTCCTCTCGGTGCGAGGCAGAGTGTATTCCCACAACACACCCGGGTTCTTCCCCTGCAGGAGGATCTATCAGGGAAGAACAGACAGAGATGGAGAGGTTGCTCAAGGGCACTGCAACAGCAGTCACTGGAAGGAGGGGAGTTCATAAGGCAATTCACTTTCCCTACCAACATTTTCCCAGTCAGTCTGGGGATTCAAACCTTCCAGTCACTTCAAGTGCTTCAAAACAGTGCACAAGGTGGAAGATCGTCTGTGGCATCACCAAAGCAACCACTAAAAACGATACCTAGGTAGTCTAGTGAAGGGAGTACATCAACTGATGATACTGCATCATTCCCATTTGACTGACAGGCCAATGAACAAATGTAAGGATGGAGAGCGATCCCATAGTTGTTGCCTATAACTCCCCTGCACCCTCTGCATGCAGGTAGTCGTACCAGCCTGTGTAAGAAGAAGTGTATATAAAGCCGTCCAGGAGTCCAGTGGCCAGGTCCCTGTGTATGGCCAGGGACTAAAGGTAACACCAGCGACCACTTGGCAGCCTAATTCAGCCATTCAGCGCCCATCGAGCGGCTCGACCCGCTGACCAGAACGCTCCAGAAACATCAAGGAGCGCTTTGTTCCCTCTGGAGCCTGAGCCCAAACCGGCCAACCACACACTTTTTATGGGGTCAATCTATTTGGACAGCTCAGCGTACGTCTGAGGGACACTTTCCGCTTTCTTTTTGACACGTCGCTCCCTTTCGCCACATCTCCTAAACGGGCCCGGTGATGACATGTATTCTGCGTTACCTTTTTCTGAAAAGGAAGGTTTATTTGGACAGTCAAGTGGAGCAGGTTCCAACGGATGAATGGATGCAGACATACACATTAAGGCAGGAGGGAGAACCGTCGGGCTGTCATTAAAGTCTCCCCGGGAGAATTCATTGCCATGGAGAGGAATTTTTTGTTTGGGCCACATTCACATAGTCAGCTCATAGTGTGTGATTTGAAACCACTAGAACACGGTATAGCTCATACTCATCGTGTCCTCCCCTTCGTTCTATTAGATTTGAGTAAATCATTACTGCATTACATTTTAACAGTGCACTTTAGTTTAGTTCAGGCTGGGTGGGAATTAATCTGTATTTAAGACACTTTGTCAGGCCCCTGCCGTCTGCATCCATTCCAAGGCCTGACAGATCATATCAATCGATCAATATCTGCCGTAATGAGCTTTGACAGGTCTATTTTCTTTGGGGTTTATCCTAAAGCACAAAGGAATCCACCGTCCACCGTCCCAACTTAAGAGAGCCAAGCGCCTCCTGGGTTCGATCCACATTCAACAGTCCTGGAGCGCTTCCACCGACTGGACCGGTCACGACCACGCCGCACGTTAACGGTTCCATATGTCCAGTCGGCCCTGCGCCAGACAGCAGAGGGGGGAAAGGGGAGGAGGGGGGTGTTTATCTGGGGATGAGGAGGCCGTCTAATGTCAGACACAACACAACTGACATACTGAGAGCTAAAGGGTTCTACTACTGGCAGTAGACTGGACCGATGTTATATAGTATCATGAACAACTTTTTATGCAACTTACGCAACTTTTTATGCACACTTCTTATATATTGTGTGCACACAGTAGCATGTCATGTGCACTAGTTAACACTTTGCTACCACATTTGTGCAGACAGTTTTTCTCCTTTGAATGATTTTGTTCACACCGACAGCACCTCACTGATGTAGGGTCCCCTAGCCAAAGTCTTGTTCAATTTGACATAAGGCTCATAACACACTCTCTCCTAGCGTATCTAACAAAACACAACCATAAACCATCACCGCCAGTGGCCAGCACCAGCCAAGCCGAGACCTTATGCTAGTCTAAGCAAAACTGGACCTTTTCACTCGGTGCCCAATCAACAAACGGTACCTCGCACCACAAAGCTCCAATGTCTAAAACGCCTCAACATCAAAGGCAAACACCCACACAGTCTTCATGGAGAGCTAGTCCAAGAAAATGGACTTCCTTTCTCCACCTCAACGGTGCCACCAATATGCCTTTTGCCATTAGCGCCAAGCCACACCTCAGTTTAACATTTGCCGACAGACACGCTGTCTCGGACATATTCCCACTAGCCTCCAAACCTGAGACAGTCTGCGCCGAAGTGACTGAAATATCTCCATGAGAAATTGTGGCCTTGGCTTCCACCGAAGTCGCATAAACACCAATGGCCCTGTAACACCACACATTTCCTTTGCTGATACTACCCATCCCAACCGACCAAAACCCACTGCCATGAACCAGCTGCCACCAGTAACCACACCAGAACTTTATGCTTCTCCAAGCAAACTGACCCTTACCGACATTCTTGTTCCTTCGGCAATCAGCCAGCGGTGACACGAACCAGCCGCTGTGAAGACGCAGCTCAGCATCATCGCACTTTTTCTAAATAAATGACTTCCCCTTCCTAAGACATCCATACTGTATAACACACCCCACCAACCACTGTATAACAGAGTTTGCCAGGAAGGACACACTGACTTTCAAACATAATGAAAGACGTAACCAAAGTGTCCTCTCTCTCTGGGACAGTTGCGCCCAATGCTTGTTTGGCCCAATAGGAACAAAGAATAACGTCCCACCCCAACCGACAAAACCCAAAGCCAACAACCACCTGCAATCGCAGAAGCAACCGTGATTTAATTCTTGTTCCCACCATCTTGAACCAATAGCCACTCATACCTGATAGTGTAGCTAAACATTAAAGACAGAATCCAACTTGGTACTCAGACTAACAGCAGCACCAAGCAGCGTTTGAATGACTCAAATGTCATCTACTTTTTGTCTACTTTGACACAAACATATTCTCAAGTATATGTGAAATGTATTTTTGCAACATGGGAAAGCTGGGATGGGAAGTCAGCTGCAAACATCTCTTGGTTCAGCGTCTCTCTCTGAAGTCCGAGTCGTGTGATTGATGTCAGCGAGTCCATACCATCCCACGGCGCAACATCACACCACAGAGTGTATTGGTTTTCACAGCCCCGCCATCATACCACTCATCAAGTCAGAGGAGATGATGATGAATTACAATGTGGCAGACACAGATACAGTATCAGTCCCTCTTGTGGACCCACAATGCTTTGCCCTGGACTGGCATGACCTCGCCACGCCACACCACAAGAATGTCAATTCAGGGGTAATAATCCCTACTTGGTTTCCAGCGAGACCTCCAGAGCTAGCCACATGTTATGTCTGCTCCCTCCCTCCTTCCTCCTCCTCCTCCTCCTCCTCTCGTTAGCCTGCTCTCTCCCTCCGTCCCTCTCCTCCTTCCATTCGCCCCCCAACAGCCGAGCGGCAGAGCAAGACGTGAACACCTTGTCACAGTTTACGCTCGCACTCCTCAACATTTGTTTTCCTTTGAGTGTTTCAAGCTGAGTAAGGGTCTGGGAGGGATCGGTGCGTATCCCCCGTCCACCCCTCTCTCTCTCTCTCTCTCTCTCTCTGTCTCTCTCTCGGTTTTCCTTTTTTGCAGCACCAGTTGAGTAGAATGTGTGAAACGCGCTGAGGATCAGCTGGAAACGTCTTCTGGCTCTTTTCATTTGCCGGGGGAACATTTAAGTCGCCCTGACCTCAACTTCTCACACCCATAGCGTCCAATTGCAGAATTCCTAATCTTTTAATCTCTCTCTCTCTTTCTCTATCAACCTCTCTCTCTCTCTTTTTTGTAATTACAGGACATACTTAGAGAGATTACGGTCGTGTCATCTGCTGAGTGCTCTGCTGGACAGATGCATGACTGGGACTCACAGGCACGCCTGGAGGAACGCTGTCAGTCTAGCAGGCTTCCTGGTCGAAGATAATGATGCACTAACAGCGAGTGCGAGATTGTAGTTGTTGAGAATGAGAGGATAAGTCATTGGATAATATTACCCTTCAAATAGGAGGGAAGATTCCACCCTGTTGCAGGGAGCCGGGGGAATATTATACCTCTGCAAGCATTCATCTTGTAGGAAACAACAATGGGTTGTTCAAATGCCAGCGATACAACAGCTACTATGATAAACTGTCCACAAACATGAGTCCCTCTTTTTAAAATAGCTCCACAAACACGCAGACATTTCCTGGCTGCCAAACAAGCGACTGGCATCACAGTGGTATTTCTGCTAGATTAACGGGGCCGCTCGTTCCCGCTTCAACCGCAGTACTTCAGTTCAAATGTAGCCCAAGGGCCCGAGAGGAGGCTGGCCTTTTTTTTACCTGACTATCACCCACGGTAAAAAAAAAAAAACCCAAACGTCTAATCTTCACCTGGTTTCCACGTCTGTTTCACAGCTTTGGGGTTCATAGTTCAAGTGAAAATAAATGCTTTTGCTGACAAAGCTACGAGGGAAGCACATCCCACCGTGCACTTAACCCTCCAACGACTCAGCGACTTGTCCAACGTTCACTTTTCCTCCTCCTCCAGCGCCTGCAGTCCTGCTGCTCCGGGACGGGTAACGACTCGCTCTCGCCTCCGAGCTCTGGCTTCTGACACACCGAGGATTAGAAACTCTGCCGAGGTGTTCGCCAGCTCGTAAATCACGGCCCGTACTGTGCAGCGCGAACCAAACGACTCTATACTTTTCATCCCTGCCTTCGAAGGGCAGTTGACTTAGGGATTTTGCTGGCTCTGTCAGCCTGGAGTCACGTGGCTGCAACACAGCACTTTTGAGTTGAGTTGCTACAGGGCCTTGAATGTGTGTGTGTGTGTGTGTGTGTGTGTGTGTGTGTGTGTGTGTGTGTGGCAAAAACACATGTTTTCACTGGTGCATTCCAGTACCAGGAAGCTGTACGCTGCAGAAGCAAGGGGCCATACAGCCTTCACTCTGACCTGAATGGTGAAAGTGGTGGCACAAAGGCCCATTTAGACTAATTGAGCAGCATCGCTCTCTCTTTCATCTTCTCTCTCTCTCTCTCTCTCTCTCTGTCCCTCTGTCCTTCCGTCCCCCCACCCCATCCCCATCCCCCGCTCTGATGTCCAGAGCTGCTCTCCCTGCCCCCCTCCCTGTCGCTGTTCAAGCTGCTGGCCTGGATTCAGATAAATCGCGGATATGCCGAATATCTTGTATTTTCTTTCTTTCTCTCTGGAAGTTCAAAGTGCAGGGCGGGCCGCTTCACCCCCTGAAGCCTCTCCTTCATTGAGATGAAAGCCCCCTCCGAGAGCTCTGTGCACCCTCAACGTGCCTGACAAAACTGATCATGCTGCACAATTACTCCCCAGAGAACAGTAGCATTAGAGTCAGCTGCACCCACCCCTCTTCCTCCTCCTCTTTCCCCCTCCTATTCCATCTCCCCACCCCAACCTACCCCCACCCACCCATTTTCCAACTGGGCCTCATATCCAGAAAAAAAAACACAGTGCGGTGGCTCTGCCAAGGGCCCCTGTCACTGTCGATTGCTGCAGACGGACGTCACCCCGGCGGCGGCGGCGGCTTACTTCAAACACCAGCGTCTCATTAGTCGGCCCCGCGGCGTACAGGCTCTCCGGCTTGTTGAAGGAACGCTGGTAGTCGAACGCGGTGCCGCCGAAGTGGAACTTGCCCGGCCAGTCCACCGTCCAGTCCCCGGTCAGGTAGTACTTCCTCTTCAGGGAGCGGACGGCCAGGTAGCTGGTGGACACCTCCATTTCCTGGACCCGGATGCTGCGCGCCCCGGCTGGGACCGTCACCATGGAGTAGTACTCTGGAAAAGGAGGGGGGAAAGGGAAAGAGCGTGGGAGGGAAGGGAATTTATACTTAGACATTACGGTACACATGAGCATTTGTGCTACTCAACACATATCCCAACACACACTCTGGCTACCTACACACACACACACACACACACACACACACACAAAGAGATACACACATCGCCGTCCCTGCTTTACCTCATCCTGCACTCAGCTTTATCTCTGGTCTGTGTGTGCTACCGGTCGGGAATGAGGTGGGTTGATCCATTGAGATGTGTGTTTCTGTGTGTGTGTGTGTGTGTGTAAAAAAGAAATAGATCCTATGTCTGTGTCTATGTTTATCCGCTTAAGTCTCTCTTTGTCTAGGCAAAAGTACTCACCACATACACCCACGTACACACACCAAGCCTACCGTTAGCCCTGTGCTGCAGGGTGTACTGGCCCTTGAAGAACTTGCAGGTGGTGTTGTCTCCTTTACAGACTCCACAGGCGTCCAGGGTCGCCTTGGAACCCAGAACCTGGTCGCAGCCCACCGCCTGCACACACACACACACACACACACACACACACACACACAATAATGTTAGCAAGATCTATACCGTCTTCTTTCAGTGAGTCACCTCCACTACCAGTTTACCAGCATGATAAACAGTGCTTCCAAAAACAATAGTATTTCTAACATAGCAGTAGTCAATGCACACACACACACACACACACACACACACTTCATCACAGCAGCCAATGTACCTCACACACTCCTTCGATGCATTTGTCTCCTTTGTGGTCGGAGCAGGAGGTGCCGTCTTTGACCTTGCTGGACATGGCGAAGAAGAAGTCAAAGTCCTCCGCAATGCAGTAGAGCTTACAGATGTCTTCGTCTGCAGGGAGAACACGATCACACACACATCATCAATAAGGAAGCTGGGGTCATTCGAGTGTTCAGTTTAAAGGGCAACACCACTGAATTTTGCCCTGGTGAAGTTACACTTACAGAAGTGAGCATTCACCACTTCCTGCTCCACTCTGATCGAATTGGAAAAGATAGAAATGGTGACTAGACTGTGAATTTAACCAAGGGGATTTTTTCTGAGGGGATCTGGGTTTATTTTTGCAGTTCAGATCAGCTATCACAGACAAGTCTCTACAATCGTCTTTGATTAAAATAAATGACAGTGAAGGTGACTTGGCCCAAGGTCCCAACAGGCAGTTCTGAATCTGTTCCTCTGCACATCGCCTCCCATTCATCAACAGCTTAAACAGGCCTGGGACCACAGCCAAACGCACTGCTCTCTCTCTCTCTCTCTCTCTCTCTCTCTCTCTCTCTCTCTCTCTCTCTGACACAGGTAAAAGCTGGCCTGCGGGCTTCCTTTTTAAATCTCTCCCCACTGTGTCAGAGGGTGCAGGCGGTTACATGTCTCCCATACACATTACACTGACAGTTTACCCAAAGCTCTGCACAAGGGGCAGAGTGATAGTTTCCTGCAGCTTTTTGGCCCTCGCCGCCGCGGCAGTAAACACAGGTTGGCATTACAGACATTATGAGCGAGATTTGGTTTAGCCGGGTTTAGCGTGCAAGTAAGTGATACATTTGCAGAACCGAGACAAGAAGAAGCTTGCCCCGAGTGTATTCAGTGGCATTGTGTTCCCTTAAAACTGATATTTATTTTATGGGATGCATTGAGGAGCCTCATAAATTACTGCACAATCTATGGATAGAAAAGTTTCTAGCAGATTTCTTGAACTTTTGCATGAAAATGACAGATGCCAGATCAGTCTGCTCTGAGAAGGATGTGAGAACAAATACAAGAACATCTATGGCACAATCGTTTCACTGTGATCTTATGAATCTGTATAGGGAAAGCTCCATTGATGCATCCTGCAGTAATTTGCAGATCAGGAGGAAAATCTTGCAGCAGTGGTTTTCTCAACAGCTTTCTTTTTACACACCAATCTTGAAAATGTGTGTCTATTTTGTTTGGAAAAATCGTTTCTATCCTTTTCTACAAATCTGCTCTTTGTTGGGCAGCATCTAATTGATAAAATGTAGTAAAGTCCACTTGAATCTGTGAATTTCCCCTAATCCTCTTCACAACAAACTATACATCTACACACCACGAATGCACCGCGGGACTGTACACAATCTATACTCGCTTCATCTTCAATCCCACAGAGCTGCGGTGTGTGAACCCAGTTGGCTGCCCTACCGTCCACTTTGGTGTAGGGCTTCCACTTGTAGTACCAGCCCCGGAAGGGTTTGCTGTTGTACTCGGCGCACTGCTGGGCTCGGAAGTCGACGGCGCCGGGGGGGCACGGCCGAGTGTTGCATAGCTGGTTGAGGCGGCTGGAGCCTGGGCAAAATTTACCGTTGTTCTGGGGCCTGGACGGAAGAGGAGACAGGACGAAGAGGAAGAAGAGGAAGGGAAAGGGAAGCGTAGTCAAAAGTGACACTCGTCCATAACTTCACACTATGTAACTTCATGGGTTATAGCACAACACCAACAGCCTTACGTTACTGGATTATTAGAGGAAATGAAGGCATTTGATCAAATAGGGATGATTCATGATGGATCAGGATAAGAACAATATTCTTTATGTTTTGAAAATAAATTAATGAATTTGAAGTCCTCACAATGCTGGACCCTGATTGGCCGAAAGCACCAGCTCCTCTAAATCAAATGAGGTAACCCTGCAGTGTGAAGGCTTTCCAGATGAAACGCAAACTGGCCTGATTGGGAGGATTTCAGTAATTCTCAATCAGGACCGAGTCCAGTTGTGATGTGTTTACTGGAGTCGGTCTGAAACTGCCTGTAAAAAAAGGGCGGATTTCTGAAAACGCCAAAACCTTCAATTTGACCACTCAAACAAAATCAAAATTTAACAAAGACTTCATTAAACATCTTAGATCACATATGTATATAAATAGAGGAAACACTGAATTACTACAACTTTGGACCTTTACGTCTATTTGTCATCGCTACAGATACTCTTGTTTTTATCCTGTCCTCCTTCCTAAGCAATTTCTGACTGAACATGTCATGCGACTAAAGTTGTTGTTGGTTCTATTAAAGAGAAATCTACACATGAAGGATGAAAGATATTCAGATGTATGTATACTAGACAACTTCACACAGAGAAATCATGACGTGATCTAGGGTCAGTGGCCAGGATCACTTGTCCATGTTAGCCATCTCGTTCTCACAACGTTGACTCTGGGGTGTGTGTGTGTCTATCTGTGTGTGTGTGTGTGTGTATGTATAGGGGTGGTGGGGTTGAGAAGAAGTTTACATGCCAAAGAAAATCATCACTTTTTCAATAACACATGAAGTGCAGGGTACAGAAAACAAACAGTTCATGAAGCTTTAATCTGCCGTCCAAATGATACAACAATCAGCACCGTTTTTTTTTTACCCGACATTACAACGTCATGACAGACTTCCCAGGCCGTCTAAACTCATGCCAGGAATTCCAGCCCAACCACCAGCAGAGAAAATTGACTTCAGCTATTTACAATGATCGGCACCAAAGCAGCACACACACACACACACACACAGTCTGTGGCACCATGCTGATCAAATATGTCCCATAAAAGAGTGTTATAATGAAGAGCTTGGCAAAGAAAACTAAACGGTGTCTAATAAAACTAATAAAAAAAAGCCCAGGAGACGAGGCAACCAGAGGGACATTGCTTTGGATTTTTCTTCGGCAATGCAATGAAATGATCACCGGCACTACGAGGGCGACCGGTAAGCCCAGCCAGAGGGAGCACGCATGCTTCCTGGCTGCATGACGATACCTCCAACCCTTCGCTCTATCCAGTCAGTCCTGGACTCAATCAGTGAGTGACATGGCTGGCGAGTAGTGGAGCTCCGTTCAAGGTGTGTGTGTGTAAATCTGCTCTCTGCAGATCCTGCTTCCCCTGGTGAAGGGGTGGGGGGGGAGATTTGGCCCGGGTTTCCGTAGGCCTGATCCTATTAGGACTTAGCAGCAGACGAACACGGCCCATATGGTAGACTGCTTACGGCAGGCCGGCGGGGGACAGCACGATACACTCTGACCGGGGTCGAGGCCTCCTGCTGGGGGGCGAGCAGAGCCATGTGCTGTTAGAATGGAGCTGAATGTAGTGGTATGGTGGTTTGTTATGGGGGGAGGTCTAACCCTCCCCTCCACTCCTCTCCTCTCCTCTCCTCCTCTCTCTCCCTTGTTACAACTGTTAATCTATTTCCAAAACAAGACAGAAACCAGATCTTGACAAGTTGGAGGTTTGTGTTTTCGTTCACCTCTCTCTTGCCCTCCCCCTTCTTCCCTCTCTCCCTCTCTCTCTCTCTCTCTCTCTCTCTCTGTCTCTCTCCTTAACTCCAGTGCCCCGGTGGCCAGGTAAATCCGCCCGGCGACAGAAGACTGAGACTGCACTCCTGCAGGTCAGAGGTCACTAATGTTGTCTTCTTCAACCTTCAGTCACCCGTTCTCTACCTCCACGTCTCCCCCCGCCCCCCATCTCCCTACCTCCCACCCTGCCATTTGACACACGCACACCAATACATCCACGGCCTGCTGGCGGCGAGGGCCTCACCCCAATAAAGCCCCCTTACAAGCCTGCCGGGGGGCTATCGGATCACCTCCCGGCTCTCCCAACCCCCCTCAAATTGAGTGTGTGACAAAATGTCCTCTGTAGAAAAGCAGGTCAGGATCGTGAACTTAATCTCCCAGGTCTTGTTGGGGAGGATTAGGTTGACTGTGTTTGATCTGGCAGGTGGTCTACGGGGAGCGGAGGAGCCAGGAGGAAGGGGGAAGGGGGAGAAGATTCATTTCCCATCTTGGAGGAAGCTCGACTAGAGAAGGGTTCAATAGACTGATCCCCTTTTTTACGAGACGGAACGAAAGATACAAGCTTGCCTCGTAAAATGGCAGATATTGTTGAGTTTTAGGAGCGCTCCCGGTGAGCGAGTATTTCATAGCAGCACAGAAAAGGAAATGTAAAAGGAGCTTAAGGTCAACTTGAAACCACACTCAGAAACCCAACTTGACATCATACATGAGTACTAGTACATGTACTGCATGTCTGGGACGGTTCAATTCAGTGTGTCATCTCTCGTTGAGGAGGAGGACAAACTGTGGTCTGGTTTTGGGGGTGAGGATGGCGGTGGGGACAAGCGGTCACATTCAGGCTAAGCCATCTTGTTCCGGTCGGATTAGGAGCAGCAGAGGGGCCCTGCCAAAATAATCGCAAGAGATTATTGAGGACAATTTACACACACACACACACACACACACACTCTCACACTCTCACAAATCAGGGACTACAACGTGACTCAAGGGGAACTAAATCACTTTCAGAGCAGCAGTGGAGGATGGGAGTAAGTACGCCTGTGTGTGTGTGTGTGTGTGTGGAGGTTTTGTGTGTGTGTGTGTGTGTGTGTGTGTGTTGAGGAGGTGAGGGGATGCCGAAAAGGCATAAAACAGCCATCACAAAATTTCAAAGACTTAGGAGTCCAAATTAGGAGTCACACCAATACGACCCCGCTGTCTTCACCCTGACAACCTCAAATTGGCCATTTCATTGCCTCCTTGTCATCCTGTTCCTTCCCTTCTCCTTCCCACAGACGCCCTAACTCACCGGTGACGCAGCACCCGGCCCGGTCTCAGTGGCCGGTGGTACAAAGGCCTCTTCAGGGCCCGAGGAATGATAAATGAACATGACAGCTAACCTGGATTAGACGGCTCTGTGGCCCTTTATCGTCTGCTTGCCACGGTGTGTAATGTGTATCATATGAGGGCTTCTCCGCCTCTGTCTCTTGGGAAAATCCCTTTGATCCCTCGTAGGGATTGGGAGACGAGCCGGCTAAGGGTGGACGGGACGGCGCTGCTTCAGAGTCAGCCCCGCTCGGAAGTTGAGCAAGCGACGACGAGGCCGGTAAAATAACTTTTTTTTTATTTTGAACCTCGTGATTACAGAATGTGATGTAATATTAAGCCACACAACATCAGGAGTACGGTCCCATGTTGCTGCTCTTAGAGGACGTCACTAGGGCTAGCAGATCTGTGCTTCGTTAGCTCAAGAAATCCAATAGCGTTCATGAATCTTTAGTCATCGTTCAGTATCATCTCTAAACCTCTCCTCGGGCGTGCACTCCAATTCAGATCGCCAATGGAGTGGACAACCATCGAAAATCACATTCTGAGAATCCGTTTTTTTCATTCACCGACTGAAATCTCTGAGTCTGTCATACATTAATACCTGTTCCTCTGGTCATATCATACTCTAATAGTGGTTCTGTGTAGATCTAACAGCCATGGAGGCTCTGTTCACCACCGTGTGAGATTTAAAGCAGATGGAATCAGTTCATCGTAACAAATAAATTCAAGTCATAGTTGGTGGCCAGCATGACAGTATACAGGGGCAGCAGTGATTAGGACAGTAACTCTATCCCCAGTACCCCCAGTACCCCCAGTACCCCCAGCAACCTGCTGCATGGCATGAACATCACACCTGTACTTAAATACACAGAAACAGCTGCGTGTCATGACATGGACATACACACACACACACACACACACACAACGTCTTGTAACCACTCAGTATCCTGCATCAGATGTGACATGCCACTATGATCTAACTTGCTATGACTAATTCCAAACTCGTAGCAATCATTAATAGCACAGTGTAGAATACAAACCAATCAATGGATCCTCCAGATTCTGGCAGTGGAGTTGGAGACCTGTCCACCAATCAGAGTGGTGCAGTGGCCTTGGATGTTATCCATTAGTCATGATCCTGCTGGAAACCTGTGTGTGTGTGTGTGTGTGTGTGTGTGTGTGTGAGACATGTCAGACAAGTCATACGTGCTGTCGCTCCCACTTACAAGGCGCCTGGCGTTAGTTTGTGTTTTCCAATACTGCATCGTACATTTCTTTGTTTCGGTCTTCAGACGGCATGAAACACGACCAGCAGTAGCCGACAACAAAGAACGATAACAAAATGTTCAATACTTATCAGTTCTTATCAGACTGTTTCTGTTTCTGATGGAAATGCACCTCATTCATTTCTGCTTTTCGCAAAAATGTCAAAAGCGCTTCAAATTCACTGAGAAGTAGATGAAAGAACACGAGAGGCTCAGTCCAGGGATTTGTTTTGGTTTTGGTTCTTGCAAGTTGGCAGACTTGCTCCCAAAAGGGGGGAATAGAAAGACTGTTAATTGGTTCCACCGTCCCCAGCGTCTGTGTTCCTGTTACAACACTGGGGGAATTGCTATGAACATCAGCTCTCCAACAGAAAATGATCACTCCATAAATAAAACCTATTTAACTCTCACATTTAGCTACGGTCAAATCAATCTCAATCCAGAGCTCAGTAAAGTTGTTTGAGAGGAGAATGAAATCCAATGGAGTAAACATAAACAAAGGCAGAAGTGGGGAGCAATTAGAGACTGGGTATTTAATGCCTTCACTAAACGTACCTGACATACTAAATGAAACGGTAGAAAACGGATTTTGCAAGTGTATTCCCAGACGTGAACAGTCTGGTAGTCTGGCCCGGGGCTTACCGAAGCTCCCATCTGCTACGGGGCATAATAACTAGGGATTTCTGATCTATGTGACGAAACGCGACATTAAAACAGATAAAATCTGCTCACGTGCACGTAATAACATGCACAGAGCACTTTGCAAACAAACAGATATGCACCGGGGGGGGTCTGTGTCTGTGGAGTAATGTCGGTGTGAGTGAGCTGCAGCAGAGGACGTTCGCTGACCGTCTTGGCAGCTCTGAGAGAAGGAGCATGCTATTAGGAGGGTTGGCTTGTCTGGAGCAGGGAGAGACATTCTGTCTGTCTGGACTGTCAGCCTGACCGATGAGAGCGGTTAGCGGGCGAACGGTGCTGTGTGTGTGTGTGTGTGTGTGTGTGTGCTGACAGCTACCTGGCAGAAAGTACTTTCAGGTGTTCAGAGAGGAAGCTTTTGGGGACGCGCGACCTTCAAGACTTGTTTTCTGGCTTCAACTGCAACAATTTCCAGTGTCGAAGCGCCATATGACAACATGAAACAATAAGCTTGACGTGTAGCTTAGCTTAGTACGTATACTCTTGTCTACTCTGATAGAGGACTGTGTGTGTGTGTGTGTGTGTGTGTGCGCGTGCATACCTTGGGCTAGTGCAGGATCGCTCCCTGTACATGACCCCGCCTCCGCAGGTCCTGGAGCAGTCAGACCACTGGGACCAGCCCGACCACTGGCCATGGACCGCCCTGGGACCATGCTCCCCATATTTAACACACTGACCCCTCCGACACCACTGGAGAACAAGGAGAGAGTGGAGGAAGGGAAGAAAAGAAAAGAAAAAAGAAAAGAAAAGGAAAGAAAAGAAACATGAAAAATAGCTCTGGTATCAGTACTGGAGCGGTGGCTGGGCGTCGTGCCTGAGTTTCCTGGTTTGGATAAATGCCCAGCGCCACACCTGGACAACCAGGCTCTCTAGCTAGAGCCAACACACACACACACACACACACACACACACACACACACACACACACACACTGTGCACCACACCTGGGCCTATCCAAGCCAAACCATGCACTCAGACACATCACCACCTCTCTCCCTCACTAAATATCATCTTTCTCTATGTGAAGAAGTGCAGCAGCCCGGTGTCCATATGGGACACTAAACACAGCGCAAAATGCTTCCGCAGGTGTGTGTGTGTGTGTGTGTGTGTGTATGTGTGGGTTTGTCAGCGTGTGTTGCTGTCTTTGTGTTCCTCCTCTTGCCTCTTTTGTCTGTTGTGCATGTTCATATAGGCTCATATTCAGACTCCATTCAGACTTCAGCCTTGTTTCTCGCTAGTCTCGCTAAGTACCCACTATAAAGACAACAGCGTCATTTTATTTAGCCAGATGCTGTATTCAGTACAGGCAACCTCTTGGGCCTCAGGGCATTTCCAAATGATAGCACTTGATATTGAAATCCAATTAAATAAAAACACACAGTAGCCTATTATAGGCCCGCTGCAAATCCATGTCCACATAACATGCTATTTAAAAAAGGATATCATATAATTAGAAACGATGCACAGCGTTTAGGCCAGTTTGAGCTACGCTATGTTTCTCTGTAGGCCTATAGACTTTGCAGTGTGGGAAGTGTGGGAATGAGGGTGCCAATCCACTGTACTAATGTCAGAAACCTGGCAACCCCGGTGGGCAGCAATTTTCATATTCTCCCCTGCACCATCCCAACTTGCCATATGACGTTCACCAACTCTGAACAAGACAAGACCACATAGCATCCATGTGAGACACTGTTATGGTAAACATTAGCAAGGAGCAAGTCTTCACTGTTCAGTATATATAGAACTATATGTGTATATATTTATAAATGTAATGTGTATGATCCCTGATTGGCTCATCAGTGTGTACAGTGGCAGACAACCTGCCTGGGGGATTCACTGTTAGTGTCCATGAGAATGAGAAGACCATTCCTCACCATATCAGGACCACAGCTGGTACCTTCAGCAGCCGGCATGAACTTGGTCTCACATCTGTGCCCCGTGCGGTGGCACCACAACGACTTACAGATGTCCTGTGGGATAAATCAAACACACACACACACACATATGAAGGATGAGATGAGGTGAGGATGAGTCTATCAGATATGGTGTTTCCCTCAGTCACCATTTTTATTATGTCTGATTCCTGGACTGGATTCCTGCAGGAACCTGGCATCAGCAATCACAACAGAGCTGGTGTTCCTATTCAGGTCAATTCATTGAGGATGAGACAAACCTTATAGTTAGGCCAAAATGGGGTCCCAGCATCCTTAGGGGTCCTTGAGGGGGTTAACGTGTGGGAGTTCATTTGAAATATTGTGCGAGGTCTGTGTGATGAAAACATTTGAAAATCCCAGAAGTAGGAATGGATTCAACAGAGAATGGACGTCCTTATAGCCGTTTTAATATTTGAAAACAAATGGACCTCAACGCGGTATTCACATATCACCAGATTGAGGTTGGATTCCTGCTTCGTGCAACCCTGTTTTTTCCCCTCCTTCCTCTTCTTTCATAAAAAGCGCTGACCCCACAGCACCTGCCTCTCGTCGGGGACCACCATCACGCTCAAGAGCCTCCACCAGCCGCGATAACTGCCAATAAAGTCGCTCCACAATGCCCGCGTGTCAAATCTAATCACTGTACTTCCTTAATGAAGCAACTGGCCCAACAATACAGAGACGGAGTGAGCGAGTGCACGGGGAGAACAGGGGGTCACGATACAGGCAGCGGAGTCTGGCAACCTGCCCGACTGCATCTGGCAAAGAGCGAGAAACCAAGGGAGGAAGGAGAGACAGCACCCGAGTGTGTGTGTGTGTGTGTGTGTGTGTGTGTGTGTGTGTGTGTGTGTGTGTGTGTGTGTGTGCTAATCTACTACCCTGACACCAAGCAGGTGGCTCACAGTCACACCAGCACACTGCAAATCAGTCTACATGAGCCCACCAGGGACAAAAAAAATAGTGTGAAATAGAAACGCAAATCCACCGTTAATCAGCGCCTGTGTTCCTTCACCAAACCACAGAAGTCTAAGAAACGTAGATGTAGTTTTTTGATCTACTGTCAGGGAAACATAGGAGGGATTTAGGGCGGTTGTGAATAGCCCGGGCTATGTCATGTGTGCTAATCCGTCATATAGACTACTGGCACTGTCGATTTCCCAGCAAGAGCAACCTCTTAGAGCAGACCCCGGGGTAATCTACACAGGATTTACATGTGAATGTGCTCTTACTGAATGCTCTTATAATAAAGGCTTATATGAAAACCATTTGGCTTTGGGGACTCATTCACTCGTTGGAATGCTTTTAATGGGGGCTTAAATGTGGGTGTTTAGGGCGGCGAATAGGTTGCCCTAGGAAGGTCGGGCAAATTAATCAAGTGCAAATTTAGCTCTGCCTCGTTAGTGCTGGAGAACAGGCTGCCCCTATGTGATGAGGGTGCTGCGGCTCATGGCCCGATGGCTTAAGCTTCCTGTAGTGGGTTTTGGCTTGGACAAGAGGACCTACAAATGAAGACACGTGACTTAAGATTGTTCAGGTCCGTGTAAACCACATTCAACCGCTGTAGAACTGGTTCTCCCTAAGGGTGAAGGTGAAAAACACACTGCTTTGTTGCCTTTTCCTCTTTTCACCGCAACGTCTTAGGTTTTCTTGGATCTTAGCGACTATTCTGCCCTTAAGCAAAAAGAAAATTAAATGTCTCACCTTGACAAAATCGAGGTTGCAGAGTTTAGCCTTGGAGCCAAACTGCCACTTGCACTGGGTGTCTGCGTCGTACAGCTGTCCGGGAAGCTGCTCCGGGTACTTATACTGACCGATCTGCTTGGGCTCATCCACCAAACAGGACGCCTGGGCCGTCCTGGTGGACAGAACAAACTACCCTCATCAGTCGAGAAGAAAGACAACAGCTGAATACCGAATGTCACTGTGTGTGTGTTTTCATCTGCGAGACCGACCCGAGGAAGCGGCTGAGGTACTGCCGACTGCAGGTGGACCAGGAGAAGACCCCGTTGTTTCCAGCCAGGGTGGGAGACATGATGTTCCCTTCCGTCTTACGACAAGGGTTCCCCTCCCCATCATGGATCATTCCAAAACTTGAGAGAGAGAAAGGAGAAACCACACATTTAGTTCACCCTTATTATGGTTTCTGATAGATACTAGTATCTATACCGGAAGAATAATACGTTGAATCTGGTAAATGACTAAATTGAAGATGGGATGTAGGGATGTTTTTAGCCTACCATAGATCCTTATGAGAGAAAATCATAATATAGATGATAGGAAGTGGTATCAAACTGATCTGGGTCTTTTAAAGGAAAGGAAACACTACATCACTGGACAGTACCGTGATAATGAAAATATGTTAGGGCTGTTGCTGCACTGATTCCTCACACTCTTGGGTCTCAAAAGCAAACTAGACCACGCTCGCTCGCTGCTGCACATGGCTGAGATTTCCGCCCCTCCCTTTTCCTGACTGTGTCATGTGTTTAGCAATTACATCTTTCTCAATTTGTCAGTGATTAAGAGTTTTTGGCCGGCGAGAAATTTTCACCCGAGTGAGTCTGCATTTTTCTGGGCACGCTTCCTATTGGTTGGCTAAAGTCGTTAAGATACTGAGGATTACAGATACTCTGACATGTAAGCAGCTGGGCGAATTACGGAAAAACAGGTTGTTCCCAGTTTGTGTTGAGAGCCTGCCAGGCAGACAGAGAGGCTTTTACCGCAACACGAAGTCGAACAAATATCAAAAATAAAACTGCCTTCCTATCTCAATGGAAACGTGTAAACACAAACACAGTGCCGTGTGGCCCGTGGCGGTTTCCATTATCCTCTCACAAATTGTCATGGCGGGGATGAAGTAGTGCTCTAACGTAATGCTATTATTCCGTATTTGTTTCTTTAAATCACGCCACGTTTCTTTCAGTCGATATAGATTCATTATGTTCACACGCAGCTGCAGAGGAAAGGATGTGAGGGTGAAGTGGCATAGTAGCAGCTGCCAGTGTACTGCAATTGATGCAAGCGTCAAGCTGGACAGTGTAAGCAGCTTTGCTACTGCGATATAAGTGATGTGGCGTCGTTAATTAAAGGACAGCACTTAATGTTTCATCAAGTTTGCTGAAAAAAAAACAATGCTACCCTCATTGTTGCTCATAAAGTGGCCCTTAGTTACTACTAAGACATACTTGTGTCCAGACTCGTGGGCGATGGTGAAAGCCAAGCCCAGTCCCGTATCCTCGTTGATGGTGCAACTCCTGTACTTACTGCACATGCCACTGATGGGGGCAAAACCTGCACAGAGAGAGAGAGAGAGAGAAGAAAAATAAAAGAGAGAGAGTGCGTTTGAGTGGGGCGGGGTAGGAAAAGATAGATTGTCAAACTAAATCTTTTTTCTCAGACATCATAACCGTTCACGGATGTGCGCTTGTTAGCTAATCAGGACGAACTTCAGATATATGCAAGGGCCGCCCATGGAGGGAGACTCAAAGGGATATTAACCGCTGTAATGTGATGCTGTCTCACGGAGAGCTTAATCACATCAAGGCCTCCACACTCTCTTATCTCCCTCTTGCTCATCTCGGAGGACATTCTTGTGGTTTGGAACCTCTGGAAGATTTGGCTGACAACAAACGCCCGTCGCATGTGCATATATTCACACACACACACACACGTATGCATGAGTGTGTGTCCATGTGTGGTTTGTCTGTAAGGGGGGGGGATTTCCCACCTGTTGCAATCTGCTACCTCAGAAACCCTGACCTACTTATCCTGGGGTCAGTCCTAGACACTGATCTCCAGTCAGTTTACTGCTCATGATGGACTGAAGAGCATTAGGAGAGAGATAGCTGATCCTAGATGTGGGATTAGGAGCCTCCTTAGTACGTTGGATCTGACAAGTTGATGGAAATTTCCCACGCCAGCACTTTCCCTGATAGGCAAAGAACACCTAGATGCCAAAACATATATCTGATGGTTATGACCACGACTGAGTCAGCAGCTAACGTGAACTTACCCAGGGTGACAATGACTTGGAAACCAAGACCCAGGTACATCAGGCCCTACTTCTTTGCTCTCCTCCCTAGTTTCTAAGTCCACTACACTATGTCTGTCCTGAAGGCTGCTTAAGGGGATACACTGTGCAGTTGCTATCCCTTCTGCTTGACTCCGTCTGGACCACCCTCCTCGTAACTTCTACACGTCAACTAAAACTTTAAGTTGCTGTTGAAAAAAACGAAATCTATAAGTTTCTGTTGAATGTTTTTGTTACCCACTTTGTCATCTGTCTACAATCCTGCCTAAAAGTAAAGGGCATATGCCATGCAAGAGTTCCAAGCCAGCCATACATTTCATAATGTCTCTGTAAACATTTGTCATGAAAACCAATCGATCACACTGCCCAGATGGATGTCCGCCTGCTTGGTCGATCAACTACTGCATCCCATTGGGCTGCAAAGGAGAGAAACTGGCATGTGGCCATTTCGTCGTTAGGCGGCTTACCCAGGGTGTCACAGGGCTCGTTCTTCCAGGAGCAGATGTCCAGTCCGGTGAGGAGAACGGCATGGTCGTGGCGTTTGCCTCCCTTCCCCACCAGACCTGACTGCCACTGGCAGAAACTGTTGAGGGACTGGTCTGCATGGTGGTTGATGGTCAGGCCAAGCTAGCGAGGCAGAGAGCGAGAGTGAGAGGGCATTATTGATTGAATCAATTGATACATCAATTGGTCAATGGACAAATTAATCAATGAATGAATGAAGGAACAAGCAAGCAAACAAATAAGTGGACAAATGAATGATAGATAGATAGATAGATAGATAGATAGATAGATAGATAGATAGATAGATAGATAGATAGATAGATAGATAGATAGATAGATAGACAGATAGAGAGATAGATAGATAGATAGATAGATAGACTCACAGGGTCCTGTTCCAGTAGTAACAAGCTAACCACCACAATGTTGATGTCCGTCCCGATGGTGCCGTCTTTGAAAAGACTGGATACCTGAAAAAGAGCAGAAAACTTTTACCAGGTTCTGGTAATAATCTACGTGTGCTGAATCTAATCCCATGTTCACCCCTTCTATCGATTTCTTTAGAGGGAGATACAAAGAATTACTACTACTCCTTCTCTCTTCTCTCACCATGTTCATGACGGTGAGGATATAGGTAGTGACGTTGTCCCTGCCATGTTTCTCCAGCATCTTCCTGTCCGCCACCACCAGGGTCTCCACGTTAAGACCTCCCACCCTGTTGGAGTTGATAGGCGATCGCTTGGCCCTTCCTGGACGTTCCACCTCGCGCACCTCGAACTCGTCAGGGAGGATGAAACGATCCCCAGCGGGAGGCTTGGGAGCGTCTGCAAGGGAGCAAAGGAAAGGGTGGAGGGGAGGATAGGCAGAGAGAGAGAGAGAGAGCAAGTTTGTGAATGAGGGTCAAATGAGTGGCCTGTCTTTTTCCTGGCTCGTGCCTGGTGATAAGAGTAGAGGCTGGGGTGCTGAGAGGCCAGGAAATTCACTCCCCATGCTGCTTCCTACCACTCAACACTAGAAAGGTGAGATAACACGCTGAGCTACAGCTGGACAGCATGAATAGCATGAGTCTAGTGTAGGCCCATTACAACGGATACAATGCACCGAGTCACTGAACATTTAACACAGCTTTGAAACTTCATAGTGAACGGCTTATGTCAAGAGACTTGAGAGACTGGAGACTTGAGACTTGACACTGGGACTCGAGTCGAAAACCAGCACTTCTGACATGGACTCCTCTACTGTGAGACTTGACTTACTTGAGACTTGACAGCAGTGACTTGACCAGACTTGCCCTGGCAAAGCCCTGAGCTTTTTATCCAGAAAACAACGTAGGCTACAGTAACTGTTAAATAGGCTATTTCCCAATCACCAGCCCAGTTCACTGCTTTGGGCCCTGTTCTGCCTTTCTGCAGTGTTTGTTTGGTAGGTAACCATGGTAACAGGCTGGGCAGCCGGACTGGTTTGGCTACGCCTAATTGATAATGGGGATGGATAATGATGAACTGCCCTAGTTCTGATGGAAATAATCAATAAATAACTGGTATAAATGTTGAGTTTCCTCTGGCTAACCAAGCCTCTATCTAGGTTAACTCCTCCCCACAATTATTGGCAACCTTAGTAGGAGCCAAAAAGGCTATAAAAAGTAAACAACACAGATAAGAAGCTATTCTGTGTCTTGAAAATTCAAACAATCAGCATTTTAGAAAAATCACTATTTTCAATGTGTTATACTTTATTAGGGTTAACCCAATATATTGGTTTGCTGATATACCAACATTGGCCTTTTATCAGATACGGTCCTTCCTGATCGCAGGGGTTAGGGTTAGGGTTACACCTTTTATTCAGTAATGTTCTTGTAAATGAATTCTTCATTTAAAGGTCTAATTTATCCCAACATTTTCCCTTAAGCCACCTGAAAGAATTTCATCAGTGTGGGTTTTAAGAAAGTCCGAAAGAGAGACACAGTCCAACACAACACCACATACAACTTTGCGTATACTCATTGTTAGTTGGATTATCTACTTTTTTTTTTATTATCGCCGCAGGGTGCATGAGGATTAAAGAGGAAACCGTAACCCAGGTGAATGCTGTTTCAGAGGTTTTTCCACCCTGACAAGAATACAGTTCTTGGAGGAACACCGAATACTTGGAATCCTTTGCATGAAAATGATCAAATTTAAAGATATTGAATATCGGCACAAAATTCCTGCTATCGGTGATTACAGTCAGTATCAATTTCGGCCTCGAGAGACTCATATTGGTCAAACCCTATAGTGTTTATAAAACATAATAACATGTTAATCACAGAAAGCAGTGATGATGATTGTCAGTTCCTGAAGTGAAGTTGAGTTAAGTAAAAGGTGAAGAAGGTTCCCTTACATACATTGCTTGCGGCGTCCACAGAAGTGTTGCCTCTGCAGCTTTCCATGTTGGTAGTCGTGGTGACGCTGCGGCTGCTGCTGCTGAGCATGGTGGTGAAGGTAGGGGTTGTCAGGTCTGGAAGAACTGTGGCTAGATGGGTTGCCAGACCCGCCATGGACAATGTGTTCCGCAGAGCGCTTGTACACCACATGCGGGTGGTGACCACCAGGGGCGCTGTAGTTGTGCTGGGCGGCCAAGTGCTGGGGTAGCGGGGCGATGAAGTACTCTTCCTCTGACACACGAATCAGACCTGACTGGAGAGCACAGATAAAAAGAAGCACAGACTACATTACTGGTAAGACCTGACTGAGCACAGGTAGTTCAATCAGGCACGACGAGAGCAAATGTATCAGCGCTCACCTGTTTCCTGAGGTTGAGAAATGTAGTTATATGTAGCTATAGTGTATAAGTGATGAGTCTACTGTCCAAGGGCTAGATTAATATCAGAACAACGTAACAATGTAATCTACAGCCTACAAAAGTCCTGCCAGATGAACTACCTGGTCAGCAATTGACCTTCACCAGTGGAAACAAAACAACATAAAAGTATTTTTTTATATACTTTATTACTATTTGTCATTTGTACAACAGCATTTTCTGCAGCGTGTTCTGCTGTGGATATTGAACGGTAGTAGTAGCTGAACTACCTAGGCATGTTGTGACACAAAACTCTTTGCGTCTTTGCCAGATTACTGCTTGTGCCTTCTGGCAGCTGAAAACATTCACATTTTTCAGAACCAATTGATGAGCGATCCACTATCCACTCTCAGGCCTTGAGCGAGCCACCGGTTTGCGGCCGAGGCAGCTGTTCGGCGCGACGGCATTCCTTCCCAAGCTAACCAGGGGGCTAACGCAGAGTTCACCTAGGAGCCCATCCCGCTCTGCCCCGCCCATACGTCCAACCCAAACCCTGTCGTAAGATTCACAGATGTGCGCGGTGCAAGAGCGTACAGCTGTTGAACGGAGGTGATGTAGTATTTTGTTGGAAAGCCAAATAGCGTGAAACAACTGTTGTTTTTATGACCTGTCAGTCGTGGAGAGGTGAGTCTAGTTTTTAATTTATTTGAACAGAGACTAAATTGCGCGTGTAACAAACTCATTAGTTATCAGCATTAGTTCAGTCCAAGTTCGCGTCTCTTCAGCAAAACATTACCAAACCCTTCAAAACAAACAACAGCTGCTGACATATTCAGTTTATTCACATATCCACAAGTGTTTCAGCCGTCCATTATGACTTCTTGTTCATGCTTTTGGTGTTAATGTGTGAAATAAGTTGTCTGAAACTCAGAACTTGACCCATTAAGCCGGACATGATAGTGCTGTGTTTGTGGCCTAAAGAAAAGCGTTGTGTCATTGTTTAGAAATGATCAAATAAGATTCCCAGTGTTTTGCTGCGCTCCAACATGGAGAGTGAAGAGGAAGACAGCTCTTGCTTATTCGCTACTCTGGTTTTCCCACACTTTTCCCCGACACTTCCCATTCACACATTCTACTTAACATGTTGAAATTGTCAGCCGCATGTGTTTACACTGCTATATTATTGTTTATGTTCTATTTCATGCCACATCCATTTTCTTAGACATTGTAACATGCGGGATTGCCTTCACGGCTGCAGCAGAACGTGGGAAAATTCAACTTTTTGTTTGCGAGTTCTGCCTGCAGGCCCGGCAGGTGGCAGTTAACGCCATAATGTGAATGCAGCATTACACCTCAGTCTTCTGGCTTCTCATTGGGTGGAGTAGCGTGGCCTGAGCCGCCCTCTGAACCGAGAGGCGGGACTACTGAACCTTGAACATTCCGTCTGGCCACGGAATGCCACCCGATTCATTCCAGGACCTGCCGAATCTCCACTAAATAGCTGTGCATTCAATCATATGCACACACGCGCATGCATGGACACACACACACGCACATGCACACGCACAGACATTCAGCAAATTCACCAAAAGCATACACGCACATGCGCACTGTTACACGTACAGACCCAACGACCCCTGGCCGTTCTGTGTGTGTGTGTCATCTACTTCCCCAGGACCCTCCTACCGTGTGTGTGTGTGTGTGTGTGTGTGTGTGTGCGCGCGTGCGAGGACCCTGCTTCTGTTGAATCAACCCGTTCTCCCCCAGACTAGCAGGTGGCAAAGTAAACAGAGGCAGGACAATAGGGGAGCCAAGGCGAGGCTCTTGTTGTGAAAACAGTGCCTGGACACATGGCAGGCTGCCACCGTCATCCAGCCCAACAGACAGCCAGACGTACATCCATCCATCTATCTATCCATCCGTCCATCTATTCACCCAACCGCTCAGCTGTTTGTTCATCTGTCCATCCATCTGCTCCAGCATCCATCCATGGGGTGATGAGAAGTCTAGTGGTTTAGCTTGTGTTGTCGAACCCCAAACTGGCAGGTCAAGGTTGCCAAAGTGTCCTTGAGCAGGATACATAACCCCTACCTGCTCCAGAGGTATGGCGCTAGCTGACTGGCCCCTGCATCCAGAGGGCAAAATGAGAATCCCCATGTGGGCGATGAATTAAACATAGCACATCAAGGGCTTGAATTAAGAGCGTCAGCAGGTCCTGGAGGGAATGACCACCACTTCCGAAAAAGAGGTTGGAATTCAAAACAGAAGGAGGTCAAAGGAGGCGTCTCCCATCAACACACACTTCTGTCGCGTCTTGTTTGCCCACCTTTTCATCTGTCTTTCCGTCGTGTGACAGCGTACCGCCGGCCCCGACCTGCAGAAATGTCCACCTCATCAAGCGTTCCTCCTTTGATGATGAAAAGCTTGTAATGTTTCTTTTGTTCTCAAAGCAGGTCGGTGTAAAGATCTTGCTACACTGGCAGGTAAATTTAACTTCCTTCAAGGAAACTTCAGTACGTGTTCAGAATAAGTTCACTGACCTTGTTAAAAAAATGGAAATTTGCTTTTGAAATAATTTAATAATAGAAACTATTAAATAGTAATATTAACGTGTAATTGGTTACTTACATCCGACCCAACAACCGCTACAACCACAATAACATTGCACAATAGCACTGTGTGAATTTAGTTCATTAACTCCCTACACCCCTCTCTCTCTCTCTCTCTCTCTCTCTGGCTCTCTACTCCTCTGTCTCTTTCAGCAGATGGAAGTGCCTATGACTGATAATGACAGGAAATGAATTCCATCTGCCGGCATGGTAGTAATGGTGTGCGTGTGTGTGTGTGTCAGCATGTATGTCTCCGTGGTCCCGAGGACAGGATAACTAGAAAAACAATCAAACAACATTAAGTGATGTATTCAGATATGGTGCGGCTCTGGGTCTGCATCCACAATGTGTTTCAGCTGCAGGGGAGTGGAGCTACTGACCTGGGTTCAACTCTATTTTTAAGAATGAGTCAAATCATTTTGACAAACTGGTTCTGCTGACTGAGCTCAGACCAGCGCTCCAGTTCACTCATGGCTTGTTGAGAATGGATAATAATTACCTCCACCAAGGAGGTTTTGGTTCTGCCCATGCTAGTCTGTCTGTCTGTCTGTCTGTCAGCAGGATACCTCAAAAACATATGAATGGATTTCCATGAAATCTGGTGGACAGGTAGGCCTTGGGCCAAGGAGCAGTTGATTAGACTTCCAGGGGTGATCTGGATCTGGGATTGGGATCTCCCACCATTAGACAATTAGTGTTTTTTAGCCATAACCATGAAACCAACAGAGAGACTTGATTCCAGGGTATGTTTGCAGCATCAAGAAATCAACGTCACGTCTATCGCTGATTGATAAAACACAGCAGTGATTCAACCTATGAAAGCTTTTAGATTTGCTGTTCTAAGCGCTCTGTGTCGGGTTGGTATTTCCTGGGGAAAATGCTCTGGTGCACAGGAAGTGATGCGTTTTACATTTCCGGCTGCAGTGAAAGTGTTGTTGTTTGGGTAGTTGGGTAGTTGAACTGGGTAGTTGAACAGACAAAGAAAAGAGCGCCACCTACGGAAACTCAAACTTCATCAACAGAAAACCCAAGGAGAAAGACGTCACAGTGCTGGACACACTGTTTGATTGACAGGTGATCTCTGGGAAGGGCAGTGAAGAACCACCACAGCGATGATGAAAGCACACACACATAAGTATTTGCTGTATACATGTAATGATGTGCGAAGTGAAAGGCAAACGAGCTGTATAGAGTTTCACAGAAAGGCCAGCTGTCCCAGTGATGTGGCAGACCTCTAGTTAGCTCCTTACATCGACACTTGTAAGAGTAGGCCAGATTAAAGGTCTCTGCTAAACACCACTTTACTTTCCTCCCACGTCTACACACATTTCTCTCCCTCTCTCTCTCGGCCTCCTTCTCTCATATAGTCAGATTACAGGTTGCACCAGGCCACCGCCAGGCACCGATACTCTTATTTTCTACATGGGAAAAAGCTAGGACAATATACTCTCATAGGACTTTTGCCCTTTCCTTCGCAGAGAGCCGCAGCGTCGGCTTTTGATGTGGCTCTCTCAGCCCTAAGCCTACAACGACTTCACTGCTCTCAACCGAGCGTGTCTGTCTCTTGGGCAAGGAAACAATTTATAGGCGAGATGGAGGGGGGTGGGGGGGCAGGACAGCATCATTAGTTTGTCTCTGTATAAACTGTAGTCTCTTTTAAGGTTTTCCTACCATGATATTATAAGGCAAATGAGTAAGTGCTTACATGCTGTTAAAGACTAGGGCCGAGCAGCGAGAAGCCCCAAGCCGGTGATTACTGAGCTCCAGAGCACATCTGCACTCCAGCTCAGCGGCGAGTCACGTGAGCGTAGTGTGGGGAGAGGAGGAGAAAAAAGAGAAGAGAAAAAAAGCGCTATATAAATGCAGTCCAAGACGCCTGAACGCATCGGATGTACTCAGAAGAGTCAGAGTCTGAGTAGCGACGGCTTGCCCTCGAAATGGGAAAGAAACAGGAAGAGAGGTCATTTTGGATTAGAGCAGAACACAGTAGGCCAGAGCCGTTCACAGAGCTTTGGTTCAATTTTTCCTCCCTCAACTTCAAATTTGTTACAGTATTTTACAGTGCACGGTGGTAAAAACCCCAATAAATTGAATTCTGGTCACCTGTGGTTCCCCACATGCAGTCGGGCCATTTGCAACCACTCCATTAGCGATAACGCGTCTAGATCACCCTCCTCATGTAATACTGATTAGGATCACAATGCTTCAATAGCCTTACTAATTGTCTTTGAACAACCTACTGACACTCTCTGAGCAAGTCTGGGGAACAAAGCAGAGGTGGGCACACACACACACACACACACAGTGACACACACACACACACACACACACAAAGGGAAACTGATGAATCTTTTGTCATCCGGAGCCTCTGGGCACGGTCCCACTCGTTATCCTGTGTAGACACAGCGGGGAACAGGAGGACTACTCCCAGACCGGCCCATACAAATGGAAATGTCCTCCTTCAAAGTGTCGTTAATTGCGCTCTAATTGGGTTACAGCGCATCCCTAACGCATTTACTGACTTACATCACGCACGCAGTGAACTGACTGGTTGTAAACGCTGAAAAGGTGCGCCGGTGATTTGCGCGGTAATACAAATTCCCAGTAGGGCCATCCGGCCTGCGACCCCGGGGCCGGTTGGTTCACGGAGATGGGAAGCCCGCTATCTCTATCTCTCTGTCACGCCCCTCCCTTCCCAGAGGAGGCGGATTAATGGGAGGGTGGATAGGAAACAAAAAAGATTCACATTTGTTGGAAAAGGAAAAACGCTGCTATTGTAGGTCATCGCGACGCAAACGTATTTCTCATTTTTCCCAAAATCCCAGGACAGGCAATACGCAACGAAAGTGCATTTCCAGTGTATTTATACACAACGCAAATGAACAATTGTCTCCGTGAGTCTACAAAACATCAGCTTCTATTCTTCAACTTGGCAGTTTACAGTAAACCAAGAGTAGTTTATAGTGAATGTAGTGCAGTGCTGACAATAGTAGGTCACATCATGATGTATGGGCTCTGTTTGTAGAAGTTGCGGCAGCCACTTGAAGACTTCAGCACCGGCCATTAGTCTTGTGTGAGAAAGACCTTGCACAGACGAGAAAGGACATACACACACACACACACACACATGCTCACATGCATGCATACAGACTCTCTCTGTTTCTGTCTCCCTTTCACACACACAACATCCCAGACTCACGCTGAGAGCCTGGCCCCCCTCTCCCGCTGGCATCTAACAGTGGGCACTACATCACTGTCAGTGTCCAGACCACCAGGGAACGGCTCCGGGCCACTCTCTTCTCGTAGTGCCAAGCACTGAGCTCCTCTGTGGCCCGGCCCAGTCCCTGAGTTATGGCCAAGGCAGAGAGGCCTGTTGTAGCGGGGAGATATTCCAATTTGTCAGCCTTTACAGAAAACGGACAGGTACAAATGGCCCGAGCGCGGGCTGGAAATCGGTCATTCAAGTGTCATTTTAACTCCCTGAGAGCTCGGTGGGGGGTGTCGGTTGGGCACACCGACACACACGCACGTGCACACATCTCACGCCGTTTTCTTTCCCAGCCCTCCGGATGAGAAATCATAAATTGCCTCAACTCCATGAGAAGTCTTTGGGGATTACAGTGTCTACACGTATCAAACATTCACACGGAGTGGGCGTGCACGCCTAACGGCCAAGTAGCTGTAGATGTAGAACACTTGCACACTTACACATTTTCCAGATGCAGCTTACGTACGTTTTCTTTTTTTCAACTACTCGTCACTTTTTCATCAGTCAATATTTCTGAAATGCAAACGTAACCCTTTGAACCCTGCAGACCGGCAGGTGAGATTTTTTACATGCATTATGTAAAAAAAACGCCAAAATTAAACCATTTGTCAACGCTAGATGCTGTAAAAAGCAAAGAATTCTGTGCAGTTTCGCGCAACCGGAGATCACTGAATACTTCCTGTTCCGGTATCGGTCGCGTCAGGAAAAATGAACGCATCTAAGATGAAAATGTTGAGATTTTATCAAAAATCACTTGATTCCCGATGCATCATTTAAAAACTTTTCAAAAATAAACCATTCTGAGATTCTGTAAAAAACAGAAGTTTTTGCACTCTTCAGCGCGACAGGGGAACTCTGAATGAGTCCGCTGCCATTTTCAGTGACGTTGCAACAATTCCTTGAATCTCAACAAGCTAAACGCCGTGGTAACTTGGTATGCCTGAAAATAAACTTGAAAACTCCTGTAGCAGTTGTAAATATATCAATATCTTAGTATATAAAGAATGTTGAGGCCCCAATTTGGCACTGGGAAAAATATTTTTTGTTAAATAGATTTTCAAAGAAATTCAGTTTCTGTTTTTTCATTCATTATGATTTACGGCATTATATGTGTTTTATACTGCACAAAAGACATTATTCAGTGTCATATGTGCTGGTGCTGATTCCATAGGGATGCAGGACTCATAGACTGCAGTGAGAAAGTGTTCAGAGGTTCAGAGGGTTAAATAACAACCCAAGAACTTTAAGGCTTTTCGACAATATGCTTTTACTTTCATGACAGCGACGTCATAGATGTCACTCTTTTCTAGTTTTGGCGCTGAACTCAATGTGACGTATTCTCCAACCACAAGACCTTTAAGAGTCTACAGTACATCACTACCAATACCACAGCCCGGGAACAGAGCGAATGCCTTGTTCACACCGTAGGAGGCCCAACGACTATTGTCTGGTCGAGACAGAGGTGAGAGGTTGTCCTGCACAGAAGAGGGTAACAACAGCTCCTTACAACAGCCTGTGATGGCTGCCACAACACACGTCACCGTGTCAACGACTGCCATCAAACACCAGGCAGGGTAAACACTGTTGATCTGAAGGAGCCTGGCAGCATGAAGGGGGTGGGAGGAGAGAAAAAAGGAGGAGGGGGGAGGTGTAATCACACTTTCTCTGATGTTTTTTCTCACACATGAGTGCACACACCTACACACTCACACACCCATAAATATTCAACCAGTGGTACCTGGAGGGTGCAGGGTCATTAGGCAGACCCTCATCATACATCCAAACCGAGTCCATGAGATTCCTGATCATTACTGCTGCTGGTGGTAAACTAACCTGAAATTGAACCACATAAATGTGTGTGTGCTATTGTTTTTTGACACACCACACCAGTGAGGGCGATTGAAGATTAAAGAGATGTTAGCACAGAGGCAATCAAACGTAGAAGGAAACGGAGACGCTTTCCCACAAGGTAGCACAACCTGGTGGGGCACTAGGGGCTGGTGTGCAAAGAATGTGACTCGTTGGCCCGTGCACAATACGGAGGCCGAACCCAATCCAGCGCTCCGTTTTCTCAGCAAATACACTGCCAGCTTCACCCTCCCCGAAGGCAACTTACACCTTCAAACAACATCAACAACAAAGTCTGTCAGACATAGAAACGCTGATCGCTATCATCTCATAGCTCTTTATACTGTGTGTATCCTACGCCTACGGAGCTGAGGACTTGGAAAGCGCTGGGGCAAGAGGTAAACTGATCCCGAGAATTGCACCCAGTGGTCACTCCAATCCCAGAGAGCTCTGTTTACTGTTACACCCAGGCAAAATCAGTCACAGCATCTTGTTACCAAATCACAAAAGTGTGCACATTTTCATCAGAGGTAAAGTTGCTTTTTTTTGGTGCTGTGCAGTATCCATTAAATCCAAGTATGAGCATCTTACACCCCTATAATCCTGATGTACCTGCAAATTATCATTAAATTATTAGATTTGCAATATCAAGAAAATAATCACAAGATTGTCAATATTTTGCAACCTTACATCCCTGAAAATCAATTGCATTAGTTTCAATAGTTAGTTTGTTTGCGAGTGTATGTGTTTGTTCATGGTCATTCTGATCACAACTAGATGAAATATGATCTAGCAACTTGAGTTTGGCTAGCAGGGACCAGCCCAGGCCTGGTGGTGCAGGGGGGGGACAGGGGGGGCAGTAAATCACCTCTCCTCTCTGCATTCACATGAATGGCAAAGCAGCTCTGAACGTGCACTGCAGTGAGGACCTGTGAGAGACCAGCTTAACATCCACCCCCACCTCTTCCCCCAGCGAAGAGGATTGGGGTCAACCAGCACAGCGACCTCCGGACGAAAAAAAAACCCCAAAAGAAGAAAGCACAGAGAGAGAGAGAGAGAGAGAGGACCTCCCTTTCATCTAGTCCGTCCTTACAAATCAGACTGAGATGACATCTTTTCAACACAGACAACTTGATTTCGTGCGGAAACAGACGCACGGCGCTGGCTGAGGCTGCTCCGGGAGTAATTACAAACCCACCAATAACAGCATTTTCAATTATTGGGGATTTACAGTAGAAAATCCGTCATCCATCCGCCCTGCCGTGCTCCTAATACCGTCTCGCCCTCATCTTGATTTGAACAGCTGAATCCTACTTCCATCTGCTACGGGCCGAGGGCTGAACGTTTGGCTGTAATTAAAAAAAAAAGACCCAGAATGCCCGGCCTCGGGTTTGGACCGCGGGCCGGTGTTGATGCCTCTACTATTTACAGGCAGGTTTAAATCCTCAAACCCCATTGGAGACAGTTTCCTTTCCCCCCCCTTTTCTCCTCCTTCCTGGTTCCCGTTCAAAGAAGACAATGAGGCGAAAACTCTCACTGTGGACAGAAAGACGAGGGGGTAAGGAGTCGCTCGCTTTCTTTCTCTTTTCTCCCTCTGTTTCTCCTCCACAGCCCTTTGACAAAGACAGAGTCCATCTCATCCCAGGTTTCTACAAAGAGCCCATCCAGGCTTCCTGGGAGCTTCCACTCCAGACAATGAATTAACATTCTTCCTGCAAAACACTCTCTGGCGCGGCTTCATTCATTAATTCATCCTCTCTCCTTCACTCTCTTTCTCTTTTTTTCCCCCCCCCGGACTTTCCTCTCCTTTTCTCCCCCCCCAACCTCTTACTACCAATTCCTCCTTCTGTCTCTCAGTCTCTCTCTTTTTACGACTACCTTCTCCTCACCCCATCTTGCTCTCATTCTCTTTCTGACACTCTTCATGTCTCTCTCTCCCTGTCTGCCTCTCAGGGCCCCTCTCTCTCTCTCTCTCTCTCTCTCTCTCTCTCTCTCTCTCTCTCCACACCATAGGCCTATGGAGACTGCAGACTGTGGGGGATCAAGCAGGGATGAATGGCTCCTCATTTGTACTTAATCCAAAGCTTCTGGTCAGAGGACTAGATGAAAAGCAGGGGTTAACCGCCTCGTTGTTCAGAGCTGCACAGCAGTCTTTTACCAACCACACACACACACACACACACACACACACTGACTGCCTGTCTGACTAACAGAAAGAGGCAGAGAGTGGGGTAGAAAGGCCCGGACCTCCCTTTTGCTGCACTTTTCACTCCATCTTTTTATTTGTTAGAAAAACTAAAAACGCGAGTCGAGCTGGGTGAATCTCCGACCAATGTTGGCACCGGGGTCATTCTCAGGAGATGAGAAAAAAAAGACGAGGAAAAAGATGGTGGAGGAGGAAAAAATAGATCAAAGCGTTATCCCTCGCCGTCCATTCAAACGCAACCGCGGCCCGATGACATTGTGTTCTCGCAGCGCTTTTAAGAGAACGGGTCAGTGGTGCTTTATTGTGAGTGGGAGCTAGCCTAATGAAAGGGACAATACAAAGATTAGCAGTGCCAGCCAGGCGGCTCAAACTTCACCCTGGCTTTAATTGCACCGAACAAGAGGAGATGGAGAGGCAGGGCAAACAGAGGACAAAAGAGGAGGGCAGCCACGGAAGGAGGAGGTAGAAGGAGGTACGGAGGCCGGGTACGGGGTGGGCGGTAAACCGATGGAGGTGTAGCCCATCTGGTCCGGCGGTGGTTTGGGATGTGTTTCGGTGGGCGAGAGAGTCCAGGCACCCCGTAAACCACACATGAGAGCAGTGGATCTTGTAATTACGGAGTCGTCGCGGCTTAAGGGGAAATTATCTGCATTTCGAATGGAAATAGTTACGGTGAAATGGTAGAAACTCCAGGATGCCAGAAGTGAAGCGAACACAGCAGGGGGTAAATGCTGGTCAATGATAGTCAATGCAAAGTTGAACTTACCCAAAATAGAAACCACAGTCAAACCCAGCACCGCGTAAGAGATTTGTGTACACTCGCTGCGGTTTCGCATTGTTCCATTTTGTTGATTTCCACTCAACAATGGCTGTGGCGAGAGAGAGCAACAATGGTGGCTGAGGGAATATGAGGATTTAAGCCACTGGTCGGTCATAAAGGTGCAGATATCCTCCAACAAGCTCAGCCAGCAAGAAAAGAGTTGACCACGAGATGTTAGCGCCGAGATGTAAACAACGGCAATGAACTGGAAAAGGGAAACGGAGGCACTTTTCCACAAGGCAGCACAACCAATCATGTGATATTTGAGACCAGTTGCAGACAGACACACACAGTGGGGTGATGGTGTGTGAAGACGTTCAGCCAGCAAGCCTGAGGCCGATGTGGTGCTTCATCTTTTCCCAGAAGCGTCCTTTGGTCCGTACAAACACACCCAATCTGTCAACCAGAGTCTTCCTCAGGGCTGTCCGGTCTGGGCGATACGCTGGGGGTGTGTTGGTCATGTGTGTGGGCAATATGGCCTTCGCTGCATGTGCCTCACCATAGGAGGGTGTCATCAGTAGATCTTTCCCTTTTCTCTTTTCTCCTCTTGTTATGCTTTCGTTCAACTTCTTTTTCCATTCCTTCCGCTGTTCAAAGAAATGCTTGACGACGTGCTCGAAAGCGACACTTACATTCATGAGCAATGATGATAGTTTGCAGTTAGCAGTAGATGTTGCCAGGGATGTACTGGTGCCCACAGTGATGCAGCAGAACAACTTAAGGACCCAGAGGTATAGAGCTGCAGGGGTGAAACCCTTGAGCCAACGTATCGGCCGCTGCCTTGTGAAACCCTTGTATTTCCAAAATGTCAACTTTTCAAGAACTGAGAAAAACGACTATTGATTTTAGCTTGACAGCCATGAATTCTTGAGACTAATAGGTTTTGAAAGAGTTTCATAAATCCAAGGGACATAGACGTTTTTCCACCCCACGGAGGACCAGAGGATCATGAAATCAATTTAAGTTAAAAAACAGAACATAACCTCCCAACTGCACCAAACCCCAGGGACCAAAACAGTTACTGTCGGGGCACTTACCAGTCCAGAACACGTCGATATGGCCGCCGAGGAGGCCGACTGGTTGCGAATAAATCCCTGATACAGGCAGCTGTGAAACCCCGTGTGCCCCATCACCGTGGATATGCCCTCTGACCCCAGCGCCTGCACGGTGAACCCCGGGCCGACCACAGTGGAAGGCCGCAGGTCCAGATGCATGTCCCGCCCGAAGGCAGACAACCGGTAGTGCAGAGACCGGGAGAGGGACCTCCTGCTGCGATGGCCTCGTCCGGTCACATCATGGGTCAGGTACCCCCCCCTCTGCATCGACCTCCACCGGCGTTACAAACACATAATCTGGGGAGAGGAGGGACGGACCACAGGTTAAAGTGTTATCATCAGTCATCAGTTATCATTAGTCTTAGCCACTTTCCCTCAACCTGACTCATCTACTTCTACTTCAGTGAGTGACTTCCTACATTTCCCAGAATGCCTTTCAACAACCTCCAGAGAACGGGCGTGAACATGTTGTGGGTTAAACAATAGCGATAGCACTGTAAGAGCAAGAAAGGGGGAGTTTTTTCAGCAAGAGTCACACCTCTTCCTCAAAACGCAACACTGCATTGCATTCTGGTCTATTGAGGCTACTGTCAGTGGAGAAATTGGTATCTCTTCCTCTTCTATGATGGATTTCTCCCTGTATGATTGTTGAATGTCGGTCTAGAAAGAAGCCCTTGCCTTTTGATTCTGAGAGACTGACACCAAAACGTTTAGCGTAGATAACGTAGACGTTTTAGATAATTGCAATTTTCTTCTCTCTCAAACTCTATTGTAGCTGCACCAGAAATACCTTAACATGACGTCATGTCATCTACATTTGGCCAGTTATAAATAAGAAAAATTTAAAAAATGGGTCCAGAAATTCAAGGTACAATGCCAAAAGCTGTTATTTGTAAGTGTTTTAAGGGTGAATTTTCCCTTAAACAGAGAGAATGGCACAGCCTGACAAAGCCTGTATGGGTGTTGAATAGATGTATTCATATGCAGCCTCTCTGAAGTGGCTAGGGGAAGAAACAACGCTACCAACAGGGCAAGCTTGTGTGCAGGTGAAAGGTTCAGCACTCATTGTTCAAAGCATAGCAAGTCATATGGATGACAGATGGTCTTTAACAGAAGTCATAACGTCAGCATCATACTTCCATTCATGTCTGACACGGGACAATACTTCAGAACCAAATGTTGTAAATATATGATGCCGCAGTCTAATAAAATGAAAAACACGATTTATTGGACAGCCACTTCAATACAGCCCTAGTGCGACAGCGAGGGATGCCACGTACCAGGAACAGTAGATAGAAACACTTCCAGAGCTTTCGTTTTTTTCTTCGTTTCTTCTTTCTCTCCCTGTTCAATTAAATGTGTTTCATTGGCATAAATGTAGATCAGTATTGCCAAATCATCTGAATGCAATGTGTGTTTGTGTGTTTATGTGTGTGTTTGCTACACTGCATTGTCAATGAAGGATCTGGCTTGCTGTACTGTACATTCAGCACCCAGACCCTTCACTGGCTTCACAGTGGCTATCAGTATGCCTGTGTGTATGGGGCTAGTGTTTCTTCACCAAAAAGAAAAACAGTCCGGCCCCTCCGGCCCCCCTCCCACCCTCCCTCACCTCCCACCCCCCCCCCCCCCTTTCCATGGTAAATCAAAGCATGTAAATCATCTCAACTGCTTCTATAGGACGAAGCAGCCAGGGGGGAATCCCTCTGCGCTCATTGGATACGCGTCCATAGCCTGTTAGAGTGTGCGCTCCCAGCACATGGTAAAGGCTCTATAGTGTAGCTATAACAGGGGATCCCAAACTTTTGTCATCTCAAGAAATAGATAAACATTAAACAACGGAACCGAATTTGGCAAGATTTTACGAGGAGGAACCCCATCTGAGGAAGGATTATAAGACTATGTGGAGAGAGTGGACCTCATCCTTTCATTTATAATCTCTAGGGAGTGAAATCACACTGAAGTTAAATATATCTACTTTTCCTAGGATTTGCCTGGAATCCCCTTCAAGGACCCCCTGGTAGTCCCCACTTTGGGAACTATCTATACCTGCTGACCACGTTGACTGACCTATTATTGACATTTATCGCACTTTATTCCCATCGGGCGTGAAATCGTGGCATCTTAGTGAAATATTTGCACAGTGCAGGTAATGCATGGGAACATGTCATAGATGTTAAAAATAAATAAACAAATAAATAAAACAAGCACTGGCCTTGAACGCCACTCACCGTGATTTAATCCGTGGGTGTCGCTGGAAGAGTAGCTGGCCGAAACAATGTGAGCGGAATGTGAGCAGTAAATATGCAGCGTCTGCAAAAAAAAATGAATGGACAGGTAGCAACAGGTTGCAAGCACTGGAAGGAGCGGAAACGAAAAGAGTGATAAATCTAGAAAATTATGAACTTGCATGTGTTTCATTTGGGACTACACTCATTTGTGGTGCTTTTCAACACAACGTGTGTAAATAGCAATGCATATATAGACAAGATAGATTGTTGTTAACGTAGTTTATAAGTAACAAACAAGATAAGTGCATGTGTTGGAAGTGAGTGCATGTATTTAATTAAATGCCACATGCCTTGATAATATTCCAGGACAGGAGTGTAGACAGCAGCTTGACTGGCGTGCAGCCGACCAGCGGGATGGGTAAAGTCCATATCAGAAGAAAAAAGCAATCCATGATGATGGCATGCAAGCTTACACCTCCTCCGTTACCTCTTAAAAGAGCGCAAAAGTAGTAATAACCTGCGGCAGCGCATAATGCAATTTGCACGCATTGCTTATTTCTTTGATTTCAACGCTCGGTCTCTCCGTTCTGGTCACTGAGGTGAAGTCGACAGGTTGTAGCCGGCGGTGCGCACCGAGGCAAGGCGCACTCATGAGTCTGTGCTGAGCGGCAGGTACCGGTACCGGGGATCACCGGGAGGAGCGCTGACTGAGCACTCCGCCCTGCTCGGGGAGAGTCGGGCTGCAAGGATGAAGGACCAAGTCAGCCGGCGCCAGCCAATCAGCGCACAGCATCATTCACCACGCGTAGATAAAAAAGAAGAAGAAGCGATTCTCCTCTCTTGGCAGCCGCAAACAAATGCTGCCTTCATGTGCCCCTCGTAGATGCCCCATCCGAGTTGGAAATGTTGCAAATGTGGCTTGCCGGTGGATTCATGTGCGTTTGGTCGGAAATAATAACAAAACCCCTGTAAGAAAATGGTTTTTGATGCAGTGTTAGAATGAAAATGAGCACCATGCGTATGAGTTAGGTTAGAATCAATTTATTTAAAACTTGTGTTAGAACTATAAAAGCAAAGACTGAATCTAGAAACATACAGTACTTATTATTTCCACATAATAGCCTTTATGTATAGAGCACTTGCTTTGCAAGATAACAATAATGAAAGCAATATAAAGAAAACATTAACGTGAACAAAAAGTAAATAAATAAATGAAAATGATAATACACATAATACAAAGAATAAAGGCATTAACCAATGTGACTAAAGTTGGGGCATGTAGGGAACCCTGGTTAGTGTAAGGGGTGAAAAATAGAGCTTAGGAACCTGGTTAGGACTTAGGAACAAAAGGTCAAATGCATAGGATAACTTAAACAGCAAATACATAGTTAAAGCGAAAGCAGGCATAAAAATATGTTTTCAAAAGATAAGTCATCTCAAAATAACTGCGGTCCACATCATGTGGTATCCTCTAAAAGTTTGAACTTTCCCCAGCTGTAGAAAGCGCTCTGTTTCGTCTTTTCTGCCTTGTGGCCGCTCCCCGTTAACTTTCATGTAAAAAGCGGTGGCAGTTTGAAAAAAAAGTCTGAATAGCATGAGCACGAGCCTTCAACACTTTGTAGGGCCGTCCATGTACGCTCACCTCATAACTTCCTTATTTCCAACAGCACGTGAAGGCAACATTAGACGATGCGCTTTTGCTCGACTCTTTCCAGTGGCACCAGTGTTTAACGAGTAGTCCATTAAACCAGCCACAGTGGAGGCACGTTGTTTTCGTGTTTAAAAGTCGTATAATTAAACCCGTTAAAGTTACAGGTCGCGCGCATTCTTCAAAACATGGGTGTGAGTCTAATAGTTGTGAACAGGTGGTCCTCTAGTAGCTTTCCCATTCCGGTGGCTGGCCAACACCTGGATACTGGAATGCACAGACAGACAGCTGAAGTGTGTAGCCAGCTACCGACACGTCTCACTACACTGATGTTCACGCGCTCTCACAGCTCCCGCCAGCCTCTCTGGCAGGACACCACAGCCCGGAAGGAACCTCACCACAATATACCTAGAATATTCCTACAGGGACAGACAGTGGGTCTGTGGTGCTCAATGGTGAGTTTAGAATAACCTCTTCACTCTTTATGGTATGTTTTTAATCTTCTATGGTTTTACTATAAAAAATCTTTCAATATTACTAGAGGGAGGGTTAGGGACACTTGGCTGTTATCGTTCTAAAAATGAAATGTCCTAGGGTGAACTCCATACATATATGTTGATCCCATGATCATAAATGCAAAACTATATCTTATTAAACTTTGAGATGAAATGAGATGAGATCAGATGAGATCAGATGAGATCAGATGAGACTTGAATTATCCCTGAGGAGAAATTCCATCCTTGCAGCAGCAGAATCAAAGTCGAAAATCAAACTATTCAAGAAGAGATAAAGATACCAATAGCAAAAATCAGAGAGTCAGACAAAGATATCTGCCACCAAGAATTTTACAGATACAAGGGTGTTTGTATTCTCCCAGTTCTCAAAGGTATACAGTCCAGGGTGTGTCAAAGCACATGCAACTGTGCACATTAGGACACTTACATAGGGATTCTTTTAGTTCCCCGTATCAATAGAAACTATGAAATGTCATTTAGTTTGATTCTGAGAGGAACAGTACGATGGGCCTGAACTGCAAAACAAAAAAACAAGTCAGAAAACACAACACAACAGCAAGTCAGAAAACACATTGAAGTGACTCAAACCAGAAAGAGTGGGTACTTATCAATAATGATTCCTCATCGCTGATTGGAGGAAATTGGAGGAAAGTTTTGCAGTGGGTGTTTTGGGGGCATAGTGGGTTTCCCTGTTCACCCAGACAATCAGCGACGAGGATTCATTCTTCAATACCTAACCTTTCCGGTTTCAATCACGTCAGTCTGTTGTGTTTTCTGACCCGTTCATTTCTTTTGCACCTCAGGGCCACCGTAGAACAGCCTCAGAACAGAAATGTATCTCGGGCCTTTTAGTTTCAATAGGGATGAGTAAACAGAACAAGTGTTTTTAGTTCAAATAGGAACAAGCGCTACACATCTTTGCATGCTAGTGACTGTCCATGGAGTTAAGTCTGTTCATTTCTAAATCGCTACGTGTCCATTATGGAAACATCGTCATTTCGTCAACCAATGACCTAAGTTACCGACTATCCTCTTCTAAATATAATAGTTATAATTATTTAATACTGTGCTTTCAGTCATTTTATAAGAGTAGTGTTGCTTCTGTTCCAGCGGAGGACATCGCATTGTGATGACTTTATAATGGAGCCTCTTTACGCCGTATGGTTGTCATTAAGATGTAAGTGCAATTGCGGTGGCCGTGTACTCAGCCTAAGTGTTACTGTAAGTGTCAGTGATTTGAGGTTGCTGGGAAATCTCCTGCACTGTACTTTGAAGGGTAATTGCTCTGTCATCTGCACGGCGCGACGTGGCGGAGGTACCGGAGGAACACCACCGCAGCGTTTCCGCAGCGAAGGTTCCCTGAGTCGTTGTCTGAGATACCCGTGTTTGACACTCCCCGACGACTACCGCTTCGTTCTGCTCCGGCCCACCTATCCGGTTCCGTTGCCCCGGTTGCCACGCCGCAAGTACACAACGCTAGGATTGGAAAGTGGAAAATGTTGCGAGCAGTCCTCCTAGCTGTGATGTGGTGGCTGCCCTTTGTTTCTAGATGCTTCTCTTCTGTCGCTCCCTTTCTTTTGGTGTGGATGCTTGTCCTCTCTCTCTCTCTCTCTCTCTCTCTCTCTCTCTCTCTCTCTCTCTCTCTCTCTCTCTGTCTCCCTCTCTCTCCCCCTGACAGGGTAGTTTGTATTGTAGCTGGCGGTTACAGATGTTTTTAAATCTGCACCCCACCGCACCACAGCTCGTTGCGCCGTGCCACTGTGTTGACAGACGATGTGCTTATTTACAGCACGCTAAACCAACTGTCTGAACCCCTTAGCAGTGTCAACAGGTTTCTCCCCCTCTCTCTCCCTCTCTGTCTCAATGTCTCCCCCCGCCCCACCACCACTAGGTCACCAGGGTCTGTCAGTCCAGTCTGTTGTTTGTTTCCCCGAAAGCATTACAACAGATCTGGTTGCAGCTGGTGATATATGCAGTCGGGTTTTTTGGCCGGGGATGGAAATAGATTCTGAGATTTGGAGACCGCACCAAGATGAGATCCATCCCATGAGCCTCTTGTCCCAGGAACACAATGTCACGCACCTAAAGAGTGAAGAGAACTTGATAGCTTCTGATCTTGGAAGGAGTAGGTGAGTTTTAGTAGTATTAATATGGGAGCTCACAGGACAGCATACAGTATGTAAGGATTAGACAAACCTATTTGAAAGGTTGGGGACCTCTGTCTTGTTGGGAGCATGTGCATATGCAGTGGTTCCCAAATGTTTTGACACCAAGGGCCACAAATAGATATGCATTAGACCAGGGGTCCCCAACCACCGGGAACATTGGCTACCGGGCCGCTGAACCCCCACCCCGACAGCCGGTCCACGAAAATATCCGCGAAAGACCCCCACTTTGTATTAAGGAAGAAGTTTGTTGTTGGATATGACTTGGTAGAGAATCATGTACCTGTCCATATGTTGGGTGATCTATGATGAACACTATCACCCGCATGGATTCTCTCAACGTGCTGATGTCTAGTGAGTGAAATAACAGTGTAAGGTGCTGCGTGTTTTTGACACCTTAATTGTGACACCTCGGTATAACTACCGTAAACAGATGCGACCGCTGTCGAGACGATTGGTATCGTCGGTATCTACCACACCCCAGTGGGATCGTTAGTGCTGTCAAAATTCAGACTACGTTTCCCATAAACCCCGTGGCCTCCTGTCACAAAGAGGATGTTGCTCCTGGTCGCTCTGCGTGGGTTTGTTTTCTCAATCGCTGAAGAGGATAAACGTGTTGAAAGAGCGCTTCACTCCCTCCACCATCTACCGTAGCCAGCACCTCTGAAAGCTTCAGCTTCGTTGGTGCTGGAAGAACAGCGCCCTCTTCCTTCCTTTTTCCGTTTTGTCATTTGTTTCTGAAAATTATATTAATATCTCAAAATGAAATGTGGTGGTGTGTTACCGATGTTATACTGCTACATGTAGCCCCTTGGAGCCCTCTCAAGGACCCCTGGTGGTCCCAGGACCCCACTTTGGGAACCACTGGTTTAGGGCATGGGCTGGGCTGGATTACTACACTGGCATCACTCATCATTACTTGAACATTTCTCAATGCGCTGTGCCACAGAGTTACCCATGGGAGACCCCTTCCCTTCAAGGCTGGGTGTAGAGCTGGCTGAGAAAGCGGGCGCGCTCTGTTTCCAATCAGACGTAGACGTATTTACCGAACAGTCAAACACTGAAGCTGTAAGAGAACCAAGCTGTTACCTCAGGAACATGTCAGGTTTTTCCCCTGATTTCTCCCCCATTTTTCTTTAAACTCGTCTTTTGTGTTTGTTTGTTTTGCTTGTCGTGTGTGGCACAGCTTTTTCCAACGCCGGTTCCAGACTATATAGTACCAGTGCCAGGCTCTCCTCTCTTCTCCTGTCCTGTCCTGTCCTCTCGCCCTGTATCTGGTCTTCATTTCCAGACCTTATAATTTCCCCCGCTGCTTGTATCTGTGGGGCGTTTTTTGGGGTGGATTTTTTGCCTGTTCTTCCAGGATTATTTTTGGCTGTGTCAGTGGTTGCCACAGTGGCAGTCGTGTGTTTGCCTGTCACTCACGTCTCGTCCTCTTGCGGCGCCGTGTGATCTTTCCCTCCGGTCAGATAGAAATAGACCAACTGCAGGAGAAGCCACTTCTAGGGCCTTGTTTGGTGCTTATGTACACTGATGGTTGCACTGATGTACAGTCTGTGTGTGTGTGTGTGTGTGTGTGCATGTGTGTGAGAGAGAGAGAGAGAGAGAGAGAGAGAGAGAGAGAGAGAGAGAGAGAGAGAGTGATAACCTTGGAATTACAAAATAAAATGCCATCATGACATTTTGGTCAAAATCAAGTTCATTCGTATGATGCATTTCTGTAAACAAGTCTTTACATGTGGCTGCAGGCAGACTTGTCTATAGAAAAGGGTGAGCATGCAAACATAAAAGGTTATAGTCATTTTGCAACACGGGATGCCAAACCATGAACCTTCAGTGTCTTCAAACTACCACAACTGCAGATGGAGTCTTACAGTTCCAAGCTCACAAATGTGTGTGTGTGTGTGTGTGCGTGTCTTTGTGTGTGTCCAGTATTAGTCAATGTCATCGATAGCCTCATCTTCTCTGAGTAGCTCTTCTCCAGACAGACCTTCTGGCATCTTCCTCAACCCCCCACCATCATCAAAGACAAGTAATACTATAGTTTAGCTCCCAGATGGTCCGTCCAGAATTCTTCACCAGCATCTGTGATATCCGTCATCTCCCGAGCTGAGGAGACCGGCGCAGTTTCGCCCCTACCGGCAGCACAGAGAATATCTCACCTTAACGGACACACCTATGAACGAGTATATGCACTCGTTGTACGCGCTGTATGTACATGTGTGTGTGTCCATGCATGTGTGTGTGTGTGTGTGTGAGTGAGGTGGGATTTCCCTACTTTCACTTTGAAGTCAAGGGGATCATTACATGAATGGGGAGATGTCATCAGTTGTCAGCCAGGTGCCAGGAGGAGGGGTGGGTGGGCAGAGAGACCGTTTCCTATCCCATCAGCACCTGGGATTTCTGTCTTTGATGACGTCAAGCTGGCCCGTGCCAGTGGAGGTGCTAACGGCTTGGAGTGTGTGTTTGATGTGTATTTGTTACGGGGCAGAATAGGCCTGCTTCCCCCCCGTGGCGCCGGGCCAGAGTCCTCTCACATCAAACTTTCTCTCTGCAGCAAATTCACAGTGAAATGTGTGTAAAAGTGTGTGCCACATACACACAGAAGCATGCACGCACACTCACACATACACATGCACGCATACTTTTCCTATACCAATACACTGGATCTGATGTAACTACTTGTCCAGCAATAATGGCACTTCAAGTAATAATCCACAACATTTTCATATAAATAAACGTCCGTTTTGCTTCTCTGTATTGATATAATACTATAGCGATTCAACCCAGCAACCACGGTTTGTTTACAATAAATAAACAGAAGAAGAACTGGGTGGTTAGCGTGAGCAGCGATAGCCACTGTGGCTGAACAGAGGAAGAAAAGAGCGCCACCTACAGAAACTCAAACTCCATCAACAGAAAGACGTCACAGTGCTGGACACGCTGTTTGATTGACAGGTGATCTCTGGGAAGAGCAGTGAAGAAACACCACAGCGATGAGGCTGAGCACCAAAGATGGAGACTAGACAACGAGGAGCTCAAGAATTCCAACTTTAAAGTATATATAGCTATCATCAGTGTGTTGTTACAGAGGCTCTGGCGCCAGCGGTATTGATCCAACCAGTTTCTATTACTCAGCTAATGAGGAATGTCGGTGGCGTACTCATTTCCTCTCACTCCCTTTTGGCTCTAACGTCTTATTTATCTTTGCATAAGTGATCCATAACTAACAGGTGGGGTAATAAAGGAAACTACAGTAAATCAATGTGTTAACTGTTAACTAAACAGTTAAACTAAAGAATCATGTAGATGCCTTTTCATTATTTAGGTTTCACAGCCTGAGAAGAAGGAGTTGCACAGTCAATCCAAATCAAGTGAAAATGAGAAACATCACCTGAAAATACATATTTCTCTCTGAGACTGAGAGATCATGCTCTACCGACTGAGCTGTGATATAAATTCCATATATTACAGTCTGGAGATATTGCCGTTATAAAACAGTGACTACATTATTTCCATATATTAACATACATTTTCATCATTTTCATTTAGATTTTATGTAAGAAATTACAAAAATGCAATTTTTTGACAAAGTAGTCCCAAGCAACAACCAAAGTTCATCTCTGACCTGCAGAGAACGTTCACGTTTTTACTGTTTGGCCTGATATTTACAGCGGAGTAACATGGAACGCCAAAGAGGTCGTTGCCATGGTAACCATGGTATATAGGCTATATACCACGGCTACTGACCAATCAGAGGGCTGGATTCAACCTACCCATTTTATAATGTACTGTATTATATGCCAGGTAGACTTGTCCTCTGGTAAACTCTGAGGTATACACCGTTGCTCTGCAGGTCCTCTTTGCTTCCTGTGAGGAGAGAGGCGAGGTGGTCAGATGTGGGAGAGCGGTGATGAACACAATTCTGAGCTGCTGGGTGTGTTTGATTCGCCATATGTTGCACGCTACAAGGAAAGGATTTGTACTTTTATTCCAGTAGCACACCGGCAGAGCATGATCAAGAGCAGATTGTGTGTTTTTTTCCCCCGTATTTTCTACTCATTTCTAAAATAGAAAAACTCGTGTGGAGTAAAGAGGCTTGTGTGAATGTGAATTCAAGTGGCAGATCACAAAGGGATGGAGTGTAGCTTTGTACATTCAGTCAAGTTGTTGGGGTATTTGTATCGCACTCCAACCTTTCCTAACTCCACCACATTTCAAAGCAAATTTCCTACTTTTGACTGCTCTACATTTATCTCGACACCTGCGACTGCCAGCCACTTTGAAGTTAAAGGCTTTACATACAAATTATCTGATAGGTTGATGAAAGTGATTCACTTTCAAGGTTCTGGGAGAGAGAGCAATCACCACCGGCACTAAAGATGAATGTACAGAGGGTCGGAACATATACTTTTACTGTGGTACTTGATACTTCGACTTTGGTCTTTAAAGTATCATTCTATACATTTAAGGAGTGGCATTATATTCTCATGTGATCATAATAAGCAGCATGGAGGATACTCCTCCATCCCTGGATGAGAACTACAGCTTGGCCTTGGCCAGCAGTGAGCAGAGGAAGTTTCCAACTGCTGCGATGGGCTGGGCAGGGAGATGACTGGGCAATGTTTTAATACACTGTTTAATTCCCATTAGCCACGGTCTGGTGCTGCCCTGGGGTCCCACTGCATATGGCAGGCTTCACACACACACACACACACTGCACTGTCCATCTCATCTCCCCTTTTACAGACCTGATGCTACTGTTATTGAAAAAAAGAACCTTACATTTGAATCAAAGGGATTCCTTCATGTAGAGTTGTTGTGACAAGGCAGTAGCCCAGTAAATAACCCTGCAGCAAACAAACCCCAACAAAGACCCAAGCTTCATTTAATTTACAGAGGAAAATTGCCCTTCTGCTGTCACAGTACCCGGGCGCAAGCCACCAACCGCCCCCCACACACACATGCACACACACAAATGCAAACTGTGGTATGTCCATGCACAGTTTTACGCGTAACAACTTCATATTTAGCCTGTAGGTCATGCACACGCACACACACACACACGAAGGCTGGGAGTTGCAGTCGAGGGGTGAACTGCCTTGCTTAAGGGCTCATTGGCATAGCGACACAATAGCATTACATGGCGTTTCCGTTCCGCAGAGGCGTGGACGCCCGTCACTGGAAACACTGATGCAGGTTATGCAGGTTTCTTTTAAAACTTGGCGTACTTTGAAAGGCAACTTGAATCTCGCCACTAACTGTTTTCAGACCCGTCCACCCGGGATTAAAACTCTTCTGAGGAATAAACTAAACTAAACTATTCTCCTCTTACAACCTTGTTTTCATTGATACAGATGTACAGAACATACAGTATATATCAGATTCAAAAGGTTCCTCTCGGCCACAAAGCCACCAACAATCATACTCAGTCTTAACAATGTGACCTTATGTGATCTACTCAGACAGGCTCTTTGCAGTTACAGCGTGTTCGTACAGATTCAGGATATGCTGTATTGGTTTGACATGTATTGAGAGAAAATTGCAAAATAATTCCCAACTATAAACTTTATGACTTTAGTCTGAAAAGTACCTCCACCAAAAGGAGCTGCAGTATGTTCAAGCATTGCTTTATGGATATCATCATCTAACTATCATGCACAATGAGACACACACCCACACACACACACCACACACCATGATAATACTTATAAAAACAAGGATTTGGCAGAGGTAGCAGCTCTGTCAAGAGACAACTCGACAGTGTATTTGGCCAGGTATTGTGTCGGTGATGAGCAGGATGACGGTGAAGCTGAGAGGGATCAACTATGCCAATGAAAGAAAATCCAAGCAGCTGTCATCTCCTCCCCTCATGCAATGAAACTAGGAAGCCCTTAATAAATGCTTAATGGACCACAATATTTAGAAGGCTAACTGTAGGGGTAATCCTTTTGATATCTTAATGCTATGCAAGACGAGGGCGAGCCTCGGCTGGAGAAACGAGGAGGTGGCAGATTTGGTGCAAGAACCGGCAGCTGCGGTGTTACAGACTCAATGAGGAGGGTTTGTCCTAGAAAGAGGAAGCTGGCGTGCCCAGAGATAGGCAAGCCGCTCCGATTACCCATTAAACAATAAGAGTTTACAATCTGTGAGCGTCTCTGTGTGTGTGTGTGTGTACGTGCACGTGCAATGATAAGCATGTTGTGTGTGCGTATGGTTTTTGTGTTTGTATAAATGTGTTTTTTGTACAAGTGTGTGTATGCATGCTCGCGTGTGTGTGTGTGTGTCTGTGTGCATGTGCATTTATCTGTGTGTGTGCACCTAGCTTGTAAGCGGAGCAGCGTTACCTCATTCTATTCCCCCCGAGGGCTGCAGGTAGAGAATAACAGAGGGCGTTTGTTTTGTGTCAAGCGGCGCCCTGGCGGCCTCAGATACCCGCTTAATGGCTTGAGTCAGACAAAGAGTTGCAGGCGTCAGGTGACAGGTGATAAAGAGAGCTAATGTCTGGCAAAAAAAATCCCCCCCAGTCAGCATTATTCCTACTATTCATATCTAGGTCTTTTCAGGTCCTCTGGAGCAGGTTGCTCGGCTTCCTGTCAATGGGTGGAGCAGCACAGGGACGCTGTGGAAACCTTCAGCTTACAGCTTGCCTGAGCATCACTTACACTTCTGCTTGTGGCGGATCCAAGGATTGGAAACTGAGCGCATAAACAAACATACACCTCCAAACTACTGAAACAGGATATAGGGGTGAGCGATAACATTAAAGCTACAATATGAGGGTTCACGCCCCAACGTTCATGTTGAGCAGCTCAACTCTGCCGTCCCTTTCAGATTGTGCCAGCATGCTGCACGTTTAGCTCGACATCGTTGAACATCATTGTTGTCGCTATGACTTCCCTGTGCTGTGACTGCTACCCGCCGCCGTCTGTTCACCACCGCTTTCTGCTGAACTTGCACTACGACTTTTATTCCTTCTGCACTGTGATTTAATTTTTAATTTTTATTTTACTTTTTTTTTTTTTTAATGCCTCCTGTAAAGCACTTTGAACTGCCTTGTGTATGAAAGGTGCTATACAAATAAACTTGCCTTGCCTTGCCTAGCCACGGCCCTCGATAGCCATCTAGCTAGTATGCATCACCCAAGGTCAACATGGTGATCGATGTGTAAGTACTTAATAATGATTAAATAACTACACTGCTAACTACCAGTTTAAAGAATCATTTGCTATTTTAGTTATTCAGCCACAAATAGTTACATTGCTATTGTTATTTTAATGTGGAAAAAGTGAGATTAGTGAGAGGGAGTGATGGATGATTCCTTACAAGGAGTGATGACTAGCCCAGCTCAATCTGTGTCATCCGTACATGGCGATGGCCCTGGGTGGGACCGTTTGGTGGAAACTTTTATAATAACCAATATAAAAGCTATCTACGTTTAACAAAGTGCCTCTTGACCTGTGCTGATGAAGTATGAAAGAGGAGGTAAAGCAGATGTGGGTAAGACCACTGCCTCTTCCAGGCTGAAGATGAAATTCCACTCTTTGCACACTGGAATTAACGTCTGTCCCGGGTCGGTTGATCGGTTACAACAAAAACACATAAGAATCCACGTGTAAATGCAACCCGAGATGCGTTGAAGATCCGGTCGCCCTACACTCGCTCCAGAGGTGATCAGAGTCATATTTTGCCCCACATTGACAACAAAGTGTAAAAGTATTCTGTCTCCAGTTTACTAGGGAACCAGAAATAAACTGAAGTGCGTGGATCCAACAAGGACACAGCTCGACTAGGCAGCTCTGATAGTAACAGAGCTGTATGTCAGGATGGGGAGACGAGGCGTTTAATGTCATGAAGGATGTAAATATTACGAGAGGAAGTGACCTCAGTGATCTCAATGTGTATATCGGAGACGCTCTCTCTGAGGTGAAGTACACTCCAGTAGAAATTGGAGAATGGTCAGTGTCCATCTCAGAAAGGACAACATTATCCTCCTCTCTCTGGCTCTCATTTTACCTCATACTGACGAAGCATGGCAAAGCATCAAACGTTTAAATTGACTGTGACGCTTTGATGAAAGTTATTAGATTGAATATTTGTTAGGGATTAACAAGATGCCTTTGGATTCGCTCCTTGTGAGAGAGAGAGTGCTAGGCGTTGCTTTGTGGGAACTGTCAGCCTGTTCATTTGTACAATGAGGCTGTAAAGGAAAAGAACAAAGCAGGCTTTCATCTGCAGGCATCCAGAATATGAAAGATGTACATAACTACATTTACTACATAAAGTGGAACAGTGCAAGCAGCACACTCTTAAATTATGAGCTTGAAAAGAAACAGAAAAAGAAAAGAAAAAGGAAAGAAACAAAGGAAGATCAAACATGGGAAAGAAAGTCAGAGACACTAACTTATGAACTTGAAAATGCACAGAGATGGAGAAAGCTCAAGAAACAAACAAACAAAGGATGAAGAGCAATCGAAAGAAAGAAAGAAAGAAAGAAAGAAAGAGAGAGAAAGAGGAGAGAGAGTGGAGGACAGTGAAGGTGGCAGCAGCAGAGGAAGTCTCCCTCAGTGAGTCACTTCAGAGCTGATGGGATAATGAACCCCAGACTTGCGGTTCTCTGTTTTCCACGCTCCTGCAAACACAACGTGACAACGGGCAGCACTCATCTCTCTCCACCTGCGATGCACCACCCGCCAACCCGCCAATGTCCCTCATGCCCACGCCCCCGCCCCCACCCCACCATGGCCCACACACTGACCACTGTCTGTTGGCTCTCCACCAGTGCACCATTGGCCCGCCAGCACCCATAGTTTTCCAGTCCAGCCCTCGTGTCTCCCCTTCCCTCACCCTCCTCTAGGCCAAGGCCAGCGCTCGCTTCCCCGGGGGTGGGGGGGGGTGCGACGTGACAGAGCTCAGGTCTGTAGGACAGTAAATGCACCATTTACTGTTTGCCATGGCTCGTTTTATGCCAGAGAGAGTGATTGTCGTGATTCTTTTGGAGTCGTTTCACGTTTTTTTTTACAGTCAGGAAGGGAAAATTGCTGGCGTGCATTAAGACTACCTCAGACATGAGTCACCCTATTAGCCACACAAAGACTGACCCATAAATGGTTTTCACACCAAATCTGATTTTTTTTTTTTCAATGTGAAAAACTCATCAGTGGCTGTCTGCACGCAGGCTCATTGAGCGCTTGATGTTTTGAAGCTGTATTTTTGCAAACACGCGCCGCCGTCTGAAGTCGCCATCATCACCGGAGTCATTAATGGAGCGTCGTGATGATGCGTGGGCGCTGCGGAGGATTCAGGCTCCACGCACCATAAGGATGCGGATGAGGCCGGCAACAATAGCTGTGGCTCCACCACATCCGAGGTGATGCGCGGTGCGTCGGTGTTGCCGTATCAGTCAGAGGACAAGCAGCAGCGCGAGCAAGCAACCGGCCCCAGCCTGCGCTAGCGGTCAGCGGCCACAGCCTCTCTCCTCCCCCAGAAAGCAACGGGACGGACGGAAAGACGGATGGACGACCCAAAATTACAGCTCAGCCAGCGTTTTCAGGATAAACATCTCTTGCAAAAATACACCAAGCGACCAGGAGGAAGAAAAAAAAAAACAGCAGGTTCACCAGGGCGCGACGGAGGGAAGGCACGTCGGCATGCTGTATTTAGAACATCTCTTTCCAGCCGATGTCTCATCCCCTGACTTCTGCAGGGTCGGATAGATCTCAATTTGTGGCTTCTCTGACGGGCCGAGGGTGGAAGGGCCGCGCTTTGATGTATTTATAAATATGTCTTGCTTGTTTGTAAAATGCACCACAAAATGGAAGGGAAGCAGAGAGCTTAAGTGACATTTCAGCCACAGGGATGTCATTTATTTGATGTTATATAGTGTCTTGTTGGCAGGGTGACCTGTGGTGCTGTATTAGGAAAGAAATATTTGTTGTGGTCTTTGGCTAAACCAGAAGGCATCTCAGGGCAAAACTCCTATTTCCCCACCCTCTGATGATTACATGCCAAAGGTAACCATACCTTATTCCATGTTTCATTTTTGATAGCTCCAATCTGTCGAGTTTTCAAATGAAACGGAAAGCTGGCAAGTTTGGCCGAGCGGTTGTCGGGGGAGTAATTCCCACGAGTGCCTTCATGTGTTCGTCTCCTCGGGCCCTCGTGCCTAAGAGGACTTGAATTTATGTGACCGGGCCAAAAACCAGAAGTCACACCAGGCGAGGTGTGAAGTTGAGTGACCTCTTTCACCCTCCCTCTCCTCTGCTGTCTGAACCAAGGGGCCTCATGTGGTTTGTCATTCCTGGCCCCTCCGATGGCCCCATTGTCTGGGGGCAGAAGCTGGAAGCCCTCCCCTGTCTCCGGCCTCCAGGCCTGGACAATGGGCAAAGACAATCCCCTGACACCCCGTCCTCCAAGGGCACAGCACTGGATTATTGCAGGCAGTGTTGACTTTTCTACCTCTTCAATCCTCGTTGGTGTGTGTGTGTGTGTGTGTGTGTGTGTGTAAGCCAATTTGCTTTTTCAATGAAAAGAAAAACAGAGAAGAAAAGGCAGAGAGAGAGAGAGGAGGACAAAGGAAGGAGGGCCTTAATGATGAAGTGACCTGAAGAGAGGTGAGATCATTTCAAATGGCATCACACACACACACACACACACACACACACACACACACACACAGGGCCAGTATCATTGTCCCCTGACCTTTCACAACCTACACAATACAGAGCAGGATATTGCTGCACCATGCAGTCCTTTCTCCGTGTGGTCTCAGGCTCGCTGAGTTCACAAAAGCTAAAGCTCAAGGTTGTTTTTTTTCCGGGGTCGATGTGATCAGCCGTCGTCTTGAAGGAGGAGCGCCGCAATTAAAAGGAGAACACAGCTCTCTGTAATTAGACATTTTCCATTTCTCATATAATAAGAGGAAAATCAGAATTTGGTTTCAACAGGTGCTCATAAGGTTGTGTGAATGTTTTCTGCCACACACACACACACACACACACACTCTTCTTCCTCCTCTTCAGGGTGCATGTAGCCCCTGGGGTTGATACAATGAATCAAGCAGCAGATCAAAATAGACGGAGCAGCACTAGGCAACAAGTGCTCCATCATCTCCACCTCCCTGGTGCAGGGAAACCCCCTCCCTCCTCTCCCTCCTCTCCCTCTGCCCTTTTGTCTTGAGGGGTGAGTCGATCCTGCGGGCCATAAATCTGAGGAGTTTGTTTTGGTGTCTGGAGGGATGCTGTATACCAGTTTACACCAAATAAAGCCGCATCAAGCCATCAATCAGGGGATTTTGTCACATGGTAGCATTGTTTCCATGCATGGTGCGTTCAAGACAAGCGTCGCGCCCCGGGGGAAGCTTGTTTTATTGCCCAAATATGAAAACGTTTCCGTTATTTGATGAGCGTAACATTTTGCACCGTTTGGATTTGGCTGATACTTCCTCCAGTACGATGGAGGTACTTTGGTGTAGAGTGTGCCTCTCCTGGAAAGCACATCTGAACGTTAACGTCTCATTTCTCTTGTCCTCATCACCGTAACCCTCCAGGTCAGAGCCACAGTACCTCAGTTTAGATCCCACTGCTAATCGGCTTCCAGAAAGATCCGTGACAATAACACATTAACGCTGAGATACGATGTTAAAGCGTCATGTTGACCTTTTCCCCCTACTCATTACTTCTTGACAGTCCAAATTACCCGAAGTGACACATTTTAACACAGCGCTGTTTTCAGATTTAAAGGGGAAGGAACAGATGTCCTGCGAGAAGCGGTCGAGGATTTAGGGTGTGATGCGTTGAGGGGGAGTTTTGATTTCTCCAGTGGTTTGGAGGCAAAAGTGATTTAACATCAATATAAAAGAGATGGAGAACTACAGCCAAGTCGACCACAGGAAGCAGCAGTCGTCACAGTCTCTCACAGGGCCGACTAATGAAAGTCACGGAAGTGTCAGCGTGACAATGGCGTATTATTCCTTATGGCACATGAGCCCCGTTGATCAGGACAGCCGAGCGTCTCCTAAGGAAGCATGGAAATCATAATCTGACGACACAACACCGTTATGATACTACGCTGGTCAAATCTATATTTTGGAAAACATATTTGAAATTTGCGTTGGCCTTGATATAACGAACGTAGCAGTTCTTGACCGAATGTCATCGAGACAAATTTACTTCAGATGAAGGAAGGAAAATAGTTTAATTTATGAGCCATCTTCTCCCATCAACTGATTTAAGGAGGCAATACCTTTGACGTTTGTCCTCTCGCTCACACAGTTTTCTGTCTCATCAGGAACAGAAGAAACTTTAATGATCCCTGTGGGGAAAATGGGTTGTTGCAGCAGCAAAGAAAGGGAGCATGACACTAAGAGTACATGGTGGGTGTTAAACATGATGATGCAAGCAACAATTACAGAAGATATATACGTAAAAATATATCAGTGAAAAAATAGATGAACTTACCTCATACCAGGTGTGCAAAATAGTAGCAGGGAAATGAAGCAAAAATATGTACAATATGAAAATATAAATATATATGGTTTATAAAAAATGTGAAAATATGAGAATATGAAAAAAAGGCATGAGAGGCTGATAGCGGTCTCATTATAACCCTCCTCTCTCTCTCTCTCTCTCTCTCTTGTCTCTCCTCTATCAAGGAGCTTCATGTCGGTGCGTTGAAACACCGACCGCGATAACAAGACAACAACAACATCAACAACCGCCACTCAGATGAGCTCATCTTCGGCAAGCCCCTCCCTCCCTAGTAGAAAAGACTTTCAGAGCGGTGACACGGCTCCTCCAGTCATCTGTTACAATAGGGGCCCCAGCTCATTTTGACTGATCCCACCGACCACTATGAACTGCTGCCAGGGCCGCAGGAAGCCGCTCATCGCCAGAGTCCAAGTGTGTGTGTGTGTGTGTGTGTCTGTGTTGGGTGGAAGTCCAGCAGGGGAAGGGGTCTCTTGTCTCTCGATTTTCCGCCCTGATTGGATTGAAAGAGTGGCCATACTGTTGCTCAGCTGAATCTCTCTCTCTCTCTCGCTCTCTCTCGCTCTCTCTCTCCATCTCGCTCTTTGAGTTCACAGGGCGGAGACAATATGACACACATGACACATACAGCTCTAGACGTGACATCATCTCAGGCTTGTTTACATGTCCAGGAAACACACAGACAGCCTTGAAAACAGACGCAGACAAATGCACCATATGACGGCTCCTTTCAACAGCCATTGTTGCCATTTTAAATCTAATCCAATCCTTAACTCTTGACTCTGAAGGCCCAGACGCAACAAGCCGACGCCAAAGAACTAGGGGCGACCAAGGCCGACTGTCAGATCGCTTGGCGTCGCCTCACGTCGCCTGTAAAAGTTGCACTTGGACACACCACAAAGACTACAGCTGACAGCCAGCTGACGACATGCACCTACATTCTGCGCCTGCGTGACAGGAAGAAACTCTGCACACCAGGAGGTGGCGGTAGTCTGTATTCGTAATTGAAAAAAGAAACGCGGAAGACCCAGGATCGTGGAAATACAAAGAAAGCAGCCAAAGAAATGTACTTCCACATACAGTTGTCACTTTAACTTGAGGGAGAAAGACACACAGTTGGAAGTGTGTACAGAAGAGAGCATAAGGGAGATTCTGTAAAACTAGACTAGTTTGTGGATCCCCAGTCCAGGTAGCAAGTCTTGACGTCTGAGTGCGCAAAAGATGTTTCATCAAACTACGAGGCTATTTTTCTGCCTTATTCTCACTCGGTTTTCTGTTTGCAGCCTGACCTGTTGCACTTGGTCTTAACCGTGGGAGCGTTTTGCACGGAAAGCGTCTCACAAACCGCTGACTCCCTCGGTGTTGTCTTGTGTCTCGGCTCGGGTTTCCAGTTTAACGCGGGTGCCGCTATACCTCGCAAGGCGCTCGAACGCATCGCATCTAAGCGGACGAGGAATTCTTCCTTCAAATCAGCGCTCTTCCTTTCAACTAAGCCACCGCCTGCAGCAACCCTTATTTAATTACTGTATACAGCGGGACATGCTCGGTCTTGACGCCGAGCGCTTTATAGTGTGAGCGGCGCAGACATTTTTTTTCACCGTTTTTGTTTTCTGTAACCAGGGATTGAGTTTGAATATTCCAGACTTCCTAGCTCATATCTCCTCGAAGCTCCTGTGAAAATTATGACTCAATCGTCGCTCGGGGGGTAATGGCTGTTTACACTCTGTTTTACAATGTGGTTGTTTTTTAACGATCAATCTGTTCAGTGGGAGTGTTAAAGGCCCCGGCTCACATCCCTCGCCCCGGGGGCCTTTCGCTAATTTCTCAGATAGGGATAACGAGCCTCTCTCCGAAGTCGCTGGTCTCAAAACGTGGAACGATGAAAAAAAATAGTGCCGCGAAAGGTGAAGAGAGGTTACACGGATCGAGGCTGCTCTGGCAAGCGCGGTATGTTCACATCCTCCCACACACGACTGCCAAACATAAAACCATGCAATTTTCATCTTCTCACACACTGAAACACACACACACACACATAATCAAGCCTCCACCCACCACCTCACCACACACACACACACACCACACATGCAGGCACACACAAATATGAGCAAACATTCACCATATACATACAGGCACACACACACTTCTCTCTCAACCTTTCCTCCTACTTCCTGAGGTGACGGCGGCTGAGAACTCATATTTCTCCCCAGGCACCATAAATAACATAAAAGAGGTCCCATTGTTTGGCGTGGAGGAGGCTGAACCAGGAACACGATCTTGGGAAACCATCAGTTATTAGTATGAATTTCTATGGCATCATCCCCCTTTGATAAGAGAAATCCCCTCGTCTGCCCGGAGTATCTATTGTGTTGTAGATAAACATGTAGACACGCACACACACACACACACACACACACACCACTCACTTTGTCTCTGTAGGCTTAGCAGGGCTGCAGCTCTTGAAGTGGTTTGTGGGTCAAAGTTCAAATAGTAGCTCCTGCATGTACGGGCAACAATGCTGAGCAGAAAAAAACTGTTTCTTGCATCGCAGAGAAAGAACTGAACAATCAGCCTGTTCGTGACAATATGTTTGAAATCGATAGATGCTGTCATGACGACCTGTGCAACTGAAAGTTGACACGGCGTCTGTAGTCGTCCGTAGCGGCTACCTGCATCATTTTGCCAAATCGGGGACCGACGTATCTTTCCGGTATGAGTTCAAAACAGTTTTCGAAGCTGTTAAAATATGATATATCATATTAAAAATGGTTGAGCTTGATGTTGGCTGCTTCCTCCATCAGTTGCTTGTTGGGTGATCTTCTAAGCGTGGAGCTAATTATCAGGTAAACAGTGGAAACGGAACAAATGGAACAAAACCTCCTGCATCCTTTCAAAATAAACACCTCTGCTTTCTTGATCACAGCCCTTCAGCCAGAGTGTGAGCGAAAGGTTCAAACTGAGAAGTCAACTAGACAGAACATACAGTATATTCCAGTCTTTATCATCATGGCATGGCTCACCCGGTCTCTCTGGTTTGATGTGGTCATTCCTCACCGACAGAATGGGACAGTGAAGTTTTTTTGATTTCACTAAGGTTGCGTGATCATTCCTCTAGTTTAAGCTGCACCATATTAAGTCGAGTGTTGAGTGTACATCAGCTATTCAGAGCATCCCTGCTGCCTCGAGGCCATCCTGGTTGGCAAACAACACTTTGTAAACCAACAGTGTATAATGAAGCTGTTAATAGAGCATGCACACAGCGGCTGAGCATTTGATACATGCTAATGCACCAATTAGTAGCAGCCGATCCTCGGGGCTCCGGACCGTACATGAAAACACTTTAAAACCTTCAGGCGAGCGAGAAATGATTCTGGTGTTGGTTTTCACCGCAGCTGAAGTTTCCTGTTTTTTTATCACTCAGTTGACCTCAAAACAAAATGTCATTTTTAGAAGAGATGTTTCCCATCCAAAGGTATATACAACAGATAAGGTACGCTATATTAAACAGTCTAATTGAATCGGTTCCTGCCTTAAATCAGCTTTTCTTTGAGCCGTATGTGAAGAGCTCACGGCTCACAGGTGGGCTGACATAGTGAAGTGCACCGATTCTCTGGGAGATCCGACTGAAAGCAATAAAGAAAGGGTCCCTCAGATGAAAAGCTTTCAAGGAAGTGATCCCTGCGTCTTCGTCCAAATGACTGAGGCTGGATCCATGACCAGAATACACTTAGAACTGAGCCGGACTCATTTGCAGATCAAGTGTGTTTGTCAGATCAAGACTATTATGGTCTACTGACGGTCATGTCACTTTCAGAAAAACAGCACTATGTATTTATCTGGATGTTTTTTAGAACACCACATCCTATCACTGTCTCCTGGAAGTGAATCACAACTACAGGAGCCGATTCATCAGATCCTGGCCAGATGTTACTTACTTCAATACTGATAGATAGATAGATAGATAGATAGATAGATAGATAGATAGACTAAAATGCCTGTGGCAGATTGTTTTGGCTTCTCTTGAATACCAGGACAAGGGAGTCTCACTTGTTGGAAAGGCTGCGTTCTCCCATGAGGCTTTGCATGGGAGCGGGGAGAGGGGCAGAGGCTTCGACAAACATTTACAGACCAGAGCAATCAATTCTTAGTCATCACCCATAATCCTTCACCACGGTGCCGTCATCCGTATGTCCTCAGTTAAAGACACTCGTAGTCACACATGAGCTGTTTTGAGTTAACACAGAAGAGGCTTTCATCACTAGTTGGTGATATAATCAGTTAATGTGGATATTATACTCTGGATATGATCATGATGTATTGAAATGCATTGTAAACCACTTTGGTAATGTTGTTATTCAAGTCCAAAGTAATGGAGGAGAGAGGGGGGCGGTCTAAGAGACAGGTCCTCCAGACATTTGGACTGGAGTGTGAAACAGTACAATGCTACAACACTAAAGAGCCTCTGTAACATCTGGGGAAATGTTTTACTTTCCTTAATGGAGCTAAACATGTTCACATGTAACATTTATCTCTTCATACTGCCTCAAATATTAATACTCAAATATTTTTTTTCATTTATTTCAATATTTTGTACTTTGACAGTGACAGCATCCTCCTTCTAGCAGCGTGTGCTGGTGAAGTTCCGAATTAGTTGCTGGCTACCCCCATCTTGTGGCGTGCCGTGGTATTGCAAGCAGCTCAACCACAGATAGATAGAGTTATGTGATTCTTTATTAATCCCCACAGGGAAGTTTCTCTTTTCTCTTGCCTGAGTGCCTTAATGCCCTTACAACCTCACTGTGATCAAAGAACGATCATGTAGGAGTGAAGAATAAGAGCTTTTTTTTCTATTTATTTTCTGTTATTTTCTTCCATGAATACAGAATCAGAATCAGAAACAGATTTATTGCCAAAATATGTTTTCACATACAAGGAATTTGTCTTGGTGTTTGGTGCATAACAATAAACAATAACAATAAACAATAAACATAGCAAGAGGAGAATAAAAACAAAACAAGAATATAAGCAAGTACTGTAGAGGTACTGTAGAATACAATATAAAATAGAGAAATTCACACTAAAATATATGAAAAGATATAAGAAGTAAGAAAAGAATAATAATAACAATAGAATAAAAAGAATATGTGCCATATATATGTGTATGTGTATGTGCAAATTTGTGCGTTAATGTAACACATACACACATATATACATACATATTTTATTGCCTTATTTTTATTGCTTATTTTCTATTCTATGTTTGTGCTTATATTCTGTTTTCTTTTTTCCCTGCCGTGTCCTGTTGCTTGACCCAGTTTCCCCACAGGGATCAATAAAGTTTCATCTTATCTTACATTCTACACACACACATACATACAGACAGAGCCAGACGGTGAGGCAGAGAGACAGCAGAGCAGGCAGAAATGCTGGCCGAGATGAAGACGAGCCGGAAAAGAAGACAACCGAAGGTATGGAGGGATGAGGGGAGCAGGTATGGGTGTCGGCGTCGGTAACACGGCGCCGGTATGGCAGCAGATGTGGCGCTCCGTGAAGCAGCGTTTCACTTCTCCTAGTGGGAGTCGTGGAAGACAGATAGCCAGGCTGACAGCCCGTCCTGCCCGGGGCATAACTGATTTAAAGGGTAGGTTCACTGGATGGTCAGGGTGGAGGGGGGGGGAGGCAGGATGGTCCCCTGAGGGTGGAGGGGGGGGGGAGTAGGATGGTCCCCTGTGGTTTTAGTACCACACATGTGTGTACAGTGAACCAGCACCCTGCCCTGAGTGACACTGCATCCCAGCCTGCAAGGAATATCCATCAACAAGTCCAACGGGTCATTCGGTCTAGTAGCGAGTCTTATTTTTCTTAAAACACCTGATAACGGGGTGATGATTTCACTTGTTCCCTCTGCAATCCATCTTGTTTCAAGAATGTGTTTGAATCAAGTTATTTTCTTGATACTAGTGGAATGATCCGCCTTGGTTCAAGATGCTGACGCTTGTTTTTTTTTTTGTTTTTTTTTGTTAGAAAAAAGTGAAACTGCATTGGAAACGTGACAATATCTCACCCCATTGGCAGAATGTTTCACTTCTTATAAGAAAAATAGGATTTTAAAACAGAATATGACTTAATGACTTGTTATGGTCGACACTCTTTGACACTTCACTGCCATATTACACTATGAAATTGAGATTTTGCCCTTGGAAAAGTGGAGATTGGAGCCGCCCTGTTAATGCCCACAGAGTAGTATCTGCTGATGAGCAGGTTGACTTAGCACATCTAATGTAGCATGTAGGCACATTTTCTTCAGCAGGTTAATGGTGTAGAAGGCAAATCTTTTCCAGAGAGTTACACCGTTTCCCTGACTGAGTAGATATCAGGAAAAACTGGAACAGTGGAAGGTAAGAAACTATCTAGACAGCAAAGTAGGCTCACATTTATTCTTCAATGTATTTTGGGTTGTAGAATTTTTTTTGATTTCTTGATTTCTTTGATCTTACTGATGTATCTGTGATGTCATTTTCAATTTCTCTACTTTTCTTTCATTAATACTTGCCAGAATAATAATAAAAAAAAACTAATTAGTGGTATGAAGGGGTAAAGAGGCCGCCTTACAAGCCAACAGTTGCTGGCAGGAAGGTGAATTCAAGCTGTGAGCCGGTGACTGGAGGGTGGCTGGCACTGACACGGTGCCCATCATCCCTGACAACAGACCCGCTTTGATCTTCTGAAGAAATGTGTGTCTGTGTGGGGCTTTGTGTTTGAATCTAGGAGGAATGTGCAGAGAGATAAGTTCCTTGTGTGCCAAAATTAGGTAATCTCCAAACAAAGAGCAACTCTGAACACTAAGGCATCTTTTGTGGCGTTCATTCAACAGCATTTCAACATTAACAAAAAGTCTATAGAATTAGTTTCCATCCGCCACGTCTCAAGGCTCCTATACTTCTCGGCTCCCGTCGTAAAATTCTCCGTTGTGTGGTAACGATCCCCACGCTTATCCTCCCTGACTCTGAGAGGAGACCGGGTTTCTATCCAGGCTTCTGTCTGCCTCGAGTTCACTCCTGTCCCAGACTCCTTTTTCTTCCCTGTCAACCCCCCGCTGTAAGGGGTTTCCCTCTGACAGGGTCAGGGGCTGTGGTGCTTCCCCGAGCATCCATGCTGCTTTCCCAGGGTCTTCATCCTGGGCCCACTGCTGCTGCCGGGATCCAATCACCGCAGGAGGGTGGACACGGATGTCGTTCACTTTCTCCTCTTCCCCTGCCCCACACCATCTTACTCTTATTCACCTGCCACCTCCTCTCCCATTTCCTCCTCTTCCCCCTCAGCTGATCCTCCTCAATCTCCTTCTCCTCCATCTTCTCCTCTAAGTCCTCCTCCTCTTCCTTCCCCAGCTCCTCTGTCCATGTGCAGAAAGCATTAACCCTCGGTTTCCAACCCCTACATCTGCCTTCTCATGCAGGAGTGTGTGGATGAAGTATCTGCTCACCCTGTCGTTAATCTCACACACTCACATTCAAGCAGACAAACATACACACTGCAAAAAATGACAAGCTTGGCAAGAGATTTTGGCTTTTTCCATCTTATTTCATTTTTAGTCAAATTATCTTTCTGCGCTGGCAGATTATTTAGCTGGTTTCAAAAATGGTGCCTTATTTTCAAGATAATGTAGCTACTTTTGAGACGCAAGGGAATTTTTCTCTTATTTCAAAGTTTAATTCCTTGTTTTGTGATTATTTCTTCACAGAATGCATTTTGACATGAAGTAATGTGGATCAATCTGATCAAATTACTTGCCAAATTTATCATTTTATTTTTCAAAAGTGCATACATGCATGAAAACACACACACAATACATTACAATAAGTAATACAAGTGTGCACACCCAGACATGCAGTAAACGCAGAGGTACACACACACACACACACACACACACACACACACACACACACTCAGAGATTATGTCATTCCCACTGCTATCGTCCTACCAATACGACTTGGTTGTGCCCTGTGTTTTTTTGGTACTGGGATCAGCAACAGTCTAATCCAAGGAGACACGAGGTCCTGAGTCATCAGCCAACCAAAGCAGATGTCTCAAATAAAGCTCTTTCACAGTGAAAAGAGGACAAACTGATACGCTTATCTCTGAGCTCCCAGAGAGACGCCGATATCCTGTTCCTACAACCATGTGCAATTGCTTTCAAACGCCGGACGGCTAAATTAAACTGTAGATTTGTTTGCCGACAGCGACAGGGTGATCTCCTGACGTGTGCTGGAGACTAGTGTAATAAAAGCTATTATTATTTCAGTCAAGGATCCCCAAATAGATACAGATCAGACTGCGGACCCCCGAGGAACCCCGTCTGACAGCATTGTTGTCGTTAGATAAACGTATGAACAAAATAGTCATCCTTATACATTCTCTCATTGTGCTTATTGTGCTAGTGAGTGGAATACTGTGTGCTGGGGACCCCTGGAGACCACTCAAGGGCCCCTGGAAGTCCTGGAAGTTGAGCGGTGTTTGACAGTCGCCTATCCACCCTGAAGGTAATTTATAATTGTTTTCATTGTTGTCATCGTTGCAGCCATCATCATCACCACCATCAACACCTTTATCATCATCAGCATCGTCATCACCACTGATACCCTGTAGAACAATGAAGCTTTTCACATGTTGAAACTCAAACGCCCACTGTTGGCCTCGCACCTTGAAGCATCTGCGCTAACATCCACATTGTCTCACACCCTATGACGACATTGAGACAGTTTAGCCTGAAGTGATGAGCCATGTGAGGTAGAGAGTGTATTACTGAGCAGATAGATATCGCCAATAAGCTGCTGGAACTTGTAAAGTGGCACCATTACATCAGCCCTACTGCTATTTATCCTGCCATGTTACCATAACATCAGGTAACATAATATCCAGTGTTTGTGACAGGCTGGCTACCTGTCCAGGGTGTTTCCCTGCCTTGCACCCAGTGCATGCTGGGATAGGCTCCAGGTGTGGTGTGTTTGCATGAAATCAGCTTAGTACTGTAATATATGTTTTGAATGGATCTGATGGATTAATGTTTAAATCGGTGTTTAACTGTGTCTCTTTTATTGTCCCCTGCGTTGTGCAGCAGTTCAACCCTTAGCGCGGTCAAAGGCAATATGGCTAATCTATCAAGGTGTGTGTGTGTGTGTGTTGATCTGGGCTTGCTGCCATCTCTAATGTGAGATGTTGATAGATGTGTGTCACCTTGGCTCTGTTGCTGACAGATGCTGAGTGATGGGGCCACAGTAGGCCCAGTGTGTTATAACACAGCCTAATTGTATCGGAAACCCGCGACGCACCGCCGTCAGTCAAAGGAGAACTTGTCCTCTAAAATGCTCACGACGGCATAATCATTTTTACGGAGTCCCTGAAGTGACACACGAGAAACCATTTCCAGTAGTGTTGCTTACACATGACCAATGATGTTCTGTCTCCACTTTATCGTTGACAATGCCACATGTCACTTCAGGGCCTCCGTACATTTTGGTCGTTTTTACACTTACAGTGACATTTTCTGCATTTGGAGTTCCAATCGCTGGATCACCAACATTCACAAGCAACAAACCGCAAAAGAGGTCAAAGGTCAATATTCCTGTGACCATAGAAAGATCATGTAAGAGTAAAGTGCTGGGCAAGAAATAGAAAAAGATCTAAAGAGAGAGATAGAAGGGTTTTTTAGAGAGTAATTCAGACTCATTCACTCAGGAGAGGGTTGGTAATTGTTGTTATCACGGTTTTAATTCCTTCCTCAGATAACTGAAAACGTATTTGTGACATATGGATGAAGAATCAGACACAAAAACCTGCCCTGGCTGGCTGCCCCGGAGAATAAACATGTTATTAAGAGGCGGGAGTTTTTATCTACAGGTCCGCAGTCACTCGCATACAACCCCCCCCCCCCCCCCAGATAACAACCACAGGAGGAGACGTCGGCCGTCCTACTGCATTACAGCAGGAGGCGTGATAGAGACGGAGACATGGGAAGGCTCTCTGGTGTGCACCAGTCAATCAGGGCACACCTTATATGTACGCCAGCTGTGATTATGGTTATCTCCGTGTTGACAACATGCTGCCAGAGAAATGGCTGAATGCAATGCCGCGTGATGTGATTGTGTGTGTGTGTGTGTGTGTCAGAGAGAGGGGGAGGAGGAAATAGAGAGGGTGGGTAGGGATGGATGGAGAGAAAGGTTTCACAGTCCCACAGCCACAGTTCATTTGTCCGTCACCATAATGCCTCAATCCCTACTCCCTATTTCCTTGGCCGCCACCTTCTCACGTCGTCTGAGCGTCGCCCCCCCTCTCCCCTCACACTTCGGTCCATATGTGCGGCTCCCTGCAGACCCATTACTGGGAATATGAGCACATTTCTGAATGTACGCCACAGTGTCTTTTCTCATACTGTCATGTTCCCCTCATTGTTACATATATTTCATGTATAGATATTTTCCCCTTTTTTTTATATAATCCTCAGCCTTTTCACAACGCACAACTTACTTACTACTTTTCTTTTGCACATTTTTCATTCAGATATTTCTAGAGTTTTGGAATTGTTTTTGTGTGTGTTTATAAAAAACCCTATTTGTTTTGTTTTTGGTGATATTTCAGGGATCCTTAAAGTTTGAAGCTCTTCACATGATCGTTCTGTGTCACAGGAATATTATAAAGGCGCTACAGCCCTAATAGGACTAATACTACTAGTAGGCGTCTGTACAAGAGCATCAGCAAAATGCCTAAAATGTAGATGTAATTCAGGCTGTTTAAACAAACAAAACAAACAAAACAAACAAAGCACCTCTCGCCTCTCCTCTGCAGGGTTATCTCTCTGTCTCTGTCTCTGTCTCTCGCTTTGTGAGAAACTAACAAAGCGATGTGATGGAGGTGAAACAAAACCTGTTGTCTGAGAGGAACTGTGTTGATTATGTCCTCTGGATCAGGAAGGCAGCACGGCGAGAATCTGTTGTCTTTTATTTCTAACAAGGATTCATCCATTCATCAATATCTGAGAGATACTTGGAATGTGGCTGCAACCACTAGTCATGTTTTTATTCATTACCAATAACAGATCTCATCGCCCATTTGAAAAGAGAAATAGCAGAAAAAAATAAATATACACACACACACACACATATATATAAATTGCACCCTGGGGAATGTGGTGGCTGAGTGAGTGATACACATAACAATGACAATTACATTTTAGAGGTCATGGGATGTAATCTGTATCAGTTCCTTCCCCTCACTTGTATCCTCCCCGTCACTCTTCACTGTAATTTATCTAATAAAGCAGAAATACCATTATAAAACCCAGACCATACTGATTCCATTTCTTGGACCGTGCTGCCCCCTGGAGGATAGTTTGTGCATTTCTTTCCTTAGGCATAAATTCCCAAACTGCAGTATGGGAACGTCTGCAGTAGGACCCCCAAATAGAAGCACATTAAACAAGAACCCCCCACAGGGACAATCCATCCTGTTGGTTTTGTTGTTAGATATGATTTAGTGGTGAAAACCAAACGGTACTGTACTGTAGGTGGGGAGGAAACAGTGGGCAAAGTGAAACCTCTGATCGTAATAATTCTTATAGGTTCTCTCATCGGTCAAATAACAGTGAAGTTATTCCTCATTTTGCTAAGGACCCCCTGGGGCCCCCGGGGGACCCCACTGTGAGGGGAGATGTGTTAATGGAACATTCAGTATGGACTGATGGTTTTTCTCACATTCACAGTGCACAATTGTACAACCTTGTGTTTTGTGTGAGGAGAGCTAAGTGGCAACAAAACAAAAACAAACACCCTATTCAGAGAAGAGCAGAGCTGAGAAATTCATTTTCACTCCGAGAATTAATCTTGGTGAACCAGATCTTCATTGGAGGAGACGAGCCAGATCTCCTCTCAGCAGGAGAGCATGTTGGGAGTTGATTTGAATATATTGAGTGTGAGGCAGAGCTCATTTATCTTCTCCTCTGGCTCTCACCCACCCACCTCTCTTTCTCTCTCTCACCACTCTTTCTCGCTCTCACCCATCTCTCTTTGTCTCTTTCACCCATCTCTGTCTCTCTCTCTGTGTCTCTCTCTCTCTCTCTCTCTCTCTCAGCAATACACAGCCTCTGCTGCGCGATGCAGATTGATAAGGGGTTTGGGCGACATAAGTGGGTGTAACTGGTGGGATCAGATCCAATGCCGAACACACCCCTCAGGGCTGCAGCAGACACGCTCGAAAAAACAAACATGACACATCAATTCCAGCTCAAGCCGAGGAACGAGCCACTGGCTTCGTGTGCTGTAATCATATAGCTTTATTTTCCATATGCCTGTAGAGTAAGAGTGCATGTGTGTGTGTGTGTGTTACACCACATTTAATTGCAGGTTCACGCTCAGCGAGGTACACCAATTATAACTCTGATAATAAAGGGACAGAGAGGGGAACGTTTGCAGTTTCCACAGTAACTTTATTCTTTGAAACCACAGTGAGTTAAAAATACTTGTTGTGGATGACAAGGGGAAACAACACACGCCGCGATGACAAGGTTCGGCAGATTCATCACAGTGACGATATTCAGGTAGGCACACTAAGACGAGCACTTTCAAATAAGACCCAAGTAGGTCTTTCATCGTTTCAGGCTTAGGATTCACATTCACCAAAACACAGCAGAAGTCATCGTCATGCATTATGAAAAGACACTCTTTAGTTCGCGTCTTAACATTCAGCAGACCTCGGATCAGAGAAACAACGACATAATGTCACAACGACCACCACCTATTGTCATGCTGTGGGCTCTCCATGCAAAGACGTCCTCTGAGAGAAACTCAACACAGCACAACGAATGCATACGGGCAATTATATAATACTATATAATAAAATATAAAAACCCAAATGTAATATTACCTCATGCAATGATTCTCAAACTGTTATGTTATACTGCTATACTAAGAAACACAAGGAGAGTTTGGCTGAAGATCCTCAAAAAGAAATGGTGAAGGATTGTATTCAACTGTTGAAATTAAATAAAAACAGAATAAAAACATTCAACGCTTCCTGTTTCTGGTGATATGTTACACATGTCCAACACATCAATCTGAGAACCCCTGCTCTCCTGACATGGCCATGTATTGACTAATGCACTATGAATAGTATCTGCATCTGCTATGTAACAGGTAGAGAAAATGCTGGTGAAGTTTACAGAGGGTGAATATCAGGTTATTGCTGCTAATGGGAAAGGGAGGAGGATTGTCCTGCAGGAAGGGGACTGGAGAGGTACAGGTTCATTTGATTTGATCACAGCAGGGCGGGGTTAGGGGTTGACAGGTGACTTGTTGGGAGGTCAACATGTCTCACATCTAGCTAACAGAGCACGGGTCGTCCTTGCAGGGCTTCACATCCCCTTGCAGCAACTGGATCATGACGGCCTTGGTCAGGTAGCTGGAGGTGCCTCTCTGCCCCACCGGTGGAGTGTTGTAGAATGCCTCCATGTCATCCTGAGTGAAACACAGAGGGTGGACAGGTAAAGAAACACCTCAGAGATGACCATTTACCTGCACTAACCATCCAGTTAAATTGTTAGCGTATGGCTGAGCTGGAGTCTCAAAGCTTGGTAGCACATTCATTTAAAAAAAGGCGATGAGATGGTTTTAGCTGCAGGTTCGTTATTCATTCATTATAGAAAAATAACAGACACTCTCAAGCCAAAATCAAGTTAACATGTGGGCCCAGGTGACACCTCCATACCTGTTTCTCTACACCTTGAGAGCGACTGCCATCCCTCTGGAAGTCGCTGAAGGTTTCCTTCACCAGACCATCCAGATCCACCTTCTCGCTGAACTCCAGCTCCGGGTTTCTCTCCAGCACTATGGACACCACCATCAGCAGCTACTCTCGTAGGAGAGAGGGGACAAGGCTGTCAGACACTAATAATCAGAATAATAACAACAATAATGATAAGAAGAAGAAGAACAACAAAAAAAAGTACAGAGAAGATGGTTTTCATAGCAAAGCGCTTTAGCTGTCAAATAATTGCAAAAACATAAAATTCATAAAATAAATGAAAACATGAAGGCATCATTGGCTAAGAATAGAGGGTAAAGACATATGTCATATGGTGAAGGTCTGCAATATAGCTTGGGGCCAGACCCAACCCAAGTGATCAGTAAAATCATTTCTAACCCTTACAGGTAACCGGAGAAGAGATGCTTTTACCTCCACTAGGATTTGTCTGTACTCGGGCAATGCAATGTTCTTGAGCGTGTCCTCCACCAGCAGGGAGAAGTTCATCTCATACATGGTCATGTCAGACAGGGTAGGTTGCTAGGAAAAAAACAAAAAAAAAACAAAAATCAGAACAATTTCCAACCCCGTCCCTGTTCACAGATTTTCCTAAGGCGCTAAACCACCCCACCCATGAGTCATAAGATTCACACAGGACAGCACCCATCCTTCAATTGGAGTAAAAACACCAAAACAATCACCAAAATTGAGGCTTTCACCTGACATCAGTGATATACAAGAGAGCGGGGATCAATAAAGTATCTACCTATCATCCCCTGGAGAGCCTTCATCTCCTCCATGGAGAATACGGTGTTAGACTACCTGGCTTGCTAGTTCATGAACCATTAGCAAACATACTCATAGTTTATTACATATATAGAAGTACTGCTTATGAAACTATGTGCTTTATTATAACATTCCAGAATATGTGTGGTCTTGTATCGGCATACATCACTGCTATCTATACAAACTAATACTGAAGATGATGGGAGTTGTGTGACATTTGCAGCTATGATGTGAAGATTTATAGTTAAATGTACATTTTTCACATAATACAACTTTTTACTTATTAGCTCACTAAATAACAGGGAACGTGAATGAGGTGACATCTAAGTAAAGAAATGACACACTTGGCATATACGTGACTGCTTTGAAATGAATACGTGTTACACCGGTTGCTGTAACCCCCAGCTACTAGCACAGTCACACACCATGCACGGTGCCAAGCGGCGCTGGGTAGACTGGCTATACGACAGTAGTGTCAGTGGAGCCGGTACCTGTGGGAGGTGAGTCCCAGCCACCATAATACCACCGGGGGTCCTCTCCAGGATCTGCCAGACGCGATCGTAGAAACCCAGAGGGGTCCTGTTCAGAGAGCCGTCGATCTGACGCCTGTTCAGCCAAGACCTGGGAGGAAGTGGAGGGCAATAACATTGAATAGAGTCTTAAAGAGAGGGGGCGGGGGGTCGAGTGTGACCCAGAGGGAAATCTCAAAGTTTCTTTGTTTAATGTGTCAGTGTGTATTACATTAGATTAGATCAGAGGAAAACTTTACTAACTCCCTGTGGGGAAATTGGGTCATTGCAGCAGTACGAAATAAGATATAGACAGGAAGATAACAGAGTCCGTAAAACAGATAATGAAAGATAATAAAACAAAACGAGTACAATAAACTAAAGCATTGAAAATACATAAATTGTTAATAATAAATCCAATAAGTAAATAAATAGGGATAACAGAGATTTACCCGTTGAGAGGATGTCAAAGTGTGCATCATATACTTGATAGTGTGTGAGTGTGTGTGTTGCTAGAGTACCTGCCAGTGTGCTGTGGCTGCAGGACGTCCAGCAGCAGCTGTTTGACGTCACTGGGGGACAGCTGGTAGATGTCCTGGGGCGGCATGTCTCCTGCTCTGATCTTCAGCTCATGTTTCATGGCCTGAACAATCCACCTGAAGACGCACAGTACACATGCTGTCAGCAAACGTGACACTGCACCATCTAGAGCTGATACAAACCTTTATCACTTGATTTGTACAAGACAAAACTGTTTCATGGTATTGCTTCAGGGTGTCTGCAAGTTTCATCAGGTTAAATTGAAGTGTTTTTAAGACCTTTTTAATGCCCGTTGGAATGAAGTTGAAAAACGGCAGACTTATCAGGCTGCGTGACTGCACTGACTTCTCACAGCACAGCATATAACTGTATTCAAGACCTTTTTAGGCATTGTGTGTAGATGTTTTAAGGGCATCTTCACACAAAGCATGTTTGGAGCGATTCAATCAGCTCTGGAGCATTTACTCCTTTAGTTCAGGTTGGCTTGAAGCATGTGAGAGCAATGCCATTTGGACTCAAATAACTGCACCAAGAATGCCTGAAAACATGGGTCTCTGCCCTCTTCCAAGTGAATTACAGTGCAGTCCGTGGGGAGTGAAAATGGAATCTGAGTCAACCACAGAAAAACCACCCCAAACACAAGGTTTTATGGGTATAAGGAGATGGATGTTGACATCTGATAGCCAGCAGTTCCTCATGCTTGGCCTAGCATAACAACATGAAGCGAGGGCAAACCGCAGTCTGGACTGATGCTCATATTCAGCTGTTCATTCATGTGTTCTTAGCTGGTATGAACAAGAAGGTAAACTATGGTGCTTACCTAAAATTACAGGGACTGGTACAAAGTCTCTAATGGGATGGACAGACCAAATACATAAATACAACAAAGTCAAATTTTCCGCTATGGTTCAGGCCAAAGAAAGCGAACTGTAGGTGTGATCACACCCATTTTTCCAGGACCTGCAGACACCCTACTGCTTTGCTGTCCATCAGCCACCCCCTCCTCTCCCTCTTACCCGACTCGGATCTTCAGCATGCCGCTGAACAGCTCCGGGTTGTTGGAGATGATCCAGCCGATGTGGATGACCAGCTCCTGCTGGAGAACCGCCTCTCGCTCCCCACCGCTAGGGGAGCACTTGCTGTAGATGATGCCCTTGATCACCCCCGGTGACAGGGGGTTTGAGATCACCTCCTCCTCATGCCCGAATATACCCAGGGTCACCTGACAGGCATAGACACACACATATATGTACATACATATACGTGTACACACACACACACACACACACACACGGGGGGGGGAGAGCGTCGGACCCAGGTACAATTAGAGGTTTGTGTGTAGTGCAGCAAAATTGTTGTGTTTAGTATCTTAAACCTTTGTGAGTGTGCGTGCCTGTGCAGGTGCACGGACACATGTCTGAGTGTGTGCGTACGTGCGCGTTTGCGTGCATGCGTGCACTTGCATGTGCCATACAGTGTGATGTACTTCCTCCATGGTCCAATTCCTAAAATGATCTTTGTTCCATCATTCTAAAATTGGCCTCCTCTCACACACATAAAAGTGGAGAGGAAGAAAATAGATCTCAAGATTACCCTTTTGCATTGTGTATCTACTCAAAGCTATCTTATGAAAATTATACCTCAGCTTCCTGAGAAGGGACTGACTTTTATCTCCTTTAATCTATCTGAAAACCTGTCTGTCTGATGTTGAAATCCAGCACTTTGAAAACTTAAGATATGTGATTCATCTTTACATCTGAACTCTGCTTCTAACTGAGCAGAGAGCAGACTGGAGCTGGAGAGAGAGGGGAAATAATGACCTACCGCATAAGAACAAGGAATACATTGTTGAGTTATTATATCTTCAGGAAATATAATCAAAGCTACAGCGGCCATGCCTTTCTCCGGTTAACGCGGTGCCTCTAATATCTTCCGACTGAGCTGCTATTGTATGCAGGAGAAGACATCCATCTCCAATTCTAAATCAGCTTTTCCAATCTTGTTGAGAAGAGCACTCCCTCCAGTGCGCAATCTATATGCAGATTCACACCTTGAGTTACTTCGGCATAATGAAATGCTGAAGTAGCTCAAACTCTTCAGGAGGGGTAAAAATGAGGCAAGATAACTGACACTCTTGAGAGGCGGCTAATCTCTGTATAACACTTGACAGGAATGAAACGACGCGCCGAGCCCCAATGTGCCTTTAGGAGCGGGGATCAGGCGGATCCCTGGGTCTATCAATTGGTAAATGGAGTGTGTCTAGACATAGCCTAGCGCGTGGACATGGTGCATAGGAGGATTTCACGGGGGACACATTGGTAACACTGTTACAGCCAGAGCTTAGATACACACACAATCAGACGTTAGCTGTGATGAAGAATACGATGCATGTTGTCATTCCACTCTAAGCGATCCCCATAGGATGATAGCAAAAGGGGCGTATCATGTTTGAGTTTTAATTTTATCATTTCCAATTTCCTGTTTTTTTTGTTTTGTTTTTTTAAAATCAGTGAACATTAAAATCATGTCCCGACATGCCATTTGTCCAGATACCCACTTGATAATACAATGATTCTACAAAGGACGGTTGCACTACTCAAGTCTGTGTGTCCACTTACCTGCTTGCCGTGCACTAAAACACTAGTAATACTGGGTGCAAGGCTGTCCACCAGCTTAGTTAAGAGACTGGCGGCAAGACGGACAACAGACCTGGTGAGCAGAAACACACAACATTCTTAATCATGACAGATAACTAACAACTAGGACCTTTACAGACTACATGTGTGGTCGGGTTTTCTCTTCAGTGTTTACAAGGCACTAGGCTGAAAATCTGACTCTTCAAGTTAACTGCAGACTCAAAAAAAAGGGGGATGATATATGTGTAGCATTGAAAGTATTTGAACTTGTAAAGAAGTTTAAATTAACTTGGAATTATATATCAAATATGAAACGTGTACAGGGTGCAAATTGTGTGTATCATATGTGGCTATCATATTTTTTTAAACCAGAATATCCTGTTGGATGCCATACCGCAAAGGTTTTATTCAATAACAATACATAAAACTTTGATTTTTTTTTATAAAAGGAAATGATTTGCAATGAGTCATTGCCGGTCACCTTCCTCATCGTATTTCAAAAGATAGATGGGGACAAAACTGATATTCATCAGGTTCATATTTCACTTCTGATAGACAAACAGGTGGATTGAACACCTGCCCCTTAACCTACAAACCTTCCAAGTTGAGAGCTGAGGCACTCAACGTCAACGTTATTTGTTGTTTCGATCTAGCCTTACAAGGAACGACTAGATGGTCCTGACTGTTACTTGTTTATTTAAAGCCAGAGGATGGGATGGCTTTCCAGAAAATATTTTAATGTTCACTCATTTCTGAATTCATTGTTCACAGGAGTGACTGACTAGCCTGCCAGTTGCCTCCTCTTGCCTGTAGGAATCCTATGAGGAAAAAGGTTATCATGACAAGCCACACACATGGACTGGAAGACATCCTTGCAGAAGCAGAGAACAATTATTATTGCAAACAAGAAGAAGAATTTAATCAATGGAGTCAAGAGTATTGTCTGTTAAAACATATCCTCCCTTCATTATATGTCGACAACACGTCTTGCTTGGAGTTTGTGGAATTATTCAGTGATTAAACCTGCAGGAAGATGAATTAAAAGGCAACAAAGCTTTACCATTCATAAGGCATGACGTGGTGTCAAGCCGCTGATGCTTTGTTGGGGAACCTATTTCAAGCTCCAGTTCCTAGCCCATGTTAGTTAAATGAGAAAGGAAATTGAACTGACTCTTGCTGTTGTTGTTTCACAGCAAGCTGGAGACCAGCCTGCAGGCTTTTTTTTCTCCGTGCTGTAATCAAATTCCTCCATGTAATAATCATATTAATTACAAAAACAAACAGCAGCAGAGTTGTTGAGCTGTCAAGTCAGTCAACATCACCTGACGCAAATCCAAACCATGGGCACAGAAAACAATGAGCACTGAACAAAAAAAATAAAAAGCTAGGATGAGAAAATCCATTTGGTCCATTCTTAGTGAGTTAGCGTGGTGGGTGATGCTTCTTAAGGAGATAGGAGCAGAAATGAAGGTCCAGGCTCTCTGGTGGTTAATGGAGAGAAAGCTAACACTGACTGAAGCTAATGTACACATCTGAACCAGCTAGCTTAATCTAGGTAGCTTGGCCTAACTCATGACTGTGTGTGTTAGTTATCTTACTTTGGACCCTGATAGTTGAATGAGAAATAGCGTTGTTGCCAGTTGGCTAACATTTTAGCAACATGCTAAGATGCCAGCCAGGCTACTAAAATGCTATCCACTACTTCCACAGAGTGACTACAGGTCAGTTTACGCTAAATTTAAAACTTAAATGTAAGACTTTTTAGACAACTTCAAATAAAATTTAAAACCAGTTTTATCCAGTTTAGCCTGAAGAACAGTGAGTAGTGGCCAAACTGAGACTATAATTCTGCCGAAAATTCACAAGCAATAATAAATATACTTCACCTATTTTTTTCTGCCCAAGTTTCTCAAGTTTTTCATGCTTTATCTATCTTTTTTACATTGAATATCATGTTTACTGTAACATTTAACTGTTACAGTAACATGTGGGTAAGTTACCCACCAGCAGGCAGGGTGAGGGAAAGTAGGTAACTATCCCTCACCCTGTCTTGTCTACCTCTACTTCAGTTAGTGATTTCCTACATTTCCCAGGATGCCTTTTGACAACCCCCAGAGAACAGGCGTGAAGTTGTTGCTGCTGCATTCATGTCATAGCGGACGAAGCGGAACGATGGGAAGATTTCCCACTGCTCCGCCCTGGACGTGTTCACACATTCAATTTGCCTTGTCAACCAAAGCTGTATTTAAGACAATTTAAAGATTGGATTTAAATGATTGAACTTAAAAACATTGATTGATGACTTTTTAAAAGACCTGCAGACACCCTGTTTACTGAGGAATCACATAGTTGGCTAAAGTTCACACAGCTCTCAAGCTAACCAGCTAGCTAGCCAGCTAACTGGGTCTAAACATGCAGAGGCATTCGTCCATCTCTGCCTCATCATTACCTGTTTCCCATGCACCAGAATTGTGGTGATGTGAGGGGCTATATTGCTGGCAAACTTCTTGATAATGGCCGCAGCATGGCGCACTACCAGCCTGGTTCGGCCAGATTAAATGGCATTCATTTTATAGTCAAAATGTCAAGATGAAAAGGTGATTGTGTGAAAAAGAGAAACAGAACAGAACAGGTAAACAACAGGAAATAATATTATGGGGACTCCAATAAAATTAATGCAGGAACTAAAACATTTTGTTGCCTATTAAGCAGGGGCATTATTTCACTAAGACCTAAGGTACTAAGTCAATCAATCAATATAATTTGCCACCAAAACTTCCAATATCGACTACACTTCTGAGGACAAAGTTGAGCAATCACTGATGCCTGACAGGATATTTTTATTTTACCAATGTGGGAAATTATTAGATATAGGTCACCAAACTATATTTTTAGATATAGCTTCCAAATAAATTTCTGGTAATTTTTGCTTTATATTTGCTCTCCATAATAATGACACAAACTAAAATATCAAATTTGGACTCGCTTTTGTTAAGATATGGCAAGTGCAACACCTTGCCATACCCAATTGACGCCCACACTATTAAGTACACACTGGAAGGCTGTGTCTGTATCTGTATGAACTGTATGTGTATGTGTGAGGGTGTTGGGGCAGGGTGTCTGACCAAAGCTTCCTGCTCCCGGCTCTTCGATAGATTCTCTCCAGTTCATCCATCAGGTTCTCTGGAATCACAAAGGAATATATGTTCATATTAGGCCAACAAAACACATCGGTTTATATTATAAAGACATCTATAATGGACTACAGTGGACTGATTATGTCAGCAAAGTTGCTAATAGCAACACTGTCAACAGGTTCAGCTGTGGCCAACATTTCTTCACCGACTAACAAGGAAACAACGGGGGTCTGTGGAAATAATCGGCAAATCAGCCGATTAGTTTTGGTTCATAGAAAATTAATGGATGAATACCCACAAGGCTGGCAACCAGCTGGATCTAATCTGTTCTACTGCTAAACTCTCTGTCACTCCTCTCCAGCTCTCTGACCATTACTTCATGTCCTACTCTCGCTCTCTTTCCTCTCCCCCCTTACTCCCCTCCCCCTAGCCATATGGTTTCTTCCCGTCACAATCTCTGCTCGCTCTCCCCCACTGATCTTTCCTCTTCTGTTCTCTCTGCCCTCCCTGCCCCTGAATCCTTCTCTCTCCTATCACCTGACACGACACGGTGAACCACCAGATCCTCCTCTCCACCCTCGAGGGGATGGGTGTCTCAGGCTCTACACGCTCCTTGTTTGCATCCTACCTGACGGGTCGCTCCTACCAGGTGACGCTGAGAGGGTCTGTGTTGGAACCACACAGGCTGACTACTGGGGTTCCGCAAGGTTCGGTTCTGGGTCCTCTTCTCTTGGTTCTGTTATCCATTCCCATGACTTTTCCTACCATTGTTATGCCAATGACACCCAGCTAATCTTGCCATTTCCCTCATCTGACGCACAAGTGAACTCACACTGCGAGGAATCTGGGTGTGACCCTGGACGACCAAGTGTCGTTCTCGGCAAACATCGCATCAGTAACACGCTCCTGCAGATTCCTACTCTCATCATCATCAGGAGGATTCGCCCCTTCCTCACTGATGAGACAGAGCAGGTGCTCATCCAGGCTTTTGTCATCTCCCGCCTGGACTACTGCAACTACACTGGCTCCCAGTTGCATCTCGCATCCAGTTCAATACCCTGGTGCTAGCCTATAGGGCAGTGAAAGGAACAGCTCCTTCCTAGCTCCAGGCTATGGTCAAGCCTTACACCCCCGCCCGACCACTTCGCTCTGCTGCCTCGAGGCGACTGGTTGCCCCGTCTGCTCAGAGGGCCCCTGCGGTCGATCTACACGGTCACGGCTCTTCTCTGTCCTGGCCCCACAGTGGTGGAATGAACTCCCCACTGATGTCAGGACAGTCGCTGCCCATCTTTCGCCGCAGGCTGAAAACCCACCTCTTCAAGAAACACTACCCTGACCCTTCCTCTTCAAGAAACACTACCCTGACCCCTCCTCTTAGCACTTGTTTACTTGTTTTTACCTACTTGTCTTAGCACTTGCTTATATGCTTATATGCTTCACTTATTTGTCTGAGCTCTTGTTTATTTGCTTCACTTATCTCTCTCATTTGTTTAAATAAAAAGTAGGTAGCTAACTTATTGCTCTTTTACCTCAGCACTAGTTATGCTCTTAGTTGCTTGTTTAGGAAGGAAATCCACTTACGATTTCTGGTGACTAGTAGTTCTCTTGCCTACCTACGTTGAATGCACTTATTGTAAGTCGCTTGGATAAAGTGTCTTCTGAATGACTGTAATGTAATGTAATGTACATTGGACTCGCTCACGATGCTCACTGAGTGCATGCACTGTAAGTGTGCGCTTACCGTCTTTAGCAAGGAAGTCTGGTCCTTCTCTCCTAAGGAGGATGCCAGCAAGCTGAGCCTGACTGGCCAAGCAGTCACAGTCCTGGGCAATGATACAGAGACAGACCGACAAAATGATCAGACTGGTCAGGAGAGAAACACATGCTGCAGGACAAACCCCAGTGCATCAAGGCTGCCCTCTGAGTACCATACAGTTGTTGTGGAGCAATACACATACACACACAGGTGTGCATAAAAACATATACACTTAAACACACACATTTGCACAAATGCTAAACACTCTCAAGCTGCATCTGCTCACTGTAACCCCTATCCCATGCCCATAATAAACATACTCATTTACTATATTTGTGAAACAAAAATCTATACTATCACTGCTGTTTCCGAATGGTCAAGTCAAGTCAAGTTTAGCACATAGCATATTTCATACACAGAGCATCACAATGTGCTTTACATTAAAATAGCAAAAATGATACACATACATGCACACACACACACACACACACACACACACACACACACGTGAGTTAAGAGATCTAATAATACGCTGTGGTGAAAAGAAATGTCTTCAATCTGCTTCTGAAAGAGTTCAATGTTGGAGCATCTCTCAGGTCCCCAGGCAGGGCATTCCATCTGCTCGGAGCATAAAAAGAGAAAGCAGCTTCCCCTGCTTTAGTGTGAATACGTGGGATGGTTAAGAAGCGATTGCCTGCGGACCTGAGAGTTCTTGCTGGTTCATATCGGATAAGCATGTCTGTTATTTATACAACAAAATATGTTACACCAAAAATGTAGCCTCTTTAGTTTTTGATTTTAACACTATCCTGTTTGTCATCCTCGACCGATGGAACTATAACAAAAGGGGTCAGAAATTTAAATCTGCCAAGCGCCAAAAGCCGGTGAAGTTGGAAAAATCAATAAGGGTCATCCAACATATTGGCAAAAACATTTGAATGCCTTGGAGTTCTGTTGCTCTTCATGATGAATTATAAACTTGATCCAGTGTACAAGTGAGTGAGGAAGTTTTAAATGAACACACAGTACCTGATTCTATGCATGAAATAGCAATGAAAATGGGTTGGGTGATGTATTCCTATTGTATATTTGGCGGTAAAAAAACAAAGCAGTTTGAGGACGTGATTGAATACAAACGGTTGTCATGGTTTCAGGTGGTAAACACTGTATTGATAGATACACTCTAAAGAATACGCTGTGCCATCAGACGCCAATACCACCAAAGAAGGGTGGAAGTGATGAAACGCTATCATAACCTGTTCACAACAAGGAAGACGAAGTGAGGTGGGATAAAGCTTGTATGCATTCTGACCACTGAGCAGGAGAAAAATGTCTTTGTATACTGTTTACTGTTCCCAACAACATATCACTAAGCTGGGGGGAATATTGCTGCAGGTGCACCTCCCCTCCTCTCTGGTCAACTCACGTGGAACTTCTGCACGACCTCATGGGTGGGTCTGTGTTGCCACTCCTCCACGTTGATCTCCGGCTGCTGCTCGAGGTCCGAGGCGTTGGGCGTGCTGCTCTGTCTCTTCACCTTGGAGTGCTTCGGCAGCTCCAGCTCCTCGAAGCTCTTAAACTCTGGGATCCTGCACACACAGATGCAAACACAAGTGGGGGGGGGGTTGTCTGTAGTTGTCAGTTCATTATTAATATGTTATGATGAATCTAGTTAGTGGATTCAATAAGTGAATGAAGTTATTGTACGGCTGGGTTTTCTCCATTTGCAACATTTCACATTTGAAATAAAAAACAAAACGTACTAAAGCCTATCTGTAAACTGTGATGAAAAACAGGTCTTACTCTGCCTCGTTGACACGCAGGAAGTCCAGCTGCTCCACGACCGCTCCAGATATGAGGGTCTGAAAAGGTTCAAGTGATAAAGGACGCATTAAAGTGCATTATCTGCAAAACGGTTATTCTATTATTGCAATCAACAGGGGATTCCTCAGTAATATACATGAGAGAACGCGTAAATGTACCGGGACAATATTCTCTAAAGACGCACTAGGGAGCACAACAAGAATACAGGAGAAGATATAAGAGAGCTGCATGAAGCCCCAAGGGGAAGTTCTTCAGGTGACACACCACACACTAATAAAATACAGCCGATAACAAACGGGAGATGCAGTTGCAGGCTAGGCAGTCAGTTAACCATGTCAAAATGCGGATGGATGCAGGAACGAGTGAGTGTTTAAGTCAGTCATGTGAGGATACGAGTTCTTTGAAAACACAGCTGTGTCGGAGCAAAGGGAGCTGTGACTCGCTAGTGTGGTCTAAATGTGACATTAGCCAATCCAACTGAAGTCAACTCCAAAAAAAAGAGATGAGATGAGAGCGCAGGTGTATTCACAGCTCTAGGAGTGAGCTGTGAAGTGAATAGCGAAGCAGCAAAAGGAAAGGGAAAAAGGGAACATCTGAAGAAGCCTTGGTGCTGCTGAACACCACAAACACACACGGGGAGAGACGCCGCGGTGGCAAAGCCTGTCATGAGATTGCCAAAGCAGTCAGTTATTGTTAAAAGTTACTGACGTGAAAATACTACGCAGCACGCAGAAGAAAAACAAAAAATCTCCTGCCCTGTAACGTGAACTGATTCATACATTTACATTAGGCTTAAATATTAGTTAAATTATCGTTGCTATGTTCAAGCACTAAGTGTTGCAGATTGAACCGTGTGCAAGCGCAGTGGACCGTATTCAAGACTTGACAAGGCGTCAAACCTTTCGCCTCTAGATTGCCTGTAATTAAGGCAAGGGGGTAAGGTTCCTTCTGAGGGAAACAACAGAGGAGCAGGTGGTATTTTTTCCACCGAGGACTGCCTACATGAAAAACCTTCATAATAAACATCAAATGTGGTGGTAACCGGTAATGGTGAAGTTGAACCAGTAATCCCTGGATATGAGGTATAACGTTGAGATGAGTGCGATGCCACCTTTAACACCCGGTTGTAGTTCTGACGGCCAAATACACACGAACATCACATGAACCTGACCTGAAGTCTGTCGACGTGAACCTTGACCCCTCCGATGTTGCCCTTCTTGAACGACGCCAGCATGTCCAGCACCGGGTTGAAGCGGCTGCCCCTAGAGGGGACGGAGTTCAAAAAAACATTCAGAGAGCAGAGCTAACCTGTCCGAAGCCCGTGTTCCCCATGCAAACGCAGACACATCAAACACATCACCAGTATTGAACGTGACATCGGAGCGAAATCACCACATCGTTAACTTTTTTACTGTAATCAGCGGCCCAACGCGCCCGCCCGAGCTGCAGCCCTCGCTTCATTTTGTCTCTCTACTGGCGCCCACCGTACAGGTCATCACCCCGATCAATAGTGAACTAATGACTATCGAGCTGCTTGCTATGAGAGCCCACTGACTCATTCCAGATGCCGCAGTGTGGCTGTTTAAGCCTTTGTAGCGCATTCGGAATATGGCTCTCTGGATAATGGTCAATACCGCTGCAATCAGCCCAACAGCTATGCTATAGTGATACAAATGAGAAGCATTATCGCCCCAATCAGCGAGCAATACTATAGCACCTGCCTGCTATGAAGATAAATAGTACAGATTGAAGGAAAGGAGAGAGAAAGAGAGAGAGAGAGAGGGAGAGGAGAGAGAGAGAGATTATGAAAGGAAGGGACTTAATTGCACTAGAGGTGGCTGTAAACGCATTTTCTTGCGATTCTGAATCCGTGAGAGATTGAGAAAGAGAGATAGAGAAAGAGAGATAGGATAATGAGATAGGATAATGTGAAACAGATATCCGAGGGCAGCAAGACAGAAAAAAAAAGATACAACAGCTAATGTGGAGAGTGTGTGTGTGTGTGTGTGTGTGTGTGTGTATATTACTTGATGTTGTCCTCGCGGATGAGAACCAGGAAGAGAGGACGTCCCTGCATCTTCCAGCACTGTTTGATGAACTGCAGGGCATTCTGGGAACATGGAGATACACAAACCCCATGTCAGACTTACACTATAAGGCCAAAAGTCAGTGGACACCTGACCATCACACCTATATGAGCTTGCTGGACATTCTAAAACCATGGGCATTAATATGGAGTTGGACCCTCCCCCCACTCTTCTGGGAAGGCTTTCCACAAGCTTTTGGAGTGTGTCTGTGGGAATTTGTGCCCATTCAGCCAAAAGAGCATTTGTGAGGTGAGGCAGTGATGTTGGACGAGAAGGCCTGGCTCGCAATCGACGTTCTAATTCCTCCCAAAGGTGTTCAGTGGGGTTGAGGTCAGGGCTCTGTGCAGGCCAATCGAGTTCCTCCACACCAAACTGGTCTAACCATGTCTTTATGGACCTCGCTTTGTGCACAGGGGCACAGTCATGCTGGAACAGCAAAGGGTCTTCCCCAAACTGTTGCCACAAAGTTGGAAGTGCCCAATTGGCTAAAATGTCTTGGTATCCTGTAGCATTAAGATTACCCTTCACTGGAACTAAGGGGCCAAGCCCAAACCCTGAGGAACACCTGAACTCAATAACTAGTAGGGGTGTCCACTGACTTTTGGCCATATAGTGTATGAGTGCTAATCTGGGAGAAGATTTGTCCCCTTATTTGTTTGTAATTGGAAAACAAACATGAAGCCCTGCTCTGTGAAAGTTTGAACACACCCCTGAGGTCAAATCTACGACAGGGTATAGATGACGTGCAAACATACACGAGTAAAAGTAAATATGACAAAAAGCTTTGACAAGAACTGAAACCTGAAAAAAAAAAAAAGCTGGAAAAAAAAAAGGATGTCTCCTAGGAAGAAGGTCATTGTTGTTTTTCTCTGTGTATTTCGTCGACATGCGGAGGTGAGGAATACAGACAAGCCCACCCACATGGAAAGCAACAACATGTCTTGGGGGAGCGAATCTAACCGCAGCAGAATAACTTTTACTGCACACTGAGGCGGTGAGTCTACAGCCAGTGTGTTTACATAGATGTCGATATCCTGCTCATACCCAGCATGCTCAGTAGTTCAGTCTGGAAATATACACACCATAAGCTCATAGCTGTATCATGAACCTGAGTGATACTGGGTGATTTTCAGTGGATAAACTGAGTGTCAACTGCCATAATGAAAATATTCTGCTATGCTTATATATATGTTTTTATTGTTTCACTACTTCTGTTGCTGCAACAACCTAAATTCTCCACAGGGATAAATAAAGTTTTACCTTATCTTATTCTATATATACGTACTATTGATCTTTTTCCCCAAGCTGATAAAAAAAAGTCTCATCAAATCAAACGACTTGCTTTTCTGCCAAATAGCTGTTAGAGAAAACTGGAATATATCTCATGTTAGTCCAGTGAGCCCAACAAGTGGTCTTAGTCTAATGGCTCGGTTGTGTATCTGGTCTCAGCTGTCAGTACGTCCTCGTGAGCATAACCCCCCTTCTTACCGTGATGTCATCAATCAGCAGCATAACATCCTGGGACAAGTAAAAGTCACTTAGATCAAACACTATTGGGTAGCACACCACCGTCTTGCCCAGGATGCGATAAATCTGGAGGGAGGCGAACACACACACATGCACGATTGCATTAGAAGATGGATGGCTCACAAGGAGCCACGTATACATTACACTGAGCAGCGTATAAAACAAGCCATCGATCCTACGACGGAGGGGACACGCAGCAGAGTGAGAACACACACACACACACACGCACATACACACACTGATGATGATAATGTCCTCTGGCAGTCCGCCATTTTCCCCATAAATGTTCCATTATAATATTGTCTTAGCAGTGGCGTGGGGAGCCATGATTCATTTGTTTGTTGATGTCTTTGCTTGAGAACGCTGCGATAGCTCAACTTATTGGGTCTTGCAATGACCTTCATTTGGTGGAAACGACAAAACAACTTCCCCAACAGACAGAAGCATATGCCTGCACACACACACACACACACACACACACACAAGATTGTACACCTACACACACCCGTACAGTATGCACACACACACACAGTGCCTGCCTGACAGCAGCTTAGCATATCAAAATGCACTAAGCCCTCACAATAAGCAAAACCTATCCGGCGTTCACCGATGCATGTCTGCTCTGAGAGGCAGGGGTAAACTCCTGGAACTAAGACTGCTGAATATTTTCCTTTTCCATGTTGTGTTTCAGAGCTGTAGTCAATCCCCTGGAGCTCTGGGAAATTTATACAGATCAATATGTGGGTGGTGTGATAGTGGTCACCTATGACCTGTGTGTGTGTGTGTGTGTGTGTGTGCGTGCGTGCGTGTGTGCATGCAAACAAACATACCTTGCAGCTCCCGATGCAGCCCACTGGCCTCTCTGGACGCCCACTCAACCCCAGCTTCTTATTGATGGCCAGGAAACGGTACGCCTGCAGGAAGACACACAGAAACACACACACACACACACACACACACACAAATATTTCATTTCTAAATATTTCTAACCTTTACAATCTCACAGCTAATCTGTCTAAAACCCAAATCTACATCTTCATCTGCAGCTCCCCCTGTGGTCTCCTCAGCCGTCGGTGTGGGTTAACAGGAGTAATCTCCCGATTGAAATGCCAGGCAGGTACGGTCGACTTTCCATTACACATCCAGCCTGCGAGTCCATCATCTGTCTGTCCCGCTGAGCAATTTCTGTTGTTGCTACTCATAAGATGAAATTACCTCCATAAGGCAGAATCACCGCCTGATATTAGCTCTGTGTAAAGTTATGAGATGGAGCAATAATGAAAGGTCCCTGTGCTGCCATCAGCCTGCCTGATTAGTGGACCCAAGCACACCCACCGGCGCCGGCGCCGATCACGCTTGGTGTTTGAAACGCAGCAGCCTGTAAGAACAGCCACCGAAGCCTAATGCGCCCAGAGCTGAGCCCTTGTTAAAAAGGAAGTAACCGCGGCGTGCCGTTTGCAACCTATCCACACGAGTCAACAGAACTAGCATGCACTGCGATATTCTTCTTAACAAGTCATTTAGTGTTGCACGCTGAATGAGGTGACATCATCTCACTTGTTTTCTAAACAGTACCTGAAACAAGTCAGAAATTATTTCACGCCACTGGCAGAATGTCTCGAGTGTTTTAAGAAAATAAGACTGAATATGAGACTAAATTACTTGTTGAGATGGATATTTTTTGCACTGTACAAGACTGATTTACAGACTGGATTGGATTTGTGCTGCAGCTCCACATTCATCTACTTTCACAACCAGGTGTGATACAGATTAACGCCTGGGGATCCTGTAAATTGAGCCTGGTAGGAAGCTGTACCTTTTCTACACATTGTCATTTTGTCACCTGTAGCCGATGGCGGAGGTAGGACCCAATCGCATTTGCTCAAATCCAAAGTCATGTCTCGGTTGTTTGAGCCGGCTCCACAGTCCCAATGTGAAACACCCAGTCTTGTCATAGGTAGAAAGCCAGTCGATGAGTTGATACATGTGAAAATCAGCACCACGGTAGCTGGACCAGAGCCTGACATTCATGGTCAAATCTAACAGGATTCAGCGAATCTGATGGGTTCAGGGTAGGGCTGGTCAGACGTCACAGTTACTTGCTGGGTTTCATTTTCGATTTTCAGTTTCGATTTTCGATTCGTTTTTCATCAAGAAGACTACTGCTGAATATTGCCATTAGTGAAAGTCACTTTCTAGAGCACTTCTTTGGTTCTTCAGGTAAAATGATCTTACTGCTGTGCCGCCTGCCTGCTGTCAAAATGCAACACGATTCAAAGAAGATGGGCATTGATTTCCCGGCACTGTTTCCTTGGAGCCCCGTGGAGAGACACTCACCACAGTTGTATCTTCTGTGTGTGTGTGTGTGTGTGTGTGTGTGTGTGCATGTGTCCTCATGTGCACTACTGTGTCTGTGTGTCCCGGCCTGTCTGTTTGTGTGGGTGCCTTGCCACATCTCTTATCCCCTAGTGACAGCCTGTATACATTATATTTCAATACCTTCCAATCCGTCCAATATGTGAAACAACATCAGTATGGCAACAGACCCGAGTGGGGCTGCAGCAAATCTGCCTATCAAGCCCCTCCATGCCGCATTCTCCCACCTCAACACAGCCGCAATACCTAAAGTCAACCATAAGGTGGTGCTCTGCCTCTCCTGTGCAATTCCCCCCCCCCCCCCCACCTGCTTTGAAAAGCCTGTGCAGAGAAGACTAGGAGACAGCAAAGGTTTGAGCAATTAACAGAATATTACACTAAAAGAACCAAATGTACGTTTAAAAGAGAATTATTAATTGCGGTTTAAGTGGCCTCGCAAACCGTCCACGAGACCTGCAGGACGCAAACCGAGAGGTTGGGAGGACCTGTGCGCTCTCCACTTCCTGTCTGCAGAATACCAATGAAGAACGAGGAACAACACGCAGGCAGCCTATCAAAGCATCCTTTCATCCCCTCACATTTCCTCTGACCACAGCACGAACAGCACGTCTGGCTGGGGGAGCAATAATAATGAAATCTATACTCAACATCTACACTGCAGCTACTGGACAATTTCTTCTTGTCTGTAGAAAACGTTATATTCCCTATAAAGAGCCAGGTTGATGTAAGGTGAGAAGGTGGTGCATTGCAGGCCACGCTACCCCGGTGGGCAGCAGGGTGCGAGATGCGAGTCCTGCCTCCGGTCTTCATCCAAGGTGCCTCTTTAGGACCTGACAGGACCCCTCGCTTGTAACCTCGACACTCTGGGCAATGCGAGAGACGCAACAGACACCGGGTCAGAAGGCAACGCTGATCGTCGGATACGAGCGAGCGAGGAGGCGAAGAGCCACATCTAGGAAGGCTATTTCGGTTGAAGTGGCGATTTGCAAGAGGATAAGCTGCAGGGGTGGGAATAACACATCGCAGAATGTAATTGCCACTCTCCCATCGTCAGGCAGCTGTTGTCAACACAATCAAACGGCTGCGAGGGCCGAGGTGAGGTGAGCAAATGCACCCCGCAGCACAGGACATGGCGGCGGCTCTGAAATAAACAGATCCCGTCGAGGAGGGGAACGTCTGTCTGTGGCTCGGAGTTGATATTCAGCACAACGCCCGCTCTGACTCACGACTCCATCTGAGAGGCTGAGCACCACGGAGCAGGAAGAGGCGAAGAGGAAAGAGGAAAAGTAACAGATATGACAGCAGAAAAGCAGATGATAATGATGATGTAACGGGAGTGGGGCAGAAGGTTGGCCCGGAGGGGAGAACGGAGTTGGGAAAAAACGGATGTGACAGAGATAACGGGATGAGGGGGGGGAGACGGCAGGAGGCCCGGAGGCGAGAACGTGGCAGAGAGAAACAACAGGACAGTAGAAACGGCTTAGCTTACAGGAGAGAGGCGGGAGCGAGTGCAGGGCCGACTGTACTACTCAACACTGACGCATTTCAACAGCAACATCATGACTTCGCTTATTGCTCCCCGGAGGCAGCAACTCTCCTGTGAATGATCGGGGGATTGATGTCCCGTGTTCTTGTCGTCTTCCACCATACTTCCACCCAGAGAAAGTCAATTAACTGCTAACTATGAGCAAAACAAATTGGGGGATGGTTGCGCAATCTCAAATTCGACTCCAGTCTGATATTTAGAGGGGGCGATAACACACGCAATGACTTGTTTTTTGATTGGTTATCTGTTATATTATTACAGATTGACATGGCCAAGTACATTCGCACATACAAGGAATTTGACTCGGTGACGTTGGTGCATTAAAAAAAGTCAGTCAGACACATCAATCAAATAAAGTCACTCAAACAATCAATATCTACATATATACAATGAAAGAAAGAAATAAGTAAGTGTGTGTGTGTGTGTTTCTGGGGGGTGGGGTGTCAGGGGGCTGCCATGGGAAATAAATACTACTGTAACGCATTACCACCCAGCAGTGGTGGAGATGGGATAGTTCAGATGAGAGGAAGGGAGAGCAACGTTGGAGTGATTGATAGGACATGAAAGAGACAGAGGAGAGGAAAGAGGGGACGTTTGGTGTAACCAGTATTAGATAGGCTGGTTAAGAGGAGAGGGCAGGTGGGAGATGGGAGAGGAGGGTTGGAATAACGGACATGACAGAAGAGCGTTGTTGAGGCGTGAAGAGGACAGCATGAAGAAACAACGTGCCGGTAGAAATGGTTTGGTGTACAGCAGAGGGGAGGAAGAGGAAAGAGATCAGGACAAGGGTAGGAGGAAGAGTAGAGGCCTGACTCATGGAGGAAGGTACAAGGCAGACATGGTACAGGAAGTCGTACAGGTTTCAGATGGAAACAAGTCTAACGGGCCGTTTTGTAGGCAGGGTTGGAAGCTGTTCAACTCCACGCAGCTCCAATCTGCCAGAGTGACATCGTGACAGCTCCACCGCTAAGCTGATCAATCAACACGGAACAATCACCGGTTGGCTAATCAATCACCTCAGCCAATCCACGGCCTCGCTTTCCCTGATGGGACAATCAAGAGGGAAATCTTAAGAGCAAGAGATCTTGGATTGACAAGCAGATGGATTGACCGAGCAGAGCACCGCCGGCGTATTGATAGCACCCCGCTGAAAGGTAATAGCCAGCTGTCTGATGGATTTGTGTAGCGGGGGGAGTGTCAATAGTCTGTAATGGTTTCCTCCCCTACTACCATATTACATCCTCCGTATTGTTCAAGATAAATGGAAAATGATTGGGAAATCAGTTAACCCAAGTGACAAGGTACTGTACCCCAATGTACCCCAACTAATCATTATGTATGTGTGTGTGTGTGTGTGTGTGTGTGTGTGTGGGTGTGGGTGTTACCTTGACCAGTTCCTTCTGAGGCCAGATCTGGATGGGTTCCACTTGTTGGGGTGTCTGGGTCTGAATGCCATAGGTGTTCAGGAACACCTGCAGCCTGCACACACACACACACACACACACACACACACACACACACACACACACACACACACACACACACACACACACACACACACACACACACACACACACACACACACACACACACACAATTACTTACTGGCTGACTCTAAAAACATCAAATTCACTAAAACCACATAACCCAGTTTGATATATGCACGTTGAAAAGCTGCTGCCTGCACATTTTTATCATGACATAAATAGTGCAAATGCTAGGGATTGAATCTGGGACCCCCACCCCACACACACACACACACCAAGCAGCGTACAAGCTAAATGTATTCAACACTGGTGCCCCACCACTGCTGATGAATGCCCCTGCTGACCAGTCCCAGGTCATGGAGGTGGAGGTGTGCTACACAGTCCAGAGATTTCAGATTTCTTGAGAAAACAACTTGAGCTCCTCTCTAATGAAGATTCCTGCTTTCATGCAGATAACCCTTTTAAATCCATAACTCCTGTGAATCTATTCACTCAAGGATTGATTTTCTCTACCTGCTTATTCCTTTTCAGGGCTACGGGGGCCTATCCCAGCATGCACTGGGCATAAGGCAGCAAAACACCCTGGACAAGTTCCCTGTTCCCATCGCAGGGCTTCTTATATAAATAGTTATTTTATATGGTTGTATATAGTTCTTAAAAATCTATAACTCTTATAAATCTATAACTCTTATGAATCTATAACTCTTATGAATCTATAACTCTTATAAATCTATAACTCTTATGAATCTATAACTCTTATGAATCTATAACTCTTGTAAATCTGTCAATCTGTAGCCATTGTGTAGTTTAAGTGTAACACAGTGAGGGAGATGATCTCAGTCTAACAAAGGAGAAATAAGCCACAGGTTAACAAGTTTTAGACAGTCAGTTGACCCTGTTTGACACACACTCCCACACGCTTACACATGTATCCAAGCAAGCGCGCACACACACACACACACACACACACACACACACTAAGCAGAGTGACAGATGAAGACAGAGGTCAGGCTGAGCTGGAGCTTAATGTGCCCGCCGCAATTACAGCACTGAGCAAGACGAACAGGAGAAAAGAGAAATATAACCACCCACTTTATGGCCTGCAACACATTAAGTGATGCACACACACACACACACTCACACACACACACACACACACACACACACACACACACACACACATACCTCTGGCTCTCTGCGATTATGGCCACATGGATCACAACATCATTCTCTATGGGACCCTGTGAGACAGTTGGAGAAAGACAGGCAGAGAGACAGTGAGCTGGAGATCCTCGTCTAGTTGGATGTCTCTTACAGCGGTTCAAATCAGAATTCAGCACACTCTCTCGTAAAAACCACCATAACCCGTGTTGCTGCCTGCCTCCACTCCCGCACAATTTAGCACATTCACAATGGCTGCCCTGTAAAAGCAAAACTTTGAATAACCAATGAAGGATGGGAGCGGCGGCGAGGCAGGAAAGAGCTGCAAATTAAGAAGGATGAGAGGAATGTAAAAGGAAAGCACGAGCGGAGGCAGAGAGACGGAGAGAAACGTCGATCTGTTACGTGGACGCTTTCTCCTCCACTCTCATGCCAAGCAGAGTCGACACTTAGTTTGAGTTGAGAAGTTAAACAGGGGGAGAGAGAGAGGGAGAGAGAGGGAGAGAGAGAGAGAGAGAGAGAGAGAGAGAGAGAGAGAGAGAGAGAGAGAACAACAGAGATAGAGAAAACAGAGATGGAGATGGAGAGAACTTGGAGCATGTGCGCGCACACGCACACACACACACACACACACACACTCCTACAATATTCAATATGCCCTTACTGGGTTTTGAATGTTTTGCAAGATGTTCTCAATGTTGGACCTGTTCTACATTACTACAGTTATTAATACATTTTCAAACCAAATCATTAATAACCTCAATATAGTTTGAATGTATTAACTGAAAATTCACATTTTGCGAGCTGCTTTGGCAATACCGTCAGTGGCGATAAAGCATTTGAACTGAACTTAACCTCAGTGGTTTTTACCGACAGTCACCTCAGGCCTCTCGGGCTACAATGACACGTCTCTAGACTACCAGACCATCAGAGGAAACAGTTGTTCACCGTGCACTGGAGCACCTGCACACTGAATAACACACACCCAGATGTCGTGAGATGTGAATGCATGTGGCATTTACAAAACAATTATCACTTACGAAAGCCATCAATGTATTTTTATGGCTGGGAAGTCCGGAGAACGTCTGGACCCAATCACTATCATCTTCACAAAAGCAAGGTTCTCTCATAGGTGGGCGTGTTTGTTCACTCTTACTTTTAAGAGTTATGTTAATGTGTGCATGTGTCTTTATTTATTTTACTTTCTTACTCTTTTTTTGTCTAAGGGCCTCATTTACTAACATTTACTAACTATGGGACAAATTTCACTTCAACTAGCATAAGTTAAATGCAGTGGTGGAACAGCATTGTACGGTGCAAAACAAAATCTGACAGAGAAAAACAACCAGAGAGATGATGGATCTGGATGTGGTAGAGCTACAGGTTCAGGAGTTCAGGAGTTCAGGAGGAGTTGCAGGAGTTGACCAGATACAACTTAGTTCTGGGAATGGATAAATTGAGCTCACAACATTTCAAATTTTGTCTCTCTCAAGTGATAATTATCTTGATACTGAACATTAAGCCAGTGGAAGAAGATTTTCAGAATTGGAGAGATCAGGTTGACACAGATGAGTTGATATTGGATGAAATGCAGAGTCAGATTCAATTCTCAAGGAGACATTGCCAGCCGGTCACAACTGGCTGGGGCTGTTTCTGATTTGGTCTTGTGTTTAAAATCTTGGGTGAGGCACTGAAACACGTCTTGGAGGAAATGGTAGGCCGAGATGAGAAAGCCACAGGTCCAAGATGCCCGGTCCAAATGTGTACAAGGCAATTGAAGAGGAGTAAAACATGTGACTAGACCTCCCACCTGCTTGGTTTGGAAAGTTTAAATGATGAGGCGTGGGTCGTGACATTAGGCTGCAGTAGCTCCACTTTGCTGTTGGCACTTTACTTTCTACCATTTGCATGATCCACATCTTTTAATGGAACTCTGGTGTTTCATGGAAATGTGCTGAAGTAATTGGTGGCGGGGTGTGTGTGTGTGTGTGTGTGTGTGTGCAGAAGCTGCATGGAAACTGATGCAATCCTTGTTTAAGGAAGCTTTCCATGCGGGGGGAAAATACTGGAAGTTTCGACGATGCCGCATATGCAGAAAAGTGTGCAACAGTCCACGTAGCCTCACGACGGTCTGAACCGTTTGCTGGGAGTTCATACACGTACATCTTTAAAGCGTTTTAATTTGGAGTAGAGTTTGTATGTGCAGATTTCAATCAGATTGTTTAGCCTGAATAAATCACATGACAGTCAGGATGCACCACCGCAACAAGCCAGCCCAACTAGTTCAGCACCATGGACAGGGGTCACCACACAGCCTGTTGGCCTGTTCCTCCCCCCTCTTCATTCACCTCCTCCTCTTCTTCTTCTTCTTCTTCTTCTTCCCCTCTCCCGTTCTGTCTGTGTGCCTCATTGTCCCGGTGCTCTGCTTGTGCCGTGGGGGGTTTAACGGGTGTCAGGAGCCAGGGGAGCAAAGGGGATGCTCGATTACGTGAGACAAAAATAGATTTGGCGTTAATTGAATCCATGTTGAACTGAGAATGATGTGTCACTTGTTATCGTTAAAGAAAGAAACAAACCATAATACATAAATAAATGTACCCAGCAGCCATCTGGTAGTCCCCGTTTCCCATCTTGTCTGAATGCGTTCATGCGTGTGACATTTGTGATGGCCATGTGAGCGTTGCAAACAATCTGCACGTTGATTGTTGTTTTCTGAGGGTGGGATGAGCTATACATGAAAAAACTCAGCAGTCACATGTATTTTTCCATTTGTACTTATTTCAAAACCACAGGCAGTGCAGCTGAAAAGGCAGACTGTGATCTGCCCACAGTATTTGCCACAGTCTGTTGATAAGACCCAGAAGCCAGGACATCTAGCGTGGCTAGAGGTTTGGGCAGTGCACGGGCGGCATGGCTTCTTTTTGTTTTTTTGGCTTCACGTCAACCTTGATTTCTTCATGTACTTCAAGAAATGCATGGCTTGGCAAATGTTATCTTTCCATTATCTTCTCCTCTGACATGCCAAAGCGATGTTGTCCTTTCTCTTGTTTGCCGTCAACGTCTAACAATGATTCCTGCCAGACTGGCAACAATAGCACCTGCTTTTCTGCACGTTTGCGCAATTATGAGCACATGATAAGGTATCGACTTCACCCAAGGTATCTACTTTGCATTATCTACACAATTCCCACCCCCAAAATTGTGTCAACATGGAGCTTAGCGGAAGACCTCCTCCATTCATATTTCTGTCAGCTGGAGCCGAACACGCCCCCAGCTCTACATCGTCCAACCACCCTACCCCACGCTCCATTCTCCTCCCCTTCCTCCCTCTCCAGAAGCCAATCACTAACCACTTCCCTTTATTTGTACCCCCTCAGCTGCTTCCATGTTTCTGTCATTTCAGCTTCCTAAACCGCACCAGCCTGACGCACCACCTCCTCCCCCGCCACCACCAGCATCACGGCTCCATCAGATATCGGGTTAGATCTCCTGTCTCCCAGGGAGCTTCACCCTAAGACTGGATACCTCTTGGAGTCTACGCCAAACCTCTGCTCCTGCACATTTTCTCATGTTGTTAATACATTCTTCTAATCGTAGTCCTAGAAATAGTGGCGCCTGATAGGGCCAACAAGAAAAAACGATGCACAAACTGTGGCCAGCATTGCTTGTCCCATTGCGTGCACTACCGCTCCACTGAGGCTCACTGGGCACGTGCAGAACCTCTTAGTAAATGAGGCCCTAAGAATTATGGGTATGAGTGTGCTTGTGTCCGTCTTCGTTGCTCACTCTTCCATTTCCTATATCTGAGTCATGCTTATGTGTGTGTCTTTCTTCTCCTACTTTCTTTCTTCTTCATAAGGTATAAGGTTTATGTATGTGTAAGAGTTATATGGTGTTCTATATCTACTGTGTGTGAAACTGTCTGTTGATCTTTCTTTCTTTTCTTTTTCCTACTGTGTGCAAATCAGAAGATCATCCATCCAGTGGCAGACTATTCAGGGCCATTTAGGAAGCAGGCAGCGGCTTGTGACTCACAGGAGCAATGGCCTTTCATCTCATTCTCATTGTGGGGCTCGGTGGGCGCACATGTGCGCGCACACACACGCACACACACACACACACACACACACACACACACACACACACACACACATACATGCATCAATACATGCACAGATTCTCAGATTCACAGCTGGTGACAGAGAACACACACAAATAATGCATGCACACGCTCACTCGTACGCATGCATGCACACACACATATACACACAAAAGCTGAGAGACATTTAGTTTGGTCGATAAGAGCTGGTTTTAGCCAACAACCTCGTTATCATCAATCAGAGAGACGAGAGAGACGAGAGAGAGGGAGAGAGGGGAGAGAGGGGAGAGAGGCGCTGGGTCGGTAGGAAAACGGGGCTGAACACAAATCTCTCCTGATGAATGGAGCGCGGTGGCTTCCAAAACGCCTGCAACGCAACTCTCTCATTAGCACTCGTCTCTGAGCAGACAAAGGACTCATTTGGGGAAGGAGAAGATATGGAAATGCATAAAAGGAAAAATGGGAGAAACGTCCTCCCTCTGCCAGGTTCACCGCAGTCAAACCTCAGCAACAGACGACTGTTCAACCGCGGCGAGGCAAATGAGGTGATTCTTCAAACGTTTCTTTAAACTACCTCTTCAGAGGCATCCCAAACATCTTTGCGGTGTGACAGAAATTATATCAGGTCTGAGAGAAGGGGGTAAAAAAAAAAGGTCTGTCAACTCGCATTGGGTTCTGCTGCTGACTGCTAAAGAGTAGTTGAAAAACCACACTGGGCCCTGGGACCACCTGACGGTGCGACCCCTGGTCTGACAGCAGACCAGAGATACTCCAGTATCGCATTTCAGGAGCCACTCTTTTCAGGGTATCTACAGGTGTAAGAAAAGCCAAATGTAAGACCTGTTACGACCATTTTAAAGCTTGCTGGAATTGGATTTAATTCAACAACAAAATAAAGAAACAAAACCCGGCAAAAACAAACTTTTTCCAATTGAACATGTAGTTAAGGAAAGTTACCAGGAAACCAGATGCAATGAAAGCAAAACGTCATGATGCACGTGCATCAAACATACTGTGAACTGCAAATAATGTAATACAACATGAGAAAATAAACCTGACACTACTGCCGATCTCACTCACATCTTTGCCTTACTTTCCAACTCTGCCTCAACTAAACATCACTGAATGGAAAGAATCTGTCAATTGAATTTTATAGTTGCACCAAAAAGAAACTTACTATTGAGAATAAGCCTGCAGAACATGGTGAAAAAACATGACCTCTAAATATGGGATTTAAGAGATTGTAATACTTCTTAAGGCCTTCCATTTAGATGATTTAAGACTTCTTAAGGACCGGCAGATTCCCTTGTTTTTAGAAACTTAGTCTGTTCCAATTGCCAACCTTGAGTACTATTCTACAGTATTCAAGGTACTATAATACGATGTGTTTGCCAGAGGGAAATTCTGCTCGGAGGGCCAAAAGAAGAAAATACTTTGCATCGTACACAAGAGAACACAGGAACACCACCGTCGCCCTGCAACCCCTGCTCTGGCAAAGTACGCTCCGCTAGCCCGAGGGGTCGGGGTGAGGTGGCAAATTATCAGATTATCGACGCAGGCATCCCGCTAACACCCCCGACCACGGCACCAATCATTAATGAAACCATTAGAAGACCATCATGCTTTGCTTCCACCTTGCTCAATTGGATTGACATGGAAATAAGATTCATTTATTCATGAGTTAAGCAGAACAAAACTAAGGGTGGAGAAACTACTGAACCATTGAACACAACCTGAGACCCCTTCCAGGTACATGTTTTGAACAAATAGATGTGGTGAAGTATGCTCTTGCTGGCAGGTGACAAGAGAATGGCTGCACGATAATCAAATATGCTCGACAGTGGCGGGGGCTTTTAATGTGAAAATAAATAGAAGAGAAACTGAGAAAGAAAGAAACAAAAAAAAGTCTGGTTCCTATGGAGCATCTACCGATCTACTTGATTGGTTACTCTCTGGCCCTATTTGGCTTTCTGGTCAAACCAACAAACTTACAAACTTGTTCTTTCTCCTGACAAAAATATACTGGAACATTGAAGATGAAATGAGGAAAAGCCGACACATTTAGCACTCAAGTACTGAAGAGGAATTTGCAGACACAATTTGCAGACATTACCTGCAGAGCAGCTGGATATTCAGGAACGGGTGGATGTGGGAGGAAAATCTAGGGAAGTGAATAACAACAAATACTGCCAGGTTGCCCTTGAGCAATGCGCTGACAGTAGCCAACAGTAGAAGACTGGGGCCAGACCCAACAGGTCCAACTGTCAATATGAAACCTTCCCTGGATAAATAAAGGTTGAAAAACTGAGAGGAAAGAGAGGGAGATGGAGAGGGAGGAAAAGATGAAGGGGGAGAGAGAGAGAGAGAGAGAGAGAGAGAGAGAGAGAGAGAGAGAGAGAGAGAGAGGGGTGTTGTTGGAGAGGAGGGAAGGAGTGGGAGAGCTCTGTTCTTATTTGTTTCCGTCTAATAACATTGTCCTTTTTGACTGTGTGTGTACAAACCTCAGGCATTTCCCTGTTTACCTATTGGACACGCACACACACGCACACACGCACACACGCACACACACACACACACACACACACTAATAAAGGAGGCACAGTAATAAATAAAGACAACGCTGTCACGGAAACCAAACAAATGAGGATGAATACGTCCTCGTCTCCTCATCTCCGGACAGTGATGGAGAGAAGTGACACACTGTTCCTGGAAAGAGGAAGACTGAAGAGAAATAGAGAACAAAAAGGAAAAAAAAAACACTTCATCAAAAGTTATTTGAAGTAATAGTCCGCAACATTTTTAGCAAAAAAAAAACCCAAGGAGAAAGACGTCACAGTACTGGACACACTGTTTGATTGACAGGTGATGTCTGGGGAGTGCAGTGAGAAACACCACAGCAACGAGACTGACCGCTGTCAAGGTATGATAAACAACCATCTACACCAATGGTTCTCAAAGTGTGGTCTGGGGACCCCAGGGGGCCAGATAGTGACCTATTACCTCACAGTGTACAGTGTAGCTGTACAACAATCTTCCCGTATGCTGGTCCCTGGGTCAAAATCAAATCTTATCTAATGTTCATTTATCTGGGGGTCCATGACAGGAACATATCTACTGTATGCAGTCCAGAAAAATACATCTTGCAAATAAAAAAATAAAAAACAATACTTGAGAGAGGACATGCTGAGACACGCTGCCAAACAAGTGCCATATATTTCCAACTCCAGGCTGGACTGTGCAGGCCTGGCTGGCGTATGCTGCCTCCTCAGAGATACGGCTGGGCTAAATTTGACAAAGTGAAAAGCCATTTGCCAAACGAACGGTGCCGAGAGTCCCTGCAGAACAGAAATGAATTTCAGCCCCGCTTCATTTGATTTTTCCCCCCAAATTAAAAGCAGCGAGTTGTGACTCGATATGAGAAACACATCTGAGCTCGCTCTCTCGCTGCCTCTCTTTCTGTCTCTCTCTCTCTCGCTGCCTCTCTCCCTTTCTGCCTCTCTCCCTTTCTCTCTCTCTTTGTCACTTTTTTTCTTTCTCGCTACTTCTGTCTGTCTGTCTCTCACTCTCTATATCTCTCTGCTTCTTTTCTCCATCTGTCTCTCTATCCATCCCTCTCTCTAATTCTCTGTCTGTCTCTTTCTCTCTCTCCCTTCGCTTCTCCGTCCATCTCTCTCTTTCACTACTTCTCTCCCTTTGTCTCTTCCTCTTTCTCATTACCTCTTTGCCTGTCTCTCTCCCTTTCTCTCTCTGTCTGTCTATATCTCACTCTTTCTCACTACCTCTGTTTTTTTTCTCTACTCCTCTCTCTCTCTCTCCCTCACCATCTCTACCATTCTCTCTCTCTCCTCTCACTCTCTCTCTCTCTCTTTCTCAAATCTCGGCTATTTCTGTAAGAGCATCTCGGCCAGTAAAAGAATCAACCAAACATGCCGGTGAAAGGAAATGACTGACGTGAAAATGTGCAGAACCGGTTGGTGGGGGAAGCTGCCCCCTGCACCTCTGAAATCCTGCTTCAAAGACTGAGACGTAATAAAAGGCAACTTAGACGGGAACATTTGATGGATGAGACCAAACCAACGGCTTTGAAAGTGTTTGTTGTGGCTAAGACGCTGCAGTGAGATCCAGAGGTCAGGACCTGTTTGCTTGCTAAACAGAGATACGTGTTGTCATGCCTGGATTACCAATGATCCGGCCCCAGGAGGCCCCGAGAGGCCCCAGGAGGCCCAGAGAGGCCCTGGACACATTTGCAATTTCAAATGTGTAGATATATTTGTAATTTCATGTTAATTGTGCCCCCTCATACACATTTTCACCAGCCTGAAAAAAAGTGTGTGGCCCTGCTATTTTCCACCTGGTGACAAGCCTGCTCTTTGCTCTGTGATTGGCCCAATCTCCTCTCTCCTGTGCCTTGTCTGACGAATCAGACCGGACGCCAACAGAGGTGGTCAGAGCATGAAGAAAAAGGCTGCTTCTTTCATTGTGAAAAGCATCAGTTGATCCCTGGGTTGAAAATGCTGAATCAATCCCTACAATGTTTTGCACCATTTGTTGCTGATTTACTATTTGCCAGAAGATCGAGCTTGTTCATTTTTTTTTTTTACACTGGAAAGGCGTTGGCATTGTAGGATGAATTCAAAGTGTCCCTTCACTTTCTGTACAAACCAATGTTTAGACAAATCATGCAAGGAAATAGTCCGATGGTCATCCCCTTCAACTGAGGGCCTAAAAGCCATTGGCCTTTCTAGTATTAAAGGGTAATTCCAGTATTTTTAAACAAAGGTCTATCTCTGTAGCGATCCTTTCCGTAATGTTGTCAGCATACGCGCCGATCACGTGGGTGCTCCGGTGCTCGAGCACCCACCGAAAAGGTTGAGCACCCACGGGGAAGGCCGATTAAAAAAAAATTTAATAAATAAATGTATTAAAATGTAAAAAAAAAACCGCATCTATTTATTCTATTATTACTTATTATTATCGGTGAACGTTTTAACTACAAATCGCATTATCCAATTAAACTTGTTACAGCTCTGTGCGTGTGTAGGCTACGTTAAGGGGCGTGGTCACGTAGCCAACTGCCAATGTAACGTTAGAGTCGGCTAAACCAACGTTGTTCCATCACGTAGCTACTAGCTAGCGACACAGCAAGTGTGAAACACGGGTGATGATCGGGTAAAAACGTACAAATTTGTAATTAAAAAACTGAGAGAGATACCGAGTGTAAAGACAGTCAGTGAGGCATCCACCACCAGTGATGAATGTGTAGCAGAGCAGTGTTGCATTTCGTTTCAGTGTGTGTCTACGTCGACAGATGACAGTAGCCTGCACCACGGTAATTACTAAAGCAAGCGCAATAAAAGTGATTTTCTGACAATCTTCACCTTGGTGGTATTCACTTCATTTGAGCACCCACTGGCAAAAACATAAATCGGCGCCTATGGTTGTCAGACACTTCCAATAACAATCTGAGCCTGTCAGTGGCAAAAACACGCACTTTTAGTGGACGTACTTTGATCGGGTGCAGTTGCCCCACGGATTACGTTGCAGCCATTGCAGCTCATTTCATGACTGCTGGCTGAGGCGATCTACAGGACCAATTCCAAAACTTTTTGTACGTATTTTGGAGTCTAAATGACTAATATGTACAAATAGGGCCCAGGTTTAAAAATACCGGAATTACCCTTTAAAGGCACCAACAATTATCACAAACACACACTGGATGGATGTGCCCGACACAGCGACGGCAGCACGCACAGCAGGTGTCAGACCAACCATCGTTAGCTTTCATTCATAATGCCTTATGAACTCCACCCATGTTGTTGATGATTACATTTTACATTCCAGTCATTTAGCAGACGCGTTTATCCAAAGCGACTTACAAAGTGATAATTGACACTTTGTGGGGATTGAACCCACAACCCTGAGACTGGGAGTCTCATGCTCTACCGACTGAGCTGTCCGGGCCGGTGACATGTACAGAAAAGCTTCTATCAGTTTGTTATGAGTTTTTACTTTGGAATTGTTAAAAATCATACAAGTGGGTTATTTTCATTTTTGCCTGCTGGGCAAATGAAAATATATTAGGAGCAAGTAGCACTCTGATCTCCTGGCCTCATCGCGCAAGTATTAAAGCTGAACCCTGTGGGCATGTGTGCTCTGTGTGTGTGTGTGTGTGTGTGTGTGTGAGCACTTCTGAGTATAGTTTACTTTTTTGCATCTATGAAAACAATAAAAAAAAAAAATGAGAGGAAAAAGTGCAGATGCAGGTGAATGCAGTGTGTGTTTTACAGTGTTTTACAGACAGATCTAAAGAAGTCCAGTTAGCATCTATGGCTCTATTTACTATCAAAGTGAAGAAGCAATCAAATATTAGAGGTAACCAAAGACTGACTGACTGGTTGGTTGAATCTCTACCTCTATTTATTCTTGTGCTCCTGTTTTCTTCAGCTCCACACTTTGCCGAAAGAAACTTTTTGTGAAAAACGTCTCCAGCTGAACTAAATGCGGGGACGCTATTTGAAGGTCAAATTCCTCCCAAAGCGCAGCACGACGAGGGAGACGGCCTCCAGCGAGCCCCGCCTCACAAAGGAATAAAACATTCAAAGACTATTTCATGAAGTTGAAAAGCAAGCGAGGGAAATTATCTGCCACCCCCCCCCCCCCCCCCCAAAAAAAAAAAAAAGTATTTGCATGAAATATAATCCCTTCTTTTTATGCCCCTGCACAAACGAACGACTGCAGGCTCTGTATCATCCTCAGGAAGTCGGTCTCTGCAGCTCAGAGATTCATATTTTGATGAGGGCGTTTCAAAGTGTCAGGGGTTTAGCGGAAATAAGTTGAGAGGGAAAAAAACATGAAAGAAAAACGCTAAGTCATTTTTAATCTGGGCTCTGCAAAAAGGAAAGCGTCTCTTGTGCGAGTTTTAGAATTAGATCCTTTCAAAAAAAGGTCATCTGGCGGTAATAACAACAAGACCGAGACCGAGCGTCAGGCCCGTGTCATATCTCATATCTCTAAGTTATCACGCGACGGGGGTGGGTGGCGGTTTGATTTGAAGGGAAATGCTCCCAGGCTCAGGACGTGGAGGGGAAAGAAACCGACAGAGGGAGAGACAGGGAGACAAAGGGTGACTGAGGCTGGATTCACCTCAGCACAGTAGAACTAAGTGAGGAATTGGATTGCACGGTGCAGTCCGGTATAATTGTAAAGGCGCCCCGACTGAGAAAGCGATACATTGTTCCCCCGGACTCAGCTCAGAAATATTATCCCCGGCCTGAAAATCCTCATGACTGAGGCAGAAAAAAAAAAAGAAAAAAATCAATTGATATTAAAGGCGAGCCACGGTGCGAGCTACAGGAGCCCGGGCTTGTCTGAGCTGCTCTGTTTGATATCACGCCTAGAGAGGCTCAGTGGCAATGGAGGCTGGGGTGTGTGTGTGTGTGTGTGTGTGTGTGTGTGTGTGTGTGTGTGCATAATAATTTGAGAGCCGCAGCATGCAAAAAAATGTATCCACACATACATACAAACCCGAGCACAAACACTCATATGAGAATGTAATGTCTAGCAGTGCAATAAAAATGACTCATAGCACTCTACAAGCACTCTGTTTCATCACGGAGCTGCTGAAATGAAACAAATTACAGAGTGTGTGTGTGTGTGTGTGTGTGTGTGTGTGTGTGTGACGCAGGATAATGCTTAACTTTTCATCCCTTTTGCAAGTTATTTCAAATTCGCACACAAAAGCCTGGTAAATGTTAGCATTGCTATTGAATGTCTGTTCTGTAGTATTGTGTGTGTGTGTGTGTTATAGTGCATGCACATGACCTACCTATGACCCTAGAACAGAAAAGTGCACTTAGTCACTGTGCCAGGCTAGAGTCACACACACACACATACATACATACGTACATACACACACACACACACACACACACACACACACGCAAACTTTCTCACTCAAAGGGAACAGATGGATGCAATGGGTGTGCTAATGTGTCTCTCTCTCTTTTTCTTGCATAGGGGGAAAGAGAGAGAGAGAGCGAGAGAGAGAGAGAGAGAGAGAGAGACACACACACACACACACACACACACACACACACACACACAGCCAAACAAACAGACTGCCTTTTTCTGTTTGATGCCAGAGGATACGGATACAGGCAGTGAGAGCCAGGATGCCTCTTCCCAGCATGCCTGGCCCTAACAGTCGTCCCGTGTATTTCCAATAGTTAAAAACCCCGAGGCGAGCATGGCCGCCATTTGTTCCCTGCTTATCAACTCAACAGCGAGGCTGCTGAGGGCATTCCGGTTTGCCGGAAACCCCCCGACCTTTATCCCACCGACACTTCAACATATAAAAAGGGGAAAGGCAAAGACAGCGCCATGTGTTTTGAATGCTTTGCTGTGCGTGACTCAAGAGCTGGTCGATCCATTATATCCCTTCCATGTCATGAAAGGAGCTTTGCTTTGCTGGAACACGTCTAGGGCTTAGCGTAGCGCTGCAGAGAGCCAGGGCGTGAACGCGGCAGGAAGCCCAAAGTGAAAGCCGCCCAGCGAAGCCCGGGCTTGTACACGGACAACTGATAAGCACTGGCCAGTCTCGCTACACCTGCCTTGACAACAGCCGTCAACAAGCAGTCAATAAGAGCCAAGACGCCTCCTCCCAGAATGCCCGGCTCCTAACAGATGTGTCTAATACTCAAAGAGCACCGCCAGGAGAGCCCGGTGCACTTCAATGTACGGGAGACGTGGCAGCCCTTTGTTCGAGTCAAGCACGACCCCCTGCTAGTTCAAATATTTGATCTATCTCGATGTATTTCTGCCCTCTGAGGGGAGGGGTGGGGGATGGGGGGGTTACACATCCTGACAGCTTGCTTCCCTTTTCTTTCCATCTGATGTGTCAGCCGAGGGAAGACCGTGGGTACACCGGCCAATAACACTGACAGGCATACAATGAAACAACAGGGGCCAGACCTATCAGAGACTGCTAATGGGGCCCTTGGCACAGAGAGCGGCTTGTAAACTACAGAACAGGGCGGGGGGGGGGGGGGGGGGTTGGCTGTGTGTGTGTGTGTGTGTGTGTGTGTGTGTTCATCAGACAATCACCGGGGGGCAAGTGCAATCCTCCTCATTTGTGACAATATTTGAGAGGTGACCTATTCCCTGTGGGTACAGGGCGCACACACACGCACACACGCACACGCACACGCGCACACGCACACACGCACACGCACACGCACATGCGCACACACACACACACACGCACACGCGCACACACACGCACGCACGCACACACTATATGCATGCACTGTATGCATTCATTAGTATGATTGTGTGTGTGTGATCAGAGAATGAGTGTGTATTTGAGCACAAGTGCATGAAGTGTAAATGTATGCAAGTGGAAAGTCTGTGTGCGTGTGTGTGTGTGTGTGTGTGTGTGTGTGTGTGTGTAAGTGATGTCCATTTCCCTGCAGGTTAAGGTCAGTAGCCATCTCTCCAGGGCTTTTACTGTCACAGACCGCTGGGCTCGACACTTCCCGCCTGTCATCAGGCCATTTGGCAAACAGCAGGATTTAGCACTCTCAGAGTGTGTGTGTGTGTGTGTGTGTGTGTGTGTGTGTCTGTGCGCGCATGTGTGTGTGAGCGAGATAAGCGCTACAGAAAGAAAACGAAAAGGTGTGCATGTCGCCCCGTATGTATGACCGAGTGTGTATATGCGTGGACGTGCCTGTATGAGGACTTATACGTGTGAGAGACTGTTAGAGTGTGTGTGTGTGTGTGTGTGTGTCTGTGTGTGTGTGTGTGTGTGTGTGTGTGTGTGTGTGTGTGTGTGTGTATCAGGAAGATCTTAATGCCCATCTGTTCCAAGCTACTCGGGGTGTCACTGTCACTTCAAAAAGGGACAGTCTGCGGATTATTCCCGTTCACATTCTGCTGCTGATCACCACTGGAGAAAAACATCCCACCAAGCGTTCTCTCTGCTGTGTGTTCGCACAAACAACGACACGTGGGCAATGAGACTTTCAGTGAAGACAGGTGACTGCAAAACGCCTTTAGAAATATCAGGTGAATTCAAACCGATGACATGACATGGGTGGTCAAATCAAGAGATAAGGATATGGAGAAATGGTTTGTTGAACCACTTATCCATCATTCCAGGTGTGTATAGTTGGAGTGAAAACACATTATAAGCATGCTTACCCCTGTTATAACTACACTGGGATTGATAAATAGATATATGATGAATAGATCAATCATCCTGTCATCCATCATCCCAGCCTGGTGGGTAAACCATCACCACCACCACCAGAAACAAAACGTCAAGTATCTTTTCAGAAAAAGCATTACATACATTACTTACATCAATTTAATACTATAATTAATACTACAACGTAATGCTGGATACTACGTACAGTATATGAACAGGACTTTACTTTGTGAACAGTTATGTCAGCCTAATGTGGGTCCACTAACATGATCAATAGGGACGTGACAGAAAGTGTTGTCACATTCGACTCACAGTAACAGATGATAGAGACATGTTGAGAGAACATGTAACTTCTATCTCGTATCTGTTCCACTTCAGACTGGATGCTCATCAGTACTTTCAATTTGGTGCTCAGAATGTTGTTTACTCCACCGCTCGCCTCCTTTCTCCTCTCTGCCTCCTTTCACCCCTCCTTTCTCCTGCCATACCTCCTTCCCTTCCTCTCCCTCCCTCCCTTTCTCCTCTCCTTCCCCTGGGTCTCTACTTCCCTCTCTCCCTCCATCACTCTTTCTACCTACCTCCTTTTAACCCTCCTTCTCCTCCTCTCCCAAACTTCCTCTCCTCTCTCCCCTCCTTTCCCTCCACTCTCTCCCTCTCACAATCCTGGTCCTACCTTTCTACTCTCCTTCCCCTCCCTCCCTCCATCACCATCTCCCTACCTCCCTCTTTTTCCCCTCCCCTCTCTTCTCTTTCCCTCCACTACAAAGGTCATATTTGTTCCTGATGCTGTACAATCCAATTGAGGGCCGTTCTCCCCTCCTTCTCCTCCCTCCCTCTTTCCCTCTCCTTCTGCTCTCTCCCTAACTCTCTCCCTAATTCTCTTTACCTCCCTCTCTCCCATCCTTCCTAAATCCCATTCATTTTCTCACCTCCCTTTGCCTCCTCTAAACCTCCCACAATCCCTCTTGCTCTACCTCCCTCCCTTTCTCCCCTCCTCCCCCTACTTCTGCACCTCCCTCCCTCCTTCTCCTCCTTCTCTCCCTCCATCCCTCCACCAAGGAGGTTTGTTCCCCACGCTATACAATCCAATCGAGGGCCTCTCCTGACCGAGAGCCTTATCTCTGACTGATGACTGACGGCTCCCTCAACGTGGGCCCCAATACTCCTTTTCCATTAACCTTGTTCTCACGCAGTGCGACGTGTGTGTGTGTGTGTGTGTGTGTGTGTGTAAGTGTGTGTGTTCGAAAAGAAAAGTTTGACAGATGAGAGGTCGGTTGCTTTGCTTTCGCTGCATACCACTGGCAAGTATTTCAGTGCTTTGTGTGAGGAAAGGAAGAGACAGAAAGAGAGAAAGATGGTGTGAGGGAGAGAGGGGGAGGGAGAGAGGGAGGGAGAGAGAGAGAGAGAGAGAGACCCAGATTGAGAGAATGTGACATGCGGAGTATGCCCCGAACAGCTAAGTGGATCATGGGTGTTACGGTAAAAGCATGTGTGTGTGTGACATAACCGACACAACCGACTAATTCGTTCCTGCAGCCGTTCATGCCTCCTCCCCCGCCGCTACGCCCGCCGCTACGCCCTGGAACGTTTGTCGGTGGAGATGCTACGCGACGCTTCCCTGGGGGGCGTTTGATCTGACTCACCCTCGCAGCCCTGCGCAACCTCTCATGCGGAACAGACCATTTCACTTCGGGCGCAAACAGCAGCTGCTAAACAATAAGACAATATGAACTCACTGAGAGAAAAAACTATTTGCGAGTATTATTAGAGCACAGAGGCGCCTGCAGGACCGTGCTAATGCAATTTGGCTCGGTTTTTGTCACCATTTGCTGCATGGGTTAAATACCGCCGTTCGATGTGTGTAGCCTCATCTTGAAGCCTCATATTCTATTCAGGAGGATTGCACTTCATTACGGCAGTAAAAGGCCCCTGTGCATTAAGCTTTACCGCGCTTTAAAGTTGCATGAGTGCCCCATTCACAAAGTCAATCACAGCTACGCACTCTCGCGCCGTATCCACTCCTCTGGTGAACTGCCAACTGTTTTTTAGGCCCACATTCCCTGCCCGCTGAGATGCAGACGCGATGCAACTTTAATGCACAGCGGCCTCACCGACGTGCAACGCGGGGATGTGTGCAGAATCGTCACGTTTGCATTTAGACCGGCCGCATTAAAATCCATCCCAAGCACCGTGTGCATTCTCTACGCGCTGCAGGAGACGCCACGGAGGCACCATCAGGCATTCGCTACAGTAGGAGGTCGCCGTGTCAGCTGCGACGTGTGAGAATCTGGGGGGGGGGAAAAAAAACGAAGAAGGATATTCACCTCTTCTGTGTGGTATCGCAGGGTTTTGGAGTCACGGAGTACATGCAGGAATGGGATTAAAGTAATCTGACAACAAAGCATCGGTGGCGGTAATCCGTTTAAGTCGCCGAAAAAAAAAAACCCCCAAACAAACAACGGCACAGTAATCACACAGATTAGAGATACTTAAGACAATAAAGGTGATGACTTGTTAGACTATTCAGACACAAAAACATTTGAAGATTACACAAACATCAATGTGTAGTACTGTACATGGTTGTAGATGATCATGCAGGTCTCTATTAATAGTCTCTATTTCAGTGATATTCTATAGATTTCGGAGGGCATCATCAAAAAGCACCACCGCATGAAAAACCTCCAAGACCCCTTTTACAACTAATTTCTTTCTCATACAAATATGCTGAATGTCAGAGCTTATGTTGAGTAACCCTGAGGTAACCTCTTATATAAGCTGTTAGGAGAAGCCAAACAATGTAGCAGGCTATTCAGAGGTTTAATACTGTGGAGCATCTCTGAGCCTTATTTCTCCAACTGTGAAATGGATTGACGCAGACTTTAAAGAGTAATGAAACGCACTGTTTCAGCCCGTCTCCGCCCAGCAGACGCTTTTGAAAAATGGCAATCTGAGTGGTGGTGGAGAGCGAGGGAAGAAGGGGCCGTCTGTAAAACCGAGGGGGGTTAGCTAGCTAACGGTTCACAATGGAGAGTGAGTGAGACCAATGCACATTTGGACCCTGACAGCGGCCTGCAGAAATGTCCAGTATTGACAGCTCAGAAAATGTGATTTGAGGTTGAATATCTCTTTAAGTCGTAGCATGACACTGGGAGAGAATGGAAACATGAATAATACACACACACACACACACACACACACACACACACACACACACAGTGCATTCAGAAAGTATTCTGACCCCTTCACTTTTTTCATATTTTGTTATGTTATTCAATTGATTGGACATGATTATGGGATATTGAGTGTAGATTGATGAGGGGGAAATTAATTCAAACAATTTTAGCATAAGGCACATAACAAAATGTGAAAAAAGTGATGGAGTCTGAATACTTTCTGAATGCAACAACAGCAGGCATACAAACATGCACATGCTCCTCATTCTTAAAGACATGCATAAAGACAGACATGGATACTGATAGATGCTCACACACACACACACACACTCAGTCACAATCACAAGCATACACATATAGGGACACACACACACGCACGCACACACACATGAATACAGACACCGAGGGAGAAAGGAGAGTGTACAAATCAAGCCTTAACTACATGTGAAAGCTCAGCACGCCCATGTGCCTTCCCTGCCTGCAGAGCAAACAGGGGACGTCACTGATGCAGAGGAAACAAGACAGCCACTCCACCACGCACACACACACACACACACACACACACACACACACACACACACAATCTCTTGCTCAAAAACACAAATAGCATTTTCTCAATACATATTCCTCCTCCCATTTCCCCATCTCCCCTCTCCTCTACCTCCCTCTCTCTCTCTCCTTCCCCTCTCATCTCTTACATTATGCAATCCCTCCCCTCTTCCATGCTCATCTATGCTTCTTACAACTTAAACCTCTTTGTGTTACGAGTCAACACAGCTTTTAAGCTTTAAACAAGGACAGAGAAAGTATGTGTGAGAGAGAAGGAAAAAAAAGGACTCAAGCACAGCGAAAAAGAAAGGATGCGAGAAAGGGAGGCAAGGACAGCGGGAAATAGGGAATAGAGAATGTCTGTGTAGCCGCTTGACCTTGTGTGGTTAGCTTAGCACCAGCAACATGTATAGACAAACTCAGCCGGTCTCCCTGGATGAGGGCAGCTGTAGACAATGGTTAAACTTAAAGTACACTGTGTCCATTTGCTGCATTCACGTCACACGGGGAGTTGGATAGAGCCTCCAAGTTGAAAATACTATTCACATCAGCTTTCAGGTGGTAAATTCAGGGTTTGGTGAGGGACCCAGATTTCTTCAACTTTCTGAATTCTTACATCACTAATTATGAAATATCTGCATCACCTATGGACACAAGTGCAGTGCTTGCTGGATTTTTTTTGTTGTGTGGTTGACATTGCAATGTTTGGCATACTGTGGGAAAAAAAATAACTCAAATGTATTATTCACTAAGTGTGTGTGTGTGTGTGTGTGTTAAGTATGAAGACAGCTGATCAGGAGCAACCCAAGTCTACAGAATCATGGAGCCTCGGCGGCTTGAAGCGAGCTGGAATGTGCAAAGTCCTTCCGACAGCTATTCCCCCGTGACATGAATGCAGCAGCATGACTGGTCTCTCTCCGCACACTGTGGGTAGTTGTGATTTAGACACCAAATGGCCATGAAAAGATGCCGCCTCGTCACTGGGGCAGCAAACCACTGGGCTGTCAAATCTTCCACAAATGGAGTCTGAACAAAACCATTACCAGGAGAAAATGCATTCACATTCATTTAGACCTCATGCGGCTGAAAACATCAAAGTAAATGTGATAGGCTTTTCTTGATGGGCTGCATGCAGAGCGGCGCCTGCTGCCTTCAGAGGCAGGGCTCACACCGAGCTGTAATGTCTCCAACAAATCCAGTTTCACCAGTGTTGCTGTGTTTCAAATTCATATGCAGCCTGACTGTGGCGAGGTGGGCTTTCCTGACACCGGATCGTGGTTAAGTAGTAGAATCCACGAAAGAGATGCTGTCGGCACAGTGTATTCATGCCTTCTATGTGAAAAATCACACCACATCTGGCGATACATGTGAGTTAATGATGATACTCTATCAAGGAGGGGAACAGAGGATTTAAAATGCTGTATCTGAAATTCCAGCTTAACATCTGAACAACTTAAGATCTAAAAATGTATAAATCAGCACCTTGGTTACGCTCTAGTCCGACATTTTTCTATAGTTACCCTTTAGCTACCCAGACATGTATCAGTATTGCTGGTAGCATTCCTAATGAGCTAGCTCGTGGCTATAGGCACCCATTAGTTTGAATGATTAATGCTAACATTGCTATCAATGCTAACATGCCTGAAAACAGTGAGTACTGCTAGCTGTTGTCTAATGAGCTAGCGCAGTGAATCTATAAGCACCCATTGATTGAAATTAGAATTGCTAACAATGCTAACATACCTGGATTCAATGGGTACTGTTAGCGGTTAGCCAATGACTAGGTCATTATGGCTATAGGTACCCACTGGTTTGAATGATTAATGCCAACAATGCTAACATTCCTGGAACCAATGGGTACTGCTAATGAACTACTCATTATGGCTATAGGTACCCAAAATGCAACATGTCTTGTGGTTGTGCCCTTGACCTGACCTTGAAATATGCCTTAGAGGGTAAAGTAATGACATCAGGACCTTTCAGAGACAAAATGTACATTTATTTGATCTGTCATCTGGCTGAAATGGTCTCTTCCCTTCCTCTCTGTCTTGGTTTCTTTCTCTTGTCTTCCCCTCCACCTTTCTTCCTGAAGAGCCTATTTGATTCTCTCTGGCTGTCTATTACTCTTCACATCCATCCTGACCAATACTCTTCTTCTGCTAGCGACATCTTATCAGCCCGGCTATGAAATACAGAATATAACATGCAGTAGCAGAATGGGATGTATCAAGCTGCCGTGTAAAGCTCAGAGACTGAACATTATGGCGTTATATTCATATCTCTACCCTCCATCTCTCTGATCCTCGGGGCTGCCGGCAGTCTCAGACATGGATTAAACCTCAGACACGATCTCAAAGGTGATTTCCCATTCAGAGACATTGTTAGTTGAGGAGATGGACTGGGTTTAATCCTTGTCTGTGAGGCTGGCCCTTGGCAGGGGAAAGGAGGATAGCGTGTGCTGCCTTCAGGTGCTGTTGGATAGATCTCAATTACAAGTTTAGTGCACATGAACAACCCATCAAAGTGTTGAGTAGGACTGTGGGGATTTTCAATGATACCAGAGTTGCCCAGATGTGACATTTAAGGGGCGGAGAGCATGGAAGCAGTGGAAACAATTCATTGTAAAAGTGATGTAGTATTTTATAATAATGTTAGTGTTTGGCATTATATGAAAATTATTACTATTGCTGTATATTTCTCTTTAGTTTTCATGCATTTTGCACATACTTATAAACAAGTTTTATTGGATAGGCTACATATGGGAACTTTTTGAAGGCTTCAGTATCTCCCACATGACGATACAAATAACGGAAAAAGGTAGAAAGTCCAAGGTAATGAAAACATTACGCTGAGAATGAATGCAGTTCAAATGAAGGGCAAGCATAGATGGTCGCCCGTCCAATGGAGAGCTGCGGCGTAGTCACGTGACCGTGTGAGAGCTCACCTGATTGGAATACCGCATGCTGACATTGCGCTGGTCCTGGCGGGGCACGTAGCGGTGGATGGGATCAATATCTTTAGGGCTGATCAGCTCATCCACTGGGAAGAGCACACACACATGGACACACACATGGACACACACACACACACACACGTAGACATGAATAACATATTTATGATGAATGAAAGTTAAAATATGTTTGTATTGTGAGTATATAGAAATCTTAGAACTCAAGTTTAGTTTTGCCTCATTAATCAACTCAAGAGTTTGTTACACACACACACACACACACACACACACACACACACACACACACACACACACACACACACACACACACACACAGGCCTACCCAGCAGCTTGGCGATGTTATAGAGGGCCTGACCCCACAGGAAGAACATCCCATCACGGCCTGAGTTGCTAGGGAAACGCTTCTGGCTCCCGCTCTTCTTCTGCTCCGCCTCCACAAAGTCAGCCGGTACATAGTAGTACTTAGGGATCACAGCGTGGCCTGGCAAGACAGACGAGGCCTGTGAGCAATAATTGGGCTGTGTGTGTGTGTGTGTGTGTGTGTGTGTGTGTGTGTGTGTGTGTGTGTGTATCAGGTTTGTTATTTTTTTGGGAGGCACAATGTTTAATATATGAAATAATTAGGGTTCCCAAACTTTCAAGAATGAGCACTTTCATTTTTTATTTAACAAAAACTCTCTCAAAAAATCTCTGTGTGCAGAAACATTCAGCTTTGTCCAGGTGTTCATTTAACTTTTTCAACTTTTCAACTTTTCTTATATAGCGCTTTAAAAGTTTGTACCAAAGTGATTCACAAAAACATTGAAAAAGAGGCACACAAGGTCGACTGACACACACACAACATAAAATAAAAGAGAAGAGAATATAGAAGCATGAAATACTAATTAAAACAACAGCAAACCAAATCAGGAATCTGTATGAGCAATTTAGACTCAAGATCAGGGAGTAGAAACTACTTTTCAGCTGATCTAATGCTTTGGGGAAGGACATCCCACAGTCTCGGAGCTGACTAACAGTTCTAGCAGCATTATATGGGGGACAGCAGATCAAAAATGCAGCAGGGTGCGAGGCCATGCGAAGCTTCATAAGCAAACAATACGATTTTAAAATCAATTCTGTAGCAGACAGGGAGCCAGTGAAGGGATGCCAGTAATACGGTCCCTCTTGTTAGATCTAGACAGGAGCCGAGCTGCAGCACGTTGGCCCAGCTGTAGGCGGGAAGTGGAGGTTTTGCTAATGCCGGAGCACAGCGAGTTGCAGTAATCAAGACGGGAGGAAATGAATGCATGAATAACTGAAAAGGGCAAAAGGGTCTTAATTTCTGTAATAACTCTCAGCTGGTAAGAGCTGGCTTCCAGTCCAGGTTCCTGGCTACCCTTGAATGCCATTTCTATTCAGTGTTCTTCTTATTGTTAATGGATGCACAATGCAGGCTTGTAGATCTGTGGATGTTTTTCTTGGGTTGTTTTTTTTGTTTTTACCAGCGTTAACATTTTTCTTGTGTCTCTTGGTGATATTTCTAGTCAGAGTCTCTGCCATGTTAAATTCCATCAGTATATTATTTGTCTCTTGGACTGATGGAGCCCAAATCTTTCTGGTATGACTTTCTAACCTTCAGACTGATGCTCACTCACTCCTCTCTTCCTGAGGTCCTCTGTTCTCCTTAGATCACAACATAGTGTTTTTCTTTCACCTGCATGGTAACACCAACCTGACCTCACCTGGATTTAAACTCCTCAAAGATCTGACCTTTGATTGGTTAACGTCATACCCAATTATTTACTAGAGTTTGCACTTGGGAGTCCCAGAATTATAGAATAAATACTGAATAAGACTGTATAGTATTGCATATGTGGGTGTGTGTGTGTGTAGGCTATATTTCTGTTGAGTAAATCTTAAACTGATATTCTACAAGATTTTTCTCCAGAAGATTTTACATTTGTAGCACGCACACACCCATACGAGTTCATGAACAGCCAACCACAAACATTGTATTGATGCCACTCACCTTCATGCATTTTACTATTACCCAAAAAGTCACATTTCTAACACAAACAGAAGCTATGCAACTCACGTACGTTCTTTCCGTGCTCTGTGTTTCTACGTTTTCAAGAATAAGCACAGCCAAAACGCAATTATAGAGTAGGAGGGAGGCAAATGAATCGAAAAGCTTGAATGCGGCTACTGTCGGAGGCTCGCTGTTCATCCACTCACGCTGTGGTTATGCGTTTAAAAAAATATATAAAACATCTAAATACTCTATCAAAGTGAAGCTCTGCTTTAAAAGCCAGCAAATTAACACCCAGAGTTTTGCTAATTCATTCATGACCATTACAAAGGCACCGCCGTCTGGGGCGACTTCACACCATTATCCTTCATTCACTTATATTATTCATATTCCATTATGAGCAGCCCATAGAAATCCAAAGGTCTTGACATCCCTATCATTGTACTGTCTTCCCTCGGAGAAACGAGGCACACAAAGAGCAGGTGAATATAGAAGCCAGGCTTTTTTTACTTATGAGGAGGCTGAGTTCACTTGAACGAGACGGCCGCTGTGGGCATGAATATGGATGACGGGATTTAATAAGACAAAGTATTCACGACGGCTAGATGGAGAGATGGAGAGAGAGAGAGAGAGAGAGAGAGAGAGAGAGAGAGAGACTAACCATGTTGATGTGCCAAGTACATATAAGTGCATTTAGAATACTTTGGTCTGTCTGTCTGTATGTGCATGGCTGTGTGTGTGTGCGTGCATGAGTGTATCTATGTATGCATATGTGCATACATAGACACACATGCATACACATACATATGTGTTGTGTGTACATATAGGTGTGTGTGTATGTGCGTGTGTGTGTGTGTGTGTGAGTGCGATCCCTCACCCTCAAAAGACTGGAAGATGATGGGCTCCAGTAGGTCCTGGTATTCCTTGACCTGAGCCTTATTTCCTCTGAACACCCCTGTAAACACACACACACACACACACACACACACACACACACACACACACACTGGCATCAACAACTATTGAGAACAGTCTAACTATAAGATGCTTTTAACATTTTACATTTAACATTGGAGAGATAGTACAATGAACAATATAATGTAACAATGCAACAGCATGTGTACACAAGCACAAGTACTGTATGTGTGTATGTGAGTGTGTGTACTGTTTGTGTGTATATTCATATCTGCGTGATCTCTGTAGGTATATGTATGTGTGCGCATGTCTGACCACTGATATATGTGTTTCTCCTGTCTGTATGTGTATGTTTGTGTGTGTGTGTGCCTGCATGGTCGACTATTATTTATTTATGAAAGTTTGTTTGTCCGTGACGTCTATCCAAACATCTCGTGCAGCATAATAAGAGTTTTCTAGCCAGACGACTGCATTGTGGGACCAAAAGTCCGACGTTTTCACCACTGACAATGCTGTGGTTGTGTGAATAATATGAGATAATGGGGTAAATATTGGATTTTTGGACCCATTATTTATGCTGTACAAGCTGTTTTGACTGACATGGGGGTGAGCACACTTTAATTTTGGGGTGAACTATTCCTCTAAGACACGTGCGGCGTTCAAACACGAGTCACACGTTTCCCCATCTTTTTGTCCTCTAACGGCGAGGACACACTCAACACAACGTCATTGCCGAAGAAGCCTCCCTTCTGTCTTGAAACTTACCGTCAATCATCATGTAGATGAAGAACATGGGGAACTCGCATTCGATTCCATCAAAAAGCTGCAGAGAGACAAACAGAGAGGAGGAATCATTTCCACCGGAGCGTTTTGGGAAGAGAAAAGCGGCGCCGAGGCTTTCAAGCAGCGGAGGGCCTAACTTCACTGGCGCTGAATATGGAACAGCGTGACAAAGGGAAGAGATACAGAAGACATCTGACACCGTGAATGAGAAACCAACAGCGCTGAGAAGAATACTAATGCTGACTTGCCAGGTCAATTTCATACTTAAAGCTGCTCTGAGTCAGGAGGGAAATGTCTGGAGAGTCAAGTTTCATGACGCAGCTTTAGCACCAACTAGACAAAGTTAGTAAGTTAGTGTTGTTTTGTTTTGTTACTTCAGAACATTATTTGGTTATGTGATGAAACTTCAGATGAATTGGATGAAATGGATTATTTTGTCTCTTTAAACGTTCCAATGAGTCCTGGAAGAGTTTGACTTGTAGATGGAAAATAAACTTTAAGAAAATCAAAAATAAATAAAATAAAAAAAATAAAATATATCTAACCCTTACTAACTAATTTGAAATACAACCAGTAATTAAGTTTTCCAGCCTCATAACACAACTAGAGCTCATGTTTAACTGTCATAGTCAATTCTTCTATCAAAAGCTCAGCCAATAAATTTCATGATGGAAAAAAAAAATGAAAATGAAAAAAAATGTAAGAAACATTTTCAATCCAATAAATTACTGTAAACCAAGCCAGCAGCTGGATGGATGGATGGATGGATGGATGGATGGATGGATTGGTTTATTGGTTGATTGACTGATTGATCGATTGACTGAATGGTTGACTGGTTGGTTAACTGACCATCTGATTGATTGATTGATTGAGTGAGCGAGTGACTGAAAAGAGTGACTGAGTTGTTGACTGAGTTATTGATTAATGGATGGAGTGACTGTCTGAGTAAGTGATTGATTGATTGATTGGTGTTGTGGCTGATTCCATCGCTTGTCTGGTTGACTGAACACAGAGAGATGAACCCAGCGTGTGGCGGCGTGCTGGGGAGAGTTTCCCACTTGAATTGACACAAACACAATTACTTGTTGGACTGTTATCGGAATCTTATTCAACCAAAAATCCTATTATTGATCTCAACACCTGCCCCCCCCACACACACACACACACACACACACACGCCTCATATAAGTCAGACATTGATACGGCAGCAAAGTGAAACAGAGCCTTATTAATTCAGATAATTCAATCCTGGCTTGTTTGTGTTCGCCTGAGGAGGATCAACACACACACACACACACACACACACACACACACACACACACACACACACACACACACACACACACACACCATAGTTATAAAATAGCATCTCCCTCTTAGCTTTTACAAAGATTCGGTCACTAAGGAAATCTTCGAGGCCAAACCAGCTGCTGATTTTTATTAGCAGCATTTATCTGCTAGACCCATCATAGGTGTTTGTGAGTTTTTCTGTGTGTGTGTGTGTGTGTGTGTGTGTCAGCCCACCTAATTATAAATGTCATTATGGCTTAGCTATCTTTGTCCCTCATCTCCTTTGATAATCTCCATGGTGATGGGAGATAACAGAGATTACATTCTAATAAAATAAAGGATGGCGATTAGACCGAACACACAAACACACACACAAACACAAACACACACACACACACAAACACACGCCCACAGGCACTGGTATCACCAAAGCAGTGATACTACTTTATATAACTCTGAATGCACTTAATGTCTGTACGCTTGCATTTGCTGCAGCAGTGCAGGTGTGCGTGGCTTAAGGTGTGTTTCAGCACAGATAAGAAGCAAGAGTATCTTGTGGGTGGAGAGGGATGGAGAGAGGAGAGGAAAGAGAGAGAATTGAACGAGAGGAAGGCAAGAGAGAGGTTGATTTAAAGGGATTTAAAAGGGAGGGGGAGAGAGAGGGCGAAATGTCAGCCAGAGCGTAAGAGAGAGCAAGGGGAAGAGGGGGGAGGAGGGAGGAGGTCGTCCACTGAGGCCTGTGCTGCTGGCCTGTTGGGGCTGTAAACAGGCATGGATCCCCGGTGTTTTGTGCTTGAGCAGCTCAGCTGATTGGTAAAACTGTCTATCACACAGGCTGCTGCTCTGTGTCAATGATAAACAGGTAGGGACCACAGATGTCTGCCCCGCCGCAGATTCTCTCTTTAACACCGACTAGTGCAGTCGATACCTTCTACAAAACAAAACAACAAAAAAACAACCTCCGTCTACCTCTGGATTCTTTTCGCTAGACAGAGCTCACACACTATCCAACGCTCCCACAGCGTTTCCTCTTTGTGCTCTGTTGTGTAGATGGTTCCTCAAAAGTAAAAGTAAAGTATGACTAAGTACTCATCTCAAAAGTAATGCTGTTACTTGAGGTATTACTCCCTGGGAGCAGTAATTTGTTACACTACTCGTCTTGCATCCTCTCTCACCTCCAGAAAACAGGATAACTCAGTTGTGTCTCCGGTGAATGATCAAGGAAACCAAACAGAGCTGATGTCTGATTGGTTTCATCCTTTTGCTCAATACAATTAAAGTAGTGGGAATATTTTCACGCAGAGAAAATAATGAACTTCATAATAATTCAACTTATGTTAAAAAAAAGTGTGCAAAATTCTGTCATGTAAAACACTAATGCAGAAAACAAAGAAACAACATTAAGACCAACGGTGACTTTTGCACAGTACGGTATGTTGTTTGATTGTTAACTTTGTTTCCACTACTGAAATAATAATAGTATGATAATAATATTACTGCACTGTTCCTTCTGTACAACTGGATTATTTTCACTTGCTATTACTGATGTAGTAAAATGTGGACTAGCAGGGGAGGGAAACAGCAACAGAGGAGCGACGGGAAGTTTCAGTTCTGGACCTCTAACTGGCATCGGTGTCTTCCAGGGAAAAGCTGTCTGCCTGTCAGTAGGACGGGAGGCAGGATGAAGGAACTGGGGCGTTAACACTCTTTGGTAATACTCAGTCTTAGAGTATTTGTATTGTATTAGCTACAGGATTAAAGAAAGCTAATTTCAAAGTGCTCCAAGTGGTTGAGAGAGGTGTGCAATGACTGTGGGCTACGGCTTTCAATAAATCAACCAAAGACTCCCTTTTCACTGCTGATGCCTTTTTGTTGGTGTTTTCAACACCGAGGTTGCTCCTTTCCCAAGTTCCTAACAATACTGATAAACGGCCAAAAGGACCTCTACTTTTTAAAAATGTCTCAATGCTTCAGAACATTTTTCACAGCCACATGACAAAAATGGGAGCCATGAGCTCTGCATCAGACCGCTGTCTAGTCCTGCTAGAGTAAAAACTAGGTCATTGGTGGCCACGAGGCCTTCACATCACAGGTGATACAATATTGTCTGTGTATGGCAATGTGAAAAACAAATAATTCAAGTGGCCTGTCTAAAGGATGCTGGAAGATTGTCATTCTAAAGGGTACTCCTTTTGAGGAAGAAATATTGTATTGTACGTTTTGCTTTCATGTCTGTGGGTGGATCAAATAATATTAATTTCCCCATATACAAGTAGTAACAAATGATTGAGAGGGGGTGATAATGACTTGTTTTTTGATAGTTCACCTTCTATCAGATAGATAGCAGATAGAAGGTGACCTATCCAAAAACTATATCCCACCCCTATCCCAATTCATTTTTGTTCTATCCGTCATCCTCTCACACTGTGATAGCACAAACGTTGACTTACTCTGGGTGGAGGTATTCCCTCGTCTCTGATTTTATCAAGCAAAAGGACAACATTGGACATTGAAGCTACTTGGTTTCCACCAACCTTGGAGGTGTAACCCAAGTGATATGAATGACTGGGAACTATAAGTAAAGCAATAAGATTACTTTTGACTGAATCACAAGAACCAGGTAACACGGCCTACACTGCACTTGAAACAAACAGACTTCTTCTTCACACTCAGAGTTTGTGTTCAAAATGAGTCAAAAGGAGTCAAATATGACATTACATATAAGCATCCATGTAGTGAGTTGTTTTGCAAGAACACAATGTAACTCCATCTCTCTGGAATAAAGTAGTTTTAATCTGGCACACTAAATTATGTGGGGCAGTTTGAGCCTGGTTAATAGCACCTTTGCTAATCCTCCTCAATAAATCTTTAAAATCTTGAGGAACTGCTTATTCCATTTTGTCCACAAAAGTATCCTCTCTCCCGTGGGCTGGAATTACGTCTGTCCCTCTCTCCGCCTCTCTCTCCCTGAGCTCATTAATTCTGGGAGGTCAGTATGGCGGCTAATGCAATGATTTGTTCAGTGTTAAGTTGCTGCCCTGCACTGAATTCACTTGTCGTGTGCTTAGCCAGCTTATTCCGAAGTGAATACACTGTCATTTTGGCCAGAATCACATGGGACTCCCAAAAGGACAATGCATGCATGCACACGCACACAAAGATGCACATGCATATATATTTATGTGCACACACGGACACATAGACACACACACACACACTCATATGAGGTGTGTTGAGGCTTTTGAGTCCTTTTAATCCTGGAAGATTAAAAGACTTGAAATGGGAAAAGTTAAGTAAAGATAATCTCTCAGTATTATCATAAGGGGATAATACATTTACAACTTTTCAAATGTCACATTCAAGCACTTTTCCAGCACCTTTCAGTCCCACAAATCCAAAAGTTTTCTTTTAACTTTTAATAATACATTTTCCATTGATTATGATTAAAACTATGAGACTTTTAACACACAAAACTGTTTGATTGCCATCATTCTATTGAGCTGAACTGTTGTTTTCTATACCAGGCCGACTGGACAATGGAGAACACGTCTGTACATTATATTCCCGCCTCTACAACATGTACTTATATTTGCCATTTAAATGCCATTTAGATCAAGTGGACTTGAAAGCTGAGACAGATGCCGATGTGAAAAGCGTAAAGATGAAAAACACATCACTTAGGCCATAGTTGCTTTAATTCACTAAGTGCAAACATTGGTGCCAGACTTGAGAGGCAGTAAGCTGTTAGTAACGAAAGTGGTCATCCTTAGATAATAAGCAGTCATTGCCCAACAGTGGCAGCTCCAGTTAAAGCTGCACTCTGTAACATTTTCATGTAAACATACTTATCAGTCTAGTTCAAGTGGGGCTGCGACAGAGAAGACTGGCTCCTCCCCCTTCATTGAGCCACTGTAGATTTAATAAATTCACCCCGATGAAGTTTTGGAGTCGGTAGGTACACTGGCGGGAAAGTTTTCTCCAAGCACAAGAAGTGACGCATCGAAACTTACCAGGCGTACGCACACAGCTCTGAAACATCGGTGAGCGAGCTAGCGCCTTGGCTCTCGCTACAGAAAGATAAGGGTAGTGAAGTCTTCAAACATACAGTTACCTCTCACTGCCACTAGGGGCCACCAACGACTACATTACAGAACGTTACATAGTGCAGGTTTAAGTGTGTTTTGTAACCTGCATTCCTCATGCAAATAATATCAAACCTAGCATTTTTTTAATCTAGTAGACACATTAATGTGTGAGGGTTACTTAAAACAGCAATGATTAAAAAATGTCTGGGATTTTCAGTGAGAACGTACTGCCAATGAAGATACACACATCACAAGCAACACACACACACACGCACAAAAGCAACACACAAAAATGAAGACCCTAACAGTACAAGCAGATAAGGGAGCAACACAGAGTACACTGATTTAATATTATAAATGATATAACTGGATCACCAGTGCAGCAGTGAATTTATTTCATGAGATTACTATCAGATTTATGGTGATAGTACTGCTCCGTAAATCAAAATCAAGCCATTTGAAGCCCTTAATACTTATTTCTAGCACATTCCCAGTCTTGAAAAGAGAAAAGAAATCAAGCAGGAAGACATAATCAGACCCTCGAGCTAGATATCATTTCCATACTTTTTCCTCACTCCTATTTATCACTTTGCCTTTTCCTCAACAGATGCAAATGGTTGTTGTTTGCAATGAACCATATCAAACAGCACAGATTCCAACCGATCCAATACTGTTTCACCATTTTAAATTTCAATATATCGTTGTCAAATTGATTGTGATACCTTGGTATAATTACTGTCAACAAATGAGACCATGGTGGAGACGATTGGTAGCCTCTATCTCACGCCAGTGGTATTGTTAGTGCTGGTGTTTAAACACCGTTAAACACCGTTACTTCCTGTCGCAGAGAGAATGTTGCTACTTTCTTTCTCTTTACTGAAGAGGATGAACATGTCGGAAGTGATTTTTCCATCGGCCTTCCACTCGCTCCACCATCTGCCAAAGCCAGAAAGCCTGGAAGCTTTAGCTCCATTTGTGCTGGAAGAACAGCGCCCTCTTCCTGTTTTGTGATGCAAAGACATCCAGCAGATTTTCCACCGAATTGGACCGAGTGGCAGACAATGTATAATGTAGCGTGGAAGCTGCCAGTCGTCTCGTTTGTTTACAGTCATTATACTAATGTCTCAAAATGAATGTGCTTTTGATTTATTGAAGTTAAGATGCTACGTAGCACCTTTAAATATAGACTAGGGGTCCAATGGGGAAGCTACGCAGAGATTGCAGACAAGGGATGTTTGATTCGCAACACACTAAATAATTCAAAGTGTCAACAATTCCGTCAACAATGGAAAATGCAAGAAAGATTCACACGTCAGCAACGGAGCAACAAAACCAGTTAGATGAAACAAAGAAAACCAAAGGAGACAGAATCAAACGTGTCCCGCCCCCCACACCCACCTTCATCTCGGCAGGTTTGTAGTAGCGGCGATTCTTGTCTTCGTTGGCGGTGCGGTAGCCGTCCCGGAGGAAGCGCTTGAAGCCGTACTTGCCCCGCAGTTTGCGCACGATCTTGTCCAGCGTCTGGCTGTAGAGGGCGTCATCGTCCACCGCGAAGGCTGGGTAGCTGATGGTCGGCAGTAATGCTGTGTCCGTGTTCTGCCGAGACAAAAGGAGAGGGTTTGCTCTCCATAACAAACAGTACTACGCCTTCTATTGAAACACTGACTGGCTTTATAGTCACGATTGAAAACGTTTTTACGCAAAAATGAGTTGAGCAGTTTATACATGGACTGAGAGTACTGTGAGTTAATATGAGAGGCGGGTTTTGGAGGTTTTTGCAAAAACCTACATGACCATACTAAAAACTAAATTCACTACTGGAATAGGTCATTCAACACGGTCACAAACTGCTTAAAACGGTTGAGCTATGAGAATAAATACAAGGAGGTCTGCACTGATAGGTCAGTCATCCATGTTCTTCATTATTAGACTGGTGCAAAGGCTTAGGACCTTTAGAGTGAAGGCCTGTGATCAACAAACTAGGACAGCCTGCTTTAAAATCCAAAATTGTCGGGCAAAATCTCGATTGGCCAAACCATTAAGAATGAACGTTTATACTCTTGTTTCATCTACTGATCACATTCGGTTTACTTTATCAAGCAATAGAAGTGAAAGCCACAAGGCCCCGGCCTCAACGCAAACAGCTCTGAATGTTTAAGGTTTATTAATAGTTGAGAGAAACAATCAAAGACTTGCACTCCGTTTTCCCGTCTGCTGTCTTTAATAACTGCAGCGACACGCTCGCGCCTCCAATGGATCCTCAGCCGCTTGAAAACACGAGTCTGAGGCTTGTGCATAACAAAGTGCTTCAACATGTCACTTGCATAAACCATGAGACCCCTCCAACACACACACACACACACACACACACACACACACACACACACACACACACACACACACACTTCCAACCACTGTCACAATAGCAGAATTTCCACTTTAATATCAATCTAAAATACTACTAAACTAAATATTACACTGTTATAATCATACAGCAAACAAGACAAACCATCAAGAAATGTCACAGAGCAGCCGCTGTGCTTCATACGAACAAGTTGTCGGGGGGGCTCTCCCTCTCTATTAGCCCCCCTCCTTCCTCCTTCTTGTCAATCCCCAATGGTTTTGATGCCGTTCTGGTCGTCTAATTCCACTCATTTCCTCGCAAATTGATGGTGTGTACATGCACATTCGGCGGAGAGCGAGAGAGAAGTGATGATTTAAAACGTCTGCCCGCCCTTCCTTTCGCCACTCGCACCCTCTTTCCGTCCCCTTTTCTCTCCTTCCTTCACCCCCCCCCCCCGCCTTCCTTCCCACTCTTGCCTCCTTTCCGTCCCTGCAATCATCTCTCACTTTCTCACTGTCTCGTCAACAGCGGGCCGTCAACGGCGCAGGTACAGGGGACGATAATAACGGCATCGCGACGCAAATCTTTAATTACACGTATTCGCTGACGTGTTGACAGTGGGCGCGTGGCTTGTTTGATAAGTGCACATTTTGCAGGGAGAGGAGCAATTAACCTTTATAGTTTGTGACGTGCCTGGCAGGCTTCTACTGCAGCTTTTGATTATTATACATTATGCACACAACTGCTCCCGTGCCCGTTTCGATCAAGGGTTTCACCTTCAAGTATTAACTTAGATACTTTTCAATTGAAATCTACAGGTGTTCGGCTAGATCCTCTCCAGTCAGGATCTGCATCTGAATGTTGTCTTATATTTACACATCAGGAGTAAATTGGTTTTAGGTGCACGGAGGCATACGGCGAACAATTTATGTACTTTGGTTCACGTCTACTCTCGGATTTGAGGCGTATTAGAGAGATGCGGTTGTTCTGATCAAAGAGGAAGAAGATAACTAGATGACTAAATTCCCACGTCTGTGTCAGCCGAGGAATGAGAGCTGTCGACATGTTAATCCATCATCCCCCTTTTGTCTTGTTCCTGGAAGGGTTTCGGAGGGTTTTTGTTCTAAAAAAAACAAAAACGAATGTAGTATTTAATTTCCTTGACAGACAGACAGATAGATAACTGGGTGGACTCACATGGGAGCGGGACTCCCGGGGCAGTAGGGAGCACAGGGTTTGCCTGTTCCTGTTGTGGGCGTCCAGATCCACAAAGATCACCGACCAGGAGCAGCCCTGCAAAACAAAACACACAGCAGCATCACCGGTCACGGCTCATCTTTTCACGCTGCACAGGTACAAATAAACAAATGTGCTTAGAAGCACTTCACAAACACCAAAATACCCAGACCCACGTTATCCACGCACACACCTACACACACACACACACACACACACACACACACACACACATAACAACACCTCAGTCAGCGATCAGAAAAGACATTTAACAGGGAAAACGGCTAAAATGACAAAAGGCCCACTCTGAAACGCCTCCACCATCACACCTCACGCCTCCACAGATCAAAACACCAGCGAGAGTGGCGACAGCTCGGCTCTTACGCAACTCACACACTGTTATTGCACAACCAGACTGATATTTTTGGGCTACGAACAGGGAGATTGTTTTTTTTGTTTTTTTAAGTACAGTGTGGGAGTACTTGAACAACAGCGAGGAGGGAAACATCCTAGCACTTCAAAAGCCCCCATGTTAGAAAAAAAAAAGTCGCCTCTCTACCAAAAAAACATTTGGCAGAGGGAGTGAGTGAGTTTGAAGCTTTCACTTGATAAAAGGACCTGATCAAACCTTTTCTGTTTCCAAAGAGCTTTTACTTCTGTTCTACATCCATCAGCAGAGTTTACACAAACCAAGTCGCTCCTTCAACCTGCTAAGCCATTTCTAATGTACGTCCACTACATTATGTATGAAGACCGCCATTTTCCATTTTTTTTCCAAAACAAGTCCGGCCAGGGCTTTTAGTCAAATCAGCACGCTTTTCCTGTAACCATTTGCATATTGCAGTGGCTTGTGGGCCGCCACCGTGAGCAGTTGTGACAAGTCAGTGGAGTGGCCCTTGCAGGGAAATGTCTTCCAGCAGCAGTTCTGTCCACTGGCATTTTCAACCGCTCAGCAATGGTGGGGGGCGCTACGAGCGAGCGACCTGACATTTTGTTCAAAAACCCCAAAAAAAGCAAATGACAAAGCAGTATTAATATCACAGTATATTATATACCTGTTCACTAGATGTTTCTGTTGGATCTCTACTCTAGCTAGCTTACTTGTCTCTATTGTGAAAATGTGACTTTGCTGTTTGTGTCAATTACAGGCCACCGTAGTTCAAGGGGGCCGTCAGAAACTGGTCGGTGTGGTTGAAATTCCTACTGGTTGCCATTGGAGGGTCATAGATTGATTAATGCCCCTTCAAAATACTATATACTATTATATATTTACCTCATAAAGATGTAGTCTGCCTAAAAAAGGTGGGTGAAAAATAAAAATGGTACTGGCCGGGCGTAGAGCAGATTGAAAGCGGAGCCGTTTTGCTTTGATTGTACACTCCTGAGTACCCAGCTGAAGTTCATGACGGGCTTTAAAGTTGAAGGATCTTCCTCATGGTGAGTTCCTCAGTGTGAATTTATCACACTGGGAAGCTGCTGCTGTTTGGACCCGTCCTGTCACCTGGCGCACAGGCTGGGGTAAATGTAACACCCACACATGTCTCTAGCCGGTGTGAAATGCGATAGGAGAGTTGAGCGTGTACTGTAGAGGGAGGCAGGTAGTTGGATTTGGTGTTGGAAGGATGAGAGTCAGCTGGGAAATCAAGATTGATAGAGATCATTAATAAGCAACTGGATGGCTTGTTGCTCTTCCATTCCCACAGAGGGACACGGGATGGAGTGAGAGCACACACACACACACACACACACACACACACACACACACACACACACACACACACACACACACACACACACACACACACACACACACCCCAGACAGCACGGATCATAAAGCAGCCTCCTCTATAAATTGATTCTTTCAACAAGCTGAGCTCGATGACAAAATCCATTTCCAGGCACAGTTAAAGCCCTCATTTCACGACCGATCAGAAGGGAAACATAAACAGCGGCGTTAATATATGCTCAAGTTCTTCTCATCATAACAGCGCTGCATGATGATCAGAAAACGACTCGGCAGAGTTCACGGGCATTAGATTGCCTGAGGAGCCATCACTGCCTTCTGCCCAAGTGGAGAAAACAAGAAGAAAAGATAATAATAATAAGAGGAGGCTCGCTAAGTGGAGGGCTTCACTTTCCAATCCATTATCAGGTGTAATGGATGTTGTGGCAGACTGGGGGGAGGGAGTGGGGGAGGCGTAGGCTGGGTCCAGGTGAGTCAGTGATTCTCCCTGCACGGCTGTGGAGTGGGATGCTCCTGGAAGCCTGGCCAGCTTTGGTGCTCCGCGGCTGACCAATCAGGGACAGAGGGAGGGGCGCCAGCCGAAGGAGACGGCGCTGAGAGCGGCCGTCAAGTTCAAACTATATTGACTCTGTGTAAATAAAACGGTCTGCTGGCCAGCTGACTCTGCCCTCCCGCCTGCGTCTCTGTCTGTCACGGACCCGGTACCGTAGCGAGTTGCTACAGATGTCCTTCTGTTCCTGACTCTCCTCCGCACAGGCAGCGAAACAAATACACCTGCTAATGGATGTTCCAAAGCAGACCGGGGGATTCGGGCAAAAACTGAGGAACAACATCAGCCATCAGCTCTGGCCATTGATAAAAGTCTGCAAGGACACAAGCACTTTGCTGAGCATAACACAAACACACTCAATGAATCCCCTGTCAACCTCCGCCTTCTCTTCTCGCTTGGAAAAAATAGTCCGGCTAACGGCCAACGCTAACGATGCTGATGATATTTAACCGTTTAAACTGCCCCGGTTCCCACAGCTACCTGAGCTTGGACGGCAGACCACAGTCATCGAACATAACTCGCTGTAATAGGTTTCTGCAGATTTGAAATAGAAACCAGGCCGTCTATCTACAAAGTGATCTTTATTATTTCTTTATATGTGTCTCAGGTTGGTGCGGGAAAGAGTGAATTCTTCAAATACCTGATTTCCAAACAGGTTGAATCCGTTGATGGCCTCCAGAGCAGCTTTGGCAAGGCCCACAGAACTGCAGAGAGAAGAAACACTGTGTTACACATGACACACCAAATTAGTAGCAGTAGTATATGAACATGTTTCACTGCACCAAAGGGACAGCAAGATATGGTGATGTGATGAAGGCAGTGACAGGAATCAATAACTGTCCTTCAGGTTTATGATGGAAAGAGGCTCATCTCAAACAGCTATCTCTAAGTATTCAATAAAGCTGAAGGCTCCTTGGATTGTTGCCTACTGCAGATAATGGATCTCTTTAAAAACCTTATATTGAATTTCACACCAGCTGGCTACTGTGATTGCAATGCAGACAAAATGTGAATCAATTTCACTGTCATTTTGTTTCCCTTTCCACAGTGCCAAGATCTCCCTGGAGAGGACAAAAAAAAAAAAAGATGAAGGAAATTTGACCATGACCGCCAGGAGATCCGCTGACATATCAAAATGTGTTCAATACCATTAGCGAAAGGCGAAATCAATGCTTAAAATACAGAGGACGGCTGGCTAATTCAGCCTTGCAAGGAGTTCTGCTGAAACCAGCTCTGAATAACACACACACACACACACACACACACACGTATACTCTAGTAGAATGGCCAACAATGGTCAGCAGGTACAGCTACATGAGGGCTTTCAGAAAGGCGATCGATTTCCTGACCAAACTGCTGGGCCTTGAGCTAGGAGGCTGTCAGCGCCTCACAGAGAGGAGGAGATGTGATGCTTGGGGGGAAACAGGAGGTGGGGGAAAAAATTAGGAAACAGGCCCGAAACAGCAGTATGATGCAATAGTTTCAGTCGACAGTTGGAGAGAAAGATCCACATGATGAAACAGTTGCTGTAGACTTTGTCCGTCCATATGCGTTCACCGAACAACAGGATCTTCTTGTTGTTTACGTACACCGGCTCATATCCCAGCTAGGGTTCGTTTGGGGGAGCGTCTTTATAACATGTTGCAACATCGTGGGTAAAATTTGTAAAAATGAGTAAAATATTCTGTATATTACTGTAGAAACAAAGCAACAGGAAGCAGAATACAGTGTTTATCTTGGTAATATGGGTTTATCCTGGCTGTTGTACTTGACTGTCACGAGTAATGTTGGAATAGTCACGGGCATTTGAACACAACGTCACTGTTATCTATTCTGGGCATTTAATGCACCACAAGTTTAGTTATTTCGAGAAACCACAACACTAAAACGATTAGATATGTTACTTCACATGTGACTGGGTGTCACGACGAACACGAGGCAGAAGCCAACAAAACGAATCATTTGATTTGATACGAACGAAGTGATACTCTGCCTAAATGAACACATCTTTTTTTTTTTCCATTCATTTCCAGGAAGCCTTTTTCTGCCCACTGGCACTCTGGGACCAGACATGACTGCTCATTTAGAACATTTACACAAATCTTGTTCACATGGAAACGTTCTGAATCTACGACAGCTCGTCATTTGCACACCGCACTACGCTAACACGTATAACGCTGGCTTGCTAATTGTAATAATCCACAGCGAGAGCACGAGAGGGGGAAAAAATAAAACAATTGCGAGACACAGTGGCTCTTCACCGTGTTGAATTTGTTATCTTTGCTTGCGGATATCTTGGCAAGCTGCTGCCACTAGCCCTGGCTTTGTTGGAGAAAAGAAAATCATGCTTCCCAGAGATAAGGAATGGCAGAAATTGAGGATCTTTATCAAGACACTGAGGGAGGAGAAAGAGGCCCGTTCGACCTTGGATGATAAATCAGTTAGGAGCACATAATGGCACGGCCCGGCCGCTCGCTGAATCGGAGTTCATTGGCTAAGGACAATGCCGGTGCTTTGGTGGGTCCTGTGACATCCTAACAGTTAGAACTGCTGATCCATTGAATTTTTCCATTATAGAAATGATCTAGGAGCTATTTTGTGTTGACTCGACATTGCCATAGGCCTCCTGTGTGTTTGAACACCCTGAAAACCACCTCCATCCAATGAACGTGGCTTTGGTAAACTACAACCTATTTTTTCTGAAAGCTACGTGTATCATTTTGTGTTTCTCAAAAGATTTCCCATAAGCCCCGTTGCTTCCTAACGCAAAGAGGACGTTGCTACTTGCCCAACCCGCTTCATGCCGCGCGTAGCATCGTTGAAATAAATAAATGATGAAATAATTTGATAAATAAATAAATAAATATACATTTTGTGACACATTTAATCATTTCTGCTAACAATTCATTGTATTTGTATTTATTTATTGTCACATTACACAATATATTTAATTATTTATAGATGTATTTATTTAATTTAGTCTGAAATATTCTTCCATACTAATTTAACATGGGGGACATTCTCTGCTACACCGAGGCTTATAAAGCCCAGATGTCCCACCTCTCCTGACCAACCGTAACAGTGTAGGGTACATACAAGCTATTTCTAGACCTTCCTATTAGTTGCAATATTACAAGAGTTATGACAATGACTGAGTGTGTTGAGACACTAAAAAAAATGATGAAACACTTTCAGGAACCACATAGTTTAATGGTACAAAGGTCTGATATATTGACTCCTATCAAGGCAAGAATAATACATGACATGCCCTTTAAACAGATGAAAATCTCATTCTCAGCGTGCAGCATCTTTGTTTTGTTGTTTACACGAGACAGATGCGCTTGAATCACGGAACTGAGCAGGACTGAACACGATGCATTTGTCATTTCAGAGTGAGGGAATTGAAAACTACAGTACAGATTGCAGTGGCATAAAGGGAGACAGAGTAACAGACTCTCACACTCTTTCCCTGCTAGACAGAGTGGAAATAAGGTGAGAGCAACTTTCAATCAAAGCCTCTGCCAAGTGAATCGGACATAAAGTGGCATGTGTGTGTGTACGAGTTGGGTCTTTAAACATGCATTTGCACTTGCATTTGCTTCTCTGTGTGTGTGTGTGTGTGTGTGTGTGTGTGTGTGTGTGTGTGCTTCTACTGGGGTTAAATATCCAGCTGAATTTTGTTCAAAAGCAGATAGTAAGTAAGTCATTGTCGTCACCTCTGATATGATCGATATGACGTTTGTTTGATTATATGTTTAGCAAACCGAACAGGCAGCAGGCAGCTTGCAGAACAACATACTTGTCAAAAATGGATTAGTCAGGAAACTTGAGTATGGGAAACAAGAGAGGCAAGGTGGTGTTTACTATTCAGTTGTAATGCCAGGTGTAAATGTAATCCAACTACATCAGAACTAGACACAGAAAAGGCTAAAATGTTAATCCCAGGTGTTAAGAGGGTGTTAATGTCCCATGGTTAAAATGCTTCTCCATGCGGACAAGAATAAAATTCCGGGCGAAACTGAATCCTTGTCATTTTTGGGAATTTTTGGCATGAAAATTGTCAAATTTAAGGAGCTAAAATATGAGCTATTGGCAGTTTCATTCCAGAGATAGTAGTATTGGCCTCAGTTGAACCATAGTGTGTACATGTATTTTTGTCCATGTGTGTGTGTGTGTGTGTGTGTGTGTGTGTGTGTGTTGCTGAGCTTGTTGCAGACCTGGAGTGCAGCTCAGTGCTGCCGTTGTTGTACTTGCTGCCTCTCTCCCACATGCCGTAGTCGGGCACCCTGTAGGCTCTCTCCACACAGAACACCAGGTTCTGGATGAAAGAGACCTGCACACAGAAAACACACATCACACACTGGAAGGCATGGGAACGGACGCCTTGGTAATGTACCGAGGCAACAAAGAGGCCTACACACACACACACACACACACACACACACACACACACACACACACACACACACGCGAATACAGCCAGATAGAGTGGTGGGTGACCTTGGATGCTGATCCGGGGTAAGTTTGTAATTTCCCCACTCAAAGTAAGGGTCAGTGAAGTGGGCGAGGAAAGCGAACCTCACCCCGGAGCCCAAGACAAAGTGTAATAAAGCAGCGGAAGGCGGCGGATATTATCAACAGCTTCATTACTCTATCAACTGCCCATGTCATAACAATGAAAGGAAAGACAGAGCATAACATCCATTAATGGCCACGTTTTAATTATCAGCGCATCGCCTTTTCATTACAGACTCCCAAAACTCATCAACTGTGCCCTTGATTACAGAACCGATCACATTAAGAAAATGGCGGCCTTGTGATTTTAAAGTTAGTAATTAAGGGAGTTAGTGAGTTTCTCATATCCGTCATCCGGCCCACACAGGCTCTCTGAGAGGACATGTCAAAATCAATAGGCCCATCTAGGAACAAGTAAAAGGGAGAGACATAAAATGTGCGATGACTTAGAGGCCTTGAATCATTAAAAAGACCTGAGAGTAGCAGCGTGTGTGTGTGTGTGCCCGTGACTGATGTGGGATTTAATCTAAAATGACAAAGCAGGAGGGAGAGAGAGATAGAGAGAGAGAGAGAGAGAGAGAGAGAGAGAGAGAGAGAGAGAGAGAGAGAGAGAGAGAGAGAGAGAGAACCTGTGTAGTATTTAAATAGGCCAGTGTAGGAAGGAGGGCAGGGAGAGAGGGAGCAAAGGAGAGCAGTTTAAAGAGAGAGAGGTGGGTGCTGGGTCTTTTATTTGGGGTTTTATGAGTGAAGTGATTAACGAGGGGAGCTTTATAGTATCTTAATGATATCTTAATGAATGTTACTGCCCACCGGCCGAACGAGCCTCTCCGTCTCCGCTCTCTCTGCCGCTTAAATACCATTCCTGCCCGTTCTGCTTTTTTTGGGGTGTTTCTGCACACATGCTGTAGACATGGGCACATTTACAGGCACATGTGCCGCTGCATTTACCCACCAACAGGCGCATGAAAAAAAAAAAAAGAAAAAGTGCATACACCTGAAAACGCAGACAAAGATACACCCACACATTCAGACACGCACACACACACTAATGAGACACACCATTTCATGCTGCATGAGATTGAAAATGGCACTCGGAAGGAAGTCGATATCATATCTTCAAAGAGCTTGGAGGACGCACTCTCAGCAGCAATCCTATTGCACCTCAGGAAAACTACTGCAATGCAGTTTCCGACTCAAGTCAACGGAGCAGCTGCAGTGGACTTCACAAACAGTGACAGATAACACCCAACTTATAGTCAATATATAGAAATGATGGGATGACGTCAAGAGAAATGCATTTCAAACGGCGAGTCAGACACAGATCAGAAGTCCTGCTGCCTCACTGGTTCTGGTGCGCGTCACTACAATCTGAGTTACGCAACCCAATCAGCACTGTTTAAACACGCAAATTAAGGCTGCCGAGCAAACAGGACTGCCCTCATGAAAGAAGCAACACTGCCGATTTGTTTGCCGTCGGGAGTGAGACGCGGAAAAAAAGCAAGTTATTAGGGAGGGTTGTCTGTAAACAAAGCCAACGCTGCACGCCCTAATTGGTTAACGTCCTTATTTTCTGAAGATAAGTCCAGCCTAGCAAACAAAAGGGGGGTTTCCTTCACCGCACCGTGACTGTTAAGTAAAGCCGAGAATGAGCCGACTATAAAAACTAACAGACAGAATTAATGAACTTCAGACAGCTCCTGAGGGCTGGGCGATAAAAAGCGGAGTGTGTAAACTTAACAGCCACATCACCTTGTTGTTTTACAGGCCGTATATAAAAAAGGGACAAAAAAAAAACACCTTGACAGTTGAAAAATTACTCAATTTCAGGGGGAACCCTTCAAAATAGGCTTTCAGTGGTAGAACGTTTCCAAAAGGGGGTTTGCATGCTGCCAAATAAGACGCCACCGGTTTGATTCCCAAATCGTCAAAACGTTACCCTGTCAAATTGCGAATTCAGTGGCTCGCCATACAGTACAGTATATATATATATAGATGTTAGCCGGGCCCCTAGACACTGTCCCCTGAGCCTGCAACTCAGCTTGTATTTGTGTCTGCTCTAGTTTATCTGTAGTGGATTCAAGTACATCAGTTTCTAGGATGTAGCCTCAGGTCTGACTTATCATGGTATCAAGGTCAATTTTTGAAGAGCAAGCATCGCATCATTTTTAGATGTCACACAATCAGTGTTAGAAAAAAAAAAAAAAGGATTTTGGAGCCCTGCCCCCAGCCTGAACCAACACTTGTGAAGATCTAATTTAGTAGAGGAACGTCAGTAACAGAAAAAAACAGTATGCTTGAGGAAGAAACCATTTTGTTTGGTAATCAAAATACACTACATGGCCAAAAGTATGTGGACACCTGCTCATCGAACATCTCATTCCAAAATCACAGGCATTAATGGAGTCGGCCCCCCTTTGCTACTATAACAGCCTCCACTCTTCTGGAAAGGCTTTCCACTAGATGTTGGAGCATTGCTGCTGATTTGCTTCCATTCAGCCACAAGAGATGTTGGGCGATGAGGCCTGGCTCACAGTTGGAGGTCCACTTCATCCCAAAGGTGTTGGATGGGTTGAGGTCAGGGCTCTGTGTAGGCCAGTCACGTTCTTCCACAAACCATTTCTGAATGGACCTCGCTTTGTGCACGGGGGCGTCGTCATGCTGAAACAGGAAAGGGCCGTCCCCAAACTGTTGGAAGCACAGAATCGTCTACAATGTCATTCTATGCTGTAGACGATTTCCCTTCACTGGAACTAATGAACCCGAACCATGAAGAACAGCCCCAGACCGTTATTCCTCCTCCACCAAACTTCACAGTTGGCACTATGCATTCGGGCAGGTAGCGTTCTCCTGGCATCCGTCAAACCCAGATTCATCCATCAGACCGCCTGATGGTGAAACGTGATTTCCACTGCTCCAGAGTCCGAAGAGCTTTACACCACTCCAGCCGACGCTTGGCATTGCGCATTTCACGAAGATCCCGACCAAACTTTGTGGGGTTTAGGTGACAGGACTCCTCTAACCCACCTGAATGTCATCTCATTGATTGGACCACCTGACTTCAATTACCCCCTTTCATAGAAGACTTTATCCTAGAGGTTTTACTTCTTCCAGCTGTTAATATTTGAACAATATCTTCCATAAGAAACATGTAAAAGTATATTTTTGTGTGTTATTTGTTGAATCACATTGTGTTTATCTATTATGACGTAGAAGATCAGACCATGTTTTATAGGTAATATTTAAAAACAAGGACTGTTTGAGGCCATCTTGGACCTGAGCTGGATTACTGAGTGCTGCCAGGGGAAACTGTGGTAGCCACTGCAGGAGTTTCCCTTCACACATTCATCCTGCATCCATCCATTAGTACTGCATAGTGTGACCTGTCTCATGTATCGGGTGTCTTACATGCAGTCCTTTACCTCATCAGTGTTGTAAATGATCTGCAGACCAGAGCAGATCATCTCCACCAGGTAAAGCAGGAACAGAGAAACTGCATCAATCTGCAGCGAGGAGAGAAAGAAAAGGAGGGAGGGAGGATGAGATGAAAAAAAAAATCATGTCAGTCAATCTCACTGCCTTTGATTTCCTAGATAGTCTAGAGATTGAGATCTGAGCTTCATCAAAGCCAACAGAGCGGATCCAGAGCGAATTACCAAAAGTGCAACATTATAATAGCTGTTACATTCCTGCATCAACAACATTACAACCAGATAAATAAAAAATAGAATATCATATAAAGGCAAAAATTCCCCCAAAAGCTCTTGAAAAGACCTACGTATGGGTAAAGTATAGCCTTATCTGAAAAACTGATTTATTGATTGGAACCAAAAGAGCATAAGTACAACCTGCTTTACCCTTCAACCCAATTTGGTCGAACCGTATTTCATTCATTCATGCATTGGTTAATTTGCCCATCCGTTCGTCTGGCTGGCTGACCTGCAGGTGACTGTAATCGCTGTAGCCGCCAACCTCATCACCGGTGTCAACGTTGAACACTGAGTGCAGACACGTGGAGGGGCTGGGGTCCTGTTTAAACTGCTCCACCTGGTAGAGAGAGGGAGAGAGAGAGAGAGAGAGACAGAGAGAGAGAAGAATTGAATGTGGATGCGTTTACTATTCATTGTAGGTTAGCATGGGAGGCCCTGGTGGGAATTGAACCGCTAACCCTGACAGTGTCAGCGCCTTGCTCAACTCACTGAGCTACGGGACCAAATGCATCAACACGCTCCATAAACACCCCAGAGACACATGTTGTATAGAATTTGTTGTTTCCCCACATAAGAGACGATGCGACGGGAAACCCTTCTGTCCTGTGAGCAACAACCCAGGCAGATATACTGAACGGCATAACTCTGCTCTGAAACAGACAGGGGTCAGAGTTGGAGTGAGGTTCGCTACAAACACATAAAAAAACACGTTAGCGAGGCCGGTGTGTGTGTTCAGGGGTTTATGTGTGTGTGTGTGTGTGTGTGTGTGTGTTTGCTGCACTGACTGCACACCAAATGGCCCGCCGGCCTCATCGCGCAGTTATAAATAATTGGCCCCTTGTCCCATTTTTACCTTGTTTGTTTCTCTGCTCTCCACCTCTCTTGCTGTTCTCTCCATCATCATCGACCCCCCCCCTCCCCTCCCCTCCCCTCCCCCCACCTTCACTTTTTCCTCACTTCTCCCCTTCCTTTGCATCATCCGGTCTCCTTTTCTCATATGTGCCCCCCCCTGTCTCTCAATGTCCCTCCCAGTCTTCATTGCACTTTCCCCCTCCTACTCTCTCATTCCTTCCTCCTACCTAACCCACCCTCTCTCTCTCTCCCTCCACCCCCCTCTTTCTCTCTCTTTTCCCATCGCTCTATCCCTATCCATTTCTCTCCTAGTCAGGTCACGGTGGAGACCCTCTGTCCCAGTTTTACTGAATGTTGCTCCACTTCCAGCCATCCCACAGCCAGTATACATGTGGTGAAGAGGAAGCGAGGCAGAAAGAGAGGGGGGAGAGAGAGAGAGAGAGAGAAAGAGGGAGAGAGAGCCCGAGAGAGCAACCTCTGGCAGCAGCTAACAATAGGCACTGCTGTTTATGCATTTATAAAACCTACTTTTTCTTAGAGGTCTCGCTGAATCTCGCTCCAGAAGAGCCAAAGTGTCAACTGGCTGTACACCCGGGATCCTCCGAGAGGCTCCAGACGGCTTATTGCTTCAAGGGCTGCAGTGCGCTATAATGAGCTTCAAATGAGCTAAAAGCTGCCATGCCTTTCCTGCTGTTCTATACAGTGGTAGCCATTACAATAGTCCGCCTTCACACATTTACCCTGCATCCATCCTGCATTAGTACTGCATACTGTGGTAGCCATTGCAGAAGTCCCCCTTCATGCAGTTACCCTCTATCCCACATACATACTGCTGGTCAGGTCTTTCCCTACTGGTATACAGGTAAGAATAGTCTAACACAAAGCTTTTGTATCTCATCAAACCAGTTGCTAGACGATTCCTCGTGACATTCGGTTGCAAAGGAGCAAAATCGGATTTTCCAAAACAACTCCTCCATTTGGGAATGGGACCAAAGTGCAGCAGTAGTCCAGCAAGCATCCGTGGGACTTCAACAGGCACTTCAGTAGTTAAACTGGGACTTCGATGGCTACACCTGTCAGCAAAGAAGTGACCTTTTGTTGTAAAAAATAGAAAGATTTCTTGAACACATAGAGCAGACTGTTACCACTTCCAGCTAAACGTGTAAGGCCAGAGCAAAATAAGTGGTTTCTGAGAAAAATCTTGTTTCATTACTCTTCCCCCGGTCTTCTATCATGTTTTTGGGAGGGCTTCATCTGCCGACAGTGAACCGTTACCAAGTATACTGATAGAAACACTACCCGTACACACCAGCTCAACAACATCTAACGCTCTGACGTTCAGGGAAAGTTCCTCGGTTGCTTAATACACAATTACCAATACAGACAGAGGCGCCGGCCGCTCCGTTCGCTCCGTGATATTCGCCCAGCGGTGGCCCCCCGTGTCACATCTCCATTAAAAACGCCGTGTTCTCCGTCAGTGGCGGAGACGGGGCTGCGGCGAAGACTGCTCTGTGTAATTAACTGTGTCAACGCGGCTTTGTAATTAAGACACAGAAAAGCTCTCCCCTAAATGAGGTCGTCAAGGTCGAGGTGAGATGAAACGGAACGGCGTTCAAAAGGCAGACGCCGCATGCACATGCGCGCGTGCTGCTGCAATGCGAAATGTTGTACACGACGTTCATCTGGCAATAAACAGAACCCCAGCGTGTAGAAGACATGCTTTGGGTCCATAAGGTGACATGTTTTGGTGTTTTTTTTCCATCCGCGGCCTATCCTGAACATGCAACAGGTCTCCTACAAATGTAGAATGAATTCACCCCCTTCAGAATAAAAGGCCTTTGGCAATTTAAAGGATACCAGTAGGTTATTAAACCCTTAAAGCAACAAAGCAATAAAGCAACCGGCTGATCTAAAAGCTAAAATAGATGTAGAGGCTTTGATGGACATCGGCTCGGGAATGCGACTGTGACTGGGTGAGTGACTGCGGTGAGGTGCTGGGAGGAGGCTGCAGCAGACCCACCCTGTTGGCCTGTCTCATGTAGCAGTAGAGGATCCCTCTCATGCACTTGATGGCGGAGTGCTCCAACTCGTGGGTCCGCCCCATGTCGTCGTCAATGCGTCTGCAGGGCGGCGTGGACAGACAGACAGACAGACAGACAGAACACAGGGAGAGGACAAACAGTGAGTGGATGATTTTGAAGACACTGCACCATAGAAGTCATATACCAGACATTTTCCAACATACGAAGCAATATTCTTAGAGCAGGTTGGTACACAGATACACAAGGACTTCATCCTTAAAGATGCTACTGTTTGAAAGCAATGACTCCATTTTAAATTGGATTCAATAACAGTGGCTTGAAATGTTCTCCAATCACAGAGCAATTTCACACACACCCTTCGCAAGACGCCAGAGAGGGGGCTGGTGGAGTCCAGAGGAGAGCCAAGCCACTGAGGTGGAACATGTTTAAACATCGGGGGTTCACAGCACAGCACATTCAGCACATCGTCTTTTACACACGACCTTCTGCGTCAAAACCGATCGCAGGCAGAGGACACACCGCAGCTTTTGATCTAGCATCAAAGTCCTGTTTCAAAGTACCAGGCGTTCATTCACACACTTCAACAAAACAAAAGGGAACATATTCCCATTATTAAATATTGAAAAAGAAGATGCAATGATCCAAAACTGACCAGTGGCCACAGTAACCTCCAAACCACATAGTATGATGGGTTTGATCTACCACAAAGGGAAATACAAGGGATGTCAGAAAGGTTAGACAATTCAATAGTCAGTTTAGTATGTAGTAGTAGTAGTAGTAGTACTATTTGACCCAGGCCTGTCATTGTGCTGGAATGGTTTAACTGGTATGAGCCACAATGTGGATTAAACCAATCCTTTTGTTTTACTACTGCTAATAGTACTTCATCATTTTGTGGCAGTTGTATGAAACCAAACTGTCAGTCTCCATACTGCTGAATCTCTCTCTCTCTCTCTCTCTCCCTCTCACACACACACACACACACACACACACACACCCCAGCTGGGCGTGAAGTAAGTAATGGTAGTCGCCCATTCCTGTCAGATGAGAATCATCTTAATTAAATCCCAGTGACAATTCTAATAGGAGGCAGCCATGACGGATGACTGGGATCTGCCGCTGGTCACATCGCTGCAGTACTCTCTATTTTTACCCTCTCTACTTACTCTCTCTCTCTCTCTCTCTCTCCTCTTGATCTCTCTTTCTTTCCTCAGTCTTCCTCTCCCTCTCCCATTTCTTCAGCATCCCTCTCTGACCTCTCCATCCCTTGATCTCTCTCTCTGTCCACATTGCCCTCTAACTCTTGGCATCCCCCTCTCTATGTTTCCTCACATCTTTACTTTCCCCCCCCTCTCAATCTCTCCCCCCCCCCCCTCTTACACTGAATCATTTTCTCTCTCCCTCTCTCTCGATTTCAAATTTCTGGAAATGCCTCTCTCTCACGTGTTTGTATTCGGGACATGTACGTTTCCGTGTCCAGGTGGCAGTGTGTACGGACACGTTCCTCTCTCGGTTTCCACAGATTTAAACAGCGACCTCTTTTTATTTCCAGTTCGCGGTCGCTGATTCTGTTTTTTTTCTTAAAATACGTTTTTTTCCTTTTCGATTTTGGGGTTTTGAGATGCCAGTTGGATCTCTCTGCTCAGAGCCTGATGACAGAGGAGTCTGTTTTGCAATCTGTTCATCTCTCCGTTGTTCCTTCCAGTTATCTTTTACTTTTATTTCAAATGTTTTGATTGATGAGAGAGGAGTGTGTCTGTGGCTAGCGGGGCTCTGAGGTCCGCTGTGTGAACTTCAGAACCAGCTGGTCAGGGATTTGAGATCTGTACACAAGGGAATCTGCTTCTGCCTGATTTAGAGGAAGCCAAAATTGAACTGCTCTTTTTCAGTCAGGGTAAGGGCTACAGAGGGTGAAAGCTGTGAACCAGCAACAGTAAAACAATGCAGTTGGCGCAATTTAAATCTATCTATCATGAAAATACAGTGAAAACTCATCATGCGGCCTCATTGTGGCAGTCCACCCAAAACATGAGCAATTACAACTGTGGCACAATTGTCCACATGTTGTGACATAAATATCCAAGTAAGAGCCGTTCTTAAACCTGCACAGGGCAGAATGTGTAGGGGCCGCCAAAGTGTGAAGCTGCACACTGCATCCATCCATCCATCCATCCATCCATCCATCCATCCACCCATCCATCCATCCATCCACCCATCCGTCCATCCGTCCACACTCAGCCAAGCAGGGAGACTAAATCCCAACCTACCTAATCTGTTGTGTACCAACCTGTAGGCCAGAGCAAGGGCCCAGGCACCAGCGGCACAGTAGAGGGAGTCCCGGACCTTGGCCTCCTTGCAGGTGGAGCAGGTCTTGATGGGGAAAAGTCCCGTGGTGGGACTCTGGTAGTTCAGAATGGTCGTCTTCACTAGAGAGAGGGAGAAAGGGGGTGTGGGGGGGGTGATACTTGTGATACTTGATGTGCACAATGAAGTATCACATATTCAACACAGGTAAAATATACTACACTGTATTACTTTGTTTTTAAAGTACTACAAAAGTAAAAGCACATTCACATCAGCAGAAGAAATCACCCAAGGACACTCCCTCTTGCCTCCCAGCTAAGTGAGTACTTCTTCTGCCAAAAAAAAACCCTCTCACTCCACGTCTTCCTCCTCGGAAACAACTCGCCCGTTATTTACATTTATAATTGTTACACTTTCATCCAGAGCAGCTTTACAATGAGTGCAACAGCAGAATACATTTTAATTGCTAAGAGTTGCCAACGCAACGAGGATCCAAAGGTCGGACGGATGCGCCGAGATTCATCAAATACTTTGCCCGTCGCTGGGATGACTGGGAAGCGCCGCGGCGGGCGACTGAACAAGGTCACTTCTCTGGAAACAAGGGAGGCATTCTTCAACTGGGAGCGGGACTGTGGACGTCTGACTGCGCTAAGTGGACAAGCTAAGATAAACTAAGAGGGTTTAAGTTCATGAAAGTTCACGCTTAGCATTAGTTAGTAAGCAGAGAACGACGGATGAAAAGCGCTTAATATGAACAGATCGCCGCCTTCCACTTAATGCATGCTGAAATATTACATACTCAAACAGAGGGCTTCTGGGAAAATGAGTTATCTGTCATACATACACACACACACACACACACACACACACACACACACACACACACACACTCTCCTCCAGTGGTCCCCTCACTGATGACTAATCTGTCTAGAGGGAGTACTTCATTTTTCATCAGCACATTATGCTGGCGCAAATGAAGGGGACATCCATTCTGCACCGCCGTTAGTTACCAAGAAAGAACGACAGACAGAGAGAGAGAGAGAGAGAGAGAGAGAGAGAGAGAGAGAGAGAGAGCATGATGGAGAGATAGAGAGAAATCAAGAGTTAGACATGTGGGGGAAGAGAGGAGGAAATGTGTGTGAAGGAGAGAGGAAAGAGAGATGATGCGTGGGCGTCTGTGATTAAAGAGAGTGTGTGTGTGTGTGTGTGTGTGTGTGTGTGAGGCAGAGGGAGAGTGAGAAAGAGGGAGTGGGAGAGAAGGGTGTGTGTGTGTGTGTGTGTGTGTGTGTGTGTGTGTGTGTGTGTGTGTGTGTGTGTGTGTGTGTATGGGTCAATTGAAAGTGACAGACTGGTATTGGCAGCGGGATAAAGAGGTGATGGGGTGGATTAGGAAGAATATTAATAAACCTCTCAGGTAGTCCAACAAGGGGACTAATAAAAACACACACACACACATATATATTACCATTCTTGTGAGGACACCCCACTGACTCATACGCGCTACACTAAACCACCCTGAAACCCTTTAACACTGTGTAACAGCAGCTACCTGTGATGCACTTTGCCTCTCTGGGTCCCTTTGGTTGTTCGGTGGTGTATTTCTCTCATTCCTGTGAATCACCAGCGACACATAAAACCAACAGCTGGGTGAGTTCAGGAACCTTCTTTAGGGGGGGGTGTCAAAATGTAGGAAATCACTAACTGAAGTAGAAGTAGACACGGCAGGTTGAGGGAAAGTGGGTTCAATAAAAAAGTAAATTACAACATCACATAATAACTGAAATGTATAACAGTGTTCCTTTAAGTCTGATTCTAAATACGACCCCTGACCCCTGACCCCTCACCCTAACATGGGCCCTTTAGAAAGCAATGGCTGGAACAAATCCTCACTATAAACAGATTTGACACATTTTTGTGTCCTTGTGATCCAGTTGGTCTCAACAAAGTGTAAACTCACTCTCTCACGCACTCATTCACTCACTCACTCACTCTCACACTCTCTCTCACACACACACACACACACCACACACACACACACACACACGCAGAGCCATCCACTCCAGGCTTATCTGGATGGCTTTTAAATGTTAACCAGTAATAGGACAGTGCCTTTGGGTATAGGCTAATTTTGGCTGCAGCTCCATTAGCGCTGCAATCTGAAAGAGTTGTGATACGTATTGGTTATCACTTCCAGCAGGCCGGGCCGCAGCCGATCACCAGGGAACCACCGGATTACATTCTGGTTCATTTCAACGTGTCGCCTGACTTGCTAAGCATGAAGACAAGGCATTCAGTGAATTAACTGTCGGCTCTGGGAGGCCTAATCTGTGAAGATACAATTAAGAGTGTATTGGACCATCTGAAGTTTAGCTTGTGTGTTAATTTCTTCCTAGACAGGAAACCAGCTTTTTGGAATGTATCCCATGATAGCTCAAAAAACAGGTTGTTCTCATTTCACTGTTTACAGACAAAGTATGACTCAGGTTTACTTTACAAATACAGAAATGTATTTAAGACTCGTTGTAAAGAGTGTTTCAAACTGTTCGGCTGGGCCTTTCACAAAATAGAAATTGCACAAGCAAAGTCGATGGTGCAAGCACAGCAAAGTTCAAGGGTTCCCAAACCTTTTCATGCCATGCCCCGCCCCCAAATAGATACGAACCCCCATTTAGTAAGACGTTGTCGTAAGGAACCAGATTGTAATTGTAAGATATGACTTGGTTATAAAAGTAGATAGGCGAAGAGTGGGCAATGAAATGTACCAACAAAATAGTCACTCAATCATTCTTTTAAATTCAATTTTAAGGAGTGAAATATTGTGAAATGGAACTATTCTTCATGTTAGACCCCCCTGTAACTGACTGGGGGATCCTAGGTTGTCCCCTGTACCCCCACTGTGGGAACCACTGGCCTTCATGGTGTTTTGTCTAAGAATGAGTATCAAATTCAAGCATCTGGTGATGAATTTTGATTTTTTTTGTCAACACTGATGTGTTTGGAGTGCAGCCACAGTCAGTGGGTGAGCATCAGTTCCTCAGTTACATGTACAACAAAATGGACTCAGGTTCAACCAGCGAGAACTTGAGACCAGTGATGTCGTAGCCAATAACAATAACTTGAAATGCAGCCAAAGCTTGAAATCCAGTCGACGATCGGTAAAGGGTAAATAACTCTCTTTTCAGAATATCCATCTACCTCTCTAACACTCCATCTATCCATCTATTGATCTTTTCAAAATAGTGTTATTTCAGGTTTCATTTTCCTGCCCTATTTTCACGTACTGTAATTCAAGTTTGATACGGTTACTATAATATATAACCAACCGTTTCCATCACAGGCCACAGGATCGATCACAAAGCTAAACTTTTATTTCACAGTCACACATATGGGTAAAATGAGTTCAGGTGAATCAACCCTCCACGAACATCGCTCAGCTCGAGACCCGAATGAAACGATGACTTCTAGAGCTGCGGGAATCGCCATTAGACGCACGGCGTGAACGATCCCCGAGTGCACTCCGCTCTCAGACTGCAAACCCACAGAGCACGCCTTTCCCCCCCCGAGATGCAAATCAACTGTTGTTGGGAGTTTTCTGCCTCGTCATCCATCAAGCTAATGTCCCACTAAATCAGCAGCTAATGTCTCAGACGCACACAGTCTGCTCCTTTACAATGGGCCATTTCACTGCACCGACGGGGAGGGGAGAGTGAGAGACGATGATGAGAAAGATAAAAAAAAAAAAAACAACACAGAGAGAGAAAGACAGAGATTGAAAAGAGAAGAAGTAGAAGGGGAGGGAAGAAGAAACCCCCGCGGCAGATGTTAACCCAATGTTAAAATCTAACTTTTCTGTTCTCTTGCTACTGAAGATGTCTTAACTACAATTATACCGCAATAAATACGACATCTGTCACGTATGCTGTTTGTTGTTGAGAAGCAAATGCATGACCATTAAAATTCACTTAAACTACAAAAATTGCTCACAGGCCAACTACAGAAAGCAGAAGCTGGTTGCACACTGAGATGTAACAGCTGCCGATACTGCTTTTGGAGAGCACTGTGCATGCAGAAGGTTTGGTGCAACTCTTTTGGTATTTTCAAAATTGCATTGGGTGCAAACGTTATCTTATTCTACTATTCTGTCTTTTGCACTTTTTCTATCTGTGACTGAAGCTGTCATAACCTTTCCTGTATTCCAACAATACATCTTTGTCCTCTGACATATATTTTGTTGTTAGTTTTGGAAACACAACCCACTGGACTCTCTCTTCCTCTTATTTCCACACTAATGCAACATTTCCTTCCTTTGATTAATTAGAAACTCAATAAAGAACAGGCGTGATTTGTAGAAAATAATTTCCTTCAGCGCTGTAAACCGAGATAACGTTTTCTATCAACCAGCTTTGGAGGAATGGAGTAGGTCACACCTCACTGACCTTGAATTTTCTTCTTGTAAAAACTGAGAAAAAGAGAAACATCAAGTGTGAAAGAGAAGAGGAGAGAAATAAGTGAAGAGAATCTGAGAAAATGGAAAAAACAACAGGAAAAAGAGTGAAGCAGAGCGTGGGGGGATTAGACAGAAAGAAAGTAAGAGTAACAAATATTAAGGACAAAACCCTCAAGAGTTTTAAAAATCTTGTCTTCCCCATTCCTTAATGGATGTGAGCCAGACGGCAGGCTGATAGTGGCCTTCTGCCTCCAGTGTTATCAGGAAGCAGGGAGTCAATGAAGTGTGGCCACATTTCCACATAAATAAGAAACCAGAAAGGAGATGGAGGGGTGATGGACTGATGAACTATGAGAGACGGGGGTAACCTTCCTTTGGTATCCCGCTCTCGGTTGAACAGTGAAAAAGTCATGTATTGCTGCCGGGGGGGCGGCGGGGGGCTTTTTGCAAGAAACTCAAAAAGAAAGAAAAAGCAGTAGTTGGGTTTGATTTGGCATCGTCACCCCAACCCCCTACCTCACCCCCTGCCTCACCCCTCTACCCCTTTCCCTCCCTGAAGCTGAAAGGAAGCAGGTATTGGCAGGCGAGTGTGGGTGCCGGCGATAACAATGTTGGCTTTGTTCCCCACTAGAATTGGACAAGCGCTTCCAGCCACCGCTGAACACAACAATTAAACAAGCGCGACGTCGTCGACATATTGCAATCTGGCGGGGGCTTTTCTCTGTAAATCTGAGGGGTTTCAATGCAGCTGATGCTGGAGGCAGCGCTGTGCCAGCCGATAGCAGCGAATCAGCTCCAGCTAAGGGCTGCACCTGTTAAACACTCATCTTTTTGTATTTGTTCCTGTTTTTAAACACACAGACACACACACACACGCACACACACACACACACACACACACACACACACTGACAGACAGACGAATGAACAGACAAGACACGCTCGTGCACACAACAGACGAGCAGACACACACTGACTCGTGCACGCACTCGGAGCACACTCGCGCACGCACATCCTGCCCTGTCTTCATTACGGCAGACCAATGGGGTGTGTCATGTCTGCCAGGAGTATTCATCTGAGAAAACAGCGTCTCCGGCCCAGACCAGACGCTTTCACACAGGACAGACTGATTAACAATCCCTGAATCCTGAATCCCTGAATCCCCGAATCCAGGCCTGGGTTACAGCCAGCTACTGGGCAGTTCATTCACTTCAAAATGTAGGATGGAACTGCACCGTACCGCCTCCACGTTTCCTCATAGATGGGGTATAAACACCTACTATTGGCAAGAGTTGTAGTTTATGAAATCTGAAGGACATCCACCGTCTGCAGCATAAAAGTAACACCAGTGACGTAGCAGTAAATAAGTTATATTTTCAAAAAAACATTCATTCATTTATGCTTTTCGCCCTTAAAATACACACACATCTTCATATAACTTATATCAACACAGTACTACTTACTGTGATGTATACTTTGAATTTCGTATCATTAAGGTTTATGTCAGCATAAAAAAACTGCCACTAGGCTGTGTTTACATTTTGAGGGACAATGTTCATAGACTTCCATTCATTCTGTATGCTTATTTACTTTAATTCACTTCTATCTGTGGCAGTGACCTCTACTGGCCAGTAGTTGGCGATATCGAGCATTACACATATTTCAGTTCACTTCACAAGTCTTCAGAATGGTCGCTTGGCGATCATCCTGTCACATGCTCTACTAGCTGTGTCCAAATGGACGGGGAGACGTTTCATGGTTTCCCCCTCGTATGAAGAGAGACGAGACCGTTGGCTAGCGGCTATTAGGAGAGATCAGCTACCCAGTAAAACTACAGCAAGCATTTCATCTCAGGTAGGAGGGTCTCACATATGATACGTAGACAGAACATATGATGAACGTTATTATTACAGTTACGACTCATGACTCATCTCCCTTGGCTTGGTTTTAACCTACAGCTAACCACAGGTCTGTCATACAAAAATGATACAGAGAAGAGTGACAACCCACTGAGCCACTACGTTGGCTAGCTGACCTGCCTAGTAAACAGAAACAACTTTTCCTGTTGTAAGTGAAGTAGTTTTGGATAACCACCCAAAACGCATCTGTTGTTTTGCACACAGGGTTTCACCGGTATATATATATACCATGAAACCATGAAAGGGAAAGATACTTTCAGTGTGTTTCAAAGTGTGTGGGTGAGAGAAAGGGAGATACAGAGTTTATTAATGTTTTATTTTCTTGGAGTGGTCGTGCAATGTGGATTCACAACCTCTGAGAGTAAAAATCGTGTGCTGAATCTCAACGTCCCAGTCTCACGGCCTCACAGACTTTAAGGCACACTCCTGCTAAGTCCACCGGGGCTTTGGGGCTGTTTCACTGCAAAATCAGCCAGTGCTTGAAGGCTGTGATGTGAACATTTGGAGCCTTCCATGCTGACTTTCAGCGAGTCTGGGAACCTGCGGGCTGTTCAGAGGGAACTGCCGATAATTCATAGCATCAGTGACATCAATAAATGAGGACGCTGGAGAAGAATCCAAAAAATGTGAACAGAAACAGGTGTTGGCAAGAAGTTTAGCTTGAAACTTTAGTTTGTACTTGTACCCGTTTTACCCTACAGCTTTAACGCAACAGCAGCCAAATCTGGACACACACTCATTGATATGAAATCTAATATTGAGCTTCTCAAATACGTACGATTTCACATCATGTGCCTTGAACTGTCCGGGGGGGGAAAAAATGCACTAAAAGAATGGAAAGCTCATCTAAGAGTGTGTCCCCGGATTTGGCCCACCGTCACGTTGTCATGTCTGTTTTCATGTCTGTTGTCATTCTCCGACAGCAGCCTCGGAGAGCATTCCTGCAGCGGCCAAACCTGATCCTTGGAGGAGGCGGCCTGAGCAGCATTAGCTGGAATCCAGCAGCCGCACGATCCTGCCTCCTGCACACTAAACCTGCTTGGTCTGTTTGGCTGAATCCCCTCCATTGTTCTCAGGTCGTTGCCTCTCTGGCTCTGCTTGCTAGTAGGTGGGTATACTATACTAACTAAAGGCACGGGAAACAGGGGTCCTTCTCAAAGCGCCATTCATCGCAGACACTGTTCATTTATTCAGGGAAGGGCCTCCTTTAATCGCACTTCCCTGCTTTACATTCACACAGTTGCACGCATTCACAATGGGAGCTGCCACAGTACAACCGCAGTCTTGTACTGAGTATCCCCACTCCAACAGCTGAGAGATAGTGCCTTGCTCAAGAGCACCTCATACCATTGATGACCGGTCGATGCAGTTGCATTTAAAATCGGCTGTACTTACCAGCATTGTAGTAGCGGTCCAGTTTCTCCCATAGGGGCTCATCCTCACGCTGGAGAATGGACAGTTTGAGAGGTTCGTAGATGGAGCCTGAGGGTGGAAACACATCTGACTGTTACACACCAGCTGTACAATACTTTAGAAGCAGCTTCATAATATTGAGCTACACCCCATTTAGCACGACCCATGTCTTAATTGTGTCAATAGGTGTTAAAAAAAGATGAAAATCCTGCCTCCTCTTCATCTCCATCTCACCTTCATTACTGAATGGGATTTAAGAAGTGAACTCAAGAAAGGGTCAGAGCTTTCACCTAGAATCACCTGGTTAATCTTTTTAATTTGTTTCTACAGTGGGTGTATGTTCAATACAATTCCTCATAACTGAAAAAGGATAAACCGATGCAGATTCATAGTAAAAGGTAAATCCAACAGCTTCTTGAGGGAAAGGTGCTCTGCTGAAATGTCTCATATGAGGTGCAGGTTTGTGCAACATGCAGAACATTTTCTAGATTAAATATCCAACTTTCAACAGCTCCTTTATAATTCTATACATCTGAAATGTTCATGCTGATTCTCCATCAGTTTTCCCCACTCTTCATTTAGACACCATCGTCTTGCTTTCTTTGCTCCCACGTGACTTTAGAAAGGCTTTAGAAAGGCCTGCAGTGAACAGCCTCGTGTCATTTCCAATAAGTGCAAAAGGTAAAAAAAAATACAGAGCAGAGCGGTATAAAAAGCAAGCCATTACAATAAATGCTGCCTTCCAACTTGCGTTTAGTCACTGCAAAATGAACGCCTTGGCACACAAGACACAATTCAGGCCCGGAGCTCAAATTCAAATGGTAATGGGACTTGCTGCCAGATATTTCCTATCATTTTCTTCTGAGCTGAGAGAGCAAGAGTTTGAGGGAAACCCCATCTGCTGGACTGCCTCTATTTTCAGACACTTCTCGCTTTGGTGAGATTTGCATTTTAATGGGTTCGACCTTCGGTCAAGACCACAGGTACCGGGAAACTCACATCCTCACTGGAATTAGCATAATTTCCATCAGCTTAAAAGTTGCTGAGGACAAAGACGATCCATCTTTTTTTTTTTTTTTTTTAAGAAATAGTGGAAGTGGCAATTTTAATTTCTAACGTGAGAATAGACAATAGGGGTGTCAGTATTTAGCTGCTCTGACTTCATTGAGGCACTTGATTCTCACTGGCAGACGTCTACAACTAACACAGCCATACAAGCCCTATCCAAAGGGAGACCAGTAGCTACAGTGTGAACCTTGGTTTATGGGTAACAAAATGCTGTGGCATGTAAACCAGCACCATAGTAAGGATGACCCACTGACATGTCAAGATGTGTCCTTCTAATTGCCCGACAGGTTTTTCCCACAGCCCATTAGATGTAGTTGAGACTCCTTTACAGGGAATTGCTGTAGCTGTAGCTGACCGTACTACCCTTGTGTCTTTTCCTAAGATCTCCTGACACTACTTACCATGTCTGCGAAGTTTCCGGTGAGGCCTGGCAATCGCAGCCACTGAACTGGCCATTCTCAAAAGTTGAAGTTAAGGCCAATCGTCTCTCAGCTAAATTACAAATCTACAGCAATTCACAGGAATGAGTTAGTAGAAGAGAGTCAGACAGACGTGCACAAATCAACACTGAATTACACACAGATTTGATGACGATTACAAAAAGCATGCAATAAATTACAATGCATTGTATTTGCCTAGGGATGAGAGTTATTTCAACTCTAGTCAACATACTTAAGAAACACAGAATAACTAAGACTAACTTTATGATGGCAATGTAATTATGAGAAGGACTTTAGCAGAATAAATGGATCACTAAGTTAGGGCAGTGGATGCTATTTATGCTACATCATTCACTTCAAAATAAGATGGTTTCAGAGAGCTACATGAAAACATTGCACAGTTGTGTTAACACTGCTGTCGCATGAAAACATTGTGAATCTAGGTTTGTCTTTTCTTTTTTTACTTAGAACTGCATGGTCCATGATAAACTGAATAAGCATCATTACTCTAGGACACCCCAATAAAACCCATTCACCCAATGGATAATTCCTACAATGCATGGCCATTATTTAGGACTGCTTGGTATTGATGATAGAACCAGTCTCTTGCAATTACCTTATTGGATTGATTTTTTATTAATTGAGAAGCCATATTATGAGCTTGAACATTAGGTAGATTATTTCCTGAATTCCCTCTGCAGGCTGATTTTTGCAAGATAAAGGATTTTCATCCAACAGCCATTATTTTGGAAGTAGATGATTTACAGAACAATAATATCATAAAATCTTGATAAAGTATACAAAAAACAACTATGTCTCATAATACTCCTATAGCGTCTTCAAATGTGTTTGTGCTACTCATCAGTGAGTATATAATATCACTATAATATGGCATCACTGTTTGCCATACTGTACCTATAGGATATTAGATATAGTTTATACTTTTGCTGTGACATTTGTATTTCTATATTTCATACTGTCCCTCAAATATGTATTATAGGATGACTTTTCCTTTGGGTGTTGTAAAACACCAGTGCAAACAATGGCACAGTTGGCCTGCTTCCTCCATAACAACAGGCCAGCATAGGCCCTAAGTCATACTCAATGCAACACACACAATACATTAAGCTATGACTGGGATGTAACAGTAAAACCAGACCTGGCGAGAAGCTCTTAAAATAGCTCCTCGACACTTCAGACATACAACTCTGACCTTTCATGCTTGTTCCCTCTCCGCAGCACACATTAAATGGACAGACCAACTTAGATTTAAACCTGTGTTCAATGGTTTTACACTCAAACAATCTCGCACAAGCGTTTGCACGAACGTAAGCGGCGGGCGTGTTGCGCTGCTGTACAATGTCATACAAAGGAATAAGTCAAACCTGATCTTTTTGATCGGGCTTTTATTTCCAGGAGTTTCCAGCCGACATCTGCCAAGCTCGCCATGTTTACACTCAATTGTACCAGTATCAAGCCAGATGGAACATACTATGGTACTTCCGGTTATGACCTTCAAAATAAGACCCTGATTGACGAACATGTACAGCTCCCGTTCCATAGCCTTTAGGAACAATTGTGCCACTGAAATGAGTTAACGTGGCATTTTAAAATACAGTGGACACTCTCTCAAGTTGTCTCTATTGTGTTGAAACATTTATTTGTCTATTTTGGCAGGTCTGTATGTATGACATGTTGCAAAGGTCGATATTGCTATATACTGTGAAAAGGACACAAGCAAGTAAATCGTTAAAACAGCTATTTGTGTGTCAGTTTTTTTTAAAACGATTGTGTTATTTTGTCCACCTCGGTACTTAATCATTATTTTCTTCCAGGAGTGACAATTTTGCGCTTTAATTTTGAAAGCAACATTGCCTTACTTTCTGTGCTACTCTGACGTACTCTCTCTCGCTTGACGCAGCTCTCAACTGTCACACTGCAGCCTGGAGCTCGACACTGCCGTAAACGCGGAAGTGTTAATGTCGCTTAATTTCTTCTTGTTTAAGGGGTTTGCGTATCCCCCTTTGTAATCGAACGAAATAATAACATGATTATTTACATCTGGTACTTTTACAGATGTTAAAATATCAAATAGAAATTCGATTTTATATAACGGTCAAACACACGGAACTGTCATTCCTCCCCGCCGTAAAGTTCGTGCCGTATTCCAGTTTTTGTTGTTGAGCTCTACACTTGCAGAAGGATGTTGATAGTTAATGTTAATATTGTGGCATTAATAATACATTTTTTGGGACAGTATAACACACTGGCTCTCGAAGATGTAACGACCGACCTATTCGGTGCCGAAAATCATGGGATGGTGGCGGCGTTTGGAGATTTTAACTCGGATAAACAGACAGACATTTTCATTATCAGAGACCGTGAGACTTCATGTTTTGCTTCCTCTGTTTTTAACAAAAATGAAACAAAAAAGTTGTAAAATTTCCTGTTGGATTATCATAGTTGTTGGGTATAGGTGCAGCTACTGTAGTTCATTCAATCTTACACATTAGCTTGCGTTTTGCACTTATGCACTTTTGCACCATATACCCACTTCCATAGCTAGCATATACTGTATTACTGCTAACATAGCTTGTCCATAATGACACTGCTGTCCAGGATTCCACATTCTTTCTGTGATTATCTTTTTGTAGTACTAATGGACGAGTGAATGACTGTGATGAGGTTTAAATGTTGTTTTGTTATTTTAGAGGCCTATACTGTTTGTTTCCTGTTGTTTCAGAGTCTGAGCTGGTGATATTCTTGGCTGACTTGAAAGCACCTTACTTCAAGCCCAAAGTACACATCAAAAAAGATTTTCTGCCAAGGTGAATTTGGGATATTCATTACTATTTCATTTTAAATTAATTTCATTGTTACCTTGATATTTGATTAAACATTTTAAAGTCAGTGTCAGGTCCTTATATTACTCTTGTTAGTTGTGGGGATGTGACTTAACTTGCATGGTGGTTATGTTTTGCTTGTGAGGAGGGTATTGTTTAACAACATAGATAAAGAGCAGAGCAGAAGAAAAAAAAATTAGCTGGAGCTATATTGTTGGCCCTCATTTTACTGTACAATCTGCTTCCTGTTTCAGTGACATCATCACCAGTGTGGTTCCAGGAGACTACGATGGAGACTCTCAGATGGATGTACTCCTCACAGCTCAGTCCAAGGGCAACGAGGGCACAAGTGTATTCATCTTCTGGGGGAACAACCAGACCCTGGGTACAGATCTAAGAATTAATGTGTCACGAGGGTGTATGGGGAACCATGAATATCAATGTCTGATTCACCTTAACAAAAGTATGGTTTGTGAGGACCCTTGGGCTTGTTATAATCAAGTTTGAGTATAGTTGCTGTAGGACACTAATGGCCTCATTCAGTTGGCAAAGGGTTCAGATATAGTTATGGGATGTTTTATGGCCTTGTGTAACTCGGTTGGTAAAGATGGCATTAATTGACATGGTTATCAAATATGCACTCAATGTCCTGATAGGCACCTTGGATAAAAGTACCCACTAAATGCATGCACAGTATGCTAGTTTATTGTGTGGGACTGAGGTTTGGTCAGAAAACCACATGATTATTAGCATGATTGATTATTTAAGGTTATTATTGAGGACATAGTTCTATGTTCTTCATTCAGGAAATCATTACATTCAGGAAAACCTGAATGTTTGCTTCAACAAAGCTGATTGAAAAGCACCTAATTTTAAATTAGTGGATGGAAACCTAGGAAATGAGTAAAACCTTGCTAGTCCAGTTTGACCTTAGTTTATACCAACCCACTGATTTTCTGTGTGGTGTTTGCCAGACCAAGTATTAGTCAGAGACTTATTTTTTCTGTTCATTTTTCACAGATATGGGTGGGCGGCTTGAGCTGAACAAGACCTTTACAGATCAACCCCTTGTTATGGAGTAAGTCACAATTTAAATAGTGCTGTCCACAAACCATTAGTCTTCACTGTGTTTACACAAACCTTTAGTGGTGTGTTTACTTACATTTTGCTTTTGATATTCATCCAAGACAACAAATATTTGATCTTGAATTTGGTCAGACTTTTCCCACTATGTATAGAGGATATTTCACAGGCCAATCAATATGTTCAATTTCAAAACACACAGGTGTCATTGGGGAAACAAACCTGATTTTATTGTATTTCCTGAAAATAATTTTCTATACAGATTTTCTATATTATTATTATATATTTCAAGACACCAGCATATTGGAAGTTCTAATAAAGTGTGTTGATGTTTGTCTCCTACAGTTTCAATGGGGACATGATCCCAGACATCTTTGGAGTCACCAAGGACTCCACCGAAGTCTGCTATCTCACCAAACGGTCAGCAGAATGTTGTCATTATCAAACTCATTTACAGTTGTCCATGTTTATTACTGCTGCTGTCAGACTGCAACACATATTATTGCTGTCCTGTATTCTGTGAGAGAGAACACGTTGTTGAAATGTTGATAGTTGCGCTGTTTGATTATGAATGAACTGTTGTTTTCAGAAAGGATGGGCTTTGAATTCCCCTGTAAGTCTACATTGTGGTTTTCCTTCCCCTTAGGATCCCAGAGTGGCAGAAGGCACTGAGTTCGCCTGTCAAGATGCGCATCCCTCACTCCAACGCTTTCATTGACCTCAACAAGGACTTCACCGCCGGTGAGTCAGTGATGTTTGAGCAATGTCTGACCTTGAAGGAAAATAAAAACTAAGATGTCTGCCTTGGTTGAGAGCCTCAGGGTAGCCAGTGCGCAACTAAACACATTGCTGCTGTCAGCTGAAAACACTTGCTTTTCCAAAATCAGCATTTTAAAAACTGTCAGACACAGACTTATTTTCTTTTCAATTTTTGAACTCTTTCCACTTAGATGGAGCAGATTTCATGGGACCAATGGTCGTGAAACCTTGATGATTAAGTTGTTTTTGTGCGATTCCAGACTGCAGTAAAGTGTTGTTGTGTGCAAGGTTGATGTGCTGCCTGTTCACATCAACAACATCTAAAAAAAAAAAAACTGAATTCACACTGATGCCTGCAAAGTCCTTGCCTGTAGAGCTGCCTTAGGGCAGGTATTAATGGACGTAAGGATGTTTCCTTTCTGATTTAGCCTCAGGGAGACCCTGCTCTGAACTCTGGAGGGGATTGATAAAATGTTCATCGCCAGACTAGCTCTTTGTTTGTTGGGAAAAGGTCCCTCACACACCATGGTAAGAGAGAAACTCCTTACCTTGACTGATTAGTTTCTGTATTGGGGCAGCAGAGTCGTGTAGGGAGTATGGAGACCGATGTACAAGCTGGCTTTAAGCCCCTTTCCAGTGTGTGCTGTTGTTAATGAATAATTCGGGCCACAGTTCATGTTTAGCCCATTTTCCAGGATGTCCCCTGTCTCTTCTAAAATAAATCCTGTGGATTTGTACATGCTGTTATCTGAGAAACTGTTATAATTATTTCCCCTTATTTACAGCATTAACTTTCATTCAAAAGCCACAGGAATCTCATAAGGGAGAGAGAGCACTCTGGGAAAACGGGCTTCACATTCACCATGGCCGGAATTATCCTTAAAGCTTAGCCTGCGCTATGGCTACGCTTTCAGTAGAGGGGGGCAAGTGAAAATGGAATTTCCCAATAGGGATCTATAAGGGATTATTTATGTCTTGGCGATAACCAAATCTATAGAATAACACCTTTGGTTGTTCTCTACAGACACAAGGAAGTAAAGTGGAACAGAGAACGGTACTTGAATAACAAATCTTGTGGGGTGTCATCCCGTCGGGAGACGGTCTGTAAAAAGGGTCTAATTCTGCACATTTAATTACACGACACCCTCTTTGAGTTAAAAGGGAATGCCTCACTGTTATTCCTGTTCCTCTTTTGCCCTATTTTCTACCTACGGGAGACGGCAGTGAACGTTTGCTAATGCAGACCACCGTAGCCAGTAATAGGTCAATTGGGTAATTTGTAACCCACCCCAAATGATAAAAGATCCAATTTAAGCCACTCAAAGCCACTGTGACTCAACCACTACTGCACCTGGGTCCATTTACATAAAAAGTAATAATAGGCATGTGTGGTTCAAAGCCTAACGTGACTGGAAATGCTCAGCATCCCTTGCTGATTTCTACTTTCCAGTGATATTCGTTTACTGTGTTCCGTTTCTATGGTGATGACCGACTGACACACTGCTAGTTAGACTATGAGCATGTTGTCGTTGGACAGTCTTGGCCACTCCTTTGAGTTTGAGTCCTTCATTAGTCACAGTGAAAAGCATGTTGCATTAGTTGTAGTTGTTTGTTGGTGCATACGCTTTATTGAGAATCTCTTTGGAGGTGAAAAGAAGAAAACGCCCTCATTAAAAGGCCAAAATACAAAAGGATATTTGTGTTAAGAATCATTTATTTTTGTTTTCATTTATTGTTTCATATTGCATATTTACCCAAAGAATTGAGCAGGGCCAGTGTGCGTTCACATTTTCCGTCATTAAGGGCTTTTATGGCCCCTCAAGGGCTGAAGATTGGCTTGGGCATGAGGTTATTTGCCATTTATATGTACACAACATGAATTAAAGAGTAGCTTCACCTTCAGCGCTCAAGGAGCTCACTGCACAGCACTCCTCCTCAGACAACACAATAAGAGATCCGCCAGCTGTATATGCATTAGTCCATGGGTGGAGGATTTACCTCAATGTGGGGTGAAATATAACCTAACATGCACAAAACCACTGTGGGGGTTTGGACAGCTCTATGTTCAAGTGCGCAAAGCCACGAAAATGGCATTGCGTGATTGACTTGCGTGGTCTTCACAGGCGGAAGGCGCAGGAGTAACTTCACCCCAAAACTACCAATAAGATCCCACTGTGCCAGCTGGTTTTAATTGACACACCCCCTGTTGCGCCACCCCGCCCATCCCGGTATAACTGCCCACAAAATTACCGAACTGACGACGGTTGTTATTGCGCCTCACGAAATTGCCAATGTGCCAGTGAACATTGACGGTTGCGCCAGCCCAATGTCTTGGAAAACCAGTGGAGAAACTGGTTCCTGTGCCTTTAACTGAACACAAGGTAGTGTTTGGATACCCTATACTAATAATAATATAATAATAATAATAATAATAATAATAATAATAATAGCTAATAATACATCCTATGATCACAATGAAAAGGTTTACTTTTGGGTGAAAAAGACCCACCCCCTTCCTCTAAGCTGTAGGCCAGCTTAGAGAAGCACTCAGACTGTAGCATTCTTGGTTTGTACTGCTGTAGCAGGTATGCTGCAACACACCAGTCAGTCAGTTTGAGTGACGACCAGCTGCCTGCCAGTCTGTCTTTCTGTCTGTCTGTGCTCTCAGACTGTAGCGCTCTCACAGTAACTAACACGTACAACAAGTAGCAATCAGCAAATGAGCAGTGTTCAATTACCCCTTTTCACAAAGAAAACCCAAGTGCATGCAGACAATGGATAATCAAGTTCAGCACTGTAGTCCAACAGAACCCAGTGCTGTAGTTCACTAACTCAAACCAGCACACTCAAAACAAAGGGTATACGTAGGAGAGGGTTAACGAGTATCTCCTCAGGCCTTTCATTGTCTCTCTCTGCCTCCTGACCAAAGCTGACCCCCGCCCCCGCTCGCCACACCGACCAAACTATCCTAGGGCATGGAAATGACAGAGTCGCATGCTTGAATTCCACTGGCGTTGATTTCTAATGTGTGTTTCACCGAGCTTCTCCCGGGAACTGCGAGTGCCAAACGAGAGACTGAAACATACACTTAAGGCCACCAATTTTCAAGTTGACTAAGAGAGATAGGAGTTCCCATTTTCTTCACCAGTGAATGGAGAAATCGGCTTGTTCTTGTTTCACGGCTTCTCCTTTCTCTCTGCAGCGATGTCGCTTAGACCTCAGGGAGGATTCTTTTTTCTTTTTTTTCTGCTGGAAACTAATCCTCGTATTTAAGGTAATCAGAGAGGATTTTGTTGTGTCATACCCACTGCAGGTATCTTTTTATGGTGTGTGTGGTTTTAGTGTTCCCAGGGTTGTCGCAATTTAACCAGAGCACATTTCCATTCATATTTAATCTGTTTGGGGATTAGGAAAAAGTCAATAAACTTACACTTTTGATGGCAGACTGTAAATGTGATGGACTCTCTCAAATTGCTTAACTGCTAGCTATATTTTGGGTACACACCTCATGGGTGTGCTTGGGTATGTTTTAATGGGAATTGGATTATTCTGTTCATTCTTGGTTTGTACTGCTGTAGCAGGTATGCTGCAACATGCCAGTCAGTCAGTTTGAGTGACGGCCAGCTGCCTGCCAGTCTGTCTGACAGCGAGTCTTTCACTGTCTAAAGTGTAGAGGAGAGGATCTGTTTTTTGATAGACCAGGCCCGTTCACACACACACACACACACACACACGCACAACACAACACCGTACCATAAACACAGAAATACTGGCATGGACCTTTTAACACCAGTCTCTGCTGCTCTCAAACCAAGAAGACTCTTCCCCACAGGCTGATTGACAGTCTGCTGTTGGAAATCACATGGTACTGCTCTCTCTCTCTCTCATGCATGCACACACACACACACACACACACACACACACACACACACACACACACACACACACACACACACACACGTGCAGCAGTAATCATTAAAGTCTTGTAAATGCCTAAGTACGTTCAGCTGTGTTCAGATTGCTGTGGGTGAGTTTGCTGCAGGAACAACAGGGCATGAGGATGAGAACCGGTGGAAAAAGCCTGCTCTACATCTGGTGGATGTCAGGCTGTTTGGCAGCCACTGTTTGTGGGGGCGTGCAGATGGAGAGGGAGAGAGAGAGAGAGAGAGAGAGAGAGAGTAGGCAGGAAGTGATGGAGAAATAAAATGCAGTGGGAGACGGGCTGGATGGATAGATGGTTTGAGAGAAAAGGATGAAGGACAGAGGAATGGAGGGAGGGGGACGAGGCAGGCAGTGGGTGAATCTTCAGCATGGCTCAGTGTGTGCTGCAACCACCTGCTTCTCTAAGCGGTACCGGCTGGAGCATTACAGCATAGCTTAAAGGGAGGGAGTTGAGCTTAGCGGCCAGTCTGGGGCCTGCTAGTTAGCCAGTTAAAGCTAAATCCTGATTCGTAACTTACAGTGATGCAGCTTTTCATGGGTTTTTTTGGGGACACACAACTGCCATTCATGTTTAATGAAGATGGCTTTTGTCCTGCTCTTCTTTTTTTCTTCACTTTGTTTTGGTGTTGTCCCGATCACGTCCCTGTTAGTAGCTCCATCTGGGCTCTTTTCCACAGCGGGGCTCACTGGGCCTTACCAGGGCTGCTCAAAATGTTAAAGCTACTATGTAGCAGTACTATGTAGCCTTTTATGTTTCTCAAAATTAAGACCACTTTTCCCATAAACCCTGTTGCTTCCTTTTGCAAAGATGATTGGACTATGAATAATGTCTAGCTGAAGCTGTGCAGTTGGAACAGTGGAACTAGAATAAAGTTATTACTTGCAAAATTAAAAAAAATCATTACTGTTTTGTTCTGTAAAGCAATCTCCCTTTTGTGCCATGAAGCAATCTGGCAGATTTCTCTCAAAATCTGACCCACTGACAAAGTGGGTCAATTGTTGCAGAAATGATAAAACATTTGTGATTTTGAGACGTTTTGATCATGAAACGATACACAGAAAGATGTTTGAATATCATGGCAACGTGTATGGGGAGCAGAGATGCATTTGTGGGATGGTGTGTGTGTCTCATGCACAACAAGATGTGCAGCCGGTTCTGAGCAGAAGCTTTCTGCATAATATGTATGTGTCATCTATCATTCACCCTCCGGGTAAAAGATTAATTCTAACTCATTCCAATGTTTTTTTAATGTTTTGTCCAAGTTTTAGATTCATCACAAATTATTTAAGGCACCTCCAGCCGCATGACGTCATTGCTCACAGTAATTAAATATGCTTTAAAATAATACACATTGAAAGATGAACGTGCATTCCTGTTCTTAGCACAGTTATATTAACTAAGACATGAAAACTCAGGTTACAGTGTTTATTGAGTGTAAAACAGATATATAGAAACTGGGGAAAATAAAAACATGCAATCTGAAACTGGGGTAAAATAAAATGGAATATGTGAAACATTAAAGTGGATTTCACAGTGATATAATTAAATCCCAGCCAATCCTGTTTGGCCCTGTGGTGGAAACAAGACAGTCCAACTACTGGTCTGTTTGCCCTCTAATTGGGTGTTTTAAAAAATAAATCTAGCCACTGACCTGGAAGAACAAAGAGGTTAGATAAGCTAGAGAGTCAACAGGATTTATGAGCCTGGGACATTTGTAGTGCTGTTTATTCAAAAGTTTGTTTTGTTCAAAAGTGAATGAGAATATCAGTAAATGGAAGAGGTCCTTAATCTGGGCATCTTACCTCTCTCTTGGGCAAGGTTTCCATCTCAGGAAGCCCAGAGAAGTCCTCTCTCACCTATCAGTATGGTAATATAGTGAGGTATTTTGCTAGCGTGGTCCAAGAAGGATGAGGGGAAGGTCAGGGCCGTGTCGTGACTCCAATCTCAGCCCGGTGTTTAAAGCTGTAAACAGTCCCACAGTGAAGCATTGGCTGACCTCGCTACATCAGCATTGCCAGCAAAAATGTCTGGAATTGTTTCCTGGCTGGTGTCAAGGCCTCATTTAGGCTGCTGGACTGGCCAGCCAAGCAACCCGGTGGCAAAGTACCGCTTATGGCTCCTCTTATTCTCTCTCTCTCTCTCTCTCTCTCTCTCTCTCTCTCTCTCTCTCGCTCTCTCGCTCCAATATGTAAATCCAATGAAGAGCTAACTGTAACATGCTATACATCAAACTAGAGACTTCATTTTAGGATTTTAGATTTCTTTATTTGATTTTTCACAATCAGAGAGAGGAGTGTCAAAGGTCCGATCTGAACCTGCACGTTGCACATGGCATGCACCCCATGCATGTCCTCTAAAACAGAAAAGTCGGTCATGGCTAGAGCGTTTTGGTCTAGTTACCCCAAACGAGTGGTCTAAGGCTATACTGTTAGCAATCAGAAGCGGTAGTGGCACTGAAAACGTTGTATCGGGACATCCCTTTTGATATTGTTTTCCTGGCATCACAAAAGCAAAGACATCATTAAGCATCGGGCGAGCTTTGTAGATTCAGTTGTGTGTTCTGAAGCCGCTCGCCGCAGTAACACAACCAATTAGCAGCAACGGCTCTTACTGTGAGACAGCTAAGAGGCTGAGCTTCATACAATAGATGGCTGATGTGGGCAGGCGCTTCAATAGCCATCAAAGCTTCAATAATAATCAAAGCGAAATGACCACAGGAGATGTTCTTATCATTTGAATGGCATACACTTGGAGTAGTCACACTTATTAAATCTCTCCCCACTACAGAATCAAGGTAACCCAAAGGGTCTCATCACAGCTTTTCAATTCAGAAATGGCACCGCTAGGCAGGAAGCTAACAGCAGCACGATAAGAACTTGTTAGGAAAAAAATGTGGTAATTGTAAGGTAATTATAAATTCCATTTTGGGCGAAACATGCACAAAGACAGCAATTCTGGCATAAGGATGCATTGCTAGGCAACGGGCATGGTAATGCTTGATGCAGCACCCAATTAAACCAGCTCTCTGTGTCAAAGTGACTCGTTGATTGTCTGAGTAATATGGGGCGGGGGGAACAGATTTGCCATTTAACCATGTTGGCCAAGGAGAAGAATTGATTATAAAGGGATTACATTTACATTTAGGTAGCACTCAGGCATTTTGAATAGTCATTTTTAGCTCTTAAAACAGTGTATCTACCTGACAGACAGACAGAGACACAGACAGGCCCATTAAAGTTTGTCACATCCAAGCAATGCTAATCCTAATAAGAGAATTATAGACCCTGAGGCCAGGATGAACGGAACAAGTCAAAGAAGAACACATGGTATTATGCATTTATCAGACATGAGGGCTGAAGTGGGTAGACAGCCAATGTGGGATTAAGACGTTTTATTTTAGGACTGTGTGTGCTGTCCTGGTGAGTCAGTGGGCTAAATTGTACACCATGCACCCTTGCACTCCTTCACGTGGTCCAGTGCAAATCAACAAGTGGAATTATCTCACCCCATTTGGCAGAACTTTTCCACTTGTTTTAAGTATGATTTTAAGACTGATTTTCTTTCCAGTTACAGAAACACATGGGACGCTTGGGCTTTGTAATGGGGGATGGTGAAGTCAGGTGCATAGAGACAGCCATGTGGTCAGATACAACCTGTAGGCCATCGATGGGGGCAGACTCAGAGATGACCAGGTCTAGAGTATGCCCTCTGGAGTGCGTGGGGACATCAACATGTTATTTTAGATCTAGACATTCGATCATACAGAGTGACAAGATGGTGAGCGGGAGAGACCGGGGCAGCGGGCCAGAAAGTAGAGTAGAGGGACACCGTGGCAGGTACACCTCGGGTCAGCTGAGAAGGCAGAGAGCTGCGTCGTGTGATCCGGACAGCGGTTGACAGGTGAGCAGCAGCTGTTGTAGTAGCTGTAGTAGTCTGCTTTATATAGTCTTTGCTTACTAAACGTCTGCAGGCCTGATCAAACACAGGGAAAATGTAGCACATTCACAAAGGTAAAAGGCCATCACATAATGATAAAGAGCGATAAAAGAACATGCAGTTCACGGCGAGGAGCACAACTTCAAGCATTGTTAACCAATTAGAGATCCTTTATTATGAAATGGTTGTGAGAAGTCCTCGTAACGTTTGTTCATTTATTCATTTGGTATTCTTTCCAAGTATTTGAAACGATTGTCCTGTTTTGCGTGGGCGCTACACATTTCCTCCTGGAGGAGGGAAAACTCCCCCAACACTGAACCCACGGCACCCACGGCGACATGTATCCATCATCATAAATGCATCAATTGCATCCACTGCTCTTCCCCGCGTTTTAATTTCCCCCTTGTATAGAGATTTGGAGTGAGCACACAGGCATGTTAGGAACGCCTGCTGCGATGCGGCAGCCCTTTGAGGTGTGTCGTTTGTAGCCTCTCCGCCTCCAGGAAAGCTGGCGCGGCGTCAAACAGGCAAAAGCGACGCTGTGTTTATTTTGGTAAGCACGGGTGTTTTTGCAGATAAATGAATAATGGGAATAAATGAGGCAGCGCGTTGCCTCTCTGATACGCACGGCTCTGTGACTGTAGCCTGGGGTTATGCTGTCTCTACATGTTCTGTCCCAAAATAAGTTCCCTTCTCTTTGCCGGGATGTGCAAAATATCAGTTCCTAATATTGATGTGCGCCCCCCTTCTGCGCAGTCTCACTTTTGGCAAGGCTAACAACTCCTTTAACCTGTCTCCTCTCCTTCAACTGCATCTCCTATTTATGATTGAGGTGGATTTAATTGGTGATATCAAAAAGAGACCATAGTTTCCCCTTGAATCCACCTGATCACTATATCATGGAAAGAGCAAAAGTAGCACAAAGCCCGCTGCTTCATTTGAACCTTCAAATTAGGCACAATGGGAATCAAAGCTTTGGAATCGCATATGCAGAGTGAAAAACAAAACAGCTTGGTTTTTTTTGCATTCATTTTTGTAGCAAAATTGGTCAAAAGTCTTAAATTTAACTTATTGAAACCTGCAGAAACCCTGCAATCAACTACTGAAAACAATACATTTAGGCGTTGCTGGGTTGCTGTTTTTTTCCCCCACAAATGCCATACACCATTCACAGTCAACTATTGACTTTGTTCACTTCAAAGCAAACACATAGCCTATTATCATATCTCACTTTGATGTTTGGCATTCACTGTAATGTTCTAAATGCACCCTTTCTCCCAAATAGTGTTTTATACATGAAAGGATGCCTTTTCATTCTTCCTAGAGGCTTCAACATGGCAGGCTTGATAAACGTTGCCAACGCAGTCTCCGGTGTTGACAGGAGGTTAATAGCTGTACCTTTTGTTGGAGCAAAGTCAAGTTTTATTATAACTATTTTAATATATAATAAATGCTTAGTAATTTTAATTAGTTTACATAAATAGATACACACACACACACACACACACGCATCATCGTATTCAGCGCTAATACAATGCACATTGCCCCTCCATGTTGGCACGCTGATATATTGACACACACGCACAAAAACACAGGCTCCATTCCAGCCTATGGAATGAGCTTTCTTATGCTTGTTACAGTAGTTCCCTGAGCAGTTTTTATGTACACACACACACACACACACACACACGGCATAAAAAAGTGTTCTGAGCAAAATGGGATGGGAAGTGTGTACGTATGAGAAGGTTCGGCTGTAATCCCCCCATAGCTAGTGCACCTACGTTGTTCCCTGTAATGGTTTTAGGAGATTATTTCTTCTGTGAATAGCATCACTCCATTCTGTGCCTGTATGCTGTGCCATGTTTGTGAATGAGCCATTTTGATAGATTGGGTGGACGTCACACAGTGCGGAGTAGGGCTACATATTGGCTTAGAGACGGATTTATTCTGTGGAGCTTTTCACTTTGTTCTTGGCCTGGATTGTGTGTGTGTGTGTGTGTGTGTGTGTGTGTGTGTGAGAGAGTGTGTGTGTGTGAGAGAGTGTGAGTGTGTGTGTGTGTGCATTCATGTAGACCAATTCAGTTGCTATACTTATACATGGTGACGTCGCTCCAAAGACAGATAGCTTTTATTTCCCTGTAATCTCTTAACAGTGGGTAATGACAAAGTTACCTTGTGGCCTCTGGGAAAAATACCTGGCAGAGAAAATGATCTTTATCAGCCCTTGTAACTGTGGGGAAACATGGATTGTCATATTTCACTGCATCAACAAGTGAAATCTTCCGACTATTGTCTCTCAGCCGACAAGGTAACAGTACAAATCAAATATATTTTTAAAGGCTTGCTCCTGCATCACGGCTCCTCTCCTCCTACTACAGTAAATCATTTTTTGTGGGCTTTTGGCAAGTTTGGAAAAGCTTGTTTCACAGTCTGCTGGTTCCTTGCTAGCAGAGGGGACAGAGCCACATATCAATGGAGGTGGCCGGTGAAGATTTGGCCCCATCCCTGCACAGTCTCCTCTCTGCCCAACCCTTTAAAGGGATACTCTGGTATTATGAATTTGACTCGGTCATACTCCCTCACCAGATACTTGTCACTGTGTAAGAAAAGGTCATCCCCCAATGTCCCTTAAATAGCTTATTTGCCTTGTTAGAGTTTGTCATTGCAACCATGGGTTACGCCTTGCTGCGTGTAGCCAGTTTTACACGTAGCTGTGCCTTTTGGTTTCAGCGAGCAAGGTTAACAAGCTATTTAAGGAACAGTGAAGGACAACCTTTTCTCACAGTGTGACAAGTGTGTTGAGAAACTATGTTTGATGTTAGGTTAAGTGTGTATTCTCTTTGAAGGGATTTATTTGGTTTAGAGACTCTGGACAATTTTGTAAGTGTCATCCAATAAACCTTTTGCTATCAGATGAGGTTTCTTATATGATTAACCTTTTTATTCTGATACTTGAACTGTGTTACATTATCAATTTAAAGGTAATTGAATGCAAACCTTTAATCTGGTAATAGTCTGGTTCTTCACAGGCATAGATTCAGACTTGCTTTTTGGTGGAACCATCTCCATACTTGTTTATATGAGGGTAGTTGGGTTAATCAGCATCATACTTCTGGCTATTAAAATTTAGGTTCCTTAAAATGCCAATAAATGTCTGGAGACATAACCGTTTCCCTTTAATACTAGACCTTTATGTGGTCCCTCTTTCCTAGTGCCGATTCGAAGCCTAGCAGCAGCATTTTGGGCTAACGCTAACAAGACAAACACCCGTGTACAGGGAGTTGCAGTAATCAAGACAGGACTAGATGAAGGCACGCATTGCGTTTTCCAGGTCATGAAGCGAGAGGGATGGCTTGATTTTAGCAATTTGTCTGAGCTGAAAGCAGCTATCTTTTACTACTGCATGTATTTGTTTATCAAATACTGAGGGCTGAAAATCACACCATGGCTTTTGGCATACGGTTTGATGTGGACAGCTGGCCTAGGCTGTTTGACATACTTCTAATAGAGTCGGAGGGTGGGGGGCCAAATAAGATAACGTCAGACTTGTTTTCATTTAGTGGAGAATTTATTTTTGCCATCTAGCATTTGATGTCCTCAAGACAGTCACACAGGTTCTTTAGGTTTATCTAAACCTCAAATCTTATTAAAGATATCTCAAATAAATATCACACACAAATAAAAATGATATTGTTTCATTGTTTATTTAACAATAACTCTTGTAACTTCCTTCAATCAGTAAATTGTGTCACCTCCTTTAGCATCAATGACTTGATCAGTATCTGGAATCTCCCTGGAGGGATTTTTGCCCACTCCTCCTTACAAAACAACTCAGTCATGTTTGAGGGCTATCTCGCATGCTTCAGCTCCTGTCAGCATCTCAGTTATATTTAGCTCAGGACTTTGACTTGGCCAATCCAAAGTACTAAACGTCTTCCTCCTCTAACGTCTTCCTCCTCCTCTAGTACTAAACGTCTTCCTTTGGTAGAGTTACTTGAATGCTTAGGATCATCGTCTTGTTGGAACAGCCACTTTTGGCCCAGCTTTAGCTGTCGGACTGATGGTAATAGTAAAGCCAAAACTGTTCAAAGCCAAAACAGTTTTTGGCTTTGAACTGTAAAAGGTGAGATGATCTCCAATCCGATAGAGACTTTTTTAAACAGGGCCCAGGAAGCAGCCATTTCTCTTGAGACCAGTGGGAGCCTGAATTTCACTATTGTTGTAGGCCAGAGTAATCACTCCTATAATTGCCGCCTGTGTGTCGGTCTGCAAGGGAGCCGACTGAGCCGCTGGCTGTGCCTTCCATGGGAGACAGAGCTGTAACATTTGGTCCTCCTTCATTTTGACCTTGCAGCTCATTCAAAAATGCCCTCAGGGACAACTCGAATGTCCAGCATGTACTCTTAGTCCTTGTCAGTTAGGGTTGTCAGGTTGAGCTATCTTAGATGGATAGATACTTTATTGATCCCTGGGGGGAAATTCTGGGGTTACAGCAGCATAACAGTATCAACAAGAAACAAAATACACATGCAGGGGTACAAAATACAAAGGCCTAAATACTAAATACTAAAAAACTACGGTACCAGGATGTACAGCAGATGGATGGTATATATACATGTAGGGCAATGTGCAGGGCAGTGAATGAATGTGAAAGGGAATGGATAAAGTGCAAGGTCCTAGGTGATAAGTGGTGAGGTCTTCCGTGGTGGGATCAGTCTATGGCTGAATAAGCTCTGCTGCTTCATAACCATGGCATGGAGGGGGTGGGAGACATTATCCATGATGGCCAGCAGTTTGGCCAGCATCCTTCTCTCCGCCACCTCCTGCAGGGTGTCCAGGTTAATGCCCACAACAGAGCCAGCCATCCTGATCGGTTTGTTCAGCCTGTTGGTATCCTTGGCCCTGGTGTTAGCGCCCCAGCACACTACCGCAAAGAAGATGACACTGGCCACAACTACTGGTAGAACATATGCAGCAGAGAACTGCATATGTTGAAGGACCTGAGCCTCCTCAGGAAGTAGAGTCGGCTCTGGCCCTTCTTGTACAGGGCCTCGGTGTTGCCGGCCCGTTCCAGCTTGTTGTCCAGGTGAACTCCCAGGTACTTCTAGGACCATAGACGGTCTGTCTCCATGTTGGGAGCAGGTTTCAGTGCAGTAATCATTTAGCTAAAGTGCTAAACACGACATGGCTAAATGAACCGCCTGTCAACAGAGCGTGGTTGCTCTAGTCTATGGACAGTTGAGCTAGCAAGACCCGGGTAGGTTAGTGGCGAGAGTAACGCCCCTGAGTGATGCAAGAAATTATTGAATGAGTTGTTGATGCTTTGTCAGCCCATAAGTATTGGCAGGAGGGTTTAAAATACACAGGGAGTCGTGTCCAATAGTAAGGCAATATGTCTCCTTAATGCTTCTTATGCACAAAAAGCTATCCGCCACAAAGGAGCTGGTCTGGTATTATATCTGACCTCATGTCTCTCTGTTCCTTGCTAGCATGACACTCTTCCCCCGCGTTCAGGTCTCATAGCCAAGTGCCGAGGCCGAAATTGTGGTACCTCTTGCGTCAAACCAGGCCTTTACAAGGTTTTAGCCAACAATCTTATCGCCTTGCGTCTGTCCTCTCTCTCTCCTCACCGGGAGTGAGGCAGCCTCCAAATGTCTGCTGGAGGGGGATTATCTGTTTCACTGATGACTGCTGTGACATTTCCCTCTGAATGTCTTAGGCCCTCCCTTCAACCCCCACCCCCCACCCCCCCACGGCATCTGAAACATGGACCAAGCCAAGGGTTAAAGACAGAGAGAACAAATCAATGCAAACAGACACGAACACAGGGGGCTTGACTGATAGGCTGCAGGATGGCTCTGAACAGGAGTATATATATGCAACACACACAATCACAAATCCAAGCAAGCGCAGACACACACGCTTTCTGCTTACATCCGTCTGATTTTACTCCATTACTGTCCGCCTCATTCAACCCCCATTACACACACACACACACACACAAACACACACACACACAGATGCACAAAGTGGACATCTGCCCCCCCAACCCCCCTGAACAGAGCAATGAGATCAGTCGGCATGGCGGCCCTGTTTGAGCCCATCTCCTCGGAGACCCTAAGGGATTGTAGCTGTGTGTGTGTGTGTGTGTGTGTGTGTGTGTGTGTGTGTGTGTGTGTGTGTGTGTGTGTGTGTGTGTGTGTGTGTGTGTGTGTGTGTGTGTGTGTGTGTGTGTGTGTGTGTGTGTGTGTGGTGTTGTGTGTGTCCCTCAGACAACTGGCAGGGGATAGGAGTCACAGCTTGTTTGCTGAGTAACAGGCTAACAAATAACCTGCTCAGGGGCATTAGAGACACAGAGAAGAAGGAGGCTAGGCTCTTTCTCTCTCTCTCTCTCTCTCTCTCTGTCTGTCTTACACTTCTTTCTCTTACTTCTTTGCCCCCCCCCCCATCTTTCTATTTCAGTTGTTTTTTTGTCTTTCACATTTTTTGCCTCGCTTTCACTTTTTCCTCCATCTCACCATCCCAGCCTCCTTCGTTCCCTCGTCTTTTCCTGTCCTCCTTTTCTCCCCCCCCTCTACCTAATGGCTTGGAGCATGGCAATGATGAGTGGGGTGACAGCGCACACACACACACACACACACACACACACACACACTCACTAATGCAGCAGCCTTCGTGCTGGCTGTCAGCTCCACTCTACACTGCAGCCTGGACTGCTGCTGCTAGGCCTCTTACAGGTAGCCCTGGATGGGGAGGGTGGTTTAAGGAGAAGGGGTGATATAAGACACTAATGGAGCAGCCTCACCCACACTGTCACCTCCACTTTAGTCTACATGCTGCTGATACTGCTGCTGCTGCTGTTGTTGTTGTTGGCCTCGTATGGCCCCGCAGGTAGACCAAAGGGAGGAGGAGGTGAAGGAGGACAGGAGTACGGAAGACTAGCGGCAGGGGGAAGAAAGGGATGAGGCAGAGGTGGAGGCTACAGGGAGCTAGGAAGGGAAAGAGGACGTTTTTTTTATTTTGTTGTCTAGGATCTCCTTCCGTTCATTCGTTCTTCCATCAAACGTAATATCTCAGACACTACTGATTGGATGCTGATGACACTTGGGATACTTCGGCAAGTACGGTCGGACAAGGGATCGAACCCTACAGTTGGGGCACAACCTCGCTTACCCACAAGGCCATCATCCCACACCATGCCACAGTGGAGGAAAGGGCGTGAACAGGAGGGCAAGGGAGATCCGAGGGAGAGACAAACATTCAGTTATGAAAGGGGAGGGGACGCCATCCCTCTCCAGTTAAATCAATAATCTTGTCTTTCTCCACTAGTGGTTGTGTCCTCCCTCATCTCGGCAACCTTCTCCACACTCGCGCGGCCATACTGACGGCCCCATAACCATCCATCATGTACTAAGAGCCACCGTCATGTCACAACAAGGTCCCATGGATAATGGTGCCATTTCTTTTTCTTTTTTAGCTCCCAGATTGCTTCCTGATAGCCAGGGCCTCAGCTGACTCAGTGACCTGGCTTTTATTGGGAATCACTGCCAATACTCCCACAGGCCTAACCGAGCTCCGTCGGCTCCATAAAAAGCACTCCGGCACTTTTAATAAGCTGCTAATTTTAAGCTTGCAAGCATAGGCTGGCAGGGTAACAGTTTAGTGAGCGTCGATGAAGCTCGCAGTTGCCCGAGATGCCCGAAGTCAAAGGGCATGTGGGTGGGTGGATGAGGTGGATGTAGGGTGGGGTATGTACGGCTGCGAGAAAAAGGTTGTGAATCCTTTTGATTTGTCTGCATTCCTGCATAAATGGCTCCTAAAATATGATCTGATCTTCATCTAAGTCCTAAGAATAGATGAACACAGTGTGACCTGATCCAAGCCGTTCATGCAAGACATCCCAAAAATATCAATGAACTGCAACCGGTCCAAAATACCTCCTCACCGTTGAGCAGATGCTGGTTATTCAAGAAGCTTCCCAATTGTTTTCTCACAACTGTTTATAGTGGCAAGCATGAGAGTAACACAAATAAATGAGCTACAACTCTGCTCATCATCTCTTTCTCTCACACACACACACACACACACACACACACACTCATTATTCTTCTCTCTCAGCCAATTAAATCTCTTTTGGGTTTGCTGCAGTTCTGTACTATAATAATCTTTGTATGGAATAACAGGATGGTGTAGCGCAGTGGTTCTCAGTCCTGGTCCTCGGGGCCTCAGGGCACTGATGGTTTTCTGTCATACCAGGTAGCTAATTGCATTCACCTGGCATCCTGGGTGTAAATCAGTCCCTGATTACACGGCTGGAATGAAAAGCAGCAGGGCTCCGGGCCCCGAGGACCAGGGCGGAGAGAACGACTGGTGTAGAGGATAGGACCTTTCAGTTCATGAATCAGAACCCAGAGGAAAGCAAAATCCACAAAGAGATCTCATATTTATACCTTTTATGTCTCCTAGACACAAATGAGCTCGTTTTAACACTAAGATGAGACTAAAGGTATTTTCTCCTGTTTCTCAGATTCAACTCAGGAGAAACAACCACATAACAGCTCATGTTGATCTCACTCTGATCACAACAACAGATCTCCACATCATCTGAAATAAGTGTCATTTAACTCTCCTGGATATGAGACCATGAGATCAGAGAAAGATCTCAAAGGAAACTCAATACTGTTGCATTTTCCTGTTGAAGCCACGGGGCCAACAGACTGATTACTATATATCACATCTTAGCATCTCATTGATCTCATAAAGTCTCAAGAATCCTTTATACCACATAACTGCAACGTCCTGGGTTCGAGTCTGGCCCGGGGCCTATGTTGCATGTCATCCCTCCTCTCTCACCTGAGCTTTCCTGTCTCTCTACTGCTAGCTATCAAATAAAGGCAAAAAAGAAATCAATCAAAAGTAATAATCCTTTCTCTGTTGTCTCCTTATTGCTCCTAAGAGGGTTTTAGGTGAAACATTTCAGATAAAGTTGATCACAATATGAGACAAAATTGAGATCTCCCCTATTTCTTAGGAGATGGAGAAAAGACGACATGAGATTCTTCAGATTTGTCAGATTTCAAGAATATTGTTCAAGTTTGTGGGCTGTTTTTATTGAGATGGATTTTACTTAGGAAACAGTTTACACCATGGCATTTTCTAATAAGCACCTACCTAGCAACATTTTGACTCACGGTGGCTTTAAAATGAAAACCAGTAATGGAGAATAAGAACAAAAAAAGGAATATTCTCAGTTCAGTTGAAGTAGGAATTGAGGAGCTGCCACCCACTCCTGCACACCGCTGGTTTCAGGTGTGTAGCGCTCAGTGCTCAATGAGGGATTCACTCTGCACTTCAATGTGCGCTTCGATTTAAGCGGCGCCGCAGCCCTGTGACTGTTCCATGTCTCGCTGCGCTTCACAGCCATGCGCCGTAACGCCTCTTCATCCACCGCAGCGATCCCATTGTCCTGAGCTACAATGTATGGCAAATGAGGGTGAGAGAGAGAGAGAGAGAGACAGATAAACAGATAGAGGGGAGGTGTTAGTGAGCGAGACAAAGCAAAAGAGACGGTAAAAGCTAACATCTATCCTCCTCGATGTCAGAGCCCTCCTCCTCCTCCTCCTCCTCCTCCTCCTCCTCCTCCTCCTCCTCCTGGGCTTAGCACCCGCCTAGCATCTCCCTATCTGTTTATACAGAGGCTAATAGGAGCCAGGTCTTTATCCCCATACCACGGCTCAACATAATGGAATAGGGAGACATAATGCGGCCTGAGTCAAACAGTCAGCGGAGGCCTTTAAATTGCTTCCAATCCCCTTAACAAATCTGATGGAGAGGCTATGAATAACTGAAGGCCTCTTCATCTCTCTTTTCTTCTCTTTTCTTCTCTTCTCTTCTCTTCTCTCTTCCTCCCCTCTCAGGAGAGGCAGTCTAAAGCTGAGAATCAACTTGGATTAACTCACTTTACTCCACTTAGTTTTGAGAAGTAAATGCCTGCCTGTATTTAATAGACTGAATCATCTTGAGTCCAGTTACCTTCTAATTTGAAATTCCCAACTGGATATCGCAAAACTGCAGCAAGAGCAAGTTTTGTGTTTTTAAAAAAAAAAAAAGTAAAAAGAACAACAAAAGTTTCCCTCGCGATCTTAGTTTTCTTCTTGAATGGATACAAGGAAAATAGAATTGACTCCAGTCTCAGGTGTCTATGTACGTGTTGCCGTGAAATGAGTTGGTGTGTCTGAAGGACAGCGCCCTTCAATTTCCGCTTTCTTTTTTTTGTGGGAGCTGTTTCTTTGCCTTCTTGCCAAGCCACCACTATAAGCCACTGTCTTTCATGCTGTCTCCTCTAGCGTGTATTGGCCTCGTGTCATCCACATTTCTTCCCCCCCAGAAACAAACTGATGGGATGTATAAAGCGGTGAGGGAAAACACCTAAATCCCAAACATTTTCTGCTGTGAAACATCCACCTGCTCTGCCCTGTCATGGATTCTGTTCCACTGGCAACACCTGATCAGCATCGTTAAAAGTGATGCAGCTTCACCTTAGTCCCAAGACAGCTAAAAGCATGTCATTGTATGTGTGAATTAAGTGTTCACACGTATGACTAAGATAAGAGGTAGGTATTTATCCCAGACATTCAGTTTTACAGCAGCAAAAAACAGCATGACAACACACTATAATAAACGTTAATAGTAGATACCAGTGCTGTACAGATATGAGTCAGCATATGAGTCAACATTTGGCACAGTAAGCTTTCAATAATTTGTATAAGTAGTTCATATTTATATATGTAGTTAGAAAACACTGGAGCGTTATAATCCAATGGATTTCTGTGTTATTTGTGGTGGTGGCAGACCGGGGAGGCGGTGCCATAGTGCATGTTATCCATGCACTGAATAGAAATGCCAGGGTAGCCAGGAAGAAGCCTCTACTGTCTAAAAAGAACAAAGCTGGCAAATTTCTTTTACAACTTTTGCCCAGTGATTTATGAGTTCTACAATATCGTGTATCCACAATGTGAAAGTGTAATTATTCTTTCAACCAAGGGTTTAAATTAATTTAACTCTTCTGCCGTCAATCATTTTTGTAAGAATAGGGGTCCCTTTTCTCAAACGGTAGCTCTTTTGGAAACGCTTCATTCACTACAGCCTCCCATAGCCAGAGACGAGAGAAAATCATTTGTAGATGTTATACCAATGTACAGCTCCATAATGACTGAACTGCAACCTGTTCTGTCTTTGCCTCCCTCTATAATCCCTCTGAGATACAACTGCTCCTTTAATCCCTGTGTAATTCACTTGGACAGGCAAAGCAACATCTTTTTTCATTTTTCTCTAAGAGTGCTATGTAACAATACGTTGGGATTAACCTCTGTTCATTTAGTATCTCTACCTGCTTCACTGTTATGGCACCACCACTGTTTAAGTCCTGTACGACCAACAGCCAGTTGTCAGTTGATGAACTAATCTAATGGTTAATTGTCTGTGCTTCCTCTGTTCAGCAAAACACTCTCATTTCTATTGCATTGTCTTTACAGTCCAACACGTCTCTTGTACTTGGTAATAATGAATGCTTCGTAATGGATCAGCGGGTCATGCCTCTTGGCCTCTTGTTGCCGGAGGCCAACACTTAAATATCCTTGTTGATACTTTAATGTGGGTGTTAGTTGAAAGATGCATGCCATAGTAGGAGGTAGAGTGCCAAACACGGCACGGTGAAAAGAAACTCTCGCTCTCTTTAACCCGCTTGAAGTATTTTACATGTGTTGCTGCCAACATGCCTCGGCGCAGCGGCGTAGAAACCTGTCCAACCCGTTCTACTGATCTGTGCCACAGTCTACCTTGTTTGTTTTATTATACATGAGCTGTGGCAGTTATTGCTCTTAACACCCTGTTATTAGCAACAGACACACTGACAATTATTGTTTTAGTGTGAACGGGTTGGCTGATTGGAGATGATTGGGTAGATCAGACCCCGATGACAAAGAAACACTCACACACACATACACACAGATACTTAAATAACGTGTTAAAATCAGCCATGCTGTATGGGGGCGGGTGTATGTGTGTCTGTGTTTTGCTTTTTGAGGTGTCAATTCCAGGGAAGAGAGAATTTCGCGAAAAAGCGAGCATGAGAGGGGAGGCACGTGAAATAAATAATCGAGTGATAATAGATTGCCTCTGTTGCAATTAAAGGATCGGCATGCCGCCACTTTGTTTGCTTTGATTGTAACCCCGTATTTTTTGTATTCACAGACACACCTTTTAAACTGGATGGCCTGAACATCTCTCTCTCTCTCTCTCTCTCTCTCTCTCTCTCTCTCTCTCTCTCTCTCTCTCTCTCTCTCTCTCTCTCTCTCTCTCTCTCTCTCTCTCTCTCTCTCTCTCTCTCTCTCTCTCTCTCTCTCTCTCTCTCTCCCCCCCCTTTGTTTTTTGATACCTAGCATTTAATTATCCAGCAACATGACATATCACCTAGAGCTCTGAATCCCCATCACTGTTACGCAACCCCGCCCACCCACACACACACACACACTCGTAAATATATACCTCAATTATTTATGCATCACTACTGAGTGTTGCAGACTGACAGCTTTACTTGTTTGTGCTTTGAATGTGGAATGTAGTCGAGGTGCAGGGCGCCGGGTTGTTTCAGTTTGGAGGTTCGTAGTTTGAGTGTTGATGAACAATATGTGAAGCAGTCTCCAGAATAAACGCTGTAGCTGTGCAGAACACAGCAAGCCGGGAGATTAAACAGCTGTGGAATATACTAGTTCAAGGCAGAGAGATTCTTTTACACAATATTATCATGATGTTTTGGCGACTATGAGATAATATTTCAATTTTTACTGCGATGCTTTGCGATAAAACGAGTGGTAATAAAGTCAGTAACATCACAATGTGATTTTTCATAATAATAGTAACAATAACCTCCATTTATAGACCATTTGTCAAAACAGATTTCCAAAGTACTTTACAAGATGAATAGAAATATAAGCAATAGATAAAATCTGAACCATAAATAAAGAAAACAAGGGAAAACGCCCAGAATAATTAAAACAAGAAGAAAAACAGCAAAACAGACCAAAGTTCAAGTAAAAGCAGGTCTAAAAAGTGTTTGCTACTGCATTCTGTTAAAGATAACAACAATAGTATTAATAATACTAATAAACTTAGTAGCACAACAGTAGCACAAACAAGCGTCACAAAGTGCTTTACAAAACAAATGAGATAAAATGAACATGTACAATACAATACTAGATAAAAACTAAACAGACAAATAAATAAAAGAATGAGACAATAAAAATACAAAAAGAGACACACCAATTTACAACAGGGATAAAACACGACAATAAAAATGAACATTATAAAATGGCCTTACTGTTTTCTTCTATTCTCTTCTTTTCTACTATTCTATTCTATTCTCTTTCAGTCCTTGTGCTCTGTTTTTATCTCTTTTAACTTGAATGAATCCCTAAAAGTCCCGTGGCGGGCCAGTAGGAATCTGTAGAGCAGTAAAAGTGTGTTAAAATGAGTGATGGTGGCAGCAGTTAGGTATATTGCTAGCTAACAGCTCTTTATGAGACTGTGTACAATACATTATAGTGCTTCAGCAGCCTGGCAGGGCTTGTGAGTAAGGAAAAGGAGAGTGGAGAGAGAAAAGGACAATGCACTGGAAAGGATAATGTTTGAAATATGACATCAAGATTAAGACCTTACTGCTCAGTTTACACAAGGGAACTCGCTTTTTGCCTTATCCCCCTTGACACATGCACGCACGAACACACACATACACACACAAAATGCATTCCTTCCGAGAGGAGAGATCAGAGAGCATGGTCACCTGCATCAACATCCCGGGAGCACGCACTTTGGGGTTCAGTGTCTTGCCCAAGGGCACTTTGGCACCCGGACACTAATGATGTGATGTCTGTCACCCTGCGATTACATCACAGCCTGGATACACTGCCGGCCAGGTGGAGAGGTTCAGAGAGGTTCACAGCTGGAGTAGCAGAAAGAAAGATTACCGGAGACATGGGGAAGAGGAAGAAGAAGAGAAACTGATGAAAAGAGGGCAAGAGGGAAGGTGTGTGGAGAGAGATGAGAGCAAGGGAAGATGGCGGAGGAGTGAACTGGGGTGAAAAATGAAGGTGAAGAGATGAGTGGTGAGATGAGGGGAGCGGAAGGGCCCCAGCGTGAGGGTTAAGTGTTTACAGGATGAAGATCCATCCGTGCTTCCCTCCGCTCCTCTGTCTACCCCATGCCTCTCTCACCGACACGCCGCCATCACACCTAATCAGCCAATCACCGCTGGATTCTGTCTAAGAGGCCTTATTGGCTGATTAACTGAGCTGTTTAGTCCTCATCAACTCGCCACCGGGTGGTAGCGCACAGTGTGCATGTTATTGAGTGTATCCTGTAGTGTGTGTGTGTGTGTGAAGGGTTGTGTGGGCAGGATTTCTTCAGGTCCTTTAAAAGTTGAATTATCTCACTTCAAATACAGTTTGTATTTTAAAACTTTTCAAGTGAAACTTCTCCCTGGTTGCACTGACGTATGCTCCGATACCTGAACTGTTTTGTTTTAGTTTTTATCTTCAGGTTGTTTGGGGATGAAATTGGTCTTAAATCTGACTTAAATTGGCAACTCTTAAATTTAACCTGTGGAAACCTGTGGTGTGTGTCTGTGTGTGTGTGTGTGTTTTATATGACCAGCATCCTTCCTCCAATCCTTCATCTTCCTCATATATCGTGTTTCCACAGGACTCATTGGCTGCTGCATTGGCATTATGCAGGCATAAGGTGGGGTGGAGTGGGAGAAAGTATGGCGAAGGAGTGTGTAAGGAAGAGAAAATTGAAACCCTCCCTTCCACAGATCAGCCAGCAGCTGCACTGCAGTTTACCAGAATAACCACTATCTTTCACTCTGCTGCAAACACAGAAGGCGGAGAGCCCCCATATGTCTCCGACTGCCACTGGCTGCTAGAGCATACCTTGGGAATGGTACAGCCACTTCTTAAAACCCCCTTTACACCTGGCATTAAGATGTCCTGGGTGATTCGATTGTGATCAGGTAGCACCAAATATATTCAGGTGTAAATGCCTCCAAGACACATTGAAGATCACCCAAACCACCATCGGAGGTGGTCAGAGACTCATCTGGCCACATTGAGTGTAAATGCAATGCATCTCCAATCCACATATAGGAGCTACTAGGAATCAAACAGGAGGCAGGTGGCTCTGACAGTAACATCCTTGTCAAAACTGTCCTGACTGATTGTCAGGATACTTATGGATGGGGGACAAGCAAGACAAGTTGTTTACCGTCAGTTTTAAGACATAAATATTAAGAGAGGATGTGGCATGACTGTCTGTGTTTTGGGGAGGGAAAGCAAAATTGGTGTGCATACAGGAAATGCATTTTAATGCCAGGTGTAAATATAATCCATCTATATCAGATCTAGGCACATTGACCTGAAAGCAAGCCGTTCATGCAAGACATAAAGAAATATCACTGAACTGAAACAGTTCTGTAAGGAGCAGGTCTCAACGTTTGGTTGAGGATATTGCTGTTGAAGGAGGTTCCAATCCAAGCTGTTAAGTTCAATAAAGACATGTAAAAGTGTGTGTTAGGTGTTAAATCACATTGTGTTTATCTATTTTTATGACTGAGATGAAGATCAGACCATATTTTAGGTGCCATTTATACAGGAATGCAGATAATCCTAAAGGGTTTGCATACGTTTTTCTCACAACTGTAGTGTGTGACATGTAGCGGTGAGAGTACTGGAGTGATGTGGTCAGGAGCCACGCTACAGCATTTTGAACTTTACGCCACTGCAGTATTAGCAGTGGTTATACACAATGGGGGACTTCACAATAGCCTACCTATACTTTACCATCATCCTTCCTCTCATATTCACTCTGTCCCTTCTTCTTTTGATTCATCCCCCCTATTCCATCATATTGAGTATTTTCCCACGTGTGCAGTATAGCGAGCCCTAAGCCTGATCAATGCCAATATTTATTTCATATCTAATTACTGGAGCAGCACTGCAGCCCAGACAACACAGCAGTGGAAAATAAACGTCCTCCCATAGAGAGACACATAGAGACAACATTAGGAATGCAACCTGCAGCCTGAGCTTCAAAGGAAAGGAGTACAAGTACAGGTTATAGGATTCCAGTACAGCAAGCTGGAGGCATTACCAGGGGGTGAAGCCTCTGGAAAGCTTGGTGAAATCATGTTGCTTTTAGCAAGAGATTCCTCCAGTCTCCTTCCTCCTTCCCTTCACCTGTTTTCTTTCTACTGCTGCGCCAAGTTGCTTTTTCTCCAGGAATCAGTGTTTTGATTGCCTGTCAATGCTGGAGTTAAATGGAAAGGTCACGGTTTATAGAAGCCTTTCCTATTGATCGCTAATCAAGCCTCTTGAGATATTTAAAATGTTTCCGTGCTTGTGCGCATGTATACCAGCAGAGGACTGAATATCGTAACGCCAATTCTAGTTGGGAGAGAACTAGAAGAACACTAGCAGACTACTGGATATGGGAATATGCATTGATCTCCACAAAGAAATGCAGAAACTGAATTAAATTGTTTCTCTCTTAATTGTTTCTCACTCAGGAGGCAAGAGCACAGAAATCCTCTTAAACCTGTATTATAATTGGTGTGGAAGATGATCTTTTTCTGTACAAATTGGGTAATGTTAGTAGTCATTGTTCTTTTGTTCTGTTTTCATGACCAATTCATCAAACCGGCTCACAGCTACAACTAGGAGCATAATAAGCTACAGCATGGTGTACGCTTCCAGTGTTTCAGTGGCCAGCAATGCCAGTAAACACCCGGACTGCAGCATTGTGTTTGGTTATGATAGCTGGCTGGACCGGCGGACATGATAACAGTGGATCTAATTAATTTATCACCTAACAACCTGTCCTATTTCTGTCTCTCTGTCCTCCCCGCAGATTTGTTCCTGACGACCCAAGACGGCTCGCCTAAATTCGAGACCTGGCTCAACAAGGTAACAAGCGCTCCTTGGTCCTCTGTTAGCTTCTAGTTTCTCTGCTCCTCCCTCCAGCCTCTTCTGCCACGTTTTACCACAGTGCTGGGGTCTTCAGGAGACACATTCAGCCAGGAAAGCCACAAGTGAGGCATTATCCTCTGTACTTTGTCATAGTATGGTCAAAATGATGAGTGAAAATGTTAACTAAACTAAAGAGCTGCTGACCTCCAATATGGCGACGAGAGCTCTTTATGTTTGAATGTTTCATCGCCACATGGGACTGTACAGACTGTACTTTTTCTCAGCGCCACCTCTAGCGCGAAGCTCCGTAGCGAGTCAGCCCCACCCCCCCCCCCGGGCACTACCTAGCGATCAGAGAGCAACCTCCCCCCACCGTTCTGTTGGTAGCCTACATCCAACAGATCAGATCTGCAGAGCTGGGTGTGTTGGGGGGACGGGGGGTGCTCACTGCTGCTAGTTAACATTCTGGGTGGGAGAAGGTAGAGACCACGGCCCAGGGTTTCTGGTGGGGGGGGGGGGAGGCCCTAGTTGAAATTCAGCAGGCCGAGGCACAAACCGCACAGTAGTCTGTCTTATCACAGGGAAAGGGAATAGAAAGGGGGGAGGGAAGAGGAGAGAAACAGAGAAAATGGCAGGATTCGGCTGAGTGTGTGGGTGGAGAGAGACCGAGCGAGATAGAGTGAGAGCGGGAGAGAAACGGAGCGAGGAAAGGGGTGAGGAACAGGGGTTGCAGGAATAAACTGCCTTGCCCGGAGAATGATAGCAACGGGCGAGGCGTGTTGATCAGGCGAGAGGACAAAGCACGAGGAGGTTTTCAAGGAAATGCAATCCTCCTTTTGTAACCCTGAACGTGGTGAAGCGAGGGATAAAATGTGGGATGATCAGCATATAGACAGGCAGCGGAGTGGCACTCTGCCTTTGTAGCCATACAAAATCATTCGGCATCAAAGGGTTGTGTTTCGTCTGTCTCTGCAAACAGGAGGTTATGTTGTAAAGTTGACAGCAAGTCTGGGAGAAAATGTGGAATAGTTTGCATGGCAGACATTAGTCCCACCTGACGGTTTGGAGGCTCCCTCTCTCGTTTTGGGTGTTTATTGATTGTAATTCATTCATCTTTTATTAGCTGACCTGATGTTTCTCTTTCTACTCATTTATATTGTATCAATTCATCCCACTTCATTGTTTGGAGTCTTTTAGGAAGTCGGTCCTTTTATCCTTTATGTTGAGAAAACAGATTGGATTTGAGAGAGAGAGAGAGATTTGAGAGAGAGATTTGAGAGAGAGACACACACATGCAGTGAGAGAATGAGAGTCTTGTCAATAAAGATCGGGTCCTCAGAGGGTTTCCCTTTTTTCCCTCCTCGTTCCATCAGTCCTCCCTCCCTCTGTCACTCCTCCTCTCTCTTCTCCTGTCCATCCGTCAACTCCCACCTTACTCCCTCCCCTCCTCTCCTCCCATATCTCCACTCTCCTTTTTCCTCCTGCTCTTTCTATAAACACACCTCCTCTTCCTCCTCCTGCTTCTCCCCCTTCTTCCTTCTTCTTCATTCTTCGCCTACTTCTCCCAGCATTGCATCAATCCTACACACACACACACACACACACACACACACACACACACACACACACGTACAAAGATGCATGTATGAGCATACACAGCTCACACACCAACACACGCGATGGAGCCGTTTCCTGTGTTAATCCCACGGCGGTGGGATTCAACGCTGTGTCTCTTGGTCACAGGCCAGCACACTCCTCTTTCTCCAGCACTCAGTTTTAATTGCTTTTCTCTCGTTTCCCTACCCCTAAGTCTCCCTCCATCCCTCCTCATCCCTCTGTTTTTCTGCGATTACACAAGAGCAGGCGCTATCGCCGAGGAGAAAAAAAAAAAAAAAAAGGCCGGAGAGATAAGTGGAGAGAGGCGTTCCCATTGGCCAGCGAGCGGATCCAAGGGTTTTCTGAGGTCAATTCTTTAACGGCTGATACGAGCGTTCAATTCAGCAGTGAGGAAAGAACTGCTTTTCTACCCAAACACGCACATATACGCATCTCTACCAGCAGAAATAACCTCAACCAAAAGTTTCCTGTAGTCTCTGATCAGGTCAGGAGGTATGCCATGCTGCATGACCCAACCTCTGTCAAGCTTCAGATCACAGACCGTTAACCCTGATATTCTCCTGTCCAATTTCAAATCCAATACAATTTGGAATGCATTGATCCCTCAAATATTGAAGCCGTCCAGGCCCAGAGGCAGCAAAGCATCCCCCAAACCATGATGCTCCCTCCACCATGCAGCGTGCTCTTCCTGTGATCCTTGCTGGACGTCCACTCCTAGTGAGAGCAGCAGTGGCACTGGAATTTCTCCATTTCTATATCTGTCTGACTGTAGACTGATGGAGGCCTTGGAAGTCTTTCTAAGTGCTTTTGTGTCATTTTCCACTTTCCAACTCTTCTCCAGAGGTCCTCTTCCTTTATTCCACTTCAACAGATCTATTTTTTGACACACCTAATGGATCACCTGACCTCTATTAAACCCTTTCCTAGAAGCAATTATTCTAGAGGTTCACATACTTTTTCCAGCTTAGGCTGTTAATGTTTGAACAATATGTAATAAAAACATGTAAAAGTGTAAGTAAGTAATGTAAGTGTGTAATTTGTTCAATCACATTGTGTTTATCTATTGTTTTGACTCGTTTGGAAGAGCAGACAATATTTTAGGAGTCATTTAAGCAGGAATTCAGGTAATTCAAAACAGTTCACAGACTTTTCTTTCCCGCAAATGTACATATAAACATATAAACCCCAGCAGGCAGGAGAAACACGCCTATTGTTCATTCAACTTCTCTCTTTTCCGTCTTTCAAAGAAACGCACACATTCAGAGCAACCCACACACTCTTTTTGACTCCTTCAGACTAGACTTTCACGCAGGCAGGCCAGGAGAAACATACTAAGCAGTCCTTTGATACCGATAGCGCCTCGTATTCATTTTCGGTGCATTCTCAGTGCAGTGAGGTAGAAAATGTATTATCGTGAGAGAGAGACACGCCAAGCATACAAGACCAAGGTGTGAATTTACTTGGGGAAAAAAAAACCTCCCTGGGTACTCTAACAGCCTCAGCAGTGGAAGTGTTTCTTTGAAATTAATATAAACTTTCCAATTTGGATGTTTTTGCTTAGGAAACGTATCCAAATGGCCACCTGCACACAGCTCATTCCATGCTTGTTTTTCATTGTCTTTGCCATTACACTTGTTTCCTACAGACTTCAAATCATAATATCCACATAATACACAGGTTTAAGTTGACTTCTGTAGTCCTAACTCCATAGGGAGCAACAGATGATTTTGCTAGGAAAAAACATTTACTCGTTTCATGGATTTCTTCATTTTTTTAATGCTCCTATCTCTTTCTTGAATTCATGATGGTCAAGATCATTTCACTGTGTGCTGTAGTTTTGCGCTGATACTGATAAAGCGCTAGTATATTTTGTTTGTCTGTGGCAAAGTTGGAACTGCCTGTGCTGACTTGAGATGGAGGCAGAGGAGCCAATCAGCTGCCTACGTAGTTCGAAACCCCTCCTCCTCTTACTTTTGATTGGTCATCTCACAAAAAATGCAGTCTCCACTAAAATGCTGGACTTTTCTCAGCACTCTGCACTACCTAAAAAGAAGTACAGCCCTGCATCCACCCTGTGACAGCTCCCCATTGAATTTAAACCTATAATATACAAGTTTGACATTGAAATAAAACATAAATAGGATATATTATGAATTATCGGTCTGTGTCTGTCTTTGAGCTTGTGTTTTCATGCCTTAACCCCCCTCCCCTCTCCAAAATGTTCAGGACATTTTGGAGCGTATACCATTTGCCGTGGCTAGTGGTGAGCATGCGGCAGACAAGCCCGTTGACAACCCCGCGCTCGCTCTCTGCTTCTTCAAAGCTTTAGGATGCCGGTCACCTAGCAGGCAGCTCATCAAGATGAACGAGAAGTGTTGGGGCAGGAACTTGGCCGACTGAGGGAGAGAACTAACAGTACACTTCGCTGCCTCAAGGCAAAAAGTTGCACATTGTAGCTTCAGCGCTGTTGAAAAACTTTAATGTAAGAAAGGTGATGGCCGTTTGCAAAAAGTGTAATTGTGTGAACGCATCCGTAGTGCAACAGTAATAGCCATGACAGAAGACCCCCGTCCTACATCTGTCCTGCGTTAATATTGTGACTCAAAACTTGTTCCTGCTGACAGACCGGTTCCTTCTGACAGCTGCAAAAGAACACATTTTCCATGCGACTATTTTCAGCCATGGAGCAACATTGCACTTTCTCACGCAGTAAAAAAGTGTATTGTTGCTAGATTAGTGCAGACATCATTCCACTGTGGTGTTTGGTGAGGGTGTGTGTGTGTGTGTGTGTGTGTGTGTGTGTGTTGTGAACAGATGGGAAGAATAATAACAAGACCTGTAATCCTTTCATCTTCACACATCAATCAAACTGCTCTCAAGCCGTCAAACACACACACAGATTTAATCGTGACATCTTGCAATCAGGCAACCAGCAACAGCCAATCACACTAAGATCTCATCCTCAACACACTCACATGTTTAACACCCTATCGTCGTGTGTGCGTGCGTGTGCGTGTGTGTGCGTGTGTGTGTGTGTGTGTGTGTCCACATATGTGAGTGCTTGTGATTGGAAGATCTTGATGTGATTGACATGGGTTAATTCTCCCAGCTTTTGGGGAGATCAATCAACTTCTCTCTCTCTCTCTCTCTCTCTCTCTCTCTCTCTCTCTCTCTCGCATGCACAAACAGTGCGCTTGGCTAGTTTCAGAGTATCACGGCATCCTTGTTTATTGGTAAGGGTCAATTGAACCTAGTGTGTGTGTGTGTGTGTGTGTGTGTGTGTGTGTGTGTGTGTGTGTGTGTGTGTGTGCTGCACTACCTTGTTAATGAAGGGGTTTCTTTACAAAAAACAAAAAAAATCCAGTCAGCACAAATATTTCAGTAATGAATCCAAGTACACCAAATTGAAAGATTAGTGCAGACTAGATATTAAACAAACAAAACAGTAGCACATTCAGATATAATCACTCCTTTTCTCCAATCCACATTCAACATTGGTTTGATTGTAAATTTGCAATGTTGCCAAATTAAAAGTGGCGGTTAAAATGAGACAATAAAATATTTAATGTAACAGTAATTAAAGTGCTTGAAGTGGTAATCCTCCGCTTCCTGGTTATGTGACATCGTTGGTGCTAAGCACTGTGGTGCTGGAAACGCATCACTTCCTGTGTGTCAGCCACTTGCCAATACACAGGATTTGATGTTATCATCCTTTCTGCCATAATCTAGGGCGACCATTCACACTGAAGCCCAATTCAGATGTCAAAAGGTCACCATTGATGACTATAGAGGACATCAGGCTACGCCGTCATAAATCTACAGGACCATCAGACAGGCAGCACCATTCATAGCCACCTAATCTAAATGCTACAGGGTTGAGTGTGTGAGTGCTGGTGTGTCACTGGGGTTATCAAGGGGTCTCCTCCCATCACAGATGGATTATTGAATTCGGCCCATGACTCCTCCAGAAGGATCAACAGTGATTCCTGGTGTCCCAGAACCCCCTCGACACCAAATACAAACTCCCTGCACTACCCTGTACCTACGTTCGGACTTATTCCTAGTTCTTAACAATACTCAGTAATTTCCAGACTTGCTATTGACCTCAACAGCAGTAAGCTGGTGGGATGTCTGTTCCTACCAAACACTCAAACAATATAACAACAATCAACCAATCAGTGAAAGTAAAAGCTTTCATGAATTGGTGACAGGTTGAATCACTATTGTCTTACATCAATCTGAGATAGAGCAGTGCAACAGACATTTATTTATATGAAAATGTTGTGGCCGAGTGGCCGCAGAGGCCGGCTTGCTCACGGCTGGATCAAGTGACAGTCAAGCAGTGAAACATCATCGTCGAAAGTCGGAAGTCTCTGTTTTTGCCATCCACTTGGGAGAGCGTTTTCAGAAATCTCCGTTATGGGGGGGTAAAAGCGCCGCTGTAGTGTGGACGGGAGGCCAAAACGGAGAGATAAGCGTTTTCAAAATAAAACGGCTTCGTGTGGACGCAGCCTGAGTCTGAGTTCTGCTTCCTAACAGTGATTCCCTGACTTAGTAACACTGGTTTTCAGCTGAAATGTCTTTTTTGTAAACGCCCTCGGCCCCCCTTCATGATATGGCTCTGTGCTTCCTACCACCACAGTTGGAAAAAAAATACAGGGGAAACACTGACGTATATAACAGCTTTCTCTCTTTCTATCTTCCTACATAGCTCTCTCTCTCCCTCTCTCTCTCTCTCGCTCCCTCTCCCCCTGTGTCTGTCACTCATAAATCACTAATGTTGGTCTCATCAGGCAACTGTTTCTCACCACGCCTAGTCACATCTGTTCGTATCAAACACACACACACAAAACACACTTTTTATTCCCTCACTGTCCTGATATCCTCTTCTCTCTCTCTCTGTCTCTAATTATCTCTCTCTCTCTCTGTCTATGCCAAATCCATCATTCATATTGTGCACTACATTTACTGTCGGCCAGAGGTGCCTTAGTCAGTTCAAAAAAACAAGTGACAGTAGTGAGCAGTCCAATAGATTAAATATAAATAAGCATTATCCCTCTCTCTCTCTCTTTTCTCTCTCTCTCTCTCTCTCTCTCTCTCTTCTCTCTGTCTCCCTCTGACTGTATCTTATCGTCTTTCTCTCAGGATGGAAACTTCAGCAGGGCCGAAGTGCTGCCAGAAGGCCCACCAGACAACGTCAAGGCCATCGGACAGTCCTCCTTTGTCGATTTCGGTGAGATTTACTGTCCTTTTGGGGGAGTGTGTGGCGGTTGGGGGAGTGTGTGGCGGTTGGGTGGGTGTGTGTGTGTGTTGAAGTGTTAGAAGGCAGATCCATTCCTCTCCTCAAGTCCTTTAGGTTCTCTCTCCATTTGAAGCTCGGTAGCTTCACAGGCTTCCAAACAGGACCGTCTGTCTCTTTGGCTCTGGCATTTTCACTACAACTCTCTCATCACATTGCTTTCTTTCCATACACACACAGCACAATCACACGCACACAACACACTCCAACTCACACACATACAGACAGAGTTTTGTGAACATCTTATCCCCTTAAACAATCTTGGCCAGTTGTTCTCATTGTTCAACTTGGCTTTAGATTTATCCTCAGTAAATCTCTGCTGGCTCTCTAATCTCCAGGCTGCAGCCTGTTCACAGTTACTCTTCTCAGAGCTACCATTTCACCCAGGGGAGGGGGGGCGGGATGGGACGGCTCCTTGCACTTGATTTTAAAGGTGAATATCACTCAATTCCTACATGTTATCCTGATGGTCTGAGACAGCCCAGTTACTGTTAGGCAGCAGTGGGCTAGAGGTTAGAGAAGCAGGTTGATGGGAAGCTGGGGAAATGTAGGTGCCATTGAGCATGGCACTATACCTCCAGTAGAAGCCTGGCGTTGTATTGGGCATCTCCCAGGTATCAATGTGAAACAAGGTGAACAAGGTGCTCAGCTGACTCCATAAATAAAGATTAAAAACTAATGCTCTCCCAGCCAGATGGAAGTCAGACTAAGACTTAAAGTGGTACACAAGATTCTCATTTCTTTGATTTTGGTGGCATCTTTGTCTCTCAGCCTCATCGCTGTAGTGTTTCTTCGCTGCTCTTCCCAGAGATCACCTGTCAATCAAACAGTGAGTCCAGTACTGTGTCGTCTTTCCCCTTGGATTTTCTGTTGATGGAGTTTGAGTTTCTGTAGGTGGCGCTCTTTTCTTTGTCTGTTCAGCCACGGTGGCTATCGCTGCTCATGCTAACTACCCAGTTCTTCTTCTACTTCTTCTTCCATTATTGCTGCTGCTGGAAACATAAAATGCATCACTATCATCGGATTTTTGCCAGGAAAGCCCTACCCGACACCGGGTGTTTAGAAGAGCAAATGTAAAAGCTTTCAAGTTTTTATATCAGTTTTTATATCCAGTATTGTTAAAACTGATGTCTGTTGTCTGTTGATGTCTTTGTTCACAAGGTTAAGAGTGATTTTTTTTATTTTTATTTTTTTTATGCATGTGACCTTATCGCTCAGTTTGAGCATGATGCATTTTTAATGATTCAAGTTTTGGGTTTGTGTGGCACGGATACACTCGGGCAGACACATGCACGCTCACACGCACGCAGCCACACACAGATAAACACATCCTTATTGGCAAGATTAATTGGTTAATCTCTTAGCAGCTAGGGGTGTCCATGAAATATTTAGTGAACAAACTTCCCCTTCCCAAATTGGCAATAATGTATGAACCGGGGGGGAATGACCTATATGCTTTGTGTGTGTGTGTGTGTGTGTGTGTGTGTGTGTGTGTGTGTGTGTGTGTGTGTGTGTGTGTGTGTGTGTGTGTGTGTGTGTGTGTGTGTGTGTGTGTGTGTGTGTGTGTGTGTGTGTGTGTGTGTGTGTGGCTGGGTGGTAAACCAGAAATTTACAGAAACCGGCATTAACATCTTCTTACTGATGGACTCTTACTGGACACCATCATTTTGATAAAGAGCCTATACAACGTTTGTGCACCTACATTGAGGGTTGCCAGTTCAGGTTGTTCTCCAGTATTAAACTGCTACCTTTTGTTTTCCTGCTGAACAACAACATTGGAACATGACATATACCTAATTCTGCTTTTCTTAATCAGCCATAGCAGCCACGCCAGCCAAGTGCGATGAGTGTGTTTTTCTTTTTTTTATTGAACTAGACAGACGAGGCGACTTCCGCACTTGAGACAAGAGGAGGGAGGACTGAGCGGAAGTTCTGGTGACACATTATCAGTCAACACACTCGCTGCACATGAAAATTTAAAAAATTGATAATTAAATCCTCGAATCAAATTAAATCATGAAGGCCTCCTTTTTATGTTCAGAAATCTAGACTGATAGAGGTCAACCTCTGGCCAAACGGGAGGGTTAATGATAGTGGTGCCCTTACATCTGAGAGATTTGATCATTGTAGTTAACTGTTATCATGACAAATGGGTCAAATTATCGTGATGAAGATTTTTGTCCATATCACCCAGCCCTAGCGTGCGTGTGTGCATGTGTGTCTGCATGTGTGTCTTGTTTGTGTGTGCGCATGCTTGTGTGTGTGTGTGTGTGTGTGTGTGAGAAAGTGCACGTACGTCAGTGTGTGTATTTAATTCATCATCTCCGGGTGTGCCGACTTTATTTTTTTTTTCTCAAGTCTCAAGCTTATCTCGACAAAAAACTTTTTCATTTCTTTTATCTCTTTTTTTTTTTTTTCTTCCTCCGTCGCCTTGGAAGGCGGCGCCCTCGTTAGCTGGGGATTGAAGCCTTTGAGGGTCACGCTTCTAATAATCTGCCAAATACTGGGAGGGAGATGCCTCGCAGGGTGAAACATCTTTTTTTGTCTCTTTCTGTCTGCTTCGCTTTGTCTCTCCTCGGCTGTCGCTGTCTATCTTTATTTCTCTTGATCTACTGTATATCTATATATCTATCTCTCCTCTCCCCCCCCACCTGCCCTATTCTTCATCTAAACAGTTTCAGGGTAGTGTTTCATCTACCAGAGTTTCTTAATATAACTGGAATGGGAGGAGGACTGTTTAGTGACCCTCTCTCTCTCTCTCTCTCTCTCTCTGTCAATCATGGCCTAGTCAGTTCAATTCAGAGAGAGAAGATAAATCACTGGGTTCTCATGTTGGTATAGCAAGTGATAATTGAATAGGTGAATGGAATGAGGTCTGATGCTTTGGCATCATTTTTAAATTCATTTATAAAGACATTTAAAATAAAATAAAATAAAATAAAAAATGAAAGCACAGTGCAAAAGGAATAAAGGTCGTAGTGCAAGTTTACAGTTCAACAGAAAGCGGTGGTGAACAGAAACGTTTTTAGTCTGGACTTAAAAGTAGTTATTGTGGCAGCAAGTCTCAGTTGTTCTGGAAGTTTCTTCCACCTATTTGTTTCATAGTAGCTCAATGCTGCTTCACCCTGTTTTGTTTTGACTCTGGGAACAGTTAGCAGACCTGTCCCAGCTGACCTGAGGGGTCTGGAGGGTTCATATTGGGTGAGCATGTCAGCGATGTATTTTGGGCCTTGACCGTTGACGTAGACGAGTAACAATATTTTAAAGTCAATTCTCTGACAGACGGGAAGCCAATGCAGGGATCTGAGAATTGGCGTGATGTGGTCAAACTAGCAAGCTGTAGAATCATATATATACAATGTGGGTATAATCAACTTCTCTGCCATTTTGCACTTGTCAAGCAGAACTATTGTTATCTGTCAAGTTGTTGACCATCCTCAGAGTCCCTGGTCACTCAGCCAGGAAATGAATGCACTTCAGATTGCTGGGTTGCTCACAGTGTGAAAGCAGTGTCAGTCTTTCTGTCAGGCTTTCACTCTCTAGCTCTCCCTCATATTGTCAGACAGAAAGAGAGAAAGAGGCTCTGCCAATGAAAGGAGAGTCGAGGCTTGTAATAAGATCAATGTGACTGAATGGGAGACTCTGTCTGAGTGAGAGGAGAGTGGCTCCAACAAGATATATATATACACACACACACACACCACTATTTGAAATCGGTGATGCCAGTAAATGATGATACTTTTTAAAGTATACTTGGTAACCTGAGTGCTTTTTTTGGCAAAATGATAACACTTTAGAGGCCTGGATATTCTTGTTACCAAGTGGAAATTATGTGTATCAACATGATGGTCGCTTTTAATTTGTAAGTGTCCCATTGTGTCAGAATCACACGTACGCAGGCATACGGTGCTCCGGTAGACGAGGGGCATCAAGTGTGGCATTCACATTTACACCTATCTACCTACTTACTATCTACATACCTACCTAGCTATCTACTCTATCTACTTAAGGTTTATCCCTACCTACTTTGGCTGGCTTCGCCCTTGTGCTTAGGAGAGTGGTGTCCAATCATGTGCCATGGAGGGCTGAGAGTATGCAGGTTTTCACTCCAACCGAAGACTACACTCGGCCCTCCATGGCACATGATTGGACACCACTGGCTTAAGATCTTTGTCCTGCTGAAAGGTGAACGTTTTCCCAAAATTCATTTTTTTAGCAGACTGAAGCAGGTTCTCTTGCAGTATTTCCTTGTATGTTGCTCCATCCAGTCTTCCTTCATTTCAACAAGATGCCCAGTGCCTGCTGATGAAAAGCATCCCCGCACCATGATGCTGCCACCGCCATACTCATCCCTTGTAGGGGATGGTGTTTCTTGAGGTTTCTTTTTGCATGGGCAAAAATCTCTGTCTTGGTCTAACCGCAAAACCTTTCCCCACGTTGTAGCTGGGTCACTGTCATGCTTTCTGGCCAAACTCCCGACGTGTTTTCAGGTGGTTCTTTTTGAGTAATGGCTTCTTTCTTGCCACTCTCCCATACAGGCCAGTTTTACGCAGAGCTCTTGATATTGTTGACTGGTGCACCTTCAAAGTGACCGTTGGCCTCTCCGTGGCTTCCCTCACAAGTCTGGTTAGGATATTATTTTGTATTATTTTATCTCTAACTTCCGTAGAATGCTCTTTAGTCTTCATATTCACACCTTTCCTGGGGCTTGTTATCCAGGAAATGTCACAGTTACTTTAATGGTTCACAGTTAGAGGCCAATGGTGAGGAAATTGTCTTGTTTCCTCGTTAGCACGGTTTATTTCATCTGTGTAAACTTGGCGTGTTTCATCTTTAACATACAGTATTCTCTAACATGAAACCAATGTCACCTTAGAATAATTCATTTTGAGTTTCATTGTTTTTAAATAAAATGTCAGATATTTCAATGCATCATTTTTAATTCAGTAAAATGTGAGAATTGGTTATATATGGATAATATATTAGATATGTATACTTAGATGCATTCTGTGCAGAGATTCATTTTAATTTAGTTTCCTCCAACTACCTATAGACCTCTGCACCTTCCTGCCTGGCTTCCTCTACTTAATCTCCACTATACTCAGCAGTCTTTCTCTCTGTCTATATTATTATCACCCTATGTATCTCTCTCAGCATGTGGCCACCCGACCGGCCCATCAGACTAGCGTCTCAGCAGGCTAATTAAAGAGCACATATTGGCTTCGCCGCAATTCTCAAATGCACAACCACAGGGAGAGACGGCACGCTTCAAAGATGGCACCGACGGCTTTAGAAAGGTGGATAAAAATACGAAGAGCTGCCTAGGTGGAAATGGCGGGGTGGATAAGTAGGGAGAGAAGAGGAAGCTGTAGAGCAGAGAGCAGCCAGCATGACGTTCCTGACCCGGAGTGGGAAGTATTCCCATCACACTCCACACTGTCCATCCTCACCCTCCTCTACCTCCACCTCCTCCTATCTATCACTATCTTTCGCTCTATATATATGTCTCTCTCTCTTTATCGAGCTCTCCTTTTCTGTCCTGCTTGCTGTCTCTTTCTCTTCTGTGTGTGTGTGTGTGTGTGTGTGTGTCCACATATGTGAGTGCGTGCAATTGGACAATCTTGACGTGATTGACATGGGTTAGTTCTCCCAGCTTTTGAGGTGACCAATCAACTTCAATCTCTCTCTCTCTCTCTCTCTCTCTCTCTCTCTCTCTCTCTCTCTCTCTGCCACTTTCATCTCAGCTGCAGGAATGACCTTCCCACAACACACACACACACACACACACACACACAATATGATAAATGCTGTAAACATCAAAGTGTGACATTGCATTAGGATTCATGTGTATATATGAAATGAGTCATGTGCATTATCGCCTACATTACAGCTGGAATGCTCGCTTCCGTGTGTGTGTGTGTGAGTGTGTGTGTGTGTGTGTGTGTGTGTATACAGGTATCTGTCCACATGCCGACGTTGTGTGTTAGCAGTCTTGTTTCCAGCACTAGACTCTTAATAGATGCACAGCATATGCCAGACAAAACAGGCCCATCTGCCTTATCACTGAGGTAATTGCATTTTTCAAAGTGACAGCGGCCAATGCATAATTCATTATTAGGTAAAGCACAATGAAGTCTCACAACCAAGTATGTCAGCTAGCTTTACTGCAGGTAGGACAGAGGCAAGCTGCTCTGAGACCAGCAGCTCGCTAAGATAGCGTGATTTTTGTTTTTCCAGGCAGGAAGAAGGGAGTGTGTTTGGAGGTGATATTTTGAATCGGAAAAGCTGTCATCATGCTGTGTGTGAGAGAGGGAGGGAGGGAGGGAGGGAGGGAGAGGGAGTGAGAGAGAGAGAGAGAGAGAGAGCACCCAGGTAAGTCAGCATGTTAACAGGACAGCCTATTTCTCTGCTTTCCCCCTCAGGCATTCTTCCTCCACTCATCTTATTATATTGTGTTACATCCAACCTCTCTCCCTACCTCTCTGTCTGCCTCATTCTCTCATTCTTAACCACTCCACTTTTTTCTCCCATTATTTCCCTTTCTATCTCTTTCTCTCTCTCTGGCTGTCTTGTCGTATTCTCAGCCAGTCTACACAGCTCGCTCTCTCTCGCTCTCTCTCTCTCTCTCTCTCTCTCTCTCTCTCTTTCTCTCTGTCTCTGCCTCAGACATCCACCTGAACAATATACCTGAACAAAGCAGAGCCTTTTAAATCACCCTTTATCTGAACATTCAAGACATCACAACAGACCAGAATGGCGTAAAGATGAAGTAAAATAAGATAATATTCTATTAAAGAAGCAATATCCCTCATTTAAAAGTACTCCAACTCAAATGCAATGATTTAGTCCCCCGGGTTCAGATATTAATTTTGACATTGCAATAAACCATTTGATGCACATTTCACAATAAAGGACCCACCCAGAAAAATCTATACATGGACTAATTTGCACTATTTTAATTAAAGTGTTGCAGTGCCACATATTGCACATTGGAGGCCTCCAATGTGCGGTCTCTTCTGTTTTATCTCGTGTAGTAGTTCTGATATTTCTTTTAAACCAGGGTTTTCATGTCTCATTGCCCTGCTCAAGGACGAGACCTCTGTCATATCACACACACACATCTCTCCCTTCCTATCAGACCTTCTGCTTTCTTTAGGCCAGCACACACACAATGACATAAACAAACACAATATTACAGAGTGCAGATCAAATCATAGGGTTTGTAGTGGGAGACGCGCTCCTGGCAGCAACACACCAAGTGTGTGTGTGTGTCTGTGTGTGATTTGCATTGTTATTGGTTCTGTGTTATATCCTATGAATGCCAATGTGTCACACTGCATATCAGCACACCCTCTCCCAGCATAGTCTACTCTCTCCTCGCTCTCTCTTTCTCTGTGTTGTTGTGTTTTTCCCCTTTACTTGCTCCCGTCCTGAGCAGGCCTCCCCTCTCCTCCTCGCTGCCTTCTCCATTTCTACCTGTACCTGCAGTTGCCTCCCTCCGAGACTCTCCGAGCCAATCTTCATCACACCACGCATCGTCAGCGGGAAGGAGGGAGGAGGAAGGGGATGGAGGGAGGAAGGGGGAAAAAAGGGGGACAGAGAAATAGACCGAGAAACAGGCATTAAGAGTGAGAAGAGAGTAATAGAGGGAGGGAAAGGGAGTGAGACAGACGTGCACAGAGAGACGAGAGAGAGGGAAAGGGAGATGGGTGAAGGAGAGCGTAACGGGAATAAAAGGGAGACAGATGAATAAATAGATGAAAGAAGGTATGCATAGAGGACAGGTGGGACAGGGAGGAGAGGCTAGCGGGTGTCACTGAACTGACAGTAAACATCGAGAGAGGATGGCGAGCGACACACTCTGTAAGACAGTCTCTCTGTCTCTGTCTCACCATCTACCCAACTCTCTCTCCACTGCAAAAAATGTCCATCTTAACAAGTATTTCTGTCTTAAAACATCCAGAAAATAAGAAATCTTTCTGTTTTATTCAGTCTTAAGGGCGTATTACTCCCATTTATTTTAGACCTCTGTGTATTCCATTATGGGATATGACGACTGCTGAAGAGGCGAGTTTATAATGGTGTGTGCGTGTATTTGTAGGTATGTCTCTATCTTATGAAGCAGTTTTTGAAGTCAGAAAAAATGAAATGTGAATCAGGTGTGTTTCAGTCAGCTGGGTTGAAGCAAACGGCAGAAAAAAATCCTCATCCAGCAGAAAAATGGAGCATGTTGAGCATATTTCATGCTCAACAGCATGATTAATGCACTTGGCAATAATCTAATGAACCACGGGAGTGACAGGTATGACATTCCTTGGAGATTGTGACGGACAGATGTTTTACAGACGTTTTAAAACGGTCCAAAGCCACTTGTGACTTGCCGTGCAATGAGATTGAACGAAGCCTACGCCGTTATCCATTCAACAAGCGTTTTTCCGTAGCTATTTGTCACAGCGCCTTTATCGACAAAACACTTTGCTGCCTCTAGCAAGCATAAAAGCTATATTGCGATAATGAGTACGTTTTTATAAAAATGTGCCATTTCCATTCAGCCTTTCTATTTTGATATGTCATCATTTGCATTAAAATACTTGGATGGAAACCCAGTTATGACACATTAGGCCAAAGTCTTCAAACAACTTGGTTTGCATTGGAAACCAGTGAAACCGGCAGATTTCAGTGTTCTCAGACTGACTACCAGGTTAAATAACTTGTCGTGATGGATATCTTTTGCAGTGTGTCTCATTATCTGTCTAACCATCGGTTTCTCTCCCTCTGCCTTTTGTTCAGCCGCTCTGACATCCTGATCCAGTTTCTCCTCCTCTCCTGCTTTGTTGTGTCGCTCTTCATCAGCGTCATTCACTTTACCCTTCCACGTAGCAGAACATCTGTTCGGGAGTGTTGCACTTGGCCCCCTTGAGAAGACCGAGACCAGTTTCACCTTTTGTATGTCCAGTGTAGAAACACTTCAGCACACTGTATATGTTTAGTCGGACAATAGTCGGACAATAAATTGTCTCTTCACCTGGGCAAGACTGAAACTATACTTTTCGGTTCTAAACACAAAATAAAAAAATGCTCAGAACTCTCAGTTATGTGCAATGGTATAAAGATCAAGGCAAAAAGTACAGTGAGTTACTTGGGCTGTGAATTAGACCAGCAAGTGTCTGGGGACAACATGGCAGTCAAGGTATTGGGCCAGGTCAATTCAAGAACAAAATATCTGGCTAGAATAGCTAAATACCTTGACATAGGAACCATGAGGACACTTGCAACAGCCTTAGTTCAGAGCCAGTATGATTATGCCTGTACCTCGTGGTATAGTGGCACGTCACAATCTCTCAAAGATAAACTACAAACATCCCAGAATAGATTGGTGAGAGTAGTACTGAAGCTACATCCTAGGACTCATTTTAAACTATTAAATTGGCTTAGAGTCCCAAAAAGAGTTGCACAACTCAAAACCAGTCTTATTTATAAAATTCTGCCTAACTCAGCCCCAAGCTATCTCTCTGGCTACGTCAGCTATATTAGTGAGGGTCATGACTACAACACCCGTTCCAGTATTGCCAACCTAAAAACATTGCGTTACAAAACTAAGGCAGGTAAGAATACTTTTCAAAACACCGGTGCAGAAGAATGGAACAAGCTGCCAAATGAAATAAAAGGGATTCAGGTGGAGAGTAGGTTCAAGAAAAAGGTGAAACGTTGGCTTATAAGTCAAGTTTAATTAATATTTTGTTTAATTAATAAGCCATCAAGGGAAATAACTGCTGCTTTTATTTAGGTATTTATGAATTATGTGATTGATTGTTGTTGTATGTGATGTATTTATTATGTTTTAATGGAGTGCTGATAGGCATTTGGATCATGTGTGACTTTTTCTGCTCGCTGCTATATAGCCACTATATAGAGGACCACAATGGAAATAAGTTGTCGTTTTGCCAACTTTTTTGTGTTATCCTCGGCAATTTATGATGTGCATGGATGTGTTGGCATGTGTTTAAGTGTATGTGAGTTCGTGTTGTGTGTATCTGTTGTTTTATTTTTTTATTTTTTTTAAATTGTCAAATAAAAACTAACTAACTAGTGATCAGAATGAGCTAGTGTAATACCCCGGGGGAGAGAATACGCAGGGCCATCCCAGTGTATTTATGATGTTGGAGTTTGTTGCATCACTCCAAGTGCACTCTCTCTAGGCATTAGCAAAGGCTCACAGATCTTCCCAGGCATGAGCAATCGCTACAGTGTTATTAATGGGCATGGAAACGATATAATGTAAAGAGCTTACTAGCTCAGTAGCATCTCAGAATCCCAGACAGACAGAGGTTGAAATTGATGTTCTTGTCACGTAACAATGAGTTGATCAGAAAGCTTGTTTCCTTTAACCTACATGTTTTTCCCCAAATATTATTGTCCTCCATAATGAAATCGGGTGGAGGACTATGGATCTGTTTCCATTCCTCCGTCACATGCAATATGTCAGACGGTCTTATATTAGTGCAAATCTTATGTCTCATCTCAACATCTTTACAAGCAAAGTACAGCTTGAAGTGAAGATGTGTGGGTGAAGAAGTGACTAAGTAAAGTATAAAGTAAAGCTACAAAAGAGAATACATAGACGATAAAGAGTATTGAGGATAACCTGCACCTCTTGACGTGACGTGGTAGGCAATGATTCTCTCTGAATATGACAGAAGGATTGTGGGATTTGGGTGACAATTCACAGCGAAGGTGTGACGATTCATAATGTTGCATTTTCACAATAATATAACTTTTACTTCCTTTTATTAATTAGATACTACTCAGTAAAGAACAGACAAGATTTGTAGAAAATGATTTTCTCAACCGTGATGAAGTTTGATAGCGTCCAGGTATAGAGGAGTACAATACAGCCGTGGGGTACAGTGCTCTGCAACTCAAAGTGTGAGTGTGTGTGTGTGAAGGATCATCTGAAGCCCGACTTACTGCAGCAAAGTGCAGTTAAGTGAAGGGAGTTGTTTTGAGTTGGAAGGATCTATTGTCCTCATTTGTACATCAGTTGGCATTATGATGATAATAATTAATAATGATGAAGGTGAATGGAGAACATGATGCTGCAAGACATCTGATATCATTAAAAGAGAGAAGTGCTGCTTGGATGTCTGCTTGTAGAAAACAAGCAGGTGCTCGAACAAGGAAACGAACAGGAAGTGGCCTCCTTTGTTGCCAGAAACTGTGCTCTGCTCAAAGCAAACTCCAGAACAAATCTGAGGCGTCCTGCTGGAGTGAAAATAATAAAATAGCACAGTCTTTGCAACAAAGCAACACTTCCCGTCGGTTCAGTTCAACATTGCTGCTTCTCTACCTGATTTCCTCTCTGTCTCTCAGACGGTGATGGCTACCAGGACCACCTCCTCCCAGTATGTTTAGACACCGCCTGCCAAAGCAGCGCCATCTACCTGGCCAAGCCGGGCCAGAAAAAGGTACGTACACACATGCTAGGATACTCATTACTACTAAAACACTTCCATATATTCTTAAAACACTATTCTACTCTACTCTTCTATATTACTCTGCTCTACATCACTGTGTTGAACTCTAGTCAACTCTGCTTGAAACTAATCTGCTCTGCTCTCCACTTCTATTCCCTGCCTAATTTGGCTCTACTCCTCTCTACTATTCTTTTTTTGCCCTGCTCCGCTGCAGTGGAAGGAGCAGTTTGCTACTAAGTAGGTCAGGGGGGCCCCCAGGGGTCCTCGAAGGGGATCCAGGAGGTCCCCAGCAAAATGAGGATTAGTTTAATTTCACTATAATTTAATTCGCTAGAAATTATCCCAATTAGAGGAAGGATAAGAATGAACTCTCTCGTCATGCAATTCAACACTGAATCAACAATCACATTTTTTGAGTCTATTAGTGGGTACATGACATGACTCAACTCTATAATTCTATTTTGCTCTATACTTTACTCAGCTCTATTCTAGTGAACTGTAACTTACTGTAACTCTCTGGTGAAGCTTGTTTCACCAGTGGCACCAGTACAATAGAAGACGCTGTGCTGCGCTGCGTCTCTGCACCTCGGCACTCTATTTCAGGAAGGCATTAGCCTCATAGCTCACAGCGGGGGGGGCTCTAGCTGAGGAAGACATCAGGTCTGGGTTTCACTTTGTTTGCAGAGCCGAGGGAGATGCACATGATGGATATGCATGCAAACACACGGGCAGACACATCCGCAGATTAATGTACGAGCACACAAATGAATAAGCGACGGCACGCGAACATGCAGACGCGTACACACAACATTTAAACACACACACACACCACCTCCTACGTACCATCTTGCATGATTCTTTTCAGTTCAGTCCTACCAGTTGGCAGCAGCCCCCCCACACACCCCCCTCTCCCCTCGCTTTCTTCCCTCCTCTGCCACCAGAGAAACCAGCTTCCCCTTTCTTTTTTTTCCCATCCAAAATAGAAATATTACAGGCTTATCTGCATGTCCGCCCCCGCACACACATGCTTGCACAAAGACGCACACACGGAGACACACACTCCCCGTGGACATGCCTCCTTTTGTTTGCCTGTCAACTGCAAAAAAAAATAAAACAAATGATTGAAGGAAAAAGTGAAAGGAGTAGTGTGGAAGGAGGGGGGAGGGGGAGGGAGAGAGGGAGAGTTATCGGCACTGATGGATGAAGCGAACACATGTTGTCTACTGTGTTGCTGTGTGTTTGAGAGACAGTCGTCACTGTCGGAGAGGGATGAGAGAGAGAGAGAGAGAGAGGAGGGTGGGTAGAGTGAGAGGGATGTCAGGATCTCTCTTAAACCTCTGCGGGGTTGAAATGGCCGTAATAATACTATAAAATAATAATTTTTACTTCTACTTATCAAAACAGGGTTACAAGGTGCTTAAGAAAATAACAAGTATACAGAGTACAAAAGGGAAGCACATGCAATTTGTATGTCTGTCTACATCTCACTATCGATCGAAGCAGTTCATTATTATTGGTGGTGTAAACACTCTGAGCTGTAATTATGCTTGCTGATCTCACGCCGTGTGTGTGTGCGTGTGTGTGTGTGTGTGTGTGTGTGGGGGGGTATGTGTGGTTGCTCCCCAGCCATGTTAATGGAGCAGCTGTTCAGTAGAAGTTCAGAGGATCTGCCCACCGACAGTTACATAGAAAATGGACGGCGGGAAGAAGGGGGGGGGATAGAAAGAAAGAAAGGAGTAAGGGATGCAGGAAGGGGGAGAAGGAGGGAGGGAGGAAGGAAGGAAGGGAAGGAAAGAAGAGAGAAAGGGACGGAGGAAGGGGGAGGCTAGAGGGACAGGGGGAGGATGGAATAGTCTAGGAAAGGGAGGTTGGGAGGGAGAAAGGAAAGGAACGGATGAGTCAGGATGGAGGGAGAAAGGCATGGTGGAAAGGGAAGGAAGAAGGGTCCGAGGAAGCAAAGGAAAGAATAAGGGATGGAGGGAGGATGGAGGTAGAGGGGGAGGAATGGAAGAAGGGAGGGAAGGAGGGCAGGCGGGCGGAACAGGAGGAACAGCAGGAAGCCTCCAACATCTCTCTGCTTCATTCTCGATCCGTACAAACACACACACACTGCAGTGTTTCCTTTACCATACAACTTTATTTGTGATGGTAGGGCACCCCGGGGTGAGAGGGGGCTTAAACATGTTATTTCAATGCATTCCCTTTCCCTTGTGATAATAACGGATATCGTTGTAGCTGCTACTGAAATGAATGGCTTTCAACTGGTGGGCTTCAGGGATTTTCCTGTTCGGTTCTTCCTGCTCTCGGGGTGTTTTTGTCACACTCTCCACACCGGACGCAGCTTTTACTGAGGTCAGACTGCGCCCTTGTCCGTCTAGCCGGTGATGTCTGTGGATGTGGCAAAAAGCTTGTGACAGAGAACATAATGTGACACGCACGTCTTAGCAGCGTTAGAGATCGATGTAGACCAATTTCTATACATTGACCAACTTTTTATTTTGTGGACGACATTGTGGCAGTGCACCACAGATTAGCCTGTATGTATGTATGGGAAATGCAACACTGATCACATTTACTTTTCACCTCAATAATAATGTCTGCCATTTTTCATGCTGCCCAGAGACAAAAACAAAGAAATGCATTTGATAATATTGTAATGCACCAACTCACACCCATACAACCAAGACAGAGCCCTGTACATGGGAGCAACCAACAGACCTCCATCTGTGGTATTGCTTAGTTTCTTTAGCAACAAAAAGCGAGTGGAAAAACCTCTGTGATATTGAGGAAATCTTTACAAAATTGACCCTTTACATTCCCATGTTCTAAACCCACACACACACACACACACACACGCTGCCTCCACAAAGACATTGCCAGCTGCCTACTGTTGCTGGCCAGACAGTGTGAGGACACCCAGTGGGATCCAGACATCCTTGCCCCCGTCATCCCAGTCAGCCAGTCAGGGGTCAAACAGGTGACTGTGACAGCAGGTAGCAGCGTCCCACCCTGCCCACCCGACCCAAAGACATATGGTCTCACTCCATCCCTGGCTCTGACTTTGTCTGGCTGTCTCATGCTAGAGACGCACTACGTCCCCATTTACACCTGTATCTGAAAAACACACATTAATGCACACGGCACGCATTGCAATCAGAATGTGATCAGGACTCTCAGTCAGCCAGGTGTACATGCAATCCATACAGTGTGTTTGCAACAGTAACAAAGTATCTGCCCATGTAGTCGAAACGCCATCACCGCAGGTACAGATCTGAGTACAAGTGTCATGGTTTTCTGCTGAGAACCGCCTCCCCTCAATGATGTCAACCAAGTCTCAAATAACTTATGTGGAAGTCAACAGCTATTCTATGCTATGACCAAAGACCCCTTCATCTATCATAACTGGATTCACTATATAAGAAGAGATCCTGGTTTGCCTTCCAGGTAAGATCACAAGCAGCGTCATTAGCGTTAGCATGCAATGTAATGTTATTAAGCTCACTAGCCTGATATATGCTGTCATGTGAAAAGGCTAGGCTAACTTGCTAGCGTTACCTATCGCCATTAAGGATGAGTTAAGCAATGTAAGAGTTTTTTTGAAAATAAAGGTTCATATATATTTTATTTACACAACCAACAACATAAAAGTACGTTCAGGTCACTTCATTAAGGAGTCGTTTGTGAAAAACCTGCTCGCCTTTTGAAAGGGGGCGAGGGCTGTGCCATGTTTGTCTTTGACTGATAGCATTGTGATGTCAGGAAGGGGGCTGTTCTTCGTGCTGTTAGTCATTGTTAGTACCGAGAGTAACAAGGCATCGATTCTATACATCTTATGTGTACTCCACACCATTTCAGTCCCTCACAATTGATTTACTCTTTCTATCCCTGCAGCAATTTCATGGAAGAGAACCTCCAAGAGGACACATTAAAGTCGATGAATGTGATGGAGTGCGTGGTTTGAGCAAATGAGAACAAGTACACTAGGATCTGAGTTATCAAAATTAAAAGTGATGGGGGTATAGTCTGCTAAAATGTTACATTGCAATCACGAAGCTCCATAACAGGTTGGATTCATTAACTCTTCTTTTTCACCCCAATCATTCTGCCTCAGTATAAGTTAGAGCCAAGTGTAGCCAAATCTGAATCCTCAGAGACAAAATCTGGAGAGCGAAGTTAACAATGAGATATCAAGAGTCTGGTGATGTTTGAGGTGCAAACTTTGAGTCATTGCACATTAAGAATTGTTGGCTGCATACGAGAAACGACTGCTTTATTGAATACAATCTTAATGTCTGAACACTTTTAGCATCCTGAAAAGGCCTGCAGTTCTTTAACTGTTGATGCAATACAGGTGAAAATACTGTTAAATTAAATTTGACAATCTGCAACTTAAACTCATATTCGTTGTGGCCTTTAAAAGTATTCTCCATTTTTACCTTGAAGTTGCCCCTCTACTTGGATGTGGGGATCACACACTACCCTCAGGTCAATGCACCCTTCCTCATTCTGCTGCTCAGATTGGAGTGGTTGACCAGTTCACACTACAGGAGAATGTAAAGACGTGTTCAAAATGCGAGTCATCAAAAGCAAGCATGTTTGAATTAATGGTGATGGTCCCAACTGGATGAGGAAGCCAAAGATTAAGGTCCTGAACCCTCACTCCATCTTTTGTACAACCTCAAACTAGTGCCAATTTGGTCTGCTCTTGGTCTGTTTTGATGGCCAAATTATTTCTATCAGCCTAAAATCATGCAGTGTGTCACCAGCTTTACTGTTGTTCTCACTGACTGGCTGCGCTGCGCTGCGCTGCGCATGCGCTGTATACCTTTTTCTCTCTCCTGCATTGAAATCTCTGCATACTGCATACTATCTAATATCTCTCTTCTCTCTGCATTTATGGAGAACTGTTTTTGCGCTCTTTAGAATTAAAATTCCTTCTTGCTACTTGTTTTATATTTCTGTATGTTCTGCTCCTTTTTATTACATTAAATTGAAAATGGATCCAACAGCAGTGAATCAGAGAACTGACATATTCTTGCATACAACCATATGATCGTATACATCCATAATCACAACCACAATCACACACAATGATCACAGCACCACCAGCCTAACTTCCACTTAGCCATCTGGCTATGTGCTGTACGGTCTCCCCACCCTCTCCCCTACCATTGTCTCCCATGCTGTCTTTCAGTGCCAGTCCTAATGTGATGAGCAATAGAGTTATTATATTGCCGGGCTCATAAAAGCCACCGCTTCATTACACGGCTGTGTTTTTTTATCGCCTATCGCCTTGTTTTCTGTCGATGTAACAGCACCTCCCCTTGTCGCCCTGTAAACCCCCCCCAGCACCTCCCCTACCAACTCCTACCTTCACCCCAGGCCGCCCACATTTTAATTTCTTGGCCTAATGAAGCGGGAGCTCCCTCCACCAAGTCAAATCAATGGGACTCTGCAAGCACAGCGTCGCTTTTCACTTTAGCCGTCACCAAAGCCAGGGGAGCGATGTTATACGTCACGTGTCTGTTTGTTTTTTTTAATATTGTTTTTTTTCAATGATGTGATTCTGTGTGTATGCTTTTCTGTTTATGGATGCTTCACTGTATATTTGTTTGTGTGTGTGTGTGTGTGTGTGTGTGTGTGTGCGTGCATGCATGCGTGCACAACACTGCGTCAAGCCGTCTGTACGTGCTCTACGTTTTTCTCCCCGACTGATAAAGAACCATTTGTATGCGTAATGCCTCCCCGCTCTACCATCAAAGGTATCACATTACCTTGCATCCACAAATGCCATCATCGTCTCCTTCTCCATTAACTAGGTTATTTGGATCTTCGCTTCAATACACACACACACACAGACACAACCGTGCACACACTCAATTGGGTGTTAATATGTTGACATTTGAAAACAGTGAATGTCAGTATTGAGTTATTTAGACTTAGAAGAGCTCTATCCGAATGGGAGGAGGTTCGGCTACAGATTAATCTATAGAGACAAACACTTGACATTATTCAAATCCTCTGCTATATTTAGTGATTAAATGTCAAAACTTCCCTAGCCACGTGGAGATTAACTGCACCGTGATTTATTTTAGCAGCGCCTCTGTCAGGTAGGCTGTTCATTGCTGTGGATAAAAAATGATTTGATTACATTAGAAAACTTTAATATCATCACTGAGGCAGTGTGCGCCCATATGTTTTTTCCCCAAATACCCCATAAAGTAGTGCAATAAAAGCTAAACACGGGGGGGAGACATTGTTTTGTCGTGTTCAGGGAAAGAGAGAATGGGATAAGATGTACTGTTTTTGTCCTCTAGTCTTGGAAAAGAGTTTTCTCAGGTGTGTTGATGCTCTTTACGATGTCACTAATTTAGCACAATTAAGTCTTTCTTTTTTTTTTTCTTAAATTCTATTTTGTTTTATTTTTATTTATTTTTTCCTAAGCTGTTTTGACGTTTAAAATATGTCAAGTTGTCTATTATTATTATTTTTTTTTTTTTTTTATTCACCAATTAGTGCATACAGGGACAGACAATATGGACATACTAACAGATACTAAAGTGACAACAAAAAATATTGACTTACTAGACAAAATAAAAAAAGTAACAGGGTAGTTTGTAAGACAGAGAGTGAAAAGAGAGGGAAACAAAATAAAAATAAATAAATAATAATAATAATAATAATAATAATAGTATTCATAAAATAAATAAATGACCAAAAAAAGAAAATAAGAAAATAAATATTATTTTTTTTTTAAAGAGGGGTAGAGGGAAAAAACGGGAGGGGGACAATATCTGTTTGGGGTTTGGATGTGTTTTGGGTAAGTTTTACAATTATGGGTTTGGTTATACAAGTGTTCTTATTCTTGTGTGGTTTGAATGTTTGAATGTTTTTGCAGTTATATATGTACATTTATGAATGTGTTATGGCATTGGCAATTAAGTCTTTCATCATGGGCTTTTGTTCTGCCATGTGATCATCATGTTTTAATGCCAGTAGGTAATGTTTGAGAGGCACAATCAAGTTGATGTCTACAGCCATACAGTCATGAAGACGAGGAGCTGCCCATGACAACTGAAATGTTTGATTAATATGTCGCTTAGCAGATGTGTTTAATTGATTAGTGATGATGCAGACTGGATCTTACTGTCAGCCTCCTGCTTGATTAAGTATCGGTCTGTCTGTATGTATGAGTGTGTGCATACGTACATGCATGCATGCATGTGTGTGTGTGTGTGTGTGTGTGCGCGTGTGTGTGTGTGTGCGTGTGCGTGTGTGTGTGTTCATTCATTCATGCATGCTGCACGCTAGCAGTACAGAATCAATGCTGTTGATATTTGTGCTATTCCTCTCTCCTCCTCTAATCAGCATTAGGGAAGAGGCAACCGAAAGTACACTCAGTGCCTCGGGGCCAATGTAGCCACATTGGTCTGCTGGTAAGGCTGACGGCCCCACTCTGTGTCTCTGCCCAGGGAGAACGCCAAAACTACAGACCGGTTTCCCTTCTACCCTTCCTATCCTAGCCAGGTGACGCTAAGAGGGTCAGAGGGTCAGAACCACGCAGGCTGACTATTGGGGTTCCGCAAGGCTCGGTTCTGGGTCCTCTTCTTTTTTCCCTCTACACAACATCTCTTGGTTCTGTTATCCACTCGCATGACTTTTCCTACCACTGCTATGCCGATGACACCCAGCTGATCCTGTCATTTCCCCCCTCTGACACACAAGTGGAGGCATTGCTGCGTGCCTGGCAGACATGTCGGAGTGGATGTCGATGCACCACCTGAAGCTCAACCTGGACAAGACTGAGCTGGTGTTCCTCCCAGGAAAGGGTTGTCCGCACCGAGACCTGGCCATCACCATTGATAATGCGGTGGTGACGTCAACTCGGACTGCTAGGAATCTGGGTGTGACCCTGGACGACCAACTGTCGTTCTCAGCAAACATCGCATCAGTGACACGCTCCTGCAGATTCCTCCTCTACAACATCAGGAGGATTCCCTCCTATTGACGAGACATCATCCAGGCTCTTGTCATCTCCCGCCTGGACTACTCCAACTCCCTCCTTGCTGGTGCCCCGGCGTTTGCCATCAGATCTCTGGAGCTTGTTCAGAAAGCTGCAGCTCGTCTGGTGTTCAACCGCCCCAAGTTCTCCCATACAACTACCCTTCTCCGTTCTCTACACTGGCTCCCTGTAGCGGCTCGCATCCAGTTCAAGACCCTGGTGCTAGCCTATAGGGCAGTGAAAGGAACAGCTCCTTCTTACCTCCAGGCTATGGTCAAGCCTTACACCCCCGCCCGACCACTTTGCTCTGCTGCCTCGAGGCGACTGGTTGCCCCGTCACTCAGAGGCCCCTGCGGCTGATCTACATGGTCACGGCTCTTCTCTGTTTGAACAAACGGATACCTGCTCTGTCCAAATGACTACTGGCATGGAATTTAAAGTCCTCTTAGAGGGCTATTGATATTAACCACTTTCCATCATTGCACTTTTCTAACACAAAACCAGTCTGTGCTTAACTCCCAAACATTGAGCGGCTGGGTCTACATATGCATTCCAATCTCAACTGCTTGATTCGTTCTTGTCACTCATTGTCTCTTACTCATTCTCTCTCTCTCTCTCTCTCTCTCTCTCTCTCTCTCTCTCTCTCTCTCTCTCTCTCTCTCTCTTTCTCTCTCTCTCTCTCTGCTGAGTGGTTGTTTAGTATTGTAGTCAGTAGGTCTCCTCTCAGATGGGACCAGAGAGGAAACTATAGATAATGGTGATACATATTTCTGCCCCAGGCAATCTGTTTTTTAGTTTTTTTTACATTGTTACACATTGGTTACACCTCTGTGTGTGGACGTGTGCAGATGTGTTTGTCTGTGTGTGTGTCAGGCATTGCACCATTATGTCCAGCGTTGTATTTTCTGGCTACTAATGTGCTGGCAACTGCCTCTCAGGTCTCGTTTTCTCTTCACATCTCTCTCATTTCCAGCACTCCCATCCACTCTGGATTGCAGTAATCATAGCCAAGTATTACACCCATATGGCAGGCAATCAGCCTCTTAAACCACATCGCAACATCACTCAACGGTCATTTAATGAGAACTTGACCGGCCAGCATTGCATTAAAGCTCTAAGTTTGGTCTTCTCTTGTGAAAAATATTCATCCTGGGTCTTGGTTCATCCCTCCCCTGGTTTTATGGGGCCTTCTGTATCCAGAGGAGCATATTAATATTGTCCTCTGCTGTGTTCAGCCTACAGTGCATCAGTCCAAGCCGATCCAGGCCCCAATATGAGTCTGTTACACTATTTAATGCCATTATTCAGTATCTGAGAGTATCTGTGGGTCCTTTTAAATGTCTGACATGTTTAAATTTATGGCCTTAAAAGGCACTAAAGTGGCTGAAATACAGGTTTTTAGAGGTCCTATTTTTTTACCATGTAAAGTATTTTTTAGATTAGTATAATTGAGTTTCTTTTGATGCAAATATGAAATTAAATGCAGAGAACCTCAATTTGTACGTAGAACAGGTGTATTAGATGACGAATGCCAATCGTTCATAAATTGGATGCGTGTGCCTGTTGAACCCGATCTGCATAGGTAAACGCCGTGTTCAACACCGTAAAAGGCTGCAGACTGGGTCGTGTGCAAGTAAACCATGGGGGAAAGAGGGAAAACTTTTCAGAGTCCGAACTGAGTTTAGATTGCAAAAAAGCATAACGTGAAGGCAGCTCACTGTGTCAATCAATAATAGGAGAGAACTCACTGTCCGGTGTCCAGTCAGCATTGGAGTTGGACACAGATCAAATCCAGGCTGCATCTTCATCAGATGGTAGGACTATGTTATTGTATTTGTAAGACGTTCAGTGATGAAGTTTTGAAGTGAATGAAGTTTGGCTCTACTGTAATGGATTTTTTATAAAGAATAAGCCATTCTAAGAGCCTTCCCGCATGTTTCCAAACACATGTAGGTTTTGATCGTACCAACGAACAAACAAATGATGAATGAACGTAAGAACGTTTGTAGGAACATTCGTAGGAACGCTTTACGATCAAATCTGATCTTACACACGTATCGTGAATGAGGCCCCTTGCACATTATCTGCTTAAAATGCAAGGGTGCCAGTAATCTTGGCCAGAACTGGTATGTCCCTAAACTAAAAGTTTCCTTGTATTCTTTTTCATATCCTGCCTATTTGTAGTTTTAGAACCTTCATTATTAATGTTCAATCTGTTTTTCACAGATTTTTGTCTCTTTATTTTGGTTATTAATTTGGTGTTACATTTAATTCCACTTGGCATTGACAAGGTCTTAAGTTATTAAAGATTAGCGATTGACCGTTTCACTGTACAACCTGCTAGCCCCAATCGGCTAAAACCAATGAGGCGTCACATCATTAACCACAACCCTCACAGACTGATGCTCACTCACTCCTCTCTTCCTGAGGTCCTCTGTTCTCCTTACATCACAGCATAGTGTTTTTCTTTCACCTGCATGGTAACACCAACCTGACCAGGTTTCTCTTCTGTATTTATGGTAGTGGCACATAAACTGACCTTTGATTGGTTAACTTCACACCAAATTATTTACTCATGTGATTCTACTTACCAACTTGATTTTACTAATGCAAAATGCACTAATTCCCTTTACTATTTTCATTTTACTACTTGCATTCCTCTCAAAAGCATATGGAATTGGTAAATATAGATCTTTCAGTTAAGAAAAGGCAAATTTTGATTAATGTCTATAAGGGGTTCACAAACTTTCAAGCATGACCGTAGATATATAGCAGGTGCATGTACTTGCTTGTGTGTACTTGAGTGTGTGGTTTGGGTATGACTGTGTACTCTCTAGCGATACATGCTACTTGTGAATTGTCATTTCTGCCAGCGTGAGCCTACGGCAACGCAGGGATATGTATTGAACAGCGCTAGAGACGTGCCTCCCTGCTTCACTCTCCCTCCCTCTCCCTTTCTATTCACACATCCTTCATTTGTATTATAGCTCATTCACAGGAGCCCACTGGCTAACAACTCACTATAATGACTCTAATGAAAGCAGGGAGAACCACTCGCCTGTCACCGGTTAGCACTCTATTAGAGAGAGCATTCACCGGGACTATATGTGCAGCGAGCAAAATCAAAAGTGATCGCTCATTTTTCGCTCATTCACGGAATCAGAGGAAAAGAGGGAGAGACTGAAAGATGGTATGACACAAACCGAGAGTTACGTTTTTGACTGCTGCTGGTGTGCTGGAGAAATGATGTACGCTTCAATGTAATTCCATTCGTATCAAGTGAGAGGTGATTATGGTCTCAGCGAGGCCTTTTAAAATGCCGTCTCTGGCGTGCTGTTTGTTTTCCTGCTGTTTGCCGTCTGTACCTCTCTCATTTGACTATTTCCCTTCGAAAACATCATTCAGTAGCAGGATCAAAGCGCTGCCCCCCCCCCCAGGGCCTTATTCACTCAACAGTTGAATTGTCAAGGTGAGGGGAGAATGCCTCGTTTGTGTTTGGCTAAGTGGATGCCAGGGAGGGCTCCTTCAATACCTGCACTGCAGTGTCTAGTGTATAGAGAGAGGGGCGTTCAGGGGAAGACCGCAGGCTATGAGCAGGCAATTAAAGACACATTTCACCCGATTTTAAAACCCATCAAACGGTGTATTTTATTATAATTAGTATTTTAATTCTATTCTGTCCTTTCCTTTCCCTTCCCGTCCTATTCTGGTGAATTGTTTCTCTCTATTCCATTGTGTTTTGGGGGCTATATTCAGAAATAGTTACTCCACTTAACAATTTAGAAGTAAATCCTAATAAATAATGTTTTTTTTCACCCCTAACGTGAAAGCTTTTCAGAAAGTAATTGTGAAAAGCTTTGTGGCGGTAAAACTCCACCTGGGTCTGTTCACAAAGTAGCTCAAATCATATGCTACAGATTGCTATTAGGTGGGCAATTTAGCAGTAAACTTTAAGAATGATGACCGTGACATGACATGACATGATGACATGACTTTTAGTGTTTAAAGTTTGAGTTAAAGTAACTCTGGAAAAGATTTTTTTTTGCAATTGGAAGTGCTCCTAAAATGAGAAAGCACAGGAGTCGTAGAGAGTTGTATAATTGGAGCGCTTTTACTAAATTGAAAAAGTTGTTGTTGTTGTCTTCCACACCATTGCACCCACTTCACTGATAATTTAATGAACAAAACTTTTAAAAATAGACTGATATTAGTTATTATTTTCATTATAGACATTATAGACAGTTGCAAACAACAGAAACCTTGATAAATCTCTCATGGTCATCACAAGAATGTATCCATCATATTAAGTAATTTAATCTTCAAATGTAATTTTTGTAATTTTTCTCATAACAATTCAACATTGTCTTGTATCAAGTGTCATTTTCCTGATACTAGTGGAGTGATCTACCGTATTCTGCTTTATTTCAAGACATTGTTTCTAGAACATTTCTGAAAAGTAAAGCTGCATCGGAAACAAGTGGAATTAATTCAGAAAAATAATATTTGAAGAAGCTGAGTACGAGACTGATTGACTTGTTAAGAAAGAAAGAGCTCTTCTGCTCTCTCTTGTGGCGCTCTACTTTTCCCCTCTCCTCTATTCTGTCCCCTTCTCTGTTAGTGCATCCAGCGGTGTATTGGTGGATGCTGATCTGGTGTGCATTGTGCTTTTGTTGCAGTGGATTTCCGTGCTGTCCGACTTCCAGCGGAGGGAGACGGTGTGGGGCTTTGTGCCAGGGAAACCCGGCCAGCCTCTGGCCCTCCACCTGGGGGACTACAACCTGGACGGCTTCCCTGACGCCCTAGTGGTCCTCCGCAACACCAGCGGCAGGTAGGACAACACACGCAGGCACACTTTATAGTATATAGTGAAATGAAACTCGACACCACTGCAAAGACACACACACATTGCTGCGTTGCTATTACTTGAAAGGATCTTTTTTTAGGACGTCGATGTCAACCTTACCATAGATTTCAAACGCCTATCTGTCCCTATTCTCCCACTCGTCTCAACACTTGCATTCATTTGTTATCTTCAGTTTAATTTGTTGCGTAACATGCCATGTGTTGATGAGATTATACTAACTATAGTATTCCAGCGGAGCACGAAATGGAATTGACTGGAACCTAATCACTCGAGATGCATATTTAAATGGCTTACGGAAATCTGTTCAGCTTCAACAACTACAGGCCTTTGATTTCAGAGATGCCACATGCAGGATGTTCTCATGAAATCAGTGTGAAATGATTGCAGTTGTGAGCACATTGACATACAGTAGCCCCCGTCATATGATGCGCACTTTTTGCGTTCCCATTTCCATTTCGGTAGTTCTCAGGCTCAACTCCCCACAAAACATAAGATATTTCCCTCCGGTAGACTGGTTAGTTACACTCCTGAAGCAGTGGAGAGGAGGGATAATGACATATACTGGTTTAAAAGCAGTAATGTATTTAGAGAAGTACAGCTTAACCTTTAAAACCTTTCAGGCAGAATAACAATAAAAGCTGAAAAAAACAACTGACCAAGCAGTGATTGGAGTGATTTCGGCCATCTTGACATTCACGATGCCTTCCTTCAAAGCAATGCCAGGCTGTCCTTTCCTGCACAATATACAGGTTTAACACGACTTGCAGGGGAATCTCTGACATTATAACGTAATGAAGGAGTGATTACCATCCAGTTTACCACATAGCACATAGACTGGCAGAGGCAGGCCGCTAAGGTGAGGGTGTTCTTCAGCCTAGGGACATGGTGACTGATAAGTCAGCCTTTGAAAAAAATCACTACAGCATTGTGCTAGGACATAAGCATCATGGACAGTAGGGTGTGTGTGTGTGTGTGTGTGTGTGTGTGTGTGTGTGTGTGTGTGTGTGTGTGTGTGTGTGTGTGTGTGTGTTGAAGGACATGTGTGGATTATCTGAATGATGAAGATAAGATAGCTGGAGGGGTCAGGGCTGTCATTGTCCATGCATACCGATTCTGGTCGTGTGTGTGTGTGTGCATATATCTATGTACCCCTTTTCTCAGAAGTAGTACAATGTTAAGTAAGACCGTCAGGACACACACACACACACACACACACGTCCATTTGAACCTTTACTTTCTTGTTTAAGGCTCTATGTAATCTTTAAGTCCTGTGGAGCTTAACTCTTTGGGTCACCCTCATCTAGAATCGACTTCCCTCTCACCCAGCTCTAATCACTCCAAGACTCTCTCTCTCTCTCTCTCTCTCTCTCTCTCTCTCTCTCCTCATGTTAAGCCATAGCAGTGTAATCTCACACTATACCATAAACGCCGTAGTAGCAAGACCCCTTCCCATTACAGTCCACTAATCTGACCCCAGTGTTAATGTTTAAAACCACATCACTGGCATGCTGTACTTTCATCTACAGGCTGAAGGAGAGACTACAGGAATATCACCCAATAAATACACACCAGGGACCACCTAACAGTTATCCCACGTTTTGAGAGGGCGTCACCAATTTTATGGGTATAATAGAAAAGTATAACAAATTGTGTAACAAATTACTGCTCCCAGGGGGTAAGTAAAGTAATAAGAATACATTTGAGATGAGTAATATTATATATATATGTGTGTGTGTGTGTGTGTGTGTGTGTGTGTGTGTGCAGGTTGTTGGGGCCATCAGAGGCCATGTCTGTAAGCGACACGACATTCAGACATTTTTTCATTCAGACCTATCAGATGAATGGCCTGCCTGCTTTAGATTCAGCAACCATCTGCAGTCCGGCCTGCATCGGGCCTGGCATTGTCTTTGATTTCTGTCTAAGTGAATGCTGTCTGATTACCAAATATTTGGGCAGCCTACAGCTAGTCTGTTTCACCTCCCTCTCCATCTCTCTCTCCGTCTCTCTCCCTCCATTCGTCCAATTATTTATGGCAGATTTTTGGATAAAAGTCCTGCCAGCCCCCTGTCACTCCCCGCTCCTAGGCAAAATAAATACCGATTTAAGAGTTCAGAATGGGAGGGAGGAAGAGGAGAGATGAGACGAGGGATCAGACGAACAATCAGAAGATGGAGGGAGCAAAGGAGGAATCAATGGAGAGTGTTGGGAGATTGTGTGAGAACCCACACGGTGGTTTTGTGGTGCAACATAAGTGTGTTAGGCATGGCTGGTGTTTATTTATTTTGAGAAATCCAGCAGAGAGTCGGACATAATGCTTCATAAGGGAATCTTTGTCTTTGTAATGCTCTTTTTGGCCTAGTTCTTCTTTTATTGTGTGTGTGTGTGTGTGTGTGTGTGTGTGTTTTTAATTGGCTGTGTCCAGGGCAGCCAGCAGGCTCACCCAGGGCTTGCTATTCAATATGCCAAGAAGAGGGAAATAAGGCATCTGCAATGCAAGTGTGTGTGTGTGTGTGTGTGTGTTTGTGTGCGGCAGCTCCTAAAACAACACTCCTCAGAAGGTCACTTTGTATCCAGGTCATAGGACAGTACACACACATACACACACACGTACACACACACACACACACACACACAGTAAAGGCAGAGACACAGAACACCATGCTGTGGCTCCTTCTTCTGAGACGAGCTCCTATAGGTGCTTTAATGTTTGCAGAAAAGCAGGCATGTGGGAACTTGAGTAGAAAAGAGGCGACACCGTGAAAGAGACAGAGAGAGTACTTCTTTTAGCAGTGCTAGAAACTTCCAGCAGGGAGCCTGATGATTGAGTTCGGCTCTTTCAGGTGCAGATGGCACAGCACGGCACGACACAGGCACATATACCCTTATGTGTCAGACTCTCAACACGACCGTCTATCCATAAATCTCCTTTTCATCAATCCCATTTTCCCCTGCCTTTCTTCTGCTAAGCAAATCATTTCCAACAGAGCTAATGTTCGCCATGCGAGTACAAAGCGGTGTTATACAATCAGCTGGTGATGAGGCCCCATTCACTCAGGGTTGAGAGCTATAGAAGGCTGCTGAAAGCGCTCCACAAAAATGTCTTGACCCCTGCCGCGCACCGCAGTTGCTGTCTGAGCTGAATTTCTTTCCCCCAAATTTGTACAGTTGCGGGAAGCCAGGAAGACGCTATGGTGCTGCCTGTTCACGCTGCCTCCAAAGTTGGATGGGACCTAAAATATTTAAGGCCTTGCAGTGAAGGAAAAATCTACGTCTTATGTGGAAACGGCTGTGGCACTTCCCCTAGCAAATCATAAATTCAGAGACGCTATAATGGTGAAGCGCATGCAGAGGTAGATTCCTCAGTGACAGTTCATTACCCAGTAGCCATCGCACCAAGACGAGGCACGGCATAGACTGTCATGATGAACATTATAACTGCTCCTCTCCGTGCGCTTCCCCTTTAGACCGTCCATGACATCTTTAAAGTCAGATCGAGCCACAATCTTGTCTGCCCTGAAGAAATACAGGAGAACAGAGTGAACATCTCAGGGATGTTTTTCAGAACATTTGGTTGTTGGTTCAAAGAAAACCCGTTTGAAGAGATCGCTGGAAAGAAATGGAAGATGAATCATCTGCCTGATCTCCTCGTTGGCAGTCTCTGGTTAACGGGAGGTGGGTTGAAGCCTCCGAGCAGCGCCGAGAGGACACCCACTGAATAGAATGAGGTGGAGCTCCCGCCTGACTCGATGTCAAAACATCAGAACCAATAGTATCGGGCAGCGATTTGTGTGTTAGTCATTGGATGTGCAGTTGTATGCCAGGAAGGCCAGGGGGTATGTATATGAATCCAAGTCTCAGCAGAGTGGGAGAAGGCAGCAGGAGTATTAGATTAATTAGTGAGGTAATCACCTCGGTTGTAATGTTTTAAAATCCGGCTATAATATATAGACTTGATCCCACTTGGAGTTTTATCTCTCCTTTTCTCAATTAAATGATTTAATGGTTCAGTGTCAAGCAGCAGACCATAAATGCCTGGCCTGCCGCTGTCTTGGACCAGTTGACCTGCCAATACATTACTTCTGATTAGCAGAGTTGACTAGTGGCTTCTGGCTTGCAGATGCAGCGGTAGGAACAAACAGCATGCGACAATGTGACATGGACAAGAAATGGACAAAAACTAGCTTCTTGCTGTGCAATAGGAAGGAACGATGGATGTAAATCAGTAGTGTGTGTGTTTGTGTTTGTGTGTTAGTCTGAGTTGCAGCACAGTTTGCGTCCAGTTCAGATGAGGTGAACCCTGTGAACAGCAATCACTACTCTGAGGAAAGAACACACACACAATGCAGGGTGCTGACAGCCCACATGTTTCCTGTTTATTTTTTTCTCACTCCTTCCTTCAGTGTTTTCTCTCTCTCTTTATCCCCCTCGTTTCTCCTACAGCAACACACTCCTCCTGTCATTCCTGTGACATGGCGTGTTAACAGTGAGAGGCTTTGACATGTGTCCGGTTCAGATGGCATATGGTGGAGGCGGCAGGGCTTTGGCCACCTGCTGCTGGACATACTGTAGATACACTGGTGACCCCCCAGCACTGTCCGGGGATAACATCAACTAGCAACTGGCCAACACATCACACCAGAACCATCACCCTCTGTGTGTGTGTGTGTGTGTGTGTGTGTGGAGATGGTAGGGGATTGTATGTGAAGCTCCTATACAGTATTACCCTATACAATTATCCTCATCCCACTCCCCTATGTCACGTCCATACACTGATTAAAAAGAACATAGGTCAACTGATGTGTGATCTGCTTCAGGCGACTTAAATGTAATTACATGGATGTGTTTGTGCATGTGTGTGTGTGTTTCTAACTGCGTTACTAGAGCACATGCTGACAGACAAAGCAAGCTTCCACCCCTTGGCCAGATCAGCTCTCCTCCAGATCCCAGGCTTTTGCAGTGCTGGAGCTGTCATCATTCCCAGTGACCTTTGACTTAAGCAGATGACCGGGTATCTGATGAGACCGACCGATTATAATGCTCCGCCGCTACATCATAGCACACACACACACACACACACACACACACACACAGCTTGGCCCAGTACCCCGTCCCCTGCAGGAGCCTGAGAGATAGAGGTTTTTGTGAGCCTGATTGATAGACGTCATTTTCAACAATATTTTTGAATCCCACACCGAGCAAAACCGGATCAGTTATGTATCAGTTCCCTTTGGCTCCCAGTGGGTTTAGGTGTAAATGTCAAGCTCTGTTTTTTCATTGCACTGTTCATTTATTTATATATTTTCTTGTATATTTCTATCAAAATTCCATTAGTTTTACTTCCTTGAAAGGTTTTTTTAGTGGTTGCGTCCCGATGGCTGAAATGTTTTCGCTGGAAATACACTGAATTATGAATGCCATCAAAAGGTTGTAGAAATACATTTAAAAAAAGAAAATATTGAACTTATATTACTGACAACTGAAATTCCCAAATCGCTGGAATTGTGTACTGATCACGTCCTGAACATGGTATTCTGCTGTGGCAGAGCATCCCTGGCCTGCAAGTTACATATGTTGGAGAAAATCAATAGATGCATGTTACGCAAGATGTACTAATGCACATACAGATCACTGTATTGATTTACAGGCCATCAGTATTTGTTTGTATGAGGATATATCTTGTGTGTGTGTGTGTGTGTGTGTGTGTGTGTGTGTGTGTGTGTGTGTATGTATAGAGGGGGAATTGTATGTGTCTGCTTCAGCCGTCAGCATCTTTTATACGTTTATTGGTGTGTGTGTGTGTGTGTGTAAAGTGCGTACACATCTATACTTGTGTGTGTATGTGTAAATTTCAGTGTACGCCAGTCAGTTCCCCTGCTGTGCTGTTCTGTGCTGCTGCTGCGGTGGCGGTGGTAGTAGTGCTAAGCGCTCCTCCAATAATGAAGTGTGTGTGTGTGGTTTTTTTTTGTCCTATTAAAGTGAAGAGCTTGGCGTGGGTAGCAGTTAGCAGAGTGTAGCCACCATTGGCCGCTAGCTAACTCTCTCCCTCCTCTTCTCTCTCGACTCTGACTTGCTCGTGTCAGAGGAAAAGCAACACCCACACCTCTAGAATTGCCTCTAGGCTTTTAGAGTAAGACCCTACCTAATGTGCACACGCACGTGCACACCGCCTCACACACCCATAGGGGCAGATCTTGACTGTTACTCTTACAGTGTTGTGATGAACTGTTGTAATTTACTTTCCCTCAGCCTGCCTCGTCTATTTCTACTTCAATTAGTGATTTACTACATTTCCCAGAATTACTTTCAGCAATCCCCAGAGACCGAGATTGAACTTGCTTGATTCAGCTGTGGGTTATACGTGTACGCGTGGACAGAGCAGTACCGAGATAGCGAGAACAAGTTAAAAACGCAACATGTCTTGTGGCTGTATTGCATTATGGTCTATTGAGGAAGTGGAGAAATTGGTATCTCTTCCTCTTCTACGATGGATTTATCCCTGTATGATTGTTGAACCTCAATGTCCAGAAAGTCCAGAAAGAAGCCCTTGCTGTTTGATTCTGAGGGACTGACACAAAAACCTGATGTTTACCGTTGATGTTTTAGATTGCCGAATAGCTGCCATTTTTTGTGCCATCAAACTCAAACATTAACACTGTGCTGGAAGTATGCCGATGTGTGTACCAATAGTCCATGTAGCATTCATACCAGTACAGGGGGACGCTGGACGAGTGGTTAGAGAGACTGTCCTGTAACCAAATGGTTACAGGACCGATCGCCACCACAGCACGGGTCCTGCCGAAGTGTCCTTGAGCAAGACACTGACCCTGTTCACTCATTGTAAGTTTCTCTGGATGGGAGTCGGCTAAATGTAAATTGAATTGAAATGAATTGAGACGCACACCTTTGCCAATCTACACAGCTATATATAGATACATTCATACACCCACACACCCGTAGTGTCTCCCTGTCTCTCTCCAGGGAAGCACAGAGGTGTCACCGTTCAGCATAAATATAATGGCTCCTTCCTCCTGCCCCAATTTACTTTGAAAATTAATTGAATCCTCCTCGTTAAGGTTTCAGGGCTCTCCCGGGCACGGAGTGTGAGTCTTCTGCTTATACAGTCACGATTGAAAGTTTGTGAGCCCCTTGTGCAGTTCAGCCTTTTCTTAACTGAAATAAAGGAAATTGTGCACGTAGTGAAATGAAAAAGTGGTTAGATAATTGGGCATGAAGTTAACCAGTCAAAGGTCAGATCTTTGGGGAGGAGTTTGTGTTTCACTCCCATAAATACAGAGAAACCTGGGTCAGGTTGGTGTTTCCATGCAGGTGAAAGAATGCTCTCTATGCTGCGATCTAAGGAGCTCAGAGGACCTCACAATGAACTATGAGACAAATAATACAAATAAAGAGAATTTAACATAACAGAGACTCTGGAAGTGGACGTCCTTCTAAAATATCACCAAGAGAAATATTAAAACTATTCAAAATAACAACCCAATAAAAAGAACACTGAATAGTGAAAAAAATTGAACTGTTTGGTCTTAATCAAAATTGCCATGTTTGACGACAACCCAAAACTGTCCACCACCAAAATAACGGCTCAAGCATGGTGGTGGGAGTGTCACGGTCTGGGGCTGTTTTTCTTCCTCTGGATGCCTCGACATCGTGAAGGGAACCATGAATTCATGAACAGACGTAAGACCATCTGGGCTGAAAGAGGCTGTTCAACAACATGATGATCCTAAGCACTCAAGCAAATCTACCAAAGAATATCTCAGGAAGAAGAAGTTTCATGCCTTGGATTGACCCAGTCAAAGTCCTGACCTGAACGCCAACTCAGATGTTGTCAGGACCTGAAGTGTCTGTTCATGTGAGACCTCAAACCTCATGTAGTTGGTGGAGTTCTGTAAGGAGGAGTGGGAGAAAAATCCCTCCAGGAAGATGAAGAGACTGAGGAAATGGAGATATTAACAATAATGTGGTTTCAACCAACATAAGCCATCTGAAAAATGTGTGGGTGCCGGTTAAGGTTTTTTTCCACTCGTCTGTTTAACCTTCTGCTCAGCCAGGCAGATTAGGGCAAGGGCAATACAGCGTTGGTGTTTCAAAAGGAAACGTGAGATCGATCTCTCAGTGAAGCTGAAACTGTGTTTTCTTTAGCTTTGTCATTGAAACTAAGCTCATGGTTTCAAGAAAGGGATGGGATACAGACCCTGATTAGCGCAACCCGTTGACCCTCAGCCGCCAATCGCATCACAAAAACAGATACTCACCGATCCTCCAATTACCTCGCTCAGTGGACGAGGCAAACAGAAGCAAAGATACCTGTGTGCCTGCTTGTGTTTTTCTCTCACCAGCTTCCAGAAGCTCAAAAGCAACATTAAAGCAGTATTAGTATATTTAGTAGTCTGCTGGAATTGTTGTGCCTCCCCAACATTTAGCTTAAGCAACAACAGGAGGAACAATCTGACCCAAAAGACACCTTACAGACTTCCATGCGTTCCACACTACAACGAGTTTTTCAAACTGCCAGCGTCTCTTCAACATTAAAGTGAATGGGAAGCCACTTCAAGGCGGAAGCTGTGGAAATAGTGCTGCGCCCGTCTCCTTTCAAGGCAGAGCACTTTGTTAAGTTGGAGGAGGTTTGACAGTTTGGAGACAGCTGACAGTTTACGGCAACAACCAGAATGAACACGGAGAAAGCAGCAGGAGAAGTTGTATTGTTGTTCCCCCCGATCATGAAGAGTCAGTGTGGAGCTTCTGGGAAAATGGTTTGTGGGAGTTCCTGTACTCTACATAAGTACCGTTTGCTAGTAGTGGCAGCTACTGCAGCTTGTCATGAAGGAAACACCACGCAACCCACTTTTCATCATCAGCACAAAACGTGGTCAAGGCAGCATTTAATCAACCAAACAGGGTAATAGCGTGAAGACGACCCTTGCAGAACTCCAGTCCTTCCCCGCTATGTCCCATTTTCCCCTCAGAATGGAAATGCCTGGGGTAGGTGGAGAGTAAAGCCCGTGCAGCTCCTTAGAGCGCTTTGCTGCAATGACAGTGACAAAAGAGCTTGCCTCCATGTGGGGAATGGTGCGACTTAAACGTGGTTGGACCGCCAGACTATTTTTATGGTTGCCATGATTGTCTCTCAGCCAGCCCGCCCACCCACTCTCTTTACCCAGATAGGCTTCACACACACACACACAGGAGGACGCATACACACACACACACACACGACCATTCGTCCACAACCCTTAGAGAAACAAAGTGCCCCACTGGCTGAGAGTGTTTGATGTTGAAACGGTCCACCCCTGGCTCCGTGAGAGCCCCCCGTCGCAGGAGAAATCGTCTAAATGTCACACTCCACCCTCTTCCACTGGGCCGCTCTGTGCACGTGTACGTGCCGGTGTGCGGTGAAACAGCGATACTTCTATTTCTAGAATATAAAAAGATAGAAAGGAAAGGCTGAACTTAAGTGACCTTGTGTCCTCTTGTGTCACACAATACTAGTGATTGGGATTGTTAATTATCCAGCAAGACTTGCTGTCTGATGTTGCATGTGTCTTTGGGGAAGAGCGGGTAAGGTGAATATCAACAACCAGACAACACACACACACACACTAGAATCCTGTAGGCTGTAGGTCAGTGAGTGTCTGACAGTTACAGTATAATGTACTTAACTCTGTTCGGGGTGTTCACCAGTATGTTTGTGTTTGTCGCTCTGTCTGTCTGTCCCTGTCATCTATCTATCTGTTTCTCTCACTCACTTTCTCTCCTCTCACCGCTCTGTTCTAAGATGTTTTCCTTCCTATGGCTCACACAAGTATTTCTACACGGACGTCACATTTTCATGTCATTGAACACTCACAATGCAAACTCAATGCACAGATAAAAAAAAAAATAGAACCAGGACAATGTCAGACTTCATTCTAAATCAAAAACCTTTATGGTTTGGCGATGCTTGTTGAGTGGATTTTAGTCCTGCCTTGAGATTTTCCATACTGCAGAATCTTGCTAGAAAATAACTGTAAAACAGAGTTGTGACTATGGCAGCCATGGTGGTAGAAGTCCCTCATCATGCATCTGCACTGCATTGCTACTCTGTTAGCCTTTGCATCTTATTCCTTGTTGAATTTTGTACACATTTGATTAAATAGACGTAATAAAACACATAACTTGCGTGTCAGACTGGTGGTCATTGCATCAGTAAGCATGACCATAAGGCACTCAACACATTCTCATTCATTGGGTGTCATTGTAATGCACTATATATCATAGAAACGTATTTCAATTCCTACCTCTGTGCTTTTAGATGAAATATAATGAACTCATATTGAAGTCAGTACAACTTAGCTTTGACTTCATTACATGCCCATTCACGTGCACAAGCAGTCATTTATCTTCATGTTTACATGTAAAGCTCACTGCTCTTCAACTTGTTGATGCCTTGATGAATTCCATCACATTCATTTTCAGTGTGTGTGTGTGAGAACATGTCCATACCGAATGCGTGTCTGTGTGCAACGTGTTTGTGCATGCTTGTGTGTCTCCATCTATCAGTATGCACCCCGACCAAGCAGCCGCCAACAGCTTAGCAGGCTGTTGCTAGGCAATGCCATTTAAAAACCAGCCCTCCCTGTACGTTGGAAGCAGAGTAGCTGTGTTTGTCACTCAGTCTTGCTGCTACTGGCAGTGTGGAAACTAGAATAACACAAGACATTAGCATTGTTACTCCAGCACAGTATTCTCTGTGCAAAGTGCAGCTTTGTTGGCAGGAGGCTCGCTTGGCTTCAGATGACCTCTTAAACAGAGAAAGGTTAGCAGCTCGGTAGGGAGTTGTGCAATAATGGAAAAGAAAGGAAGGGGTTTGGTCTTACTGCAAAACGTGCACATGCTTTAAAAGTATGCATATATGTTTCCTTAAAGTCATAATGTCAGTTGTCCATCTGACAATTTTTATAAATAATTGATTGATGTAACGCAATAGTGATTCAACCTATAGCCAGTTGATGAAATATATCTGCTGTTGTAAACACCCGGTGTGGGCGCATCGGGAGTGATACATTTTACGTTTGTTTGAAATAAACAGAAGAAGAACTGGGTAGTTAGCATGAGCAGCGATAGCCACCGTGGCTGAACAGACAAAGAAAAGAGCGCCACCTACAGAAACTCAAACTGCATCAACAGAAAATCCAAGGAGAAAGAACGAGGACCCCATAGATTACCACTTAAAAGTGACTGTTTATTTGTTCATATACATTTTAGAAACATAAATATAGCAGTAGTGTTGCAGAAACACCATGTAACTGCAATTGTGCAGTGTTTTATTAATTGAAATGAAAGTTTACTTAGTTCACAGTTAACATATGTTCACAATGTGTTTCGCTATCACATGCTGTCTGTACTTGATGTATTAGTCTAACCCTAATATGAATTGCAACACACATGGATCAGCAGTTGGTGCAACATTTATTTTTCAGCACTTAAGAAAAATGGCTTTGTAATGCCTGGATGTTTGAGTATTACTCTGATGGCCAGTTTTTTTTTGATGTTGTTGTAAAGGACACTAACTTGTCAGCCGTTGCCTCCTAATCTTCAGTCGTTAGAACAAAAAGACAGACAGACGAGTTTGATAAATAGACAGTTTGATAAATAACACAGAGAAGAGCGAAGACGCAGTCGGAGACAGAAGTGGGGGTTGAAAGAGTGACTGACGGCAGGCCGGCATCGTAGAGGACTGACACTACCAAAGGATGTACTTTGACTTTGATTGTGTGTCGCCGTGAGCCACCGCTGTGTTCATCACCACAGTGGCTAGCAGTGTGAAAAACCGCAGCGCCTCGGGGCCCTGACAATATATCGCCATCTCCTTGTCACTTCATCTACCCAGACCTGCCCGCCCCCTCCCTTCACTCACCTTTCATCCCTATGTCTATGTCTCTGTCTGTCCCTGTCTGTCTCTCTCACTCCCTCTCTGTCAGTCTCCTCTGTCAACTTCCTCTGCTATCCTGTGCTGTCAATTGTTTGGTGGCTTGTTAAATCCGTATATCTCACTTCTCACAGTCTCCCACTGAGTTCTCCCACTGAGAAGAGTGTGTGTGCTGGGTATCCACAAGTCCTTAAAAAGTACGAAAAAGTCTTAGATTTAAGGCCTTAAAAAGTATTAAAATGTCTTAAAAGTATTATTATTAGGTGATATTTTTTCCGCCATGTACTGACAGCATGTCTACTCTTTTCTAAGAAGTAAGAAAAAGTAAGAAACTTTTTCATATAAATAAATGTGCATTTTGCTTCTTAATATCGTCGATTGGTGCACAGGAAGTGATGCTTTTTCCGACAGCAGCGACGGTGGTTTGTTCAAAAAAAGTAGAAGAAGAACTGTGTAGTTAGCATGAGCAGGTTAGTTGTTATAGTTAAAGGTCTATCGCTTATGTTACTGTATTTTATTGATATGACGTCATCATCGGTTGAGTATTTTCTATGACTAAAGCCTGGATAAATTTGAAGGTCGTTTTTGTCAAAAGACTAAGAAAGGCAAAGAGAGAGAACAGTGGGAAGTATGTTTGTGAGGAGGGGGAGGATAGGAGAGAGAGCTTCAGAGAGTCGGAAGGCCAGTTTGTCATCTGCTGAGGAAGAGGATGGAGAACAGACCTTTGTCATCAAGTCTGAATAGAGTATTATGAAAGACACCCTACGCCGCTCCGCTGAAATACCACACAGCTCTGTGGCGTTTTGTGGTATTGTAAACAACGAGACGAGAGTGTGGAACAAATACCTCTAGAGGACAGGTGAATGGAGAGATGGGGGGGGGGGGAAGAGGAGAAAGATGTAAAGGATGAAAGAAGGAGGGATTGGGGAGGTAGCCCAGTTAGTGAGGCCTCGGCTTGAGGGGGGAAGAATAGACAGCCGGAGCAAGGAATGTATGGATGAAGGAGGTGGAGGTAAAGGGAGAGAGGGTCATCACTGTGATCGGCCTGGTCAGCCTCCTACCAGCCCACTGCTCCTCTGGAGGCCAATTAGAGGGGAGCCTGGGAGAGCTGGGAGCAGAGGAAGACTCCCTGCACGCACACACACACCGCTGCTGACACCAGGTGCACACACACTCAGACACGCACACACACTCCCGTGGGTGCAGACACAAGCAAAAAGTGCAAAAACCAAATAGACACACAAACATACAGAAGCAGAACAGATTTATTTTTTGTCATGCTCAGTTGTGAGTGTGACAGTTTCCAAATGATGCCGATGTTGTGTGTTTGTTATGGTATGAGGGTGTGATGTAGCCCTGTGTGTGTGTGTGTGTGTGTGTGTGTGTGTGTGTGTGTGTGTGTGTAGGTGTGCTTGTGCGTCTGAATGCTGATAACATATCAGTGGGTATGCAGTGAAATGTACTGCAGTCAACACAAAAAGCAATTGATGTGGGGAAGGCAAGCTGCTTTTGTTTTCTTCTAGGTGTGTGTTTGTGTGTGTGTGTGTGTGTGTGTGCGTGTGCACGTCTCATGACCTTCAGTTCATCTCCCCCATCACAATCCCTGTAGTGTCGGAGAGAGGTTCTTTTGAAGTATGAAACTCAGAAAGGACACGCGCACACAATGGTGAATAACAACAAAATGTCTTCTGAAGTTCAGGCTGAAACTCTGTAACGGCTGCATCTTTTTTTCTGCACTCTCTCTCTCACACACACACACACACACACATGCACGCACACTCCCTAAGAGATTGCGACAAATTGATCCTGCAGCTGGAGGCCTGATTATCCGCTGATTAGCCAATCAAGGCTCAACATTAGTGTCTCTTGACCAATGGGTGCTGCAGCGGTAGGTCCTTAGCAACAACCAGTCCTATTCAGGGGGCGGAGCCATAGGGGTGGCTGGGGTAAAGGTTGCTACCCTTCAAATCTGCTGGGCCATATTGCCTGTTTAACTCTGATTGTCACCACCAGAAATCCATGATTGTGTTGTTTTAAGTGAGCGAGGCACCCCTTTGACAGGAAGAAGTGCTGAAGGGTATTTCCTGGTCAGCTTCCACACACCCACTCCGGGAGAGAGAGAGAGAGAGAGAGAGAGAGGGTTTAATGCTGACATGGTATTGATGGATTATACAGAATGACCTTTTACCAAACCCCTAGTATATGTGTAATCACAGCCAAAGACACTAAATCCACCACAACACCCACCCCCCTTCAAACACATACACACACATATCCTGAAACACCAGCATGTCTGTTGAGGAAATTGTCATCAGATCTGACACCGTTTTTAATCTGTGTGCCAGGAGCGTCATGTGGCCCCGTCAGGAATTAATTGAATTCTGCAGTGTACTTGAGTGTGTTTTAACTACAGCTGTCGTTGACAACTGTCACTGACAACCCAAGCCCTACCTACCGTACAGTACAGTGACCAGAATACGCATTGCAGAGTGCACTCACTCTCCATTATAGCAGGGCTTTCTGAAAGCTCCTCGCTGTGGTAATAGTTATGTTCCCATCCAACTGAAACAAAATTTAAGGGACTTTGGAAATCACTCAACTGGGCTGAAGCAAATAAACAGGTTTCCTGAATGTAAAAGGTAAAATACATCACATCCACGAGAAAATGGAAAATGGGGTCATTCAAGGATTGATGTTTATTGGGCAGGTTGTTCTTGTTCTTTTCGCCAGCCACTGTTTCATGCTGTCTGAGGACTAAAATAAAGAATATTCCAATGCACCAACTAGCAGCCATACTATAACGGGTCAGATCTGCCAATATCAAAAATAAATAAATGAATGTAATGTTCAATTAAATTTATAAATAAATAAGTACAATAATAAATAATAACAGAATAGAAATAAACAGAAATAAATACATGTATAAATAAAACTATTTATTTATTCATTTCATTATTTATTTATTTATTTATTTATTGTCCTTCTGATAATGAGGGGGTTGTCAATCAAACTATGTCACGCTGTCACCTAACTCCCATTGGATGACCGACATCACAGTGTGTAGGTCTAGTACTGTCCTTGCTCCCTCACCGGTTGCACTAATGGCTGCATACAGGCAAGCGACAGCGATTAACCAATAGGAAGGCTGCACTGAGTCCGTCCTTTCTAGTGGTTGTCCTTTCTAGTGGTTGCTCAAGACACAGAAGCATCGTGCACAGTGCACAACCCACCGTTATGTTATTTGTGGTTTTAATAGGCATAATGTGCAACAAACCAGAGGAGTAAGACGGGAATCAGTCAACAGGTCGGCTATTAGAAATAATAGTCCATTAGAATCCAATTTTGAAGCATTACCGCACGTTCACCTTGTGGGTCATTATCATTATATGAAGAATAATCAGCCAAGAGTCTCAAACCTCTGGCTATCACTTGCAGGTATGCAGCCATTAGTGTACTGACGTAGTCTAGCAAGGACTATATAGATCACTGCACTCTGATGGGACCAATGGAAGTGAGGTGACACTGTGACATACTTTGATTGACAACCCTCTTATTGTCATATAGACAAGGAAATAAATAAATACAGAAATGAATACATACAGAAACAAATAAACTGAGAAATATTTTCTCAATTTCTAATAATAATTGACAAATGTTTTCCACCTCAAACGAGCATATAAACATTTTTGTGATATTGTGGACATTTTATCGAACATTTTCCATTTTGTCTTTCTAATTCAATCATTCATCGCAATTTACACAAAACTTCTTGGATGGAAACCCAGTTCATGTGTACAGGGGTTGATGCAGTGAGGTCCGAGGCCCTTACACCAAACCTGGTGGTGAGTTTGTGTACTGTTTGAAAAGTTCCAAGCAGAGGAGTGTGCACACATAGGTTACATATAATAAAATAGCAAGAAAGCTGGTTAACTACCCTCGTATTACTGCCTTTTCGCTTAGCAACCAACTCCAATTTCTCATAACATAAGAGATCTGGAGGGGCTGCAAAGCACAATTCAAGAGCCAATTGACCACTTAACTTGGTTGGAACCGGCCGCTGTCAAACATCAGCGTCTATCAGCCATTTCAACACGGATTGAAACACTGAGAGCCAAGTCTTTGTCTATGGTGCATCCGTTTGTGCTTTGTGTGTGCGTGTGTGTGTGTGTCTTGTCATTCTGTTGGCATCTCCATCTATTTTCGCACACAGTATCTTTTCTTTTTTCTTTTTCTTCATTTCCCTTTGTGTAAGGCACGATAATAAGATCAGCTTGTCACATTGTCTGGTCGGGACGTGTAAAAACTAGAATGCACTTTCTCAATCCAATTCCAAAAAAAGTCCTTTACTGGCATGAAATACAATAGTACTTATTGCCGAAGCAAAAAGCAACAGTTTCACTTAGCAAACACGACAGCATGACATCGACGGCAACAAATGGCCCAACGTTATCACATCAGTCAATCAACCAATGGACAGTTTCACCTAGGGACACACACTCAGCATTCACAACATTTTTCTTTTTATCGTTACTGTCCCTCCTTGTGACAGCTTAATACATATTTTGCTGCAAGTCGGGCACACTTTTTTTTTTCTCACACACACACACACGCATAGACTTTCAAGTCTTTCAAGGCATCCTCCATGGTGACAGGCGTCCCATCAGCCCCCTAGCTTGTGGTCTGCACCTATCAGCGCCTTCCCTTTCACTCCCAAGACATCCACATTTGGGTAGAGGGGGAGAAAAGCGACAGGAAAGAAAAACTGAGAGAGGGATGGCTTTCATGACTGCTCTATTTTTAGACCGGCGCCTTTTTTTTTTCAGGGCGCCACTCCCAGGGAGATCTGAGTACAGGTACAGAGAGCCGTCTCCAAAGACGGAAAGACACATAGATTGAGAAAGAGCTAAATTCAATCTCCCCGAGGAATTAAAGCGAGACGGAGATAGGACCAGAGGAACAAGACCAAGAGCACAGGACGCAGACGGGGAGAGATGAGAAAACAAATGAGATCCAGGAAACAAAGGACCAGAACGAATGTCTGAGGGAAAAAAGCTAGCCCAAACAACTTTTTAAAAAATTTAGGCAGAAGGATGGGCTGTTACCCTGCATGACATTTTGTGGCTAGTCAGCGAGGCTTTGTCTCATCTGTCCCAGTCATAGCAATCTACTGGGATATCACATACTCATCATAGCACAGGTTTGAATCCCGCTCATGATCTCTCACATGTCGTCCTCTGCCTCCTTTATCTCACTTGACTTCAGTACAGTTCAATTACTTAGTTGGCAGGCTTCTTATCCAAGGTGATTACCAAATTTAAGACTTTTAAGACCTTTTCCATGCAAGTTTGAATCAAAATTTAAGACCAATTTCAAAAAAAGCTCTCAAAACAGTATTTAAGACTCTGACCATTTTAAGGCCTTTAATGTAGATAATTCAATTTAAAATAATTTTACATCCTGTTATCAGAAAATATGTTGCCAAAGCAGTTTCCCAATGTAAATGTGTAAGTGGGTAAGTGATGTGTGCCTCATTAGGAGACCAGGCGTGTATACCGGTGCCAGAGAGCCCCGTGAGTATTGTAGTGCTCCAGGTGCTTGGGGCTCCCGCCTAAGGCAGCTCTCGTTCTGTAAAACACCGATGCTCTGGTTTACAAGAGAGACGCTGCCCTGAATCTGTGTAATTGCTTTGATATGGGACAGTTTAACATGACCGAGCCTCTCTCCTGCACAGCCAAGATCCTGTTGATGATGGCATCCAGGCTACGGTTACATTTGTCATTTCCACATGATTTTTGAGAGCTCATTCTTAATATTCTTAAGATCAGGTTGCTGTATGTCCACAGTATGGGTTTTTGAAGGCCGGAACCGACATTTTTGGATTACAGCTGCTGATAGCTGATATTTTGTGCCAATGCTCTTGACAATTTTCATGCCAAATGAATCCCAAAACATTCCAGGCGCGGTATAAAAGCCTTTTAGACCATCATGGGGCACTAAAATGACATACTTAAGACTTTCAGGTGGTTTAGCTCCTTAAGGCAGGGCGAGACAGGTTTCATTGGAGGTTTTACAGACTGACAGCCCTGAAGCTGTTGAGTCAAATCATATTCCCATATCCATTATATCAGGAGTGGGCAACACTGACTCGCCCATATCCAATTTATATTGGAAGGACAATGTCAGCGCCCACACTTGGCCTGAAAACCGTTGTTCTTGCGTCTCCTGTGGCTGTATTTATTTAAAAACCACCCCCCCCTCTCCATCTCTTTACATTGGTTGTATAAGCATTATGGGATCGAGTCCACATTAGATAGAATTACACGGAATTACGCAACGCAAGCCTGACCACCGGCATTATTGGATTATTTAAGTCTCATTGAAGCGGCAAGAGGAACCGCGGCCCGAGAGACAAATGTTGGTGCTGCACCATTAACAGTGAACGAGCGACCGAAGTTGCGAACACACCCAAGGTGATTTTAAAGGACGAGGGCTCATTTTCCGGTTCGAAGCCGTTTTGCCCTGCAGTAAAACTGTCATTTGGTTGTAAAAGCTTATAAAAACAAATTCCACCAGGTCCACGAGGTTCCCGTCTGATGTGATGTCTCCTTACCGGATGTAAACTGTAACATGCATTCTCTCTCTCTCTCTCTCTCTCTCTCTCTCTCTCTCTCTCTCTCTCTCTCTCCCCGTCTCTGTGCCGCGCCCCAGCAGTCAGCAGGCCTTCCTTTTGGAGAACGTGCCGTGTAGCTCCCCTTCTCCCAACAACAGTTGCCATAGCATTGGGAGAATGTTCCGCATCCATTGGGACCAATCAGATTTGGGCGCCATCCCCCATGCCGCCGTGGCAACGTTCTTTGACATCTATGAGGACGTGAGTAGTTTGTTTTGAGTTTGTTTTTGTCTCTCCTCTCTGTCACTCTTCATTTAGTGTACCACCAGGAAGCTTCACTTGCTGCCTTGAACCATTCTCCATCTCTACTTAAATTAAACTCAAAGGCTCACAAAATGGCCACCACACTCTCTCTCCTTCTCCTAGAAGGACAAGGAGGTGTGTGTTGCATGACCTTGTTAAGGAAGGGTCTGGGTGGCTGTGCATTCCCTATGTCTCTCTCTCTGTCCGTCCACTACACATAGTAGGCAGGCCAGTGCTTCACCCCAGGCTGTGATTATGGATCGGATGCCAACTAATACAAACCACAACACACTCCACACGCCCCACTCCGTGTCCCCTAATGACCGTGTGTGTGTGTGTGTGTGTGTGTGTGTGTGTGTGCATAAGCAATGATAAGAGAGGTTGAGAGCCTTCTCTGCAGCTTGAGAGAGAGTGAGGCTTCGTCATCAGGAATCTGCCGGTCTTTTTAAATATTTCAACAGCGCTATACTGGAGCTTCCCTCTCCCTGCTGACTGCCCCCGTCTGAGACTGCTTACAACTTATTTAGTCCAATATCGGGTGGATCGGGTCCAATACCGCCCGCCTCTGGTTCACTTCTGCCTCTTCCAACACAGATTCCTTGATAGAAGCAAACTTCTAACCGTACGGGTCCCAATCTGAAAAATGCCATAGACAGAAGTGGTATTTATTCCTTGCTAGAATTTGAATTCTATGGACGTTCACGTTAGCCACCCAGTGGGCGGTCCCCTTCAGCTCCCTATAGTAAATGCTGGCGGGTGACGTCAGAGCAAACCCCTGCATCACTAGTGTATAGGCAGAAGAGTGAGAGAGACATATTGACGGGAAGAGAAAGAGAGAAGAATAGAGATGTGATAAGATAATGCTGGATCAGTCACAGTAGGGGGATAAAAATGCACACATACACACACACACACACACACACAGTGGCCTCATTGTCCCTTATCTGTACGCCTGTCTCATTTGCAGGGTGTATTAGACATGCTGGTTCTAAGCCAGGCGGAGGGCAAAGATGACTTGATCATCCACGCTTTGAAGAACAACTTTGAAGCAGATGCCTACTTTGTTAAAGTGATGGGTAAGTGTCTGGTTTCCCCCAATTTGTTCCATTCCTCCCCCATTTCCATTTGCCCAACCAGTTCCCTGTATGCCATGTGAGGGAAGAGAACAGCACATCTTCCTCCTCTACCCCGGTCCTCTCTCGCTCTCTCTTGCTCTCTCTGTCTCCTCTCCCCAGTCGATGCTCCCCACAGGAAATAGTTAAAATTTCAGATGTTTGTGATGTTATTGCTACCAAAGTCAGAATTGTAGCATTGTGACCACTACTGCCATCACAGTGTCCCATTCACAAATGTAAATCAGTGTAAAAACTTATTTATTTCCATCACACCATCAAAATGGGTGGATGCCCAAAAAGGAAAACCATGGAAGAAGTGTTCTTGCATGAATGAAAATCAAACAAGAACATAATTAATAACATCATCTCAAACACCTTTCTTTAGAAAAACTCTCCTGCTATTAATGTGTTATTGTGTTCCCACTCCATCCTTGGCACTTTCGGTGATGTCTGAACGTTCATGTATTGAGAGACACTAAAGCATAAATGACACAAGCTGTGTATGTAATGTGAATGTGTGTATTTTGTACTGAGCATTAAAGTTGTGACTCAGAAATGGAGAAGCAATTATAGTTCCAGTATCAGTTACAGACACTCAAAAATAGTCTCTATCTTTTTGGCTCCATTGCTTCGTCTCAATTTATATATTTTATTTTCCTTTTATTTTTTAATTGTAACGGTGTGTGGGTAAAAATCAAGACACGTTCTTTTGATGGCACAAGTTTGCTACAGCATTAGTACCTAGTGACATTTGAGGAGAGCAAAAATAGTTCCACTCTAGGGCGGGCCTTTACGCAGTTTGATCTGTCACTCTGCTCTGCTCATTAGGAGGAATCCTCTTCTGTTTCAGCACGGTTGTTCTTTTGTCTGCTTGGAGAGCTGGAGCTACAACTGCGCTCTTGCCTACAAAATGACACACACACATAAACATCACTATATCCTGATAAACACACGCACATACACACACAGATCAACTATGTACCTACGCATTCATATCGCTTTTATTGGAAGTAGAACAGGTGCACAAGGAGTATGACCTGGTTATGGGAGGCTTATTGCTGTGGGGTAGAAGTCATGATGATGTCATGCAGAGATGCCTGGGTGGGCCCTTCTCCTGCTCTGGTGTCAAGCTGGCTGCCGACGACCCTCTCAGCTGGTCAGATGAAATGCTCCAGTCCTGTCTTGGAGCAGGAGGAGGCACAGCCATACCAGACTGCGATGCATGACGTGAGGATGCTGTTAACGACATCACTAGCCGGGGGTAGCATTGGATCGGTTGCGTCACGCTGAGCTGCTTAAGTTGACGCAGGAAGAAGAGATGTTCCCATCCCTTTTTGAAGGTGTTGTAGACGGTGGTCTTCTCAACCCACTAAAGGTGTCAGTTGTCCGTAAACTTTCGCGGCTTGATGCCGTCACTGGAGGTGCAGTGTGAAGTTGCTTTGGGATGATGCTGAGCTGAAGTCCAGATAAGATCGCAGCATAGGACCCAGAGGTGACCAGGTGCCTGAACTATGTGTTTTTTGTTGGTGTGCAGACCAATTCACAAACTCTACCCGAATAATATATTTGTAGCACTTATTTTTCACAAACTGCTGTAAAACAAAACAAACAAAACATTCAATAAACTATTAACTATTATAAAGGGAAAGCTAATTGAATTGAAATGATCCAGACTGCTGCTGTGAGTGTTTATGCGTGTGACCTTGAAGCCTCCATCCTCTTCCTGCTTTTTTGTTCCTTTTATGCTGCCTCTCTGAACTCTGCTGTGCTTTTCCTCATCCATGTTTTGTCTCGCTGCAACACATCAAACAAAACACACACGAGATACACCCACCCCGAAACGCCTGTCACCCACCCCCCACCCCGTTGACGCAAACAATGTCAGCTCCCCCCACTTCCCCTTCTTTCTTTAACTTCAGTTATTACATTTTTGGTTGTAAATATTTCATACATGTTCAGTTTTGCATTTTCTACATCTAGCTGACTGCAAAAAAAAACAAGCAACCAGAATAAAAAAACGTGTCTACATTACTGAGAAGCAACGCCGTAACCTCACACCTCCCACGAAACCTTTTTTTTGAGGTATCAGGCCCGGATGGAAAAACATTACTTTTCAGGCTTTTATGATAGCATAGCTCCTACTATGCAATAACAGAGACTGACTATGTTATGATGAGGTTAAGATAGACCTGACAGTTAAAACATATCCAACTGTGATGTGTCCCCAGATAGCCCCGATCCAATCCTCCATTTTGAAAGGCTGAATCTTTTTTTTTTTTTCTCAGGATGACATCCCTCAACCCTCCCTCGAGCATTATTGAACAACACCCACTGAGGGATTGACTTTGTGTCGTGTGTGTGTGTGTGTGTGTGTGTGTGTGTGTGTGTGTGTGTGTGTGTGATTTCTCAGAGTTGCCCTCACACAGCAGCCTCAGCCCTCTCCCTGCCAGAGGTCCTGACTGCTTCTGGGCACTTCAGGTTGAGATGAGCTGAATCCATGCTGGCCTGACATGCATCTGACCCTACCATATACCCTTCATACACTAGTTCACTCGATAGTGCACTACACAAAGACACTTCTCTCTGTTGCTATGGGAGCATATAATATTTAGGATCAGGCTATTGAATGCAGCTTGGAGACCAATGGAAGACTTGACAGCTGGGTGCCATCTTAAAAAAAACTCCTTGAAAAGCAGATTAGGCTTGTCGTTCATTTTGTACACCTTTGCGAAATCCCTTAAAGGAAGATTATTGTCAAAATGTTGGGTGGGTAGGTGTTATTTTGTGTATAGTTGCAGATGAAGTATTCAAAGTTGATTCAAATCTTAAGCTCTGCCTCTGTGTGTGTGTTTTCTTTGCAAATACGAGTGTTTGTGCAAACTTTGCTGCAAGTTTACCAAGCTTTGCATGGCTTTGGGCATGCCAAGGGTTAACAGTTATTCTAGCGTCTTCACTAAACTCTGTGTTGAATCTCTAGCTTTGCAACCAGGTGTAGCAGGCAGGCCAACTACTGTGTTGAACCTTGGATGTCCATCTTTGGGCTAGAGGTAGCATGCAGAGTCACCTCTGTTTTGCAGGTCGCCAGTTTGAATCCCTGGACCATCTGGGAAAATGTGGTTAGGTAAAGTGAATCTGTACCACAAGGCACGTCCAGCTGTTCTAGTGGAGCTACTCACAGCCAAGAATGTGATTATACTGGCAGCTCCCAGGTGGGAATGTGAAGCAGGGCATTGCTGTGCTCAGTCAAATATACACCGATCAGCCATAACATTAAAACCACCTGCCTAATATTGTGTAGGTAACCGTCGTGGCACCAAAACAGCTCTGACCCGTCGAGGCATGGACTCCACAAGACCTCTGAAGATGCAGATCCTTTGAGTCCTGTAAGTTGCGGACTTGTTTTTCCAGCACATCCCACAGATGCTCGATCGGATTGAGATCTGGGGAATTTGGAGGCCAAGTCAACACCTTGAACTCTGTCATGTTCCTCAAACCATTCCTGAACAATTTTTGCAGTGTGGCAGGTCACATTATCCTGCTGAAAGAGGCCACTGCCATCAGGGAATACCGTTGCCATGAAGGGGTGTACTTGGTCTACAACAATGTTTAGGTAGGTGGTACGTGTCAAAGTAACATCCACATGAATGCCAGGACCCAAGGTTTCCCAGCAGAACATTGCCCAGAGCATCACACTGCCTCCGCCGGCTTGCCTTCTTCCCATAGTGCATCCATACCTCTTCCTCAGGTAAACGACGCACATGCACCCGGCCGTCCACATGATGTAAAAGAAACCGTGATTCATCAGACCAGGCCACCTTCTTCCATTGCTCCATGGTCCAGTTCTGACTCTCACGTGCCCATTGTAGGCGCTTTCGACGGTGGACGGGGTCAGCATGGGCACTCTGACCGGTCTGCGGCTACGCAGTCCCATACGCAGCAAGCTGCGATGCACTGTGTGTTCTGACACCTTTCTATCATAGCCAGCATTAACTTGTTCAGCAATTTGTGCTACAGTAGCTCTTATGTGGGATCGGACCAGACGGGCTAGCCTTCGTTCCCCACGCGCATGAATGAGCCTTGGGGCGCCCATGACCCTGTCGCCGGTTCACCGGTTGTCCTTCCTTGGACCACTTTTGGTCGGTACTAACCACTGCATACCGGAAACACCCCACAAGACCTGCCGTTTTGGAGATGCTCTGACCCAGTCGTCTAGCCATCACAATTTGGCCCTTGTCAAAGTCGCTCAGATCCTTACGCTTGCCCATTTTTCCTGCTTCCAACACATCAACTTCAAGAACTGACTGTTCACTTGCTTCCCAATATATCCCACCCCTTGACAGGTGCCATTGTAACGAGATAATCAATGTTATTCACTTCACCTGTCAGTGGTTTTAATGTTGTGGCTGATCGGTGTATATATATATATATATACCCTGCTATGGACTAGCAGTAGCATGTAGGCTAACTGCTGTGTTGAACCTTGGATATCCTGCTATGGGCCGAGGTGGACCAGGAGGTTAACTACTGTGTCTTCAGTAACTGGATCACTGGCTCCAAACCTACTCACACACACTTCATACTGAGAACACACCAGCTTCTAAAACACGAGGAAAGAGGTGTTGGAGAGGTTATTGGACTGCACAGGCACAAAGACTGAACTGATTTGTTTCTGCACACCGACCTATTGTAATGGTGGTAGTATTGTTGATGTTATTACCGCAGTATGATCCTATGAAGCTAAGGTAGTAATGGTTTTAATACTTAACGAATCTAACACAAAATGAACACAAAAACAGTGCTCAAAGGGTGACACTGTTAAGTATAAGAATTCCTTTGTTATTCCCAATGTCTATGACAATCACATTAATATCAGTAAAAGTGAAGATCCCCTAAGACCAGAGAGCTGAGACTTGAGCCTGTTATCATCCGGTGGCTTTGGGAGCTGTACAGTATTATTCTGGAACAACATGCATGAACAGGAGTGGTGTTCCTCTTTCAGCTGCAGGCAGCAAAGCGCTGGATGGTTGGATGGATGGATGATTGCTGCTGAGGAGGGAAAGGATGAGAAAAAATCTTAAACTCCAAAATTAGAAAGAAGGATAAAATGATGCATGATGGGTGGTGGGGGAGGAGGGGAGGAGGGGCTGTGGGGGGTGGGAGGCAGACTGACAGGCAGAGCTGAACCAGTTGATTAGTTTCCTGCTCACTTATTAGGATGCAGATTAGCTGCATTGAGAAACATCTGGGTGCTTTGTTCAGACCCACATACCCTCTCTCTCCTCTCCTCTCCTCTCTCTCTCTCTCTCCTCTCCTCTCCTCTCTCTCTCTCCTCTCTCTCCTCTCCTCTCCTCTCTCTCTCTCCTCTCCTCTCTCTCTCTCTCTCCTCTCTCTCCTCTCTCTCCTCTCTCTCTCTCCTCTCTCTCCTCTCCTCTCCTCTCTCTCTCTCCTCTCTCTCTCCTCTCCTCTCTCTCTCTCTCTCTCTCTCTCTCTCTCTCTCTCTCCTCTCTCTCCTCTCTCTCTCTCCTCTCCTCTCTCTCTCTCCTCTCTCTCCTCTCCTCTCCTCTCTCTCTCTCCTCTCTCTCTCTCCTCTCCTCTCTCTCTCGCTCCTCTCTCTCCTCTCTCTCCTCTCTCTCTCTCCTCTCTCTCCTCTCCTCTCCTCTCCTCTGTCCTCTCTCTCTCCTCTCCTCTCTCTCTCTCTCTCCTCTCCTCTCTCTCTCTCTCCTCTCCTCTCTCCTCTCTCTCCTCTCCTCCTCTCCTCTCCTCTCCTTTTTTCTCCCCCCTCCTCTGCTCTCCTCTCCTTCACATCCCCCTCCCCCTCTCCTCCTCCACTGTTTTCCCCTCTCTTTCACGTCTCTTTCTGCTGTCACCCCATCTTTCTTCTCTCTCCAGTAAGTGGCTTTCCTTCTTTCCTGTCCTCCCCCTTCCTCTCTGCCTCGCTCCGTCTGTCACTCAGCACCGTCTTTTATTCTCTCTTTTCTTTCCTTTCAAACGACAACGAGGAGATTTACATGAAGTCTTTCAGCGTGGCTCTGTCGTCCGGAGGAGGATTTGACTGGAGGCTGTGTATTGAGATTGTTGTGAATATGTTTTCTCTCTCTGTCGGCTGCAACACAGGAAGAGGGGTGTTGAGAGAGTGTATCAGAATAGCATCATGTATCAGCTTATGTACCTACCAGGCCTGATGACTGTAAGGGCGAGTATATTTTGGATGTGATGGTCAGTGTTGGGCTCTCAAAAAGGTAATATATTACTGTATTGCTCTTCCCTTTCACTGCTAAAATCGGTGATTGCATCCTCTCTTACCTTCCAAAAATCACAAAACTCAGTTTCCTTTTGTGAATGATCGAGGAAACCAAGCAGCGCTGATGTCAGTGTCAGTCAGAGTCTTGCCAAAAACAGCTATGAAAGTGTGTCTAATAGCTTTCCAGTCCGGCACTCATGAGACAACAAGTTGTGAAGGAGTAATTTTGTTCAGTGACAGCTGAGTTAAATGTCCTTTTGTCACTGCAGCGCTCTTGTATTAAAACCCAAGTGAGTCATGCTGCATAGGCTTTTATTCACTGGACAAGCAAGCAGAACCACACACCAACAACACACACACACACACACACACACACACTATATGTAATAATATGTAACATCCTTGAGGCATTGATTACTAAGCCGTGAGAATGTGGTCATTTCTGGTGCAGCTGTTGCTGTTTTAGACCTGTGTGTGTGTGTGTGTGTGTGTGTGTGTGTGTTGTGTGTTGTGTGTGTGTTGTGCTCAAGCATGTCTGTAACAGCTAAGCAGCCCTGAGGTCATCAGCTGCAGCCTGAGGAGAATGAGAAGTGATGAGCATCTCAGAACAAGTGATGCTCAGCTGTCAGATTGCTGTATACAGTGTGTGTGTGTGTGTGTGTGTGTGTGTGTGTGTGTGTATGCGTAGCTCTCGTTCCCTAGCATTTGTAGCCATGAGTGCTGACATGGCATATCATGTTTCCTCATCAAGGTCCACTCGCTGCTCCTTGCTGTATAGCTGTATATATATGTGTGTGTGTGTGTGTGTGTGTGTGTGTGTGTGTGTGTGTGTGTGTGTGTGTGTGTGTGTGTGTGTGTGTGTGTGCGTGCGTGTGTTTGTGACGTCAGCTGGCCTGACAGCTCGGAGTTGTGTTGTGACGTGTGTGTGGTTGCCATGGTTCCCTGTGGTTTCTTTTTATAGAACGCCAATGAGGAGGCAATTAAAGGTGAGACACCAACCAGGCAGACCAACAAGCTTTCTCTCTCTCTTCTCACACACACACACACACACCAGACCTGGGTCAAATCAGCTGCGCAACTAAATAAAGTATCTGTCTGTCTGTCTGTCTGTCTGTCTAACTTGCATAGTGTCGAGTAAGTTGTCAGTCATAGTATTTTAACTTGACTCTCAAATACCTTGCTGTGTTTGTCTAAACCTTCCTGTGGTCATCAGCACCTTTTTTTGCACATGACGATGTATCAGATCAGAAAAGCTGAACGGAAAGGGCACATTTCAATTTCAATAATGTCTTCAATTTATTTGTTTTACATTGCATCCCAGTCATTTAGCAGATGCTTTTATCCAAAGAGACTAAGCGAGGTAGGCAAGCAAACTACTAGTCACCAGAAATCAGAAGTGCATCTCCTCCCCAAATAAGCATCTAAGAGCAGAACCAGTGCTAAAGTAAAAGTGCTATTATATATACAGTATATATATATATATAATCTAATAAGCCAGTGCTAAGAGGAAGGGTCAGGGTAGTATTTCTTGAAGATGTGCAGCGTCTCTGCTGTCCTGACATCAGTGGGGAGTTCATTCACCACTGATGTCAGCACAGAGAAGAGCCGTGACCGGGTAGATCGGCCGCAGGGGCCTCTGAGCGACGGGGCAACCAGCCGGGCAGACACCAGACGAGCTGCAGCTTTCTGAACAAGACCAGAGGTCTGATGGCAGACGCCGGGGCACCGGCAAGGAGGGAGAGAGCCTTGATGAGCACCTGCACCGTCTCGTCAGCGAGGAAGGAGGGATGGACTGGAATGGAGCAGTGGAATTCATTTGTCATGAATGTCGGAGTGACATGTTCGGCCCGACGAATGGTTCAGATTCATTGCACAACAGTTCAAAAGTGGCTTTGGACTTTCTGAAATAGTATCTGTCCTCCACGACTTCCCAGAGATGTTGCACTTGCTATCGCTGTCATGTGTATGGCCGTTAGTTGGTGCATTTCTTTGGTTTTGTCTTCAGATGAAACTGATATGGCCAACATTAACTGACACTGAAGAACAATAACAATTTGCCCAATACAAATCAATTCTTGATTCACATTTTATTTTTTTTGACATTTCAAAAGTTTGGCTAAAATTTTCTTGACAGGATGGAAACTAAGCTAGTGTGTGGTTCCACTTTCTATTGGCAAACTCCACCCATCTGGTGGTCCAAGCACGGTAAAACAAACACAATGCACACACACACACATCTCGCCCCATGCCTTTTCACAGTGTAGCTGTAATAGATTTGATGTAAAGCGCCTGAGAGTGTATGAATGTACTGTTGTAGATGCTCAAACCCAGTCTCACCTCCACTGTGTATGAGGCAACGCAAGTTTAATCCTCTGCATTAAACACACCATCATCCATCTGAGCAATCTAGGATGGACACACACACACACACACACACATCACACACATTCTCTCTCTCCAAATCAGGCAGTTGGATTAGATGGGTTTTGGTGTTTGGGTTGATTCAGCAGAAAAGCTGCTCCCTCTGACCCTCTGGTCCTCAGACACCCTCTCACTGCTCTCTAGGCTGCCACTATTACACACACACACACACACACACACACAGCTGGCTTACCTATTCTTGCTTATTAAATCCCTAACCCCCTGTTTCTACCTTCAGCCTTGACCCTGAACTGAAATCTAAGTAACATTTTAACCCCTCCCCTAACCTCTCAGCCAAAAAACTGACCACTTTTTTTTCTATTCTTGTGGCGACATTGGGGAAAAAATTGTATGTTCTCTGACCTACACATAAACCAGGCTATCTCCATCTCTCTGTTTCACTCACACACACACACGCACACACACAAACACTCAGTACACCCCAGGCTTCCACATTTTTATGTGGGCCATTTATGCTCACAGAGACGGGGATTACTCAGACGCACATTTGAACTCGTACCAGAATAAACCGAAAAAGAGCACACACATTTATACACACACTCTTCATGACACACTGCTCGGTGACTGGCTTGTTGTCACAGAGGAGGACACACACACACACACACACACACACAGAGGGAGTACACAGACCAGTTCATCCTCCACTTGATTGCGTTAGTCCTGCGAGAGAGCTGCCATCAGTCTTAATATTACACTAGAAAATAGGCTAGTCCCACAGTCCCACAGAGGCCATGTACTCTGTGTGTGTGTGTGTGTGTGTGTGTGAGAAAGAGAGAAAGAGAGAGACATCCCATCTATTGTCTTGGCTTAGCACAAAATCTGCTCCCCACAGGATGTGTGAGAGCTATTCCCGGGATCTTGTTTTGGCCACGGAGGGGCTGTTGTGTACTTGTTACATGTCAACCAGGGACTGAAGTATGGGGAACAAAGCGGCTTCACACAAATTTATTTCATTTCTTTATTTATTTTTCTTAGCTTAGTGACAGCCTTGTCTCCACACAGACATGCCTACACACACACACACACACACACACACACACACAGACTCATCTACCTCCTGGAGCGGTGGCATGCCCGTTGAGTCGTGAAGGACATCAGCGTTCATACAGTTCTCTCTCTCTCTCTCTCTCTCTCTCTCTCTCTCTCTCTCTCGCTCTCTCTCTCTCTCTCTCTCTCCGCATCAGTGTTCATGTCATGTCAGTTCATGAAAGTCACTGTGCGAGTGTGTGTGTGTGTTTCCACTCACTGATTAAATGTACTCATTTCTCCAATGCCGTACACGTGGATGTGTAAAGACACCATGTACTCACTCACTAAAATTACCAGATGTTGTTTTTTTTTTCATCTCAAGTATCCTAGATAAAGAATGAGAGCTGTTCTCCGCCCCTCTTGTAGCCAGTTTCCCGCTGGTCTGATCTCAGCCGGCGGGCACAGCGCCAGCACGGCTTTCAAATAAACAAACGGATGACGGTACAGGAGGAACTCTTTTTTTTGAGATTGTTTTGAAGACATTTGTACTTTATTAGATATATCATGGAGAGTGACAGGAAGGATTGGAGAAAGGGAGGATGGCATGAGGCAAAGGCACCCCGACGTTAACATGCATCTCATGTCCGGATTATGTCTACGTTTGATTTAGCTGATCTTACATCTGACAGGTGGCACTAAAATCAGACTTTTTTTTCCCCTTGCCAAAACGCTGCCATGTACACCGCTTCCTGCTGTAATATATGTCTGTTAAAATTGACAGTAAACACCTCCAGGGCTGGAGACGTGAGACTTGACCCTGAGCAGTAGCTTCTTATCCAGAAAACAGTGTAGGCTACGCTAACTGTTAAATAGGCTATTTTCCCAATCACCAGCCCAGTTCACTGCTTTGGGCCCCTGCAGTGTTGGTTTGGAAGGTAACCATGGTAACAGGCTGTGTGGATACACCTAATGGATAATGGGGATGGGTAACCATGAGCTGCCCTAACTCTGAAACAATCAATACACACCTCTGGTTTAAACGTTGAGTTTCCTCCGGCTAACCAAGCCTCTATCGAGGTTAACTGCTCCGCCACAAGGAGCCGAATAACATCCTCAAACGTTGAGCAATAAAAAAGAAACTGTTTAGCTACTGAATGAACTCATTCATATTCCCTGATGCACAGCCAACATAACAGTAGGTAGTAGTAAACAATACAACTAATGAGCTATAACTGTAATTTTACTGAGCTGCAAGTTTTTAAAAAAACATATTTTCAAAAGTTGCAAAAGTTTATTTCTGTTTCTATATGTGGATGTATTTCCGACCACCTCCGGAGATGGTTTGGGCGATCGTACGTACCTTCAATGCATCTTGGCTGCATTTCCACCTGGATTTTAATGCGTCTTTGCTCTATCCGAATACAATCTGATCACCCGGGATACATCTTGATGCAAGGTGATCAAAGGTTGTGAGTCAAATTCACACCCACGATCTCACACCTCTGGGAGCTTTAGTCTTACAGACATCTACCAGTTAGCCACATGGGCACACAGAGGGAAACCAGCTGAGGTGTGGAAATGATTCTTTTCAAATATGCCGAAATGTCAGCATTTCCCTTTCATGCTACTAATTGAATCCCATTGAATGCACATGCTTGTGTGTTTCGTATTTAGAAGAAGATTTGGCCCTGTGAGGAGTTGAGAGTGCATGTCATATCTCTCTCATATTTCCTATCGGTCTCCACTGTATAAAGCAGAGGTGCCGTGTCAATATCTTAAAAGAAAGTAAGGAAGGAAATACATGGCCTGCCCAGTTGTTCCACTGTTCATTTGAACGTTTCACTTTTTACGAGGGCATCAGGTTGCACACGTTGTTCTGCACACAGGAGTATGTTGTCAGTATGTTGGTTGTAAGAGCAGGAGTGACCCCAAGACAGCCCCTATGATCTCCTAACATAGCATGTGAGCGGAGTGCTGTGAGTTTAAGTTGAGTGAGGAGCACGTTGGGACGTCTGTTGCTCAAGTAACCTGATTCATTTTGGCAGTTATTACGAAGTATTTCTCTTCCTGTTGTGTTGAATGAACAAGATAGTTAGAGTACTGAATACATTTCATTCAAAAGGCTATACTTATGATCCATCGATCAGCTGTCCTCCTTTCTACCCTGCACATTTATACTCATCCCTATCAGGTTCACCAGCTTTTGTCCAATCCATACGATGTATCGATTTTACATTTTGTTTTACAGCTAATCCCAAGTCACGCTGACTTCAAACAAGTCACGCTCAGTCTAATCCCGATCATTTATTGATTGACAGTGCCATTTGACCATGTACCTATAGCTACCAGCTGACCACAAAGTAGCATGAGGTTCAAATAAACATTGAATAATCTGATGCCTCTGATTTATTGATCAGCTGTGTCCTTATAGGCGACTTTGGTCCAATCCCTGTGATGTGTTGATCTACTGTGTGCTTTGTGCATGGCTCTCTGATGAGTGGTATCACCTCTACATGTTGTCCTTTTCCTGGGTTCCATATTCATTGTTTACCAAAGTGGGTTTCAGGGACCAACCGGGGTCCCTGCAGGTGTTCCAGAGGGTCTCCAGCAATATTGATATGATAAAAGATACTGTTATTTCTCTTTCAAGTACACTAGTGAAGACATGGTTTTGGTAATAGCTGACCCTGCATGTGGAAGCCAACTTAGCACAATCAGTGAGTGTGTAAGGATGACCATTTTAGGTTTCCTAGAATAAGTTTCATGACCAAGTGATCATTAAAAACATTTAAAAAGTGACGGAAAATGCACAAGAGCATCAGTGAGGACAAGTCAAAACTGTGGGGTTCAAGGCAGGCATGTTTGTCTTTGATGGGATCTCCATCTGAATTGTGCTTCAGGCTTATCTTTAATAGGCCTGTGGACTTCAAAGCTGCTAACTTGCATTTGGCACACGTACACTGTAACCTCTTCAAAATCAAAGCTAGGTTTTTTTTTTCCATATTTCCCAGTGTGTATTTAGACAGAGTGATAGCAGAGGGCTTACAGACAATCACAGTACAAAATGGTGCAACCCGCAATCAAACCTTGACAACTGTTATTATTATTGCACCTGGAGGCAACATTAACAAAATGGTGCAACCCGCAATCAAACCTTGATCATTGTTATTATTATTACTGCACTTGGATGCAACATGTTGATGTTGATATGATTTTGGGGGGCAGTAAACCACTGCCTTGAGTTGCCCCAGTAGTGTGCATTCAGCAATCACTTCCCAGGTATGTTTTATATTTAACCATAATTGAAAAATTACTTATTTTAAGCCAATTATTTTTAGCCACTAACGGGTCTGTGAGACTAAAGCTTTTTAAAAACTATGAAGGTAAATGCAATGTGTGATGTTGCTGTGATCATCAGAGCCACTGCATTTCAACATTGTGTTATGGCGTCCCGTTCGCTAATGCTTCATATGGTGATGCACAGCTCTATAAAGACTGAATGATCAAGTGGAGAAGGAGAAGTGAGGAGGAGTTTCCACACGGTTATCACAGTTCAGGGTCAGCTTCTTCACTAGTGTACTCAAAACAACCCTTTCAAAAGAACTTTAACTTCTTAATAAAACGCTTCCTTTGACTCCGACGGGTTAATGAGGCTACGGTTACATCTTTGTGCCGTCTTGTCACGCCACCTATAGAGTGATCAGTTTAATCCCCCCCGATGCCAGGAGCACTGTGATGTCGCCTTTGAATGGGTGAGTTAGCTTGGCTGTTATTTAGTGCAGCCAGCGAAGACTGGCACAGACCTAATTAACAGAGCATCGGGCTTCAGCATGACTCCAACAGACAAATCAAGGCAACCTAGACCCAGGACCCTATTAGCATGCTAATAAAGTCACTTGTCTAATGACTGATTAGCAATTCAGCGGATTTTGTCCTCGCTCTGCTTGTACACACAAATAAGCGAAACACTCCCTCAGCACACACACACACACACACACACACACACACACACACACACACACAGCTTATTAGTTAGCACATTTATTTGCTGTGTTCCTCGTCGCTACCGATTTATTTATCGCCCTCCCTCCCCCGCTTGTCTTTTTAGTCCACATCTACACAGGACACGGAGGCCCTGGGAGACGGTAGTTAATATTGTGAAGAATATGATGTGAATGCGAAAGAACGCTCGAGCATAGTCAAATGAGATTTTCCTTGTTTGGATCGCCCGGCACAGTGGAACTAATTTGAGCCCCTCGCATGAGCAAAGTTTATTTTGAGATGTGAAATGAGTTTGACCTGTCTGGTGTCTTGCTGCCGAGTTGCACTTATCCCACACATACAGTGCCGTGACAGATGGGGCTCATCCCATAGCAGGCTGTGTTATTGTGATGGATATGTAAAAGCATGCCAAATACCATGTCGTCCTGACCTCTCGCTTCCTTTTCCTCTCTCTCTTTAGTGCTCAGTGGCCTCTGCTTCAAGGACTGCCCAGAACAAGTCAAGGTAAGAAGGCTGTGTTTATCTGCCTTAATGCGTCTGCCTTTATCTGTCTGACTGTCTGACGATGGTATAAAAAGCGTGGCTTGGTAAATGACATGTTGCATCCACCTGCCTACCTGTCCATATGTCTGCCACCAGCACATTCATCTACCCATGTATGGATCAGTCTGTACGCAGCGATATTTCAGCAGCGTGGCAGAGATATGCTGACAGCACGTCGGCCAAAAAACATCACATCCGTAAGGGGGGTGAACTTTCCAGAAACGTAGAAAAAAAAAAGGGGACTCTTATTTTCAGACTCCAGCAAATGTATTCTGGAAATTAGGGAAGGGGATTTGAATCAGTGATGTGTTTTTTAATGGGTTTTATGAGCCCTCGGGCCTCATGCAGTCCTCTCTCCAGTGAAATGACCTCAGAACCATTCCCTTCAAGCTGGAAATTAAAGAAGAATTTAAGAAACGAGAATCACAAAAGTGCAAGGTTTGTTTCTACGCCATAAACAAATGTTCCTCCTCCTCCTCCTACCTCCCTCTCCTCTCTCATTGTCTCTCTCTGCCTCCGTCGCTCTCTCTCTCCTGTAAGGAAACTTATTGATGGAGACAAGTGACAGACCTAATGCGGGTCATGCTGCACCGACAACACTGACAACCAGGCTGTCACAAAGCCCTTGGTTCTGCACTCTGTTGTTGTGTTGCTTGTTGCCGCTTTTGTTGTAGTCTCAGTGTTAATGTATGTCGCACTTGACGCTCCTTGTTGACGTTGCTGAAGCTGTTTTTGAATGAATATATGACAAGGACATATATGTGTTGTATCACAGTATTTCTTAGCAAGTATCCAAGCCCCGTCCTTGAAGCAGCTTGGTATATTACTTTGACAGTGCTGGTCTCTGTTGAAACTGGGGATCATAGCAGTAATTCTACCTGCTGCCGTTGTTTCTGGAGGTTGATGTGGTATCAAAGGCTTTATGTCTGTGGTGGTGTAACGAAGTCAGCCAGGTTTAAGGTTTACTTTGACTCCTTGGCCTTCCAGCTCTACTTCAACCCGTAGACTTTTTGAGGCGTGTTTTAGGGGATCGTTGGGGTTTAAGAATGATGATCAATTGCTTAGTTGTCTTTGGGGGATGTCTTAGCATGGACATTGATAGATTCTTTCCAGTCTCGTCTATCCATCATCACGATGAATATCCATCCAAGGATAAACTTTTTTTGTTCACTAATCTTTGGTTTGGTTTTGCCCAGACTCACTGGTCTCCTGGCACCCCATCAAGCATTATTCACCCTCATACACATTTTATTTACTCTTACCTTTCAACCAAAGAGCTTAAAAAATATAGGCCTGTCATCACTCATCCAATTCCTACTTGATACAAAGTGACTAAACTGGCCAAGATACCTCTAGCTTTCATTTTGACTTCCCCCATTTTCCACAATAACAACCTTCTTATAGATGGAAAGCCAAAGTCGCGCATTACAGGATATTCAGAGCAGCTATAATCTTCCTGGTACCTCTTTCCTCTTCTATCTACAGCTTCACTCTTTTATGCCATGGAACCAAAAATTAAACCCTCATCGTTGCACAATTTTCTAAAAGCCAAACATATCTCAGAGTATATAGTGAATGCATCACATGACCACTTGATAACCACTGGGAAAGGGGCTTAAGGTCACCTGCCATCTCATTTGACTGGCGTTTGGATGTTTTTCTCTCTTCAATCAATCCAAACCATCAAATGATCCATTATAATTTTATTCATAGCACCATCTCCAAACTGTTTGCTCGGCTCAGACAATGTCCCTGGAACCTTTATCCACATGGTTTGGGGAAAGCTCTGCTCTTTACCAATTTTGGCAGGATATTGGCCAAATCCTCTCTTCCTTTTCAGGGGAAATCACACCCCATTCACCCTCAATCTTCCCATTAAAAACAGGCAGATTCTCTTGGCAGGGATCAGGGAAGCTAAGAGGATGATTATGTGCCATTGGAAGTCATCACACATTTTGTGTATCACCGACTGGCTCGCTGATTATCCAGATATAGCTCATTTGGAGTTTTCTGCAGCTAGAGTGCATCATGCTAATCACACTAAATTGAACCCCAGGGGGTCCGTGGGTTGGGAACTTGAGGGGGATCGGTGGTGGATGAGATGAAATTATGTTTGCCGTGGTCCTTGTGTGGGTGATGGGTCTTTAAATGTAGATTGGCAGACTTCTATTAAGTGAGTGTGTGTGTCTACCCCTGATACTCTGATATGTGGACTGCTTATTTTCCTGCTTTTCTTTGATAGTATTTGTCCACTAGTCTTCTCTCAGACATGGCACAGCATTATGGAACGAAGTTTATTGTGTAATATGCTGTGATGTCCTGATGTGAAAGGACTTTACGTCTGGATTTGTAAACTGCTAGTCCCCACGCCATTGTATTGTATCATACATATACTTTGTGGAGCGGTCTCGGTGCTGAGGTTTGTCTTTTATTCTGTTGTTGATGTTGTCATTTGCCACCCATCTGTATTAGATATTATATAAAACTAGTAATATTACAGAATTGATCACAATTTTTTTATTATTTGTTATTATTTATTCTTTTATTCATTTTAATAAAGTGGGGGTATTGTACTCATTTTGGGCTATTTAAACACTGAGACACTGAGTACATGTTTGAGCCGGAGTCTGACCCAGAATGGGAAGAGGCAGCTGAGGCGGTTCCACTTAGTTTCTCACTGATAACAATTCTGTGTGATATTGTACTTTCGTGCCTTGTGTTTGTGTATGTGTATGTGTGAGCGACACTCTCTGCTGTAGCCGGTCTATTTATGGCTCATGTCCATAAGCTTATTGAATACAACTTGCAGACAAGCTAGGATTGACAATTTTGTTGAGCTAGTTAGCCAATATATTATTGGATGCAATCTATTTGCATCCAAACAGCGCAGCCAAACAACCAAACGCGATTGTACTAATGGTGGCTAAAGTTTACCAAGCCTGACACGTTCGACAGACTTATAAAACAGACACTGGTCCCAACAAATAACTTAGAGATGAGTCCTGACTCCAACCAATAACTTTACTTTTACTTTACTTTACTTTTAATGACTCCAGCTTTAGTTTTCTTACTTCTTCCACGCCCAACAAGCCCGTGGCTAGCCCCGCTAGCTCGTTAGCTAACCAGCGGTGAATATACTAACCAGACTAATTTGGTAAATTAAATCAAAACATGGTGACACTTACAGATTCCAATTTTGCAGATGGGTCACGTACCTTATGAATTGCTCCATCTTTAAGCTTCAATTTAGATGCTAATCCTGCCGTTGCTCAAGCAGTCTGAGGACTGATCATCACACACAGAAAAAACTGTAGTTGCCGTTAAAAATAAAACTAATCCACTCTGTCCTGGCATTTTCGCGTGTTGGGAGACTGTGCAGGGATCTATGTTGCTGCCTGCATCCTACAAAATAATAACTGGAGAGTTGATATATCTCCTGATATGTTGTTTTAGCTTCAGTCGTCGCAAAGTAATGGTGCATTCCAGTGTACTCTGAAAAAACGGCGTCCAAATGTGATATGCGCCGATTCTCTTCACTAATGGCGCTGTAGTAGTTGATGTTGAGTTTAGATGCTTGTAACATTCTGAGACTTGCCATACAAACATGAGTTTGCTGCGGGCGATTATGTTTTCCCGAGCAGATGCACTGGAACACATTTAGATTGGAAGTTAGGAATACCGACTCTGAATTATCGATTTCCGAGTACAATGGAATGCACCATAAGCAACGGCTTGCGGCACTGCCGTGAGCTGCATTTTGCAACGACGTAAATGGGATTGGTTGTTCAACTGGGCGTGGGCATGCTCTGAGAGGGGCTGGATTTGCACCTTATGACGTCCAAAGGAACCACTTTCTGAAACGGGCTGTTTTTCTCCTATCTTTGGCACCGTTTTGGGAAAAAGGAAAATACAGAAAAACGGGTTGACTTCCAGATTTCAAATTTTCTCAGCTGCTTAGGGAAGTAATTTCCTGTGGAACATGTATAAGCACCAGGAATAAACCGTTTTCCATAATATGGGTCCTTTAACCTTTATTTAACCAGGTTAGTCCCATTGAGATCACAAATCTCTTTTTCATAGACCTGGCCAAGAAAGCATCAAGACAAAAGTTGCAGACTAACAATACAGAATACAATTAAAGTCACATAAAAAACGTTAAAATCAACAATCAGAATCAAAATAAACGAGAGAACAGTAAAGTCCTCTGTATTAGTGCTCCAGAAGACATTAATCCAATATCAAATCAGCAGGTTCACAGGGTCAGATGTGTTTAAATCCTCAGTAAACACAGCAGGCAGCTCTTCACCGAGTCTACCTCAAGATACTTCATTTTTAGTTTCAACTCACCAAGAGAGACCGACTCGTTCAGGCTTAAAGCTGCACAAGGTAACTTCGCACTTTGGCGGCCCCAAGTGGCAACGAGAGAAGAATGTTTGAAGGACTTCATTACCCAGAAATGATGTCATTTTATGTCAGTGTACTTCTTGGACCTACATTTCTCCTTCTTAGTGGCGTCTCTCATCTTTTTCACAGCAGATTCACATTGTTGGTGAGTCCATCTTTCTCTGGGCAGAGCACATTAGGAGACAGTGGCTCTTAAGTTTCATCAAAGTTAAATTTGTCGATTCCCGTGCACTGAGAGGTTTTCCCGCCAGTGTCCATACACCAGAATTTAATTTGGGCAAATGCACAGCATATCAATTAGAGGAGGATGAGACGCTCTTCTCTGTTGCAGCTCCATTTTTTGATTTCGGCTCATAATACAGATGTATTTTTACATCAAATCTTGTGGCTTTAAATCGTTTTTGCAGTGCATTCCATGTAGATGAAGCAGAGTACATGAAGTCATTTTTGCTTCAAGTGATAATCCGCAAGATTTTAGTTTGTCTTGATTTTGGGGAGACGTTTGGTGATAAGCAGTCATTGCTCTGGCGTGTTTCGCTGCATTTCCCAGCGGTCACTTCACAACAGCTTCACCTAGTACTTGACGTCACTGGACTGACAGCAGCTCCCACAGCCCCAAACAAACCAGCACAGGCTGTTCTACTGAGACTAGTCAAGCAATTACAACACAGTAACAGAATCTCAGCCGGTACCTAAGAGCAACCATGTCTACAGAGACGGTAATATATACATCAGATATGTTTTATAAAACTGTTTAGTTAAATTATTACTACATTTCTAACTACTACAGTCTACTACTATCTACTACTCACTGAACTAATAACATTGACAAAAACTGTCAGTACTGTACAGCTATTTTAGTACTTTTACCTGCTAACTGAGTGATCACTAAGCTTTCAAACCAACAGACAGGTTTGCAAATTGCAAATGAAGCGTCTGTCTAAAGTTGCAACTTGCAACTCAATGCAGGCACGGGCCAAACGTGATAATAAAGACAATGTAGACGGCGGCTAATAAACACATCTCTGCTTAAAACGAATCACTCGATATGCAGCAGAGGACAGACCTACCCGCTCATAAGAGGTAAAGTCATAATAAAGATTTATTTACATGAAAAAGACAAAAACAATTCCTCATGAATGGTCGTTTTCCACCAGAGTTATAAGAGCCAGAAAGCTTTATAAATGAGCGCACATCTTTGCCTCTCTTCTTTATAGACATCAAGTGTAGATGGGATAAAAGGTATTTGACGATGACTCGATGATGATCATGGTGGAATCTGATACCAATGACAGGCTGATGGCACCGTTCTCCACGCAGCCTTTCACCCCTGGAAAGCCCTTTGCCATTGAGAGGCTGTTGGTGTTGTGGTTGTTTTGGTGTGCTGTCTGTCCACCCTGCTCCCTGCCTGTCGCCCAACTGGACGGTGTGATGAATGCAGTAGACGAGTGGAGCTCTGGGCTGTTTCTACTCCTCTCCTCCCCATCCATCACTCCCTCTATTTATTTTGCTCTCTCACTCTCCTTCGCCTTAGTCACCTCTCACTCTCTCACTCTCTTCCTCTCTCTCTCTCTCTCTCTCTCTCTCTCTCTCTCTCTCTCTCTCTCTCTCTCTCTCTGTTGTTGTCTTTCAACCTGCTAGTCTTTCTCATGTCTTCCCCTCTCTCTCTCTCTGTGCCTTTCTGCTTTCCCATCTCTCTCTCTCTCTCTCTCTCTCTCTCTCTCTAACAAAAACTGTTTCTTTTTTGCCTCATTTCTATTCCTCTCTGACCTGTTGAGTGTCACAGGATAAAGGGCCAAGTCTCTCTTGCACTGTGTCTATCTGTGTCTGTGCCTGTGCCTGTGTGTGTGGGTGTGTGTGTGTGTGGGTGTGTGTGTGTCTGTGTCTCTGTGTGTGTTTGTGTGACAGGCCTGTGATTAGCTGGTGTGAAGCGCAGGGTGGCTCGACAGATCTCTTCATTAGGTGTCATCTCTTCATAATGAAGAGATAAGATAGTCCTCTGCATTCGCCCAGAAACACACACACACACACACACACACACACACAACACACAGACACACACATAGCCCTCATAGTCATTCAAGCTCTCTCTCTCTCTCGCTCTCTCTCTCCCCCTCTCCCCCCACCCTGCCTGTCTCTCTCCCAGGCTGTCTCACATTCAGCCACACTGTCATACACTCTGAAGCAAAGGAGTAGGATATGATGATGCCCAGACAGCTGATGTGAAAATGATATTATTAGCTGAATGTCAACATCTGTCAATATGTGTTATTTATGTGTGTGTGTGTGTGTGTGTGTCTCTGTGTGTGTCTATTTTGCAGCCTTTTGGTGTTAACCAGCCAGGGCCCTACGTCATGTACACCACGGTGGACTCCAACGGCTATCTGAAAAACGCCTCAGGTCAGTAGCCTTAATTAGTTACACACACACACACACACACACACACACACACACACACACACACACTGTATCTCTCTGTTTATTTCTCTCCTTTCATCTCAAGCCATCTCTCCTGGCGGTTGATTTTAATGACCTCTCCTTTATTTGATTGCCGTTGACTTGATTTAAAGTGGTAACGTGAATTTCTTGTTTTTAGCTGCGACCAGTACAGGTTGGTCTGTCAGTCTGTTGGTCTGTTGGTCTGTCGGTCTGTCGGTCTGACGGTCTGACGGTCTGACGGTCTGACGGTCTGTCGGTCTGTTGCTCTGTCGGTCTGCTGGTCTCTTGGTCTGTCGATCTGTCGATCTGTCGATCTGCTGGTCTCTTGGTCTCTTGGTCTCTTGGTCTGACGGTCTGACGGTCTGTTGCTCTGTCGGTCTGCTGGTCTCTTGGTCTGTCGGTCTGACGGTCTGTTGGTCTGTCGATCTGTCGTCCCATGAATTCCTAAAAATGGCTCATCAGGCTCAGGAGAGAGTTTCCTATTGATTTTCTATTTTTATTGCTCCCAAAGGACAGGTGTCATATTGATTGGTAATGCTATTTAAGCCCCTCCCCTTGCTCTCCTGGCCTCCCCTGATTGGCCTTTTGTCCACTGTTTATTTTTATTCATCCAAAAAATTGCATTGAGATGTGTTACGGCTAATTGAACTCAGGAGACCATTTCCTGTCTATTGGCCATTTCATTTAAGCCCCTACCCCTTTCCTGATTGGCCGTTTTGTTGATCACCTACATGTATTGATTGTGAAACCACATTAAGATGTGTGACGACCGAGGAGGTTTTATCGAAGATGCGTCTGCAGGCAGCAACGGCCAGTCAGATGGGGGAGGAGCAGCTGTGTCGAGCAGAGCAGAGACTCAGATCTGAGAGCTGCTCTTATTTAAACACATCATCTGTCCTTCAGTACTTAATGCTCATTCCCACTTTCAGCATGCAGATCTAGATTATTTTTCTCATTTTAAATTTTAATTGCATTGTTACAATAGCCTATTCAACTTGCGTAGAAGGAATTTGTAGCTTTAGAAAATGGGGCGTTATCTTCAACTGAAATGAGCCTACCTTGAATTAATCTCAATAAAATAAGAACTAAAATGAGGGAGACATATGATGACATCCTGACCCTCCTGTTCTCCACCACTGCCTTAGCCCCGTGATAGCTGGCCTTCCTGACAGGGGTGGAAAGTAACCAAGTTCTTTTACTCTGAGGTATTTGTACTGTACTTGTTTTTACTCCACAGCAGTTGCTAGCCTGAAGAAAAAGGTTTTGCCACAATAAGCTGTTGATATTTTTACACTTTCAAATTCCAAGCCCGACAACTGTAAGGGGAAGAAATCAGCGAACAATAGTTAATCATCACATGAAGAATCCTGCTCTGGCTCATTCATGGGGCTTGTTTTCTGGAAAAACTGCCAGGTCCACTTGAAAACAAGCATCACAAGCTTCAGAAGCAGCTTCGCCTTGGTATATAATAGTAATAATATATACCAATAATATAATAAATAGTAACCAGTTTCATTTGTACTAATCACAAAATAAGCAACTTTAATTGAATTATTGTGTAGATATCAGCTTTTGTGATGAGCTACAATTCCATTGTTACAAGTTGCTACTGACTCTTCACTAATACTATTTTGATAACCTCCAGTTTGTATTACACTCAGGAGAGAGAGAGAGAGAATTTCCTGTCCAGTGGTGATGTCATTCCCCCTCTTTTCATAACGAAGCAGTGTGAGGTCACAAAGAGTGACATCACTAGAACTAGAAAGATGAGTCGGCATCGACTAATTGTCTCTGGCCCACTGCCCATGGAGAGGGGTAATGATGAAGCTCATAGTAGATTTGGTTCTCTGACTTGCTGACTGGCAAAGTTTTGTGAAGAGGGTTTTGTGTTCCAAGAGAACTGTCCCTCCGTCTGGGGCCAACACGGCATGCTGAGAGCGGACGGCCACTGTACTAGGCGAGGCGCCCTCAGTCTATCTAGGAACATAGATCGATGTTGAGACAGGCATGACTCGTACCTTTACAGCACGCTGGGTCGCAGGCTGGTTGCCAGGCTGCTAAGGCTAGTTACACTGCTGATGTGGAGTCTATTAGTTCAGGTAGTATAAGTCATCAGACTGTGTCCCTATTAAACTTTACCAGAATAATCTCATCCATGTGAATGTGACCAATAGCGTTTCTAGCAAAAATGTGTACTGTATCCCCCCCTTGCCGCCCCTTGCTCATCTCCTTACAATCATCTAGAATCAATCGGTGTAATCTAATTGAAATTAAACCTGGCTTTGTGGTTGTGGATCCACCCATTGACGTCAGCGGTATTGAGCCCCTGAGGCTTGGTTTCATAAATATTAGGTCACTCTGAAATAAGGCCCTGTTGATCAATGATCTAATTAAGGAGCATAGTATTGATATCATGTTACGTGAAACCTGGCTCATCTCCAACACTAGCTCATGTGGCTTCCACAATTAAATATATATCTGTTCATCCCAAAGTTGTGTTAATGGTAACTGTGATGAATGTATTCTTGCATTGTATGAAAAAAATTGAGAGCTGACTATTATGTTATGGGAACAGAATGCATTGTTTTAAGTAACCAATAAGTGTATGTATTAGGCTTTTGTATTTGGTGTCATAGAGCCACATAGGTTGCATCTTATTGTGAATTATGTGCTTTTATTTTGGCATCATGTTTTGTGCTAAGCAGGTCATTGTTGTCTGTTTTTGCACTGCACTTAGATCACTGAGTTTCCTGTAGGTGGCGCTCTTTTCTGTGTCTGTTCAGCCATGGTGGCTATCGCTGCTCATGCTAACTACCCAGTTCTTCTTCTGTTTATTTCAAACAAACCACTGATGCTGCTGCCGGAAACAGGAAATGCATCACTTCCTGTGCCCTAGAGAATTTTTCCCTGTGAAAAACCTACCGAACGTTTATAACGGCCAATGTAAAAGCTTTCATGAAATGGGTATAGGTTGAATTTCTGTTATATTATATCAGTTGGCGGTAGAGAGTAAGTCATTTATTAATATGAAAATGTTGTGGATAAGTACTTAAACCCTTATACGTTCAGGGTCAATAATAACATTGCCTTTCACCATGACCGCTGTCTTCTGTCTGGCTGAACACCACAGGGTTTGTGTTGGAGGGCTCTGAGAAAAGAAAGAAAGAAAGAAAGAGAGAGAGAGAGAGAGAGGAGATTGAAACATTATTTTATTTATTGAGAAAGAGATTTACTGCTAAGCCCTCTATGCCTCCAAGACAAGGGTTTGAGAGAGAGCAGCGGAAAACAGGGCAAAAAAGAAAGTCCTTCCAAAGTCTGGAAGGACTTTCTTTTTGCCCTGTTTTCTGCTTTAAAGGAACGGACAATAAATCATTTTGATGAAGCTCCACCCTCCTAGAGGTGTGCTTAATTAATGTTAGGTTGGCTTGTTTATTTAAGTACTCAGAGGTCTAGTTAGTTCGATGTTAAGTTTCTGTTGTTTTCCTACGGTTATCTGACTATTGTTTAGATAGTAATAGGTCTCTATTATAGGAAATACTTTAAAACAGCTAAATGTCAAATCAATTGTTATTAATGGGATAATAAGCTCCAAACTCCTGATCTGCTGTATGTGCTCTGGATAAAGATGGCATCTATATGTATGTACCAGAGATCCCATTGACCCATTTTTATGGGGGGGGGGGGGGGGATATTTCCCCAACATCACTGTGTGCATCAAGAGGCAAATTCAGGTCAGTCAGTCAGGAATTAGACACTTCACAAGTGACTGTAGTGGCTGACTGTAGTCTATACTATTGGAAACACACATTTATCACCAGGTAGGACTTTTTGGTCACAACTCACAAAGCTCTCTGGCAAAACAACAAACACACACGTGGCACATCACAGAATTTGGACTTGTTGGACACACAAATCAAATTGACCTCCGCTAGAGATTCCTCTGGAGATTTTATTGCTTCTTTTCTTGCTTGTGTTCATGATCACTCCCATGATCTCTCCATCCCTCCCTGTGGTTGACAGAAGCATTTATGGGGCCGAATGCAGCATCACTCCCATCATTGGGTCTGCACCGAAAAACAATTCTGTCAGAAGAAATGGCTCTGCTAGGCCTCTGTAGATCTCACTGGAGCAAAACAGGGGCCAAAGGATCAAAAAGCTGTGAAATGTACCTGCCGCAATACAGTTTTAGTTCAGTTTCTAATTCTTCTTTGCATTACTATGTCACCTAAAACATTATTCCCAGACAGGCTGATAAAAAGTGGATAGAGGGATGGATGGAGAGAGGACCCGGGTTGAAGCATCCACCCGCCTGAAGTATCCACAAACAAGACACTGAATCCCTAACAGCTCCAGGGGTGCTGCTCTGTAGCTGACCTCTGACCTCCCTGTGGAGGCAAAAAACATCACATAGATAGATAGATAGATAGATAGATAGATAGATAGATAGATAGGATCCTAACTTTCACCTGGATCATCTCTATGTGGAAAACTTTCCAAATCCCCAGATTTACGCTTCATCAGCGTCTATATATTCCTGGGTTGCCATGTATAATAGACAGACTCCCAACTATTTAACATTACAATGGCCCGACATATTATATCTGCCTTCTAAAACTCAGTGCGCTGGCTTATTCTCTAGTGTGTAGAGAGAGGGAGAGGCATGGGAGGAGAGAGAGAGAGAGAGAGATAGAGAGAGAGCAGCCAGCGGCTTTGCCAGCACAACTCCCCAGACCCCTCATTTAACAGCAGCAAAGTGCTGCCAGGGAGCAGGCCGGCCTGTGTGTGTGCGTGTGTGTGTGTGTGTGTGTCTGTGTGTGTCTGTGTGTGTGTGTGTGTGTGTGTGTGTGTGTGTGTGTGGTGATTTAAAGTGTATTTATTCTGTAGCTTGGAGCTCGGGGAACAGCCAGTGAGGCTGCCAGAGATGAGCAATGATGAGGCACGCACACACACACACACACACACACACACACACACACACAACGTCTGGGTCTCTCCACTGGGGCCCAACGAACTTCACTTACCCTTCACCCCCTCTGAAAGTGAGAGACAGAACAGAAAGGAAAACAGAGATTATAATGGGGTGAGGGATAGAAAAAAGGACCAAGGAAGCACAGTATAATGTGAGTGCAGCAACTGTAGGATGGACGGAGTGAGAGAAAAGAGGGAAAGATGGAAGAGAGAAGGGGAGTGATTAAATGATCTAGGGTGAAAACTGGGCTAGAGACAGAGAGAGAGAGACTGTGTGAACAGAGGAAGAGATGGATGATAAAGGAAAGAGAAGTGGGTCAGAGGAAAGAAGGGGCTGCCAGGATGGATAGAATAACGAGAGGCAGCAGAGGAGGGACAGGTGGGATGGAGAGAGGAGCGGAGGTGGAGTCAACCTGGTTTGGTGAGGTGCCAAAGAAAGGGAGAGGCTTAGGACACACCGCTGACACACACACACACACACAGTCACTGAAAGCTGTGGTGCAGAGATAGGGCTCTTAATACTGGTAGCATTGCAGGTGACATTAGCACTTTGACATACATGCATGTACACACACACACACACACACACACTCTCACTCACACAGGCAGCATATCATCTGCTACAGGTAAAGGTCAGCAGCCACACTGACACGCGATCTAGCTCTCAGTACCTCTCTCTCTGTCTTTCACTGTGTGTGCGTGTGTGTGTGTGTGTGCGTGTGTGCGTGCGTGTGTGTGTGTGTGTGTGTTTCATTTCCGAGGCCTTTTCTGCTAGAAACTCCTCCTCAGATGCAACACAACCAGGTAGACGGACACAAACTGCACTTGAAAAATTGCCTGATGTTTATCAATGGAGCTGTAAATGGAAATGGACCTACTGTGTGTGTGTGTGTGTGTGTGTGTGTGTGTGTGTGTGTGTGTGTGTGTGTGTGTGTGTGCACCAACCAGTGGTGTGCTATGCCCCTTACTAAGCAGGGTGGATGGATGAGCGTGGGCTCATTCTGACAACACCACACCTCATTATCAACTAACTCCTAGAGAGAGAGAGAGAGAGAGAGAGAGAGGGGTGGTGGAGATAAATAGTGTGTTATTCATTTACCAGCTTTCTATTCTTCTCTCCCCCTCTGTGGATACACTCGGAGAGGCTGAGCCGGAAAAACACAGCGCTCACACGTTCCTGTCCAAAACATTTATCTTGTTGGGAGCGATACAGTGAGGTTATTACATCTCCCAGTAACAAGCAGTGTGAGGACGTTCTATCTCGGTTTCTTATTCTAGCTTAAAAAAAAAAAGAATTTCTCATTCTGACTCAAGTAAGATCATCATGAGTAATACGTAGTGTATTACTTTCTCAAGTACACTAAGTGTTTCCATCTGACTGTCAGGCCAATTTGAAGCAATCAAGTGAAATTTGGCAAAACAACAACAACCAAATGCAAATTCGGTACATTTCCATCAGGTGGGTGGAAGTGAATAAATCAACTTCCTGAACATCAGGGGGGAAAAAAACACATCCACCAGAAGAATGGAGAGTATTTTAAGAATTGATTAGTATTGGGCAAGTGGCTATTTATTTCCGTCTCAGTTAATATTGGCCGTATTTCATGCTGTCTGGAGATGAAAACAAAATAAACTCGGCAACATCCTAATGCACCGACGAACGGCCCTCCGACCACGACAGGCTAGCCGCTAACATCTCTGGCTGCTGTTGTCGTCTCCAGGCGGCAAAATGCAATAGAATAAATGGCGTAGCTGCATCCAGATGGGCTGACTGCATCTACGGCCAGGGAAGGGAGGACCGGTGAGATGAAAAGGAGGGAGGAGAGCTGAAAGACAAGTGGCAGGAGGTAGGGGAGGAGAGAGAGACAAAGTGAGCGATAGCTGGGAGGGGAGTCGTAACAGGCCCGGATCAATGGGGCGCTCTCTGCAGACTGTCCAATTAGGCTAATGAGTTCACCTGATTAGCAACGGCTGACACACACACACTCACTAGCACACACACACAGTGCACACACAACCCTGCAAAACACATGCAGTCATGAATAAACACATTTAACATATTTCAACATTTTAGACATTTAGCGAATCCGAAACAACTTAAATGGATTGGGTGCAAGTTGAGTTGCAATTTGCTGCATCATGCCGCCGCCTCAAGAGACGGTGTGAACGCCAGCCCGTCGAGCTAGACAACACGCTGCTCTGCGCTACTGTATACTCCGCTCTGCTGCCTGTTTTTAAGAGACTTCATCTGGACAACGCAAACAGTCTTGATGACCTCACTCTCAAACCATTTACATTACGCTGGAAACAGAGAGCACAAGGCGGCAAGAGACGAGAGGAGGAGCAGAGAAAAGAAAAGGGTTGGAAGGGAAATGCACCAAGCAAATAGAGAAAAGGCGAGGGAGAGATGAGGTTGTTGAAAAAAATGGAAAAAAAGAGAGAGGAGGGCGGGGGAGAGGGAAATATTGGAGTGGAAAGAGAGCAGAGGTAACCATCCAGGGAGACATGGGGAATTATTATTGATCAGAGCTACCGTGCTTTTTCTCTTCCCTCTCTTCTCTCCTCCGCCTCCCTCCATCAACCCTCCTCTCACCGTCCTCTCCCTCTCCTCTGCAGCCGGTCCGTGGTGGACACTATAAATTGTGATGAGTGTCCAATCAGGCAAACCGATAGCTTGCCTGTCTGTCTGTCCCTGTGTTTGTCTGACTGCCTGTTGATCTGTCTGCCTGTCTCCAAATATCTGTAGCTCTATACTAACAGCATGCGTGTGTGTGTGTGTGTGTGTGTGTGTGTCTGTCTATACCTTATCTTCCACTCTCAACCTGTCCCATTGTATTGCTTTTGTATGTTGCACATTAATCTTATCATCTTATCACTCTGAGGGAGGAAAACTAATCTTAGGAGGTCAAAATGCAGCCGCAGCAGGAAGTTCATCCTAGGATACATCTTCCCAAATTCCTGTGCTGGATGAAGAGCTTTGAAAGACGCGGTCCTCATCATTTTGACGGTGTTTTTCCGCTGACTGATTTTCGTATACCCGTGCAGACATCTGTAATGGGAGGGGAGATAAGGGCAATGGCAGCTGTTCTATCATAATGGGAAAAAATGAGGATCAATCAGCACCTGAGCAGTCAAACTCCTTAGCCAGGGGTTTTACTTCGCTAGGTTCATTCGCTAATGAAGCCACTTTTGCCTCATTGTTATTGTTTATGATGAAATGAAAAACAAACATGGAGGCTGCAGCTTCACACGCTAATGTTAGTTGTGGTGATAGTCTGGCTAACTACAAATGTATAATAACAGTGCATGTGTATATAAGTGTTTTCATGCCACTGAGTAGCACAAGACTTGATTGTTCTGCCGTTTTGTGAAGGTGAAAGGCTTATTGCATCATAACTCTGAAACTGAATCTGAATTTTTCCAGCTTTCCAACTTCATCATCATCAGAACTTGAATGGCGTTCATGTGAAATTTCCAAGTAGGAAATTAGTTTTTCCCATATATCCGATAGCATGTGACTGCAGGGAGTGAATAGCCATTATGTGATGTCACCAAACAGCCATATGACAGAAATGATGACATCACTAAGCAGCCATTGTATGTTACCTATGACATCACAGAACAGCCATTGTATGACATTATTGACGTTACTGATGACATCACGAAACATTCAAAATATTTATGAATTAAATTCTTAAGACAGATTTTTGAAATTGGGTGACAATATCCCAAAGCTATGAGACATTAGATATGAGCAAATAGAACCAGAGGAATGGCCTCCAAAAGCTTCTGGTGACTTCATCTGGATTTCAACTTTCCTCCCTCCAAGTCCACTTGCCCAACACAACACACTTTTTTAAAGAGGACCGCTAGAATGATAGCCGTGTTCTTGTTTTCAAGTGTGTATACACACACACACACACACACTTGTGTATCATTGTCTGGGTGCAGGTGTCAGCATGGTTCGATGCTGTGGTGTGTGAGAGGCAGAGCAGGGCTGAAGGGTGATAAGGACTAGCTATAGAGCCCTCTGGGTCCTCCACCTTATCGCCACATACATACAGATCATGCACATGCACATTTGGGGGCTCGCCAAGTGACGCATGCTCTCTGTGTGTGGGTGTTTATGTGTCCTCCTTTCCCTCATGGCTCCACCCCCTATCTCTGCTCCTTTTATTGCCATCAGGGGAGTGAATGGTTTCTATAGCGACAGGCACTGAGAATCTCTCTGAAAAAAGGGTGTCTCTAAGTCAATCCCAAGTCCTGTGTGTCTACACTGCAGGGCAATTAATGTTTATAACATTGGGAACATGATATGATTGTATTATTGTCCTATAAATTTGGAGATTGTGTTTTCACTTATAACGTTCCACTCAACGTTTAGATTCTCCATTTGGTCTAGATTAATTTTAAAAAAAAGTCATTGTCTATAAATCCACAGTTCTGTTCATGACCGTTCACACAGACACGGCTCAGTCCCAGACCGGTGCTCACTGTAAGTCTGCCAGTGTGACAGCTAGTAAAATCTCCAGACAGGAGGTGGGACTGTTGTTTTCATGGGGATATGTTTCATAAGGCTACAGCAGATGGACACACACACACACACACACACACACACACATTGACACACATGTTGCGGCTCCCCCGGAGGCAGCCTTGTTCCCTTTCTCTCGAACGCTCTCTCAACACCCACATTTCTTCTTCTTTGCCTATTCCGCAGCCTCATGCCCAGCGGGAGCTTAAGTTTGTCCCCTTTTAGTGGCAGATGGAGAGTTTGTATACCACAATTCGGAGTTGGAAATCTTTCACAAACCCTGTCATTGCCTTTCCCTAACTGGCAATTCACTGAGAGCAAATTGAGGAACAATGAGCTTTGATTGGTGGGAACAATCGGACTCATTTTGAGGAAGAACAAAACTTTGTTGGCAAAACACACATCGAATCCTTTCTGACTCCAGATTTCACACTGAGTCTTCAAAAGCATTCATGTTGACATATTTTGAATTAGTTTCACCCTGTACTCCACATGCTGAGCTACTGTATCCCCTGTTTGGATGCATTCCTGAATTAAAGTTGGGAGAAAAAGTTTGTGAACCCTTTTGAATTACCTGCATTCCTGCATGAACGGCTCCTAAAATATGGTCTGATCTTCATCTAAGGCCTAACAATATACAACACAATGTGATTTAACAAATAACACACCACAATGTGTTGTTACTCATTTGTACAAACCTTTTCTCTCGCACCTGTACCAGTTCAGGCCTCAGGAGGCTCTGGTCTCATTGCATAACAGGCCGGTGCACTTTGGGGCAGGATTAGGGGGTTTTCTGGAGGAAGAGTAACAGCCAGGTCTGGGGATTTAAAGAGCTGAATGAAATGCAGGGATAGAGAAGAACTTCTTCACTGGCAAACCTCCATTGTTTCTCTCCCTCTCCCTCTCAGCTCAACAGAGAACCAGCTACAGCTTTCATGCCCAGAGTCAGACTCTTACCTTTAGAATTCTTTGTGTACATGTAAGCCTTGATGTGTGTGTGTGTGTGTGTGTGTGCGTGCGTGCGTGTGTGTATGTGCACCCTTATTCATGTTATCGGATTGGCTTTGGAGCAGAGGAACACTGACTCGTTGGATGTGATGCATGTTATGCTCGCCTACCACCCAAGTGGGCGTGTGTGTGTGTGTGTGAGTGTGAGAGACTGTGTGCCCTTGTTCTCGTTTTCACAAAGTTATGGACACACACACACACACACACACACACACACACACACACACACTGAGGCAGGCTGGTTGTGCTGTGTTGAATCCGCTTTGTCTTCTAAGAGATGGATTGGAGCCTGTCAGTCATGTGTGCAGGGTGGGATGCTCTGCCAAGGCCTCCACTGGCTCTGCTATAGGGAGATAGGACACACACACTCTAACACACACACACACACACACACACACACACACACAGACACAAACACACAGACACGCTACAACACACTGCTCTGCATAATACCCTTTCCAGCCTCCCCATGTTGTGAAATGGCTGTGCTCCAGCCATGGCCTCCTTCCTGAGCCAGAATCCACACACACACATACACACACACACAGCACTCAGCAGACGCTTAAGCCAGGCTCCCTGCCTGCAACGTAACCCTGCTTGATCCTCCATCAGACACACACACACACACACTCAGACCCACTCCACCCTGCCTAGTGGCCTAGTGCAAGTCATCCGCCTCTGGCCTGCTGACGGGAAACAGCAGCCTGTCAAAGACATCAAACCGAGGCTGGCTTAAAGGTACGATCCCCTCAGAAATCCTGTTCTAAATCTCTCGTCCAGCATGATGGATCAGGGTCAGCAAAGTGTGAAAAGTGAGCATTGACTGTCTGTGACGTTGGTTTAAATGTTGTCCCCAGCCTGCTCTGCCTCGAGGGAACGGTCCCGTCTCCTCATCTTCCTCCTGTGGGAATGTCAATGTCCCATTAGTCCCTCTGGCCTTTGATTGGTGTGTACCAACTACAAGAAACAACAAATAGTGTGTCATTTTATTTCTGCATGCCTGTGTCAGTGCGAACAAGGCGTCATTGTGAGAAGACATTTCATTTCCTTTATTAAAACAAGGTTTTACATAGAGGTCAGCAAATTATTTTGGAACGAATGCTTGAATGGGACTGCACTCAAACGTTTGAGCACCACGGCCTCCAACTTCTTCAAAAGGGTTTTCTCACAAAGTCCCCTTTATCACAAGCAGCAGCTCTGTGCTTTTGTTCCTTACTAATAAAATTACTCATCAGGCCACACAGGTCGATGATCAGGTTATTTAGTGTTTCAGTTTTTCATTGCTTTAATGAAACCACAACTATTTCTCTGAGAAAGGGTTATAGAACCAGAATTCATAAAAACTATTTTTGACTTAATTTTTTTCGGGGGGTGGGGTCAAAGTTTTTTTTTTAAATGTGACTTTTTTCTGATGTAAATTCTTCTCCTGTAAAGTGAGCGCACAGTGAGCGCAGATTCACAGCAGTAGTTTGTGTGTGTGTGTGTGTGTGTGTGTGTGTGTGTGTGTGTGTGTGCACGTGACCCTCATCATTCTAGTAAGACACCTTGCAAAAGGCTAATTGTTGATCTTAAAGCTACATGATGTAACATTTTTATGTGAACATAAAAATCACTGAGCCGCTGTAGATTCTCTCCATTCACACCAATGAAGTTTCGGAGTCAGTAGGTACACTGGCGGGAAGGTTTTCTCCGAGCACAGGAAGTGACGGAGCTGAACGCACACAGCTTCAAAACAGCAGTGAGCTAGCTAGCGCCTCGGCTATCGCTACAGAAAGCTAAGGGTAGTGAAGTCTTCAAAAATACAGACCGTTACCTCTCGCTGCCACTAGGGGCCGCCAGCAACTACATTACAGAAAGTTACATCTATTGTTTATTTGTATTGTTTCATTGGTATGTCTCTCCCCTCCCTCCTCCCACCTTCCTTCTGTGTCAGTGAGTTTACCAGGTTATGAAAAGTTATTTATCAAATGGCATTCAGTATAACTCGGTATAGATTTCCACTCTCTCCAACGTCCCTGCGCGGTACAATACCCCTACACACCCATACGCATTCTCGATAAATGTCAGACACACACACTGTAGAGCAGGCTTCATCTGTAATGGCGCTGGGGCTTTGTCCCTCCCAGAACCAGTCAATGTCCACCAAATTATGCCCAGCCTTTCTCTTTCTCTCTCTCTCTCTCTCTCTCTCTCTCTCTCTCTCTCTCTCTCTCTCTCTCTCTCTCTCTCTCTCTCTCTCTCTTTCTGTATGTATGCCATTAAGGTAATTGTGCTGCCTCTTCACAACCCGGCACTGAAAAAAGAAAAGTGACACAGAGAGAGAGAAAGAGGAAGACGGGGATAATAAGCTTCCGACGGCGGTTAAGTCGTTAAGCTTTTACCTGTTGCTTCACCCAATGGTTGGTCAGCAATTACCCCCACACACGCTGCTGAGCTGAAACCAGCTGAACCGATCCGGGTTTAGCTGAACTGACCAAAAATGAACCAGACTAATCTGATTTGTACTGAGCAGAGCTGAACTGGACTGAAGCATAGATTCTTTTTTTAAAGAGAAGAGCAAAGCTGTTGCGTTCCTGTTGGCCTGCAATACGCAGTCATCCACATTAGTTCTGATCACTGGCTGCCTTGAGGCTCTCTCTCTCTCCTCCCATCCCCCTCTCTCTCGCTTTTCCTCCATTCCTCTCGCTCTTTTCCTCCATCCGTCTCGCTCTCTCTCTTCCTCCATTCCTCTCTCTCTCTTCCTCCATACCTCTCGCTCTCTCTTTTCCCCATTCCTCTCGCTCTGTTTCTCCATCCCTCTCTCTCTCTCTCTCTCTCTCTCTCTCTCTCTCTCTTCCTCCATCCCTCTCGCTCTCTTCATCCATCCCTCTCTCTCTCTCTCTTCCTCCATTCCTCTCACTCTCTCTCTTCCTCCATCCCTCTCTCTCTCTCTTCCTCCCTCCCTCTCATTCTCTCTTCCTCCATCCCTCCCTCTCGCTCTCTCTCTTCCTCCATCCCTCTCGCTCTCTCTCTTCCTCCATCCCTCTCGCTCTCTTCCTCCATCCCTCTCTCTCTCTCTTCCTCCCTCCCTCTCATTCTCTCTTCCTCCATCCCTCCCTCTCGCTCTCTCTCTTCCTCCATTCCTCTCACTCTCTCTTCCTCCATCCCTCTCTCTCTCTCTTCCTCCCTCCCTCTCATTCTCTCTCTTCCTCCATCCCTCCCTCTCGCTCTCTCTTCCTCCATCCCTCTCGCTCTCTCTCCCTTCCTCCATCCCTCTCGCTCTCTCTCTTCCTCCATCCCTCTCTCTCTCTCTTCCTCCCTCTCTTTCATTCTCTCTCTTCCTCCATCCCTCCCTCTCGCTCTCTCTCTTCCTCCATCCCTCTCGCTCTCTTCCTCCATTCCTCTCACTCTGTTTCTCTTCTCCATCCCTCTCTCTCTCTCGCTCTCTCTCTCTCTCTCTCTCTCTCTCTCTCTCTCTCTCTCTCTCTCTTCCTCCATCCCTCTCGCTCTCTTTGTTTACCACGTAGAGGTTGATTTATGTCGGCTGCACTTGGCAGAGTTGGGTGGCGTGGGCGAGATGGAGCAGCTGAACGGGAGAGAGAGGAGAGAGGAGGAGGAGGCCGGACTGGAGTGATGTATGAGGAGAGAGAGAGATGAGGCGAGAAAGAGTAACAAGGGGCTACGGTCAGATGAGTTAGGGAGTAAGAGAGAGTGAAGGTGACGGAGATGAGTGGAGGAGGTTGGGTGTCGGGTCGGCCTCAGGTGTACGTTGTGATTTTCTGATGCTACTCTATGTCGGTAACAAGGTCTCATGCTGCAGTCGCTCTGTCCCTGTCTTTCATTTTCCTCCTCCCCTCCTCCTCCCTCTCATTACATGTACATTTACACTAGTCATTCAGCTGACTGTCTTATCCAGAGCGACTTCAGTGCAACAGCAGAATAAGCTTCAGTTCCTAGAGCACCGAAGACGATCGTGGCAGCATGACTGACATGCAGACGTTCTGTAAATGTTTACAATGCCAGCGTCCTAGTAAAGCACTCTCGTATCTATTCCTCCCTTTCATTAGATTAGATTGGAGTAGATTAGATTAGATTTCATTAGATTAGATTGCATTACATTTTAAGCATCCCTGTGGGGAAATTCGGCCATGGCAGCAACAAGTAGTAATATCACAACATCGAACAAAAATAGGATATAAATAAGAACGGGGGGTTATAGAAACACACAACAGATAAATCCAACAGTCAGATGTACTAAATAAAAGTGGATTAATGAAAATACGCAAACATATGGATTCCTGCATTCTGATGAAAAAAAATATATATATAAAAAGTATCTCCATATGCAATATTTAATGAATGGAGTTTGAGAGACTGGGGGACAGCAGGATGTCTACGGGGGACGTTCATGTAGACCAGGTCAGACCTGATCTGGGGCTTGGGGAAAATATGCCCTTGTGAAATAAAAAATGAGAGGGCAAAAAAATGCCTCTGATAATTCAGGCTTACCCTTCTTTGCGTTTCACCCTGTTCACATTTTTCTCATCGAGTTGTCAAATATTCATGTGTGGATGTGAGCACTGTCCCCCGAGGGCCACTGGAGGTGATTCGTGGGAGCCTGTGATCGGGGCGTTCTTTCAAGTGTGTTCTGGGCCCCGCGTTGATCAGAAAACAACCGGATACGCTTGCCTGAGGCGGTAGATGTTGGCACCACGCAGCCAGCAGTAGAAAATATCAACCCTAGACAAACCACTGCATCAACAAAACATGAAATAAACAACACCATGAAAACTCAACAGTCAAGGGGTGGGAGACGGACCGGTTGGGGACGGAGAGGAAAACAGCACCATCCTCCTCTGTGAAGTCTCCAGCCGTGGGAAAGAAGTGTGGACTGCGTGGTATATTATGATGTGAAATAACACAAATGACTGTTGCAAAGGTATTCTTTTATATGGACTGCATTTATATAGCGCTTTTATCCAAAGCGCTTTACAGTATATGCCTCTCATTCACACACACACACACTCACACACCGATGGCAGTGAGCTACCATGCAAGGTGCTAGCCTGACCATTGGGAGCAATTTGGGGTTCAGTGTCTTGCCCAAGGACACTTCGACATGTGGACTGGAGGAGCCGGGGATCAAACCTCTGATCTTCTGATTGGAGGCCGACCCGCTCTACTTCCTGAGCCACAGTTCAATAAAATTGTCTTAGGGAAAGGACCAAATCAGAACAGAGCAAGATCCCTCTGAGGGAAAAAGGTTATTCCCAGGTTAGTCTCTGATGTAGACAGAAAACTAGACACCTTCCATATATATTCATTTAACACAGATGTAGCTAATGTGTTCAGACGTGCAGCGTTTACTAGCTGTAGGAACCCTCTGTACAGAAAGACTAACTCGTCCGTCCTTTTCCTGCCTCCAGCCGGCCAGCTGAGCCAGTCGGCCCACCTCTCCCTCCAGCTGCCCTACACCGTGCTGGGCATCGGACGCAGCGCCAACTTCCTGGACCACCTGTACGTCGGCATCCCCCGGCCGCCCGGAGAGACGGTGAGAACAAATAGGGGGGTTTGGTCGGGTGGGGGGAGAGTCTGACGAGGTCCAACTGTCTGGACCCTTTCTAGATATCTGGGTAGGATTGTGGGAGTTTTTTTTAAATGTAGATTATGATGTATTAAATTAGAAAAGCTGAACATTTCCATCAAACATCAATATTGCAAAAATGTTGTTGCACTCACTTGAGGGAGAACGTTTGTTTTTTTTTGTCACTGAAAAGATCTTGCGATAAATAGTGCTTAAAATGTACTTGAATGATGCAGGTTTGGCAAACGAATGGTTTTATCTCACTGCAAAATGTTCCAAAAGTGACTTTCACACATGTCATACGTGCTGTTGATCCCATAAGAGCCCAACGTGGTTGTATGGGAGTTAGAATAGTGACGAAGTTGAAGTTAATTTCTTCGCTTTTGTCTTCGGACCACATGAAATATGAACCAACATGACCTGACACAGACGAACAACTTGCCCGGTCTTCATCAGTTCAGACTCCGGATGTGTTTCCTGATGTCGTTCTACATTCAGAGAGGCTGTTTATTCTGTTAAACGCAGCAAATGGAAACACAGCTAAAGTGTGTTTTCGTTTTCTTTTCTTTTTTTTTTACTATTTTCTCAAGTGCACTGAGTCTCGCCCCTCACCAATTGACTGAATTTGCTGAACAGTGTAAAGGGAGTGAAGGGGGGGAGAGGAGGAGGAGGTGCTCTCATGAAATATCTCACACAGAAAGTTGCTTTGTGGTGAAGAAGCCCCACAGCCCTGAGAATATATGGGAAGATGATATTCCTCGGGGGATCGATGATATGATATGATATGGCTGTACCTCCCCCGCCAGCTCAGCACATCCCCCAAATGAATAGAAATATCGACTACCCCCCCCTCCCCCGCCCTTTTTCACTTGGAGCTTCAAAGACATCTATGTTTGACAAACCCGAGAGAGGAAGCTGTGTGACGGGTGTGAATGAACCTCTGGCTGCAGCGTGGTGCCTTGTTGTCCTTCCTGTCACATTAGGAGCTGATGTTATATTAATACGGTGAATAATTGATCGGCCCCTCAGTGTTAATCTATTCCTCACCCACTTTTTTTGTTTTTTTTGCACTACGCAGCCTCAAACGTCGCTTTTTTTCCCCCCCTCTATCTCCATCTTCATCTCTCTCTCACGTAGCGCTTGTTACAGGTCTTCTTCAAGCGGCTGATTAGAATTGCAGATGTGTTGGTCCGCTGTACCACACCGGGAACTCTCGTCTCAAACAAGCTGCTTTGTCGTCCTGCCGCACGCTCCTATTCTTATGCAAAGAATTTTTTTTTTCCATTTGTCTTTCCAATTTTTCCCTCCTCCTCCTCCTCCTCCCTCTACAAAGTGAGTTAATGAATGTCTACCGGTGCAGCTTCCCGTTGCCCACTGGGGAGGAGAGTGGCCATCAAACCTATCTGTAATGAGGAGGAGAAGCTGAATGCTGCACTGGAAGGAGGAGAGAGTTCAGACCTGCTCCGTCTTTCTCTTTGGCCATCTTTTCATCTGTCTGCCTTTTATTTCTGTCTCTCATTCTCTCGCTATCTCTCCTGCTGCACCCTTTCCAAGTTCTCTCCTCCACAATAAGAGTTCCTGCCTGCTGTTTCACAGGAGAGGCTTTGCAAAATCTACTTGGATATCTCCCCTCTCTGATCCAATGGTTCCTCTCTATTTTATCCCCCCTCCTTCTCTCTCTCTCTCTCTCTCTCCCCGAGTCTCTCTCCTGTTAACTTATCCTCCACCCAGGGGATTCCCTTTGCTGCTCAAAGTGGTTTACTTCACTAATCAGTCCCCCTACTTGTCACTGTCTCTCTCTCTCTTTCTCCCTCTCCCTCCATCTCTCTATCTCTCCCTCTGTCTCCCTCTCATAGTGTGCCAGTTTCCCTGGCTTTGAACCAGAGTTTCTCTCTTTCTCTCTGAAGACTTGGGAACACTTTTCTCTTCCAAACAGCCAGATCGGATCTGCTCCCAGGCAGCGGCGGCGGCGCTGGCAGCAGCAGCAGCAGGCGTGGAGGCTGACTTGTCTCCAGCTCGTCTCCCCCGCCAGTTACCGCATCGACGGCAGCGCTTTCCAAGAGCTAAGCGACAATGGCTGGCGGCGAGAATGTGCTCGTTATGTAAAAAGCGCCGCCGCTCCACGCTTATTCAAAATAGCTGCGAGATGTAGTTCCTCTCAGTTGACGGAGAACGGAGCCGCAATTAAGGAGCAGCGCCGCTTCCAGATTCCACCGAAATGAAGGAGTGGAAACGTTACATCTTCCTATCTAGGAGCGTGATTGCGGCTTTTAAAAGCGTAGACAGTTTGGGCCCCCATTCACATCTCTGACCTCTCAACCCGTCAGGGGCTACAGCTAGACTACAGACTGAAGGAAATCGGGCATTTGCCATCAGGAGTCTTTTAAATCACTTTCTATCGATGTGCTTTCATGTCACTAATGTCCCACTATATTGGCTTGCTAGTGTACCTCCCCCCATCACCCACCCTCATGGTTGTGTCCTCTGTTTGTCTTCAATTACATCATTATCATTACTATTGTTATTACCTTACCTAACTGGATGGATTATTATTGTCCCCCTCATCAATAACAAAAATCCAGTTGTCAAATGGAAATAGTTTTGACAGTAATTCAAGCGTCAGCCCATTTATTTGACATTTGGCCTGTTGCCCATAAGCTGTATGTACTGATCGGTACGTCATGACCAATCCAATCCAGAGTTTCCCTCTGTGGGTTTCTGTGTTCAGGACTGGTTGTGGGAGGAGAGAACACTGTGTATTTTATATAAAGTACTGTACTGCAGGCACTCAGTCTCACACACACACACACACACACACACAAGCACACTTGCATAAGCACTCACACAAGTACATAATTGCACATGCACACCTACACACACACACACACACCCACCAGAAGGATAGCGCAGCCAGAGTAATTTACTTCAAGTAGCAGGTTGTGTGAGTCTTAAATGCACGGCTTTAAATAGCCGCTCTGCTGTAGCAACCACAGGACCTCACTACTCTGCCCCCGAGGGTGCAGCATACATCCTGGTTGTGTGTGAGTATTTGTGCACATGTGTGTGTACGTGTACATACATGTGTGGTCATCGTGATGTGTCCGTGTGTGTCCTGCCATATCCCCATGCCTATGTATTGAATGGGAACCTCCCCCCCCGGCAACTCGTTTCCCAAGTATGGATGATGAATTGACTGAACTCTCCGAACTGATGTAACCGGGGCAAGTGGAGACGAGGTCAGCGCTGGTTTCTAACCTGAAGGAGCCGTTGAGGAACACAGACGTGAGGGACGAGAGGACGAACCAGCTCTTCAGCGTTTCACACCCTCGCTTTTGCATCTCTCTCTCTCTCTCACTCTCTCACTCGTTCTCTCTCTGCCTCTCTCGCTACGAGGCAAGGCGAGGTGCTAGACTGTCCTCGGGTGTCACAGTCTGATTTGTATCTGTACGAACGCTGCTTTAGGTCACGACGCAATCTCTCTTATCTGTCTTTGTGTGTGTCTCTCTCTCTCTCTCCAGAACCTGAGGAAGCAGGAGTGGACGGCCATCATTCCCAACTCTCAGCTGATCGTCATCCCCTACCCACACAATACGCCCCGCAGGTACCATCTCTGTCACACACACACACACACACACACACACACACACACAGGTACACTCTCCCCTGGCAGCATGTGTTCTTATGTTACCATGGTGTAGTTCACATGTAGCTCCAAGCCCAGGAGGAGCTCCAGATGGCTGTCCAACACACACACACACACACTCCTCTGTACAGCTACATAACACACTTGCTAGGCTTGCCAACGCAGACAATGAACTGCATATATAGTCAAACAACCAAACGAATGGAGAAGAAATGTGCTTCAAGAGACGCACAGCTCTGTAGACGTCCCAATTTATATCAAATCGGTATGAAGTGCAAGACATACGACCATGTGAAAATCTGCTCTTGGCTGAGTGGTAAAACGTGCCTGATGAAACACGCCGCTAAAAGCATTCAGCTGCAGCTTAGACCGTACAGAGCATTGAAATGCACGTCCACATTTTATTATGTTGAATAAGCTGTGGTTTGGTTTGAATAAGATTTCAGTCAGTAAAGCAACGACCTTCAGTAGAGTAAACAGGGTTTCCTGCTACTGCATATACAGCCTATATGGTATTGTACCTGGTTTCCACGTGACGGTTTTCATTATGTTTAGTTCTAGTAGCTAAAGACGCTGGTGCCTCAGTATTTCTGTCATATTCAAGCAAATCGACGGTCAGGGTGTGTCTCTTTCCTGCTTCAAGTAATGTGTCAAGGTGGTTTGACGTCAAAAATATTATCCTCCATTCTGTTCAACTTTGACGAGAAAGAGGTTTTAATCTACTGTCAAATTAAACCATGATAACATATAAACCAGCGTATGGTAAGACTTTAATTCAATTATATCACATCATGTTTTTTCACACACATACTCTCACTCTCTCTCTCTCTCTCTCTCTCTCTCTCTCTCTCTCTCTCTCTCTCCCTCCCTCCCCCCAGTTGGAGCGCTAAGTTGTACCTGACTCCCAGTAACATCGTGTTGCTGACAGCCATCGCACTGATCGGAGTGTGTGTCTTCATCCTCGTCATAATCGGCATCCTCCACTGGCAGGAGAAGGTCAGGACACACGCGCACACACACACACACACACACACACAGTAGTGTAGTTAACGTTGGCCTCTTCCCTGTGATTTACTGCTTCGGAGAGTGTGTGCGAGTGTGAGAGAGACCAGATTGGTCACAACCAGCAGCAGATGGGTCCCAGTGTCCCTGTCCTGTAGCCCGCGAGCCTCCCACTGAGACACACACACACACACTCACACTCACACTCACACACACACGTTTTCTCACGGGGCAACAACCTGGGAGGACGCTCGACTGTAATTGCTTGGTTCTGTCCTTTCAGCGTTGCAAATCTCCTGTTCATTACCGCTGTGAATATTCCCTCCAGGGAGTCAGTGCGGTGTGTGTGTGTGTGTGTGTGTGTGTGTGTGTGTGTGTGTGTGTGTGTGTGTGTGTGTGTGTTTTTGTGCTTCAGCAACAGCTTCTCCCATTCGCTCACACACTCATCTCTACAGTCACGGCAACAGCTACCCCAACATGCTACTGTCGAGGTCACACACACACACGTGCACACATACACACACAGCCGTGCACACAAATATGATTTCACATTTTTTCTCCCAAATCCACGTCTTTCTTTGTTCCTTGGATTCTTCCCTTTTTCATCCACACACAGCCAGGCAGGGCTGTCTGCTGGGCTTAGCAATGCGGTAAGGTGCTGGCGTCTTCTCCAAGCCATCTGCCGTGCAAGTGTGTGTATGTGTGTGTGTGTTTGTGTGCACACGCAGGCATGTGTGCATGGTTACACACATAGAAGCACTCTAATTGCCCTCTTTTTGGGAAGCGTGGGCGTAAGCTTCAGCCTCATCAGGACCGACACTGCATTTAAAAAAAAACAAAAAAAACATGGCTGGTGCCTTAACCGAGCGCCCAGATGCACCTAGCAGGAGAGAGAGAGAGAGGGAGACAGAGAGGGAGACAGAGAGAGAGACAGACAGACAGAGAGAGGGTGGAGGGGACACTGAGAGACACACATGGGTCTAGAAACAGGAAATGAGGATGCAGTTCACCATGGAGTATGTCCCTGCCAAAAACCAAAACCAGCTAAGGTTGTTCTGAATGACAGACACACAGACAGACAGAGAGACAGACAGACAGACAGACAGACAGACAGACAGACAGACAGACAGACAGGCTAATGTAACATAACCTTTTGCCCCGTCCAGGGAAATAAGATTGAGAGTGACTCCCCCGTGCACCGCTCTCTAACATCCTCCCTGATATCTCATCCTTTCCCTCCTCTTTATGTCGGAGTAGCCAGTAAGGTCAGGGCGAGCCGGCTGATTGACATTTGGCATTTCTGTGTGTTTGCACTGCCGCCTCTGGTATTTGTTCTTCTAATAACAAAGTCAGGTAGAGGTTAAAGGCGCAGGGGCAAAGACGTACTGTCCTGCCTAACAAGCTAACAGCGCTGTTACACAACTACACACACTGCCGTACAGCGCAACGCTACGCTGCCATATGCATTAGAGTTGGGAGAAATTACTTATATCCATGTTAATATGATGGAGTGATCTGGAAGGAACTGAGCGCACGGGAAATGAAAGGGAGGACAATATGTAATGAAGCAGGATGTAGCAACAAATCCTCACCTGGGACGTTTTTCACACAGGACAAGCAAGCCGGACTTAATAAGCTGACATTAGAGCCCACCGAGACCGCATCACAGCCCGGCGTACCTCAAGTCAAGTCACACCATGGCACACCACTGTGTCATTAAAACCTCCTCCAGATGGACACCAATCAGTGCGCTGCTGCTTAGTGACGATGCGGGCCTGAGGGTGACAGGAGCGCATCCCCTGGATAGTCAATTAGACGCAGGCCCGCGGTACCGACAGCGGCGACAGCCCGGCGGATTGGTTATCAGGAGGAGAGAATATCACATCAATCCATCTGCTCCTTAAAAACACGTTGCGCCGAGGAAGAAATAAAGGGGGACAAAAAAGGGTACAGTACGACACCAATCAATACGAGACACAAGCACCTCGCTTGTGTCTCGGAAGATAAATGAAAGCTTTATTACGAACCTGAAAGCCATTGGAGAAACTACAATAAATGTGTTGCGGTGTGCAGCCCGTCTTCTGCCTGCGACATGTTTGAATTAGTCAACATCAGGGGAAGGGCCGGCCGTCCCTTAAGGGGGGTAGGCATCTCAAAAAGTCGTTTACAGTTTGTCTGCTGCTTTGAGGTGTCGGAGGAATGAGGTCGGGCTCTGGACTAAAGAGGAGTGTTCCAAAAAAGTTATTATTACAAGGGTTTCTCACCGGGGGGGGGGGGGGGTTCGGTTGGAAGGGGTCCATGCTGCAAATCTGTCAGCGTTTTCTCAGCTCGGCTCTGAAGCCGACGCGCCCCTCCACTCGTCACACCTGCCTTTGTGTCTCGACGACCAGAGAATGATAATAGGCCGCCGGCTATAAATACTTCAGTATTATCCTGTTAGAAACCGTCATCCTTAAAAGGCCTTTTCACGTCCACCGAACGATGGGAGATGTGTGTGTGTTTGATTGTGTGAGTACATGTGTTTTTCACAGCTGGAGGTTTAAGGATAATGCAGTGAACAAACATGCGCGCGGACACACACACGCACACACACGCACACACACACAGCCACAGTAACATCCACCCACCAAGGTCAGGCCCTGTCACTGAAGAGGAAGTTAAAGGATTATGAGTCTGATTGTAATCCATGACCTTCGACCTCAAAACCTTGACTGTGTGTGCGTGTGCGTGTGTGTGTGTGTGTGTGTGTGTGTGCGTGCGTGTGTTTCAGAAAGCGGATGACCGAGAGAAGAGGCAGGAAGCCCATCGTTTCCATTTCGACGCCATGTGAACTGCATCATAGGAGAATGTCATCTCGCATCCTCTTCCTCCTGTACCCCCACCCACCCACACACACACACACACACACAGACATACACACACACTCTTCACCTTTTCCCACTCCCCCTCTCTATCTCTCACACACATAATTTCATTGCGAGGGCCAACAAATGGATCCTCATTTGCCCCAAAATGTTTCCTTTTGATGTTTTTCAGTCAGAGCTGAAATCATCCTGTTCCACTTCACTTATTCATTCCTCTGTTAGAACTATGGGAGCTGCAACAGGACCATGGAGACATGGTCTAACGTAGGGCTTTCTGAGGACCAGTTGTAGTCAGCTGTATGATCATCACTAGTGTTATTGGAATATTTCAACAAAAAGACACAAATTCCTCTCAAAACGCCCAAGGAGTTCCTGCAGTATTGTCAGCTGTTTGGTTTGTATTTGTTCACTGGAAGGGAAAGCGCCTCTAGCACAAAATGTTGCAATGTGTAATGCTACTTGAAATCCATGTGCAATGCTACTGTGCAATGTCCTTGTCTGACTGATCCCTGTCTCACTTCTTCATTCGACAGAGGACTCGAAAACAAATTCAGATTTTTCATTATTGCTTTTTATCCTTAATATATTTGCTTTCATCCAGTTCCATCACGAGAGAAATGAAATGGAATGGACCTCTGTGTGATTTTTCTCAGCCTTGCAACTGCAGCAGCAACTTGTGCAAACTGAATAGGGAGGAACACGAGCAACAGCACGCTAATTCCCTGGAATGTTTTTGCTCTACCAATACTTACATGTCTCCTGCCTCCGAAAATGATTAATGACCCTCAATTCATCTTTTCTACAAGGGAAAATCCACCTTAAAACCCTTTAACTCTGTTGAGGAAAAATAGCTATTGGTGATGTGCCTTGTATTTCTGGGTCTATTTGGTTGTTTGGCAGTGATTAATTGGCCAAGCTTTGATATTTCCCACCTGACGGTACAAATAACAGAAGGGTGTCAAACGTGGCTGCCAAGAATCTACCGAAGTCACCAGTCCAAGGTAATAAAAATAATAATTACCAGTTTAGTTTGTAGTTTTATTTACGGAGCAATGGGAAATCGTCCCATCTTTCTGCTTTATCCAGCACAACATGAATGCAGCAGCAAGTCCACAGTCCTTCTCTGGGGTTAGTCAAAAGGCATTCTGGGAAATGTAGGAAATCACAAACCGAAGTAGAAGCAGACAAACTTCATCACAAAGTAACATCACCGATTTATGCTATATAACAGTGTCAAAGGATCTGAGGATGGAAGTTTCCTTTAACTGATTAATGTATTATTGCAGTGCCAAAAGACTGTTGATATGTGACATCCTTTGTGTTTCTCTCTAATGCACCAAGGCTTACCGGTGTAAAACCATCTCTCTTGATAAATGAAGCTCAGTTGATCCTAGATTGCTATGAGGTGTTGGCTTCCTGTTCACTGTCTTTTTAAAACTTATTGGGCCAAGCGCTCTGGTATGTTCAGATATTTATTTTGCTAGAATGAGCTAGATGTCTTTCCAAGTTGTTTGCACGTTGTTTTTGTTTTGTTTTTACTAATGATTCACTTTGCAGGTAAATGTAATTTATTTTGTGTTGTGTTTTATTTGCATATGAATGTTCAACCTATTAAATGTCATTACGCTGAAACGTGTTTGAGGGTTGAAAATAAAGGTCTCCCGTGCTCAAATCGACTCTGGATCACTTGTGGATTATTGGACTCCAGTTGTGTTTTCCGCCTCGCTCTGTCCTGGATGCCCAGTAAATTTCTCAGAGTGATCTTTCAGATGTCAGGAAATGACAGTAGAGATTAACCCAATGTGGTATCCATCTTTTTTCTACTGCAACCGCTAGTGAAAAAAGGTCAGGATATCTTAAGAGCCCCCCTACAAACACACACCCAGCTTAGTATAAGGTTAATATGGTATAAGGTCAGGAGAGAGAGAGAGAGAGAGAGAGAGAGAGAAAAAAAAAGAGAAAGAGAAAGAGAGATGAGAGAGAGATGAGAGATGCGAGATGCGAGATGCATCAAGCCGCACACATAGCCTGAATAATGCCGGAAAACAGGTGGGTTTTGCCTTCAAAATAAAAGCATACAAAAGTTTTGTATTGACTAAACCCTAGGATCACATTTTCACCCAAAACTTCAAAAACCTAATTATAATTAGCTATTTTGAGAGGAGCACTGATGATATTTGGTCAATATGAGCAATTATTAGATGTATGTCACCAAATATTCACAGTTTAGAGCAGTTGCTCCGAACCCAGTCCTAATTGGTTCTGGTGTGCCTGAGTAGAGCTGGAGCTAAAATCTGCAGGACGGGGTACTTGAGGACTGGGTTGGGCACCACTGGTTTAGAGGGAACAGTGGTTCTGAATGCTCCCATGATGGTCTTTTTGCTTTGCGTTATAATGACAACAACGTCAAGATTAAATTTAATGGTACTATAAGTGTGCAATGCCCAGACCTTGTGGTATATTGACGCCCATGGTACAAAACCATCATGTTATACATCATCAGTGGAGAGAGTAAACCCTATTATAACCTATAATAGGATATCGTGAAACAATCTACTGCTCTATTAATCTACTGGTTCCTCCTTGACTAAATTCTTTATTTCACTATGATAGTTTGTTTTACTAAAAAAGAAAAACATTTCAAAAACATTATTTTGAAACGGATGACCGGAAGTGTTATATCTTCATTTTGTTTAACTTGACGGTGGTCATGACAAGCTGCTCATTGAAGTAAGCAGCGCCCACGGCTTAAATGAGCCTCGTTTAGTAGCATTTCTCAGTTCAGACACGGACGGAGAGCCAAGATAGACGGACTCTCCTCCTCCTTCTCCTCCTCCTCCTCCTCCGTGCTCTTCCTTTCTCTCTCTCTCTCTCTGTCTTTCTCTTTGCATCCATCCATCTGCGTCTTTTGGACACCTATACCTCTCCTTGTGCGCATCAGCCCGGCTGGACCAGTCCATCCTCCACATGTCATCTCCAGAACATCAGTGTTACTGGGAGCTGTAGGTATATTAACGATGCCTGGCTGAATGGCACCCGGTGTTCCTCTGCCAGCCAAACGCACCGGGACCGCTGACTGAAGATCCCGGTACTTCTGCTTCTGCTTGTTGGAGCTTATTTCTGCGTAATGGATTTACTGGCGTCGGAGAAAAGTTGGATTTTGTGAAGAGCCCCGGTGTTGCCTTGTCGGATCTGTAAAATGGACAGATAAGGAGGGGGATTTCCGAGGTTTTTAAGAAAGGTGGGCAGAATCACACCGGGAGAGGAAATGCTCAAAGGTGAGTTGGACGGGCTACCGAGCATCTAACGGTCTGCATGGTGAAGAGCGGCAAAAACAATAGACCCTCTGTTATAAGCTTGAATAAATGTATGTATCTTAAAGCGATCTCCCCCTCCCTCTCAGTCTATTCTATTCTGCTCTATTCTATTCTATTCTGCTCTATTCTATTATATTCTATCGATGCTTAATTGGCATGACATGGGGATTCCACACATTGCCAAAGCAAGAAGGTGACATTACATCCAATATAGAACAATAATATATAAGCGCAAATGAGTTACTACAATATTATTCTTCATTCGGTAATGTCCCCATATGTTCCCCCATATGTCCCCAGTAATGTTTCATGTTTCCCTTCATGTATGCCAACAGCACATTTTGCAGCTGACGTGACAAACAGACCCTATCTATCTTTCTCTGACATCAACTACGGCTTCACGCCACTTCAAGTCCCTGCATCTGTCCCTGACTGAAGTCAACGGTCTAGTCTAGTTTATTCAGCACAGAAAAAAAGAGAAGGCTCTCCAAGGGTGTGTGGCTAGGGTAGTGGCTCTATATACAACCGCAATGACTCAAAAATAAAAAATGAAATAACCCAGCGTGGTTTTTTTTTTAAAGTTCCTTTAATTGGCCATTGCTGTTTTGGAACATTTCTTATGAAAGGGATCTACACAGAACCGTACCGGGCCTATGTGGAACCATTTGAGCATGGGGAGAGAACCGCTCTGAAAAGGTTCTTCTGTTCTTCTGGCACATGGGTGTGCGTTTGGGTACCGCAAGGTGTGCCAAGTGACAGCAAACACCAAGCAAAAACGGCCACACTATTTGGAAGCCGCATGTATGTCAATGAAATCCCATCAGAGGTGCATTCAGGGCCAATATGACAGTTTGGTGACCTGGCCTATAACTCCAATGATTTATCGCGTTGACAAATATTAATTCCTTGTCAGTCATCAGCCATTGCTCCACTATGTTCCCAGGAATTTAGTAGAAACAAGTGGGTTTGTTAGTTTTGGTGGCAAATAAATAATAATTATATACAGGGTTTTGGGATTTTGGGTTCCCTTTGGATTTACCGAATGGAGAACCATAAAACCCTGTTTGTACTGTAAAGCGAATAAGCAGTGAGATATTCCATGGTCCTTTCACACCAACAACAGCCTACCTACTGCATAAGCGACTATCACTCCCGCCGCTGTCGACATCGGCCGCAGCTCGCGGCTCAAGCCACGAGGCAATTAAGAACTACAATGCCCTAGGACCCATTTATCGGTTCAAAAACCACCATGGTGAATTGCTTGTATAAAACCGCGGTTACAGACTATATACAAATGCTGAATAGGACTTTAATTTTTTAATAAAAAATAGTTCAGTTATAATACTATTTATATTCTTGCACCAAGCAATATCCTTGAACCATAGCTAAATAAAGTTGGTATGGGACACATAATGTATAAGTGGTGATATCAGCTTCCTGTCTTAATATTTCTATAACTGTTATGCGGTCAAGGGTGGTTGTTTATATGTCGTAATATTGAGCAATTAATACATAAAATAACTGTTATGCCATATCTGTTTATTAATATATTACAATGTCATATAATTTATATTTGAATTAACTCTTATGTGGTCACGTACGTTTATCAGGTATTTTACAACATAATGAAACCCATAATGACATTTTCCCTCTAATGTTGCTATAGTGACTTGTGACTTGCAGTTTGTTTATGATACTATGATAGATACTAAGTGGTGATAAGTGGTGATATGATAGATACTGTGTCTACTATTAATGGGAGGTCTTTCCCTCCTATGGTGTCACTATGATATTCCTATAGTAATTTAAAGGACTATCTACTAATCTACTACTATTGCCATAGTTGTTTTTGGACTATACAAAGCGAAATTCCACACTGAGCCCCTATATCGATGGATGTAACAGCCTCCACCCCATGTGTTACAGTTCAGTTTGTGATTAGACACCACAGCCTATCTTGGCATCTTGTTGCGCTACATCTAGTCAGTTTCGAGGGGAGGAGCAGATTGCCGCTTCAACTCAGTTTGTAAACCCAAGTGAGAAATGATGTAAAAATGATATGACATGACCTAGAATAGCGGGGTTGCACCCGGGGCATTTGCCCTCACTTATGGGGGAGGATGGCTCTTTAACATAAACGGACAGCAGATGAAACTTCATTCATTCATCGATGCATGCTGCCTTCAAGTGCTGTCAGAAACGCTGAATTCATGAATTGAGGTGCGCATGAATGACCCAACAAAAGCGGTAAACACGACTGAGAAAGTGATCATTTCTGTGATAAATATGACGTCAACAACTGATGGTAAAAGTGATGCATTTGATTATTATTAGACTTTTTTTTTAATGATTAGTATTATTGTTTGTTTCTATTTTTACTTGTTTATTGTCACCCATTTTCGTTCAAACCAAGTTGTCCTCTTGGTGTTGAAGAGAGAACAGCTTTCAGTTTATTTATATTGCTACAAAAGATGTAACAAATCCCTACAACATATATGCAACAACGTTTGGCTGATATATTGATTAAAACACCAATTGCCTGATGCCCATTTTGCAGCAGAAAGTAGCTCTGTGCTGCTTGATTTATAAAAACTAAAACAACAGCCACCACAAAACTGCTTTTCTTACAGGGTCTAGTTTGTCATTTTTTCTGCCCAAAGGCACTTGAATGCATGACATGTTGTAATTAAAAGTAGGAGCTTACAAGAAGCACTTGAAGGCAGCATTAGTGTTCTGACATCTGCAAGATGCTTGCTATTAAAGTGATTAGTCCATAATTCAAATTGCCCACATCGCTGTTTTTGTTTTTCTCTTCACTTTTGGTGGTCTGTTCTGTGATTGTGTCCATTGTCGTTCCTACCCACTCTCCCACCTACAACACTTCATTGCATGATTAATGGGGATGTGTGTGTGTGTGTGTGTGTGTGTGTGTGTGTGTGTGTGTGTGTGTGTGTATATATGTATGAATGTTCAAACTGTTGACTACTTATGTTGACCATGTATGTTGCCTCTCTCTCTCTCTCTCTCTCTCTCTCTTTCCCTCTCCCTCTCTCTCTCCCTCTCTCCCTCACGGGGTGCCATTATGCAATGTGCCAGGCTCACGCTCTGTCTAATTCGATGTGAGCGGGCCAACCCATTATGAACCCAGTGGGGATCAGGCCCACAGCGTCTTATCAGAGCAAGACAGTGTCAGGAGCTGTAACTTGCAGCTCGCCTTCGCCACAGATATCATTGTAATACAACATATTTCATCTATTGTGTGTTGCCGTGCTCTGCCCAAATGCCTGTCTCCTCATCGTCACTGTAAGCCTCGCAGCCTGTAATCCTGTTTTTATGCTGATGATGTTCTGGTGGTTCTGATGCCTACAGGCTTTAGTTTAGTAGGCTAGAGTCTGGTGGTTTTAAATGATGTCACTTACTACTATTACTACTACTACGACTACGACTACAACTACTACTACTACTACTGCAGATACTGCTGCTACTACTACTACTACAGATACTGCTGCTACTATTACTACTACGACTACGACTACAACTACTACTACTACTGCAGATACTGCTGCTACTATTACTACTACTACTACTACAGATACTGCTGCTACTATTACTACTACTACTAGTACTACTACTACAAAAGATACTGCTACTGCTACTATTACAGGATTATTGCTATTACTATTATTACTGCTACAGCTACTAATACTACCACCACTACTGTTACAAGAACTACAGCTACGAATACTACTATTAGATACTGCTGTTGCTGCTACTACTTTTACTACTTCCATTACTACTATTACAACAACTACTACTACTACTACTACTTCTACTACTACAACAATTACTACTACTACTGCTACTACTTGTGCTGCTACTACTACTTCTACAATAGCTACTGCTACTATTACCTAATACCTAATAATTAATACCACAGCTACTGCTGCTGCTATTAGTGTGAGCTATTACTAGAGCTAGCCCACTATTGTCACTGTCCCTGCGGCTACTACTACTAGGTTACTAATCCTAGTACCCTGGTACTACCACTACAATTACCACAACTACCTTATTGCCCCTTTTAGCAATATACTGCTACTGCTGCTACCCCGCCACTACCACCACCAGTACTGCTACAAGGCCTAATAACACTGAACCACAAACACTGCTATAAGCCCGGAAACTACAGCTACTACTCCTATCGCCTATGTCTCCTTCTACTTCTACACGTATCTGTAGTACGTGTCCATGTTACCGGTCTGGTAAATGTGGTGTGTACCTGTCCAGAGGGCAGAACAAATAAACAGAAATAAATGAAATAGTAAAAATGTGTAAATGTAAATGTCTCAATTGAAAAGCAGGTTCTGTCCACAGAGAGTTTCCACCCACCATACAAGGTCTCTCTTTCAATCCTGTAGGCCTATAACCCTTGCAACTACGAAGGGACTGGGTGGCCTTAAAGCGTATTCATCACAGGATGCCTCCACAACATTTGTGCCCTTTGGGGAATGTGTTGTTCATGTGTGCTGTGTATTGTCAATATGATGATGATTTCCCCAACCTTTCTCATCCTGTAGCATTTGAAACACCGGGGTAGCTGTGCTGACCTTGTCGTTATCATTTCACTCATAGTTCCCCTTCCTGTCTCGTTTGCAATGATTTTTGAAAAATGTGCTGTTTCAATGGGGGATTAATTAAAGGAGTGTATTGATCTACTTTACTCAGTTACAGTCAGTACAGTGACAGATACTTTTACTTTCAATGTATTTTTAAGCAGAAGGAAGGCATACGTGACCTGTTACTGATTTGTGATGCCTCTGTGTTGCAGCCTGGATACTCTTCTTTCTGATAGAAGAGGGTTTTGCTCTGGCACAGAGAACTAAAGGTAGGCTATAGCTCAAGTGCTCGTCTCTGTTCTACTAATGCTGTTGTTGTTTAGCCCATATGAAGCCACACTGTCTGAACTGAGGAAGAATTATCTCAAATTGTGTGCTGTCATTTCATAGGACACATGGAAGGATGCATTTTCAATGTGCTGATCCCTTCCTTGCTCACTCACTTCACTTCCCTCTATCCATTCTCCCTTCTTTTTTCCTCATTTACCTTCTTTATTGTCCTTTTCCTCCACCCTCCTGCCTTCCAATCATTTCCTCATCGATTCCCTGACTCAATAACCCATCCGTCCGTCTGTCCTCTGCCTCTCTGCGTCCAGATTCCCTGAATGATCATGGCGGCCAGAGCCCCAACCTGAACGACTGCGGCACATGGGTCCGCAACATCAATGGCGGGGTGTTCATGTCGCCAAACTACCCCAACACCTACCCACCCAACAAGGAGTGTGTTTACATCCTGGAGGGTAAGGCCAGGACCCTTTTGGCGGGTTGCTTTCTTCAGTGAATGTCGTCGGTGTGATTGACGTTTTCTTTAATCTAGCCCCTATCTGATTTTTTGGTTGTTTGCTGGCACGTACGCGGTTTGTTTCACTGCACAGATATAGCCCTTTGAAAATGCTACTGGGAGAGGGATGCATTGTGGGTAGCCTGTGACTACTGGCCAAATCAGAGTCGTACTTTATTCATCTCTATTGGCAGGGTGTGTCATATGACTTGGCTATTGGCTGAGATGTGATAGAGATGAACATCTGCTGCAGAATTGAGCTCTTGTGGCGTATCATTTCTAACGCTTTAGTGTGCGTTAGAAACATCCATCAGTAACTTGGTGGCCTGCAGCACAGGAAAAATAATGGAAAGCATCATCATTAGCACCTATAAGAAAATGAGATTTGGGATAATGGTGGATTTGTTTTTCATATTAAATTGATTACCTGCGGTTTCACTTTTTCCTCACAAACCCACACGTCAAAGCATGAACTGATCAGAAGGGAGCAGTCTTCACATATGGCTCAAGGGCTCCCCCTGTGGACAAAGCCAGCCCAGCTTGATGAATCAGTCTTGACTCCCATCACAGACAGCTTTCTCATGTGTGGTGTACAGCGCAGTGGGTCTGAAGAGCGACAAAAGGAACCTATTATTTCCTATTATGTGGTAATGAATGGCCTTAGTCATATTCATATCCAAGCCCTTTATTCGGTCTCTCATAGAGAAAGAGAGATGCCCACTTCCAGCATAAGTGGTAATCAGATAGCTGTGTAATCATAATTTGTGCTTAGTAAGGCTCGTTCATTGTCCCCTGGTTCATCAGCTCAATAGATTGTGTGATTGTACTTTTTTCTCACTGTATCTAGATGTCTTGTTGTGTGTGTGTGTGTGTGTGTGTGTGTGAGAGAGAGAATGACGCACCAGGGAGGCAACACTCGGATAGGAGGATGTGCAGACGTATAAGCTGCTCATTCAAGCAGAGAGGGAGAGCAGAAGGACTCAAATTCAAAGAGCGCCGAGGCCAATTCACAAAGAGAGAGGAGCCACAACTCACAGCTGGTTTATTTTATTTAGCAGACACTGTACCATACACGTATCACCCCTCACCTCCACCCATGCCAGAGATGATTCAGTCCCCCCGCCGTTTGCATCGTGTGATTCATCTACCTAAGGCATGAATTGACCTTGTTGAGTATTTGCTGTATATGCATTCAGGACATGCAGACGAAGATTTACACAACAAGTGAACTTGTGAACTGCAGCTCATGCTGCAGTCGTTACGTTCTGGTTCACTGGCTGAAAGGCAGCACGCTGACATGTCAAACCGTCTCTCTTCGTGTGCGTGTGTTGCACACGTGTACATGTACATGTGTGTTTTTATGTGTAAAAGAAAAGCTTTTGGCCCATATTCTGCTTTATGTATACGTGGTTAAAGTTGATGTTCACAGATGTAGAAAGAAATGCTTGACTTGCTGTTTACCTGTTGCCATTTAAATTTGGAAAGCATAAAACCCAGCATAAATAAAATAAAGTGTAAGCTAAATAGGTTAAACATCCATAGTAACCAGACATTTGACACCAGACACCAATGCAACACTCTCAACATTTAACAACTACGATCACCTACACTGTCTCCTACCTATTGGAACACCAAAAATCAGTATCACCGTCTGTCGTCTGATTGTGTCTTTTCTTTCACCATTCTCTCTCCGCTGCACCTCCCCACCCCTCCCTTGTTCCCCAAAGCTCTCCCCAGACAGAGGATCCAGCTGGCGTTTGATAAGAACTACTGCATCGAGCCGTCCTTCGAGTGCCGCTTCGATCACATCGAGATCCGCGACGGCCCGTTCGGGTTCTCGCCGCTCATCGATCGCTTCTGCGGGTGCAAGAACCCGGGCCTGGTCACGTCCACGGGGCGCTTCATGTGGATCAAGTTCACCAGCGACGAGGAGCTGGAGGACCTGGGCTTCCGCATCAAGTACACTTTCATTGCAGGTCAGACACCAAAGCACCAAGCACCTTTGCAGTGAACGTAATACCTAAATACACCATCAGCGCAAGAATAATGTCCTAAAGGCTTGACACTGCCGGAGAGAGTGCTATTGTGGTTGATCAGCTATCTTATGTTTACTCCTTGAGCTAATATACAGAGCGTAGACTTCAAGGGGTTGTGGCTAAGGTGTGTGGAGAACTGAATCTAGTTAGTCATGCTTTGACAAATCCCCCTAAGACACGTGAGAAATTTGATTTGTGTCCAACGTCTCTACATTCTTCCTCATAACACGATTTCTCGGCAGGATCATCATGTTTGTATTCTCTTCCCGTACGTGGGCTCGCTGGACATCCGCAGACCGCCGCTGGGATCCACAGTTTTCCAAATATCACAGCCTTCTTTCCTCCCCTTTTCTTTTTTCTTCAACATCAGAGCCTCCGGAATCCGAAAACCGAAAGGCCTGGAAATCTGTCTCTCCCATCAGGCGACAGATATTAGCTCCAACCAGACCCCTTTCCTCTCTATCTGGCCAGCCTTAATGGGATCTTATCTCCTGTTCTGTGCTTACCTATTTCTTCTGTGTGGATTGAGAGTAATGTGCCTCCTCAATCTTATCATTTCAGACCCAGATTTCCATCTGCACGTGGGCGGACTGCTAAACCCCATCCCAGGTAAGCTCTTCAATATTTCACCGGTTTGTGTCCGATCCCATTTGAAGAGCCCCATCTGTGCCCAGGAGCTTACCAGAGGCTATATCTTATGCTGACGTGAATGCTGAGCACGCAAACACACCTTGACATGCACACGCTTGTACATAAGTGCACTGATGGGCACACACACACACACACACACACACACACACACTCACACACGAGAAGGAACACATGGGCACACGCCTCCTCTTTCATCCTGCTCTTTCCTGCCTATCTTTCTGCCTTTGTTCCTCGGGCCTCTTTTCCTCCTGTCCTAATCCTCTGTGCTCACTTCTATTCCACCTTAAATCCTTTACTTCTTCAACTAAAACCCTTCATCTCTCCCTCTCTCTATTTCGCTCTGCTTCCCCTCATCCTACCTTTTTTTCCTCTTGCTTCCCCCCCTTCCTTCATCCTCTCTGCCTCCCTCCTTCCTTCTCTCGGTCCTCCTTTGCCTTCTCTCTTGCCCTCCCTTAATCCCTCCTTACTCTTCCTCACGCCCTCCACATTCCCTATTTATCTCCTCAGACTGTCAGTTTGAGATTGGTGGATGGGATGGGATTATTCGCTCCAGCCAGGTGGAGGAGGAAGAGAAGGTGAAGCCTGGCGATGCTCTGGACTGCATCTGGACCATCAGGGCTCCTCCACAGTCCAAGGTCAGTGCAATAGACCGTATGATTCACAAAGCATGGCAGCCGCGGCATGGCGACATGCAGTCCTCCTGGTCTATCTCAGCAGAACATCACACCCCACACAAGTTTTGTTGTTGCATTCAGAAAGCTACACTGTAAAATAGTTCTGGTTCTCACTTCTGATTGGTTGAGTCATGTTCAAAGCAGTTGTAAAATACCTGACAAACTATTTGACACTTATTATATAACTATGATCACATAACAGTTAATTCAAGGGGGCATTAAGTAATCTATGACTTCTATCGACCTCTGTCAGCGACCAGGGAATTGCAACAGCAGTGACCGGTTTCTGGCACAGCTCACAGGTGAAGTAATGGTTGAGTCATTGGTATCGATCAACGACCAGATCAAACCCCCACTATATTATGGTCGTTTGTGCTATGGGGCAGTAAAAACCTTACTTATGGCCCCTTTAGATATTAATGCGCAAACTGAAAATCACCACTCACGCTCGGTACTTGTCGCTTAGCAACCATGTTGTTAGGCTACTGTTCGAAAACTAGGCACAAGAAAAACAGACATTTATCACTGATCGAGTGAAGTGCGCGAGTGCTTTCTATGTGCTCGAGTGAGGGGTGAGCACAGTGGTGTTGTAACTAAGAGAATTGATGAACAAAATATTTAATTCATGTGTTGACTTCCCACAACAGTTATACAATCACCGAGCTGGTATGTGAATGCACTACTCATCAAACTAGAGCTGCTCATGCTTGTTTGACTTCTACCATACTGCCTTGTGTACAAGACACACTTGATTTCCCTTATGCAGGACTCTTAGGACTGTGCGTGGCCTAAAGACCGCATACTGTAATTCCCCTAAACACTGTGCATTGCAAGCATAGCCTAGCTCTTACAGAGGTGTTTTTAATACAATGTTTTTAATACAATGTTTAATACAGTGTTGTGTTGCTGCCATTTTATAAAAGCTATAAGCCACTTTACACCATACTGTGATTTTGAGAAGAGCTAAGCAGGTTTTATTCTGCTTGTCATCATGTCTAACAATACCTCTTAGCTGCTCTAAAATTACTATAAAGCACAGCCTCTCATGGTTTATTGCTTTTGTAATATAATCCTCCATTGAAATCACAGTGAACACAAGCTCCATTGGAAGAGAGTAAAAAATATCAAAGGGATTTAGAAATCTGATATCTGCAGCCTCATGAAAATGTCAAATTACACAAACACGATTACACAAATAAATCCTCTGCCGTGTAGGTACACTAAATGTCTGTGGGGAGTTGTGGTCTTAGGTTGTTATTCTTTTGTGTAGAGCAGCAACTAAGTTTTGCTGGTTTACCTTGATACTATTTCACTACCATTGTAGACATTAAAATGTGCTGCTGCACGTCCTTCTCAGCCACAGTCCATTATGAAAACTCTAAGGCTACATTCACACTGTAGCTGAAAGTGTCCCAATTCTGTTTTTTCCTTCACGTGTGACACGTATCAGATGCTTTCTAATCAACAGCAAAAAGCTGCATGGAGTTGCATTTCTCCAATTTCAACCTGACCTCATGGATATGTGGTACAAAATCGGATCCCGAGACATACAACCTACCTATTTGAACACTTGGAATTAGTCAGTGTTACCATGGCAATAAGTAAATCTGACATCTATAATCTATATGCTGACGACACAGTGTTATACCTCACAAACATACAAACTTCAGTACATATTGTCCATAATCTGATATGTAACTTTGGTCACATTTGTCGCTATTCTATCAATTGGACCAAATTTGAAATTCTTCCTCTCAATAACACAAATTGGGATGCTGAGGTCAGAACACTTCCCTTCAAGCTATCTTATCTCACACAATATACGTGACCTTTCCCCCCTCAATTTCACACCCCTGCTCAAAACTAGAGAAGAGGTCCTACCAAAATGGAACAAATGACCACTCTCTCTAATAGGACAAATCTCAACAGTTAAAATGAATTCAGCCAGTTAGCCAACATAATGTATAAATTCTACTGGAAAAATAAAATAAAAAACACAATTAAATTATACTACAACAACCAAAGTCTTGGAGGATTATAAGCACTTAATTCCATCCTCTATTTCATTTCCACCCAACTGCAGTATATACGTACATCACTGAACAACTGAAACATGCCTCACATGGCTTGATGGCATGCGTTATAGCAGACAATCACCATCATGCATTTTGGCTCTGCACACATGTACAATCCTTCTGGTCAGCGACCTCTCAACCATTAATACCACATAGGGTACACATAGAAAGCAATTCACATGCCGGTGGTCTCCTTTTTCTTACAGCCATTACATTACGCCATCCATCAAAATTAATTTGAGAATGATATATTGAGAAATATTCCACACATAGGAGCTTTAAATAGCTGGCAACCCGCTTGAAAGAATTATGGGTTGAATGAAGTATGGGGGGGTTTAGTGTCACATGATGACTAAATGATATTCAGGGCCAGAATACAGAACTAAATTCTGGGGGTAACACACACACACACACACACACACACACACCATGTGCTGCACTTTGACAGTAGTTACAAATATTAGAATCATAATTATTATTGGTGGCTCAGTGGTTAGCACTGTCCTGGCCCTTTCTGTGAGGAGTTTCCATGTTTTCAAAGGTTTCCCCCAGGTGCTTTGTTTGACATTGGGCAAAGCCATTATTTCAGAAGTGAGGGGGGGCATTGCAGGATGATCCCAACAAATTAGATTTCTAAATGTATCTGTAATTGGATTCAAATAACTGATGAGATACTATTCAGCATAACTTGTTGACCTATTCCAACAGGTTTACTTTCATGTTGTACACTCGGCTCATTCACTGATATAGCCTATATTGTTTATACTCCTTATTTATATGAATGCCTAGTGATATGTTCTCATAAAATCTGATATTTATTAGTGGATATCCAAAATCCCATTGAAATAACAAGTGTAACCATAGCTTATGACCAGCCTTGATTCTCTGCTGCTCTGCTTCTCTCTCAAGGCTAAATGGGTCATCAGCACACGCCTTTGTTACTCACTGGCCACAGCATAGACACACACACACACACACACACAAATTCATGCACATCTACATGTCACACAAGCACTTACCCAACCACAATTATACATGCACAAGCAATGTGTGTGTTACCTTCTCTCTCTCTCTCTCTCACACTCACACTCACACACACACTCACACACACACACACACATACACACACACATACACATACACTCTGATTATCCCACAGGGGGCTGTGGCAGTCAGGCACAGTCATTTCACAGTTGGAGGCAGCAATGAAGAGGGTCTGAATTTAGCAGCACGGAGAGTTGGCTAGGCAGGTATTAGGCCAATGAAGCAGAAACAGCAGAACAGCAGACTCAGCAGCAGGAGCAGAGGATAAAAGCAGCTACATGACTGTTGGGTTGTTACAGGTGCCTGTGTGGTAAAGATGCTGGAGTTTCCTCTAACTTTTGGATTTGCACCGGTGGTCTTTGTTCTAATACAAACATATGCTGTTCTTGCCAACAAAGATAGCTGTGAGGTGTAGAAATGGAATGCTGTGGATTTCTGGCATTCGTTTCGCTCCAGACTGACCTGCGCTTCCTGTCTGCCTGCAGATCTACCTGCGCTTCATGGAGTACCAGATGGAGCACTCCAACGAGTGTAAGAAGAACTTTGTGGCGGTGTACGATGGCAGCAGCGCCATCGAGAACCTCAAGGCCAAGTTCTGCAGTACCGTGGCCAACGATGTGATGCTGGATAACGGGGTGGGCGTGGTGCGAATGTGGGCTGACGAGAAGAGCCGACTCAGCCGCTTCCGCATGCTCTTCACCTCATTCGTTGACCGTGAGTACCAATCCAGCACCAGTCTGCCTCAAAGCGTGACTCCAAACCTATTTTCCCATCTTGTTCCATCATACTGATTCTGACCAAAAGCTCATTAACTGCTTTACTATAGAGCTACTTACATCTTGCCACCAGGTCATGGATTAACTGTAACTTAATATATACATACATCTTGTTTATTTATTATTCCCATACATTAAATATATACATCATAGAGTGAGTGTCAGTATGTTGGGAAAAAAATAATTTTGCATGCTTTTGGGTTTGATTTTTCCATTTGTCCATTGGCCCATCTGGACTGTTTTGTAGAGCTTCAAACGAGGCAAGCAAGACGTAAGCAGCTCTGTAATAAAACAATTACGAAATTTTGATTTTGATCAGTATGATTGAAAATGATGGAAAACAGGGTCCAGGTCAAAAATGGCCGGAGTTCCGCTTTAATTTGTCCAAACACAATGAAGGAAAAAGGTCAAACTGTTAGTTTAGTCTGCCTGCAGTGCCAGATGGCTTTGTTTTATGATGCTTGGAAGTCTAGAAACTACTAGGACAGTTCAAACTATATTCCTAACAGTGTGCCTTGCCCTTTGCCTCACACCTATCTCACTATTATGCACTTCATAAAACAGTAAACAGTAAATAAAACAGTAAAAAGAAGGCACAATACATCATTGCCTTGATCTCTGTAACTTAGTCACTATATTAGCAACCTCTCTCTCTCTCACACACACACACACACACACACACACACTTGATTTATCAGCCCCCGCATGCGGTCTGCATTACCAGTCACTAATGGACACTAAAGTGTCATTTCAGCGGAGAAAGCTAATTACACTGTGCCGTGTTCAAAGCGCAGATATGAGAAAACCAATTATTTATTCCGGCATTTTCTAAATAACTGAAAGCATCAAATACGTTCTTGATGTCACAGCGTTACACTGTGCCCATTATAGGTCAGTTACGACAGGAAAATAGAAAAGCTGACGAGGGTTCATGGATCTGCTGGAAGTAATTATCCATAAAGCTTCATTGTTTTTGAAGGACGAGGAACTTTGAAGCAGATGCTGTTAAAGGTTACACATATAGTAGCGGGAATTGCCATGCAGGAAACAGTTGTTTTGTAGGCACACTGTAATATTTTAATTAAATGCCTGAATAGACTGAGATATTAATTGCCGCTTTCTTCTGCACGCTTCCTGAACCCTGGGTGAATGCTAATATTGTTTTCCTCAGCAAAACCATAACCACTGCAGTCACAACTTAATGGCCTTTTAAATTCAGCAAGAGTGTTTTTTTGTTGTTTTTTTTACCCTGAGAGCCTTTAAAACCATTTGGATCCTCATTAATTCTGATCACACAGTTCATCTCAAGAGAAGTATTAAGTCTCTTAAATAACTCCCAAACTTTATTTGAGCGACTGGCTCAAAGTTTACTTGGAGGTCAGAGGGAACCATTAATCTTTGTCACTCAGAGAACGAGAGTTTTGCCTCTCTCACTCCATCATCCTTAATGTGCACTAATCTTTCGACAGAAACCGCTTGACACATAAACCAGACATGCAAAGGCTCTACTTCATGCACACACACACACACACACACACACACACACACACACACACACACACACAATTTCACGTAAACACACTCCATACATTTGGACCTGGCCTCAGCAGGGTCTGTCATTGAGAGAAACACTATGGCCGTGGGAGTGCAGAGGAGGTAGGTAGTGTGTGTGTGTGTGTGTGTGTGTGTGTGTGTGTGTGTGTGTGTGTGTGGGTTGAATCATGGTTGACACCCTCTGTGAAGCCGCATTTTGAAATCATTCATCATCATTTTGAAAACAGGAAACGCCTAATCAGTTTGGAAGCGAGCGCAGCGTCGCAGCCCCATCAACGTACTCAACGGGAGACAGCTGCACACATGCACAAACACATATACATGTCTCTTTGTCAAAGTTACTTCACCCTGAGGCAGAGGAAGGGTGTGAGGGAAGGGAGGGAGGGCTTGGCAGTAGAGCCCCAGAGCCCTCAACACAGTGGATCCTGGAGCAGACAGAAGCTGGTGGAGCGGACCACAGTCTGTTTCAGCGGAGATCGAGGCTCGGAGAGTGTGTCTGTGTGTATGAGAGAAAGGAGGTGGGTTGGAGGAGAGAAAGAGACCGAGGTAGAGGGTGAAAAATATGCTATGATCCAAAGATGTTGGAAAGCTCAACCTCCTAATAGGAAAAATGCAATGGAAAAGCCCTTCAAGTCAGAATTCCAAGTAGGAAACTCGAGCAAGATTTGTCAACCCTGAGGTTTCCCAGATGCAGTTATCTGACGTCACGTCAATACGGAGCCATACACCGTACTAGAGGGAGTCTTTGGGAGACCTTTGCACCCCACCTAAGAACCAGGTTTTCACCCCACTGCTTTTGCTCCAGCCTCAAATCAAGCTCCAAAGTCTTCCATCTCAAGCCCAAACTCCTGCATCTTCCCCCAGCCTTATAGCTCTGACTTCGGTCTGGCAGTGCATCCATCTCCTGAGCCCAGCAGCCAGTATCAATTACCAGTCCCCTCTGTCTCTCTGCCGCCTCAGCCTTCATACGCTAATGGTCAGTTTAATGTGCAGAGTCTCACGGCGCCTGCCTGACCATCTGCACCCCACGATGGCCCAAAGCCATTTGCAGCTTTATTCCCCATTCTCCAGTCTTCTTCCTTTCATCCTTCTCTGTATTCCTGCTCTCCTGACCCTTGTTCCCCCCACCCCCTGCCGTCATCACATCTTTATCTTTTGACTGCAGGAAATGATGATGTATGGGTTTGTGTGCACTGTCTCTGTCAGACCTCTAGTGGTTGGAGAAGTAATGTCACGTAGTATATTATACGCTTTTTTATGCCTCTTATTTATGCAGCAGAAGTTGAATCTGTTTTTTTGTGCTAAATTAAATGCTATTATAGCTTCAGGTCCTGTCAACAGCTTAGTAATCCTTTATTAAATACTGTTAGACAGCTGTCTTTTCCTATTGTTTTTCTTCTTCTAAATTCCATTATCTCTTGTGCTTTGTGTTTGGCTTCCAGCCCCCTGTTCAGCCAACACCTTCTTCTGCCACAGTAACATGTGTATTAACAACTCCCTGGTGTGTAACGGGGTTCAGAACTGTGTCTACCCCTGGGATGAAAACCACTGTAAAGGTGAGCTCAAGGTCAAATTTGTTTTTGCCAACTGTGCTCTATTGAGATAAATAGGGCCAAGGGTTTGTGTTCAGGTTTTCCCTTATATCTTATTTCCTCATCCTCTCCTCCCCAGAGAAACGATCTAAGGGGCTCTTCCACCAGATCACTAAGACCCATGGCACGGTCATTGGTGTCTCTTCGGGTGTGGTCCTGGTTCTCCTCATCATCTCCATCCTGGTCCAGATGAAGCAACCAAGGAAGAAGGTAACCTGTGCTTCACGGTTTCTTGAGACAGTAGGAAAGCAGAGGGGGAGACAGAAGAGGGGAGACACAGAAGTGAAAGCTATGGGGGACTCAATCCCAGGCCAGTGGGCTCCAGAGACAGGGAACTTCCAAAGAAAAGGACCAAGCTTGGATACACCGTCATATATCATCAATCTGTGATGTTCAATGCATCCCAGGAGTTATTTTGTGATGAAGTGTTTTAATTTACTTTTTGGTGAATTATGGTCTGTTGAGGCTATCGGCTGTGATAGAAGCTGATACTCCTCTCCTCTCTCTACCGTCGGTGGAGAAATTGGTATCTCTTCCTCTTCTATAATGGATTTCTCCCTGTATGATTGTTGAACGTTGGTGCAAAATGGAGTCTAGGAAGAAGCCCTTGCTCTTTGATTCTGGAGGGACTGACTGACCTGATGTTTACTGCTGATGTTTTATATAGCTGAAAAATGTTCACTCCATCGTAGCTGCGCTGCAAACCAAACAACAAAATGGGCCCAGAAATGCAAGGCACAATGCCAATAGCTGTTTTAGGGTGGGCTATCAGCTATCTCTGGGTGCAGCTGCATGGGTGACTTTTAATCTTAAAATCTTCTTTGTCATAGTGTATTTTGTAGTGATAGTTCTTAGTTCATATCTTCACATCAGTGTGAAAACAGTGACATTTATTTGTCTTGTGTGTTTGTTGTCATTGTCAAGGTGGTGGCTCGCCGGCCTGGTGTCTTCAACAAGGCAGGCTTCCAGGAAGTCTTCGACCCGCCCCACTATGAGCTCTTCTCCTTGCGTGACAAGGAGATCTCCTCAGACCTGGCTGACCTGTCTGAGGAGATGGACAGCTTCCACAAGCTGCGACGCTCCTCCACCATGTCCCGTTGCGTCCACGAGCACCACTGCGGCTCGCAAGCCTCGGTGGCTACCGGCGGCGGCGGCGGCAGCATGAAGCACAGCCGCACCACCCTGAGCTCCATGGAGCTGTCCTACCACAACGACTTCTCCAAGCCGCCGCCCATGAAGACCTTCAACTCCACAGCCAGCTACAAGAAGAGCTGCTACGGCTACAAGCAGCACTCACAGACTCATGACTGCGATCAGCAGGTCATCGAGGACCGTGTCATGGAGGAGATCCCTTGCGAGATCTATGTGCGTAGTGGCGGAGGAGGGGGAGGAGGAGCCACAGGGGGGGCAGCAATGGGAGGAGGTGGAGGAGGGATGGCAGGAGGAGGGATCGGAGGAGGAGTGGGGATGGCAGGAGGAGTGGGGATAGGAGGAGGAGTGGGGATGGGAGGGGGGGATGGGAGGAGGAGTGGGGATGGGAGGGGGAGTAGGGATGGGAGGGGGAGTGGGGATGGGAGGGGGGGTGGGAATGGGAGGAGGAGTGGGGATGGGAGGAGGAGTGGGGATGGGAGGGGGGGATGGGAGGGGGAGTAGGGATGGGAGGGGGAGTGGGGATGGGAGGGGGAGTGGGGATGGGAGGAGGAGTGGGGATGGGAGGAGGAGTGGGGATGGCAGGGGCAAGTGGCATTGCTGGAGGCATCGGAGGCGGGATGGCGGGAGGCTGTGGAACCCTCAGTGTCCGTGGCAACAGCGCTCGTAACAACACTACCATGGTCGATCCACAACAGCGCTCCATGTCCATGGACTTCTAGGCGGAGAGGAGAAACAGGAGGAGAGAAGGAGAGGAATGCAGACAAACCTCCCACCTCACTCATCCAGTAGAAGACAGAGCAAACAACAGGAATGAGAGAAGAGGAAGAGGAAGAGACGCCAGGAGAGTTGCAGTGGTGTTAACGTGATTGTCCTCTCGTCACACCGCGCTCTCAAAACAGTGTCGCGGGTAAAATTCTAGGTTTGTCTCCTCTGGAGGGTTGGGAAGAATGGGAGGCAAAACCAGAAGAACCAGGAGAGGAAAAGATTTGAGAAAAAACAGGCAATTCCATCCTCCAAGAGATTGAAAGTAGGAGGCGAGGGAAATGGCAGATCTTGTCTCTCTCATACTCGTTTTATCTCTCTCCTTTCATTTGTCACATATAAGGAGAAGGTTCTCGCATGCAGACCCAGACTTTTCTCTGTTTGATTGCCTAGAAGACCAGGACACCACTCACTCACTCATGTGGGGAGAGGTAAAGACTGAGAGAGGTCCTAGACTGAGATTTTACATTTATTCACTTGTCATGCACAGATATATGATATATAAAGCGTCTTCTAATAATTTATTTGAGTCTTTATTTTCGTCAGTGTACTGTACTATTAAAACCAATATATATCCAGCCTCATGATGTTGCTTGGCTTTTAACTCTTGAATCCTTTCAATTGTTGGTGAGATGATTTTAAAGGTGGCTTTTCCATGATGTGGTGGTGATGATGATGATGAAGTTGATGAGGATGATGATGACACAGTTGTTGATGATGATGATGATGTGGTTGTCATGGTTACCTCACTGATACGCAGAAGGTCTCAACTGTAAGCAGTCTCTCTTCAGGAAGAGCACACAAAGAGACTGTCTTATTTTGTAAAGAAATAAAGGTATTTGCTGGTCTGTGAGCTTGATCGCATCCAGGACACAGTGTCCAGCTGTGGAATGTTTGGTTCTGAGACCTGGACTGAATAAAAAAAAAAAAAGCCCATAATCCTTCCCCTTCCCCCTGAACTGAGTGTGTAAAACAAGCACAACCTGTTTCCCTGAAGAGACAGACATGTAGCCTATGTGGGCGTCATATTATGATTTCAATCACTGGTTGTATAATTTCATTCTGTTGAATTAAATGAGAGCTTACTCACCCCCTTGTGTGAGCTTTGCGGTTCATTAAAACCAAGAAAGATGGAAACGCATTAAGGTGAGACATGTAGGATCCAGCAAGCCTGTTTATTTCCTCTTTTGTCAACACAAGACGGTTAATGAAATGCAGAACTGCTTCAGGCATAATTCATTTGGTGAATTGTGTCCAACTTAAAATTACTTTATGAGTCAGAATTTACTGGACTATGGCAGATCAAATAAAATTGTTTTACTATGATTAGTTCTGCTTCAAGGACTACTGACTTCATTAGTGTCAAGCTCAAAGTAAGTTGAATGAATCTTAGTTAATTCTCTCTCGCTCACACACACACACACACACTCAGATTCCACCACACCATTTTCTTTGCTGTCACGTTGCAGTTGTCCCATCTAGTACTTAAGGCATGTGGTTATAATACACAACATTCATACACATACAGTAGATCCTTTTGTTATAGCCCTCTATAACATGGATGCACGAAGGCCTATGAGACTTAAAAAGGCCTGAAACAATCATTATGGTGGGATGATGATAATCAAATATGGTAGCTGAACAACAGAATATCTTTGAGTTTTCGGTCTTCAGTCTAGTTTCTATTCTCAGAAATCACTCCTGAGACGCAAGAAAATTCATAAAGTTAAACCTCAGCATTAACAACAAAAGTGAACTGTTGAATAGACAAGGTCATTGTAGCACAAGCTTACTATCCCGGGGTCATGACCGACAGACTGATCACACGAGAGAGAGTTCACTGGCCGTTTTATCAACAGTTTAACAGAATGGACCACCATGTACATCAACACAGACCACAGATCAGCTTTTCAGCTCAGTTTCTCAGGTCGGCGCTGCCAGTCGGATTCCCACTGGAAAAGGCAAACACCCCACCTCCCTCCATGCCTTTAGGAGTGAAAGTTGTCTCAGTTGCACCCCTCAGTCATACAGCCAGCACTGATGTTCCTTGGCCTGGACTGCAAATAACAAAGGGTCCAAACAATTTATCCCAATTTCGGCTATCTTTGTGCACGAACTTAGGAGCCATGTTACGAACCGCTCCACTAGCCTGTCGATGTGGATGGTAGACGCTGGTCAGGATTGAGCGGACGCCCAGTAGTTTGTATCGTTGCCGGAGTGTACGTGACATAAACAAGATGCCTTGGTCTTTTTGAATTCTAACTCATGAGAGGATTTGAAACGGTGCCTGGGCAACACTCATTGCAGAGATATTGCATAATGGCACTGCCTCCGGATACCAGGTTGCATAATCCACTAGGACTAACACAAAGCGGTATCTCCATGCACTGCAGTCTAATGGTCCGATGAGGTCCATACAAACTCTTTCAAATGGCACCGCCATCAGTGGAGGAGGGCGCAAGGGGACAGGTGGCGCACCACCTACGCACAGCTGCCTGAATGCCCGGCCAGTAGAGGCTGGCCATAATCCGCTGTAGTGATTTGTCATTAGCCTAGGTGACCAGCCATTGGGTTATGGTGAGCCGCCTGTAAAAGTGGCACTAATTATCCGGTAATTTGCTCTCCTACCTGAATGTCACGACTCGATAGTCTGTCCCTAACCATGGAAAAATAGGGTAACAATTGGGTGTCATTACGAGACTGCTCATGTGGAAAATCTTGATTTCACCCATGGGGTGAATTACCGGAGCCTGGGGAGCCTCTGGGCAAGACTCCTCCAGGCCTCCCCCTTGCCCCTGCTGAGCACCATGCAGATCTCACATTTTCCTACCGGATGTGAACACATCCCCAAAAGTATCTTTCACTAAACTAGCGAACCCAGGCCTTGGCTTTTACTCTATATAATGGCAAAAAAAGTCAAGAAATTTTATAACAGAACCCCAGTAGAAACCCGGTATATAGGAAGAGGGATAGCTATAGGGAAGAGTTTTGGATATAGGATCACTTCGAGACAGGAGATTGTGTCTACACATTCATGCTCGCCTCATCGACCTAACATGAGATGAAAGTGGGACATTTTTAACTATTCTGTACTCTGTAAATGAATAAAGTCAGAAACAAGCTGTATGGAAATCCTGACTTTTTTCAGTCAAAATGTTCTCTGACTTTCCAACTTCATCATCTGACTTTGAACGGTGTTCATGTGAAATTTCAAAGTAGGAAATTTGTTTTTCCAGTACAGCCAATAGCACTTGAATCCAGGGACAGAATGATCATGTCAGAAAGAAAATCCAAATGAAGATGCGTGACCTCCCGTCTGTGCCACATCCTTTAATGTGCATGATGCTATCTTGGTGAGACGAAAAACTCCAGAAAATAAGGTGATTTAATGCAAGTGGTCTCAGGTCTCTGACTGTCATGTCGTGTGCGCCCGGCTTTACGGGCCGATTACTATCTAGTGCACAACTACACCTGATCTGTGGTTCCTCTGCCACACACCTGGTTTCTGGCCACAGGTCAGACTGGTTTGATGACATACTGATGTTTCTAGACGTTGATAGTGAAGTTATGAGGAAGTGACAGCAGCCTCAGATCAAATGTAGACAGGCACCCAGGACTGAGGAAGGAGAATAAGCAGCGTTAAGGTAGAGAATCTCTTTATCAAAATGATCAATGTTTGATGAACAGGCTACCCGGTACTGTATGCTATAACTGTATGACTGTGTAGGATGCTAAGTCTTTCAAGACCTTCTGATAATAGATAATAAAGTGTACAACAGATAAACATCTCCACAATACGTAGACTCACACAACCCCTTTTAACCAGTCCATGTCTCTTTTGTCCCCAAGGCTTAAACATCCTGTCTATCTACCTGGTCAGTCTGTTTGATATAAACAGCAGGTGGTCCTAGTATTTGGTACACTTTGTACAGATACATAAAACAATGTATGTTTGTCATTTTACTGCCATGATTGATGAAACCCCTCGAAGTAATCTATCCTGTAATGAAACCTTGTTGTGATGAATGAGTCCAGCTTACAGCATGTTGGGTGTGTTTCTGTCAAGCTGGACGCTCTACTATGAATCTGTCTGAGGAGACCTGTCTGTCTGGGGAACATGACAGCCAGACCAAAGCTAAGAGGTAAGATGAGGATCTCTAACTGTCCATGACTGTTCTCCATCTCAGAGCTCAGCAGTGATATCATTACACCATCACCACCACCAGAATGAAGCAGGAGGAGCTGGCGGACTCTCTGCAGAGCAGTAAGAGGAGAATTTCTCAAATGGGATCTATTCAATTCCATATTGGAAGATGAATGAGCAAAATCCCCAGGGATCATTTGGTGACATTATCAATTTGTTCATGTGGGTGTAAAATGCTCAACACAGTCATTTTGATTTTGATAGTTTTGCTGTCCTTTCACATTGGGCTGAACAGTCAGGACCTGTTTGTCCACCACGGATGAACTGAATAGTTACAATGAAGTTGGGAAATGTACATATTCACCTGTAAATGTTCTCATTTCTCATATTTACCTCAACATCCACTCATTGGTTTTGTTTGTTGTTTGTTCATTCAGAAACTCTTGCTCCAGTGTGCCAACGTCAACTGAAATCTAATCTGAAGGAGAAGTTTCAGTGTTTGTTTGAGGGGATCGCTAAAGCAGGAAACCCAACACTTCTGAATCAGAGCTATACAGAGCTCTACATCACAGAGGGAGGGAGTGGAGAGGTCAATGATGAACATGAGGTCCGACAGATTGAAACAGCATCCAGGAAACCAGCGAGACCAGAAACAACAATCACATCTGAAGACATCTTTAAACCCTTACCTGGAAGAGAGAAACCAATCAGGACATTGATGACAAAGGGAGTGGCTGGCATTGGTAAAACAGTCTTAACATAGAAGTTCACTCTGGACTGGGCTGAAGACAAAGCCAACCACAATATACACTTCACGTTTCTATTCACTTTCCGAGAGCTGAATTTGCTGAAAGAAAAAGAGTTCAGCTTGGTGGAACTTCTTCATCACTTCTTCATTGAGACCAAAGAAGCAGGAATCTGCAGCTTTGACAAATTCCAGGTTGTGTTCATCTTTGACCGTCTGGATGTGTGTCGACTTCCTCTAGACTTCCAGAACAACCAGATCTGGACTGATGTTACAGAGTCAACCTCAGTGGACGTGCTGCTGACAAACCTCATCAAGGGGAAGCTGCTTCCCACTGCTCGCCTCTGGATAACCACACGACCTGCAGCAGCCAATCAGATCCCTCCTGAGTGCGTTGACATGGTGACAGAGGTGAGAGGGTTCACTGACCCACAGAGGGAGGAATACTTCAGGAAGGGATTCAGAGATGAGGAGCTGGCCAGCAGAATCATCTCCCACATCAAGGCATCACAAAGCCTCCACATGAAGTGCCACATCCCAGTCTTCTGCTGGATCACTGCTGCAGTTGTGGATCATGTGTTGAGAACCAATCAGAGAGGAGAAATGCCCAAGACCCTGACTGAGATGTACATCCACTTCCTGGTGGTTCAGTCCAAACAGGGGAATGTCAAGTATTACAGGAGAGCTGAGACAGACCCACACTGGAATACAGAGACCAGCGAGATTATTCTGTCTCTGGGAAAACTAGCTTTTGAGCAGCTGGAGAAAGGCAACCTGATCTTCTATGAAGCAGACCTGACCGAGTGTGGGATTGATATCAGGGCAGCCTCAGTGTACTCAGGAGTGTTCACACAGATCTTTAAAGAGGAGCGTGGGCTGTACCAGGACCAGGTGTTCTGCTTTGTCCATCTGAGCATTCAGGAGTTTCTGGCTGCTGTTTATGTCTTTCTGTCATTCATCAATACTGGTGTCGATCTGCTGGAAGAAAAACAGGTAACTTTCCCATCATCCAGGCTAATGAGAAAGAAATCAGTACAGCACCTCCACCGGAGTGCTGTCGACAAGGCCTTACAGAGTCCAAATGGACACCTGGACTTGTTCCTCTGCTTCCTCCTGGGTCTTTCACTGGAGACCAATCAGACTCTCCTACGAGGCCTGGTGGAACAGACAGGAAGTAGCTCAAAGACCAATCAGAAGGCAGTCCAGTACATCAAGGAGAAGATCAAGAACAATCCCTCTCCAGAGAGAAGCATCAATCTGTTCCACTGTCTGAATGAGCTGAATGACCATTCTCTAGTGGAGGAGATCCAACATTATGTGAGTTCAGGAAGTCTCTCCAGAGACAAACCCTCCCCTGTTCAGTGGTCAGCTCTGGTCTTCATCTTCCTGTCATCAGAAGAAGAGCTGGACATGTTTGAGCTGAAGAAATACTGTGCTTCAGGGGAGGTTTCTGCCAGTGGTCAAAGCCTCCAATAGATCTGTGTAGGTTCAGCACAGATAACAGGATAAAGTAAATATATTAAATGTGATTCTTTAAAAATATTCAAAGTAATTTTGAACACTAATTCTTCTTCAGGTTGAGTGACTGTAAGCTATCAGAGAGAAGCTGTGAAGCTCTGGCCTCAGTTCTCAGCTCCAAGTCCTCCAGTCTGAGAGAGCTGGACCTGAGTAACAACAATCTGCGGGATTCAGGAGTGAAGCTGCTCTCTGCTGGACTGGGGAGTCCACACTGTAGACTGGACACTCTCAGGGTTCCTCAACCTGGTCAACACATGACCATTTAAATCCTGCTGTAGGTGCAGGTTAATGTCAGTGAATAAACACTAACCTGTGGATTTTCTTCTTTGATTTCCAGACTAGTTGTGATACCAACATTTAGCACTACTTTCTAGCCCCAGTGAATTTCTTTCCATTGCGATATATTGGAGACCGTTAAAGTTTCTGCTAGCATTCAACTGCATTATCACAGCTAATCTCAGAGTAGTGTATGAATAACATATAACATGTAGCTTGTTTTGTGTGTTTCCAGGCTGTCGGGCTGTCAGGTCACAGAGGAAGGCTGTGCTTCTCTGGCCTCAGCTCTGAGCTCCAACCCCTCCAGTCTGAGAGAGCTGGACCTGAGTAACAACAACCTGCAGGATTCAGGAGTGAAGCTGCTCTCTGCTGGACTGGAGGATCCACACTGCAGACTGGACACTCTCAGGTTAGTTCAATTTACAGTTTTGCTCAATTAATTTGACTCATTTCTCCAATCTAAGTTGCATTCTCTCAAAACAGGTCAGTATTACTGACTCAAGACAAAATAATACTTTTACATCATGATTTCAGAGAGATTTCACATCTGCATGGGTGACCCCAGTGGAAATCAAACCACTATCCCTGGTATTGTTACTGCTGCACTCAACTCAGTGAGCTACAGCACAATGCAAAGCAACTGTAAAGTCTGCTTTTGGATAGTGGCTACATAAATATTAATACAACTCTTATTGTTAGTAGTAATAACATGCAAACAGTGTCCAAAAAACACAGACAATACTAACATTAAAATGTTAGAGAATAACATTTTAATATGTTTTCATGTCCATTCAGGCTGAGTGGCTGTCAGCTGTCAGAGAGAAGCTGTGACGCTCTGGCCTCAGGTCTCAGCTCCAAGTCCTCCAGTCTGAGAGAGCTGGACCTGAGTAACAACGACCTGCAGGATTCAGGAGTGAAGCTGCTCTCTGCTGGACTGGGGAGTCCACACTGTAGACTGGACACTCTCAGGTTGGATCATATTAGGATGCTTTTGTGTAACAGTGAACAGTGTCAGAGCGACATGTGTTTGATTTCTGAAACACCAAATGTGTCCTGCCCAAGTGTACTTGAGTAAGACATGGAACCCCTTCCTGCTCTCTGACAGTGAGTCGCTCTGGTAAGATAAATATTAAAGCTAAAATATGCTGTACATTTTTTTTGTTTTATGCTATCCTTTTTGTCAGATTGAATCAAAACAAGCTCACAGAGAAATGCTGTAAAGAGTTGTCCTCAGGTCTCAGCTCCAAGTCCTCCAGTCTGAGAGAGCTGGACCTGAGTAACAACGACCTGCAGGATTCAGGATTGAAGCTGCTCTCTCCTGGACTGGGGAGTCCACATTGTAGACTTGACACTCTCAGGTCAGGGTTCCTCAACCTGGTCAACACATGACCATTTAAACCTGCTTCACATGCAGGTTCATGTCAGTCAATAAACACCTAACCTGTTAGTTGTGATACCAACATTTAGCTCTACCTTATAGCCCCAGGGAATTTCTTTCCATGAGGATATATTGACAGTTCAGGTTTCTGCTAGCAGCTGATCTCAGAGTGGTATTCTAACAACATGTAACATGTAGCTTGTCTGGTGTGTTTCCAGGCTGTCAGGCTGTCTGGTCACAGAGGAAGGCTGTGCTTCTCTGGCCTCAGCCCTGAGCTCCAACCCCTCCCATCTGAGAGAGCTGGACCTGAGCTACAATCACCCAGGAGACTCAGGAGTGAAGCTGCTCTCTGCTGGACTGGAGGATCCACACTGGAGACTGGACACTCTCAGGTATGGAGAGGCTTGCTGCCAGGCAGAGGCAATGTCTTCTAGAGGGGTGGAGTTGGCAGCCATGCTCTCAGTCAGACTGTGAAGCTGCGTCTTATTGTTTCATGGTGGATATGAGTGATGTTATATGGAACATCATTCATAGTGAAGGTAATTAAATGTCCATGTTTCCATTATCAAAGAGAATATGCTGGTCTGACTTTGTTTCTCCCCCCAGTGTCGACCATGGTGGAGTGTGGAGGTTGAAATCAGGTCTGAGGAAGTGTAAGTGTGGATTTAGTTTCATTCATTCAACTATTGAGATGGAAAGCCCATCAACACAGCAGTATATGACATCCATTCATTCAAATCCGACTGAGAATGAAGATGATGGCTGATATGTGTCATCATGAAAGTGTTATGAAGTCAAACTATCGATACATCAACTAATAATGAACAGAACAGGTCTCAGATCAGAAACTGATGATGTATTGTGTCTTGTTCTCCCCATCAGATGCCTGTGAACTCACACTGGACCCAAACACAGCACACAGAAACCTCTCTCTGTCTGAGGACAACAGAAAGGTGACAGTGGTGGGAGATAAGCAGCCATACCCTGATCACCCAGAGAGATTTGATGGCTGGTACCAGGTGCTGTGTAGAAATGGTCTGACTGGGCGCTGTTACTGGGAGGTGGAGGGGAACGGACTGGTTAATATAGGAGTGACATACAGAGGAATCAGTAGGAGAGCAATGAGTAATGACTCCTGGCTTGGAATGTATGACAAGTCCTGGAGTATGGACCGCTCTTTTGATAGATACTCTGCCAGGCACAAAAACACAGTAACATTCATACATATCCCCTCCTCTAACAGAGTAGGAGTGTATCTGGACTGGCCTGCTGGCACTCTGTCCTTCTACAGAGTCTCCTCTGACTCACTGATCCACCTCCACACCTTCACTTCCACATTCACTGAACCCCTCTACCCTGGGTTTGGGTTTTTGTTTGGTTCCTCAGTGTCCCTGTGTCCGATAGAGGAGGGAGAGTCGCCTCCTGTGTAGAGAAACACTCACACTGCGGACCAAAGACAGCTTCTGCGCACACACACACACACACACACACACACACACACACACACACACACACACACACACACACACACACACACACACACACACACGATACCCACAACAGAGCCAGCCTTTCCTGATCAGGAAATGTAATATTTTGAGCTGACCAGAAAATGAGGGAATTTGGAGAGCTATAACTATATGTAGAGTATGTAACTATGTAGAGCATAAAATGATGAACCGTGTTCATTATGACTTGTCTCCAGTGGCTCTTTGAATCCAGCAAAAGGCAATCTGCATTGTTGCATCTACTTGCTGTCACAAAGCAGATGCAACCATTACAATACTCAGACTGCAAAGTTAAAATTAATACATTTATTTTCTTATCAATACACTTAAACAGTGACTATAGAAATTGCACACAGGAGTTAGCCTTAGCTTTGCTTATGTCAACCTCAGACTGCCTATAGACAGATAAATGATAGTTTAGCCACCTCAGATTAGACCTGAGAACACTGACCTCAAGACTTGAAACTGTCAGATCTGAGGTTGCTATGACTGAGTTGAACCCATTGCATGTAACGTTAGCTAACCTAAACTGCATGGGGAATACATTGGAGCCTTTACTAGACTAATGCTAAATTAACGCCGTTGTGTTTCAGGTGCATGGAGGCTTTTCCAAGTTTGACTAACGTTACGTCAGCGTCATGTTTCCAGCACTCACTGAGGTTACACATGAACACGTTACAGTTACAACGTTCAGGTAAATAAATGCTGCATTCAAAACGTGTGAAATTAGACGAGTACCAGCTGCCTTTGTTTACATCCGTCGTCATGGAAACGGCGTTCATGTAACAGCATCTGATTGGCTTGGCGGGTCCCTTACCCAGCATCCTACCAATGGTGCAGTGACGTCATAGTCTGGGAATTATGGGAAATGGCAAGCAAAACTGGCTTCACTGCACGTCACTCGCGGCGATGGCCAGAGCCCGGTTGAGGTGCGTTTTAAATCAATTCCAGGCTGCAGTAGTCCAATTAGCCTTAATTGGCCGCAGCCGGTGTCGGATTAAGGGAGAAGCTTCCTACCAGACTGATTCTCTCCCGTATCCAGCCAACCTCAATCACACCTCCCTCTACCACAGTCATAAAGCCAAGAACACGTAAAAACTCACTTTTATCCAAGGAAAAAAAGATATAAGGAAATGGAATTACTGTTACGTTTGATTGTATTTTAATTTTATTTTTCAAATATCCTAAGGAGGTCAAGCCTTTTCACAGTGAGCTTTGACCAAAAAGGGTGACAAGATGATTTCCCTCCCATATATGAGGAAAATTGAGTTCTCTGTCTCTCATAGATAGATAGATAGATAGATACTTATAAGAGCTATGCCATTAATTGATGTCTGTAATTCAGAAGCTGCAAATTAATAAGCCACTACTTATATGCTCTTGTTAATCATTGCTTCAGAATTAAAAACGTTGGTCTTACTGTGAGTAAGACTGTGAGTTATTGCAGCAATAATACCCAAGGGGGCGCACTAGCATCATATAATAAAATCCAGTATTACGGAGAGTCTCTTTGAAGATGGCAATGCCCCCGTTCAAAGGTCACATGACCATCTTAGTCACCTGGGGCCTCATTTATAAAACTTTGCGTAGATTCCATCCTAAAACATTGCGTACGCACAAACCTCAGAATCTACTAACGCAAGAAAATATCCAGATCTATAAAACCGTGCGGCGCACACCTGTACGCAGTCTTCTCTTTATAAATACCCACCTGCGGTGAATTGTGCGCTCGTGTACTCCTCCCAGTGTCCTCCCACTACTCCTCCCAGTGTCGTCCCACAATCATCCATAAATGTTCAATGCTAAATAGGTCATGAATATGCCGAGTGGGAGATCGAGGTCCTCATCACTGAGGTTGAGCGCCGTAAAGGTGTACTGTTTGGGGGCTCAGTAGAGGCATCTGTGCCACATTGTGGAGAACAGCACAAGCCCTAATAATCCGGCACACCTTAATAATAATAAAATTAAACTTTAGTTTAAGTTACAAAGTGCTTTAGAAGACAAAATAAAAATAGTAGACAAACTGACGATGAACAAAATGATAAAAACAATTTAAAAATTATGAAGTTAAGTTAAGTTATTAAGTTATACAACATTGAGCATAAGGAGCTACATATGAGAGAGTAAACTCTGCTTAGCCCTTCAGTTGTATTTTTGCCCCCTCAGTTTAAGCTTTATGTATCTATAGAAAAATATTTCCATAGGTGTATGCTAGGGCGTCCATAGTAGCCCACTGAAACGGAGCTGAGGAGATCGATAGACAGACAGACACGTCACTTAGTTCGGTTTCTCAGCCTGCTTGCTTTTCGTGGTGGTAAATACATTCCCCCCATTGTGGAGAGAGAGAGAGAGAGAGAGAGAGAGAGAGAGAGAGAGAGAGAGAGATGCAAGCCGCAAACTGCTGTTTCTACGCGCCTCCCCCTGCTGATTTTGACAGAGAATCGTTATCGTTCATAAATTCTCTGCAGTGCTCCGTTCTTATGTGAGTCTCTGATTAATAAATGTATTCTTTGATTTTGAACAGTAGCCTCATGTTGTTGTTATTTAGCCTTTCTGAGGTTGTTGCATGGTTAAATCACTGAGTTTTATTTTATGAAAAATTGCCCCTTCAGTCACTTCATCCTGGCGCCGGCCCGGTAAAATAATCAATAAAATAAGAGTTAAGAGAATGGATTTGTATAAAAATAGGTTTTAAGTAGTGGCTTAACAGATACAACAGACCACAATCCCTGTGAAAGCACACTTATAAAACTATGTTTTTAAGAGGACTGAGCTTTATTTTGTGATCTCCCCATCGGGCGTCGCTGATTCCCGTGTCTGAAAAACTTTGCGGTGAGCTCTACGCATGGGTGAAAGGATGCGTAGAACTGCGCACCTTTTACCGCATAGAATTTTTCTATAAATCCCGACGTTTGCGGTAAAATATGCGTACGCACATTTCACCCCCGTTAACGCCTTTAACTTTTTTGTGCGTAGCAACCTTTATAAATGAGGCCCCAGATCTCAAACAGATTCAACACTTAATGTAGGAGAGAACCTGGGCCAGAGATTCCCACCAACAACAACAACACAATAAATTAGAAATTATTCGATTTTAGAGAGAGACATCAGAGAGCGACATCTAGGAATGGTGAGGTCACTCTAACTTAAGTTCCAATAATAATCATTCAACTCATCTAGCATGACAGTTCTTTCAAGATTGTACTGTGCATATGTGTGTTTGTGCACACACATTCACCATATACTGTACATGTATTTCAATTATGATAAGCTGAAGTGTCATGGCAAGCATGACATAAGCAAGCATAATTGACACATGCTGTTAACTGCAGAAGAATCAGTCCAGCTCCCTGGTCATCCTGTCGGTTCTTTTCAGTTCATTTTCAAAAGATGATGACTTACAGGATTTATATAGAGTCTACCCACCTTTTTAGGCTGACACAAATGTTTATAACATAAATTCATAACATACATCATAGTAGGTAGTATCAAACTGATTTAAGTTACATAAAGATAGCCGTGATCTCGAGATAACAAAGCTCGTTTTCTCGAGATAACAGGTTAATTTATCTCGTTATCTCGAGAAAACAAAAGGCCGATTTCCATTACAACACGGGCCTGTACACGTAGCCTACTGTACGCGTGTAATTCATACATTTGAGTATAAGTTTGGACGCCACCATTCTGTTTAAATTCGCAAGAGTGGACCATGACATACACACACTGCTCTGTGGGGTGGGTTTGGGAGTTGATCAATGGGAGGGATGCGATAATGGGTACTCCTTGATCTGACATTTTCAGCTTAAATCAGTTGCTACATTTGTCAAGACGCCATCTATGCAAGCTAGCATGACACTCCTGATCTCTGATAAACAATATAAGTAATCAGAGGAAACGAGTCCGACCTTTTGTTTTCTCGTGATAACGGGTTAATTTCTCTCGTTATCTCGAGAAAACAAAAAGCCGTTTTCTCGAGATAACGAGATAATCAACCCGTTATTACGAGAAAACGGGCATTGTTATCTCGAGATCACGGCATAATTAACTCGTGATCTCGCTATAACGGCATTAAAAAAAAAAGTGCAAGCATGGCCGTTCTCGGCTTCCGTACTTTTACGAGACAAAAATAAATGAATGCTTTTCTGACAATAAAATGTAATTTTGTTCATTGTGGCAGGTTGTTTGATTACCACACCTATTTATTTACCAATACATCACTGTCTGCATGTAAAACCCGCCAAAAAAGCAGAAAGAATGAGTGAAGGAAGATACAATTGTGGCAACTTCTGAGTATCAGCATCTTAGATACATTATTGATGAGATATATGAATAAACTAAGTTCTGAATTATTTTTGAAAGTTTATATTATTATCAATAACATCACTCTAAAAGTTATGTTTTTCATGTCTTTAATCAGCCACTCAGATATGAGAAGCATTGCCTTTGACTGGGCTATACTAGCATATGGCAAGTATTCATATATCATAGAGGTCTGCAAAGAAAGTAAAATGACAAGATATGTGTTGCATAATGACCTAACCTTGGCAGAGGTGCTACCAGACCAAATAAATTCTGAATCACTTGTATTACTCTATTTTCACTTAAATTTGATGTTGTATTGATTGATTAGTCTGATGAGAAATGAACTAAAATGCATCACTAAAGTCGGGTTAAAATATATAGATGGGCAGCAATGACAACTCCTTATTTAGAGGTCCACGGGTTGAAAAAGTTGAGGACCCTCGATCATTCAGCTCTCCGGCGGCCAGGCGGCAGCAGCGAGCACTCCGCAGTGTCTAGTCTCCCGGAAACTGAGATGGAACAGACGAAGAAAATATTTTTCACCGGCTCGTTTCTTTCTCCATCCACATCCCTGCCGAAGAACCATTCATAGCAACACCATGGCGAATGTTGTCGATACGAAATTATACGACATTCTCGGTGTGTCTCCGTCTGCCACTGAGAATGAACTGAAAAAGGTAATTACCAAAGAGGAGCACAAACTATGAAATCATCTTCCACCTCTGCTGAGTTCCGAGTAGAATTTCTCTAACCAGGAAATGCGTTGTTATGCGCAACTAGCTAATGTTAGCTACGACGTGGGTTAGCCTGCTGGCTAGCTGGCCTACAAGTTCAAATGATTATCACGGTGTATTAGGTATTATGTGTTTTGCTAAACCAACCGTTTTTCAGAATTTAGCTAAAATGTCGAAATGTATTTGGCTTTCTTGGCTACAGACTGATCAGTATGTGTTTTGTCGTTTTCGGCAAAAGTAAGAAAGCTAATGTAGGTTAGCTGGCTAGCCTGCAACAAGTCAAGTGATTGACCTCACGTTAGCTAGATGCTAGCTGTACGCCTACCCGGCTATGAAAAGAGGATGATTCCAACACTCTTGAACTACTAGCTAACAGTCATCTATTTTATGTCATGTATATGATAATTGGAACGAATAATAGGAATATTAGAAAGCCGACTTGGGTTTTTTTTAATCTTTGGCTGACTGTTAATAGGTTAGTCGGTAGCTTTAGCTAACAAATGGCTTTAGCAACCATCATTTACATTTGTCTGGTGTAGTCTGGCTGCTTTTCACTTCTAGTTCTAGATGGATACGTTTACTAGAGATTAGCGTAAATGTTCTGCTGATTTCCCCATCCTCTACGTTAGTTATTAACTACCCCAGTAAGTGTCTTTGTTTACCATGTGGTTTCTTTCGAGCTAGAAAGCGTTTGTTCTTAGTGTTTAGCACGTAGCTAATGTCAGTCACTAGTCAGTAAACGTTATTAGCTAGTTAACCTAACATTTTAGTTTAAGCCAGGCGATAACATATCTTTGGCCAATATTAGCAACATAGGCTACTTAGCAAACACATGTTTACGTTGCCGGACATTTTGGACTTGGTTTTTGACGATAGGCGGATATGTTAGATCAATAGCTTAACCAGCCACACGCAGGGCTTTGCCGACTGCTGGTGTAGTTGCCTTAGCCACCGCATGTGATTGCGCAAACAATAGAGAAGATTCATCCTTGAAGCGAAATAAAAACAAGGTTTACCCGCGTTTGAGCTATGCCGGTGTATGTTTTCAGACATCACCATATATCTAGAAAGAGGATGAGGTTAACGAGGTTTCTCCTTGTTGTTTAATCCTAGGCATACCGGAAACTGGCAAAAGAATATCACCCTGACAAGAACCCAAATGCTGGTGACAAGGTAAGAGGAGAACACATAACAACGGAAAATGCATATTATTTCAATAATTGGGCACGTTTACTTTTGGCCTAGAAGCTGACTTCTCATAACCTGTTAGCCAAACTTAAGAATGTATCAAGAAGTGGTAATTATCCCCTCCAACGAGATTCTTACTTTCCGTTAAAGTTAGTTGTCAGAGTAGAGACAGGACTAGGTGTGCCTAGTGGTGGCTGGGTCGCTGCCAACACTGTAAAATTCAATTTATGTGCTTTATTTCAAAACGTTTGTAGTCTGAAAGTCTTTATAAAGTGTCTATAAATGGACAATGGTCAAATCTCTCTGTATAAGATCATGTTTGTGACTAGTGAGGCATGTAGGCGTTTTTGTTGTGGGTACAGGGGATGTTAAAATGGCTTGGGGCATAAGCGCAAGTGTGTTAATTTATTACTTTCATGGATATAATGGTTGAGTCTTGAGATTTCAGCACTATGACTCAAGGTTAATATTTAGATTTTCACATTTACTGTACATTAGATTACTAAGAACCGTTCTAAACATAATACAATTATATTTGTTTTAGAATCACAATTCAAAATTGTGTATATAGGTTATGTCAACAACTATTTGACTATACCAAGACTTATTGCATTCTTATTGTTCCTCTAGTTTTTATTTTCAATTACCATTTTATATTTTTATTGTTTATCCTCAGCAAGTGTTTGCTAGTTTTAGTTTAGTTTTTGTCCTCCAGAAATGTTCAGTTCAGTGGTGATGCCTGTATGGAGCAGCAGTGCCTTTAGCTACCTTGAGTCTTTCAAAATGTCTGCTGCACCGTAAAATCAAGCAAGGCCTACTGGTGTTACATCTTACTACGTTCTTTTGTTTCTCCCATCAAAACATAGTTCAAAGAAATCAGCTTTGCATATGAGGTGCTGACCAACCCAGAAAAGAAGGAACTTTATGACCGCTATGGGGAACAAGGCTTGCGGGAAGGAGGTGGGGGTGGCGCAGGGATGGATGACATCTTCTCCCACATCTTCGGTGGCGGCCTCTTTGGTTTCATGGGTGGCCAGGGGAGCCGCACCCGGAACGGAGGTCGGAGGAGAGGAGAGGACATGGTCCATCCACTCAAGTAAGGCCAAGTTTTCAAACTGCCATATACTTGATAACTGAAATATTTGTGCTGTGAAACTGTTTTCTATTTAGCAAATGGTTATAGGTTCGAAGTATCTCCTGGGTGGTGGGTGTGGGTCTAAACCAAGCACCAAATACACTCTGTCACCTGTGCAGTACCTAAACAAGCTGTGTTTTTTTCAACAGGGTGACCCTGGAAGACCTTTACAATGGGAAAACAACCAAACTACAACTTAGCAAGAATGTTCTGTGTAGCACTTGTAATGGGTAAGTTGCATAGTCAGCATTGTGCTATTCTCCACATCGATGACTGCTTGATTATCCAATCTATGGCAATTTTGGCTTTTGTTATCGCTGCTTTAAATGTAGAACAGTGCTGCACTTTTTATCCTCTCAAACAGAAGCCAGAGTTGGACTCAAGTTAAGTTACCACATTGGAGAGACATGACATTGTTGTGTGTGTGTGTGTGTGTGTGTGTGTGTGTGTGTGTATGTCTGCAGGCAGGGCGGCAAGACGGGAGCTGTACAGAAGTGTGTGACCTGTAGGGGGCGCGGCATGCGCATCATGATCAGACAGCTGGCCCCAGGGATGGTCCAACAGATGCAGTCTGTCTGTACTGATTGTAATGGAGAAGGTAAGGGACATAACTGCATTGAGTGGTCCCAATAGTGTTCAGGCATTTCCGCTGCCAATTATTGAGCCATGGCCTGTTGAAGATGACACACAGAAACTTGACACTGCACCCTCAACTCACTTTCCCTTACCCACTCCAGGCGAAGTGATCAATGAGAAGGACCGCTGTAAAAAATGCGAGGGCAAGAAGGTGGTGAAGGAGGTGAAGATTCTGGAGGTGCATGTGGACAAAGGAATGAAGCACGGCCAGAAGATCACCTTCGGAGGGGAGGCTGACCAGGCACCTGGGGTCGAGCCTGGGGATATAGTCCTTGTCTTGCAGGAGAAAGAGCACGAGGTATGTGGACCTGCCCTAGTGTTGTTGCTGACAACTAGTCCCAATGCTGTGGCCCTACTCACCCTGCCTTTTGTGTCCCCCATGCACTTTATCTGGGCTGTTAAGTGCCTTGCTCAAGAACAGCTCATGAGTAGTGGTCGAGGGAGGGGGGGGGTGGTGTTACTCATTCACCTTCCCTGCACAGATTTTCCCAGCCACTCCAGAGTTTGGAACCAGTGATCTTTCGGTCGCAAACCAGTTTCTCTAACCTTTAGGCCCCCGCCACCCAGTGTCTTCAGTTTTTGTTGTTCAGTGTAAGGCTTTAGTGCTAGAGTCCAAATGAGTCTTCCTTTACTAGCATAAGATATTTGGAGCAATAGGCTATTCATTGTACAATTGAGATTGGTCGGAGCGTTTGAATGACTGGTGTGCCTGAACAGAAGGGTCCAGCTGGTGGGAAATGGTGCTTCAAATCTCTTCACTGAGTGCTGATGACCAGATTGTCTTGACAGCTCTATGTTACCAGAGCTGTACAAAGTTTGGACAAGGGATAATTGTTATGTTGAACACTGGTTAACCCATAACAATGAAATTCTCTAGATTTCAACCACAACATAATCAGCTTAAGTAATATGTTGGAGTAAGAATTTACCTTCCAGTATTAACCCCAGTTTACCTGGAAGAGGCTCAATCCCATACATGTTTGGTGATTTTCTAATCATCAGCAGTAAGGGTAGGCGGTAATCTCACTTTACAATTGATCTAATTTCAAAATTGATTTCATCATATCTAAAAATTACAGGTGCTGAAATAAAATCCATCATGAGTTAAAACAATATGACAAAGGGTTTCTTTTCCTTTGCAAGGCAGCTTACGAGGGGTGCGCTGATCAATTGACCAGCGACCATAATCGGCCAATAAACATTTTAAATAGGTCAGCCGATGACTGGAAAGCAGTCATATGCTGGAAAAAGTAGGCTATGAGCACATTTGCGGCAGTCAGCAGAATGTTAGCATTTTTCCTGTAACGTTAGATTATTTCCAGGCCAAGTGAAGAGCACATGGAATCACTATGGTATGTTCAAATATTCTAGCCAACAGTAATCCTAAAGTGTGACAAATAGCTGAATATCTGTATTTACAATTGTGTTTACAGGGAAGCTGACTTATCTGATCCCTGGCAATTTAATTTGTATTGGTACTGCATGCAGTGAATAAAAGAGAGTGGGACAATTGTCTGACTTTTATGGAATGATGCTGAAGACTTCATGCCCCTAACTAAATGCAACACTACTCTTTACCATTACTGAATTGGTGTGCTATGCCCTTTACAGCCTGACTGGTTGCAGACACAGTATAATTATGTAATCATAGTATAGTGTTAAGATATTTACAGCTAGTGATCAACACCATCTGGAAATCATATTGCATGCATTTGCTGTTGAGGATTACAATGCACTTGATTGAAGGTATTGATAGTTTATGGCAGCGAAATTGTCTGGGGTGGTGCATGATGACCTTGGCATGCTGGGCCGACGTGAGTGAATGTACTGACGAAACAATGATGTACTCAACATTTGCGTGTAATTTGAACATTTGGTTTGGCTTGCAACTAACAATGCATGCAAATCGAAGTTCAAGCCTGTATGGATTTAACAATGTTAGGTTACCTGATGCACATGTAGTAGCTATATCAGGTTTCCAGACTTCCTGACACAGAGCAGCCCAGCAGCGTGGCCTGCTTTCTGTGTGTATGTCTGTCTCTTTCTTTCTTCCCCCAATAGGGGTGGGCCAGTATAACATTTTCATGGTATGATTATCATGGGCAAAAACACCCCAATAAATGATATTTATAAAATACTGCTATTAGTGCTAGAGCATAGTAAAATCAATTCACCCTTGTGAACCAGTTCTACATGCTTTACACTGCTTTGTTTCTGTGAAGACCTACATTTTCACCATTGCGGAGGTTTTAAACAGTCATGGTAGAGGTTGCATCTGTGACAACTATTTTTGGAGACTGAGGCTTTTTGCTGAAAGATGAAAAACATGTTCCCTGGTGTGAATTGGAGAGCGACTGCTTGTCAAGTCTTTTTTGTGGCATTTTTGTCTTTGTTTGATAGTTAGCAGTAGAGAGAGGGACAGGACGGATTGGGTGAGAGAGGAGGGAAGACATGCAGCAAAGGTCCTGGGTGTTTATCATACAAAAATAACATTTCCATATATCCACGTTATATAGGGTACAGTTGTAAAGGCAGAAAAAGTTATTCACTGAAGGTGACTGCTGTGAAAGTAGTTACAATATTTATTTTAAATATTAACAAGACTGATTCAGGTTATTGGTCACATAATCAGATATCCTGACGTCAACGTTAAAATGACAACGATGAAACAATGTGGGTCAAGTTACCTGGGCGTGCTGATCCAAAAATAATGCTCCCCTCCCTCTACTGCAGATGCCGCTGATAACTGCTGTGTTCACAGTTTAGTCCCAAATAAATGAATGAATACATTGAAATGTGGATTTTGAGGGAATTTCTCTGCCAATTCTTTGCAAAATCGTCCCATTGCCTATAAAGCGCTGCAGGAAACAGTGGAATTGTTTAGGAAAGGTCATGTAGTTTGATTAGCAAAAACCACCACCATGACCACCAGTTCTTGAAAAAGGCTAAAAATTATTGAACTAGTATTTTAACTTTTCTTTCTCTCCCTCTGCAGACATACAGGCGAGATGCTCATGACCTGCACATGACCCACAAGATCGGCCTAGTGGAAGCGTTGTGCGGCTTCCAGTTTACTTTGAAGCACTTAGACGACAGACAGATCGTAGTCAAGTACCCCGCCGGGAAAATCATTGAGCCAGGTGACTACTACAGTAACACTGTTACTTGTTATTACAGCCTTTTTCCTCTTCTGTTGAACATTATTTAACCAGGCAGGTTTACCTGGAACGCATTGCATATATATATATAGCCAACAGTCCTGGTGGACTAGTGGCAGGGCTGGGCTTAGGTGTCTTGCTCAACTTGTTAAAGGAGCGGTCATTGTTAGTCATTCACGTCTACATCCAAATTTTCCAAGCCAAATTGGGGTTTTGAAAGTCACATTCCTGCTTCTTAAACCTTTTAGGCTACTGCCACACCCAGTAGCAGTCCTCATACCCTATGACTACACACAGTCGACTTCACTGTCATGTCACGTATTGTGGTATTTGTTGTCAAGAATAATTTCAGCTGTAAAATTTGGCCTATATTCTTTAAATGAGCAAACTGTACTGGACTCTGTAACTGTGTCTGTAACGTACTGTGTCTTTCCCAGGCTCGGTGAGGGTGGTACGAGGGGAGGGCATGCCACAGTACCGTAACCCCTTTGAGAAGGGAGATCTGTATATCAAGTTTGATGTCCAGTTCCCCAGCAACAATTGGATCAGCCCTGAGAAACTCACGGTATGACACACCATACTGGTCGAGGTTATCTTATCACCCCCTGGCATTGTTGGATATTTGCACTGAAAATAAATTACATTTAGATCAAAGTCAGAGTCAGTTTCACAACTAAGAACTTTACAAATTGTCTGGGGAAACCAATACCATGACGAAATTTCTTTCAATTGTATCTGAAATGTTGAAAGATTGTAGGCTGTTTTGAATGGTTTCTGAGCCAGTGTATGTAAAGGATACTGTATAGTGAAATGGTCATTATTGCAAAACAAACCCTGACACATGAATCAAGACCCAGACACCAAAGGGACTTATTTCACTTCCTGTACATGATCACGCTTACTACACGGTTACTTTCTAAAGACGGTAATCATACAGACTGAAGTAATTTACAAGCTTCTGCCAAAAAATACTTGAGTTGTTTTTGGGGTAAATCAATACTAAAACACAGCTACTGCTATGTTGAGTAAAATTGTGTGTAAACCTGTTGCAGTATAGCATCAGCTAAAGACATGTATTCCTTTTGGTGTTTTAAATGAGAAGGCTAAGGCCTATACAAGGTCAAATTTGAGACTGAATTTTACATTAGTCATTTAGCAGACGCTTTTATCCAGAGCGATAGTGGTGATAGTGGGTGATAGGGTGATAGTTAACACTATGTGGGGATCGAAGACCCTGAGACTCATGCTCTACCGACTGTGCTGCAACAGTTACTCATAACAGTTACTCCCATGGGTTACTTGTTGAGCATTATGTAAGGGCACAGGAACACCACTCAACCTCTTGACCCTACCATGTGATTATTCCTGTGCAGGAGCTGGAGGACCTGCTGCCCTCGCGGTCGGAGGGGCCCGTCATCAGTGGCGACACTGAGGAGGTCGACCTGCAGGACTATGACGTCAGCCAGAGCTCGTCAGGCGGTGGCCGCCGAGAGGCCTACAACGACAGCTCCGACGAAGAGGGTGGCCACCACGGTCCAGGAGTACAGTGTGCCCATCAATAGTCTCATGCTAAAAAAATGCGTACACACACAGGATCCACACCCCACTTTGGGAGAAAATGTACGAGTTGCACAGCAGAATAAACAAGGAGGTGGTTCAGATTTCATAAGCTTGGTATTACCCCAGACAGATCAAAAACTAGGGACTAAATTGAATGACGATGAATGGGGTTGTTGATCATTGTTGTTTTTAGTGCTCGGCTTGGTTTGATCTTGGTCCAGGAAACTCCCTCTTACACTGGGGCAGCCAGAAAACCTGTTCTACTGTATTTGAAACAGATTCAGATAATTGAAAAGGTTTACTTCATGGTGGTGGTTGGTTTTTTACCCTGACCCGACATTTGGAACAGCAAACGTTTGACAATGTGTTGCAAGACAAAACTAGATGAAGTCCTCAAGTTTTTCATGAATCTGAAGCGTATCAAAACAGATGGTTTCCCCATATAATGCCACGTGTAATCCGGGACTGGGACTGACCCCCATTTGATCTGGTGTTCAAGGTGATCTCCCCCCCCCCCCCCTTATTCCTATGTCTATATCACCCCGTTACAGTCTCAGCCTGCTCTCCTGTTCCCACAAATGAAACGGCAGATCAAATGTAGAAAGGGACTTCTCTTGTTTGCTCAGTGTGTGACTTGCATTTTGTTTTCATAGTATTTACAAGAATTAATTTAAAAACTAACCAATGTGCATATACAGAATTGCAGCTGAGCGATGTGAAGCGCAGATCTCTGGACTCATTTATTCATTGTTTCATTCACTCAGCACCATTCTTAGGATTTGTTGTTTTTTTTTGCTTGATTTTTACTGCTTTACTTTCTATGTAGGTTTTTACTTGTTTTCCTTTCTTTATATTTTAAATTCAAACAATATTGGATATTGTGTATAATATAATGGAAAGTGATTGTCAGTAAGCTTTATTAGCTGCTGTCTTCAAAGTTGTGATTTTAAAATGAAAAGTGGCATAAGTGAAATGACAATTATATGGCCTGTATCTGTGCTGAGACCATGTGCATGTAAAATACGCTTTGGTTCCTGCACTTACCAAACATTCAGTGAAATGAGTGGATACCATTTGATAGAGCAGCACACTTTTAAAATGTCTATGAAGTTGAATAAAAGGGTTAAATGTCAAGCATTGAATTTGTGCTCTCCAGTCCTTTTCTGTTGCCATTCTGGGTAATATACAGAGGTGTCAGCACAGACTCCTCTCCTAAAGGCTGAGTGTACCTGATTCAGATGTTTTTTTCAGAGTTAGGGGCGTGCAACAGGCAAACCTAATAAGGCAATAGGTGAAACTAAAGCAGTTTGGTATGAATGTCATTACTAGCCGCTGGAGAGGGCAGATAAACTCAAAACTCAGCATCACTGCATTTTCAGGTCAGCTTTTTGGGTGTGACATCAGTGCTACTGGACAATAATTTCCTGCCATGGTACCAGTGTTAACAGGACAGCTTTTTAAATGTAGTGGCGTGTTAATTTTTATGTCCGTGGGTTGTGCTTTTATTTTGTTTGTGTGTGAATTACGTTATTTTATCCACTTAAAACGAAGTCATTTACATCTCCTAGCAATGTCCATTGGATATGTGAGTGTGTCATGTGAGTGACAGCTGTAGTTTATAGAGTCCTCACAAGATGGCACCAGTGATTACACTTATCTAGGCCATAGCTATATAAGGCTATGTTCACAGATCTATATTTTATTTAACATAATATATCTTACAACACAATCTGTAAAACTACTCTATAAATGGGCCTTTGTATTTTAATGTATTTGCCGGACATGAGCACGTTTTTATTATAGTCTACTAATTTACTGTTTTGCAATACATTTAACAATGGTAGTAATGATGTTGGACTGTAAAAGCCAGTGTTTAAGGTTTGGCATCGGCTTATTTTGAGTTCTGGCATTGGGTTGGCTTTTGGGCTTGTTTTATTGGCCATTGGGCTGGTTTTGCCACAAAGACCTGGCAACCCTGCAGGGTACCACTGCATGCTTCTAGGCCTGGTGTAATTTCCTTTCCTGCCACAAACTATTGTACATCTCCAGCACAACTCCTACGGTTTTCTCGGTGAGGTGAGCTAACATAACAAACCCCATCCTTTCCTTGCGATGTTAGACCTGTTCTAACAATAGCATGCCTCAGTTCAGCCAAAGAAAAGTGAGAGGTGTTGAGGACACACTCGAGCCCGTCCACGATGACGTCATATGACCATTCTCTGCCACCTGAGTGCTGCTGGCAGACCAGCTAATAGTCTGCTGTTGAGCAGTATGCTACATTACAATATCTGTACCCCAGATCAGTTTAATGGCCATATCCAATTCTCAGTAAATTGCTGCCGTCGTCACTGTTCGGTGAAAACCTCGAATCTCCCAAATGTCATCGTTTCAAGAACTGAGAAAAACACCCTTGTTGTCAGCTTGACCACCATCATGCATTTTTGATTTTATCCAATAAATGTTTAAAGCCTTTCATAATCCCCAGGGTCACAGAAGTTTTCCAACTCGTAGTAATCCTTCAATTCAAGTTATAACCTGAAAAATGTCCGAGTTACACGGTTTTCACACGACAACAGCACCGTTACCAGACAGACTATCAGTCAAACTAATGACTATTGTTCCTTATTCAACGTTATTTGGCCTTTTTCAGCTGATTGTTCAACAAAAACAATCCATTTGTGAATAAAATTAATAAATGTTATGTCTTTTATCCCCGATCAAGAACAAGACATTAATGTCAGTTTTTTTTAAACTAACTTGGCTACACTATTGATTAGATTTAATAGACCCCTTTTCAGTTAGTAAACATGATGACGTTTTTTTGTGGGCGGAGCTTAGGTGGAGGCAGAACCCGGCCTGGAACACGTTAGCCAACAACGCTGGCTAGCAAGTTTCGTTGGCTTGTTTTTAACATGGCTGAAGAAAATAACGCTATATCTGAATATTTACGGTCACTCACTCTCCAGGACCGCGAGTGTTACTTGAACAAGTTAACATTAACCAACGGGACCAGATTGGCCGACCCGACGATCTGACAGGACTACCTACTGTGGAATGGCCAGACATTTACACCTACCTGATAGAGAAACCAAGCGTGTATAGTAAAGAGAAACTGAGGGCGTATAAATCTTTAGATGCCTATAACTATGTCCTGAATGGTCATGTACAAGACTTAAAATACAAAGATTTACCAGATGAGTTTTGTGTCGTGCGATCCGAACACACACACACACCTGACACACATAACGTTACAACTAAAAGTTAGCTAATGCGCTAAGAGAGTTACGAGAGAAATCACCTAACGTTATTCCTCCTAGTTCCCCAATTTGTGATTAGGTGGGCATGACAAATCTTTAGACACATATCCATACCTAAAACAGACAATACTTTATTTAACCTATGAAGTGTGCGCTGCAAACACGAGCATTTTTGATGATCGCCTCAGTCCAATCCTTTCGTTATATCGCGTTTAACCATAGTTGTCTTCGATTTTTTTTTTACTGGTAGTGGCAGCTGGTATACGATAAAATTTCAAGTTGGAGCCTCTCCTTCGATTCTGGCATCCAACAACACAGCAAGATGACATTTTCGGTGAACGGTAGCCTCTTACTCTGCTGCTCTGAGGTGAGGTGATGCCTCCAATTTTGCTTCGTTTTATCTCCAGCTAACACCGTGACGTAATCGTGACATAGTCGCTAAAAAAGTCTAAGCGTCAACTTTGTATCATCTACTATTCATAAAGCCTTATATCCAGCTTGGTACTCAGTGGCGCCGTGGCTTAGTTGGTTAAAGCGCCTGTCTAGTAAACAGGAGATCCTGGGTTCGAATCCCAGCGGTGCCTTTTGTGTCATTGTCTTCTTCGTTGTTCCTAAATAAAACTCTACGCACTACAATATTAAGTGTTTCTTCTTCTCCCCCTCACGAAAGGTGGCCAGTGTCTTTTCTGACAATCAATCGTGTACGTACGGCATTGATTTACATATATTTAATCACAGCACCGTTTAAAGTGACCTGCAACAGACCCATCCAGCCATTTGGGGGCGCCAGTGAAACGGCCTATTCAACCCAGAATCCATCAATAGAATAGAGGGATTGGGGGAAGAAGGAAAATAATGAACGAACTCTCTCTTCCATATACTCGCATTTTCGCGTAAACGCCGCTGGTGGGTTAATCTAGCCTTCAGCATCACCGTCTGTAGTTTCTGCTTAACTATTACGTCCGTTCAGTCCCGTTGTGAGGAGGGAATCCGAACTGTAAACGCAGAACAACGAGGATCACTTTGTCAGCTGCGGCAAGCCAGACACAGTCCGGAAGTTAATTGTTGTTTCTTCAAAATAAAAGCTGGAGTGGAGTGATGTCAGACAGTCTAAGTCACCGTTAAATGTTCCATGTTTGACATATACATTACGTTAGGCTGTACAAAGGCCCAACACACCCAAAAATTATACCAGACAACTTGGAAGAACGTCCACTATCTTTGAAAGTCCATTTTAACTCTAGAAAGACCAATGGGTTTGAGGAGTCTACAACCCGTCAAGTACTTTGGTACTTGGTATTACCCCAAAACACGTTGCAACCAACATATGTGCAACAATCCCTCTTTTATTTTGACGATTACGACCGGAATGCGCGTTGCTTATTGTGGGTAGCTTAACAACGGTTGTCTTGACTAGAGAACCTCCTCTGCCGCTGCAAAGGATATCATGCTATTTCACATAAAGGACTGAGGAATTTGCTGTGTGCACCGTCTGTCTCGGTTGAAAACGAATGCGGAAGGTGCACTGAAGGCTACAGATGTTTAGCAAATTGCGGAAATTGTGTCCAAGATGACAATAGAAGTCCCTGGACCATGGGACTGATGGAGCTGCTGGTCAGAGTGCTGTGGTTCCGCTCTGCTCTGCTCTGTGCAGGTGAGAAGTACAATGTGTTTATAATATAATAATATAATAATAACCTGGGATGTAATGGAGGGTAAACCCACTCAAACCCATTTTATCCACCTTTTGTTTGCTTTGTTTATCCACATTTTTCAAGGAGTTGAACCTTAATGACTCAGATTCATGGCAAGTAGTATCAAACTGGTGTAAGTTATGCGAAGATAAGGTGTTTTAAAGGAAAAATTGATAAATGAGTTGATTTTTATGTCGTGATCATCATCCACTGGAGGTCACAGTTTACAAACCTTTTTAACTGACCACTACATCACACCAGAGCAGCCCTATAAAACCTGATATTCACACCCGAATCCAGGTTGTTGTTGTGAATGTGTCTCCCGTAACACTCCGGTAAACGAAGAGGAAGTGTTTTCATGCTGCGATCGGATGCAGTCAGACGATAAGGTTATCGTTCTGCTGGCGGGTATTGATCTGCGGTGGGTAACCGATCGGGTTTAGTGTGTAAACATGGACGCTTTGTCACCAATATGATGCTGCTATCAGCATTACATCACTGCTGCTCTGCACAGCATCAATGCATGTCTTCCTACAGCTTGTGCAGTGAGTCAACCTCTCTCTCTCTCTCTCTCTCTCTCTCTCTCTCTCCAGTGCTCAGTGCTTTATTGGTGTGGAAGTAAAGAGCAATACTGACAAACGATGAAACAAAATATCAACTTTTTTTTTTTTCATGAAATCCTTTGTATTAGAGAGTGTGTGTGTGTGTCTGGACAGTGGTAGCTCCCCCCTCCCTCCCTGTCTATTCAGGGGTAGGTGTGTGTTTGAGGTGTCCTTACAGAGGAGGGAAAGGACCTGGAGAAACATGACACCTCGCTCTCTAACACACCAGAACACACACACACACACACACACACACACACACACACACGTTGGGGCTTGTTAAACTTGCCTTAATAGACCATTTCCCTCTCATTTCTATCACAAAGGAGTAGCATCAAAGTCTCTCTCTCTCTCTCTCTCTCTCTCTCTCTTTCAGAGCATTTGTAACAGATGTGGGGTTTTACAGTTTAGGAAGCAGCTTGAGGAGGAAGACCTGATGCATTGTTATCGACATTTCACAGTGAACCCAGTACTCATATTTTTTCAGGCACTTAAGTCTCTCGCTCTTGTATAAGCTACTGAGGCTAACAGGCTGCCAGCACTTGACAGTATTACTTCTCAGTGATTGAAAACTCACTGGATGAGAAATGACAGGTTTGAACACCGGCTTAGTTCAACACAGCACCCAAAATGGAATCTGAAACAAAAAATGAATTGGGTGGCTCTTGTTGTACCTGGGCAGACTGCGCAAATATTAACAGTATATGAAAAAAAAAAAAAATAATTCAAAACGGTGGGAAATCCATTCAATTATGAGGGACAAATAATGCCATTTGTGATTTCCATGCCTGGAAAATGATGTCGGAAATGGTGCCTCTCTAAATAAGCCTGGCAGCCAGTCAGATATTCAACAGTATAAAGTCACAGGCTTGCGACCTGAAGGTTGCTGGTTGAAATCCGCAGATTGCCTTGGAAAATGTGGCTGGAGGAAGTGAGTGAGTAACCCTCTCCCCTCCCTCAACAAGTACAGCTGAGGGCCTCTTGAGCAAGGCAGTTAACCCCCAACTGCTGCAGCCATGGTTTTCTCACCCTGAGACAGACATGCTTCCTCTGGGCGTTGAACACCACGCACAGTTACGTATGTTTTAGATTAGTAAATTGATGACATCATGAAAGTGTGTATGATAGCAGGAAGGTGGGGAGATAGGGGATGCCAAATCGTCTCTTCACACCAGTAGTTTATATACCTTTAGTGACGAGTGTGAGCTCTAATCTAACCACTTGGCCTGAGAAGAGCCTGTAGCCTGAATCAGAGCTTTACACTGTTTGACTCACTTCCAAACAGGGCCAGTATATAGTGTTATTTTAAGCACAATGCTAGCATGTACACTAGAGCATAAGTGAGTGAGTGTGCAGGCAGCCGGTCTGGTTATCCCACTGACAGCTGGGAAATCCCCCTACAGAGTGTGTAGGTGTGTGTGTACGTGGGCGATAGAGAGTGTGTGTCTCTGAGGATGAAGTGGCATTGGTGTTGGCTTACTGTGTAAAGGGTGCTTGCGTTACACTAGATTCGCTATGTACACGTTGAGGCGTTTACGCGTTAGAGGATGTTGTCACATTGATAGTTATCTCCTTGGTGCTGTCTGCACGTCTGTACAAGTAACCGCCTGCCTTAGAGAAGAGCCAAACCTCCAGGCTCAACACTGTGCAGGGGGAAGACGACAGACTGGCAGAGCCCCGCACAAAATAGTGCCATAATAAAAGCGTGCAACAAAATGGACACAAAATACAGAGTGGTCACTCAGCAAACATCAGATGAGATTGACCATTCTCAGTCCAAGCTACAAATTAGGCCATTTCCATTTCCACATGAATAGGCTTGGAAATAGGATATGACAAATACTACAAATACAGATACTTACATACTTAGTTACTAATACTTACTTACAATACAAAGCCCACCTACACCTTAAATTCTGTATAGTTCCAACTTAAGCCGCGTTTTCATGGTTGGGCGGGTGTAAAAGCAGGTAACGTTCACCTCTATCAGGCAGACATGAAAACTCATTTTGTACACAATATCTTACATACTATCGTGGTGAGATATCACACACGTCCAAAAACTGCTGGGACTCTTCCAAAACACATATTTTTAATTCCAGGATAGTCAACAGACTTTTTAGATATTTTCATGAGTTCCCTTAACTCCATTTCCAGTTGGTAACAGAGAATATCAATATCATGGCGAGTATTTAATACAGTATTTCACTTTTTGGTGTAACAACATTGGTGTGATGGTGATTCCTGGGCTGCGGTACACAGACCGCTCCTGTTTCCATTACTCCATGCTGATCCTCCTAGAAGCGGCTGTCCAACCCGTCAGTTTTTGATATTTGTTGCTGTTCCTACACGGGGCAGTGACAACAGTGGCGCTGCAGCCTGATGATCCCATTTTCCTGCATCAGCTCCTACACCTAGTTCATCACTTTGTCAAAATCAGACTGAAAACGTCGGCGGTGTTGGTAGACAAGAGCAGCAGTGCCAGACTGTGGACATTACTCATAAACTGCTTTTTTTTGCTTTTTTTCCAGTTTGAGTCTTGTGTGTGTGTGTGTGTGTGTGTGTGTGTGTGTGTGTGTGTGTGTGTGTGTGTGTGTGTGTGTGTGTGTGTGTGTGTGTGTGTGTGTGTGTGTGTGTGTGTGTGTGTTTCTGGCACTAGCAGTAGGTTGCTGCTGAATACCCATAACTCACAGCTCATCATGAATAAAGGTACAGATGATATCTCCCCTGCGGAGAGTCTGCATTCATATTGTTCATGCTCTGCGTGTGTGTGTGTGTGTGTGTGTGTGTACTTGAGGTCAGACTCTGCTTGTAGTTTGCAGTTTCCCTCTTTAGAAGTCGTGACAGGGTGGCCTAGTGGTTACAGGGACTGTTCTGCAACCCAAAGGTCACAGGTCACCTCTTGAACTTGAACTTGAACTTGAGGTTTGATTCCAAAAACGACAAAAGCGCCCTTGATCAACACACTGAAACCTGCTGACTGATTTTAAGTTTTGCTGAATAAGAGCATCAGAGAATCTGACATCACGGTGCTGCACCGAGTAGTAAGAGAATAAATGAGAGCTAAATGCCTTGAATGTGAAACCAGCCTCGTTCCAGGTATTTATTTTGTTTATGGATTTCAAGCTGGTGTTTTTGTACTTAATCGACTTTTTAAGAAGAGCATCCAACCTCCAGGAAGCTCTCAGTCACAATCTCATTTTAAATAATAGATGTTACTGTACTTCATTATGGAATAAAGCGTATTTAAGAAATTGTAAACAGTCTCCAGTCTGCTGCAGCCTGGACAGCTCAGTCAGCAGAACATGAGACTCTTCGTGGGTCGTGGGTTCGATCCCCACATAGTGTCAAGTACCTTTGTACATCTGCTAAATGACTAATGTAATGCTCCTGAAAATGGTAACGTAATAACTGCCGGAAAATGTAATAACTTGTCAAAATGTAATAAAAATATCCCTTTAAATGGGTTGAAAATATAATAAAACCTTTTAATGTAATAAATTCCCACATACTGTAATAACATCACAGTATTACAGTAACCACTGATCATTACTTCATCATTTACTTTCTTTCTTTCCTTTCTATTTTTCCTATTCCATTTTGACCCATTTAAAGGAACGTTTTATTACATTTTGACAAGCTATTACATTTTCTGCCAACCATAGTACCAATCTGTTCCAGACCTGGACCAAAAACTATGCACCCCAAAAAGGTTTTAGCTCCGGACTTTGGTCCAAATGAACCTTAGATGTTATAAGGCTACAATATCTGCAACAGAAGGGCATATGTCATTCCTTTCCATTGAGTTGTTGGTTTCATAGAGTGAGTCTAGGTGTTGATGGGTGAGTCTAGGTGTTGATGGGTGAGTCTAGGTGTTGATGGGTGAGGCGTTGGTTGGCTGGATCCAAATTGGTAGCGTTTGACACGTACTGGAATACAGGTCTTCCCAAACTGTTTCAAGGATACCAGACAAATCCACATTAGAACACAGACCCACATTTGTGTCCTAGTTATCAGCTATGATTTAGGATGTAGCTGGGGCGGTAGCAACGCTTTTAAAAAGGATGTGTCATTTGTAATCCATCTGTGTGTTTTCTTTGTGACGACACACATTTTTGTTACTTTTGTTAATAATGATGTGAAATAACAGTGAAATTGAACGAGTCCTCATTCAGCTGGGGACCCATTGGGCTAATACATCCGTTTCATTAACATCGCTCTCTCTCTCTCCCCCAGCGGCTTGCAGTGGGCGGGTGGAGATTCATACAGAGCGGAGGGGGGCGATCTACAGCCCCTCCTGGCCTCTCAACTACCCCCCTGGGGTCAACTGCAGTTGGAACATCCAGGGAGGTCAGGGAGAGGTTATTACCATCAGGTAGAGCACACACACACACACAGCACACAGATTTGTTGAGGCTTGTTATTGGGAGTCACCTGAAATGCACTTATTTTAATACAATTTTAGAATTAGTTTGCCTGCTCTTCCACCTTCCACCACGGAGGGCGGTAGCGAGCAGTTTGAACCACTTCTAAAGTGATTTTGTGATTTTGCTGGACTGGATGAGTGCTGAATTGAAAAATTTCCTCCTGAAAATGTGTAAAAGGCCTTAAGTCATGTATTACCAGGTACGTACTTTTGAGATTTTTGAATGGAGATTGACGTTCTCCACACAGAACGGCTACACTCATCTCAATTCAGAGTATGATCATATACACATTGTTCTGACTTGTAATAAGTAGCATGGAAATCAAAGACTTTTTTAATAGTTTGTTTTGTGCATTTTATTTGCCAAGTTTTGGTTTATATATTTTCAAGTAAAATAATGAATTTGTTATGTTAATTTGTGCTGTTAGGCTGTTAGACTGTAACAATCAAATATTGTAACTGAGGTTTGAACTTGAGTGTGAGACAGGACACTTCTACCTCCTGACCAGGAGGTTGGAAGAGAAGACAGGTGCTCCTGGTCAGGAGGTAGGAGGAGGAGACAGGAGCTCCACAAAAGCATCACACAACAATTAACACTTTTCATACTCATGGTAAAATGTTTTGTCAACCCTTTAACACGAGGAAGGCCAACCCATCAAGTGATTTTTGAATTGAAATACCTCAACATTTACAAGCTGTGCAGAAGCTTCCCTTCTTGGCTTTTCCCAAGAACCACTGTCTTTAGAAAGTGTTTCTTTAGATTTTCAAAATAATACAAGGAAAGTGGCGTAGGATTAGTTTTACCCCGTTTTGCCAAGCAGCCATCATTTGATGGGTCCATTTTGACAGCCAGTTCCCATGGAGACGGTCTCTGACGTCGCCAGGCTGATTCCAGGATATTCATAGCAGCCTTTTTAACACATCGATTTGTACACATCTTTCCTAGATTAAGGTATGAAATGTTCCTGGATTTCATTTGCAACAGCTCATGTGATTGATTGATTTCATCCCTCTGGTAGTAATAATAATAATAATAATGATTTTCATTTAAGAGCACCTTTAAAGTACCCAAGGCACTTATATATTGTTATTTATTGGTATTTATTGTTGCAGTAGTATTGCAGTAGGCTATAGTAGTAACATTTCAGTAGGCCGTAGTAGTGTTGCAGTAGACTGCAGTAGTGTTGCTGTAGTGTTGCATTAGGCTACAGTAGTGTTGTAGTAGGCTGTCAGTACTACTGGGAGGATGACATCATACTGATAGCTCAAGTACTCTGGCTGACTGGATGGAGGGGTGGGTGGATACTGGGGGTGTGTTTTTGAGTGAATGTGTTTGGGTTGTGACTTTATGAATGCATCAGTCTTTGTGCGTGTTTGTGCGTGTGTGTGTGCGCGCATGCGTCTGTGTGTGTGAGTGTTGCGGCCCTGACAACATGCGCCGCAGACATCATTGCTAAGTGCTTTATGGAAGTGCTGAAGCTGGCAGTCGATTGATGGTGTTGTAGAACGGCTGACTCCTGCAGACCCAGACAGGAGCACTATCACACACTTTCCCATTAGCTGTACCTCACACCAGACATGCACTGAAAGATGAGCACATGAAAACATACAGCCGCTTGACATAAAGTGGCATAGGGTTCATTTAAAGAAACCCACGGTGGTAACTGTGTTGTCCAAAGTAGATACCCAAATCCACAAGCTAATTGTGGACGTATTGGGGTTTCACCAGGCTCAACCACAGTCACACTTTGTATTAGCCGTGAAGCTGCCCTGTCCTGCACTACCCTAACCTAACATACCCTACCCTACCCTGCTTAACTCAGGGCAGTGATGGCTATCAGTTACACTGACGCTCTCGGCTTCTCTTTGGCACATTTCCGCTTTGATTTGATAAGAAGCTTCTATCTGCAGATAAGAAATATCAGAGGGCGTACAGGCTGGCTGTCTGGAAGCATCTGAAACTGAAGATGTCTGAATTGGCCAGTACTGTTCATTGTTCTAGAAAGATTTGATCACAAAGAGATATTTTTAAAAAAGCGCTGTTTGATACCATAAAATGTTTGATACCACAAAATTAAACCAAGTGATGGTACTTTATGCAGGACAGCAGGTAGCAGAATACCTTTGTTGACTATATGAGAACACGTTTACAGGCTGGATCCAGTAGATTTTAGAGATATTGAATAATGAACTGCAACTAATAATGGATTTATAGTGTTTAGGAATAGATCTCTTCACAATAAACCGCCCACTAACCCCTTGTTATTCACAGCCGTGGCCTGTGGGAGTGTTTGCAGGTGAACGGAGGGTTTTACACATTCCCTCCTGGGGAACCGGCCCAGTACAACAGTGGTTGATAGGGGAGGGAGTCTCTTTCCTAGCCAGTTTGGACTGGGATTTTAATATGGTGAACCTCTGGTCACCCACTCGCTCCTTAAGGCGTCACCATTAGGCCCTTTTAACCCAGCATCTACAGTGACTGGTGGATCCCATGTTAGCAGTCTTCATGTTGTTGATGTTATATCTATCTCCAAACCAACTGAGGCGAAATGTTTACTTCCCATGGGTGACAGTAGGGTGAGGGACTCTGGGTACTTGACGGAAACTTGAAGTGAAGACTTCATATTGATTGTATCTACAGTAGCTTAAGGGCAGATGAACCTTCACAAACCTCTACCACCCTAAACACTTATAGCTTATACCCTACGCCTACAACCCTACACCCCAACACGCTACACCCTACACCCTACACATCTCAGCAGCACTACTGACAAAACAATGTGTGTCTATATCATCGATCCTCTTCCCCCAGTTTCCGTAACTTTGACGTGGAAGAGTCAGGAGGTTGTTCCGGAGACCGGCTCCTGCTGACTCCCACCTGGAACGGGGAATCCAGGCTGTGTGGCTCCATGCTGCCTCCTCCCTTCATCTCCACCAGGGGGCGTGTTTGGCTGTACTTCCACTCCCAGGCTAACAGCTCCGGTCAGGCCCAGGGCTTCCGCCTGTCCTACATCAGAGGTGAGTTGGAGGAGGGAGGATATTGGGGCAGGGATCATATATAGAATAGTTTTCATCCCATGGTCACTATGGTATTCCAAGTGAGTCCAAATATGATCTTGTAGTTTTTTTTATATCATTATAACATGGAGTGAAGATCAAGCAAAAATCACCACATTTATTTGGAAGCCATATCTTAAAAAAGTCACATCAAAGGAGCTTGATAGTCTGATAGTTTGGTGATGTATCATGTTGACCAAATAATATGTTGTCGGTCCCTATGCGTAATAATTTATCACGTTGACCAAATAAGTATGATTTTTACTGCAATACTGCAATATATCTGCAAAATGACAAAGCCGTGATTTTGGTCTAGCTAAGAGGCATTGATAGACACAACACCAAGTGAACTGACACATAATTTTAATTAAAAAAAACATAAATCTCCATGAAATCTTTTGTTTTTAATCAGTAATAATAAAATTGTATTTTTCTGCCTACCAATATAGTTCTTAAACAGTAGATAAACTAAGTCCTTGATAAGTGACACATAAGCAGTGGTGAATTTTGGTCACTGCATTAATATTAATGTAACAGTGTTGTGTGTATTGTAATGTAACTGTGTGTTTTTTCAGGTGTCTTTGAACGTGACAATCAACTGAGGGCTGGGTCTGTTTATAACCAGGCTTTATATTATGTGTTAAAAACAACAGACTGAGCTGAGGGAAGAGGCTAGATTGGCCAACCCCATTACACAGTGGCTGGTGAATGATGAATGTATTTTTGGTCTCTTCTCTCTGAAGGTCATCTGGGCCAGAGCAGCTGTCAGTCAGATGAGTTCCTGTGTGGGAATGGGAAGTGTCTCCCTCGGTCCTGGAAGTGCAACGGCCTGGACGAATGTGGCGACGCCACCGACGAACGCGGCTGCTCCCCTCCGCCCACTGAGGCCCGGCCTGGCCTCTGCCCCCCCGACGCCCTGTCCTGCACCGAGGCCCAGTCGACCCGCTGCCTGCCCCCCGCGCTGCGCTGCGACGGAGCCCCAGACTGTCCCGACGGCAGCGACGAGCTGGGTTGCCCCGACACCACCTGCGGTAAACGCCTAGGGAACTTCTACGGCTCCTTCGCTTCGCCCGATTTTTTCCGGGCCAACCGGAGTGCTGGTGCAGAGCTGCGGTGTTCCTGGTTGCTGGACACCCAGGATCCCAAGCCCATTGTGCTGCAGCTGGACCTGCAGCTGGGCCCCGGGGACTCTCTGCACGTCTACGACGGCCTGGTGCAGCGGGCGGAGCGCCTCCTGCAGGCGTTGTCGCATCATAACAACCGCCGCCCGGCCTTGCTGGAGTCAAGCCGAGGACAGATGAGTGTGTTGTACCTGGCTCAGCCTCGCAGCCCCGGGCATGGCTTCAACGCCACCTACCAGGTACCAGGAACAATGCACCAGGAACAACCCTAAACCTAATCCTAATACACTGCAAACCAGGAATATATATTTTATTGTATTCCATCTTGGAGGGTTGTATCAGAACTGCTGTATTAAAATATACTGAGTGTACCTTGTTCCTCACAATCCATGTCTCAGTGTCTCCAGGTTTAAGTCGTGACATGTTTCCTCTCCACCTTCCCAGGTCAAAGGTTACTGTTTCCCTGGTGAGCGTCCCTGCGGCGGCGAGCAGGGCTGCTACTCCGAGCGGCAACGCTGCGACGGCTACTGGCATTGCCCTTCTGGCCGAGATGAGGAGGCCTGCCCAGCATGCCCGGATGGGGAGTACCCCTGCGAGGGTGGTACCGGCGCCTGTTACCCAGGCTCGGAGCGCTGCAACAACCAGAAGAGGTGTCCGGACGGGTCGGACGAGAAGAACTGCTATGACTGCCAGCCCGGAAACTTCCACTGCGGGACCAACCTGTGCATCTTTGAGACGTGGCGCTGCGACGGCCAGGAGGACTGCCTAGATGGGAGCGATGAGAGGGACTGCCTGGCGGCGGTGCCCAGGAAGGTGATCACCGCTGCCCTCATCGGCAGCCTGGTCTGCAGCCTCCTGCTGGTCATTGCCCTCGGCTGTGCCTTCAAACTCTACTCCCTCAGGAGCAGAGAGTACAGGTGGGGACGCTATGCCTCGGCCTGGTTCTTTATTCAGCGCCCATTACCGCTCTCCCTCCTTTCATCTCCTTTGCATTGTTTTCTTGTTTTTCCTTTTTATTTATTCAGTGCTTAGACTTTCTTTCCTCTCCATCAGCTGTGGTGTTATTAGGTGTTGCTGTGGGTGGCAGTGCTGTTACAGTATTGATCTGCTGATGACATAGAGAGAGAGGGAGAGAAAGGGAGAGGGGAAAGAAAGTGATACGGCTGGTTGATGTAAAACCAATTATTATTGCCTGTACTAACTAACCACTAATTGAGCCTCGAATTCATAACAGTTAAAATGTCATTTAGTGACATTTTTCCCCCTCAAGCCACAAGCTTACCCTGTCTGTTCATGCCTTATTGATTTCACCTGCTAAATCCACTTCAGTCATGAAGGAGAGCTGTAGATGGAGAGGAGAAACTTAAAGAAGGATGTTTAAACCTGAAGAGATTGACACATGGATTGTTATTAGTAAGGTATTCCTAATATTTTGTCTACTCGGTCATTTTGATCCAGCCATGTGTTCCTATACAGTAACAATACGATGCATCACAATAATACCATATCCTCAGATTGCAGTAGACTGGTACCAGGGCTCTCTTTGTCTATGTTGCGTAGAAAAGGTACTAAATTCTCTCTTACCAATAAAAAGTAGAATCTGACAGGAGGAGATTAACACTTCACTTCTATTCAAAGCATTGAAAGAGCAAACCTTCACATAAGGTTTAGGTAGCCGCTGGACGTGAGTCATGAATGTTCCCTATATGTCTAAAGAGGTAAACCATGTCAGGTTGGTATTGCAGCATGCCTCCTGTGCCAGACAGCACAGCCACTGACCTTTCAGCAGGCCTGTTGTGCGCTCCACTGTTGACCTTGTGCACAACATTAAAGCCATGGCTTTAATGGAGAGCCGAGGTCTCTTGTCCTGATGAATTAATTTAAATACATTTCTGTGAACCTAGTACGTCAAAATATAGCAAACGCTACACTTACCAATAATCCATCCATCCGCAAGAGCTCGTCCCTGGAGGCGAAGGCCCACTGAACTGTTTTGTACAATCAATGAGTCAAGGTCCCATCGAAGGCAACATTCAGCAAAGCCAAATGTGCTTTGCTAAACGAAGGCATCCCGCTTGGTCTGCATGTACTGTTGAGCTGTGCTCATCAGCTCTAACTCTTCTCTCTGTCTTTGCTTCACTTCTCTCTCTTTTCATTCTCCTTAGCTCTCTCTTTCCCCCCTCTTCTCTTTCTCTACTGCCTCTCTCTCTCTCTCTCTCTGTCTCTCTCTCTCCCCCCACTATAGAGCCTTTGAGACTCAGATGACTCGCCTGGAGGCGGAGTTTGTTCAGAGAGAGGCACCGCCTTCTTACGGTCAGCTGATCGCCCAGGGCCTCATCCCTCCGGTGGAGGACTTCCCTGTGTACAACCCCACCCAGGTAACAAAAAACTCTGTAACACCTTAGTTGTAACCGTAACCAGGTAACAAAACACTCTGTAACACCTTAGTTGTAACCGTAACCAGGTAACGAAACACTCTGTAACACCTTAGTTGTAACCGTAACTAGGTAACAAAACACTCTGTAACACCTTAGTTGTAACCGTAACCAGGTAACAAAACACTCTGTAACACCTTAGTTGTAACCGTAACCAGGAAATAAAACACTCTGTAACACCTTAGTTGTAACCGTAACCAGGTAACAAAACACTCTGTAACACCTTAGTTGTAACCGTAACTAGGTAACAAAATACTCTGTAACACCTTAGTTGTAACCATAACCAGGAAATAAAACACTCTGTAACACCTTAGTTGTAACCGTAACTAGGTAACAAAACACTCTGTAACACCTTAGTTGTAACCGTAACCAGGTAACAAAACACTCTGTAACACCTTAGTTGTAACCGTAACCAGGTAACAAAACACTCTGTAACACCTTAGTTGTAACCGTAACTAGGTAACAAAATACTCTGTAACACCTTAGTTGTAACCGTAACCAGGAAATAAAACACTCTGTAACACCTTAGTTGTAACCGTAACCAGGTAACAAAACACTCTGTAACACCTTAGTTGTAACCGTAACCGTAACCAGGTAACAAAACACTCTGTAACACCTTAGTTGTAACCGTAACCGTAACCAGGTAACAAAACACTCTGTAACACCTTAGTTGTAACCGTAACTAGGTAACAAAACACTCTGTAACACCTTAGTTGTAACCGTAACCGTAACCAGGTAACAAAACACTCTGTAACACCTTAGTTGTAACCGTAACCAGGTAACAAAATACTCTGTAACACCTTAGTTGTAACTGTAACTAGGTAACAAAATACCTTATGTATAACCACCCAGGTAAAAAAACACACATCACTCTACTAAACATATCAGATCAATATTATAGCTGTACCTGTTCCACTGGTTTCCCAGGGGTAATGTTGTGTTAAATATCTGCTAACAGGCCTGGAAATGCAGCCGGCTTGTTATTTAATGAGCAGACTGAGGATCAGTGGGATGCTTGCTCACTCCCTGCTGCTCCCTGCTGCCCACTCCTTAGCCTGAGTTGAGAATTGCAGCAAACACTTGCCTGTATATGCCCACACAAGTGCACGTTCACATCACATGCATGGTCACGCACATGCACGCTCATGCACATGAACACACATGCATGCACACTTGCAAATGCAGTCGCACAAGCATGTACACTGACACATATGCATGCTCACACATGCACAGTCCCACATATGCACAGTGATTCACACACACACACACACACACACACACACACACACACACAGACACATGCATGCTCACACCCCCAACAGCCTCCAATGCTTGTCCTTGGGAAAGCAGAGGCAGCTGTTGTCAGGCGGATTCACTGCCTGACTGTTAAAAGAGATATTCAACACTAAATCACGCTGTAAACATATTTGTATGACTTCTATATGGTGAAACCTATCAATACTGGACATACATTCAACATTGCAGATATTTCAGCAGGCTAAAATAATTCTTTGTATTCTTTGCCCTACTCGCCCCTGACAAAATACAGAAGATTTAGGGTTGTATGAGCTGAATGAGCAGAAATTTGGAAAAATTGAGGAGAGAGATCCTCCCGGACACTCGGCATCCCTCTCCATGGTGTAACGTTAGCTAGCTGGTAAGCTAATCTCCACTATATCTGCTGGAACGATGCAGGCTGAAACCGCATGTTTCATTACTCTTTGATATTCAGCAAGGTGCGTTTGATAATGCAGCAGAGAGGACGACGACGACCAGAGCCATGTGGAAACATCACTAGAGAACAGAGAGGTCCAGTCAGCAGAGACGTCATAGTGGGCAGATGAATGGCTCTGAAATATTCTATAGTCTGTCAAATATCCGTCCGCCATCACCTCCCAGTAATGGCATGCATCCTGTCGCATTTACTGACACCAAAGAACAAGAACAACTAGCCATCTCTCTCTCTCTCTCTCTCTCTCTCTCTCTCTCTCTCTCTCTCTCTCTCTCTCTCTCTCTCTCTCTCTCTCTCTCTCTCTCTCTCTCTCTCTCTCTCTCTCTCTCTCTCTCTCTCTCTCTCTCTCTCTCTCTCTCTCTCTCTCTCTCTCTCTCTCTCTCTCTCTCTCTCTCTCTCTCTCTCTCTCTCTCTCTCTCTCTCTCTCCCCCTCCCTCCCCCAGGCCTCTGTGTTACAGAACCTGCGGTCGGCCATGCGAAGGCAGATCAGGCGTCATTCATCACGGCGCTCCTCCTCCTCCTCCCGGCGGCGTCTTGGGCGTCTGTGGAGTCGCCTGTTCCACCGCGGAACCCGATCCAGAGGCCACGCCCCCCTGCTTGACCCCCCCGGACCCACGCAGATCACCCTGGGGCTTCACAGCTACCACACCGTGGAGGAGCAGGGGCCCGCGGCTGGGGTTCGTGTAGTCGGCATGCCCCCGGTCACGGGCTCCTGCTCCTCAGCTGCCATGGACCTGGAGCCCCCCCCCTCCGAGTCCCCTCCCTCACCTCTCTCTTCCCAGTCGGCCAGTCCAGAGGAGGAGGAGGAGCTATCAGCTGCGTCACCTCATAGCCATGTCAGCAGGGCACCACAGTCCAGGGCCCCCCACCCCTGGTCAGAGTAACTCTTCGGCCCCCGGTAGACCTCCCACCTCACAGGGTGGCCTCGCACCCCCCTACTGCCGCCGGGCATCCAGGAAGCTGGTTCTGGACCTGGCGGTTAACCTGAGGGGTGTTGCCCTGCGGCACTACTCCCCCCTGGGGCCCTTGTCCCCCCTGTCACCCCCTGTGGCACCCAGTGGCTCCCAGACACCCAGAACCCAACCCCAAACCCAGGAGGGGACTTCACCCACCGAGCCCTCATCTTCCTCTGGGCGAGCGGAGGACAGCGAGAGCCGTCATATGCTGGAAGTGTCAAACAGGGAGGAGCGAGGAGCAAGGAGGAGAGGAACAGGGTGGGGAAGTCCAGCAGGTGCAGCAGTGATGAGGGAGGAGATGCAGATGGAGGAAGGGAGGGAGACAACTCCATGCTGAAGTTTTGAGGCAGCTGCTCCCCCTGGCCTCCCTCTGTTCAGACCTGGTGCCAACAACATCCACCCTGCTGAGGTGTCCTTGAGCAAGACACTGAACCCCGACCTGCCCCAGGGGTGCTGCTCTGACCTCTGACCTCCCTGTGGAGCGGGGCAAGAGAAAAGAGATTTTCCCTACAGGGGTTATTAGAGGGTCGTGTTACAGTAACAGATTAGTTTGACCACACAGTGAACTGTCATTAGCTGTGTTTCCATCCAACTGTCAAGCGAATTTTGTGCCAAGTTTTTGAAATGTCACAAAGAATGAAATGTGAATCAGGTGTTTTTCAATCAGCTGGATTGAAGCACCAACTAATGGCCACATAACCACGATGGAGACTTGCACATGGGAGAGACAGCAGGTGGAGCATTTCTAGTTCACAAGAACATTTCAGAATAAATGAAACAAATAGATGAAAATGCTTGTGAATGGAAAACAAGAGTGATGAACGGCCAAGAGGTTTGATAAATCCAAAGGTGATTTGATTCATCATTTATCATATAAACAACAAAATTGTCATCGATCGTTTATGGCTTCTAGGACCAAAATGAACTGATAAATGCAGAGGTGATGAAAATCAATGTGAATTTAAAAAGAGTGTCAAATTGTCAAGTGACCTGATAAATTCAAATTTGATTCAATAACTGAAATACATTTTCCTTTCATCCACCAGTCGCACTTCTAAATTGCCGTTAAGGTCATTTATTGTTGGACGCCAGTAATGTTTGTTACTTCTGCTCTCATACCTTAATGTCAATCACAAACAACGCCCACTGCCAAACCTGCCCCGAGTCTAGTCTGCTTGGAGTCTTGTAGATAGGAGTCGAACAATTTGCTGAGCTTCAGTGGTTTTTAATCGACATTTAGGTGTGAATGTATTATTGTAATGTATCAAACAGTAAATGGCCTTAATGGCAATTTTATAGTGTAAATGATGAATGAAAGGAAAACCTGAAATCACCACATATTTAATCTAGTAGCCTTTGAATTTATCAAGTTACCTCCCAGTTTATCACTCTTTTGTTAAATTCCCATTTATCATGTAGTTTTGTTACTTCTACCCCTCTAGGGAATAGAGGTTGCTCACCTTAAACAATATGTGGCAATTTTGTTGTTTAAATGATGAATTATGACTGATAGAAAGTGGTGATGAAAACCGTTTTAATCAAATCATCCTTAGATTTATCAAATCACTTGACAATGTCGACTTTCATCATTTCATTTTTGTTAAATGATCATGCCACACTTGCGTGATTATTTGTTGCAATCACTTATTTATTGCAGAATTTCTTTATTGACAAAAGCATTTACCACTTTGAATGAATGTGAACAATTTTTGGGGGGATATTGGGAATTTTGTAAATCAAATTTTGCCTTTTCTAAATTGGTACATTATAATTTGCGAAAACGATACTCGGATGGAAACCCAGCTAGTGCGTCTCTGGTTGTACGGAGGACAGTAGCTCTGCTGAATATCAGATTCCTCCTCCTCCTCCTCCTCGAAACTTGATTGAACTGGCCTCCCTGGTGTATGTGTCTGCTCTGATGTTCATTCAGCGTAGAGAAACCTTTTTTATGTGAATGTCCAGGAAATGTTGAATTGATGTCGGTAAGAGGCTTCGCTCGGGAATATTGATTGTTTCTCGAGTCTTTTTCATCCCAGCGGTACATCTACAGTACTGCTGACTGTACACTGGTCACTGTACGGACTGTGGGCTTAGTCCAGGAGAGATTTACGCCCGTGTTGGGGAATTTTGTATGAAAGGACACTAAAGCAAAGACTTCTATTTTTCAGTCTACAACAGAGACCTGTACTAGTTCTACTTTGTATATCTCTTTCTGCCTCAACAAACTATAAGCTTGATAATAACCCGGGTCTCCAGTCCCTCTGATGCTTTTTTCTAAAGCTCGTCTGTCTCGGGTATGATGCTGGAGGCCTTTTTCTAAACACTGTTGGACTCTTGTACTGGAGAATGTACTGGTTTTGTTTCGTTGAAATCAATCAAATTCTCCCTCTTTCACAGTAGCACCTTAACCCCGAATAGAAAGGTCAGGTAGCCACTATAGAGAGTGCAATACAGTCTGAGTGGGGAGATGACCAGCAGCCAAATGCTGGTTGGTTTTAGCTGTGGGACGTCTGTGTAACCTGGCAGCCAGCGTTGCAGGAAACCAGCCATCATGTGGAGTCCTACTCTATTGTAAACATCTAGTCTGGTAAAAGAGGGCAAGTGGCTGGTAGGTTTGTGTGCTCTACAGGTAACCAACCATCATTTGGAGTCTGGTAAAATAGTTAAAGTGGCTGTCAAATTTTGTAATCCATCAGTCACCGTGGCTAGTGGATGGAAAGAGTGAATTTCCTGTCCTGAATATGTTGTCCTTCCTGCTTTATTTTCTCTAGGTGAGCTGAACGTGCCATGCTAGCCTCATGCGTTTCCTTCTTACAGAGGTTTTATCATAAACGGCTGCTATTAAGAGTGCCATTAGAGATGTCGCCATACCCACCCTAGGTAATCCCGGCTAACGATCTGTTATTTAATTTTTTTTCTTTATTTGGGATTAACAATTATTTAAAGAACAGTTAATCATATCATCCGGTTCTCCAATACGTTATTTCAGTAATATTTTATTTCATTTTAAAGGCTGTCCCTCCTCATCGGCCACATAGGGAAATAGATATTACACACATCTGCTAAAAGTACATATGTCATCGGTGAGGAAGAGAATGATTATTTTCTCATTGATGCCTATGTATTTTTGAAATTCTAAAGTGGGAGTTTTAACAGGTTTCATGGGTCCCATGGGTCATGAAACTCACTCATCACATAAATGACCTTGGAAACTATCAATGCAGTTAATTGAGAAATAAAACCCACCACAATTGCAGTAATGTGGCTTATGCTGACTGTTGATGAGGAGATTAATGGGCGTGGTCAGAGTGCATCTGTTCTGTTTGCAGTTATTTTGAGATGTGGGAATGAAAGAAGGGAAATGTTATATTTCCTTCTGATTGAGAATTCTGTATGCTATTGTTATTTTATTTATATTACGATGACGAGAATGACAGTGAACTGCAACGTGAACATTTGTCTCCGGTCCGGCGTGGAGATTATTTCTCTTCTTTAACATCAGTTATGAACAAAGTTTTGCAACTTTTACACCTGTGTTTAAAATGCCTTAAAGCTTTCTCTCTCTTATTGTTCTCTCTCGGATTGAAAGAAACCTCATCACTGTTGTAATAATCATACATGACTGATACATGAATCACAGTTGTGGTTTAAATGTTTTAAGAGATTAAATTAGTACAGTTTATCTGGATGTACCTGCAGGATATGACATGTAATGTGTACAGCGGAAATGTCAAAAGCATTCTCCGCTCTACTGACGTCTTTGGATTCACAGTGCACTACTGCATCAGAAATTATCTCTTTGTTTTGTGGTTACGACAGAGAATCAGGGGTAACTTTATTTCCAATGACCTTATTCCAGTGTATCAACTAGGTAACTATGTAGTTTAGTCGTTGGCGGCCCCAAGTGGCAGCGGGAGGTAACTGTTTTGCTTTCGTCATCACTTTTATCTTTCTGTAGCGATAGCACATTAGCACGTTAGCTCGCTCACTGCTGAACTGTGTGCGTTAGGCTCGTGCTCCAGCTTTCCCGCCAGTGCAGCGCAATGAAGGGGGAGGGGCCAGTCTTCTCTGTCGCAGCCCGACTCCATGAACTAGACTGATAAGGCGCTTGTATTTTTACATTAAAAAACTGCAGGTTTAACTTGTGGGGAAGTTTTGTAAGTACACAATAATACTGTGTTACTACTTGATGAAGATAGCTCCAATCATAATGTTCTTACAAGGGTATAGCAGCACAATGTAAGTACTACTAATGTAACGTAGTAAAATAGATACTTACAAAAAAACAGCACCTTACCTTAAGTATTTGTGAGTGTTGTGTAAGGTGGTTAAGGTGATGTGCTTTATTATCTGTGAACAGAAAACAACCTGGATCAAGTAGAAGGCACTAGTTTCTGATTTCTGAAACTTTTTGTGAGTATTTATTTTAGTAAATCACATTTGTACACTGTACAGTATGTGGTTACACCCTTTTAAATGCATTATACTGTATAAGGGAGATTTCAGTTAGTAGTAAATCGTTTTTTTGCATAAGAACTGCACTTTTCCATGAGTTAGCACACATGGAAATACACTGGAATAAGACCATTGGAAAGTAAAGTGTTACTGAATCAGGTTGCCGTTTGATAATGTCATCCCTTCTCCCTGCTGTAAGATGCTGCAGTAACGTGCTTTTTCCCCATGCTGAAAGGCTGACAATAACATGTACTGTATGTTTATATAAAATTATTTCTCTTATTTTGGGAACTATTTGTATATTTTGTGCTGAGAGAAAGAGAAATGTTGCCATGAGGTTGTGGGGTTTTCTGTTCAAAACCCTGTACAGCCCTCTGACAATGTTTTCCTGTGCCTGCGATTAATAAACCTTAAGCTGTTTGACAATTTGCCCAATTTCTTTCAATGTACAATAGAGGCTTGTGCATGTTTTCTTTCTGCCTCGACACACTACTACTGCTGCTGTGAGCTTGTGACCATAGGGGAGGGTCAGAACAAAAAACAACCGGTAAATCGAGAGCTTTGCTTTGTGGCTCAGCTCCCTCTTCACCGCCACAGTCCTATACAACGACCACATCAGGCCAGCCAATGCACATAACTGGCAGTCAATCACATGATCCTTCTTAGTCTCACCCATGATTAAGACCTCAAGATATTTGAACTCCTCCACTTGGAGCAGCTGCTCACCCCTTACCTGGATGGGACAAGCCACTTTTCTTCCCAGCAGAGAACCATGGTCTCAGACTTTGAGGTGCTGATCCTTATCCTTGACCATGTCACACTCAGAGACCACCCTCTTTCAAGGAGTTTGGTTCAGCTCAACCTGAGGTCCACGATGCCTAGGTCTGCACCGCCCCTGACCACTACCCTTCGCCTTGTGGTGAGCCCACAAGGTAACGGCTCCATGCTGCTTTTTCGGGCTGTGCCTGGCCAAGCCATGGGTGTTTACCCAGCCACCAAGGCGCTTGCCTGCGAGTACCACTCCCAGGCCTGGCTCCAGGAGTGGGTCCCGGTGTTCCCATTCTGGGTGAGGTTCTCTTAGGTCTTGTTGAACCACTCTTCTTGAAAACACACAAATCCTTCCACCACGATAAGGTTGCAATTCCAAGAGGGGTCTGTTATATTCTCACTTTTATAACCTTGCTCTGCAGTAACTCATCAGCCTTGTTTGCCTGCTTCTATACCTCCAACTTTTCTTCCTCCTCTTCTCATTCCCCTTCTCGCTTGATAGGCAAGAGAATGAAACAGAAAAAGAGGGCTGCACATTGGCACTTTAAATCAGATACACATACTTTTGCATGCTATACTTGTGAGTTCCCTAAACCCCAACCTTAGCCCTCACCACTACATGCCCAATCATAACCCCCTATAAACCCCTTCCACTTTTCCACCTGGGACAGACGGAAGGACGGATACACACACACACACACACACACACACAAAATATTGTGTTTCTCAGAATTATATTTAATAAGCTATTACATTGTTATCCTGTTACAGCTTCACACTCTTTTACAAAACACAGAAGTACACCAATAAAACCCATCATTCGTACAGTATGTAAATGTTTCACAACACGTCTGAGAAATGTGATCTTCTCGAGTCCCTGACGCGTTTTAAACAGTTTTTTTCTTTACACAGTATTTACAGATCTGAACTGAGCTAACAGCGCCTAGACACGGCAGAGAAACATACGTGTTTGTAGCCGTCGTAGTATGGAGTGTGCGTCTCTTTTTGTGGATTTGATGCAGGGGAAAAACTCCCAGCATACACAGGGCTGGGACAGGACAGAACGTGCAGTGCTTGCGCCAATCTGCCATGATTTAGGTTTAAAAAGGCCACTGGCCCAAACCTGCATTTGTTCAGTTCAATGTACCACATAACCAGACCATAGAAAAGTGCTCAAACCAGAAATAGTGCTGGGCTGGAGTTCCCAAACACACCTCATCACCAATATCTCCAGGATCATAGGAAGTCAATGGAACCATAGTGGCACCATACTAAGTCACTACAGCCCCAGTGAGTAAATGGGACTATAGTAAGCCCATTTGATAATAAGTCACTGGGGCCCATAGGAAGTGCATGGGACCATAAAAAGACAATGTGGCCATTGAAAGTCAGTGGGACCCTAGAAGTCAGTGGGACCCTAATAAGTCAGTGGGGCCAGGGTCATTGCAGTGGTGAGGTGTCTCTGGGAAATCGAGTGCTGTTGTTGTGGAAACAGGGCCGTGCACAAGTAAACATCCACTGCCAGCCAGTGAACGGACAGCGTTTCTCAAATAACCATCCACCTATCTGTCAATATGGCTTAGGCTAAAGTTATACACCAACATGTTTAGTGGTAAGTTCTGCATATGGTCAGGTTAGAAATCCATCTACTAACAGTCTCAATTGGTCAAGCACCTTGAGAGAGAGTTCACAGTGGCATTCCCAGAGATGAGAACATTTCCAAAGCAACAGGCTCAATACAATAGAGGCTGGAGATGCCCAACTCAGAGACCAAAGAGAGAGAAAGTGAGCTGCAAAAGACTCAAAAACCTGGAAGCACAGCCAGTCAGTCTGTGTTGTAAAGATGCAGCTTATTCATTTTTGAGAGTGATGGCTATACTTCCAGTTAACGAACCTCCCTTTCCTCGTCCTCCTCCTGTCTCCTTCCCATAATGTCCTGGGATCAGTTAACAGCTGTCAAGATCTGTGTGACTTGATTATATGTACAGTTTATGCTCATAAGCACAAATCCAACCACAGCGACATATTCCGACAAAGTGCCTAAACCACATCACCATTGAATGAGCTGGTCATGGAATAGCAGCTAATCCTCTAAGTGTGGAGGAACAAGGGAGGTAGCACCTGCTTCCCAACAGGGCCTTCATAACCTCCTGCAGTAATTGTCCACCTCCACGGTAAATAGCCATGAGCCTGGCCTGTTTGCATAGACGGAGTGAGTGGTAGAAATGTCTCTGAGGAGGTATAGATGTGAAACTGTTTGAGTGGCAGTAGCGCCATTTAAACACTTGGCATTTAGTTGAGAAACTAAATGGGAACAAACGGAAAGTTCCATTAGAGGGCAATATCGCTAGGAAGGAAAAGGTAAGATGAGTGAGTGTTGTCGTCATCAGTGTAGCTCCTCTTTCTAATATTAACACAAAGGCACCTACGGTATCTCAGAGGAGAGCGAGATTTAGGGCTGGAAAGATTAAAAAAAAAACAAGAGGACGGGGGGGTGTAAGGCAAAAGGAATGGACAGATAGCTAGATAGGGAAATATAGAGAGAGAAATGTTCATCCTAGCTAGCCAGACAGTAAACATTATGTAAGTGACCAGTTAAGCAAAGCTGATTTCAGTAGCAGTATTAGGAGAGTGCTGCTAAGTGCTGCCGAATCCCTTCATATTCCCTCCTGTTAATGCGACTCACCAGAGCTGATTACACACCCAAAATACTCACACAGACCAATCCAGCATACCAACACATACAAATACAATGCCCCGACATTTCAGTAAGGCACAATAGCACAAGGATTTAGTTCTATACAACAAAAGACCAATGATGGAGGTTCCTTGAGTGAGGAGAAGGGATGAGACAGTCCATATGACAGAGTAGTGTGCGTCTCAGCTTTCTGGTGAGGGATGGAGGGTACCAACAAAAACAGCCCCGTTCACACCGCATCTGGACAAGGACATGAACGAACCCATCTCTTCGTTTTTTCAGAAGCGGACCAAAACATAACAGGGTAAAAAAAACAACTAAAAAAACCCAAACATTGATAAGATATGAAGTATTGGCGTAAAAAGGAAAATTCCCGCTCGACCGCAGTGCTCAGTCGTCAGCTTTGGAGGTGGTGAGGGGTTCGGTCTCTGAAGTGTCTTCCTGAGGAAACACCACGAAACACACCTTCTGGCCCATGTACGTGACTCTCTCTGCAACACAACAGACAATGGCAGGTCCGTTAATCCTGTTTTTCAGTGTGGTCTTATCTTTTTAACCTTTATTTCTCCAGGAAAGGTTCACTGAGCTCCATGCTCTTTTCCAGTTACAGTTCTATACATTCACACTGGGAGCTGACCAGTACAACCACAGCCTACTACTGTTGGCCACTGGGAGCTACTCAGTTACCCGATTACTCAGGTAAACATGCTCTCGCAGGGAGGCTGGGAGGAGACAGTAGAGCTTAACTTTGCACTGGAAGAAGAATAACCGGCCAACAATTATTAGTAGTAATCGCAGCAACAGCAGAACAATGTGTCTTCATTCAGATACTAAAAGGGTCTACTGCCCTCTATTAGTAGCAACACTATAGACACACAGAAACAGGAACTATTGTACAGTACAGAAAGACTTGGATCAGATAGTATTTGGAAATAATTCTGAGCATTTGTTTTAACTGCAAACCAATCTCAGGAGCAGAGAGAAAAAAACAACTTGGATTTCGCCTTTTTCCTTTTCATGAACACATATGAAGTTAATCCTAGCCAGACTCACCGACCAGTCTGTAGAACCATTTGGGTTTCTTCTTCCACTGAACACCCAGGAAGTAGACGGGGACGCCGGTGAGCATGATGACCATTCCCAGACCACAAACCACCGGTTCAGAGTACAGACTGAAGCCCAGCAGCACCGCCCAAAAAACCATATAGCTGATGGGGATCAACAAGTTTACCTGCACAGCAACAACAACATAATTAAACACAATTTTGGCAGACAGTCTCGACACTACAGAGCACTTTCATTACCTTCTTCTACCCAGTGTGATTAGGAATGAGTTTCTTGCATCTCCCTCTAAAAATGCACAGACATGAATAGCTGAATATTTTTTTGCAACACACATCTGCATACCCGGACACCATTTCTGCAAATACATATGTCCTGTATGTATCTGCACATAGTGTATATACACAAGTGCATGATCCAAAATTGTAGGGATTAAGAGACACACATTTTGCAAAGCCTGTATTTATGCTGTAAATTCATATATGTCAAATTCTCATATCTTTTGTTATATATTGCATATAGCATCTAAACATTTTCATTTATTTTCATACTGCATATAGTCTTGTATTTTCATCGTACATTTTTTTCCATATTTCCCCAAACACTTTATTTGTCTCAGTAGGTTCCACTGCTGTCATTTTGCACACCCTGCATATAATTTGTTGCATTGTGTTTAATAGCCACGATTTTTCATTGCTGCTGCAACGACCCACTTTCCCTTCCACTTTTCCCTACCAATCCCTCATACCAAGTTTTAGCAGTCGACTCCCTGAGGCAAACGCACTGTGGTTTCTAAATGTTCATTCTTAAATTTGAACAAAAGACAAGAATCTGTCAGAGTTTAGAGGTGATGGCTGAAAAAGTGCAACAGAGGTTAGGTCATTTCAGTGTGACCTCATAGCAGAGGCTGGGTTTACACTGGCAAAATAGATCTGATTTTTAACCCTTTGTGGTACAGATCTGATGTTTTCATTGCAGGATACACACAACATAGTGTAACATAGCTTAAAATAACAGATTATTTGGTGGATACTTTCATCCAAAGTTACCTACATGTTGACATTTTTAGCATGGGTGGGTCTAGTGGGAATGGAACCCCTAACCCTGGATAGTTAACAGATTTTCCTGGTTTAGAGAGCCATGATGAAAGCAGGTCTGTGTCAATGCGTTCCTGTGTCAACAAAGCCTCTATGCCTCTAGATATTTGCTTTCCACGTTAAATCCACAATGTCATACTGGAGCCTGGGGGAGCAAGTTTCTCACAAATCTGACTCACAGTCCAAGAAACACATTCAGTTAAAAATCATATTCCAAAATTCTATATAATACCTTTCATTACCAAAATATTTAGCTGAACTTCATCAGTCAGTATCTGTAAACTCCAGAGGATCCAGTCTGTGAAAGTGTTCTCATTTAGTCAAGCAAGGACTTAAGTTACCTGCTAACCTATAAAACGTTTGAATACTGTGCTATCAATCATTTTGATAGAGTAGGTGTCACTTTTTGTAAATGATGGATATCTTATTTCCTTCAAGCATAAATTAACATTGCTTTTCTTTTTGTCCACCAAGGACCAAAGTTGAATCAAGACCCTGACTTGAAGCGCTTATTACACGGCTACTTACCAAAGACATTCATTATTTGACAAGAAATACTGATTTCTTTTAATTTTTTTTTTACAAGTGAACAGAATTTAAAAGCTTCTGCCAAACACTAGTCCAGCAGGACCATCTACTACAGTAACGATGGAGTAACGTCTTTTTGCCACAAGGTGTCCCCAGTTAATCTGACTCGAAATCAACAAAGTCCACCAGACTTCTTGGCAGTGGAGTGACATGATTAGATGTGAACCAGCGGCCTGTTAATCAGAAATGACAGACCTCAGAATGCGTTCATTGGCCAATCAGAATTGAGCGTTGAACAAAGCCGTGTAATCCATAACATCTCTCATTTGCAGGCTGCCCTACCTTGATGGGTCTCATCAGGTTGGGTTTCTTCCAGCGGAGGTAGAGGAGGGCGGCGATGGTCACCCCGTAGGACAGGTAGTTGATGAAGGACACGTAGTTGATCAGGTTGTGAGTCTCTCCAATACACAGGATCACTATAGTGGCCATGCACTGGGGACGGCAGATGAAAAGGGTCAAAGGTCAGGTGCATTTTCAAATCACAGTTTGACTCATATTAACAGGGACTTTTAAAGAACGTATCATCTCCGACTGTGGCCGTCCCTTCTGTTCTGGGTTGCTTGTCATCAGGATTTTTTCCTCTCTTTTTTTCAGGGTGGAGATGTTTTGGGATTTCTTTGTCTGATCCTTACAATTTGTTCTTTAGCGTTTAATCATTTCTAAGTGGAAACAAACTAAGCCTAAACCTCAAAAAGAAACTGACTCCAGCCCTCCAGCCACATAGGCTGGGTGGACTGCTGGTTGGTATCTCTCGTTTTGTCTTTGTTTGGCCCTTTGTTACTCTTAAAAGGGGAAACACTTGTCTTGTTAAATGATTCCCTCTTAACAAAAAGCTTTCTATATAGTACCAACGAATGTTTCTTTAGGGTTGTACCAAAGCAGAACCCTTTATGGTGCTGTAAAGAACCCTTTTAGAAAGGGTCTCTATAGCTCCGTACTCATATGATTCTATACAGTTAAAAATGCATTAAAGGCATTAAATGAATTAAAGTAACTTCTTAAAAATCCCTAAACCTTTATTCTGATTCTCCAGTTTTTATAACTTTGAATCATTCCACCACTACCCTAACTAAAGACTCATGGAAGATCCCTCTTTGTCCTGGTTAAGGTTGCAGTGCAGTACTCACACAGACCAGCAGGGCGGGGATAGGGGTGCAGTTCTTTAGGTGGATCATAGCCAGCAGATAGGGCAGGTGACCTTCTCTGGCCCCTGAGAAACACAACCTGCAAATAGACAGACACGGATATGTGAACACGGGTGCGTGTGTGCGTGTGTGTGTGTGTGTGTGTGTGTGTGTATTTGTTCATGCATGCAGGTGTGTGTGTGTGTTCCTACCTGGAGGAGGTGAACAGGTATCCATTGATTCCTCCGAAGGTGGACAGAGCTACAGAGATTGGCATCACCCAGGAGAACATCCCCAGCAGCTTTTCCCCAAACGTCTGGAAGAACACGACGACTCACGGTTCAGTTTATAGATTGATGGATTGATTGATCAGAGGAAAGTTGATTGGTTGAAGTCTGTCACACACTAGGATGCCAAAGCCTCTACAGACTTATAAGAGACTACGTTTCCAGAAAACTGTGGCACTTTTTTAGCATACAGTATATAAGACGGTATATTACTCATCCATCCATGTAAGGCAGGTATCCTCACCACAGCCACAGCGTTGGAGGCCAGGAGCTCCTCAGGGGTCATCGAGGAGAAGTAGGCAATGTTGGTCAGGGTGTAGACCAGGGTCACCAGAGGGATGGAGATGTAGATGGCACGAGGCAGGTTCCTAATAATCATAATAATAATACAGTTTGCATTATATTAAATGCTTAAAGAAGAAAATATTCACACAAAATATCGTCTACTGGCGGATGCAAAAGCCGATATCAGTCAAGCCCTACTCTGTGTGTGTGTGTGTGTGTGTGTGTGTGTGTGTGTCGTACTTGCGTGGCTCCACCACCTCCTCGGTGACGTAGTTGAGGAAGTTCCAGCCGCTGAAGGCAAAGGAGGCCTGGAGGAAGGCCAGCGCTATCTGGCCCACTGAAGGCTCCTGGTTGAACTGAAACGCCACACTGGGCACCAGGGCGTCATAGTAACCTGGAGATGGGGGGAGGAGGGGGGGGGGTACCAGAGGTCAAGACGGGTGGTCAAGAGGTTGGGAGTTTCAGGCATATTAGGATACTTCAATCACTACTGAAGGCTCCTCAACACCGCCAAACTGCTGGAGGTGCCCTTGAGCAAGGCCCTAACCTCCAACTTCTCCAGTGGAGCTGCTCAGTGGTTGTACTGGGCGAGTGTCTGTAACTGTATGAATGTGAAGCAGAGTGGGGCTGGAGAGTGGAGTTCAGTGAACCTTAAAATTAAATTAAAATTGTAGCACAATTCTAACCAAGGCCTTAGCAATCATCAGCCTTTATCCCTCACCTCGGTCTTGCCCTTCTCCATTCACATTTCAGTCATTTGTCTGACTCGACTTACAATGTCGTCTACTGAACAGAGCCACTGAAGCAGTTGGACGTTAGGTGCCTTGCTCAAAGGCACCTCACTGGTAGTTGCCCAGATTTGGTCTGGGGATTCAAACCGTCATACGCACTCCTGTATTGCTCTGTTGGCAGTGTTTGTTGCGTATGTTTAAAAATCCCCATTTGCTATATTCCTATTAATGTATCCTGTTACTATTTGCTGCTGCAACAACCCCTTTCCCCCACGGTGATCACTACAGTTTCATCATATTTTTATCTCTCCTTCCTCAACACTGGAACCAGTCACTGTCATGGAGTATTTGGTTTACTTACTACTAGGAAGGTCGTCCTGGACTGAACTCATATTACCGTCTCATGTGAGCCTCAGATGTATGCACAGTATGTTTGCAGGCCAGGCTGGTTCTCCATTTATTCAAGTATCAAATCAATCAGTGCATCAGCTGAAACCAAACCACAGCAGCTGCTATGAAGCAGCAGTGTGTATGGGTGTGTACCTCTACATATCTGGACCAGTCCGACCACTATGATCAGTCCCAGAGCGAGGAGTTTTCCCACAGTGAAAACGTCCTGGATCCTCGTCGCCCAGCGCACACTGGAGCAGTTCACCCAGGTCAGGAACACTGGACAGACGCACGCACACACACACGCACACACACACACACACACACACACACACACACAGTGAAAATCATCATTAGAAAGCAGACTACATATAACAGATCAGTACACCAGGAGAAGATCACACTAGAAAACTCAAACTTCAACACACCGGCTCTGGACATAAATTACTCGACACACTAAAATTAAGCCAATTAATATATCAACACACCTGTGATCTGTAAGTAAACTGTAAACTGTGTTTATAGTGCTATATAATAGAATGTATTGTAGTAGTATATAACATATACTACTACTGTACAGATCATTTTCATGGCTTTGAAGATGTTTGTGTCGCTCATATTAACTGACTCAAGTCACAGATGGGGTTTTTAATGGCACATGGACTTTTCCCAAAATGGTTTCTTTCCATTTGAGTTGATGCAGGACAAAATGGAGCTGGATTAGGAGCGCTGGTGAACATGCATGAGAAACAGATCTATATATAGACCTATCGTTTACACAAGAAGAAAGAAAATCACAGATTGGGGCCTTTCACCCACTGCAGTCTTGGTTTTACTCCATCCTTTCATCCATTCTCGCCACGTGCTTTGTATTTTCTGCTGTTTCTCAGTCCACCTCCCTCGCTCTCTTTTCTCTCCCCTTTCCTTCTCTTGCTCTTCCTTTCTCTGTGAGCTCCAGAACAGAGGACGCTAACAGGATGTTTCTGAAGAGGGGTGCGGGAGAACATGGTGGGGCCCCTAGTCAACCACAGTCAGGTGTCTACAACCCCACAATTGTTCATAGTAAGTCAATAAAGTTTCATCATATGTCAAATACACTGCTCTGGATCTGTCCATGTCTCATGCAATTGGCTTTGTTACAAATCCCACCCCTTTTATGTGAAAATGCTCATAGCTGGATTGGAAAATCCAGGAGTTGGCAGAGTGAGTTTACACACACACACACGCACACACACACGCACACACGCACACACACACACACCTAAGAGAGAAAGAGATAGAAAGGTCATCTTCTCTGTAAAAACAAGGTTTGTGGCATCACACACACTTCCTACTTCCTGTTTCCCATTCCTTAGTGTGTGGGTGTATGAGTCCGTCTCCAGGCTCTCTCTGTTGCATCCTGTTTCTCTATAGCTCTCCCTCGCTCTCCATCTTATGTATCCCGTTTCCCTATAGGCCTTTTTGTCCAGTCGTTTCCAATGTCCCTCTCTCTCTCTCTCTCGCTTGCGATCTTATGTATCCTCTATGTTTTCCCACTCCTCTCTCTCTCAGTCTCTCTCTTCATGCAGCAGCAAAGCGAGCAATGGGGGTTGTCCTCCATGTCATCCATCACCGGGTCACGGTTCCCCTCCCACCACAGAACTCTGAACAAACTGCTTCCCCTACACACACACATACACACACACACACACACACACACACACAGATTTTTGGCAGGAGGTTTCGGTGGCACCAGGCAGAGCCTTCTCTCCCCTACAACACCGTGGTGTTTTATAGTGGATTGCCCCGGGGGTGTTGCATGCATTTCCGTTCCCTGTGTTCCTGTGACACCCCCCCTTCAACTTCCCTCTGTGTTAACCCAGACAGGAAGGAGGTGCCGGGGGCTTTTAATGTGACAGCGCAGGTAAATCTGTGCCCCGCTGTCAGAGCTGCTATTGAAGGTCGCCTCAGCACTGGAATACTAAAGTAATTGCCGCTTTTCCTCTTAATGGATTCTGATCCCAATTCAGTGGGGATTTATCGGAGCGCTTTAACCTCAGTGATGCCTCCTCCTGATCCAGGACCTGGTCACTGAACTGGCAACTGCACCACCCCCCCCCCGTACTTCCCTAAGTACAGCACAAGAGAGGTAAAACAAATGGGATACGGGCAGCCTGAGGTAGTTGTTCCCTCCTCTACTACAGCATATGGATTTAATCCCATCCATGCTGGCAGTTTTGAAGCTAGAGTGCCGCCTGACTTCACACTTAAAGAATGTCTACTCTTGGCACGGAGCCAAACAGACACGTGGCAAACATATTACAGTCTTCCTGTCCATAGAGGAATACTGCATGTCTGTTGCAGTTGAGGCCCCGCTGTAGGAGCGAGCTGAGCCTTCGGCTTTGTTTCATACTGAAGAGAGAACATGCACAATGTGCACCATAAATATGCACACAAACTTCAAACATGCCTCGCGGTTAATATGTTAAAAATGCTGCTGCATGGCTCCTTTTTCAGGATTACCAGTGATGTTGATGGGGGAACTGGTTTCGCCTGCTGTGTGCTATTGGCAGGAATTCAAATTGATCAAGCGTCATTTATCTGCTGGTCTGCACAAACCCTAAACTTAAGACACACTTTTCATGGTTTATCATGGCATGGAGAACTTTACTCCTCCTGTGGTACATGTATGTTTTAGTGTATACTGTACCATGCTGTAGTTTTGGAATTCACAATGTGTACAACCACTTTGTTTCCCAAATGCGCTCAAGTTTTTTTCCTGGAATGTAGATAAGAGTGTTCTCCGTCCATTTCCTTTATCTACATTGTAGGCGTTTAACAACAAGGTTTTGGTGTCTTGTTTGAGGACTCTTTGACAGGACACATGGCTGTTGATGCACACAAATTACATGTTGGACCTATGACCTTTACGCTGTGTGATGGTCCCTCTCCCCGCTAGGCCATACTGCCAGGCCAGTCACTCACAGTCAATTTTGTTTTTTTTCAATGAATCACTTTTTCCATCTGCAGAGCCGTAGTGGTCGTTGGTCTGGTGACTGCCCATGACCTCTTAAACTTTAATTTTATGTCGCACAGAGCTCATTTAACAGTAATGTAATTTTAGAGAGGATTCAATAAAACACACCCAGCCTGACTCTCAAAACTCCTGATAAAAACTACAAGCATTACTACTATTACCTCTACTTTTTTTTTTCTAATACCTTTCTTTTATTGCCCGTTTGTTAAGCATTTTGAAAAGTACAAATCAAGCTTATAAACAACCACCCCTTCTATTACTACTATTACAGCTTCAGGCTGTGATGTACAAATGAACAGAGGCTGCATCTAGTTCATTTCTATTTCTGCTCAGAGATACTGGCAAGTAAGAAGGGTGACTGAATCACATTATGATGTTGTTGCGGTTGGGCTGCAGCTTGCACGCGGCCATAGCAGAGGTCAAGTTCAAGACATGTGCACTGTTGTGTGGTTATCTAACAGTGGGAACTGTCAAAATAAAAGTTGACTGGAATGGCTGTGTGTTTTTTTCCCCCCCTTTCTTGTTCCATGACCCTTGGGCCTTTGAATCCTGTTAAAAAAAAAAAAAAAATAATTGTAGAATTTCAAAAATACATGGGAGTCAATGAGAAAATAAGCATTCCATTATTCATTCCTACAAAATGTACTTCATGGTTTCTGTCTAGTAACAGTGATTCATATCTGACTGGGTGATGTGAATGAGAACAGTGATGTTATCGGTCAGGATGTGGAAGCAGAAACTCTCCAGAAATGGGTGTACTGAGCACATGGCTTGACCAGCGCTCCTATTCTTAGAAGCTGAACACAGCCAGCCCACAACTAGAGCTGGTTGAAAGAACACACTGTTTATAACCTGACTGGTGCTTCTGACTCTCATAGAGTACATTCAGTAGGGGGGAGGGGGGGCTTGTGTGTGTGTGTGTGTGTGTGTGTGTGTGTGTGTGTGTGTGTGTGTGTGTGTGTGTGTGTGTGTATATCTAGGGTGACTAACATTCATAACCCTACACTAAAACAGGTCAGTTTGCCTGACGGAGGCCTCCATAACACCCAGCAGCCCAGACCAACAGTTAATCCAGGTAATCTCACTGTGTTTCTCCAGCCAAACACCAATGTCTAATATCTGTTTGGCCCAGATATTTCCACATTTTTCTTTCCTAGAATGACTTTATATCAAAATGTACTTAGAATTCTGTGTATTTCCTTTAGTTAGGTGATGATTAAGAGATGGTTGGATTTCATGTGTCATTCTTTACACAACTACAGAGGGAGGGGCAGATGTAGTGTGTTGTAAGCCTCCTCTCCCAGTGAAAGCTGTAGGTGGTGATGACAACAGACAAGTGTGACTGTACAGATTGTGTCACACGGTGCATTGGGGCAAAGACCTTTATATTATTAATTTATCAGTTAATTTGATATCAGCTCTCTGGCTCCCTAGTTGATCAGCTGCCTTCATGTTTTAGATGGAAAATAAAGCAACATTAGCAAACACAGCATATGAGGAAGCACTGCTGCTACAACAATGTGATTTATTATAAAATGCCAGTGTATGGGTTGTCTTACGATCGTAAAGATTGAGCTGTATATATTGTCATATCTGTATGGCAGCAGTCCAGAAGTTATCTAAACTAATTGGCATATGAGAAGAGGATCATGGGAGAATCTCAGCTAAAATGTGATTTATAGTTTAAGACTTTACTTCCTTTTCTTGTATAGATGCGTCCCAACAAGAACAGACTTGAGTTGTAGTGAAGTGAAGTGTCTTACTTCCACGTCCCTAACCTGTCTTTGGCTCTTGAGGATGAGGTGGTTTAAAGGCTTATCGACCTGTTCCCTCTGGCTCCTGTGTCTTTCCCTGCCACACTGGCTACCACCACGTAGCCAATGTCAACTGGCCAATGGGATCCTCCGTCAATGATTGGCAAGGTGTCCTGCCCACTTCCAGTTCCCATGGCGCCCAGTGACAAGGGCGTCACGGTAACCGTTATGAAAACAATGCACAATGGCGGAGACACACCCTCTCGTTAGCGGCGGCTACAAAGGCTGGCACCATTATGTAGTCTGACACTGATACACACACACACCAGACCCCTGACCTAACCAGTCAGTTGTAACATTCTGTTGTCAAAAATAGTGGAACTCCATTTGCATGCTCTATAAATGGCAAATCCGACACACACACACCTCTCTCCATCCAGTTAAGACAAGCCCAAACTGGCTGATATGTTACATCAGCACACACCCACCCACCCACCCACCCACCCACCCACCCACCCACCCACCCACCCACCCACCCACACACACACACACACACACACACACACACACACACACACACACACACACACACACACACACACACACACACACACACACACACACACACACACACACACACACACACACACACACACACACACACACACACACACACACACACACACACACACACACACACACACACCCACCACCCACCCCCCCCCCCTCCCTCCCTCCGGCTATTGGCATCCGTCAGAACACTGCAAACTATCAGAATATTATAATACCATCCAGCTCTGGGGTGAAAATAGCTTTACTTGGTGTGCAGAGTTTGTTTTAACCTTTTTATTTCACTGAGCTCCCTGCTCTTTTTCAGCTTCACTGTGCTTCACAAGCATACAGCTCTATACACTTCACACTGGGAGCTGACCAGTACAACCACCGTCTTCTACTGGTGGCAACTGAGCAGCTCCACAGCAGCAGGTTGTTTGTCCTGCTGGTTGAACAGGTTTCCTAGTGAAGACAGGTGATCTTGGCACATACCTCACACGTGTAACTCATCCCTACGGAGGATAGAGACAGAGAGAGAGATAACACATCCTTGTCTTCTCCCTGACCCTCTGTGACCTCTGACCCTTGACCTCTTTACTATTGGATTTGAAGAGATGGCCACTATGGATGAACAGACAAAGAAAAGACCTACAGAAACTCAAACTTCATCAACAGAAAATCCAAGGAAAAAGACGTCACAGTACAGGACACACTGTTTGATTGACAGGTGATCTCTGGGAAGGGTAGTGAAGAAAGACCACAGCAACGAGAGTTTAGCATCAAAGATGGAGACAAAATTAAAACGAAGAAGTCAGTCTTTAACTTGTCTGGTTAAAAAGGAGTTTAAAAAAGGCTGTTCGGGACTCACAGATACAGATGGTGGAGAGGAGTCTGGTGGCGATGTACGGGGGCAGGCAGTTCTGGAAGGCGGGCTGCAGGACGTAGTTGGAGAAGGTGAGGGCGATGACGGCCAGCGTGGTCGGATACATGATGAGGACAGCACTCCATAACAGCAGGAAGCTACAGGACGACCAGAGACAAGGCACAAAGGATTTCATATGTGACATAACTGAAACTTATAGAATATGATATTGATAATAACAATGATAAGATTAGTAGTAGTAGTAGTAGTAGTACTGCAATTCTTTTCTATTAATCTTTTTTTGCATCTTTGTTAAGCACCTCTGTTTTGAAAAGTTCTTTATATAAATATGTTATTATTATTTAAAGATATTATTATTATTATTATAAAAAGGTTCAGCTTTAGTTTCTTTGCACGTCAACATGCAGAATTATTTTTAAAGAGTAGGAAAGTAAAAAATACAATTGTTCACCAGGCAATAACAATAGCTATCGCTATTTCTTTATTGTTAAAAATACTTCAAGCAAACGGTTTCCAATATTTAGGAAATTATATTTAAATTGTATTAAAATTTTCTGTTTCCATTCAGCCTCTCTCATTTGATGAGTCTCATTTCCCATAAAAAATACTTGGTGGAAACCCAGTTTGAGAGAGTGAGTCATTTTGAATGTTACAATTTTTTTTTTTCCTTTGCCTCTTTTGAAGTTTTGGTGTTCATAAGCCTCTTGGGTTTTCTGTTCCTTCGGTTCTCTTTTTTTCTGAGTTTTATCATTTCACACATTCAAACGAATGAACTAAACTAAGCTACACTAGACTAAACTAGTGATACTAGTAGAGCAGGGCCTCTCAGACTAACAGCGCTGTTCTAGCATCAGTTTTCATGTCACAAGGTCACATGAACATCACAAGACATTCAGAGCTGATTGGTTCCGGATGACCAGAGCTATTAAACCAGTCTTGCTGTAATACAGACCGTGGACTGCTGTGACAAGGTCTGAAAACCTGAACACTCAACATCAAACCTCTCTGAACGCAGAGGGGAAAAGGACGTTGAAGTGTGTTGTTGGGTTTTGCCTCATGTTTCCTAGTTGATTGAATTTATTTTCATCCACTTTTCTTTTGAATGCTCTCCTCTTTATATATTTAAATATTCTTGGTTCGATGCCTTCTTGTAAAGCACTTTGTAAACTGTACTTGTAGATAAGTGCTATTAAAACAAACTTTATCATTGTTATCGAGATTGGACCCTGAATACATTCCATGTGACGGACTAGCCAGCCGATCAGCCAGTGAAACATAAAGGACCATAGGATAGTGTATACTGTATTAAACACAGGCAACAGGTGTGGGCTAGCGGTTAGAGACACCGTCCAATTACTCAAAGGTCACAAACCTGACCCCACAATAGCGAATGCGCGTCAAACAGCCGCTATGTGTCATGTTAAATGCCCTGGAGAAAAGCACCTGTTCAGTTACTGTGTCAACTAAGAGCGTCAGCTAAGTGTGTGCTGGGTGTCTGTTGTTTCAAACAGTACACAATGCTTCAGTGGTCACAGTGGTAAATGCTGGTTTCTATTCCAACCTTGCAGCTCGTACAAGGTGCATGAACCAAAAAGAGTCAAAAGGAATGACAAGGGGAAGTGGGGAACAATTTGACAAAGCTTTAATAATGAAACCATGGTTTCATTATTCAGTTAGAGGTCCTAAACTAGACGCAGAAGAGTTGAAAAGATGAAGTCACTAGCAGAGCTGCAGGTGGTACTTACCCCACCAGCCCTCCGAAGATCTCCGTCACATAGGAGTAGTCTCCTCCAGACTTGGGAATGGTGACACCCAGTTCAGCGTAGCACATGGACCCGAGGGCACAGATGCCCCCTCCCAGCACCCAGACAATGAGTGACAGCCCCACCGAGCCTGCATGCTCAAGCACTCCTTTGGGAGAGATGAAGATCCCAGAGCCGATGATGTTCCCTGCAGGGTGGAAAGTCAGGGTTAATTCACACCTACATATAGAGCAGCAAACTTTTAACTAGAAGGCACTCGCAGAACGCAAACCTCCGCCAACCCTGAACACTTCTTTATCCAAATTTTAAGTTGAATTGATTTCTTGACCCTGTAGACACAGTTAGGATTTGGAATCAGGTCCCTGTTAGTTTCATAGTTATGGCTAAAAATGATAAGTCATCACAGTGATGCAGATGTTGCACTTCTGCCATTAAACTAACATATTGTTCCTTGGCCTATCGTCCACCAAATTACATAGAAATCAGTTCATAGGTTTTTGAGATATCATGATGACAGACAAACTAACAGGGGTGAAAACGTAACATAATAAGAAAATACAAACATAGAAACTCCAAAAAGCTTCTAAAAACAGACCTGAAAATAAAAAAAATAAAAATCATTTCAACTCAGTTTTGTTTCCTCTAATGACTTGTTCCCGATCTCCTAAAACCACCTCATCACCAACATCATGTCTGTCTCTTTTGGGACTTTTTGTCCTCAACCTACAGTTACAGGTTATTTTTTTAGACATTTATCTGACTCTTATCCAGAGTGACTTCCAATGAGTGAACAGTAGAATTCCAGTCAATTCCTATCAGTAGCATTACAAACAGCCAAGGATGTCAAGGGTCAGAGGTCACAGAACCCTAACAAGAGATGAAACAGCTCTGGATTTACTTACAGATAATGCCAACAGCTCATACTACCCTTAAATCTTCAGTATTTTGTCATTGATCAGGGTGGAGCCGGCAGTGCAGCAGAGCTGAAATTTTCAACCGCAGGAGCGCGAGACAAATACATTTTTTGGCCCTGAAAGTGGCCTGCTGAAATGATATCTCCAGTATTGATAGGTTTTACCATATAGAAGTCATACAAATGTAATTTTGTTCAATATCTTTAAAAGTTACTATGTGCAACTTTTTCCCACGAGGCAGGAATTGTATTGTTAGTCCCGCCCTCCACCCTCTCACTTAGTCAAGTTCACTCATCTTGACGGGCTCTCTAATTTGAATCTAGCCTGAGGGCGAGGTAAACGGCGTCCACAAAGCCACCACAGGCGCCATATGGATTACGCAATATGAAATATGTGCTACATATGTAAACATAACATTATTAAAATATCAGTATACATACATAAGGAAGAAATGGGGCCATTAGGAAAAACATTAGTATAGAAATAGTGTATAAAAGAATAGTATAAAAAATGTATCAGTGACATTATAAAAATAAACAAAAATAAATAAAACTTCGATAAAATATTATATTAATTTGTATTTATTTGTATTTTCCACAACATTTTTATAATATGGACGTAAACACTGTGCTACAGCCATAAAACCTGAGAGGGTGTTCTTTACTGTGATTGTGGATATGAATGTGCTAAAAGTAGGCTGTGTCTTGTACCACTTATAGCACCGGAGTAAACATAACCACAGTAAAGAACGTCGCCTCAGGTACTCAAGCTTTTATACAACAGTTACCAATGCAATAATGTCTGAAAAGGTTTCTTCAAACTGGTGGCTCTGTGGGCCAAGGCGCATACAGTGCATCCACCATGTCCTGGGATCAGATCCAGCCTGGGACTCTCAGCACGTCATTTCCCTCCCACTTTTCCCTCTCTCTGTACTGCACTCTGAACTATCAAATAAAAACAGCCCAAAAACAATCCCCCAAAAAGACTAAACAGCAGCTGTCAAAGCAAAACCTCCCGCTTGTTTTCCTCCCTTCTGAAAAAAGTTAGGGCGAGAGTCAGTCTCCAATCAGAGATCAGTCCAGTCCGCCTACTGTAACCAGTTTGGCTGACAGAAACCCACTCAAGCGCCATCCCAGTTAGAAAGCCCTGAATGCCCTCTAATGATGCAGAAGCAGTAGATTTACCACTGTCAGATTTGATTTTGGAGGCTGTGGTGACATGTCGAGTGGTTACATAATGCCTGTGTTTGTGCTTGTGCTTTCAAGAAAAAAAAGCAGCATCGCAGCTGAACGGGTGAATCAGAGTCCTCCTGACCTCTCGGCTTCTTGGCACTGCACAGATTAATGACTAATTGATTCAAAACCATTAATCAGAGTAAGGAAACATGATATCTATAGAAGCTCTGCCTGGGTTCTTATAGAGGAGCAGAGAGTAATCTATGAAACCAAAAACAAACACCATTCTGATTTGTTAAGTCTCTGGATACAAAAACAATAAAAATTATTTCTGTAAGTATTTCTCACCAAAAAAAATTAAAAAAATAAATAAAAAGACTTATCACTCTTCGTTAATGGTCAAGCAAAAGCTGTCCGTGTTAGCTTTAGCTGGGGCGCTATCAATTTCCCACAGAGGAAAAAAAATAATACACTTGACCTTGGCTACAAGACTGAGAATGATAACATTGAGATTAAAATGCCACGGTGTCGGCTGCAGGGCTCACCAGGTCTTACACAGCGGAAGTGTTGAGTGATGTTTGTTAACTTTAGATGGTGTCAAAAGCAAACCTGATGCAGCATGATGTTTCCTTTCACGGGCAAATCATTGTTTATGATCGTTATCGCCATAAACATAGGGAATATTTGAGAAACTGTAAACTGTACTGACACTGGGAAAGAGAGAGGCAACCAACTACGTGGGCAGCCATCCTTTTGAACCCCGCTTCCTGCTGTGATATCCAACCCGTGTCTCCCTTCTCCTCGGTGCGTGTTCACTGTAGCGCTCACTGAAGTATGGAGAGGAGGGACTGCCTGCTATCCATTAAGAAAAACAAAAGCTATGGGCAGCTACTGTAACATAACACAATGGATGTCTGGGTTATGATTTATGGAATTCATGAGTTTGAAGGTGAAGAAGCCAACAGAACAAATCCCTTACACTGTACACAAAATGTGGCTGAATTAGAGGTGTGAATAGGGGCATCAGTAAAATCACATTTCTTTTTCAGATGCCTTCGAGGACAAACTTGATTTGTTCTCTCAAGCACCGCACTCTTCCCCCCCCCCTCCCCCCGCCTCCATAGGGAGGTCAGAGGTCAGGTTCAGCTACAGAGCAGCACCTGCTGGTGGGGAGTCAATGTCTTGCTCAAGGACACTTCAGCAGGGTGGATGCTTGCTTGAAACAGGGTCTTGAACCAAGTTCATCCAGCTGAAGGACGATCCCTCTAACCACCAGGAGTCGTTTCAGGATGGAGTGAAAAGGAAGGAATAATGGGAACCAAGGCGATCTAGTCACTTGATTCAACATCCATCCATCCTTTAATCTATTTATTCATTCTACTGTATGAATGCATCATATGGCCTTATTTCAGTCTGCATTGTGGATAAACCACTCATGAGATTTTCTCTCCTAGATTATAAACCGACAGCAGCAGCATCTGGAGTGGATTATAATTTGTTGATTTCAGGGCTGCAGTGTGGTTATGGGACTGCTCTCTTCTGACTGTTCTTCTTCATTCTAAATCACACCTGCGTTATTCTAATGTAAGTTTCCTTACAGTATCATAAGTGCAAACAATGTTTCAGGATGTTGGAATCAATCACCTAACTCCCGATAGTGTTAATGCCTTGCTCAATTTACTGAGCTACACGGGGGAATTGGACCACTAACTCTGACAGCGTTACTGCCTTGCTCAACTCGCAGCACCACGTGGAAATTCCTCTCCATGAGCGTCTTTCTAGTCCAGCACGAGTGGATCCAGCCACGTAGACAAGCTCTGCCCAGATCATCCGCAGACTGATGCAACAGTTTCCATCCAGACCCTGAAATCCTGCAACCTGGTCTGGACCGGAACATCAGCGGTGGACCCGTCCGTGCGTGCGTAAAAGCGACCTTTCTGCGCGTAATATTGTGGTGACGTTGTGCCAAAGCCAGGCAGGCAAAGCATGTCAAGAAGGATTTATCAGATCCATAGTCCACGCAGCCCACCAGTGCAGACACATGGAACAAAAACTTACTCCCATTGTGTGCCATAATGTTGTTCCTTCAACAACTCGCTCTCCCCGCGTTACGGTAGTTATTCCTCCAGCCAGTCGCTCATTTAAACGCGGTTCCCCGTTAACTCTTCCATCCAGCTGCCACCGCTGTGGCGACTCACTCCTCATAAATAATAAAGACAAAAGCTGTCATGTACTCACCGATGATAATAGCGCACGCGCTTAAAAGTCCAATTTCTTTTTTCAGAGTGACTCTGTCGCTCCCAGAGGACTTTTTATCCCTGTTGTCTTTGTCCTTCATCTCCGGCTGGGAGCAGTGCCTCCTGTCCGCCTCGGTCCGGTCCATACGCAGAGTGAAAACTGAACCAGGCTCCGCTCCACCGGGCCGCCCTTATATACAATACTGATGCACGGAGGAGGAGGGCGTGCGCGTGCGCATGCGCAAATTCCCGCTTAGCTTCAATATCAACAAATCTCCACCTTACCTGATCAAGGTGTGTCGGGACTCTGGGATTCACACCTGAAGCTGTGTGAGCGTTGACGGTGTAGATACGTAGATACGGGCAAACAACCACTTATGTCAAACAAACATCTATTAAATTTACTCTACATGTGATGTAGTGGTAAATAAAAAGGTAAATAAACTATGACCTCCAGTTGGTGAGCATCATAAACCACTAATATGAATACAAATCAATTACATTTCCATAAATGTATGATTTATTTTGCTTTAAAAGACCCTTCTTCATATAATATACACGATACGGCTAACGATGTATAATATGGGTTCAAGCCATTAAGGTTCATGGGTAACTTCAATTGTGTAAGTCAAAATTGAGTTTAGGTGTGTTTAAAGTCTCTGACCCTTGACCTTCTTGGTTGGTTTGAAAACGTACTGCAAGTTAATAGGAGGTTATTGACTCTGGACAACTTCTTGCACAGGGAAAGGTGATGATTTATTGACAAGTGCAGGAGATTACATGTGTAAACTCAAAGAAAACAATAACAAAAAACAAAGTATCTATAACTTCAGCAAAGTGTGCACATCAGCTCAGCACAGCCTTACCGTACTGCACCTTCCCCTTGACCTACAGACTCACTCTCTATATATAGAGAGGTCCATCAACACCTTTACAGTCCCAGAACAAGCCATGCTGGCTACAGGGTGGAGATCAATTTACCCCTGACACCAGGTTACCACAGTATTCACTAATCATTTCTCAGGCTTCACAAAAGACAACGGTGCAATAACCCTGGTAAATAAATCAATGATTTGTAAATGCATAAATCTACAGCGATACAAAACATAATCATAATAATGAAAACACCCTCACACTTGGTATTGCCCGTGATGTCATTGATGACATCTTCAAACACATTATCAACAGGAACCAGCAGGCGGCCTCCGCCCCCACAGTGTTCCCAGGACTGGTGAGTGTAATGTTTGACAGAGGTTTTAACAAAGGATTGAAATGAAATGAAATGAAATGAAAAACAATATGGAGACTAAATCAGTACCATTATTTACCTTAATTTACCTTCAGTTAACTGCTAGTGTCACGTAGTTACGATGTAGCCATGAATGATTGACAGGTAATGAAAGAAAACAAACAGGAGTGTATTCATATATGAGTGTATCTCAACATATGAAATGATGTAACATACAGGTGATATATACAGTCTGTGTGTGTGTTCATGTGTACTCTACAGTATATAATCATCAATATCTCTGATAACCTCAAACCATTCCAAATTCATCGCTTTCTTCCCGTCTCTGTGTTGTATAGAAACAAAAACATGGTGTCAATTGAAATCCCGTAAATGTCACACGGGTAACGGCTGCCACGTCCATGCCCGTGGGAAGCCATTCCAGTCTTCCTGCCTATCCAAGTAGAGTTTTACCTGAGGCAGTTACCTGCTCAGGTACAGCAGGGTTTTCACCTGGGATCTGTCCCTGCCATGAGCTCTCAGATTTCAGTCTTGGCTTCACACTGTATGAGTCATTCAGACTGGGCCAACTAAACATATTGGAGAAATTCCTGTCTGACTTGGGCTGGTGTGGAGACTTGAACCTGTTTGTGCCACAGGAGAATCTGCTTACCGTTGACCCCAGACTCACCCCGACTAGCCCAGACTCACTCGGACTAGCCTTACAGTCAACGTAAACATACTTGAGTGTCATCTATCCTTCTATGTATGGGTGTCATCTGCACCCATAGGCATGGGAAGGAAGTGTGATCGGGTAACTCATATTCCACTACACGTCTGTTGTTGTGTCGGTGTCAGTGTCAGCATTGCGTCAATCCTAGCAGCTGTTTGTTTTGAAATCGGCAGAGAGAAAAGGCATCTCTCACCACGTTCAGCAATGTGCAGAATGTGGTGGACAATGTGCACAAATGTGAAGAAAAGCCAGACACTAGTGTAATACAGTTACCTGCTTTTTAGAGTATGTTGGTCACCTGGAAAAATGTGACTTTTATAATTGAACCTCAGTTATTTTTTAGTGCACGTTTCCATCGAAAAGTGATGCAATGCCAACACAACTCCAATGCAATGCAGCAGTGGAGCAGCGTTCACTGATTTCTTCGGAACTGAATTCTTCACTTCCTTGTGAAGGGACTGCTTCCAAGAAAGCATTCCCTCCATGGCTGATGGCAGTAGTGGAATTTGGGGGTAAGGGTTCAATGTAAGTGTTCAAGGACATTTTGTTTATCTTGATGCTGCTTGGCGTCTCCCTTGAATAAATCTCTATAACAAACAATAAAGTAAAAATATTCCTTTTGACAAGCTCTCATGTTGCATACCTGCAGTTTAGAGGAGAGAGATTCTGTGAATGAACAGGTATATATTTAGAAATCGCAATAAAAACAACCTGTTTTTGATTGGGGTGTGTGTGTGAATGTGTGTGTGCATGTAGGTGATGAGTCAGAATTAAGAGGAGGGAGAGAGACACTTCACCACAGAATGATTTATCGTTTCCCCCTGTGGTGTGTTTGTTTTTCATGCCGACTCTAAAGCCCCCCTGCCCCCCTACCACCACTCATGGCAGGCTATCCTTAGGCCCACAGCTGCAGCTGAATGTCACAGTGTTTGTGTTGAGCATTTCTGGGTGACGTTTGGCTGAGTGTCACCCACAATCCTTTCCTCTGCTGTCAGGAAACAAGGAAGTGAAGACTTCAGTTCCAAAGTGAGATCTCCAACATTAGAATTGCTTTGGCAATATATAAAAAGCTAAACTGCCATGACACAGTTATTGGGTTGAATCTAATTAAGAGAGGGAGAGAAAAAAGAGGGATTTTGGCTTGAACATCGCTGCCCCTTTCAGAGGAAGAGGAGGAAGGAGCAGGAGGAGGAAGAAGAAGAAGAAGAAGAAGAGTGGGAGTGGGAGGAGGAAGAGGAGGAAAGTCTCTTTAGTAGACTGGGGCATTGTCCCTGTAATTGGTAGTTGAAGCTTGATTGCTCTCTCTCTCTTTCTCTGTCTGTCTGTCTGTCTGTCTGTCTGTCTGTCTGTCTGTTCTGGGAAGCTAAACTGCAGTCTCTGTGTGGCGATTAAACGTGTTCTCACACAATATCCGTATGATATCTTCCAAAAACGTTATGCACCTGTGTGTGCTATGAATGCTACACTTTTGCAGAGTGTTTTGGTTTCGACCTTCATGTGTGGCCTTGAGGAACTCAGCCCCTGGGAAAGACCCTTAGTGCCCCCCCCCCCCCCCCCCCCCCCTTCAGGCAACCCACCACCCCTCCTAGTGGGTATATACAGCCTTTTTCTTTAAATCTAAACTGCTTGTCGAGCTTTTAATATTAAATTCCTTTAAATGAAAGGTTAAATTCGTTTTTTTTCAAAAACAATCTGGTTATTCCTGCACTTGATAAAACATTTTTCTGCTCATCCTTCCAGGACGCCCTATGCTATATAAAGCATTCTCTGGTGCCCTTGTCAGGTGTGGAAAGGTATAATTCAACATGCATAGTTTCTCACAACACATTCACAGTGCTGTATTGTAGGTACTTGTACTTGTATTTAATCTTATATTGATGTGTTACACTTTTACCAGACCTTTGACCGTCATGTATTTTCCCCCTCTATGTGCTTTGGCAATACACGTGTCAAACCAATCAAGAAAGATGAAGTTGAAGAACTGTGCTTCAACCTGATATGGATGCAACAAGATCTACTTCAGTAGATTCCAGATTTACTTGTTTGTTTACTGGCAAAAAAAAAAAAAAATCAATAACAAGAATCCATACCATTGCCCTCAACCTCTCCGTCATATCTGGACAGATTCTCATTGATTCTCCTTGAGTTTCAGTAGGAAAACAATCCTAATCCATTTCTAACAACTTCCTGCCCTCATCCCTGGAGAGACCTAGTGTTTGTTTACCACCTCCCCTCCTCCCACCCCTCAGACTCCATGCCCCTTGAAAGGTAACTTGACACCTTGTTTCTCATCCCACCTGCTCGACTGGCCTGGAAACCAGAGACCTGAGAGAAAACACACACACACTCATGTGCACGGTACTGGCTGATACAGATTGGCAGGCAGACAGGCTGCCAATCTGACAGGCTACATAACTATGAAGTATTGTTGTAAAACTTGTTGACTCGATGTGAGAGGTTGTAGTAAGAATGTGTGCTTTTCAGTCACAGGAAATATTCACACATCCGTAATTCTAATAAAGTCGCAGAAAAGATGCACAGATGTGTATATCAACGTTTTTATAAATGCCACGACAGCTGCAACGCAGTGATTTCAACTCCTTGGAGTATACCTGTCTATAACAAAGTATAAAAGTTTATTTGTGCATAGGAGATGGAGCGCCACCCACCACCATGCAAGTTGACAAGTGAAGGATTATGGACATCTGTTTAGGTAAGTGAAATTCGACGTATTGGTTTCGTTATCTGGCTCGCTGACTTTCGTGCGGTAAAAAGTCAATGGAGCAATACAGGACCCTATGGGAGAGGTAAACAACCATATGATGAAAGACTCCCAAAGGGTCCTGTATCAGGGCTACTGTGAGACTTGACTTATTTGAGACTTGATTACAGTAAGTTGACCCTGGACAACAGCTTTTTAGAAACTGTTAAAGAGGCTATTTGCAAATCATAAGCCCAGTTCACTGCTTTGGGCCTTCCTGCAGTGTTTGTTTGGAAGGTAACCATGGTAACAGCAGGGAGGACACACCTAATGGACAATGAGGATGGGTGATGATGAGCAACCCTCTGATGGAGAAGAAGAAAATCTGTTTAACCCTGATTTTCTTTCATGAATGCATTCATATTGTGTGTTGTACAGCCTATAAAAACATTGGGACAGTGGGCTTCTCCGACTACCTTGAGTTGTTCGCAGCTTTCCCCCGATGCTCCTAAACTCCTAAAATAACAATTCGTTATTGAAAGAGTTGTTTCACCTTTCTATAACATCTTCGTATGTATATTGTACCTGTAATTATACAAACCTCTGAATCATATTAATCTACAGTCCCCCACAATTATTGGCAACCTTAATAAAGAGGAACCAAAAAGGCTGTAAAGAGTAAACAACACAAATTGTGTCCTGAAGATTTAAACAATTAGCATTTTATTCACCTGCAACACAAATCATTTTCAATGTGTGTTTTATTCTGAGAAGATGGCTGATGTGACTGTTGGCACCCAAAGCTTAGTCAGGCCTGTACTTAAGAGTAGACGAGCTTTAAGGACTTAGGGCCTCGCTGCATTCCTCTGGTCCGTCTGCTCCTAAATGACGTGCGGCTGCACAGTTTCAAAGACCAACGACTCAAATATACTTTTAGAAATACAGAAAGAAAAAAACGAATTAAAATATTAATTAATTAATTAATAATATTCAATGTTATTGATATTACAGTTTGATTGCAGCTGACAAGATTTTACTGGCAGTCAGAAAGACTCGATTTGAGACTTGAGCAGAGAGACTTAAAAACATTTCCTTTCAATTCACGTATTCTTTTAACCTTCTTGAAAGTGTTTCCTATTTTATCTATATTATGTATTTTATGTTATTTATTATGTTTTATTTGTATATTTATTTATATTTATTTTTATGTATATGTATGTATTTTTATGCCTTACTGTAAAGCACTTAAAGTTCATTATTACCCTTATTAAATAAGGGTTAAAGATAGGGTTGAAAGTAGAGGTGTGTGGTGCAGAGCTCAAACAGAAAACCAAAACTCTCTCTCTTGCTGCCGCGCTCTCTCTCTCTCTCTCACTCACACACACACACACACACACACACACACACACACACACACACACACACACACACACTCACTCCCAGCACTTCCTCTCCAGCGGGGCACTACAGTTTAAAGAGTCAAGTCGTTGAGTTGCGGCAGGCGAATGTTAACGAATGCACAATTAACTTGGAGGCCGGCCTCCCTCTCCAAAAGGAGGCCCCAACAAAGAGAGGAGAGGCTTTGTTGGCCACAGTAAGGCAGGCTGAAACACTGGCCGCAGTGTGGTGGCAGGAGGGGAGGAGGAGGAGGAGGAGGTGGAGGATGAAGAGGTGGGGTGAAGAGGAGAAGGCTAAAATACTGTGGCGGCAGGAGGGGAGGAGCTGTGCTGTAAACTAATATATCGCAGTACAGAAGGAGGAGGAGAGAGGAGGAAGAAGAGGATTGTGTGTTGGTAAGAAGTCTCCTCTGGCCTCAGAAAGAGATGTCTATTGATCTGGATATATAATTCATCACCTGATGGAAAGACACAGGAGGAAGAGGAGGAGGTCTTCGGTAAAGGGCTGACTGAGCATCTATCATCACCATTCATCATCAGGTTCCTGTGTTAACCTGCAAGGTTCATTCGATTAGGTTAGACTGGACTAGATTGGATTAAATTGGGTCATTGCAGCAGCAAATCAAAATAGAATATAAACAAGAATAAAGCAACAAAAAAAAACTGGGTCCAGCTGATACGTTTCTGTTTGATTCAAATTCACTTCTTGCTGGCATGTTGGAGTAATGCAGCAGCGTTTCCTGTGTTCCCCGACGCAGCTCTCACATGGATTAAACAGGGGAAGCAAATCAGCGCTAATGGAATGAACCACCAGGACTGGGCACCTTCCATGAATGTAACGTTTCCATTCATTCATTTATGTCAGCTGCAACCAGAACCCCCCCCCTTTCCATTACAACATCACCAGTGATGTAGTGGGTAAACTATGACCTCCAGTTGGCGTCACCATGAACATGAAAATAAAGAAAAATAATGTTTCTCATTTATAAAGTTTGATTTTAAGAGAGCTAAGAGTGTGTGTGTGTGTGTGTGTGTGTGTGTGTGTGTGTAAGGTAGGAAGTGTAGGTCAGGAAAGAAAGGAGGGAGGAAAGGAGGAAGGAGACAAGGAACGGAGGGGAGAAAGGAGGGATGAGATGAGGAGGCATGTAGGAAAGGAGGGATGAAAGGACAGAGGATGGAAGGAAGAGGAGTAAGGAAAGGGAGGAGACACGGAAGGTCAGAGGTCGAGAGGGAGGAATGGAGGGATGAGAGGTGGAGGGAGGAGACAAGGAAGTAAAGAGGGAGGAAGGAGGGAAGGAGGGAGGTAACTTTTGATTTAAACTTTGGCATGAACTCAACACAACTTTTACAGCCAAGAACAAATAACATCACCCTCCGTGTCTTACTAGGCCTATCTCTCTCTCTCTCTTTCTCTTTCTCTCTCTCTCTCTTTCTCTTTCTCTTTCTCTCTCTCTCTCTCTCTCTCTCTCTCTCTCTCTCTCTCTCTCTCTCTCTCTCTCTCTCTCTCTCTCTCTCTCTCTCTCTCTCTCTCTCTCTCTCTCTCTCTCTCTCTCTCTCTCTCTCTCCCTCTAGCTCTCTCTCTCTTTCATCCCATCCTTGATCTATTCTTGCCCGTAGAGCTTCTGAAGTGGCTGCTCTAATGGTTTGCCCACACCAAACATCATTTGTTATCGGGGGACGCTTGAGTTCTTGCGGTAGAGGAACAGAGCTGCATAGCAACCCCACAGCGGAGGGTCAGTCGGGTTTCGGCACTTCCTGTTGAGCCGGGGGTTGAACGCCGGTGCCCGTTTTTCACCGCCGTACCCCCTCCGCCCTTTGAAAAGCAGCCGGGAAGCAGTTCACTTACAATCGGCTTTGTGCTCCGTTGTGAAGAGAAGAGAAATGAGCGGAAAGGCAAAGCACCCTCAGTTCACTGCACCCTTAACAGGAAGGGCTCTATATAGGGTTCAACTGATGTGAGTTTCTGAAGGCCGATATCGACATTTTTGGATTGAAGCTGCTGATAGCTGATATTTTGTGCCGATATTCCAATATCTATAAATTGTGACCATTTTCATGACAAAGAAATCCAAATATTCAATGTTTCCCCCAGAAATGTATTCCTGTCAGGGTAGAAAAGCCTCTGAAACAGTATTTAGGCCACGGGACCATGCAGACAATCTGGGCTGTTGCAGCACCAAACAGTAATAGGATACAGGGTTAGAGGAGGAAAGGAAACTGGAATGTAGCAAGATATGAATGAAAAGTATGAAAATGTATGAATTACAGCAGGTATGCAGGGTGTGTAGAGTAACAGCAGTGGAACAAACTGACAAAAATAGGACCTATATCAGTATGGAAACAAATGTGTGTGTGTGTGTTCATAGGAAACACGTTTGACAGACCTCACTTTCACTTCCTTTTAATGAAGACGTTAAGTTGTGGCTCGTCATCAATTTATGAAAGAAAACACACATTGGAAGTAGCAAAACAAGTTGTTAGTGAACTCAGCTCAGGCCCTCTGAACCAAACTGACCTGAGACCATCTCGTCTGAGAGCGGTTCGTTTACAGTTCGTTTTGTGGTTTGCTTGTTTTAGTCCCTCCATGCTCATCATACAGCGGCTACGTACTTCCTCCATCTGTCTTCCACTTCCTCCATAAAAACATATTTTTCCTGAAAAAAAAGGTTTTCTGTTTCTTTCTATTTAAAGTAGAAATATTAACTGCAACCAATAGTTAAGGTCTGAGTTCCAAAGAGTGTGAATGGAAAATGTACCGAGATCCATTAGAGCACAAGTACACTAGAAAAAGAACCTAGTCTTCCTTCAAGTGATCATCCAGTGTGGAGACAAAAGGAACCGAGCTCTTTTTCCCTTGGTTCACTTTTTGGTCCACTGAACTGAGTTTGGTTCATTTCTAGAACGATGTGTGAAAACAAGCAGCCATGGATTTGCAACAACTTAAACAGGTCTGGGCACAGCTCACGGTGCTGGCTGGAGATGAGAAAGCTAGCTAATTAGAGCAGAGATCCAACAGAAACGTCTAGTGAAGAGATGATACATCGAGATGTAAAACACTGGGAGAATAGTTCTGCTAACAGGGCTTTTTTGCTGAGCAGGTGGGGTGGGGTTTTTCAAAAAATTCAGTTTTGAAAGCCAGAAATAACAGCGCCTGGGGCCTAAATAAATGGTAAATAGTAATAGTAAAATAATAACTAAAAAATATAGACGCACACAACTAGAACATAAAAATAAGCAAAAAAGTAGAAAAATAAACAAATAAAACAATCAAAGCAGTGAAGCAGGCTGCTGACAATTAGACTGCTTACAAGTAGACTGAAGTAAAGACATGGATTACTAACATTTATGGTTTCCTCTGAAGAAGAACAAACTATTTGACTAATCCAAAAACATAACAGTGGAAAAACTAACAGTTGCTGCTAGAAGGGAGTGCTGGAGGGAAAATGCAGCTAGAGTAGAGTAAATAGGCTTAGTGGTCATTCTTTTCATTGGTACAGTATTGTGTCGTCACATTGAGGCTGGGGAAAGATTTCTATTCACAAAGTCCCCTTCATGTTCCCCGGGGCTGTGCTGGAGGGAATCAGGGTGCAATACATTGCAGCAGTCACTCTCAGGATCATATACAGTATCTCAGTGCACAACAGTATATTTCATTCATTATTGATAACCACACTCAACTAATGTAAGTGTGGCAGACTGGGGGGAGGGCGTGGGTGAGGCGTAGGCTGGATCCAGGAGAGAGTTGAGTCAGTGGACTGGCTCTCTCTGGATCCAGCACCGGCTGCGACCAACCAGTGTGTGCATGTGTGAATGACAGGAGATATAAGCGCTCTTGTATAGTAGAGAGGGCAACCTGGAAACTTTACAAACATTTATTATATCTCTAATTTAATAATAATCATAAGCAAACGGCTTCTGATGGCCCTGTGAAGAGCTCCTCTTGCTATCTGTTAATTTAATAGTATCCCCTGTACAGTTCATTTCAGAGTGTTTTTCATATCTGGCTTTCTAAATGCAATTCTTGCTATAAAGGTTATTTTAAAAAGTCCACAGTATCCTCTGGGAATGGTGATGCCATTTTTCCGGGTAGCTGATTGGTGAGGAGGCGGGCTTTTAATCCGTTTTGGATCTGATGGCCTGAACATAACCTGGTCTGGAGCAGGTTAGGTGTGCAGCCCAAGTTACAATGGTAATCCACCCATGTGGTACAACGGTGATGTAAAAACTGAGCCCCTGTCACAAGACTGAAACGCCAGGGTTAAGCCCACTCAACTCACTAACCCACTGATCTTGCTTTGTGAGACAGACCGAGAGCTGCCCTGACTTATTGCACCTTTAACTTTATTTCTTTTCATTTCTCCTCTCCTGACAAACCTAATTTGGTGGTGTCTTTTTTTTTTACAGAAATGTGCAACAACATTATTCAACTCATAATATCTTGCAATGCGAGGTACCGTTTCAAACTGATTCATAAATGTATGATGGTTCAGTGACAAATTCATTATTTTGAATGTAACTATGCAGAATTATGTGGTGGGAAAAAAAAATAGAAACTCCAGTGATTCAAAATGAGTGGACAGTTGCTGCCATCTAGTGGTCAATACAGTTCTGTACAACAATAGATAGTGTGTGTGTGTGTGCAACCCGAATGAACTGGATTAATGCTGCATACGCTATTGCTATCTGTAAAGAGGATCTGATCATAACAAAAAAAAAGTTTTCCTCACCAACCAGCCGTACTGAGCTCTGCTTTATAAATGTGTCCATCCCTGTCGAAGTGCCCTCGAGCAAGACAATGAACCCCTACCTGCCCCTGACCTCTGACCCCTCTGCTGAAATGTGGACATGTATGGGAGTCTAGGAGGGACATGACAAGAAACTAACATATTTTAACATATTTCTTTCTAGCCAATAGGAACCATGTTGCATCATGCGGACACTGTATCTTTAATTCCTGTGTTTTTGTCTTTATCATGTTCTTTGTTACTACAACGATCCAACTTGGGTTGATTCAAGTCAAGTCAATCAAGTTTCATCTTTCTTTCAACTTTAATTTTTTTTTTTTTAAATTTCATTGTAAATTTCATTTTTAAAATACACAGGGTTGAATATGGAGACAGACACACTCTAGATACTGAATTCATATTCTGCACCAGAATGGGGTCAAATTACTATTTGAAATGGACTTTGTCTCCTCTATTTGGTTCATTAATCTGAAACAATGCAAACAATGGAAGCCACCAGATTTCACCCACAACAGCAAACTGACATTTTCACCCATGCATGATAGCAGCCGTTCTGAATGGACAAACCTAAATATGTTGTGTGCACATGGTTTACATTTAATTTACATGCATGACACTGACAGGCACAAAGAGGCTTTTATTTTTTAAACCAGCTTTCCGCTCATTGCACTGATACCATACTCGCATTTCCTTATTGAGGCTCACACCATGAAAGACTAGCGTGTTTCGGCAAGAATAGCTTTCACCAAAGCATTCGTCTCTTTTGGGGTTTGATTGTTTTTGGCTCTGCAAACTAGAATTCCATTGTTGCTCTTCTCTGCCTCTCACTGTAACTTGAATTGTGTCAGGTATGTGAAATAGTGGTGGCGCTATGGCTCAGTAGTTAGCACTGCCACTTCACAGTGGGTGGACTGGAGATTCTCATTTACCCATAGGTTGAGTGTGGTTGTGTGTGTATGACTGTTAGCCCTGTGATGGACTGGCAACCTGTACAACCTGTTTCCCTAACTTTCCCCCAGTGTATGCTGGGATAGGACAACAAACAAGCAGGTGAAGAAAATTAATAAATGTTTGCTGGGAAGGTCGCTGGTGAAATTTTCCCACCAGCTGGGAAAATAGGGGCGGGTAAAAGTGAATGAATAACGCTCTCCCTTGTGAAAGTAAATTAGCACAGAATGCTAGAATTTATCATTTATCATTTATTAGTTATTATTTTGTGTCTGATACTGTGTCGTGTGCCATGAACTTGTGTCTGTGTATTGCACAGTGAGCAAGTGAGGCCCTACAAGGAAGTCATAAATCTGACCTTGACCAGATCACTGCTATGTGGAGATGGTTCATAGGATGAACCATATGGTCTTAGTTTGGAGAACCAATCATGAGAGACCTCTTTGTTTCCAAAGAAACTATAAAGAGTGTAGTTAGTTGATTTTCAGTGAGAGAGAGCATAGAGAGATTTTGACTTTCTGTAGGGCCTGTTTCAAGATATTTCTCTCCAATATATCTGTATACAATATATTTTATACTTTAACCTGTCAGTGTTTTGTGTATTATTTCAAGACTTCTGAGTGCTTACAGGCAATTTTCCACGACACCCTTCCCTCAACAACCACTGTCAAGGTGCTCTTGATCAAAAGTAACACCCAACTGCTTCAGTAGAGCTGCTCAGTAGAAGTTACATTCACTATGAACTGCACTGGATAAGAACATCAGATACATGACTAAAATGTAAATGTCAGACATTTTGCCAACATCATGTTGTTATATTCCAAACAGCTAACAGCAGAGGAAAGGACAGGAAGGCAAAACTAAGATCCATCCATTTCTTCGGTCTGTCACTGAGTAACTCATAGAGACAGAGTAGAGGATCACCAACCCCATCTGTCTGTCTATCTGTCTGTCTGTCTGTCTATCTGTCTGTCTGACGTGTGATGATATTCAGGTCAAACTAAAAGTAGGATAGTCACAAACACTTCTCCTCTGCGCTTCAAGACCAGTTCCACCTGTTTCCTCAGATGGAAACATTAATCATCATTTCTAGGTGTCAGTCAATGTAAAACCCTCAGAGCAGTTATTTAATACGCTACGAATTCAGTCTAAATTATTTCAAAAGTTGTTTAATAAACTAACTAGAGGCATTTAAAATCTTCTAAACCAACCGTCCAGTTCATTGTAATACCTATAATTTAGTTATATTTATATAATCTATGTACTATTTGCACATTTGTGTGGACTGTTTGAATTTAAGATCATTTACTTACATTGTTGCATTTACATTGTTGTCAGTTTTTCCAGTGTTGTGCAGTTTGTGGATGTTTTAACTATTGGCCTTTCAACATGTCTCCTGCAGCATTTAAGGCTTGTTCGCTAACAGTGAAGTGGCTCTTGCTCATATGCAATGTTGAGCTGTAGGTGGTTGCCAAGCACAAGGCAAAAGGCTCTGAATTTTAGACTGTTTTGTTTGTTTTTTAAAAACATATCACTGAAGCTCTGCGCTACATATTGGCAACGTCTTTACGGTGCAGGAAAAAGCACTTAGAGAATGTTTGACTTCCACTCCCACTGGAAGCAAGCACACAAGCACACACTACAGGGCTTCAAGAAAGCTTTTCAAGATATTGCTTTACTTTATGCTGTTGAATGTAAACATTTTGTACAATGTCACATTATGTGCATTGATGTTTTAACTGAAGGGCTCCTACCTTAATTGATGGTTTTGACAAACATTTGCCTCAATTGTACTCTCTCATGTTCAAAACCAAATGTTACTGTTTGCTAGTTACCAGTTGGAATAAACTCATTTCAACCAAGTAGCTGTTTCTTTGTGATTAGCTTAGTGTGCTCAGAAATAGAAATAAATGGCCCTCATCTACTTTTGTAAGTTTACTTGGTTGTCAGTGTATTAGCTCAACAAGAACATCTAATAATAAATAATCTAGTTGGCAGCACACATGACCAAACTCATTCATGTAAATAAGGTTAACTACCAGGGTCAAAAGTTGAGGAGACTTACAAATCGAGTGCAACGTGTTTCCTTGACATTTTGAGTTTTCTCAACTTTTTCATTGTGACAGTGTAGAAATGTCCCAGAGGGCAGAAAATGTTCCAACCATGAAGCTCCTCTAAGGTGTATGAATCAAAGTGATCAATAAAAGTCACCCTTGGAGAATAAAAGATGCTCAATGATGTTTGAAACCAAAATGTTTGAAACCAAAATGTTTCAGTGGTAAAAGTCTTTGTCTGGGTTTAGATCCAGAAATGTCCCAGACACAGACAGGACTGGCCTGGTTACAACAATACGACCAAAGAGGATATGAAACGTGCCGTTGTTGACATGCCCCTCCCCCTATCCCCTGACTTTACACCCGGGTTGACTGACTACCCATAATCCTCTCTTGACATTAATAACCACCTCTTTCATAACCAGGAAGAAACCCAGCCAGAAACAAGCAGACTGGTCCTGCTGTTTGAGCTCAGAGGGAAACGAACTGGCATGTGGGTAGTTCAAATCCTTCCAGCAGATGGAAAAAATATTGGTAGAAACTCCCCTATCTCCCCTCCATCAACAATTACTGTTTAGGTGGCCTTGAGCAAGGCACGTAACCCCAAATTGCCACGGTGCAGCTGTTCATTCAAGACTTGTACTGGTCAGCTCCCAGTAGCCAACAGTAGAAAACTGTGGTTTTACTGGGCAAGGTGGGGCTGAAATAGAGTATGGAGCTCGGTGAACCTTCCTTGGAGAAATAAAGACTAGCAGTCCTAGAGCCAGTATAAGGGAGACTGTATGGAAATAAAAATGTTCTGTTTTTTTTACATTGTTGGTTTCTGTCGTTACACTCAAGCAGCATCCAGTTTGCCCACGGCCCTCTCGGACTGGGATAAGTGGAATGCTTCGTCTTTCCAGGAATTCAACCAGCAATCAACACAATCAGGATGTGGCCTCAGCGGCCTTGAACCAGCCTGCTCAGCTCGACTCATCACTGTTGTCACGCAACCAGAGGGAGCGTCAATTTCAATGTACATCTTTTTATTGCTTCTTACTGTATTGATCTATTTTATATAATTATCCTTTATATTTCATGGTGCATATGTTTCTTTTTTATATATTTAAGTAATTTAGTAATTTGTGTTTATACCTTTAATTCATCTCCACAATTAATCAACCAATCAATCAATCAATCAATCAATCAATCAGTCAACCAATCAATCAATCAGTCTTTATTTATATAGCGCATTTCATACAATAAAATACAGTGCAATGTGCTTCATATGACATCAACTGACAACAAGTGTAGAGACTTTAAAATAGGCATAGTCTGTGCTACCTACCTGGTTCTGGTTAAAACACTGGCAGCAGCATTCTGTCCTATTGAATTTTTGGGAAGCCCAGAGAGAAGAGCGTTACAATAATCAAGCCTGCTGGTGATAAAAGTACGCATTACTGGGCGTTCACACTGTAAGCCACTTGGTTGATGGGGCGCTCTATTCTGATCAATTGTGGGTGCTACGAGAGGCATTGATTCCATCTGTGTAGTGGTCTTGTGCAGCTACAAGGTTTTGATCAGGTAAATGTAGTTATTGCTGCTTAGGTATTGCCTTTCATAACATTACATTGTTTTAAAGAGTTAACACAGGTAGCCGCAAGCACTAGGAAGTTATGCACCATCCATGTATTAATGTCTGTGATACAGCTAGTAAGGGTATCATTAGGACTGAGATCATCTGGTATGACTGAAATATATAGCTGGGTATCATCTGCATGTGTTTGGGCTCCAGGGTGTTTCCCTGCCTTCTGCCCAATGCATGCTGGGATAGGCTCCACCCTCCCTGTGACCCTGAATAGGAATAAACGAGTATGGATAATCCTATTATAATTACAGAGGAGTTAATTGCTTATTGTGAATATAACTGATAATTTAGATTTGTATTACCTTGCACTACTGACACTGGTCTATTCGTTGCCATGTTTCCTGCTTGTGTTGACACACTTCCACAATTTGTGACAAGTGGGAGTTTATTGGAGCTCATAAAAAAATCACACATGTCCTTCTTTTAATTACCACTAGGAGGCTGACGTGAATGTTTTTTTGTGAATGGCAGTTTTTACAGTTTACAGTTGTTGTTTTTTTACAGTAAATTCAAAATGATCTAAATGCGGCATTACAGCAAACCTGAAATGAAAAATCCAGCATAGCTGTGTCCTGCTATGATATTTTAAGAGTTGTGATCAACAAATTACCAATATATCACTCCCTACACGTGACCACAGATATTTCCTTTTTCCACAGTAGCATTTCCCAGCTAAAAGCTAAGGTGTACGTTTTTTCTCTCAGGAAGCTCGTGTCTTCACTTCTTTCCCATATGACATGAATGCAGCACTAGCCCGGTGAGGTGTTTATTCCCACAGGTTTTGAACGCACCACCCAGTCCCCGTCCCCGTCTTCTCTCCTTTTCCTCGGGGCGGAGTTTTCTCCTAGAAAAAAACCCTGGTTCTGTTTAGTGGAGTCAGAACAGACAGACTGATAGTGCGGAGAAAAGACTCACCTGTTGAACAGCAGCAACCTGCTTTAAATTAAATTGCTCCTTTTCTCTGAGATTCTTTCAAAAAGCGCCGAGTCTGTGCCTTTAGGATGACGGACACTATTTTACCAAACGGCATCAAAGACAGCGGGGGAGACAGTAGTTATTTCAAAAAGGTGAGTTTTTAGATTATCTACTTTATGTTGGTGATGGAAAAATACATTACACATCTGTACGACGCATGATATGGGAGATCTCAGTATCCCAATAATATTTAATATTTTTGTCTAGTTGAAACCGGGAAATAACAAACTAGAAAAAAATGTCTGTCTCTTTGTTTTTTAATCAGTGCTTTGTTGGGCCGTGTCTTGTGACTTGTCTGTGACAGGAGCCTCATTTTAACTGTATGTGTTTTCGGTGACCATAAAATGTGTGTTATACTGTGTTACATACTGATGGCATTTAAATCAGGCGATTTCGTTAGAAACAGCTTGTTGTCGGCGGTTTCCTTCCTCTCTATGTCAAACTGAACCATCAGTCAGAAACGTTACATTTCATATCATTTCAGTATAAATGTATTTGCTAATCCGCCTCCTTCAACCCACATTGAAAAAATACCTTTGCCGTATAATTCAAAAGTATGTTTCATATCATCAGTATCAATTTCAAGTATATAGTATGCATAAGTGTACACAAAGTATACATCAATTTGCCAAAATATATGTTTTACATGCAAATGGCATTTATGAAAAGAAATAAATTAATCAATCAGTGTTTGTGTATTTTGAAACACATTTCACAAAAATGAAAGTATGTGTGAAATGTTTTTTCACAGTATGTGAGATGTTTATTTTGCAGTGTGGGAAACTGTCACACAGATATTTTTCACTGTTATAGACAGCATGGTTTCTAAATATGAACAAGTTCAGCAGCAACAAATACTGCAGGACCACAGTATCACACCTCCCGACCTGTCACCGACAGCAGCAGAAACAGCGCTGTCAGCCTCAGGTGTCACTGTGTGTGTGTGTGTGTGTGTGTGTGTGTGTGTGTGTGTGTGTGTGTCAGTCCCAGAATAGCTGGACTGATAGTGGCCATTGGGCTGTAGTAACCAAACATCCTGCAATATGTTACCAGTGTCTGTTCCCTGCTGGGTGTTAACAGGGGTGTGTGATGGTGACTCACAGCTCATACCTCATACATCACTTCTATACCTCCTCCTGGTTCTCATTCTGTTTATCTTCCCAGCACTTCACTCTTATGATCTTTCTTTCGTCACAGGGCAGTAAGGCCCTGACCCTTGACCTCCTTACTACTGGTTGCTTGTAATGTTGGTGATGTTCTACTGTTGACCTCCACTCTGGATGACAGCGTCAGCTAAATGTAATGTAAATGGGAGTGGGAGGTTATCTAAATTGTTTTCCCTGCCTTTATCTGTTGAAGATGAAGCCCGTTCATCATGTAGATTAGTGAGCAGGTCCTGCTACAGTTCCCATCCTCAAGGTAATTAGCATTTAGTGCATCAGAACCAGCAGAGAAACCTCTCCGACCACTTCTGCGTCTTATGTGCCTGCGACTGTGCCTTTTTAAAGCTCTGTTGGTCTGCAGAGTCGTGTTGTTGCCTAGTTTGAGTCTATGGGAAATGGACTTTGGCCGTGGTTGAGCCATTATCTAATGTGTGCTTACTGTGTTCCTGGGCCGCCCTTGCTGTGGGCCACGTCTAGTCCTACCACATATTTGTTCTGGTGTCCTCAGCCGGTGTTTTTATAGCCAAGCATGTTTAGATGGGCAACTGAAGAGGGCCTTTGTATCCTCCAATCCCCCTGAATCCCCATCTGAACGCTGTCTGGATTTAGGCTTTTTGCTGCACTTCCTGTGTCCTTAAACAGGCCAATGGGAGCCAGGGTGTGGCTCTGCTGCAGGGGATGATGGGTGAAACTAGAGTCTCATACCTCTATCATAAACTGTGTACTTTCTTATTGTTGAACACACTGCAGGGCCTACCCCCCCCCCCCCCCCTCCTCTCTCTCTCTCTCATGCCCAATCTCTAACAATCAGGACTCTTTATTTTCATCGTGGGACCCCTTCTCAGTATGAAGAGGCTTGCACATTCTCTGAAACCGCAGGGCAATGACTAACTACATTCTCATGATTGTGTAACGTTCAAGAGATTTGCAATTTGGAAACAGTTTGGTCAAATTTGAGCTAAGTGGAGCCAAGAGCGTCTTTCCTTTCCTCTTTCTCTCCCCCTCTTTGGTGAAAATGAGGCCTCGCTGGGTCGGCCAATAATCCAGGGATCTGCCATGGTTCAGGGCTTCCTCCACTCTGGGGCTGGAGCTTTTTGTCAAAAATATAAAATGCACCTTTTTTTCGGAGTGTTCCCAAGCCTCCCCTGTTTCACCTCCAGCTGGCCGTGGTCCGACTGGACGGCTGCAGGATGGAAAAATGGCAGAATAAAAAGCAGAATCGGCATGTTTCCCCTCCTTCTCCTCCTCGGCCAGCGAGTGCATTGACGTAGCATCTGGCCTGAGGCCGCGCTTCAGCCAAACCACAGAGACAAATTGACAACATGTGTCCTGGTTCAGAGAGACCAGCTCAGCTCTCTCAAGTTGGAAACACAGTTAAATCCCCACGGCAGGGTTTATATTGGAGAGAGACAAATGAGAGATCAGACAGTGGCCAAATATCCAAACGCAGAAAACCACTGAGTGTACAAAATATTACGACCACTTTCCTAGTATGGATGCACGCCCCCTTTTGCACAATCAATGTCTCAACTCTCTCAAGGCAAGGCTTGCTTTCCTATCTCCTCAAGTTATCAATTTCTCCACCATGATTGAAGAGGATTTAATGGGTGAAATCAATCAAAGGGATCACAGGTCTCACATGGATCCACCTGGTTGGTCTCTTTTCATGGCCAGGGTAGGTGTCTAATATTGACTTGGTGTAGTTTTAAGGAGAATAAGGAATGGGGAGTCCATTCTGCTGCCATAACTGGGTCGTGGCTGAAGCCTCTCTCTGGCTCCTTGCCAGCCTTAATTACCAGTTGTATAACCCGACTGTCCCATGAATCATTGCTCCACATGTTCTTTATGAAGCCTTCGTTGTACAACAGTAGAGTGACTTGCTCTGTGGATGTGATAATAGACTGGACAGGTCAGTGTCCTGCTCTAATGCAGCTTCTTATGGGCTCACGGTGAAAGGCTGTGTTGATTCAGAGAAAGGCACTAACACTGCTGGGGTCGGCGGGTTCGATTACCCGTGTGGCAGAGCAAGGTGATGTAGACACCGTCAGTGTAAATAAAGGTTAAATGGAAATGTTGACCAGGCTACCACGTAGTGAAATACCTGTGAAACATCTGAGTGGTCAGTGACGACTCGCAGGTATTTCAGCATTAAAGACGGCAGCAACAACACAAACAAAAGTTGCAGACCGACAACATACACTAATGGACCAAACCTATTTATATCTTGACGAAACAGAACGCTAAAGCTAGTGATCAGATGGTGTCGCTGCTACAGACATGGGTTGAAGTTTCACAGTGTTCATTGTGATATTAAAAAGCATTACAAACAGAACATCGTGCTATGGTTGGTATCACTCACAAACCACTCCCTCCTTCACACACACACACACACACACACACACACACACACACACACACACACACACACACACACACACACACACACACACACACACACACACACACCACTCCCTCCCTCTGATGTAATGATTAACGTATCTACATACATCCCTCTCCAGCTATGTGCTAACCCTAACTCTCCTGCTTTCCTACTAACAATAGCCGATGCCGCGCCCCGCCACGCCCCGCCCCTAGACGCCTTGTTACCACTTTATAATGTAATTAATGAGATCTTAAAATGAGATCTTGTTTGAAGGGTTAATCATTAGACTTTCAGGGTGCCGTTTTGCTTGGTGTAGGAACACCCAAGTAGTTGTCATGGCAGCCATGTGTCCTGTCGTGTTAAAGTGTCTTTGAGCAAGACACTGAACCCGCCCACCCCCTCAGCTGTTGTACAGTAAGTCAGCATCAGCTAAATGACTAACATGTAAAAGTACTAAAGTCCTAGTTAAAGTCCTAATCCTTAAATTCACATTTTTAAAAAATTTTGTCTCCATCTCTGGTGCTCAGCGCTCATCGCTGTAGTGTTTCTTCGCTGCTCTTCCCAGAGATCACCTGTCAATCAAACAGTGTGTCCAGCACTGTGACGTCTTTCTCCTTGGATTTTCTGTTGATGGAGTTTGAGTTTCTGTAGGTGGTGCTCTTTTCTTTGTCTGTTCAGCCACGGTGGCTATCGCTGCTCATGCTAACTACCCAGTTCTTCTTCTGTTTATTCCAAACAAACCAGGAAGCATAAAAACATCACTTCCTGTGTGCCAGAGGATTTTCCCCAGGAAAGACCTACCTGACACCAGGTGCTTAGAGCAGGAAATAGAGAAGCTTTTATGAACTGGCTATAGATTGAATCATTATTGTATTATATCAATTGGCGATGGATAGTAGCAAAATGGACATTTATTTATGAAAATGTTGCAGATTAGTATCGGTTGCAGATACTACAAATTATTTTTTTATGTGAAGCTATTCTGTGAGAAGCTGTTATGTCTTTCTCTAGCACTGCCATCCATGATCATATTTGTTCTATCTGTGACCTCTGACCCTTGACCTCTTTACTATTGGTTACTTGTAATGGTGATCTATAGGAACCTCAGATAGTCGGATCAGTGACTAGAAGGTATATGCGTGACATCGTCAAGGGTTGTAAACGAACCAGTATTACTGAGCCGACTGGTCTGCTTGCATCATGCAGTATTTTGTATCACAGGTCATGTAATATAGAGACCGCACCTCTGCTGTGAGTCAGTCTTTGTGAATGTGGACGGCATTTCTCTATCGCTGTGAGTGACGGTCTGTTGACTCAGTAAGGTTGGGCCCCTAGCAGTTTTGATAGGGATAAGGACATGCAGTACAGCCAGTTACAGATCACAAGGTGTAAACAAAGAGGGAGAATGGGTTTCAATTGGGCAAGGCAAGGTGTAGCACTTTCAATACCTTAACCTAAATGAGTCCAACTTTGATCTGAAGTTGTTATCATTATAATGGAGAGGGGGCAGAGAGAGACACAAGGACAGAGTGAGAGGTGGAACTACGTGGATCTGGTTCACTGTGTCCTGACTGAACACACATCATGTTCAGATTGAACCAAAACATTATCTGAACGCTCTGAACCAGAACAGTTAAAACATAGTGAAACCATGAGTTATGACTATTCACAGTTGTTTCACATATACCTCACAATATGCTAGTAGAAGTATAAAAAATGGTTTACATAAATAAGTATATGTGGGACTAACCTGGTTAAATAAAATAAAAATATTGCGTGGAATAGTAATCCATACAGAAAGAAATACATTTCACAAAGACTTTAATATATGTTGAGAGATAGGTTTGAATGTATAGAAAAATTATACAAAATGTATTTGTGCTTGTAGAGGACAATTATTATTGATGATGATGATGATGATGATGATGATGATGATAATAATAATTGAGTGTCTCTTTCTCAATATTACTTGTTGGGCTTTCTTTTCTTTCTTTTTTTTGCAGGAACCTCACTCTGTTCATCCCATATAAATAAATTCTTCTCTCCTCGTCTTCTCCACAGGGCTGTAACCCGTTCGCTCAGACTGGACGAAGCAAACTGCAGAATGAGCGAGCCAGTCTCAACCAGCAGATCATCAAACAGATGAGGATGAGGGCTGGAGCCGAAAACCTACTCAAGTAAGAACAATATAGATAACTGATTATACTTTTTTTGTAGGACGTCATTATCAGTAGACTGCACACTTCGCTGACCTAAATCTCTGGTTCTGTATTTTGCTCTGATGATTTTGCACTAGTGTCCATATCCATATCATCATTTAATTTTGGCAAATAAGGTGAATGTATGGGGTCTTAGTTAAGAGTGATGGGATGCTCTTTTATAGATGACTGTATTTTTACATTTTACAAATATTGCGTAGTGCAACTTTAAAGTATTTTTTAAAGTGCATATTTGGACAAAGTGTCTAAAAGTATCAAAAACGAATTAATACAATTATTACTGAAGCGTGATTAAACATGTCAGTTTTTCCATACATGAATTCTTGAAGGCCTGAAGTGGAAGTAAACAGTTGTTTGATTGAATCATGCAGGTTGCTTGGAATCTCACACACACACACACACACACACACACACACACACACACACACACACACACACACACACACACACACACACACACACACACACACACACACACACACACAAACTCGCTGACAGAGATACATATTTGTTACATTATACACAGAGAAGTGGCCTTTCCTGTCGACCTGGCTGCTAGTTGTGTAATTATGTTATTTTTTATGTTATTGTCTTGTAATAATTGCAGCTGCTTTGTTGATTTTGGCTTCACCTCCTTCATTGTCCTGTCAGAATTGTCTTGCGCTCCTGATGACATTTTACACAACCAAAGGGGGAGATTATATCAGGAAGATGCAAATCTTGAAGAGGAGCATTCCATGCAGCCTGAAAACAAAGGCCATCTGTGCCGTGTCCTTTTTAGATGAAACATTTTGTTTTTTGATCCAGGGTTGCAATGTTCCCCAGCACGTTGTTTCTATGTGTTTGTTGTTTGAGAGCTGTTGTCCCTATGTGACTGTAGAAGTGAAAGAGGAATCCACCAAGGAGGGATTGGATCATGGTCTCAGAGCTATCCTGCAAGGTGTGGCGTAGGTACTCTACCTCTACCTACCCCTGGGTGTCCCTGTTGTTTGGAATTCAAAAGAAGCATCAGGGAATGTCTTGTTCCTGCTGAAATGCTTGTTTTTGTGGGCTTGGATGACTGGAATGGAGATCAGATTTCTTAGCTAGTACAATACAACGGGGAAAGCGGAGGGAGTCAAGCGTCATCCCACGCTCCCTCCAACCTTTTTGTGCTTCTGTCTCCTGGTCCAAGTCCAACCATAAACCTACCAGCCATGATCTTGTGTGGCTAATTTCAGGCCAGGCCAGAAGCCACAAGTCTCTGCTCTCCTTGCCTGATGTCTGGCTCTGTTTCCTGCACAGGGTGTGATGGGAAAGGCACCGCTTAATGCAGCCTTATCAGCCTTGGCCTTGCTTCCATGGTAGTTGTGCTATTAGTTGCCATGGCACCTGGAGGGCTAAACCTCCAGCCCCTGTTTTTGACAACTTTATTGACATCAGCACTCACAGTAGTTTGGATGAAAGACTAGTTTGGAAGACAGACAGTAGTTAGGGCTGTCAGTGGCTTGGAAGACAGTAGTTGATGAAAGACCACCTCCTTCTCCTCCTCCTCACTTTTCCTCTAGTCCTCTCTCTAAGGCCCACTCTCCCCCTATCTGTGGTATCTTGGTTTGGCTTCAGGCAGGAGAAGCTAGGAGGGACCTTACCTTGAGACTAGAGAGACGTTAACCGTAAGGTCACAGGTTCAGCCTCTGAACTAGCAAGTACCGTGTGTCCCCTCAAAAGGTCCTCGAGGCAAGACACTGGATCTACTGCTGGAGTAGATGGTTATGGGATGGAGACCAGGGTCAGGTTTGTTGACAGTTTTCTGTTCCTTGAAGCAAGTTTTAAAATGTAGTCTAACTTGTTACCAGAGCAGCAGCTCCTTAAACTCAAACCTCCAAAGTCACAGTCTTAGTCAGAGTTAGCTGGATTATGACCATGCCTTTTTAAGTTTACCCCTCCACGAACTCATTTCTAGACTTAGAGAGGTGCCAACAGATCAAGGGCACTATTCTAATTTGACAAGCTTTTAGAAGAGAATGTGTTGAGAGATTGCCAATATCCTTTGGGGTTTGAAAGATGCAGGTTTATCCCAGAAGGGATTATTTATGTCCCACGTCCTCTTTGGGCACTTGAGCGCCACTGGCTCTGAGAATGGAAGTCAAAATAAATCATAGGCTGTGGGCTTATTACAGGTAAGGAAAACATTTATTTCAAAAAGCGTGCAATTATCCAAGATAACTACATCCAAGTTTGATAAATCAGTCCACCACCTTAATTAATGAATTAAATGATGTATGAGGAAAGGGGCCCGGGGTTTCTAGATTAATTAGATGAAACTGAAATGTGGTAAACTCTGTGTAGGATGTGAAGTCTCAGCCAAGTCCAGCACAATAGGAGAGGGACAGGAAACCAGGGACAAAGTCTGAGCACCAGGTATCACCCATTTTACTTATTTAGCTGACATAAGTCGCCCCAGGCCTGAGGCTGCAGGGAGGAACTTGAATCGTGAAACTCCTCTAGCAGCAGCCAGGCCTCTCCTCCGAAAGCAAGTCTCAAGTTTTTCTCTTGCTATAGGCTTCAAAGACAACACCTCTAATTCTCTGCAGAACAGAGACGTCCTTCAGAAACACCCCGCTGTAATCCTGGCCAGTCACCAGTCTCTCTTATCACAGTGTCATTTAGGCAGATTTAGATTCCCCCTCCAGAGTAGACTAGTCATGGATGGAGTGGGGGTCGGATGGTATGCAGGCTAATAATGCTACTCTAATCTCCTCAGAGGGTCAGTCCTGACCTGTCTAGACTCTAGACTCCAGTCTAGTTCCTATTAATAACCTCACGTCTGTTTCTTTTGTTTTTTAAGTGCTGTATTTGGTCACTCTCTGTATATAAAATGGATCTATGGTCACAGGAATATTGTAAGGGCACTAAGGTCCTGAGGTTTGCAGTCTCCAGTTTACAGTAAACATGTTTTTGGCCTACATTTACATTTGGTTTACATGAAATCCAATCAAACCTTGTGACAGAGGAAGATGGTTTGTTTTCTTGTTCAAATACTAGAACCTGCTGGACGGGAGAGGAACCAGTCTGTCAACTCAGTCAACGTCTTCTGATTTGTCCCGGGGGAGATGGGCTATAAAGACCTAGTTTAAGAATGATCTAACCCTTCTCAATGATCTAATCCATGATGCATTTGTGTTTCTGCAAACTGCAATTCCACACCAGGATCCCTGGTTATTATCTGTTGTCACAACTTAAATTTGCAACTCTGCCTCCCTGCTGAAATGTTTTCATCATGAAAACTTCCTGCAGAGGTAGCAAAAAATGGGCAAAACAGCATTGATTATAGTTCCTGTATGCACTCTCAACCCATATGTAGAATAAATGCAATGCTTGCATTGGATGTGTTGCAACTCTCATTTGAAATGATGATTGAACTTCAATTGGAGATGAACACATTGTATTAAGAGGATCCCAATATTGGACTGGTCTTGATTCATGCCGTTAAAGACCTGAATCATATTTTGACCTCCTATTTGTTGTGGTGGTTGGAAGGACGGTGTGTTTCAGGTCAGCCAGGACAAACGGCCAGGGGTACATCAGGGGGAAAAAGGTCCTTTTTGTCACCTGGCCTGTAGGTTCTTGTCAAAAGTGACAAAAGGTACAACGGTGTTGCTTTCTTTCCTGACGGTGTATAGCCTCCCCTTCTCCCTCTGGGAGTCCCAGGTTGTCTCTTTCTGTCTGTTTCCCTTAGTAGGGCGAAGGTGGTGTGTGTGTGTGTGTGTGTGTGTGTGTGTGTGTGTGTGTGTGTGTGTGTGTGTGTGTGTGTGTGTGTGTGTGTGTGTGTGTGTGTGTGTGTGTGTGTGTGTGTGTGTGTGTGTGTGTGTGTGTGTGTGTGTGTGTGTGTGTGTGTGTGTGTGTGTGTGTGTGTGTGTGTGTGTGTGTGCGCGCGTGCTTTCCATTAGCTCTGTCTAAGCCTACTGTCAGCCTTAGAACCCTCCACATTCCTCCAGTATTTCACACAGTCTGCGCAGTTAAGGCCAGGGGCAGATGGACTCTGTGTGAGTGTGTGTGTGCGCGTGCATGCATGCGTGTGTGTGTGTCTTTGCCAGCCCAGCTGCAGCACAGATCACAGCCTGTGCGTGTGTGTTTGAATTTCAGGTATGCTTTCAGGTGTATTTTTAAAGCCTTAAATCAGATGAAGTCTGACTGTTGCATCTGTCTGCATGCAGCTGTGTGTGTGTGTGTGTGTGTGTGTGTGTGTGTGTGTGTGTGTGTGTGTGTGTGTGTGTGTAGTCATAGCTACCCTGGCTACCTGGACATATACCTGGAATGTTATGCTGCATTCAGGTCATATGGGAAAGATGGTAGATTTGAGCTTCCTACAAGAAAGAACTGTTCACCTCAGCTTTCAGCTGGCAAATACTACTTGGGTTTGGCAATGGACCCCAATTTCTCCAACTTCCTAAATTCTGACATCACCTACAGTTATTTTCACCACATAATTCACACCACACACCAAAACTACTCGCTGGATTTTCCATTTGTGGTTGTTTGGTTTGCTGTAAAACATGAACTTAAATGTATCGCTTACTAAGTGTTGAGTGAGGAAAAAGCTGATGAGGAGCAACCAAAGTCTAGTTCACCCATGGCATCTTGAGGGATTCATACAGGTTCAAACATTTCCAGATTTTGACCATGAAGTTCCTGTATGACTTGAAGGCAGCATTACCGTGGTATTCAGCATGGGGAGAGAGACAGGTGACCCGCTGACCAACCAGGCGACAGATTCCTTTAGTTCCTCATTCTACCAACACCGACTGCTCTTGTAACTGTACTCTCCACAAAATGGTTCAACATCATACCAGAAAATGGTTCTTCAGGCTTGTATTTGAACAAATCAGAGGTCTTTAAATCTTTATGGTGCTGTGTGTATGTGTGTGTTTCTCTGGTCAGACCAGTTAGTATATCTCCTCCCCTCCATGGTCACCTCTGGCTGCTTTAGACAGAGAGGGAAAAAATGATATAGAGAAAAGGAGAGAGGGAGAGTAAGGGGGGGATTGGGGGAGAGAGAGAAAACTATAGAGACACTATAAAACACAAACTATGTGTAGTTCTATAGAAGTTGACATGACAGAAACTAACTAACTAACTAGGGCAATGGAGAAACCATAACCTCCAACAAGTACCTCATCTCTCCAGATCAGAGGAGAAAACGAGAAACTGTAACTCTCTGACTTCACGCCAAAAAATAAAAGCCTCCTTTCCAGAGAAGAGGATGAGGAAGGCTTCAGTCCAACCACACTTCATGGTTTACAGTCTAGTTCCCAGGGTCAGTGGGTTGATTAGATATTAAATCAAAAATTAATAACAGGCTCTGGGCTGCAGAGATGGCGTCCATCCTGTCCAAACCACAGCACCTCGACCTCCTCCTCCCTGATGGGTTCCCCAGACCGAGCCTCCGCAGAAACCCTTCAGCGGTCCAAAACAAAGCGACGGAGTCTTGTAGGGACAGAACGTCACACCAGACATACACATATTCCACCAAGCAGCTCTTCTCTTAATACAATTTCAACCTTTACAATTGGTTCACCTGTCATTCCCAATATCCTCTTCCACCAAAATACACCGTGGAAGGCGAGCAGTGCAAAGACAGTGGGGTGATGACAACTGTCTGTCTCCCCAGGTAAAGTCATGGTGGTTCCTTCTCATTGCTGGACCACTTTCCCCTTGTCTTTAACCTTTATTCTTTAAAGTTCAAATATAATTGTGTCAAAAATGTCAGCTATCGTCAGCTCCCAGTTTCCTCGTTTCAGCTCTGCAACCCTCAGATGAACTTATTTTCTGAAGCCTCGTCCATCATCACACGGGAAGAAAAACTCCTGCCTGCCAAGTTGGGGAATAATCGACTGCATTCATCCCTCAGCTCTTCATCACATCACACACTTTCCTGTCAGATATCACATCTACTGTAATTACAGGGCTGAGAGAGAGATAGGGAGAGGGAGAGAGAGACAGGGCGAGAGAAAGACACGGAGAGAGAGACTGAGAGAGAGAAAGACGGAGAGAGACACAGGGAGAGAGAGAGACTGAGGGAGAGAGAGACTGAGAGAGAGACAGGCAGAGAGAGACAGGCAGAAAGAGAGACTGAAAGAGAGACACAGGGAGAGAGAGACCGAGAGAGAGAAAGACGGAGAGAGAGACACAGGGAGAGGGAGAGAGAGACAGAGGGAGAGAGAGACAGACAGACTAGCAATAGGTAAGCTGTGTTTGTTGGCAGTAAGACTGATGACAGTCCAACATCTCTAGAATGACAGGTTTGGGTGTGTGTGTGTGGGGGGGGGGGGGGGTGTCTACAAGACAGGAGCGATAGACAACCTGTCAGGATTCAGTGCAACACAGAGATAAGGATATAATGATGCCATTGAGGTGTGTGTGTGTGTGTTTTTTGTGAAAGGCTGTGCATTTTCACAATGGAACAACAAATGCTTATCTCCGCTTTACAGTGGATCCAGACACCTTGTCTATACACACACACATCCACACACAACCTTAATTGAACAATTATATCCTTATCTCTGATTTGCAGCAAATCCTAACACCTTGTCTACAGATTCTGCCTTATAGGACACACACACACGCACACACACACACACACACACACACACACACACACACACGCACACACCGGCCTTTAATGCTTGCAAGCAGAGCTCAAACCACACACACCGAGGTGTATGCAGAATTCAGTTCCTCAGATACATTTATACACATGTTATGGGATGTTGCAAATCTCCTTCAGTCATGGGGTCTTTCTAGGACAATGCTGAGACTAGACTAGACTGTTGACAGAGCAGGTACAAACTCCATGTTACATAGACATGTCATCATGTTAATATGATTAAGTCAGTATGATATCTCCCAACCCCCAACCCCTGGCAGTGTCAGTGCCTTGCTCTACCCATTGATTTGTGATTCAGAGCTCTTGGTTAACGTGTGTGTGTGCGTGTGTGTGTGTGTGTGTGTGTGTGCTGGACAATAAATAAAGTGCACAGCATGGCACAGTGACGCAGGTCTGTGGTCCAACACACCAGGGGAGGGACTTTCTTTTAGCTGTGGGGGAGTTTGGCGAAGTCAGAGTGGATAATAACAAGGCTAATATTTCTTCTCTCCCTCCTCTCTCTTTATTTCTTGATTTCTCATTCTCTTTTTCAAACGGTTTCTTTGACCTTTCTCTCTCAACGTGTGTCTCTATGCTTCTCTTTCACTTTCTCTGCAACTCTCTCTCTTTATACATATATATTCTTTCTTTCTTTCTTTCTTTCTTTCTTTCTTTCTTTCTGTCCTGTTTGCAGGGCGACATCTAACAACAAGGTCAGAGAGATGGTTGTATTGGAGCTGAGTTACGTTAACTCCAACCTGCAGCTACTGATGGAGCAGCTGGATGGACTCAACAGCTCAGTGGAGGTCTACCAGCACGCCCAGTAAGTACACATAGTACTGCTAGTACTGCTTCTGCTGCTGATACTACTAATCTCATAGAGCAACAAAGTAACAAAGTGCTTTACAAAATAAATACAAGTGCGAACAATAAATAAAGAAGAAAATAGAATGAACATCGGCTATCAAACATTTATTTAGAAAGAGCTTCTCATGAACTGGTTCATCACATGCTTTGGGAGAAAAAGAGAGAGAATAAGTGCATCACACAGTCCAAGAAATAAGGTGTGCGTGTGTGTACACCCAACAGTCTGTTTTAAAGCGTGCCTTCCTTCCAAACCACATTGTTTCAGATCATCACTGAACCGAATCTCAACATCCACGGTAGGTAGTATTGTTGTTAGCCAGTTAGTCATGTTGACGTTCGTATATCTGTCTGTCCTTCCTGCCAACAGACTGTGAAATGGTCAGAACTGTTAGAACTTTTTAACTCTTCATTCCTTCACGTTCATGTCATTTTGTGACACCCTGCGTCACCTTCATACAGCTCCATGTATTCACACCAAGGGTTTGCTTGCTGTTGGCCGCTCAGCAAGTGCCTTGCTACAAGGGTAGTTGTTGATGGAGGGGAGGGAGTTACTTGTGCATGCACGACATGTCATACTATATAAAACTATGAAAAGCAGGTGCAGGGTTGAGCTTGGAATAACAGTGTGACAGGGATTAGATGCAGATGACAGGGAAGGTACAACAAATGATCTTTTAAGTGGTAACTTAGAGTTACCAGTCTATTGTCACTGTCAGGTGACAACCTTACATTCACTCCCTAACCTTAACCTAACCTAACCTAACATTAACCCTTAACTCCTAATCCTAAATTAGCCCTTTGAAGAAGTGAGAACCAGCCAAAATGACATCACTTTGCATAAAATGTCCTCACAAAACTGGTTCTCCAACACATAGAAGTACAAAAACACACACACACACACACACACACACACACACGCATTTACATATATAGTGTTGAATGGCAGCCAAGGAGAAGGCTTGATGACAGAGCAGCAGAGAAAAGGGGTGTGTGGAGGAAGAGAGAGACATATAGAGACAGACTGAGAGGTATGTTGTTGTTGAACTGGACCATCTGGTTTTTGGACACAATGTGCGGCGCAATGAGGAGACAATGTGCTGGATTTCCATGCAAACTAAGATAAACATCCAACACACAAGGCTTCTCTCAGAGCTGTCTGGGGATCAGGTGTGTGTGTGTGTGTGTGTGTGTGGGTGTGTGTTATAGCGGTAGGCGCTGGTATTTTCTTTCTTTCAAAACCAAGCCAGGTTTTTGTCATGGGAGTTTAAATGGGTGTGGAAGTATGCATGCCTGTAACGAGGATACATGTGTCTTCTCAGTCACGTGTCGATGCATCCAGATTAGGCAGAGAGCTTTTGTTAGGACACAAAGGACCCCAGTAACGCCTTGCACTGAATGTGACAGAGATACTGTTGGTGGCTTCTGAATGTATGAAGATTGGTGTGGACCGAGAGCTCCACATTTCCCCCCTGGAGAAATGATCTCAATTTGGCAACATGACACCTACTAGTTTGTTTAAACCACGCAGTCTGTCTTTTTGCTGCATGAATGCAAATCGTGACTGAAAACCATTTCTGCTCTCAGGTGGCTCTCCTCATGAAGAACACTTCAGACCTCTCAAAGCTACACACACACAAGCACACTCCCGATACACACATGCTACACATGCACATATACACTACACATCCGCACAGACACATACCGCATGTGCATACACCACACACACACACACATGCACACACACACAGACTACACATGTATGCATGCACTCGCAAATACTTCCACTACACACACTATGCATGTATACACATGCTACACACACCGCAAATGCAGCCACACACACATACACACACTCCTTTAGAAGAGGCCTTGTTACCCATGACAACCAATCACAACACAACAACAAAGTGATGGGGATGGAGGGGGATTGTAGAGGATTGTGGGGGATGGGGGGTTGTCAGGTGGTAACCATGGCGACATCTCTGAGGGTCATTCACAGGAAGCCAACATCTGTCATCTGTCATTGAATGGTATTCTCGCTCTCCAAACAGTCTTTTTGGCCATGAAATTCTTCTTAATGAGCTATTGACCTACTTCAGTTTTTCCTCTAACTTTGGGTTTCCCCTTTAAATCAGACTGAAATCTGCTGATGACCTTATAAAACCAAAATACCAAGTTTCCTTGGCTCCGGGGACAGCCCAGATTAGTTTGGTTTGCTTGCGGGATCTCAGTGCTGTGAGAACCATGAGGCATTAACCTGATTCTCATAATTCACGACTACAGCAGAGCTGCAAGGCAGCCTGGTTGTCTGACAGTGGTCCCAAGTATTTGTCCTGCTGAAGTGCCCTTGAGCAAGGTCCCGAGTCCCTACCAGCTCCAGGCGGGGGCTGACCCTGACCTCTGACCTCTCTGTGGATGCGCGCGTGTGTGTGTCAATAGATGAATTTTGCCCCTGAGGTATCAACAGAGGCTCACAGTTTGTTTCAGGTAAGCAGGTAGGAGGTTCAGTACCTTGCTCAAGGGCACTTTGACGGGACACTTGGCAGTTAATGGATGGACCCTCCAGTTATAGGGCAATCCCTATAACCCCTAGGTCACCCTGTCACCTTAATAGAGCAGCTTTCTGTCATAAAGCTGCACTATGCAAGATTCAATGTAAAAATACATCTAAATCAGTGGAACAGCAACAGAGAAGAGCGTCCCACCCCCACTAATTGAGGCGCTGTAGATTTGCCCTGTTTGTCCAAATGTAATCGTGGTATCGGGTGTGGACACTGGGACAACACACAGTAAGAGACGAATCAAAGCAAAATACAAAACTATGTCCTAAACTGTCGTGAACAAGCGCCGACGATGGCTGAACCTCTTCACCACCATCAGTGTTCCCTCTAAGCCGGTGGTGTCCAGTCCTGTGCTGTGGAGGACCATGCAGGTTTCCCTTCCAACCAGTCACTGCAGCAAATTAGCGCACATTCAACCAGACAGGAGGAACTCATTTGTGAAATCAGCTGCTGTAGTGTGTGGTTGGAAGGAAAACCTGAATACTCCTCCATGGCAGAGGACTGGACGCCAGACCTTTTAGTTTACTGACGTCATGTTACATGATTTGTGGGTCCTCAAAATCCAAACCGCTTCCATTTGTGGCTACCACCGTGCGAAATTGCCTAATGCGGCTTTAACATTCCTCCTCTTCCTCCCAAACCTCCGCCTCTGAGCCCAAGTCTCCTCTGTCACATGGGATCAGGCAGACCTGAGTGTGGGAACATCCAGCCTCCCATCAGCCTCCATGTGGGCCTGGAGGAGAGACACCTGCTCACTGCTCCATCCACAGACAATAGGCAGGCTGTGAAACTACCATTACGTGTCCTCTATTGTGTGTCTATTCAAAAGTACAGATATTACAGTGAATTTACAGCACATATATACAGGATGTGCAAAATGTGCATCACCTTCACAGAAGGCCATACAAATGTACAAGTGTGCAGACGTGTGGTTTATTGAGTTCACAGGTGTAGGTAACATGCACAGAACTCCAGCTCCTATGCGGTAATACCACAAGGATAGTTGTCTCCAGTGGTAGGGTGACGCTGCACAGCTACAATGGAGGGTTAAGCCTCCTCCTACCTGCCTGAAATACAAGCTCAGCCTTCAGCCGCGAGACAAAGCCTCTCCTCGCCTTTCTCCGCAATTCCCACCAGTTCACCGTCCGCCTGAATAGCGTTTTTCTGAGGTTATTTCTCGCTCAGACCAGATCCAGCTGGTTTAGGCATGAGGTAATGCATACCACAGAGAGCTGGTAATATGATTTAGCTGCACAGCGCACATCTCTGACTGGTACAGTGCATGTGCTGTACATGAGTGAGGACTCTTCTTGAACTAAAGAAGCTAAAGTAGTCTATGTCTTCTCTAAGAACATTTACAGTTCATTAAAAAAGAATTGGACCAATATCACACACAGTATCAATGTAGTTGTTGAGATTTGTGATATAGTGTATGATCCATGACCTCCTCAATATCGGTTGCCTGTAATGTTGATGATCTAGAAACTGAAGCTGAAGTGGCTCAAAAGCCCAATGCTCCTGCCCGAAACACACCAGCATACTGTAGACAGTAGTTTATGGACACTTTACACTCCTTTGCACCATGTATGTGCTGTACTACTAGTACTACTACTACGATGTCTCCAAGACAAATACTTGATGTACTTGGGGATTAAACAGATTCCGACTCTCAAATCGAATCAAATGGTTCTGAATGTATGATTTTGGTATTTATTGAAGGGTGGAGGTTGCATTTGGGTGAACTACAGCTGGGCTGGACTGCCATGGTGATAGTTGTCTGTTCCATGTCTTAGACACTGGCGCCTTAATGAGGGGGGGGGGGCGGGTGATGAACTACTGGGAGGCTTTTAACATTCCTATAGAAGAGACGTCCTCAGCCCCCGAAACTAGAGTGAACTCATCTGCATCTCTCTCTCTCTCTCTCTCTCTCTCTCTCTCTCTCTCTCTCTCTCTCTCTCTCTCTCTCTCTCTCTCTCTCTCTCTCTGATGAATGAGGCTTTTCTGTGATTCACAGAATCAGTATGCCAGAGGAATGCTGCCGTATCACCAAGTGATGAATGAGTTTGAGCCATAGTATTGAGTTCTCGTACAGTGATAAGGCTGTACTTTACCGTTGATCCCTTAAAACCGCAAGAATCCTGATTGACATAGTTTGGTAAACATCTCTTGTGAAAGTCATGGCAACATCATGTATTAGATACATGAACAAGTTGAAACGTGTCCTACTGTTGCACTAGGTTACATTTCTAAAATGTAACTGTTCAGTCCAGTAGCATCCACCTAAGCTGTTTGAAATCCTGGTGATTCGTTTAGAAACACCTCATTCTCTCCCAGATGGCTTTTTATAGACTCTGTCTAATCAGCGGCGGGTCTTTGTCAGGTGACATTTCCTCAGCTCTGATAAGATGCTGGACCTGCTTTCCATCTGTCAAGAACAAGGACCTCCAGGTTCACACAACCAGAGCTAGCTAAGAAAGAATTATATCTCCGCCTGCTGAGCCTGCTGAGGCCCAGCGGAGGCCTGGATTCAGGTTTATCTGCTGTTTTATGATGCCAGAACTCTGTTTGATGGTTTAAGGTCTGAGGACGGCAGCTAATGGAGAGGAATGTGAGCATTTCTGAGGCAGGGCTGATAGTCCAGAAAGATTTATCCATTAGTGGACCCCTAACCCTGGCAGTGTTGGTGCCTTGCTCTACCCATTAAGCTACACAGGACCTCCTAGCTAACCCTATGGGAGTTTCACCCTCATGAAACTACACTACATAAAATGTCAACTTGCTCAAGTGAACAAATAGAAAGTAGCGCGATACACGTCATTACTTACCCTAGACTGTGATCTGATTGAGTGTGTCACCATGTTGTGCGTAAAAGAGGCTTGGTCTGTCGTCAAAGGGAGTTCCCCATCACCTGATATCTTGTATTGTGCCTTAATGCCTCTGTTTTCTCCCCCCACCATTTGTGTATTGACTTGTCATCTTAAACATTACTCTGAAAACATTAATCTCCCGGCCAACGCTGCTCGGTCTTTTGCTGACGTTAACATTTAGATATTTATAGTCTAATGTCTGTATGTCCTGCGCCATATTTCTCTGCACCAATGTCACCAAGATGAGTTCCCCTTTTTCCTTTATTGTACTTGGAGAATGAAGTGACTGATTCTGATTTCTGTTTTCTGTCTGACTTACAGGGAGACAGCCAACATCCCCCTCATCCCTCTGGGTCTGAAGGAGACTAAAGAGGTGGACTTCTCCATCGCATTCAAGGTGCAGTAGCAACGACCGCAGTTTCACTACACCCTCCCTATTACTCTTGTTACTATTTTTAAATAAATCTGCCGTTACGTTATCCCCATTTCTAATTCAGGAACAGTCTGACCAAAATCAAGTAGTTTTTGTTATCCAAAAGTAGATCAGTAGTTATTGAGACTGGTAGGATAATCCCATATCTGCGTGGTTATAAATACCCTGATGATGATATTTATAGTGCGCTGCATGCTGATGTGGTATGTTGGCAGGCTCGGCGGGAGGTGTTCTGACTTCCTGGTCTTTAAGCGGGTTAATTTCGCTGTACTTATCGTCTGTAATCACACCTCGGGCTTAATGACCAGGTGCCTCCTGCCTCCGTCTGGCTCTGACACAATAACGGCACTCAGCAGCCCAGTTGGCATCGGAGACCTGCTCTTGGCTTCAGCACTGGAGCTTAGGGATGATGTGGCAAGGTGGCCTCGTTGTTGGAGACCCTGCCTCGTAACTGAGAGGTCACAAGTTTGATCCTCACACCAGCCACGTGTCCTTTAGCGAGACACTGAACCCCTGAGTAACTATTAGTAGAGTTTTAACATCGACTGGTAGAGTTAATAATGTTATTATTAATGTCACTATGGTGATTGGGAGGATTATTATAGTGTTATATATTATTACTATGGTCATTTGTAGTGTTGCTATGTTACTATAGTGATACTAGTGTTACTGTGGTGACTGGTGGTGCTCAGTGAGATGAGGTGTGTTGGTTTTTTCCAGGATTTCATCTTGGAGCACTACAGCGAGGACGGGAGCAGCTTCGAGGATGAGATCGCCGATTTGATGGACCTGCGACAGGTACTGCACACTCCTTTTCACTGCTGTCAGGTGAAAACCTTCAAACTTCAAAAAACCCACTGACTGCCATGTGCTTATGAACGCTTCCAACAGGGTTTGAAGGGGTTTCATACACCCAAGGGTGATGACATTTTCTCCCACAAAGAGGACCATGAAATCCTTTGCTCTAATACAAACACTGGAGTTACTGTTACTGTTTTCTGTCACCTCCCAGGCCTGCCGTACACCGAGCCGAAGCGAGGCCGGAATGGAGCTGCTGGCAAAATACTTCAGCCATCTTCCTCTCCTGGAGAGCCGATTCTTCTCTCCAACCCGCCAGACCGGCATCTTCTTCACCTGGTACATAATGGTTATGATAATAATAATAATATGAACCACCTTTTATATTAACCACAAGCTAGAGAGAAATATGAAATATGAAAGGTACAAATCAATTTTCCAATGCAACTGCAGTAAAAACTAGCATTGCCAGGAGCATCAAGTTCAACAAGGACCTATTGAAAATACTAAAGGCCCTTAGACACATCAGCACATGGATGCTTCTGGCTGGCATAAAAGCATGAAGTGAAGAAGAGTGGAAAACTAAATAGACAAAAAAAACAGAATATAGACAGTAGTTCAAGTAAAAGTAAGCCTGAAAAGTATGTTTTTAAGAGTTTTACTCGAGGACACAGGGTCGGCAGGTGGTTTCAGAGCATAGGGGCCCTAAATCTTGGAAGCCAATGTGATTTATAGATTAGTCATGGTAGATTATAATTGTGTTACTTTTATCCAGAGTGAGGGAGTCAGTATGGGGGTCATTGTCTGGTTTTGTGACAGGAGTTTGGCTGATGTGGGAATCAAATTAGTGACAGGCTACAGGACGGTCCTTCTAGACACTGAGGCATTGCACTGTGTTGACCACAGCCGACTGTGATAGTCTATACATCGTCAATCACTTCCTAAAGCACATTGTGACATCTGTCTGCTTAACTCCTCTTAAACCCAGTTTGTATTTCACATACATTATTATCTTGTACACTGACATTTGTATCGTTTACATGGTTTATCTTCTTGGCTTTTATTTAACATTGTTTTATTTTCTCTGAACACTCCAGGTACGACTCCTTCACCGGAGTGCCGGTATGCCAGCAGAACCTGTCGCTGGAGAAGGCCAGCATCCTCTTCAACACGGCTGCCCTCTCCACCCAGATCGGTACCCGCAGTGACCGGCAGACCATCGCTGGACTGGAGGAGGCCATCTCCTCCTTCCAGAAAGCTGCAGGTATGCAGAGGACAGGAGTGATATCCTGGTCATATAAAATAACTGGGGGGAAACCACTGTTCCAAAACTAGAGAGTCAGAAAAAACACACAACTGCAATGTTGGTGAATGAAAGTTTCCATGGTCATTTATGTGTTTAGGGACTTTCAATAACCCTTTAACCCTTGAAACATGTTTTAACCCTCACTGTATAATTTCCAAAATTCACGGTTGTCACATGCTTTTTTAGAAATTTTGCACATATGTGGTTTTCGCCCTCCAACTATTGCATTCATTCTCTACCTCGTTGTACAAAACTGTCTGAGTAGTATCTTTAGCGTAAATGCAGACAGCACTGGGAAACCCTCCTCAGAGACTCTATGGGCTAGTCAGTAACCCAGTTCAAGACTGTCCCTAATAAGATAAGATAAAACTTTTTATGATCCCGTGGGAAAACTAGCTCACAGCAAGTCAAACAAGGAGGGTCTAGCACTTAGTCTCAATGAACAATGGGATTTATAGACAGACAGTGTTTACAGAGAGCCTGAGACAACACCTGTGATAAGTGGTGGGAATAGAGAGAGAGGAGAGAGAGAGAGAGAGAGAGAGAGAGAGAGAGAAGAACAGGAACAATAGTGAGAGAGTGACAGAGAGAAAGAGATTGATAATTCAGTGAGAATACCAACACAATGTTGTTGTTCTTTCTTCGCTGTGCAACACTGCTCCTCCCAACACCTCCTAATACCGCAACACAATCTGTCAAATCCATTGGTATGTGTGTGATTCAATACGTTTTCAAGATCGGTTCATTCAAAAATGTGTGTAGTGTGTTGCAGGCATTACTTTCTTTCTTCAGGCTGTCCAACAGTAGTGAATGTATTCAGGGTTTGTTTATTTAATTCATCTTTGTGAAAGCAAAGTTTTGTTTTCAGCCAGCTAAAATATCACTTACCTGCATGCATGACCTGCAGACACTGATTATTTGATTTATTATCTGATTTTGATTCAGTTCCGGATGCGCCTCATTCACTTTAAAGTGATGCTCAAATGAACGATTGATATCTGAATCATCCCATCACTTTTGCCTAAAAAGAAGCCAGGTGCAGCTTTTTTTCCCCCAAAGTGGATGCTTTCCATCCACCTTGCAGCCACTCTCTATTGACTTTAATATCAAATAAAAGCCAGCGGCAGTTTAAGGAAGAGGAAGGGTGTGAACACAGCCTTATTCTCACAAACAGCAGAGCCATGTGCCATCTGAGATCCTCTGACTGCTCCTCCATGATGGAGTATAAATGCTGTCGAGCCTACAACCAAAACAAGTCTTCCTCGGGCTCCCAGTCACGTGGCTCGGCTCCAGGCATGTGAACTACCCTCAGAGGTTTCACAAAGTTCAGACAAGTCCTGATAGAATTATGGCCTTGCATTGGATGGAGTATTGCACGGTAATTATAGCTCTGCCCAGGGCTTGGTTATGTTGCTGTGATAGCTATAATTTAGTCTTGTATGAATAAAACAATTATATTGTTATGGGAAACATTGTCTCCAGTATGAAGAACCAGTAATAAACTAAGACAGGAGGTGACAGCCAAGGATACGAGCTGTATATGGGAGTCAGCCTTCGCCCTCGGGGCAGATCACGGGCTGCTGCAGTGCCCTTTAGCCAGGGAAATGAAAGGTTTAGAGGATGGGAGGAGTGAGCTAGTATGGGCAGAACCACGGCTGAAGAGTATGCAGGCAGCACTCTGTTATTAAGATGTCTACAGCTCTCTGCTGCCAAGTTTTTAATCTGTAAAATAAGAGGGAGTCATGCTCAGTTGGAACGCAGATGGCCTTGTTGCTTCCAGCTAACATGAAACACTGATTTCAGATGGTTTGTGTTTTGGCTCAATTTAAAAGAAGTACGCAGACATTGATCTCACTGCTAGCAGTGTATTTTTTTCCTTTTTATTAGACAGTGTTTAGTGGAGAGTGACAGCCTTCAGGAAAGGAGGAGGGGATGACGTGACATACTGTAGGTCATGAGGCAGATTCAGATTCACAATGTCATTAAAACATCAGAATCATTTTAAATGATATGTGGGACTTTTCCAAACATCTGTTACCATATGGAGATCTGATAGAGCGTCAGTAACTATGCCAGTGTGGTTGGGTTACAGTGAAAAGGGGTTCTGGTGTGTAGCTGACCCTGGCCTCCCTGTGGAGAGGGGCAAGAGAAAAGAAAATGTCCCCTACAGGAATCAAGAGGATCACAAATAATCACTTCAAAATCTTCACTTCACTTCATTTACTTACTTATTTTTTTTCTAATACAAGAACTATTTTTAAGGTCAGCTTCCAAGACTATCATAGTGCCATTTAGCAAGGCACTGAACCTGCGTTCTTAGTCAAACTTCCCGGTTACAAGAGGCTTACCTATGATTATTTTAAACTTGTAGTAGTTTGAGTCATGCTGACCCCTGACACCCCCCCCCCCCCCCAGGTATCCTGAACCACCTGAAGGAGACATTCACTCACACCCCCAGCTACGACATGAGTCCAGCAATGCTCAGTATGCTGATCCGGATGATGTTAGCCCAGGCTCAGGAGTGTCTGTTTGAGAAGACCGTCCTGCCCGGCATCCGAAACCACTTCTACTACCTGCTGAAAATGGCCCAGGAGGCTGCTAAGGTATTAAATAAATACAGATATTTGTTTGATGTCAGTCCGACTTAGCATTAGCAAGCAGTAGCACATGCAGACACTCAATTACACAGGCTCTGTCCTCGCATTGTACAAAATGTGATGATTGTTCTTTGTTTTTATCTCTATTTGTTGCTCTGTAATGCACCTTGTTGTCCATGTGCTGTACTGTCCCTTTAACTGAATTTGGTGATTCTGAGTGCTGATAGGTCATGTGGCCCCATTAGGAATGGCATTAACTGTGAATGTAAAGTAATAATGTCACTTCGGAGTCAGATTCCCCACTTCTATCAGTGAGTTTCACTGCAGATCAGTGCTGTTAATGTCCTCTCAGTAACTCTATCCTCCCTTTCCTGCCAGGTCTCAGAAACCTACGACCATGTCCACCAGTCCATGATCCAGACGCCAATCAAAGACAACGTCCCGTTGTTCTGGTCCACCATGTCGCAGGTCAAAACCAACCACTACCGCTCCCTGGCACACTACTTCGTAGCCACCGCGCTACTGGACCACCAATGTAAGAGAAATGATTTATAACCTTCATTTAGACTGGATGCAATAGTCAGTTGGCGGCTGACTGAACATGCTTTCATCGGTAGATATATTTCTAAATGCCACTTTCAGCAGGTTACGGTACCTGCGGGCCTTTATACCAGATTAAATGATTTGTTAAATTGGGTATTTTTCCAGTGTACTATCTGGTGGCTGCTGTAAGAGAGAGGCCGAGGTATATGGCCGTTCCTGGATTGATGTTACAGGACTTTGCCTGTCTGATTTGAAACACCCTGGAGAGTCAGATCTCCCATATACTTAAACTGTAGAGCGTTGTGTCGGACCACGGTTCAGTCATCTGAGAAGGCTAGGCTGAACCACAGCTAGCTACAACACTATTACATAACAGCTATTACACACACACACACACACACACACACACACACACACCCTTCCAGTCATGAGGAACTGCAGCTTCTTAATGCTGTCTGCATAGTCAGGTGGCAAGATGGAGAGAGAGGAAAAGGGAGTTTCATAAAGGACCATATAATCCTACAATGGAAGTGACATGCAATATCTCTCAATAATAATCTTGCCCCAAGCATAACAGCCTGAGTTTTTATGCAAAGTTGTTTTTAATAGATGAATGCTCAGTGGGGACAAGTTGAACTTGAAATTGAAAAAACAGATTGAAATGGAGAGAGGAACAAGGCGGTGGGGGGGTTATAGTTATGTCAAGTGCAGTCTGAATGGGACGGGACTGGGCGGAGGGGCGGAGGGGCGACGGAGCGAAGCCACTTTGAGCTTGGCAGCTCATTAACAGATTCTTGTGTGAATGAGGGTAATGGAGTAATTAACCACAGGACTATAGAGAGAGGATTCAGCCCAGAAACTAGACAGAACGAAGACCTCTGTAGTAAACAGAGTAGTTCAATACACACTGAATACTGTCTCCATGAAGCAGACTGGTCAGCTGGATCCAGCAGAAAGCTCTGATCCCTATTGAGTTACATTCAGTCACAAAGTAGAGAGAGGGGTGGAGATGAAGGAGAGGAGACAGTTTAAAGGAACACATCATGTTTTTGGGAGATTGTCCCATTGATCAACTTCCCTGTTAACTGATGAAAAAAGAGACACCAAAATCATTGTAAATCGTAACACTTTAGCACTTTAGCATACACTGTGTTGACTGATTGCAGGCAACTAGCATTATCCTAAGTAATAACACTGATATTTTACTAATATTTTATTATATGGCCTGTAGATTGATGCATTAAATGCAATAAAATGCAGAAAATTTAAAAATTAACGCAATATAGCTGATGTAGCCAGGTTTATTTTTGGAACTATTTCTAGTAAGCAACCACTGCATGGTGAGTTTTAGCTGTACACAGTCTCCCATCACCTGCCACCTTCACTACATTTGAAAACAGTTCTCAATCATTTCTTAATATTGTCTAAGTCTTTGTCATTATTACTTAAATTGCAGTTTTGGTTATCATTTTGGATTGGGTTGACCCCAACCATGGTGGGAAGAGACTGTCAATTTATTTGAAGATAACAAAAGAATAGGTCATTCAGTCATCCTGTCCTCTGTGTGTCCAGTGAGTCCCAGTGATGATGAGGACCAACAGGAGAAGACCTTGTCTCAGGTCTACGATCGCCTTCCAGAGGGACGTTCTCCTCTGGACATCCTGAAGAAGAGAACCGAACGCAGACGCATCGGTAAGGCCAAACGTACGGTTCACCGCTGCAGAAGGCAGTAGAACGCAGCAGAACACAGTTGAATCTGGTAGTCCTGCGGCTCTGATCTTAATCTTTATTTTAATAGCGGTCTATGGCTCCCACAATCTGGGCTGTATTGAACTGACCTTCCCTCTTCATCTACTTTGACTCTTCCTCTCTGATCTTCTCCCTTTTCATTTTCTCTCCTGTCTTCTCCTCCTCTCTTCTTTGTCTCCTCCTCCCCTCTTCTTCTGCTCTACCCGTCCTCTTCTCCTTCTCCTCCATATGCTGACCTCTCCTCCCTCTCCCCAGGTAAAGCTCATCTTCGTCGGGCCATCCTGGGGCATGAGGAGGCGCTGAGGATCTATGGTATGTGTCGCCACCTGAGGAAGCTGGATGTACTACAGGAGATTCTGCAGGCCAGCCACCAGCGCTCGCTCAACAAGTTCACCAACTATGACAACGAGGACGAGTTCACCGACTACATGGAGGCACCAGACATCATCTGTGAGTAGGAAGACGCCTATTTACTGACAGTTTACAGCCTGGACCGTATTGGGAGTGGCTCAGTTGGCTAAGGTGCACATGTACTCACGACATCTTAGGCTGCAACATGGCCTAAGACCTCTGTTGCATGTCCTCCCCCTCTCTCACTCCCAATCTTTCCTCTCTTTCTCCACTGTGTACTGTCAAATAAAGGCCAAAAATCTTAAAAACAAAAAAAGTACTGTTATTTTATTATGGAATAGCATAGAATACAATAGTACAGTGTAGAATAGTACACGATAGGTTAGTATTGAATAGAACAATTGTAAAGTTTGTTGTAGTCTCCATTAATTGTCACTGAGGTGACGGCTATTCATCCTGTGGTTCACATAGAAACTCAGTCCAGTCACTCCAGCAACACCACAACAAACACTTCACAGATGACGCTCGTGCCAAGCAGCAGCGATGTGCTGTTTGTTGTTTTATGAGCCTCTCTGGCAACTGTTTCTAAAAGGCCCTTGTGTTGCTAACCACGCCTCCACATCCTGTAATCAAATGAGATAAGTGCACGATGATGTAATGTTGACACTGATAACTCCAATGCCCGCTTCTGTATTGAGGCCATTTAAAGTGTGGTTGTGACCATAAACACAGGATGATCAGCTTTGTTTTTTCCCTTCTCTCCATAGCTAAAACAGAGCACAAAGCAGAACTGGAAGTTCCTGTATCCACAAAGGTGAAAGTCACCGACTTTTTCCAGAGGCTGGTATGTGGGCTACTAATACTCTTCCACTCACATCGCTGGTTTTCACAGACATCATTGGTTTATTCAGGAAGTGACATGAAATGGCTTTGGATTTGTGTTTTAGAAGTGGCTATGCACTTTTAAACTGTACTTATATTGAACACCCAGAGCTTTTTTGTTATTCCTGAATACAATCAGCATAAAGGGTGAGTCTCCTGGAATCTTTGGACCTTTGAGACCAACACTGCATCAGTGTTAGTGCCCTGTTTTCCAAAGCCTCTTGGACACTCACCCAGAGCAACAAAGGCAGCACTAACACTAACCATGGATAGAGGTGCTCTGATCCTGCCTTGAGCTCTGCTTGGGTTATTCTGGTATTCACTCAGAAACATCAGCCAGAATTATGACAGGAGTTGAACATTGCTATTACAAATTAGCACTGATGTTGTGGGGGAAAAAACTCAGAACTTTAATGGTGATTTTACTTGAACTGAAGGTTTCCATGGTCCTTTCATGGTTGAGCCAGTCTCCTGACCCCATGAAACCCAGTCAACACCCGGGATAACATTTCAGAAATACATGGCAGTCAAAGATACAAAGTTTTACCCCGACAGCAAAGCTGCACTCCTCATACATGGCCCTGTCTAGCTCAATGGGTAGAGCCAGGGTTTGGGGTTCGATTCCCACTGGGACCACTCATGCTAAAAATGCATGCATTCATGGTACTGTAATGAGCTTTGGATAAAGGCCTTCACCAAATGGGGGAGGTGGTGGGTGACACCCTCTAATGTCTGTTGTGTTTTCAGTCTGTGTTACTCTATAAGACCTGGTACAGGGTTCAGAGTCGCTATCGGCTCCACTAACACACCACTACAACCTGTTACCCTTGACTACATGGTAAAGAGCAGGTTGAAGGACTGTCAGTAAAGGCCAAAGAGTTCAGAGGTTATAGGGAGGAATTAGTTCACATTTAGAATGGTGAGACAGAAAAAACAAATTGCAAACTATGCAACTTGTAGGCCTGTTACTATATGTATGAATGTGGCATTTATGATGTTTCACTTCTGAAAGAAAAGACACAAATGCTACGTTCGTTTCTAAAATGCTATATATCCACAAAGCCTCACCTGAAGTCACCTGAAGTTTATTCAACAAAGGACCCAAGTAGAGGTCTGCATTATTGCGGAACTCCCGTGGGTCTCGCGGGTCCCGACACAGTTTTTGGCGGCGCAGGTTTTTTTTTAACAGCTGCGGGCGGGCGCGGGTGATCACGTTATAACGCTGCGGGTATGATTAAACTATAGAGATAGAACTATAGTGGCTTATGCATAGGGCTTATGCCTTTATAATTCCTATTTTCTATATATTTTTTACGTCCCATCACCACTGAGCTCTATATCAGACATGCGTGACGCATACACGTCAGTCACGTAGTCACGTAGCCTATAGCTCACCTAAATGTCGCCAAATATAAAGCCGGCAGCTAGCCTGAAATGGAGGAAACGGAGCAAAGAAGTGTAAATCATATTGAAAATGGACTAAAACGCGGTGAATACACGGTCAGAAAAAATAAAATTTGTTTTTATTTGCTATAGGTTTGAATTGGGACAAGGTCTTGCGGGAGGATTTTAAGTGGATGCGGGCTTGCGGGCGGGTTTGGGACAAGGTCTTGCGGGAGCGGGCGGGTGCGGCAGGGAAAGCAGCGGGTGCGGGCGGGTGGGGCAGTAAAAGCAGCGGGAGCGGGTGGGTATGGAATGAATAAATCAGGCCCGTGCAGACCTCTAGACCCAAGTTACCTACTATCCTTTAGAAATACCATCATTTCTAGGTGGTGTCAGTAGGTGTCAGTTTTATCACATGGTGGAGATCAGTTTGACACCAAACTCTTCAAATGGCAATCTATTGTCCAAGAATAGAACCGCTGAAATTCCCAGATCAGCAACCTTATAAGCAACCAGTAAGGTCAAAAGTCAGAGCTGTAGTTCAACAGATTTAAAGTATCTCTATGATTTAGTAGTTTATTCACAATCTCTGCAATGAGGCTCAAGTCCCTCAAGATACGAGGGGATGATTAAAGGAGTAGAGGTGAAAGGTTTCAGCCTAGCGTTACACAGACAGCAGAAGCCAGCTGAGAGATTGTCCAATCAGATAGGAAGTTTATTAATTAATGGGAGATAAAAGTTGCCTACAATCAATACCAGTGTAACCGTTTTTTCTACTGATAAGATTCAACAGCTTAAATGTTGTTTTTACTGTGATGAATTTGATCATAGTACTGTAGGAGGAGGATTAGAACGTTGGGTTTTAACAAGCTCTCCCCCAGGCGTTCACTAAGCTCTTTGTACTTAAAAACCTGGATTCATATAATAGAGTCTTAAAAAAACCCTGCTTCATGGTAAGCAGCCACATTAACACCCCACCCTGTCCATCCAGGGTCCCCTGTCAGTCTTCTCAGCCAAGCAGCGGTGGACGGCCCCACGGACGGTCCGACTTCACCCGGAGGACCGAGACCTGGGCTTCACCTTGAAAGGAGAGCCGCCGGTCCAGGTGGTGTCCTTGGACCCCCTTTGCCCAGCCGCTGTGAGTTAGCCCTCATACTTTACCAGTAACTGGCCGGGGGAAAATATTCACCCCCAGGACAGGGGACAAGTGTACCCACCTTTTTGTTTGCAGAATAGTTTACCCATCTTTTTTTTAAATGACATATTTTTAATAATAAATTCATTGTATACATCATAGTAAGTAGTAGCAATCTGTTATAACTAATGAAGATAGGGGTCTTTTAAGAGAAAAAACATATTAATGTATTATTTTTTTGTTGTTGTGTTTTTTGCCTTATGATAATCACTGACTGGAGCTCGTAGTTTACCCTCCTTTTTATTTACAACTACATCACTGGATGCATCTAGGGCAGGGGGAAGGGTTTTCAGCGTACATACACAGATACGCTGCCGGTTGTTGGAAATGACTAACAAACCAAGTTAATATTGGAAGTAAACTATAGGGCCTCTATCGCCATGCTCAGTACTTTTTCTGTCATACATTAACGAAACAGATGCATAGCTTACTTAAGGTTAACTTAATGTTAACTCTGTAAGTGAAAAGGACAGTCGCTGTACCTGCAGCAGGACTATCCAACAGGGTGGAGCTTTGTCTACAGTGGGAGAACCGACATTGTGAAGTTTCTGATATACTTCTACGTCACAAATATGCTCAAATGGCACAGTCCCATCTACTCCATTAGTTAAACTTGATTGATGGCTGCCGTTGCTGTGGTGCAAGTCGGTCACAGATTTCCTTCATGCTGCATAGCCGTTTCACTAGCAGCGCAGAACCTTGTGATTAAGTAAAATCATTCTTGGAAAGTGCAACAGGATTTAGCCTCAAAGAAAGTTGCCCCCCCCCCCCTCCTAATTTAATTAAGAATCAGAGAGATTTCCCCTCAGCAACCCTTTCAGCCTGACAGCTCATTAAGAGGTGCTAACAAAGAGCAGGCTTTTATTAGGCCTAGCAGGCTGCACAGAGAAGCAGATTAGTAGAATTACATAAAGCCAGCGAGGCCAAACTCTTGTATGACCTTGAATACTGTGTTCAATAGGATTTTTTTCAATTTTATTTTTTATGTTCCTTTTGAGTTGTGTGGACATGCCTCTGGCTAAAGTGGGTCATGTTATCAGACAGAAATAGCTGAGCTTGTTTAGATAAGTCAAGTTTCCCCACGCCTCAGGAATGATGTGGTCTGGTACAGTTTGGAGTACTTTGGAGAGTATCTTTTATACACACACACACACACACACACACACACACACACACACACACACACACACACAACCAAAGTTCACCCTGATGAACCAAGCTGCCTCCAGGGTGTTTGATAGACCCCGAGATGTAAATAAGTACTCTGCCTGCTGCAGTATCAGGACTCTCCTGGGTAACCCTTCCTCTTCCTCTTCCTCCTTATGCCTCGTTGCCAGGCCGACGGGCTGAAAGAGGGCGACTACATCGTTGCTGTGGGCGACACGGACTGTAAATGGATGGGCGTGAGCGACGTAATGCGGCTGCTGAAGGACGTGGACGAGGAGGGGATTAACATCCAGGTGGTCAGCATGATGGACAGCAACCCATCCATGGTAAGCCCTGCCCCCTTCCTCTCCTATTAGCTCAGAGGAAAGTCATCTGTCCGGTTTCTTTGACTGTAACAATAACAAAGACTGTACCTTTAACTAGACTATATATATTGTCCAGAGGCTGAGAAAAAAGAAAGTGACACTTTGACCAAACAAATGTATCTGCCTCTTTCCATTAAGTGTCAACTTCACCCTCTCTCCCTCTAGCCCGCTAAGAGTGCCACCTTCTGCGGGAACCTGCCCAAGACCTACTCCATGATCTGCCTGGCCTTCGACGATGACGACAAGAACCCCAAATCACGCAAAGTTGTCAAGAAGTCGTCCTTCCTCAGCTGGGGTCTGAAGAACAAGCTGAAGAGCGCCAGCACCCTCAGCCTTCCCACCTCCGACCAATCGGGCACGATGCCCTGGAACAAGCCCTGCCCCACCTTCCCCAGCTCCAGCTCCTACAACAATGACAGTGGCCTCTACTGAGCTAGCTAGGAGGTTTTTTTTCCTTTGTCCAAGTGCCATGTTGTACCCATACTGAGCCTACACTGGCTATGGTACAGTATCAGTACAGCAGTAGTGTATGTAGCTTGTGTGTCACAAAGTTAATGCTGACATCCCTGCCAGCACCCTCTGGAAAGTGGCTGTGCCAAATATGTGGGTGTCTATGTTGGTACATGGCTGCCTTACCAGCACAGTTCAGTACCTGAACTGGACTGGACTGTACACAAAACATCCATTCTGTACCCTGCCAGTATGAGTACAGCACGGTACACTTGTACAGTGGAAAAAAACAGCTATCATTCCAGTCTGTATACACACAGAGCATAGACAAACTCCATCATCGCAGTACGTCGTCTCGAGAGGGAAAGCTCCAGATGAATAGGAGAACGCAAACACAGTTGTAACAAAAGACCCAGTGTTGGTTTCTGCTTGACTGCAAGAGGTCGATTCTCTCGTTGTGTAAGCGTCCCCTTGGTAGAGATGCAGCTACACACTGCACAGCAGCACTAACTGCCTCGGCTACAGTGCAATTATACTCACATTCCCAATGTATTCTCATATGTGAAGGATTTTGTTCATTGCCACCATAATTGTTGCAAATAATGTCTATCAATCAGTTTTAGGGCTTGGAATACACATATTTTACAAGTAGATACCTATATGTACATGTATTGAACCATGTTGTCAGGTAGGTGAGGGAAAACATGCTTCTACTGAGGAGTTGGTATTTGTGTAGGGATGAATGCAATGCGCTGTAAGCTGCTAAAAAAAATCGTATATAACTTTATTTTGTATTATTGTGATTTATGTATTTGTGAGACAGCCTTTGAAGAATGTTATTTAGTTGTGAGTGCCAGGCTTGGGACACAGTGTAAATGGAAATATTGGTATTTTAGGTTTGGTTGGCAGCAACCCAAAATGCCTATTCACCATCACCTTACTGACTCATCTCAGTATCTCACCCACTTCCAACCCTCCTTTATCAATGCTGCTGCTGCCCAGCAGTGTATCCACTTTCACTGAGAGCGCTGACTGTGTGTCTCTGTTAATGTGAATCTTGCTGTTGATGAAGGATCTTTTGTCTCCAGAAGGGAACACTGTGGCTAGACTGATGTCATTCCCTAACAGTGAGTTAGATCAAAGCCCGCAGTCACTTTTTATTTGTCTCTACCTGTGTCGAACGTTACAGCCTACGTTTTTCTGACACTTTGCAGTGTTGGTCTATCTCTTTATCTACAAAGTAGATTCTTATACACATTTGATAATCAAATTATTTATGTGATACAAAAAAAACACACAAAAAGAAATAAAAATATATATATAAGTTGTAGGCCTTAGAACTAGTTTGTGAATAGTGAAATTGTGAATTTTTTTGTATGTTGGATTTTGTGGTTGGTTGTAAGAATGCCTTTCGCTAGGCTTGTTTAATCCTTTGGTGAACCAATATGCTGGTAAATCTTGTCTGTCAATTGTGTCAATTTTTAGGTACATTAAAGGATTCTTGAATAAAGATGGAAGAATACTTCCTCTGGCTTTGGGAAATTCTATTACCTTTGTCTCATATCTCATAAAAAATAGTAACATTGAGACGATTTAACACTCTTTGCCTTTTCTGTACAGTGTCCAATGCTGACAACGTCTTGTTTACTTAATATGGTGTATTAAATGCCAATTATGCTTTATCATGAAGGAAACATGAATTGAAGGTCAAAATAACAGAATAAAGGGTATAACAAGAATGCTCTAATTGATTCATTGTGTTAGGTGTGAACTATTATCTTTTTCCACACACCCACACAGGCACTGTTGTTTTAACAGACCGCTACATGCATTTCTCTGCACATATTGATCCTACATTGCTCTGCCTATATACAGATGGTTCAGGCCCCTGTTATACAGCTAATGGTTTCTAGTGGCCTTTGCTTCTTTCTCTCTATTTGCTGCTGCACAATAACTGTGGTGTCAATGCTTTGATGATGAGAATTGTTTCATTGTGTTCTGTGTCACATGTATAAACTAAAATCTAAATAAAAGTGGGGATACAACCGATTAGAGTTGTTTCATAGTTGTGGTGTTGTTTAGCTTAATGGGTAGATAAAGGCACTAACTGGGGATTTTGCACAACTGTTACAGAAAACTAATTTTATTTACTTAAAGTGGTAATTTATGATATAATGTGTTTTTACTTTATTTAGTCTCCATCTTTGGTGCTCAGCCTCGTTGCTGTGGTGTTTCTTCACTGCACTTCTCAGAGATCAGCTGTCAATCAAACAGTGTGTCCAGCACTGTGGACGTCTTCTTCCTTGGATTTTCTGTTGATGGAGTTTGAGTTTCTGTAGGTGGCGCTCTTTTCTTTGTCTGTTCAGCCATGGTGGCTATCGCTGCTCATATCTAAAATGCATCACTTCCTGTGCAGTCCAGGGGATGGATTGTAGCTTTTCTTACCAGACACCGGGTGCAACAGCAAATGTAAACGCTTGAACCGGATACAGGTTGAATCTCTATCGTGTTATATCAATTTGAGTTAGAGAGTAACAAAACGGACCGTTGTTTACATGAAAGTGGTCCTTGAGCAAAGCAATGATCCCTAGCAGCTCCAGGTAGGGACCTTAACCCTACCAACTCCTCTGTGTCTGACCCTGACCTCTGACCTCCCTGTCATCGTTAGGGCAGGTGAAAAGATATGTTTCCCCTTGAGCGATGAATAGATTATTGCAAATAATATAATAAAGGCTTTTCATATTATTTTATAATTGTCAGTTAGCGCTAGACTGATTTATGTTGCCGATATTGGCCTTTCATTAAAAAACAGATGCCCAGTCGTCCACCTGTGATATGATGGATTTTGCAGTTTTGATTGGTTACACATTTTTTTTATATTATTGATCAATATTGCCCTTAACCTGAATTGATTCTAATGAGACGTTCTGATCAGACCCCACATAATTATGCATGAATATGTTTATTTATTATTATTATTATTATTATTATTATGTTGTTGTTGTTGTTGTTGTTGTATCGTCTTATTGGTGATTCAGATGCTTTTCAATCCTTACAAGAATACAATTCTGTGAGAAACAGTGAAAACTCACTTTTTTCTTGCATGAAAATGGTCATATTTAAAGATACTGTATCTTAGCACAACATATAAGCTATGGCCAGCTTCCATCTGGGAATATCTGTATCCATATTGGCCTTCAAAAACCTGTATCTGTCGAACTCTGCTGTAAATATCACAGTGTACTGTAATGGAATATTGTTGTTGTCCGGAAGTGTGACTTGGCACCAAACAGATTGGGAATGACTGGAATGAGGTTTGACCACAGACGGGCCAACACACACCAAGTCAACAGTCTGGTGTGTTTTTCAAAGGTCTGAATTTGGTCTGAGCACACATGATGTCCTAATCCACCATGTTGGAACCTGAAGATAAAGGTCATATGACTCAAATCCACCCATCAGGCCTTTCTTCTCCTTTACCACTTACAACAATAAAGCAGAACGTGGCTAATGTGATAGTCAAGCAGTAGGTGTGCCCGGTATCGGCTGTGCATTTCAATATAAACAACAGAATCTACTGAATGCACATTGTCATTTTTGATGATCACGAAATGAAATCTTATTCTTTTTCTACTGTTGATTTATTCTACTATATTGCAGTTTCCCCACTACGACGCTGATGTAACATTCCATGACTTTTTCATTGCCATAACTGAGTCGGTGCACTTCCATGACCCAAGAAATGTCATTTCTTCCTGGTTTGTTAATGTTTTTCAACTCAGAAAAGTTGCAAAGAAGTGAGCAGTCTGGTTTCCACTACATGTGGCCTTGCATGTAATGAATGCGTAAAGGTATATGACGTATATTCCTGTAATGTGACCCATTTGTACGTCACTCTGGATAAGAGCACAGCTAAATGCTAAATGTAAAAGACTAACTAACCATGAGGTACTTTTGAAACATGTAGACTGGTTATATTATAGTATATGTACTAAATATGATATATTATAGTACAGTAGGATTACACTACATCACAATAAGCCTTGTTGTGGAAATTTGAGATCCGTGTTGAGAAAATCTTCTGTGATGTCTCTTGTCTAGCAGGGGGAGGAGTGGAGGAGGGAGGAGGAAATATTAATTGTATGACATCCTTGCCTAATATATTTAATACGTTTTCATCATTTCTTTATTTGTTAGGCACTAAGAAACTCCTGATTCTATTCCACATTTCTTATCTGGAGACATGTAGGGTGATGTAAAAGGTGCTTCTCATCTTCAATCTCATTTTATTTGCAGTTCTCTAAAGGTTTTGCAGCTTTTTAATTAACATAACCTGAAATGAATTCAGCCCCTCATTTCCCAATACACTCAGTGTTAAAACATTTCCAGACTACTCTGATTTGTATGAGGAGGCGTTCAGAATGTCTGACTGTGTTATGGGCAAACTGGTCTGGATGGACGATTAGAGAGAATGGGCTCTGTCAGCCAGCAGTGGAGCAACAGCGCTCTCTGTTGGCTGAACCGCTGGTAATTCAAAACCTACGGCGTTGCTAAGAGAATTTAAGCAAGGCTCTGATTGCCTACCCTGTTCACTCTCAGCCAATCAGCGCTGCATTTGTATCGAGGTGTCTCCTGGTAGAGAAGCGTCTAGATACGAGGAGTCTGCAAACTGCCATTCTGATGACTGTATTATATCATATTCTATTATTGTTTTAGGGCTCTAAAGAGAAGATAATTCAAAACATTGGGGAATTAAGACATTTATATATAAACAAATTTTTTTAACGGATAACGTTTTGACTGAAAGAAAGCCTGGTAAACGAACTTGGTTAGCCTAAACTGGCAGAAAACTGAAGAAGTCCGAAAAACTTCATTATTTTCAGCAATGTTCACGTTCAGCTTCAGGAGGAAGAAAGACAACGAGTTTGTAAGTTTTATGTATTATTTTTTTTATAACGTAATATGAATAAATCCGTTACTCTTAACCGTCCGAGACTAATGCTTTCTTATTTGTAACTAGGTAGCTAACTGTTAGGGATATAGTTATCGTTTCTGTGTTAACTTTACTTAGTGTAAGTTGTGACCTGTAGCGTTAAATGCTGTAAGTTGAGTCGTGTTGTGATTCTGACATAGTCCTAGCTATCTTTCTCTTTCAGTTGATGTTAGCTGCTTAGCTCCATGCTGTGTTTGTTCTTCGAAACAGTCCGTTTGGGTCCAATTTACAACTTTATTTCATCTTCAACTACACAGTAACGTCATGTGCTAACTAAACCCCTCCTCGCCCATCATCGTGGGGTCAGCATTGTTTGTGTGTTTTAATGTGTTCTGTGTTTATGCGAGGCTAACCTTCTCCCTAACATTCCTCTGTGTATGTGTCGTGTAGAGGCATATAGCTCATGGTTTGACCCCTGCTGCCTCCATTGCCCCCAAACCCGCCGTGCCTCGTACCCCGCCCCCCCGCAGCCCAAACCCCTCACCTGAGAGACCCAGGTACTTCCTCCATCACATAACCTCTTACATCCACTACTTTAGCAGTGTTTCCGCTGTAACTCATTTCTACCAGTGGTAGTTGGAGCCAATGTAGGTTTGGGTTCCACATCCATCTCTGTTGTGGCCCTGTTAGGTACTTTATTATGATTAAACAGCTAATTATAACAGCAAATATAATGTAAAATGTAGAGCAAGGCACCAAATTTCAAATGTGTCAGGTGGAGAGAAATTACTAACTACAACTCAAAAGTATTCCTTTGATTGGAGTTGTGTGACAAATAGCATTTATTTGTTGTATCTGTGTTATAAGCAGTATCTGTCTCTCCTCATTTGACTTGCGTCTTTCAATCATCCTGTCCTACAGATCAGCCTTAGCTGCAGTCGTCTTGTCTTCTTCGCTGACGGGGAGGACATGGGCCATCTCTTCTGCCCGGCCGAGGTCTTTCTCTGAGAGCGACCGATTGCAGTCCTTCATATCTGAACCAAACACCAGCTCAGCGCTTTTCCCCCGGTAAATGACGGCTGGCAAACAGCTCTGGTCAGAATATCACATCAAATGACTCCAAATGCAAAGCTGACCTGTTTTTGTTCTGCTCTCACTGGTATCTGAGTCTTAAAATTAAAATTTTTCATAGAACAAGTGAAAAGAATCTTCTTATTTGATGACATAATTTGACCAGTTTCCGTTTTAATAGCTTACATTTTGACCTGGTCTCTCTGCTCGTAAGGTTTTATCTAGACTAACTAGATAACTAAGTAGACCAACTCATAAATCAATGCTGAATTGATTGAAAGCAAACAGACCTACAGCTGATTATTTCTATTGAAGCTTCCAGGAATAGGAGATCTGATCTAGCATCAGTCTTTCGTTAATATGAACTTCACTATGACTTAGGAGGGCAGCTGGTCTCAGATCGGATCTCCTGTACTGTCTGAGATACTGCATCCTTACTTTCCCCAGGTCAGAGGATTTGGCTAGCCGGCCTCGTTTGCCCTCCCCTGACCATTCTGACGAGGAGTTGGAAGACGAGGAGGAAGAGGAGGAGGAGGAGGAGAAGGAAGAAGACGAGGAAGAGGAAGAGAAGGAGGAAGAGGAGGAGGAGGGGAAGGAGGACCATGTCTACCAGACTCTGGACAGAGAGACGGACTGTCCAATCACCGAACCCATCTACACCCTGCCACTAAAACCTAAGGTGGGATTCTAGAGGGAGATCTTAGACAGTAGCCACATGGTTACAGAAGTGAGCTTCTGAGAGTTGGTCTAAATCCCAATCTGGTTGGGAAAATGAATTAGAAACACTCTCCCCTCCTTCAACAACTAGTGCCTTTAAGCAACCCACTTAACCCTCAACTGCTTCAGTAGAGCTGCTCAGTGGCTAACACTAGAAGCCATCCTGGGAAGCTGACAGGGTTCCCAGTGGCCAATAGTAGAGGAATGTGGTTGTATTGGGAACCTCCCAATGTGAATGTGTGAATCTGTGTGGGGTAGGTGTTAATGGAGGATAGTTTATTCTCTATCTCTTTCCCCGCCCAGATCTTTCCAGCTGGTGTGGGATTCAAACTGGTGACCCTCTCGCCACAAACCTGCATCTGTAACCTACCTCTAACAAGGCTACCTCAAATCTAAAACTTTTAAAATAACTTATTATTAACTTATTATCTTATTTATCTTTTTTTTTTGATATTTCTGAAAGGAAGTGTGGTTACTGCCATACCAGTCTGATCCACAGGGAAGCGCTCTGCAGTCATATTTGTACTCAGAATAAAGGGACCGGATGTTTGTTGAGACTCATGCACTCTAAAGAGGCGGTCTGACTAGAAAATGGCTGTGACCACTGTTGACCCTGTATTCATTTATCCTACAACGCTACCAGCACTATCAGAGAAAATTAACATGAACATAACATGAAATTTGCCACATTTCCCTTTAAAACACAAAGGAAGTGTTGCCTTAATGTTTAGACCTAATGTGTATCCAAAGAAAAAACTTTTTTTTTATCACTATAACCAGAACAATCTTTACCAAAAAGAACTATAGTAATCCTAAAACACATTTTAGAAGAATGCTATACAAATATAACAGCAAAACCTTAAAATATCATTCAGCTACTATAGGTCACAAAAATGTGCCACACAAAATCATATATTGGTCCACAGGAGATAAAGAACTACCATGAAGTACCATAAAGTCACTATCAACTCACTATTGAGTATCACAGACACACTATAAAGTCCTTAAGGCAATATTACAGGAATATTATAGGGATTTTCATTCGGGACCAAAACAAAAACAGACATGAAACCATTACTAAAATGCCCCCCAAACATCTTGGCAGAAGCCGTAGAGAGGACACACCAGTTGCCTAATGTACCACTACGTTAATGTAACACGATTCCATGCCCGGGGTTGTTTGGATCCTCTGAGGCATTAAATAAAGGCAAAGAAACAAACAGACCAAACAAATCAACCCTGAGTCTCAACACGTTGTCAGCCACCGGGTGGCATCGCAGCTGACGACCTCGTCACCACGTCTAAACGAGGGAGGAATAATGAGCTTGCTTCATTCTGGATACTGTCCAGAATGAAGCCATCCGTCCATTAGCCTGTCACATCTGGGTTTTCCTATGCCAAACACCATCTTCTCTTTGTCTGTCTGGGAGTGTTGGGCTCCAAAAAACAGCAGTGCATTAAGGCCCAAAGTAATTAGACACACCTCATTTGACGTTTCTGTATGGTACACTGCATGTGGAAGATTTGTGTGGAAGAAGTGTCAACACCAAGACACTGGTATTTGCACTGCGAGGTGTAATATATTTAATTGTGACTTTAATTGTGAATGTTAATGTAAAGTCTGGTCTATAGTCTGCTCACAGACTGCTTATATGCTCATTAATCTTTACAAACAAACTAAATTGACAAGCTGCCAATGGGTGCTAATTAACAAAAATGCAAATTAGAAATGTATTAAAAAAAATGCATCATAACACAGGACATAGCTCTCTAGATAATTACAATGTTGAGAATATCGTCTTGCATTATCTTTCCCTTTTCTGTAAGATAATATGCTGGTGCAGTGCTGGTCCTCTATTGATGCTCCCAAAATCAAGTTCCCAAAAGTTCAGAGCAGATGCGTCAAGGTGGTTTGATCTTGACGATCTTGACGGCCGCAATCAGCGCCGTCTCGACCGGCTGGCGCACCTCCGTCTCTCTCCAACACTACACCTCACCCACTCCCTCCCCCCTGCCACAAAAATGTATACTTCTTGAAACTGTATATTAACCACATAACAACCACTGTTTCTTTACTTGCAATATAGGGACCATAAAGAGGTTGAAGTCATGGTATAACTTACCCTAAACCATAATAGAACACACAAATAACTAATACAGCACAATACACAACAGGCCACAACAACCCTTGGCCTCCTTACTATTGGTTGCTTGTTATGTTGCTGATCTAGATATTGAAGCTTATTCTACTGTTGAGCTCATTGCAAGTCTCTCTGGATAAGAGTCAGATAAATGACTCGAATGAAAATTTGATGTAAAAGTATGAAAACAGATGAATGAATGTATGAGAGTTTTCTGAATGTGGTCCCCGGGGTATTTTGGAGCGGTGATTCATGGGTACTCCCTGTAGCTAGCAGTGGTGGGATGTTACCGAGGAGTTCAGATGGTAGAATATAGACGCCCGTCTCCTTGTTCTACTTAAAACATACTGCTTTCTGTCAGTTTTCAGACAATCAGTCGCAGTAGTGTTATAACCTCTGTGTCTGTATCACATAAGTAAGGAGTTGAAAGTGTGTGTGTCACATGCATGTGGCACTATGTAAGACACAAACCTAAATATAGATCCATAGTTATGCAGCATAAGATGTACTAAGACAAACGGCAATATATTTAAATTGCCATTTCTGTCTAAAAAATAAACATTCCATGCATGAATTAAAAAAAAGATATAGAGAAGAAGAAAAAAATGGTCAATTACAACAAGACTAAAATGGGTTAAAAGAAATAATATAAAAGTCAATCAGTAAACGTTTGTTTTATTTTAGTTAGTTAATTTAGTTAGTTAAGCAGTTAGCACAATGAGAGAAAGTAAAAGAATGACTATTCTGATCAGAGGGTTGCCATTCTTCATTCTTCCTCATGCTTCTTCATTCTCAATCAGCCTCTTTCTTTCTTTCTTTCTTTGTTTCTTTCTTTCTCTCTCTCTTTCTTCCTTCCTTAATACTTTGAGTGTGGCTCGTCCTCAGCCTGAACTCAGCACTGTGACTGACAACATCTTATTGTCCTCATATCTGCAATAGCCATGAATGTAATGGGCTCTGAAATAGCCTGGCGCAAATGGGACACAAACAGTTAGCCTTTGGAAATCTGTTTCAAATGAGTTGCTCACTGTCTGTCTGTCTGTCTGTCTGTCTGTCTGTCTGTCTGTCTGACTGTCTGTCTCTCCCAGACCAGTCCACCCCAGCTGAACCAGATGCCCTTGTCTGGCAGAAGAATGCCTTCCCCAGGTAGCGTCTTCTCATTGGTCCACTACCTTACACCTCCTAGCACTTTCTAACTTGTCCTAGGTAGCGTCTTCTCATTGGTCCATCTCAGACTTAGCCTCACCCCATGCCTTTCTCTCTCTGTGTGGATTTATATAAGAGTGCCTGGTACCCTCCAGGTCATGTGGATGTAATCAAGTGTATTCATAATCGTAGTCCTCAAATCTAGACGTCTCGGTCATTCCAGGACTGATTTAGACCTTGGAGACCAGGTGCATGCAGTTAACTACTCTAGACCGAGGACCGGATTTGAGGACCACTGGCCTATACCTTTATCTATTCTAAGAATGAATGCTTAATGTACTTGTGCAATCTATTCAAACAGCAACCTCAATAGTGAATATCTACATAGCTTATTTATGAGATCTTCGGGGGAAAAAACATATTAACAACCCATGAAATAAGAAAATGTACATTTGAATGTTTATTTTGACATTACATTTGGCCATTGAATTGCAACGTCTTTACAATATTCCTGTGATAATAGAAGGATCATGTAAGCAAAGTGCTGTAAAATAAGTATAGGGGAAATCATTCATTGAAAAGAGGCCAACGTGAGGTTGATTCAGAAAAGGGCTTAAGTCACACTCTATGATGTAAGTATGTTTGATTAGCAAGGCAACATTTAAGTGAAGCATGGAGTTTGACATGACAATCTCTCCCATACAAAGATAAAGGGAAGGGTGAGAGGCTAATTTACACCATGGAGCCAGACTCTCCAGTCATTATGCAAGCAAGAAGATACAGCTCTTATTCACTTCCTATACCAGCTCCTTAACAGCTTTAGCCTTCCACTATGAGATCGAGATAAAGCCTTTTGTCAGTTGTCTGAGTAACACATCCAAGCTAGAGGGAAACTCTTTGATTGACTACAGTTTAGCTCCACTGTTGTTCAGAAGATAAATCAGGAGGCTATTTAAAACTGATTTATAATTATCAGCTTTACTTACATAATTTGCCACTCAACCAGTCTTTAAAGTAGCGAATACAAGCAGAATGAAGCTTTACTGTACAATGCTTTTCCCTTGTAATGTTAGCTTTGGATCAGTCCAGGCTGTCGTAGTCACATAATGGTCACAAAGCATGGCACCACAATGGTGTGATCATCTCAGGGTATAGATGCAATCACTGTGTGCAGTTTATTGTGAAATGGGCTCATTAAACGAAACCAGTAGCACGCTGTACTGCTTCCTGTAATAGTTTCTTCATAGTGTGAGTCTCTTCAGTCATTTAGTGATGGTATGATGTTCCTCCTCTCTAAGATTTCACAGAAGAAACCAGCGTTCGGTCTAAAGCCAGTCGTGACTACTCTAAGAAGAAAGCCTCAGTCAGGAAGAGCTCTGGGAGTCGGAGAGAAGGTGTGTTATAGGTGGAGGTCCTGATACAGCCTGCCGTGAATCTGTCTGTCCTCTTGTCATGTTGACTTGTATTCTTTCTGTTGCTGAATACTTAGGGTTAGGGTTAAATGTGATTTGTGTAGTCTCCCTCTCTTTGTACTTCAAAGAACCAATGCACAACCATTAGCGATGCCCCCTGGTCCCCTACACTGCAGACCCAGCTCTCCTCAACACACTCACCTTAGATACTGTCAACCAATGGGAGGAGTTGATTGATTATTGATATATAAAATTGATTGAAATATAACACAATTGATTGAAATATGGCACGAAATCCAACAGTGCAAACCACACCGTTGCCTGGGAGTGCATATCAAATCAGTAAAGATTTTAGTTTTATTTTGAAGTAATTGGGTTTAAACCACAGGTGGAGAGTTAAGGCTGTGACAGACCAAGCAACGTTTTTGGCAACATGACAGGGTTGCTGTGGCAGATGGGAGATGTGGTTGAGGCTGGTAGGCTGCTTCTCCCTGCATCCGACACTGGCATACCATTGGTCTCTCATGTTTTCTTTTCCCCTCTTCCTCTCTTTGTTTGCTCTTGCGGTTGCGTCCCTCTGTGTGTGTTTCTATGTGTGTGTCTGTGTGCTGTGTCTTGCTGTGCTGTTCATCCCTGTCCATGCAACACCGTAACATGCCAAACAACATCCACTTCAACTACTACCTCACACCCACACGCCTCAGGCACCCCACCCAAATCACCCACCCCACACACACCCAGCCACCCCACCCACCCATCCCTAGAGGCCAGCGAGGCCTACAGGGAGGTGCAGAAGGAGGTGCAGAAGGAGGTGGTGCGGGCCCTGACGGAGCAGAACGTGTCGCTGGCAGATGAACGCAGGCTCCTGGAGGAGAGACTGCAGCACCTGGAGCAGGAGCTCAGCCAGGCCTCCTCCAGCAGGAGGCCCTCTGCAGGTGGAGTGAAGGAGCCACAGGGAGGGAGGCAAAATCCACCCTAAAACACTTGAACAATGATAAGAAACTGCTATTGGCAATGTACCTTGCATTCCTGGGTCCATTTAATTATTGGCCAAATGTAGCAGACGAGGAAAAGCACATTGATGAATATATTTGTGATTACTGGAAGCGGAAGAACAATTTACAACCACTGGTTTCAATATTTGAGAAAATATCTTTCTACTGTATGTACACATTGGAATTTCAATAGCTTGTTTCCCTGGAGGTCGCAAGAAAACCATCTTCTCAAATATTGAAAAATGGTTGTAAATTGTTTTTCATCTTCCAGTAAATCACAAGTGTATTCATCAATGTGCTTTTACTTGCTTGCTTTACAAGTTATTGAAGGTGGAAATATGAATAGCCACAGAATATCCAATATCCAAAACCAAACTAACGTCACTCTGGTCACAGCTAAATTGAGTAAATTTATGCCTATTCTCTGGTGGTTGTTGAAAGGCATTCTGGGAAATGTATGAAATCACTAACAGAAGTAGAAATAGGCAAGGCTGATTGAAGGAAAGTGGGTTGAATACATTGCACATCACAGACTGATGATATGTAACACTGTAAGAGTATCTTGGGGAGGGAACGAGAGGAGCTGGACAGAGTGCAGAGCAGGACGTAGATCTCCAGCTCCATAGTGCCTCCTCAGCAGGAAGGGGGAGAAGGGGAAGGAGAGGGAGAGGGAGGAAGAAGGGGGAAGGTGAAAGGGAAAGAAATAAGGTAGGGGTTAAGTACCTAGCTCATAATTTGACAGGTATGGCCACATTGGGGATCAAATGGGATGTCCAGCAAGCTCATATAGGTGTGATGCGTAGGTGTCCACTGACATTTGGCCATATAGTGTATCACGGCACACCTAAAGCCCTGACCTCAGCACTCTTTATTTTTTGTTCATTGTAATTTTTGCTGATCTAGAAATTGAAGCTCATTCTACTGCTATAAGTTGTTCTGGATAAACGCATCAGTTAAATGCCTTGAAATGTAGTCTAAATATTTATTACAGTTACTGACCTAATGCTCTGCCCTGCAGGGGTCCAGGCAGAGCTACAGACTCTGAGGCAACAAGCCCAGGAGCTGGTGGATGAAAACGACGGCCTGAAACTTACAGTTCATCGTCTGAATGTCGAGCTGAGCCGCTACCAGGCCCGGTTCAGACCACTGTCCAAACAGGAGGTAAGACAGGTGACTGGACGACACGAATAACAATCTGAGCCTGTCAGTGGCAAAAACAAGCACTTTTAGTGGACGTAGTTTGATCAGTGCACTTGCCCCTGCGGATTACGTTGCAGCCATAGCAGCCCGTTTCGCGAAATCCCGACTGAGGCGATCTACCGGAGCAATTCCAAAATTTTTTGTACCTATTTTGCGGTATAAATGACAAATTTGTACAAATAGAGCCCAGGTTTAAAAATACCGGAATTCCCCTTTAAATTTAGTTTTAGAGCTCTTAAAATTAAAGCCCAGTTACACATACCTACTGTATGTGCTGATGGGTCTGCAGTTGTTTTCATTTTCACATTTATTACAATTGCATTAAATTTTAAATTTTAAATTTGGTGAAACACTAGAGCAGTTGTCCAAACCAGAATAGATTCCCTCAACCACAAATTTTACCTGTACAAAATTCCTACAAATGAAGAGTTTGGTCTCAAAATTATATGATACCATTTGTAATGACACCTACTCTGACCAAAGCATTTAATACATAAAATTGTAATAAAGGATGGTGACACTAATTAAAATTTCAGTCCTTGATTGACTAAGATGGAACACTTTTACAGACTGGATTCTTTAGGTTTTAGTGATATTGATTGATGAACTAGATAATGCGTTTCTTTTTAAAAACAGATATTAACCATTTTGGAAACAAACTCTTCATATATTTTCTCTCTATCTCTTTTTCTTCCTGATACATATCTCCAGCACAGTTTGTGTTTCCCCCTCCAGGTACAATGAGCAGCTGTATAATACTAATGTATGGTGGAAGACAGAAAACCCTCTCCACAGATTAATCTTCAGTTCTCCTGAAATGAAAACGATATGAGTTTTGATACAAAATGAGTTACAATAGTCCCCATTTGGTGAAATGAAAAGAAAAAATATTTTAGTGATTAGTTAGTAGTAAACCTTTGCCTACAGAATGCTTTTAGGATGGAAACAGCTATCTTTTGAATTTGAATTTCAAAAGATAGCTATATAATTTCTATATACTGTTTTGGAATGAAATCTTTTTCTTTGACAGTATCTCTGTTAGATAAAGAAGTTTGTGTTTGGAATGGGAAGAATTATAACAGAGGTAGGTCCTAGCTAAGACCTGGATAGAGGTTTAAAGCAATAGCAAGTTTTGGGGAGACTGTCCCATTGGTCAACTTCCCCATTAAGTGGTGAGAACATAGACACCACAAACTCTCTCTCTCTCTCTCTCTCTCTCTCTCTCTCTCTCTCTGGAGAATGGTAAGTTAACACCATATTTAAGATCTAGACGGGGCTTTACAGAGGGATACCAGTCCACCCAGTATCATCCTCATGATTTACTTCCATTACACACTGGCTGTTTCTGAGTTATCTCAAAGGCTACGTAGTCTCACATGCATACTAATATTCCCTTAAGGTATTTGTTTTAGGAAGTGATAGCTCTTATCCTGGCTATGGGAAAGTACCTGGATAAGATATGTAAACATCCCGTTTGCCTTTGGGTTTTGCATTGGATATTGTATTTGCTTGTTATTGTATTTGCCTTGGTAACTCCAGGTCCTCTCCATTCTGTAGTTAAGATGGAGGTGAATTGTGTCTTTCTATCATGAAAGATGTCAATATTCTCGCTTGTTTGGATGGATTGGATTGCATCACAATAGCAATTTATTTGGTAGTTGTTGAAAAAATATGAGACGCTCAGACACGGTGTTCAGAAGAGGCTGTGTTATGCAGCCAGGAATCAACAGTGTAGTTGTAACTAGCTTACTATGCCTAATCATTGGTAGGAAAACAGAAATAGGCAGAAATTCTGTTTATTTGTGGGAACATGGAGACAAACGGACTGTTAAACAGTGGCTGACTGGTTCACTGACTGGTTGGTATTTACCTCATGTCTCCAGTGAATCTCTGATCTTTCTTGACATTTCACATTGTCAGTTCAGAGGCCACGGCTCTCCAGGGACCACAACCTGGAGGGTAAGAGAGGTTTGTTTCACAGTAAAATAAGAAACCCAGATAAGCGGTTTGGGAATGAAACAAAACATGGTTTATTAATAGTGCTGAGGGAAGAGGGGCAGGGAGGAACAACTGATATTCTTTCCAGTTCTGGGTATTCGTTAATAAACTTGGGTCTCAGGGACTGGCGGTTCTTCTACAGAAAAATACACAACACAAAGAAAGTGGTGAGCCCAAGAATATCAGTTTTACCGGGGTGGAAGAGAGAGGACGAGAGAGACAGAGAGACATCTGTCAGGTTGTTCATCATTCTTCACATTGTCACAGATACTGTATCTAATATGCTGAGGTAAGGTACGTAATGTAGCTCCAAAGCCCTCGTTACTCACCACTGGGGGAAACTGTGTCTGTTGGTCCATCTTCCCCGGGGATCTGTGAGTGCAGCTGGTTAAAAGATGTACTTTTCTCTGCTTGATGCTCGGATCTCACACACACACAAAAAATCCCCTACATGCATGGATGTAGATGTACTGTGTGGTTAGTGTAGCACCCCTGGAGTATTTGGGGGTTCAGAGCCTTGCTCAAGAGCACTTTGCCACTTCCAGCCTTCAGTAATCAGCCCACCTCTGGAATACACCCTATGGTGAGAGCTGGGACTCGAAGTCAGCATCTCCCCCTTCAGGCCAAGCTGCCAGAACAAAATGAAAGCTGCTGCATGTGTTAAATCAAGTTTATTTACGTAGCATTTCATCACAAAACATGTCTCACAAGACTTATACCACTGATACCAACAACAAGAAAGGGAAAAGCAAATGGGGTAGATCTGCTCTGTTCATCAGCAGGAGAGGTTTTAGTCTGGTCTAGTCTGTACAGTATTCTATTCATCACCTCTCCCCCCAGTCTAATTTAATCAGGTCTTCCACAGAAACTAAAAGCACTATCACATTACTGTTTGATAACAACTTTAGGGCTGAGAAAGCTTAACTTTGTTCTTCTTAACCAAGCCTTTAGGATAGAAATCCTTCTGATCCTGAGCCCAGTCTGTCTGTCCATCCAGTCTATCTCTTTCATTGGACTAAAGGAGCATCTCATTCCTGTATGTGGCCATGTGTCTGTCTGTTCTGGGACTGTGTCGGATAAAGAGCAGGCTTGTGGTTTTAATCATGACTACCTCATGCTGTGTCTTCACACCAGGCTCTCCTGCTCTCATCACCGCCAGTTCACATCCTTGTAGCTGGCTTTCCTCCGCTATGCGTCATTACCGGCATCTGTAGTTGGTGGAGAAAATGTGATCCCTATTTGTTTGTTTTGCTGTTTGCTGTTTTCTGTTACTGTATGCTGCTGCAACAACCCAATTTCCCCATGGGAAAACTTTATTTTGATTAAATCTAATCTGATCTAATCTAATCAAATTTACAGAGGCAAATAAAATGTCCATAACATTGGACTGGGACATAGATCAACAAAATGTTGGAGTACCCACTAGATAACTGCTGATGCTGGTATGTGTGAGTCTCTCTCTCACTTTCTCTCTTTTCCAGCACTCCAGAACCAACAGCCTACCAATGACTGGATCTCCTCCTCCCTGGCTGGTCAGTATATATACTGCTTTGGTCAGCAGTTTAATATGATTGGACAGCAGTTTCACTTGAGTAATTAGTAGTTTAATATGGCTGGTAGGTAGTTTAATATATTATAGTTGCTTTTTCATTGTGATATGTTGTACATAGTGCAGCATGTTGCTAGTGTTACCTGTGAGGCAAGGCTCTGCTACAAACTCATATTGTCAGTTACCGTTTTCTTCATTAATTGGAAATCCTACTCTAGCTGCCTCAGACTATAGACTGTTTTAAAAATGTAGTTGGTAAAATGGTACCGTGGTTGTTGTGATGTTCTGGCTAATTTGGAACAATAGTCTTTGCCCTTTTCTTTAGCTGGATGTGAAATATTTATCGCCTCTGCTGTTGGCCTATGAAGACAGAATGAACGAGAAAGATGCTCTTCTGCAGACTGCTGAGGTAAGAGTGACTGTGTGTGTGTGTCAACTTATTATCCACTGAATCATCTGTGGAGTTGAATGATTCCTCAAGGGAATGTTATATGGACTGTTAAGACTGAGACACAGGCAGCTAACAGCCAATCAGAGCATTTAATGTCTTTAAGGCAGTGCATGGAATGAAACCATCCAATTAAAATGAGTTATGAAGTGGCACAGAGAGAACAGTGGTCTGTCTTTTGTCATCACTATGAAATATCTGTTTAGCTCTGGCATATCTGACATCTGTGTTTGATAAGTTAGTCTCCTCTACAGGTAACCGACCATCATTTGGAGTCCTGTTTTATTCTAGATGAACTAAGATTGCAAGGGTAAATTGCAAATTTGCACAGTATTCATCTTATTCACAAAGAAATGTATGCAAAATAAGTTGTGGCACAAACAAGCCCCTGAAAAAGAACACTGTACAGGCAAATTGTCCCCTTCAACACCAAGTGCAAGCACAAATTGTGTGCTTCAGCTGTAACAGAAATCCAACAAGGCTGGCACCCTCTCTTGCGCCCTTAAGCGCCCTTCATAATTGAAACGTTATCTGATTTGATTTTCTCGGACAGAATGCCCTCTACCTTGCATGTGCGACTTGCTGCAATGACAGCAGCCGTCCTGAATGTCCAAACTCTTTTCACAAATTCTTTATGCCACCTTTCAAAGGATCTTATATGCTGGTGTTGCAAAGTTTTAGTGAACTGGGTGCAATCTTGATTGGTATGGCCTTGCCAAGAAATAAATATTAAAATATAATAATGACATTTACATATACACTTTAGAGGGGTGCTGTGTGTTCCACAAAGCTAAGGATGAGACAGTTTGGTGAGGTGTTAGCCGCAATTTGATCTTAAAGATACCATCAAACATTTATTAACAGGGTTTATATGCAGGTCTGGAAAAGTATGGAACATTAATTTGATTAATACCAGGTCTAGACATTTTGGAAATGTACAAAAAGTCTTGTTTCTAATGTACAGTCATACTTATGAGCCCCCTGTGGAATTATAGAAATTTAGGTTTTACTATGCAATCCTTTATTTCTTTATCAACATTAGCCTTTTCTTAACTGAAATAAAGGATTTATATTTCACAATTTTGTTTTTCAGAAATTGTGCATGCAGTAAAATGAAAATAGTTGAAATAGTTTCTTGCATTAGTTAAATAAAGTAGGTAAGTAGAATCAGGTGGGTAAATGATGGGTGTGAAGTTAACCAATCAAAGGTCAAATCTTTGGGGAGGAGTTTGTGTGACGCTACCATAAATACAGGTGAGAAACCTGAGCCTCTTTCAGACATACACCTCGGATATTCTCCAGAGAATCAGGTCTGCACTTTAACCGGAGTTGCCCTTCCACACATACAGCACACCACCTGAGAATGTCCGTTTCACAACAACAGAAAATACTCCGGTTAGTTCAGGCAAGGGGTGGGGCCTGGGTAGACCGTGTGGAGACAGGACATGACGCAAAAAGTACACTGCGGAAATCGCAGTGTTTTGTTTACAGCACGAAGATGGCGGACGGAGTGACCGACTCATTCTCAGGGTAAAGTCTGTTTGATTTCCAGACCAACTAATTCGGACATTTGCGTTCACACATACAACCCCTCCAAGTAATGTCTAGATAAGTTCCGCATTTCACTGCACTGGGAAAGAGGCTCTGGTCAGTTTGGTGTCACTATGCAGATGATACCATGCTGTGATCTAAGGAGACCTCACCTTCTAAAATATCACCAAGAGACACAAGAAAAATATTAAAACTAATAAAACTTACCAAAGAATAACTCAGGAAGACGAAGTTTAGTGTTTTCGATTGGCCAATTCAAAGTCCTGACCTAAATCCAATGTTGAGATGTTGTCAAGACCTGAAGCATCTGTTTATGTGAGACCTCAAACCTCATTGAGTTGGTCGAGGTCTGTAAGGAGGAGTGGGAAGATGAAGAGACTGATCAGTGATCAGTGGCTGTAGGAGACGTTTACTCCAAGTCATCACTGATAAAGAAGGAGCCACAAGTTATTGATTGAAGGAGTTCACATATTTCTCTACACAGGGCTATCTGAGTTTTTGTTAAATAAACCAGTTTTGATAAATAAATATATGAAATGAATGAAATATATCATGAGGTTTAGAAGGATTTTATAAGGCTAATCCTCTAAAATATATGAAATAATGATGAGCTTTTGACATCAATCACCAGCTGACTTGTCTATTTGAGATTATATTAGACAGTAGCAGCTCTACCCTGTTAGATGACTATTTCTGGAAATACATTTTAATTATATAAGCTTTTTGAAACTGGGATTAGGAATTCTCATTTTGGAGGTTCTAGTATTCTCTTTATTAATCACTGTATCTCAACTCTCACAAACTCCTGTAAATCCAAGTGAGAAAAAACATGCCACAGTGAGATGCCACAGCATCTCCACAAAAATCTCAGCATCCAAACAATGGCTGTTAAACTGCAGGTAGACACAGCCAAATATGGCCAATAATGGAAGACTGTGGTTGTACTGGGCAGGATGAGCTAACCTATATGTCATCGCCACAAATGTGCTGTGGAGACTGGATACAATCTCTACAAGGTGATTATGTGCTTAATCTTTTAGGAGGGTGCCTACTGCTGCATGAAAATAAATGGACCTGTGATGGTGTGTGAGATTGGTGACTGAGGGTGATGAGTAGTTTGGCTCTTCAGCATGAGACATGACAGGGATCTAGGAGACAGTAAAGTATTGTCGTAAGTCGTTGCCGGAAGGCATTATTTTAACCAGGGGAGGTTTATAATTAGATTTTGCCCATGTACATCGGTAAATTCAGTCAATTATCTGGACAATAAAATGTTTTACTGGGGAACCGTGGTAATCCAGGTATCCGCCCATGTGAATGTGCCACATGCGTCACCCACAGTACAACAAAACGGTCAAAACTCTCTTCTAGTTGCTCCATATCATTATAACTCCAGATGCAGCAGCTCCTGCTCTTTCCAGTATTTTCTTGATCACTTTCCTTTATTGCTAATTTGATGTTCTATCACATTCTAATCTTTTTTTTCCCTCCTGAATCCTATTACGTCTTAATTTCCCCACGGGGATCAATAGTTTCATCTAATCTAATCTAAGAAGTGTTGCTGCTCCACTCCGCCACTGTTTATTGTAAGGAATTGTAAACAAACTTTGCATGGACTCACAAGTAGCTTGTTTGTTGGACAGAGTTTTTTCAAATTGCACAGTGTGGTTTGAAGCAGCACAATAAGTCCAAGGGTTATGAAATGTTCCTAATGTATAGAAGACCATTAAATCCTCCAGTTCAAATGAAACTATAGCAATCACCAAATCTGAATCACAAGGTTTTCACATGACAACAGGCAAGTGGTGTACCAGAGCCACATGGTGGCTAAACCAGTATTACACCATCTTTTGCTATCTTTTCATATCATTAGACATGACATTATTGGTGTACCTACTTTAGGCAGGATATGTGCCTTTTGTTGAAGGTATTAGACCTTTTTCGGTTTCTGTCTGCTTTGATCAAGTATAAGAGAGACTAATAGAAAGCTGAAAGATGAAAGCAGCATAGATGAAGCAATATGTGTTTAGAAGTGCAACAGACAGCAACAATGTTATTTGCGTGAAGCCACCTTTAATCTGACTCTGTGATTATATTCAATTTGCTTTTCCCATACTGAATCCTATTACTTTTTCTGCCACAATGGCCTAATTTCCCCTAAATTCCCCTAATTTAAAGCTTAATTTTCTCTCTCTTCTTCTTTCTTATCTTCCTTATTTTGTCCATTAACAGTTATCTGCAAATACCTAATTTTTGCTCTGTACAATATGCAGTCTCTGGTGTCAACACTAAACGTTTGTTTCTTCTTTAATGCCCACTTTTATAATTCTGAACTGCAAACTGGAACGTTTCAGTCTGCCTGTCTTAATGGAGGGCAATAATTATGGTGAAAATAATGCTGTAGTTTCATTAACAACAAGCATTAGAAAACATTTATATTGCATGTTTGTTTAGAATCTGTTGCCAGGTATAAGACAATAGGTACTTTGACTCCTGACAACTCTTTTGTACGTCAGTAGCTCTAAGTGAATGTACAATAAATACTGAGTGATTTGTCCGCAAAAACCCATAAAACACACAGTGTGTAGCAGCTGTATGCCTTTGCTCATTAAAGATCGTTTAGGGGCCACAGTCACTTGTATTATACCAGGTTATATTAGGATGAAGTTGTCTTCACATACAGAAAGTGTCCCAGGTGTACCTGTATTCTTCATAGCTCACCCTTAAGATGGCTAAATGTCAAGCTAAACTGGGCGACATTCCAAAAAGGGTCACATATTTGCAGATCCTATTACGTCAATAGTAAATGTACAAGTTCATTTGTATTCAAAAGACATTTGACTTGTCTGAGTACATATTTGCAAATATGATGTCACACATTTGCATAATACAGTCATGATTTTATCCTCATAGAAAGAAGCCCTGAACTGCCTTTCTTCTGTTCTTCTGTTTAGGCTCAGTCAGTCTACTGGTCGGGTCACTCCTCGAAGCATGTGCACAAAATGTTAGATCTCAAAATCTTACACCTTGGGGTACTGTGTGGTTTGTGTGGCTACCGCCCAGCACAAAAAAAGCCTGAAAAAAAATGGAAATGAGACAAGTGTCTACCTTCCTTTGATCTCCCTGGTCCAATTCAGTCACAGACTATACCCTTACTGAACTAGTGGATGTGCTCTCAAGTTTTGAAACTTGGTGGCACAGTGGCTTAGTGGTTACAGAGACTATGACAGAGACAAAAAAGGTCACATGTTCAAACCCCACAACAGCCAATGTTTCTCTATTAACAGACACATTTCCTGTTAAGGTGTCATTGAGCAAGACACTGAATTCCTACTTATTCTAGATAAGAATGTCAGATAAGAATGTCAGTATGAGTCACATTACATTATGGATATTGCATGAAAAAACGTATGGCTTAACCTTCTTCTTGGGTGCTTTGCTTAACATCACTTATACATTTCTATATTTATACAATCATACAATTATAAATCATGATGTCCTGTTCTATTTTTTAGAGAGTTGCCATTCTCATCGTTTTCATGGATTTGTTGGAAACCAGTGGATATCTGATCTTAGAATGACCCCTGTTTTGCTGTGTGCCCCTGTCTGCTTGCCGTAGGAGGAGGTGAAGAACTTGCGTGCTCGTGTGGAGGAGGTGATCAGAGAGAATGAGAGGCTCCATGATGAAATAGCAAAGACTGGAGGAGTGAGCCAGAAGGATTGGTGAGAGGAACTATGCTATGTGCATGTGTGTGTGTATGTGTGTGTTGGTATGTGTGTCCATGTGTGTTTCTGCCTCTCTCTGGTTCACTGTGATCGATCTCCAGTCTCTCTATTCAGGTTTGTTGAAAACATGCCACTTGCCCATCAACACTCAGCACTTACCTGGCTGTCAATCCTCATCCTCCTGTTGTTGCGAAAATCAAAACACACCCTTTATTCTGCTCTGTACTGCTTCTTGTTTGGGCCTGTCTGTCTCTTTTTTCATATTTCTTCTCTCTTTACATGTTTCTCTCGTTGTCTTCCCTGCTTTAGCTTCCCTTCTTATCTTCTCTTTTTCTAATTTCATCTCCTGATTGTTAGAGTGACAGAAATGCCTATGGGAAGGGTTACTGCTATGAATTACATTACATTACATTACATTACAGTAGGGCCGGCCCTGGTCCAATTGGCGCCCTAGGTGAGATTCCAGACTTGCCCCCCCCCCCAACTGTAATAACATGACACCACTCACTGTTATCAACACAACATGTTTTATTTATTTTCTTTCAAAAACTAAAAAGGCATTGCACATAATACATGCAGCAAACCACTGACATTGACTTTGGAGCCCTTTATGCCCACAAATACACACATCACACGCATACATATATAATCAAGGCTCATGAAATAAAATCAATCAGTTATACCTAAATAAGCAACCTATTAAAGCGTATTACCTTATTATAGCCAAACATTTTTTTACTCTTAACTGTTTGCCATCTGATAGGAAAGATGTCTAAAATACAGAAGCTGGTATGGAAAAATGTGCTGTACTCATCTGCTCCAGACAGTGGTTCAGACCTTTGAAGAGGTTGATGGGAGGGTGGGTGCACTATCACCAGGGTGTATAGATGTTGATGGGGTCTTTTCAGGCACCTCAGGATTTGCAGAGGGAGTTGGGCCAAAATATTTCAAAAGTACATCTAAAAAATTGAACACGTCAATATTATGAATTACACAATAACAGAGCCATTTACAGTTAAAATAATTTCTCTTAACTCAACAAATATAACCTATAGCTGATTGTTTATCACTATTTCTCTCATAAGTGGCTTTCAGAAAGGCCTTCAGTGTATTTGACCTAGAACTATGATAATTTGCTTGGCAATTATTGTTTTAAATAGCTATAGTTAAGCCTTTAAGCTAGATAGCACATACAATGAGCATTCAGTCAATGGGAATAAGATAATGATAATGTGGTCAGTGCTGATCAAATATCAATCATGGTAATCTATCCATCATGGTGATCTATCATCAATCAATCAAGAGAGTGCAAAAATGTTTCCATTTTACCAACATACACTACACATACACATACATCACTACAGCCTAGTTGAGCAGGGCCGAAAACAGAGTAAGTAGGTAGCAAACAGTAGCAGAAGTAGCTATGGTCCAAGCTAGACAACAGTGAGGGTCTGATTACCCAAAAAACATGACTGTCTTTCACTATTTTTAATGCTCTCCCTCCCTCGCTTTTCATCACTTGTCCTGTTATGAATCATGCTGGTTGTCCGTGTCGCTAGCTAGGTGCCATCGCCCATCCCCCGCACTAACAGACTCGGTGCTCCACCATGGCTTAAAGTAGCCTCTCTTTCTTTCTTTAAGACAAAATTAGTTTATATCAAAACTTGTGTCATACCTCTTTCTTTGCCCCTCTTTTCCTCTTCTTCTCTTCTTCTCCTTCTCCCCTGAGCACCAGAAAGTTTTGTCCTTTTTGACATGACTTATTTTTCTCACTTTCTCTCACTTGCTGTGCAATTAGTTAGCTACCTACTTTTCATTTAAACAAAGAAGTGAAGCAAATAAACAAGAACAAGAATAAGTGAAGCATATAAGCAAGCCAGCGAGCCTCCACTTGTGTGTCAGAGGGGGGAAATGACAAGATCAGCTGGGTGTCATTGGCATAACAATGGTAGGAGAAGTCATGGGAATGGATAACAGAACCAAGAGACGTTGTGTAGAGGGAGAAAAAGAAGATGACCCAGAACTGAACCTTGCGGAACCCCAGTAGTCAGCCTGCATGGTTCCGACTAAGGACCCTCTCCATGTCACCTGGTAGGAGCGACCCGTCAGGTAGGATGCAGACAGGGAGAGTGCAGAGCCTGAGACACCTATCCCCTTGAGGGTGGAGAGGAGGATCTGGTGGTTCACCGTGTTGAATGCTGCAGACAGGTCCAGGAGTATCAGGACAGAGGAGAGAGAGTTCGCTCTAGCGGTGTGGAGCGACTCTGTCACTGCAAGGAGGGCCGTCTCGGTCGAGTGACCCACCTTGAACCCGGACTGGTGGGGGTCCAAGAGGTTGTTCTGGTGGAGGTACAAGGACAGTTGGTGAAAAACAGCACGTTCAAGAGTTTTGGATAGGATGGGTAGAAACCGGTCTGTAGTTTTTGACCTCAGAGGGGTCAAGAGTTTCTTCAGGAGGGGGGTGACTGGCAGTCTTGAAAGCAGAGGGAAAGCATCCAGACACCAGAGATGTGTTGATGAGGTGGGTCAGGAAGGGAAGGAGTTCAGGTGCAGTAGACTGAAGGAGAGGGGAGGGGACTGGGTCAAGGGAGCATGTGCTGGGGCGGCGAGATGTAACAAGGTCAAGGACCTCATTTGGGGAGAGGGGAGAAAAATGGGGTAGGACGGGAGGTGGGGATGGAAAAGATGGAGAGGGTGGTAGAGAGGGAGCGGTGGGAGGTGGACAGCCGTGGGGTGAGGGAAGGAGGATCGGATATCGTTAACCTTCTTGTCAAAGAAGTTGGTGAAATCGTCAGCGAGGAGGGAGGAGGTGGGAGGAGGTGGTTGGGGTTGGAGGAGGGAAGACATTTTTATGGTTGGAAGCAGAAGTTTGAATTTTAGAGCAGAAGAAAGCAGCTTTAGCAGCAGATAGAGAGGAGGAAAAAGTGGAAAGAAGAGATTGGAAGTTAAAAAGGTCCTCTGGGAGTTTGCCTTCTCCCCTTTGCTCAGCCCCTCTCAGGCTCCGTTTCTCAGTATGCGCTGAGTACGACAACCAAGGGGCAGGTGGAGTTGGGCATGCAGGCCTGGAGGTGAGGAGACAGAGATTGTCCAAAGAAAAGGACAGAGTAGAGAGAAGACGATCAGTGGCAGTATCAGGGGATAGGAGAGAGAAGGATTCAGAGGCAGGGAGGGCAGAGAGAACAGAAGAGGAAAGATCAGCCGGGGAGAGAGAGCGAAGATTGCGACGGGAAGAAGCCTTGTGAGTAGGAGGAGATTGGGAGAGGAAAAGGTTGAAGGAGGAGAGGAAAGAAAGAAGAGAGTCAAGCTTCTCAGTCTGGATGTTGAAGTCACCAAGAAGGATGAGTGCAGAGCCATCGTCAGGGAAGTGGGAGACTTTTGTGTCAGGCTCCTCCAGGAACTCACCAAGAGGGCCTGGTGGGCGATAAACAACTGCAATGGTGAGCTTGACTGGATAAGAAAGAGTACACATCTGACAGAGCTGCGGGTGTGGCAGTGTTTTCTGGGGTGATCCAAGTCTCAGTTAGAGCAGGTGTTACTATGTGGTTGCTAGGTGATTACTAGTGGCTTGCCTACAGGTAGCCCATTCATTTCAATTCAGCTATATTACACAGGAGGGTACACTGTACTGTTATTATTGACATGACAGTGATGTGGTTAGGAACGAGGCGCTTGCTCCGAGTAATATTAGTTATGCAATTATTACCAATAAAAATCTACTGTCTAAAGAAAATATTCAACAACATCTAGAAGTTGTTGTTGTTGTATTGTGCTGTGATTGTGTGTGTGTGATTATGCTTGATTTCCTGAAATGTTCCCCCTTCTCTCACTCTGCCCCACATCTCTCTCTTACTTAACTCTCCCTCCCTCCAGGCATCAACTACAGCAGCAAGCCACTCTTGTTCTGCAGGAGAACCAGGTTCTGATTGATCAGATGGAGGTTCACTGTGTTAAAGGCCAAGGCCAGCCACAGCCGGCACCACTCTGAAGGTACTGGACAGATATAGGAGCGCTGAGGGGAAAGACGAGGGAAAATCTGAAAGGAAAACAAGGCAACAGTAACGTCCCTCACCAATGATACAGCCCCCCACTGGCCCAGTTAGAAACAAATATGTCACTTTGTTTTGAATTGTAACTGTAGGCCAGTCAGTGTAATTTTGTGAAAATATTGCATTGCAGTGTTGAGATGTATCATTTTCATCAAATTCTGAGTGTAACTAAGGGGAAACCTATAATGAGGCTGTGCACACATATCACACTGTCACTCATCTTCCCTTTCTTCGCCCCCAGACCACTGTTTACTTGAGGTTCAGAGTTAAGGTTAGTTATGATACAGGGGATAAAAACTGCTTGGTATTTGTAAAATTATATTTTAATGTACAATGAAAACATCCCCCATATTACTGATTTTTTTTTAATTTCACATGAGAACCAATTCATCTTAAGGGTTCCCATAGGCAAGCAGTGTTGTATTGATCAGTTACACAATAAATATTTAATCAAACAAACTCCATCATATCTATCATATTGCAGGTGGATGACACTGACTGGACCATATTTGATCTTTAAGGCCCATATATTGGTCTCCCTTTTTCAATCTCGCTGTTTCTTTCATTTTATCCTCTCCCCCCTCCCCTTCCTTCCCTCCCTTTCTCCCTCTATCCCTTTCTACCTCCTCATTCCTCCTCTCCCTTCCCCCTATAGTGTCCAAGGTGTCCAAGCAGTTGATGTTGATGGAGGCGGAGAAGCAGCGTCTGCAGGAGGAGCTGGAGGAGAGTCAGAGGGAGGTGCAGGAGAGCCAGAGGGAGGTACAGGAAAGTCGGAGGGAGGTGGAGAAGAGCCGGAGGGAGCTGCAGGCTCTGCAGGCCTGCCTACAGGATGCTGTCACCTTGGCTGAACACTGCAACATCGTTGGCAGACTCAGACGGTACCAAAGATAATCTGTGTTTTGGACCAGTGGTGTTCAACCATGGTCCATGGAGCTCCAACAGTCTGCAGGTATTCATTCCAACCACACTAACCAACGCTATAGCAGCTTATTTCACCAACTATTTCCTCCTCTCTTGAAGGTGTGTTAATTAGTGAAATGAGCTGCAGTAGTTTGGTTGGAATGAAAACCTTCATCCATGGACCATGACTGGAGACCACTGTTTTAGTGGATGAATTACTCAATAGTATCACAAAAACCTCAACTCCGCTTGTTAACAACACTTGGTGTTTGGGTGTAATTTGGTCCACATAAACATTTGATGTTTTTAATAGAAGATATCTATAACAGAAGGCCATCTCATACATTAGATAGCAGACTCTGGTCCGTTTGTGGTTCCTGTAAATAGAGGCAGTCTGACAGTACTGAGAGAAGTTACCAGGCGCGCTCACCATAGTTTAAGGGAGTTATTTCTTCCTTGTTATTACTGCATGTTGCTTTTGTAGCATTCTCCTCTTTGTTTGTCTGTTGTTGATGTCATTTGGTTCCTGTTGCCCAGGTCCCTCTTGTGTGTCATCTGGATTTTCTTCTTTTTCTTTTTTTGAGGTGTGATGTTTTCAGAAGCTCTTTGAAATGTCAGTCTCACCTGCAGTTTGTTGTGCTTTTATCTTTTGTATGGCTTTGCAAGTAAGTTAAACCTGACAGAATCTGACTGTCAGGTTATAGGGATGTTCTGGACACGACCATTAGTCCATTAGCCTTCCTGTTACATCCCAAAGGCTTAAAGCTGCTGTGTGTACTGTACAAACCTCTAAAACTTACAAACAGCTCATGATATATCTTTAGTACTGAATAAATAAAATATTGTTTTGTAGGGAACCTATCTGAAGCTAGACAGTAACTGTTTGGCTATGATGTTCCTATACAACAAATAGAAACATCGTCTGGCCTTACTGTTAGTTCACTTTGGGGTTTTTTTTCCTCTTTGCTATTTTTGGTGGATTTGTGAGGAGATTTGAATTATTAAGATGATTATTTTCGAGTCATATAATAGGTATTTTTTCCCCATATATCTTTGGCTGAGTGGTTTATACATGAGTCCAGTCACAGTTGAGATGAGTAAGAAAATGATGGTCTGCAGCAGAGACAGCATCACACAGTGGACACAGGTTCTTAGTTTTTACTCTGTCTGTCTTTACTGTTCTGGTCAATTTGCTTATGGTTTGGGGGCTAGCTAAAGGGGAGAGCAAAGGGGAATCTAAGAAAAAACAAGGCAACAGTAACATCCCCCTTCTGGGCCAATCAATAACAAATATGCCACCTTGTTTTGACCTGTAACTGTAGCGCTCCAGTAATTGCTCAGTATTATTTCCACTAATCAGCTGGTAAAGTGTAGCCTGTTGAGGAAATGTGTTTATTCAAATGTATTTTGAACATGTGAAATTGAGGCAGTTGCTGCAGTGAATTAATGAACAAATTGCACATGGTGTTTTTCAGTGATGTGTTGTTCTTCCAAAAACTGAAACTTTCTGAAACTTGTACATTAGCATTTTCTCTCTTAGACCTGCTCCCCCCCCCCCCCCCCCCCCATCAAAAGCATCAAAACTTTCATTGTAATTCTTCGTGTGAGACGGAAACACTCATGCTGCTGAATTAAAATGATCTGTTGTTATGAGCCACTTTAAGGCAGCCAAACACTAAGTGGATCTCTGAGCTGGATTGGAAGTAAAAAGTCAGGAAATAAGCAGTAGTGAGATTGACTGTAGGCAAAAATAGAAAATAAAAAAGTAAAAAGGGATAAGGTGAGATAATGTTTTTTTTTAATGAAAAAATGTCACTATGAATAAAATTAGATGGAGCACTACAATAGGAATCACTGAAGTATGTTTAGAATGCTACTTATAATTTATTTGGTTTGAGGTTGAGTCTGTTTTTACATTTTTAGTATGGCCCCAGTGGAAATGGAACCCCAAATCCTGTTAGTGCCTTTCTCCACTCATTGATCGAGAGACCTTGAGTTCAGGGAGACTCTTTGAACAGAGATGAGAGAACGCCCTCCAGACAAATTACCCAGTATTAAAATCGACTACAGGCAGATTGTGGTGGGAGGAGGCGTACGTTTCAAAACCAAAGGAGTGTTTCAGTGATTCAGTGACAGTCTGGGTTGTGGAGGTCATGGCTGCTGCTCACAGTGGTCACCGGTAGAAAATTTGTGGTTATACTGGGCAATGCCCAGGCAGGAATATGTATAATCCTCCCTCCTCCTGTAACAACTCTCCCAGGTTATTGCTGCACATTAAAACAGTTGTCTGGGTATTGATTATGTGAAAGTACAAGAAATTATGCTACAAACAATCAATATATGTACACGTGTGTACACTATTTACCACCAGAATGAAGCATATTTTCCTGCATACTCCTAAAAATCGTAATAGTTTAAATTTAAATTGTAAATGATAACACTACACTTTAAGCCACTCTTTTCCAGACTTGAAAGACAAAATCGGTTTCCATGCGACCTCACTTTGTTAGTCTCAACATTTCAACAGGCCTAAATATCTCAGCATCATTCTCCTCATAGTCAGCAGGCCCTGTTCCTCTCTGTTGGCATCTCTGTTCTCTCTCTATACTAACACAATGGGCATAAATGATATGGAAATGTTTATAATGCCAGCTAGACAGAACAATATGCCGGTTTTGTGTGTCACTTTGGATTAATTTAATCTCCAGTCAGAGTCACTTTTCATTTTCCATCATAGACTGAAAACTCATGTCTTCCAGAAATATTTCACATCTCCCCTGAATCACATCCTCCTCTCCCATATCCTCCTCCTCTACTTGCTCTGATACATTCCTGTCTTGAAGTAACACAAAAACCCTTTCTATCTCTTCTCAGCTCTTATTACCTTACCTAGCACTTTGCTAATGTGTTGTGACTTTCACTTTTCATCTCCTTCTATCTGTTGCTTGTAATTTGGATGATCTAGGATTTGAGACTTATTCTATACTGTTGCACTATAAAGTGTCATTTTAAATGTAACTGCTGACTGTGGCCAAACGTCATCATCTCCAGAAAGCGATTTTAGCTTTGCCAGGTATAGGACGCTGTGCTGCAGTAAGAAAGCTAAGTCAATAAACAATAGTCCAAGTTACATTGTTTTCTCAATAGCTGCAGCTGTTTAGTTCTAAAGCACTGTCAGGTTTTAACATGGCTGCAGTAATGTGCCTGTATGCCTAGTTCAGTGGAGCTGGTTGGAGAGGAAAGTGAAAAAGTTAGACTGCTTAGAAATGCTTACAGATCTGCAGCTCAATAGGTCGAGGAAGGCATTAACACTGTTAGGACCATTCCATGTGTAGCTAAATGGGGAGGGCAAGGCACCAATACTGCCAGGGTGAAGGAATACATTTTCTTTAAAAGGGTTCTCCAAACACCAGATGTCATTTTATGTCATGCTATTCTTTGGTATCTGCCCTGGTTTCCCAGGCAACTGCAGCAGGAGGAGGAGAAGCACCTCTGCCTGCAGGAGGAGAACAGGAGTATGACTATGGAGAAAACCAACCTGACCACTGACATCAAGAGCATGGAGGCCGAGCTGGAGCTGTCCAGACAGGCCAATAGGTAGTAATGATACTGCTACTATTAATACTACAACTACTACTGGTTGTTCCTCCGGAATCTGAAGTTCAACAATCAGTTTGAGTTTCCTTTCCAGCACATTTGCATCGGCTTTCCCAAGAAGGCTGAGGAGTGTGGGTCCTAGATAGAACACACCGTCTCTTTTTTTAAACCTGGAGACCACCACCCCTCTCTGGAGTTCTATCCCAAAACACCTGAACTTTGTCAATAAATATCTCCCTAATCTGTAAAGGTATTAACATTTTGTAACATTTTGTTACTTACTATGATTTTTAAAAGTACTATCATTTAGTTTTTGCCAGATCACCTATAGAGCAAACAATAGTAAAGAGGTCAAGGATCCGAGGTTATGTTTCCAAGACAAAAGATTGAACAAATATTCCCGTGACCCCATAATGATCATGAATGATAGAAAAGTGCTGTTGCTAGAGGGAGGGATGTGATTTATGTGTTAAACTTGTTGAATGAGCTGAAGTCCGCAGGGGCTTTGCAGCAGCATGATAAATCCTGTCATTGGAGCTCAGATTAGAGTGTACAGTGTGTGCTTTATGTTTGTAGGACTGTTGTAAGGTCTGTCTGGATCTGCAGAACCTTCCTCTATTCCCTGTAGAGATGAGCTGAGATTAATGTGGAGCTTCTCATTCTGAGGTGTGAAGATTGCCAGAAGCTGTTTGATTGAAGAAAAACTGATTCATCCCCATCGTATCAAGAGGACGGGGTCTCAGAGATCAGCCAATCAACTCTGTTTCTGTCTCTCTCCTCCCTTTCTATCTCTCCTCTCCCTCCCTTTCCTTCACTTCCCTCCCCACTTCACTCCCCTCGTCCTCCTTCTTTTTCTCCCCTCCCTCCTTCCGCTCTTTTCTCTTGTTCTCTTTTCTATTTCACTTTCACTATAATTTTCTCCCTTTCTCTCTCCTCTCCCTCCCCATCCCTCCCTCATTCCTTATCTCTCCCCCACTCCCTCCTTCTCTCTCTCTCCATCATCCAGGAAGACTGAGATGAGGTTGAGTGTACTGAAGCGACAGAAGGAAGAGTGTGTGTTGAAGGAGGTGACGACTCGTCATTACCTGGCGGCCGTCATTTCTGTGGCTGAGCAAACCTCCCAGGAGAGAGACCAGCTATTACACATGGTACTACAGACACTGCCGACATTACAGACACTACAGACACTACAGACACTTTAGGAACTACTGACACTGCTGACACTACAGACACTTCAGGCACTACAGACACTACTGACACTACTCACATTACTCACACTACTGACACCACAGACACTTCAGGCACTACAGACACTACTGCCACTACAGACACTACTCACACTACAGACACTGCTGACACTACAGACACTGCTGATACTACAGACACTACTGACACTGCTGACACTATAGACACTACAGACACTTCAGGCACTACTGACACTGCTGACACTACAGACACTATCCACACTACAGACACCACAGACACTACTGACACTATTACAGACTCAATCTAACACACACACACACACACACACACACACACACACACACTGTCTTCTGTCCCAGTGTGAGTTACATATTGAAATTCAGATTGCAGTCAGACTAGACAAGCAGGTGGAATGCAAACAGAAACAGACACAGCAGAGATCACACAGAAAGATGACGTCTGCACTGCAGAGACACAAACTGAGAGACTGGTTTATTATTTGTCTTAGCTTTCCACAGGAAAAACAAAATCGGCTTGTCACATGTCAAAAATCTAATCCAAAAACCACCCTTTCTGCAGTTTTCCACAGCCTTTAAAAAACAAAAACTAAGTAAAATACACATTTTGAAATGAAATGCAGACAGAACACAATGAGAGTTGATTTAAAATGAATCACCTTATTTTATGTAGGCTATTGCTTTTCATGTTCAACTCAAGCTTTTCAAGCTTTTTTACTGCAAAAAAAATACTGTGCAATAAAATAATATAAACCGTCTTGTAAACTGCTTAATAAATAAATTTGCAAAAATAAAAAACAAATAAATTGAACAACTCTTTACATTACAAGGTGAGTATGATGCAGGCATACATATGGAAATGTAGTATTTCTTTAAACTATAGATGCTAAAGCAATCCCTGACACTGTATAATATATTAATTAGAGGGTGATGGTTTAATCAATCACAACTGTTGTCATACTTATCATCAGGTATGATAACATAGATAGATAGATAGATAGATAGATAGATAGATAGATAGATAGATAGATAGATTCGATCGATCGATCGATAAATAGACAGATATAAATAAATCTATAAAAAAAAAAAGAAGCAATAAAATACTATGTAACTGGCTCATCTGGCCTAGCAGCTGGCAGAGAGGAATAGAGAAAGTTTTGGTGGTAAATGATATTAAGTAGGGACTTTGCCATAGCTGAAATACTGCTGTTAGTACTAGAGCATAGTAAAATCAATTCATTATTGTTTACATTTAATTTTATAAAACGTATGTTTCCAGTTCTACATGCTTTACACTCCCTTTTGTTTCTGTGAAGGCCTACATTTTCACCATTGCGGAGGTTATAAACAGTCATGGTAGAGGTTGCATCTGTGACAACCATTTTTGGAGACTGGCGCTGAGGCTTGTTGCTAAAAGATGTCAAACACGTTTCCTGGTGTGAATTGGAGAGTGGTTGCTTATTGAGTCTCTTTTATTGAAAATGTTATGGTATCCGTGTGGCCAAACCAATCAAATAGCACACCAACAGGAGTAATATGCATTGTTCACAGAGGCACAGGCGGCATGAGTCATTGTAGCCATAAAAAATGTTTTGTTTTTCTTTCTGCTGGCCAACAGGTCAGGGAGGCATTTAATTTTCCGGACCTAAATAATTCTTACCGGCCAAAAGTTGTAATTTACCATTAGAAATGATTTGTGTTCATTTGCATATCTGTTAGTGTCATTATGTTGTTTTATTCTGATGAATAACTAAAAAGTTGGTCATTTATAGAGGGACTAGTACACATTTTGCTTTTATGATGAATTATTCACAACATGCTGTGTGGTAAGAATCTTTATGGTGATAATTTGGTCTAAGTGGTGCTGAAAAAAGCTTTTTGCATATAGTCATTGTGAGAAAATGTCCAAAGGTTTTTTTTGTACTTAGTGTACTTGACAAAGCTGGTATAAAAAGTATAGGTCAATTTGTAGTTGTTTTTGATTATTGCTTTGTACATTTTGTGAAACTACAGCAGTTAGAAGCAAAATATATCTAAAAATTGACCAATCCAGACAAAATTGCCATTTTCACCTGTGATGCCTGCGGTGGATGGAAATTACAGTCTTCCTTTCAGCATCTGCTTAACACAGTTCCCCAAGCTGGTTTCCCCTCTCTTTTCAGAGGAGGGAGAGTTATTGGGGATTTTAGCCTCTGGCTCATTGTCAGTGTGAGATTTTAGATGGAGAAGATATGAACCAAATACCTCAGGCTTGAATGAGACTACATTCTATAAACAGAGTCACGGTTTTGCCTTGCTCTACCCATTGAGCCACACAGAACCACTACCATTTTGTAACAGGTTCAATTTGAATGATCTTTCCTTCCTCTTTCCTGCTGTCCTTCTCTCCCTTAATCCCTCCCTCCCTCCATCCAACCATGTGTTCATTCCCTCTTCCTCCCCCTCTGTGCTCCTCTTTTAGATCAGTAACCCCTCCTCTTCCCTCTCTCCCTCTCCAGACCTCGGGCCTCCAGCAGGACAAGCAGAGATTCATCAGCAGGGTCCTGGAAGGCACTGTTCGCTTCGAAAGACTCCAGGGAGCGGTCAAGGTAAGGTCCTCCTTCTAAAGATCACCTCCCCACAAAGAGCAACTCCATCGAAGATCACCTCCAATCAAACCTACCTCCTGTGTCGGAAATTAAGTCTTTGGCTCACCTGCCAAGAATCAGTTTTACCAGGCTAGATAATTTATATAAATTTTTCTTAGAAATATGTCACCCTACCATCTGTAGTATCATGTACAGTGGAACATTCAATAAAGAGGTAAATGATTTTACTTTTCCCGAGCAAAGCTCAGCTGGGTCCCTGAGACTGCCTGTAACTCAACGTAGAATCAACCACACCCGCACAGTAGTCAGTATGGTTAATGTAATGGGATCACCAGTATAAAATCTTCCCTCTGTAATAGCAACATCTGAACGGTGTGTGCTGGTCTCTCTGGTATGGTTTTAGTCCACTGATCTCCTTGGGGGGAGGGTCAATGCTAATTATTACTAACTGAATGATTTGGAGTGATCATCCATCTTCATAATGGCAGTAATAAAAGCAGACTGGAATCATGTCTGTTTGAAAAGGCCTTGCCTTGTAGCAGCCACTTTAGCCAACTACTGTAACCAACTATCATTTGGAATCCTTTTCTATTCTGAACATCTAGTTGGCTGGTGAAATAGTGAAAGTGTCTATTTAGTTTTAGGATGAACCATCCAACCAACCAGCTTTGCCTGATTTTTCCTGGCTCAAAATCAGGCAAAGTTGGTAACTCAGCTTAACCAAAATGTCTGCGAGTGTATACATGTGCCCTCCCCTGGTCCACATTCACCCCTGTTGTAGTAGTCAGTAAATCTTTAACTCTATGATCGATAAAATAAGGACAAATAATATAGTATTCAAAATGATCTTTAATCTCCTGAAACTTGAAAACACTTCAATGGCAAAATGCATCAATCTAGTGCACTTTGATGTGAACATACATAGGTCTAAATTAAGCACCATACTAAACATTGGGAACAGCAGTCTGTACAGACTTACAGTGATATACTGTCGTGTGCTGTCTGTCTTATCTCCTCCTTCCTCCCCTTCTGAATTATTTTCTTGCCTCTGCTTACTCCTCTCCCCTCATCTCTTCATCTCTGTCCTCTTCTCTCTCTTGTTCAGTTCAGGTTGTGCAAAAGAGAAACAGAGAGACACAGTAATGAATGAATACAATATGTGCCCATCTGTCCCATCATCTGCCTCTTTAAAAGAAAACAAGTTGTTATATTTCATCAAAGGTGGTGTCTCTCTTTATTTCACAAACTCATAATTTCTTTAACAACCTAATAGTAAGCTACTTTGTTTGTTAGATATGGAAACTTAACTTAAGACTTAACTTTAAGAAGCAAATGATTTCACCTCTCATCTTCTATTAAAATGCAATTTTTTTTCCATGCTCCATCATAGCTATAGTAACAAAGATCATTGTGTCATTTGCTTGGTGTTTGCTCATCCTCCTCGTGTACTCTCTTTCTCAAGAAAGCTGTTATCTTGCTAGCCATGTTAAAATCTGCATGGTTTAAACATGAGTTCAGAGTTGTCGGTTGTGGCTCCACTTGTGTGATGCACTGAAATTCTCTGAGTGATTGTGCCAGTCAAAAAAGAATGAACAAATCATGTTGAAAGAAGCATTCTCAAACCTACTTTGAGTTACATATCAAAGCTCATTGAACGAGTCCGACAGCAGCTCTTCCAATGTCCGGTTAGTCAGCTTTCACCCTGTCCACTCAAGCCAAGCTCTCTAAGCCGATACACTGAGACAAATGGCTTCTGTAAATTACAGAAAGTAGAGGCTACAGTGAGCCACAGAATGACAATGAATCAGTAGTATTTAGTATGCATAACCCATATAACGAATACTTAAACTAGACTCAAAATGGCAGTGGTGTGGTAAATGGTACTCGTCTCGAGTCAATCATTTGGGTTTTCAAGTATTCAGTACGTAATGTACTGAACCCCGTATGTACTGTATACTCAAACTTGACTTGACATACTGCCGATATTGTGTCTGTGCTATCTGTGAAGAGTAAACACCTTGAGGCCTGGCACCCTGAGGTCTGGCACCCTGAAGTCAAGGCCCCTTGAGGCCTAGCACCCTGAAGCCTGGCACCTTGATCGAACCAACTGACCTTTCACCAGCCAATCAGGGTACAGCTAATCAGACAACTGACATTGTTTATGCTTCTTTGACTTATTCCTCTTATTTTCTTTTCTCCTTCTTCCTCCTCCTCCTCTTCCACCTCCTTCTCTTTCTCATCTCTGCTCACTGCTCCAGTCTGGGTCAGTGGTCTGTGGCCCAATTCTTCCAAATTAATGATTGATTCTGTTGGGTGAGGGGAGGCTGTGTCCTCCGCTGTGGTTTCACTAAAAAGTAGCACATTGAAGGAAAGTAGGTCCTCACTTTATTTGATAATTTTATTGTCACTGGAAGACTGTAAAGGCACCAATCCCCTGACCTTTCCACTCTTTGTTTCTGGTTGCTTGTAATGTTGATGAGCTAGGAATTGAAGCTTATTCTGCTATTACACTCATAGTAAGTCACTGTGGATAAAACAGCTAAAAGCTTACTGTGGCAGACGGGGGGGAGGGTGTGGGTGAGGCGTAGGCTGGATACAGGGAGAGTCAGTCCACTGACTCAACTCTCTCCTGCATCCAGCCTACACCTCACCCACACCCTCCCCCCAGTCTGCCACACTTACATATAAATTGTAAATTATTTCAGTCTGGTCTCTGGTGGAATGTCCAGCTCTAAGTCTTTTAAATTCACACAGCAGCACAACTAGTTTGGTCGTGTCCCCTAATTCACTGTCTTTGACTGAGTTCATAATTTATTTCATTCATGCTGTGCAACAGATACCTGAGTGAAGAAAACATTGAAACAAGTTAATTTACATTGGACACAAATGGAATTATCTTATCCCAATGGCAGAATTTTTGAAAGTTTTGAAAGTTTGAAAGTTTGAACGACTTCATTACCTAGAAATTGTGTAACAGTGCACTTTTCAGACCTATATTTCTTCTTAGTGGCTCGTGGGGGTTGAGCTGGTGTAGCAGGTTAGCCATTGTTTGTGAGTCCAGCTTTCTCTTGATGGAGTGCTTGCTTGCTGCTATTGGTGCAAGTCTTCAGCTGCAGCACACTGGTAGATTACAGATCTCATTTGACATAAGCCAAAGTCATTAAGGATGCTAAATCTGCCTATTTCTCCAATATTGTTGCTAAAAGCTATCACAACTCCAGAATTCGGTTCAAAATAATTTATTCCGTCATCAGAGTATTGAAGCGTCCCCCTCTGTTGGGGGAATTCTTACCTATTTTACCGGTAAAATTGATGAAATCAGACTCCAGATCACTCGACTGCCTAGCACCTCTTTCTCTCCCTCGAAATTCATGATTTATTGACCCATCCAGAACCTATCACACTTTTGGACTTGGAGGAAATGATAACACATGAAATCCCATCCCACCCAATATAATTCCCACTAGGCTGTTGAAGGAGGTAATGGGAACTATTGGACCAGTTATTTTTTCCATTATGAATAGCTCCTTGGCCACTGGCTCTTTCCCCTCCTCTTTCAAACATTCCATTGTTCAGCCACTGTTGAAGAAACCTAATTGGACCCTCTTGTTCTCAGCAATTATAGACCCATTTCAAAATTATCTTTCCTATCCAAGGTTCTTGAGAAAGTACTTTCCTCTCAGCTCATTTCTTTTATGAATACTAATACAATTTTTGAGAAGTTCCAATCAGGTTTTAGAGCTCTCCACAGTGCGTTTGTGAAAGTAACCAACGACCTTCTACTTGCAGTTGATGGGGGAGACTGTTTCATCTTAGTCCTTAAATCTCAGCGCAGCTTTTGATACAATTAATCACACCATCTTAATTACTCGACTTGAAAAATGGGTTAGTGTCCAGGGCATCGCTCTGAATTGGTTTCCCTCCCACCTTGCCAACACAAACTTCTCAGTTGTTGGGAATGCCATATCATCTTCAGCTACCCTGTTATGTGGTGTTCCTAAAGAGTAAATTCTTGGTCCCATTGTGTTCTCAATATAGCATGCTTCCACTAGATAGACAACCATTTGCAAACATAATATTTTATTCCACTGTTACGCAGATGATACCCAACTATATGTACCCCTAAAATCTAGCGATTTTAGCAACTTAACTTGCCTTAAGGCTTGTCTTACAGATATTAAATGTTGGATGTCCCAGAAATCTTTGCAGCTGAACAAAAACAAATCTTAGATAGTTCTCTTTGGCCTTCCAAATTCCATTAATTTTATTCTGGACCAACTTGGTAGCCACCGTCAAGCCCACTGCTGTGTTATTTTTGATCCTGACCTCTGCTTTGATGAAGTTAAGAAGGTAGTGCTGTCCTGCTTCTTCCAGCTCAAAAACATTTCCAAAATAAGGTCCATTTTGTCCTCTGCTGACCTTGAGAAGGTTATTCATGTTTTTATCTTATTTCTGTTAGACTACTGTAACTCTCTCTATTCCCGTTTGCAGTTAGTGCAAAATGCAGCAGCTTTTAACTAATTTATTACAAGAAATGGGAAACGAGAATATATTACCCTGAATTTAGCCTCTCTTCACTAGCTATCAGTTAGTTTTAGAATGTATTTTAAAATTCTACTATTAACTTTTAAGATTCCACACGTTCAGCCCCCTAGCTACATAAATGTCTTGGGAACGCCCTTTTTTATGAAAAGGCCCTTTATTAATATCTGTGTTTATTTCTCCTGTTTTATTATTATTATTATTATTATTATTATTATTATTATTATTATTATTCTATCCAGGTGAGTTATGCAGTACATTTACATTTAAATTCAGTTACATACTCACTTATTAAAGTAGCTCTGTGCCCCATATGGAGTTAGCTGCTGGACTTTTAAGGAGCTCTGTGCCATGCTGAGGGATTTAGATGTGATTTTTGTGGCTTCCCATGCCGAGCTCTGCACACATACCCTCCACAAATTGAGTTAGAGCCCACATCAAATGCAGAGTCATATCTCCCACCAGCTTCTGCTTGCTAACTGCATGAACTTCCATCATATTTCCCCATATAGCAAATCTTATTAAAATGGAAACTTTGTTGCGTGTTACCTCCGAATTTTATTTTTTACATGGAGAGGAGGCATGGAAATCTTCTGTGTGAAGTCATCCTGAGGTTCATGATCTCTGAAGGGAAAGGAAGGGAACTATAGCTCTTTGCTTCCTTAATTTAACATCTAAAGTTCCTGAGAAGGAAATCCTGGCTTAGAATAAGTAGTTTAATAGGAGCTGTTTCATCCTAGATGGGATGTTTTGTGTTAGGGTGGGTTGGGTTGGTGGATTTCATTCATTGTTTTGTTGGCAGGTAGTATTGAGGCGAATGCAGTGGGGAGTAGTGGAAGTGTGTTTGTGTGTGTGACAGGAGGCAGCAAGTCATCTTTCCATACCTGTTGCCATCTCCACATATATTATTATTATTATTATTATTATTATTATTATTATTATTTTCATCCATTTTCCTGTTCTAACCATACAGGCATTACCAAAACAGGCATTTACAAATTTCTATCCCCTCAGACACCCCATGGCTTAAAGCTTGTTTGTAGAGATGTTTATGCTATGTGAGGAATAGCTTGTGGTATTGAGACTGAGCTGTGTGACTGGTCACATCCCAGCCATGCTTTATTATAGGAATAATAATAGTGCAGTTTTTTCTGTGATTATAGCACAATGGTGATGCAGCCATTGGCATCAGTGATGTAGCCATAATCTCAATAAAGAGGTCTTCTAGGGTTTTATGCAATATAGCTATAAAGTACTATCTGAAATGTTTGCTTCAAAAATAGTGAACATATAAACAATAAACAGGAGAAAACAGGAAAGATCACCAACTTTCTTGCACTGCATTGAAATAAATCTTAACAACTGTGTATAGTTGCTGTGGTATCAATAGTTTTGGAATACCATATAATTAATTGTCTTATGCCATCAACACAGACAGTCATCATGCATCCTGTTAACACGCAGATCACGTATGTTTAAGAAGCCATCACACGCCTGTGCCTGGGTGTGGATGAATGCATTTATTTAATTATTGGTAGACAGAGGAAAGCTTTCAGTTGTTTTCTACTCTGCTGTGATAATAGACACCCATGGCAATGAATGGCATTGAATTCAGTGCCTCTCTCAATGAGCAATATACTATTGTGTGTTTTTAAACCCTATTTATCCAGGGGAAGGGTTTGAACATGCATGCTTTTTTCAGCACTTCCATGAAAAAGAATTAGACATGTGGATGTATGCCCATTTGTTTCCATGTATGTGTGTGTGTATGCATTTGTGCAAGCAACATAGGGTTGGGTTAATGTGCCAGGTGAAAATTGATTGTGTCTTAGCGCAACATGTTTTACTCAGTCATGCATTGTAGGGTCTTGGGAAAGCAATGACAATATCACAAGGCACGAGTTATCCTGTCCAAAACTTTGACTTGTTGAAGCCACACATTTTCCCAGAATAATTTGCAAAGTCATTTTAATCTTCGCAAAAGCTATCTTTGGGTCCAGGAGGTCTGTTCATTAGAGGTTCCAGTCCAGTAGAGGTAACAGAGCCAGCCATTTAATGAGCCAGCATTTTACTCTCACTGTGAATATTTCAGACAGGTGGAATAGTGCTAATGTCCACCACTCTAAACACATAAAGACTCTCTAGAACAAATACAAACACACAAACACAGCTCTGACCTGCAACACACACACACACACACACACACACACACACACACACACACACACACACACACACAAATATGCACACCACCTCGAGCTCCTCTCCCTGCACTTCATTGGTCTTTCCAACCTTTCCAACCACAAGCCCATGACTTAATGATCAATGATCTTAATCAAGTGCTGCACTAAAAAATTATGCATTTATTGTTTAGCAATTACATTTAAATTCTGAGCAAAAATAGTTGAATCCAGTAAAATACATAGACAATACATTAGATGTACTATATTACTGTGCAACCGCTCACCCTCTCTTCTATTCTTATAAAATCTTTCATTCATTCACCATCATCCTCCCATCATCTCCCTCCTCCCCAGCAATCATTTGATGGATGGGGATGTGCAGGAGGTGGCAAAGTTCAATGTCCACCTGAACAAGCACAACATTTTCATAATATGATGTTTTGGCAAGATACAAATTCACATCAATACAGCTTTGGAAACTGTTTTGAACTGATATCAAAGATATTTAGACCCCAATTTCACAAAATGACGTAGGAAACAGCTATGGACGACTATAGACTTTGTGTCTGCTTTCATTTTAGCACTATAGTTACGCAGGTTTTCAATGTTGTTGCAGGCTGTTGTATCAACATCTATTTAATGTCAAAATATTTTTCATCTTTCTCTTTCCTTCATTTCTCTCCCCTCCCCTTTCTTTCTCTCTCTCTGTTCTCTCCATCCTTGTCATCTTAGTGTTGCAGGACAATGTATGCTTCAGAGCTGAGAAACATCAGCGTGTTGTCATTCATCTTCTTCCTCTCCTCTGCCCTTCATCCTTCCATCCATCTCTCCTCTCTCCTATTGTCTGTTTTCCTCCTCCACCTCCTGCTGTGTCCTGCTGCTTCATTAGTCAAAACAGATGTGGCTAAAATAACTCCTTCAAAGTTACTAGTGTGTATGTGTGCATGTATTGTGTTTTTGTATTTCTGGGAAGATGAGGAATGAGGAAGATCCTCCAAGATGAGGACATTTTGCCAGTACTCACTTCTAAAAGGGACTATTTTAGGTTTAGGATTAATATTATAAGTCAGATTAGGTTTAGGCAAAGATAAGGGTGAAGGTTAGGGTCAGGGAATGAATATAGTCATTGTGTTTTCTGAACAACGGTTGTATTATTTCTCATGAAAAGCTATGCAATCTTGATTCGGACTATGCTGTGACTTTTTGATTTGTACTATACCTAAGCATGGTCAACTGCTTAATCAATGGAAACTACTTTGGTTAAGGTTAGGGTTAGGTTTAGGCAACTAAAACTTAGGTTAGGGGGTGCAGCTCACGTGACTGAAACAGGCACTTCTGTTTCACTAGAATGTCATATGAACTTAGGGTGCATTACTATTCATAACCATAACTTTGAATTTGATATGAGTGCTCCCTGATGTAGTCAGAGAGGGCTCTCAAAATTTAGTAATACAAACGTGTGTGTGTGTGTGTGTGTGTGTGTGTGTGTGTGTGTGTGTGTGTGTGTGTGTGTGTGTGTAAGGAATGTGTTGAAGAGAGTGATTTGTAATACAGAGTCCTACTCCTCCTCAGTTCATCTGTCAGTTCTCAGGGATCAGGGAGCTTGTCATCCTCTGTGTGTTGAGGCTGAACACTATCCCTCAGACACTGACCCAGTTTGAGTTTTACTGTCGGACTTTGTCTCTTTCATCTCTCAGTCCTCACTCAGTCTGCTGTCTGCCTCAGCTCTGTAGCTCCAGGGGTTCATCTATGGAGATCATACAGTGTTATAAGGAGATAAAAACAAAGGTCATACGAAATATTTGTCAGACACTGCACGTTTAAAACACATTGCACAAAGAAATGCAAATGCATGTGATTTGTATATGTAACCCATCATTTTAAAAATTTAAACTGATTTGTAAATATGTGTTGCTATGTTAAGGAACCTAACTTTTAATAGTCAGAAGTATGATGCTGATTACCTAGGTGCAACCAGAAGCAAGCCTGAAACTAGGCCTGTGTTAAGGAAGAACCCCAGACTATTGCCAGATTAAAGGTTTGCATTTAAATTGATAATGTAACACAGAGTTCAAGTATCAGAACAAAAAGGTTACACTCAAATCATATATGTAGTCTTACCAAGAGCTTGTCTCACAGACCAGATGTTAACCCCTCTCCCCTAGCATATAGTTCAACGTTCTTATACAGCAGGACAGGTAAACTAACAGGATCTTGTCTTAGGATCTGAAAGTGTTGACCAGATTAAGTCCATTGATTACATGTCCAGCTCCTGTTCTTAAAAATGTCCAGTTTAGAAACTGTTGATGCCAGTATAAGAAAAATCCGATGTACTTCTTGACTCAGGCCTAGGCCCCGCATAGTTCGGAGATGCCTTTAGTGCTGAAAGCAGCAGTATCCATATGGCAGAGGGGTCCCTGTCTTCTTCCATTTGCTGTCTTCGTTTTAAACAGAATATCTCTACATAACTACATTTTACCATGCTTCATGCCTATATACATTCATGCAAAAATAATAAACATAACAAACATATCATGGTTTTCTCACTCCACTTCCAAGATATGTAAAAAATATCTGTGACTAAATGCTTTTTCCATTTGCATTAATATATCATGATTTGTACAACGCTAACATTTTTAAAATATATATTTGCATAATTTCACACAAAGATGTCCTATTATATTTGTGTTATTTGAATTTTTGGATTTAAATCTATTTGTGTGGATACTTGAGACTGTTCTTCTGCCTGTAAATCGCCATGCAATCCACAAATGCTAGATGCTTTATATTACCTAAAACTCAGATTCATGTTTTATGTCTTAATAATGTGAGAAAATAACATTTTGTCAGTGTAGCAAACTTTTCGTATAATGTCTTTAAGATAATTTACATTAATCAAATCTGTGTTTTGAACACCGCCTCACTAATAGCTGTGCTTTTTGTACTCTGGTTTGCTTTGGAGCGATAATTAAGAGAAAGTCTATGCAAATCACACAAGAGGAAGTCTGACCATATTGTAATATTTGGGAGGTAATTAGAAAACATTTAGTTGAAATCATTTCTCTGTAGTAATAGATTTGTATGATGCACAAGTATAAATCCTTATCATCTGCCAATCCTTGCACAATTCTCCAGAAGTGCAACAATTGAAAATACACATACCAGCCTTCAACAACACTAGAGATGAAAGACACCTTTGATTTATGCCAGAATAAAGAGAATTAACACTAATGTAAATGTGAGGAGAAGATGAAAGCATGAATGAAATCACTTTCTCCAGATTATTAATGATAAAACCATGTTAAGTTTGGAAATTACTTTCAACTGAAGGAAGCTAGAGCAGGGAAGTCAACCTCAGTGGTTCTGACAATTTTATTAGTGTCTCTATAGCAACAGCAGAGAGAAAAAGAAGAGTGCGTGTGGGTGTGCGTGTGTGCGTGTGTGTGAGAAGTCTATGGGTGGTGATGAGACAGTTGAGAGAGGGGAGCTGTTAATGTTGGACCTCTATACCAAGAGAGAGATTTCCCTGTACAATCTCATCAGTACTAACCTCCTTCCTCTTATCCTCCTGCTTGTTATTCACCAGTCTGCTCTCTCATCCGCCGCCATGGAAACCACTAATTCATTAAGAATCACACTCCTTTGTTTTTGTCTTGCCACATTAGCTGTCACAGGCTAGTTTGTAGCCTGCTGCATCCATACTGGAATTAAATCTGTTTAATTCTATGCAGACAGATGATGAAGAGTTTTCTACCTGGTGTTGCTTTGACCCTTGACCTCCTTACTGTTGCTTTCTTGTAATTAGGATTAGATCAATATATCGGTGCTATATTGTCCTTTTGTTAACAAGTGAAAACTCAAAGAGTCCTAGTCACAAGCTTTCCAAAAATCTAACTGTATCTGTTCACTGTAGCAGATAGCACAGCTGGTATGTACTTGTCATTTTATAACATATCCTAATTATGCTCCAAACTGAAATTACATGAACTGGGTACAAACATGATATTTCTCCCCTGCATAGAAGCTATCCATGGTTGCCCATGATGAAATCAAACCTCCTTATCCAATGTGTGCAGATAAAATGTAAAAACCGCCGATCAGGACTCAGATTTTAAACCTAGGCCTACATCTATGTCATCTAATTTTCACACCAGTAACTGCAGGATAGGACTGAATATCGGACGTATTTTTAAAATAGCATGCCAAACATAGCATGTCAATAATGTGATTCTCAAAATGTCTCTTCACTTTCAGCAGCCTAGTGCAGTTTCACCTGGAATTCTAATGGCAAAATGAGTTGTGTATTGACTCTTATTGATGGAACAGTGCAATTTATGGATGAAGGGAGAAATTTTAATTTCTGAATAACTGAATACCAACACTAGATATTGTGTATAAACTGTGGCATAATCCGGAAATATTAATACTGATTGAGTGCTTGCTTATCTTGTATAGAAATATGTTTTTTTTAGTGGCTGGAAAATGGAAAAAGATAGGGTCATATTAATATTTCAAAGCTGTTTAATTTCATACCCGTAATTTTGAGATTGGATTGCATATTAAGCTGAGTGAGGGGTCAGAGAGTATATCGTATTTTCTCCCTGGAGAGGGTATGTGGATGCCACCGTAGAAAACTCACCAGAAAGTGTTTTGAAGCAATTTTTGTAAACTTTTCTTCTCTGGGAGCATCGTGACCCGAGACCCCCCTAGCATTTCTGGGGAAGTGCCCTTTTAAGGATTATTTTTTGACATTTCTGCTTCATTAGGCAGTTCACAGGGAAGAGAGAAGACGTAGGTTCCAACACAGACTAGAGGAAAAGGAGACAAAAGGCGACTCCTGGCCAAACTGCTAAATCTTGCCCCATTAGTGAGATATGGTCCAGTCAATGTCATCCACCTCTGATATGATGATATGATGCAGTTTGATTGGTTATCATTTGACATCATCATTACATCATCATCATCATGAAGCTTATTCTACTGTTGCAGCAGGCCTTGTAAATCTCTCTCTGAATAAGATTCAGATAAATGACTAGAATGTAAATGTAGAGAGAAGAGGGTGAGAAAATAAATGGAAAGAGACACAGGAAAGGGATAGAGAGCGAGAGAGAGAGAGAGAGAGAGAGAGAGAGAGAGAATTAAATGCATTCAGACAGTTTAATTTCAGGCACCAGTTGCTCTCGACAGTTGAATACATTTTCCTATCGTGCATCTACCTCTCCAAGTCCATATCTCTATCCTGTTTTGCCGTCTCCATCCATCTATATTCTTGCTGTGTTTGAGAAGCAGAGTGTTTATGTTGAGGAGCTACAACAGGTTTATTTTATTTTATTTTTTTAAACTTTGTTTATTGGATTTTCAGCATAGTCAACATTTACAAAGGAATTGCACTGATTAAGAACATCTAACAACATATCAAAAATAACACGCAACAAAACAGACGAAAAGCAAACGCAAAATAAAAAAGAAATGAATACAATGGTTTATAGGTCAACCAGCTCTGATATCAATCCTACAGGTCATACTCAAAAACAATAAAAATAAAAAAGATAATGTGCAATACACATATGTAAGATAAATATACATACATCACTCTGGTACTGCAGGGAAATGAAGCCTCTTGACATAAGAGAAGAAGGGAGCCCACATTGTATAGAATTTGTTTAAAGATCCTCTGAGTGTATGTCTAATTTTTTCCAGCTTTATACAATTTAGGATAGATTTAATCCAAAGAGCATGGGAAGGGGGTACAGAGGATTTCCATCTAAGCAAGATTAGCCGTCTTGCTAACAAAGTAACAAAAGCAATAACACCCACTTATTCATATTTGTCAGTTGTAATGTGGACGAGGAAACCCCAAATAAAGCAGTCAAAGGGTCTGGTTCCACCTGTGTGCGACATATTTCAGAGAGTGTGTCAAAGATGTCCTTCCAAAAACCAATGAGAGATGGGCAACTCCAAAACATGTGCACATGATTTGCAGGAGATTGGTTACATCTTATACAATTAGGATTCACATCCTTGTAAATTCTGGATAATCTCATTGTGGTCCCAAGTGAGCCCGATGAATGACTTTACATTGAATGAGAGCGTGCCTAGCACAAATAGAAGATGCGTGAACCTTTTTGAGCGCGTTCTCCCACATGTCATCAGATATCTCTTCTCCCAGTTCCTCTTCCCATGAGGACTTAATATTGTTTAAGGAGATGGACTGTAAAGAGCATAATTGACTATAGATTATTGACAAGGAACCCTTTAAAGTGGGAAGAGGGGTGAGAAAAATATCAAATTGTGTTTCACCAGGAAGGGTGGGGAACCGGGGATCCAAACTGCGGACATAACTCCGGATCTGTAGAAACCTAAAAAAATGATTTCTGGGGAGACCAAATTTAACTGATAATTGCTCGAACGTAGCAAAGGTATTGTCAATGTAGAGATCTTTAAATCTTCTAATACCGAGACTAGTCCATGTTGAGAAAGCGTTATCAATCATAGATGGGGAAAAAGCTGGATTTGAGGCCACTGGAGCGGCAAAAGAGATAGTCTGAAACCCAAAGTGGCGTCTAAATTGGTTCCAGATTTTCAAAGTTAATTTGACACATACATTTTTAGTGAAAGAGGAATATAGGCCTGAAATAGAGGCGTGGGCGAGAGAAGATAGTGATGCCGGTATAGATGAGGCGGCCTCCATCTTTAACCAAACCGGGGGTGAAGATATCTCTCTACACTGCAACCAGTACTGAACGATCCTAAGATTAGCAGCCCAGTAGTAGAACCTGAAATTTGGTAGCGCGAGACCTCCGTCTGGTTTGGGCCTCTGCAAGAGTTGTTTACGTATCCTGGGAGGTTGGGAGGAAGTCAATCTTTTTAAAGAATGCATTGGGAAGAAAAATAGGTAGGCACTGAAAGAGATACAAGAACTTAGGGAGAGTGTTCATCTTAATAGAGTTGATTCTTGCGGCTAAAGAAAGGTGTAGCAAAGACCAGCGTTCAAAATCATCCTTAGTACGGGCTAGAAGGGGAGCAAAGTTGGCCTGAAAAAGTTTATCAAATTTATCCGTAACATGTACTCCAAGGTAATTGAAACCATTATGAGCAATTCTAAATGGCAGGTTATGTAAAGGGGACTTTTTTGCGGCTACATTGAGTGGCATCAGTTCACTCTTGTTGAGGTTCAGTTTATACCCTGATAGGTGACCAAAGGATTTGATAATGGTGAGAGCAGCAGGGACAGAAACAGAGAGATCAGATATGTATAATAATAAATCATCGGCATACAACGATACCTTATGTTCATGGCCGTATCTGACAATACCTTTGATGAGAGGGTTGGAGCGAAGTGCTATTGCAAGGGGTTCTATGGCAAGGGCAAACAATAAGGGGCTTAAAGGACAACCTTGACGTGTTGACCGTTGCAGAGGAAAACAATTGGATTGCGTGTTGTTAGTCCTAACTGAGGCTTGAGGGGATGAATATAAAAGTCTTATCCAAGTAATGAATTTGGAGCCAAAGCCAAATTTATTCAGAGTGTGGAAGAGGTACTTCCATTCCACCCTGTCAAATGCCTTCTCTGCATCTAGGGATATGATGGCCTCAGAAGTGTTGGTAGTAGAGAGATTATATATGATATTAAATAAGCGTCTAAGATTAAAGAATGAAGAATCCTGTTTGATCAGGCGAGATAATTGATGGGAGAACTGATTCGTATCGCTAGAAGCTTGGCTAAGATTTTATAGTCAACATTTAATAGGCTAATTGGGCGGTATGATGCACAGTCTAGAGGGTCTTTGTTTTTTTTGAGAATTAGAGAGATTGTGGCTAAAGTGAGAGTCCGTGGGAGAGTGCCATTTACAAATGCTTCATTATACATTTCACTTAAGATAGGGGCTATTTTAGGAAAAAGCTTTTTATAAAACTCGGCTGAGTAGCCGTCTGGCCCTGGACTCTTCCCAGATTGAAGAGATCTAACAGCATTGGACAATTCTTCAATAGTAATTGGTTGTTCTAATTTTTCAACTAGGTCCTGGTTAACTAAAGGTACAGCAAGGGAATGAAAGAAATCATCCAATTCTACAGCGTCCGGTTCATTTTCAGATGTGTATAAAACTTTATAAAAACGCTTAAACTCATCATTAATCTCCTTGGGGTCTAAGGATATCCCAGATGACGTACGCACTTTAGGAATCAGATGTGATGATGAGACCTGACGTAACTTGTGAGCCAATAATCTACTGGCTTTATCTCCTTGTTCATAACAAGTGCTTCTAGATTTGACAAGTAGTTCTGTAACCTGATCTGTCAATAATGTATCATGTTCTGCTTGCAAAGCTAACCGCTCCTTATAAATATCTGGAGATGGTGACACAGCGTATACATCATCTAATTGAGCAATACTGCGTGTCAACACAGATAATCTGTCATTTTTAAGTTTGCTCTCATAGGAAATAATTTCGCCTCTGAGATAGGCTTTCAAAGTTTCCCAGAGAGTAGATGCAGAAATGTTTGGGGTTTTGTTTGTACTTAAAAAAAATCAATTTGGTTCGAAACAAAATTTACAAAGTCTTTATTACTGAGCAGGTGAGTATTTAAACGCCAAGGCGGTCACAAATTAATAACAGCTTGAAAGACTACTACCATGGTAACAGGGGCGTGATCAGAAATAACAATTGGATTATATGAGCATGAAGATATGGAATGAAGAAGTCTGTCATCTACAAGGAAGTAATCTATACGTGTAAAGGTGTGGTGGACTGGTGAGAAAAAAGAGAATATTTTACTAGATGGGTTAAACAATCTCCAAGGGTCTGAAACCGCATAGTCAGACATAAAGGTCCGGACCACCCTGGCTGAGGTTGATAGAGCAGTAGGATTAGTGGAGGAACGATCCAGATATGGATCCAACCAACAATTAAAGTCCCCACCTATGATCAACATGTGGGAGGACATATCAGGGAGTGTGAAAAAATCACCATTGTCCCAGTTAGGAGCATAGATATTGACAAGAAGTACATTTGTGTTGAACAGCCTACCACTGACAATTACGTATCTACCGTTGCGGTCTGCAATCACATTGGAACATGTAAAAGGCACTGACCTATGCAGTAAAATAGCCACCCCCCTGGCCTTACTCTGAAATGAGGAATGGAACGCCTGACCCACCCATCTGCACCTAAGACTGGAGTGTTGTGAGACCTTGAGATGAGTCTCCTGCAGAAAGATAATGTGAGCATTCAATTGGTGAAGGTGGTGTAGCACCTTACTGCGTTTAACTGGATTATTGATGCCCCTGCAATTCCAAGTGAGAAAATTAAAACCATTTCCAGAATGAGCTACATCTGGCTGAGTCATGTCTTAAGAGAGTAAATATGTGTCAAGGACAGGATACCATGTAAACTAGAGATTCTGGTTGACCTTAATAGTGCAAAATCAAAAAACAGAGACAAGTAATAAAGCGCAAAAAACACACAAAAAAACACCCCTTCCCCCAAACCCTCCCTTGCCGAAGCATCTCCCCAATTGAGACGCAAGCAAAACCCTAAATACAAGAAAAATCTAGAGCAGAGCGTAGTAACTAACCCTTACTCTTTGCTACCTGAGATTTGTGACCATTGAACTAGAATAGATCAGACATGCCTGTATATGGCTTAAATGGCAAAACTGCGCCCGGACTATGTAAACTACCAAATACCGGCATTAGAGGCGGCTTAAATCAAAATGAAATAACGTTAGTAGGCTAATGATGATATAAAATTAGAACAGGTTTATTTTTGAGACAGATCACATAACCTTTCAAAAGAGGAGGAGGAAGAGGCAGGAAGTGTAAATGTAGCATCAGAATTGAAATGCCTCCCAACCACCTGCCACACAGATGTCATACTATATTTGTAAGGTGTAAACATACATTGGGCTACTAATTGATGATTTGTGTGTTACTGTTTGCATTAGGTGAGGTGGAGGAGGTAGTAAAATAACTTTGTTAAGTAATTTCAGACACTGTTGATCAGCACCTCAGGCCATGCCATACTTCTACACACTTCTCATAAACAAACACTGCGTGTGTGTTCGGTTGTGAGAGTGTGTGTTAGCAACATGTTCTCATGCAACGTTCGTTCGCATGATAACTTAGTTATAAAGGGGTTATCAACGGTGCGTATGATAAGTTATCCTAAGTACTATATTGATATATATTGATTCGTACTATACCTTCGCATTGCCAGCTGCATAACCTATCACTGCGCTAAACAGCTTCAGTTAGGGTTAGGTTTAGCCCTCCCGTGACCCTGAATAGGAAAAATGAATGAACAGCTTATCTGTGCAAATTTGATTGTTATTGACCTATAGTGAATGTAATACATTTTATTACCTCAGACACTGAATTGATAGGGAATGTGTGTTCCGTAGAGATTGTGTATAGGGTAAACAGAATGTGTGTGGGTGTGTGACTACATTATTCATTATTCAAATTCATGCCCACATCTGCTTGAAATACCTGAAAATGTTGAATATTTCAGTGTGCATATATATATAGATACTCCTCGGTCATGGTTGCAGGTTTGCATGGCTGTCTGCTTGACTTCAGTGTGATATGAATTATTATGCTTGGCTGAATTTGTTCTAAAGCTCTTCTCATTTCTTGTCCAATAACTTTCCCTAGCACTTCTGTATCATCCATGACCATTCTAGGGTCACAGAAATATTTGCTCCATCTGTTGCCTGGGTGCTGTGACCTCTGACCCTTCACCTCTGTTTGTGTTGGTTGCTTGTAATGTTGGCAATCTAGGAATTGAGGAATGGAAGGTTATACTACTGTTCACTTCACTGGCTGTCACTCTGGAGAAGAGCGATACCTAAATGTACCTAAAATGTAATTCTATATCAGCTCATAACGCTAATTATTACAATAGACATCAAATCATTATTTTTGTTATTTAAAGGCTATTTTTTGCCCCTGACTGAAAGCTGAATAAACCAAAAGGTGAATTGTAGTTGTAAAGGATTCTTTATTGTCAAAACTATTTAGGCTAAATGTAGGTCTTCTTGCCAAGTCACACTTCATTGTCGACTGCTCTAATTGGCAGTATGCCTTTACAATACAATATGTTATGGCACTTGTGATGTCTGTGGCTCTTCTGTAAGGCACAGGGATGAAAAATGCTTATACTATGGTTCACTGTTGAGAAGCAATGTATTTGCACAGAGTAGTTAACTGTCGGTCACTGAGCAGCTCCACTTGAGTTTGAAAGGTTAAATTAAATCTGTTTAGAAAATTATATTTGTGATAGCTGTTATGACCAGCTCGTTCAGGCCATAACAAACAAGGGAGGTCCACACGGTACACAATTGTTAACAGAAATTGTATTCATAACTAAAGCAAAAAGGTAAAGTTATGAGGTGGTTAGTCAATTGTCTGTCTGCCATGTAGGTGGTGGGTGCAATGAAAATGAAGAAGAAGATTACTTTATTTGCAACTCGGGGTGCACACACGCACCAACACACACAACACATGCAAGGGGGGAAGTGGCCGGCGAACACAACACACACACACGCAGGGTAGGGTGTCCGAGTTGAATGAGGTCTCTGCTTTTTTCCCATCCCCGCCGACCTTCCTCCAGGGACAGCCAGAGAGCAGTGGGCAGCCTCCAATACCAGCGCCCGGGGACCAATTCCAGGTGTACGTTGCCATCTTGGTCAGGGACAGGACAGGATGTTGCATGTTTTTAGATGGGGTTCTTTTTACAGGAGGAGACCCATGTGAGCACGGGGAGAACATGCAAACTCCACACAGAAAGGCCCGGGAGATAACCCACCTGGGCACCCCAGAGTCAACAGCGCCCCAGGCGGGAATCGAACCCAGGACCTTCTTGCTGTGAGGCAGCAGTGCAAGCACTGCGCCACCATGCCACATCATGTGGTGAGTGGGTGTTGTAGGGTCCAGAAAACAACAAAGACAACCAAACAAAAGCGATGCCCGGCACCAGCCTTCCGGGAAGCAGCCAAGGAGTGGGAGAGAGGGCTATGGGGAGTGCAGGTTTTTGTAGCTTCCCCTAAGGTGCAATCTTTCAGCAATCAAGGGTGGGTGGGCATAACCAGCAGCAGGCAAGCAGGTAGGCAGGCAGGTGGGCGGGCAAGCATGGGCTAGGGCAAACAAGTTAAACAAAGAAAGGCAGACAGGCAGGCAGGCAGGCAACTAACATGGGAGAGACAGATGGCCGGGGCCATGCAGGCTGGCATGGTATCTGATTGTCCGTGTAGGTTCTCTGAGTCTATCCTGCTTGCATTCTGTTTGACTTCTGCAGACTCCACCTGAATCTGATCTTGGTGGCTTGGTAGACTCTTGAGAGGCTGGTAGCGTCTTTCTTGACTTGTGGTCGGCCAGGAACAGAGTGGCTTTTCTATTGCTCTCTGAGGGTAGGTGGAAGCTATGAAGTTCAGCTTTTCACACAGATTTAAAATCTAACACTGATTCTAGTCCCAACATAAGACCTTGTATTAGTTAATTGTGCAAATTAATTTCTCATAAAATTATATGAGACCCAGGGCCAAATGTATAAACCATGCGTACACACGAAAAGTGTACTTATGCCATTTTCCACGCAGGTTCTGAATGTATAAAAATCCACGGGCGGCGAGAATGTGCGTACCGGTACGCATCCTTCACACCATGCGTACCATACGCATTTTTTTGAGTCAGATTAGTGTGATGTTGCAAGTTGGCAAAAAAGGATAATAAAAGTGTGAATTTGGGTGACATTTTATTTAGAGCTTTTTTCTTTCACTACGTTGTGTTAGGATGTAATCTATAGTTTAAAAAAACCTTCACTATGATTACATAGTGATGCGTGAGTGGTTAACAACCTTTTTTTTGACAAGCCTTCATTTTGTTCTATCTTGAGTAAATATGTTTGTCACTATGCATTCTAATAATTATAATTAAGATTAAGATTAAGACTCGGGGTGCACACACGCACCAACACACACAACACACGCAAGGGGGGAAGTGGCCGCCGAACACAACACACACACAGGGTAAGGTGTCCGAGTTGAATGAGGTCTCTGCTTTTTTCCCATCCCCGCCGACCTTCCTCCACGGACAGCCAGGGAGCAGTGGGCAGCCGCCAACACCAGCGCCCGGGGACCAATTCCAGGTGTACGTCCTCATCTTGGTCAGGGACAGGACAGGATGTTGCATGTTTTTAGATGGGGTCTTTTTACAGGAGGAGACCCACGTGAGCACGGGGAGAACATGCAAACTCCACACAGAAAGGCCCGGGAGATAACCCACCTGGGCACCCCAGACTCAACAACGCCCCAGGCGGGAATCGAACCCAGGACCTTCTTGCTGTGAGGCAGCAGTGCAAGCACTGCGCCACCGCGCATGATAATGATCTTTATATAAATAAACAAATAAATACGTGATCTTTATATAAATAAAGATTATTATTCTGTAGCCTATTATTGGGGAGTAAAAATAACCTACACTATATAAAGGCTGTAGCTGTGCGTAATGGCTGTGCCAAATGATACAATGGCTGCTTTGGCGTTGCTGGAAGATTGCTATTGCGCAATTTAGGCAAGAACGAGTCTTCAGAGACCGTACTGATTTTCTGGCCCATGATGATGACTGGCTAATGCGCTGCTTTGGATTTCCAAGAGCTGTTCTCTTGGAAATGTGTGCTGAACTGGGCCGAATGGCAGAATGTCCTCTGAATCAAAGTCTTTAAGAGGCCGGGGGAGAGAAGGAGTGTGAGGGTCAGGGAAGTGACTGTCTTGTCTGTGACAGTCGAGGGTCACAGGCCCAAATGTTCCTTGTTGTTTTGTGGGTTAGATGGCAATATCTGATAGGGGTTAAGGTTGGATCCATTGGTTGGATGGGCACATCCTGAGTTTGATGAGGTCTTGCTGGGGTCAGTGGTTGGTCAACTCTAATCACCACACTTTACAGCAGGTGATGGCTCCACCATGAAAGCGGGAGGTTGACCTCTTGGTGTCCACACATGTAACTCATCATAAATACTATTTAATAATTTAGATATTTTAACATCTGTTTTACACTCCTGTCAATGGTTACGGTTAGGGTCAATGGTCACTCCTGTCAATGGCTCATCTGTTCACCTGTAAAGAGATGAAGCCACCATGGCTGTACTCTATATCAGAGAGCTCGACCCTGGCATCACCTCTGCGCCTCATATGACAGACTGTCTGGAAATGCTTAATATTTTTCCTTTTGCCAAAGATGGTGGCAGCAGACCGTGGTAAATATGATTGAGTGAAACTCATTGTCTTTTCACATAGAGGAGAGGAGCTTCAGAGAGTTCTTGTAATGTAACCTGCTACTCAGCTCAGAGGGATGAAAGCAGAGTCCGATTGTAGCTGTCATTCAGTATGACCAGCAGGACAGATGCTCTGCCAACAGATAAACCTCCCCACAGCACTGCTAACCCAGGCATAAAATAAGACTTCTTCACACCATCTGAACTGCTGCCATGTCTCTCATTTCTCATTTATTTTGTTCTCTCTCTAGCCGTATGTATGAACCAATTGTAGCATTTCATTCTTTTATTAGTGAGGTGTAATTCTTGCCGTCAATGTATCTTAAGGTAATGAGAGGCTAATTAATTAATTAAGTTGTCATGTTGGAAACGCAAACACCTTCAATCAGCATCACTTAATGTGAAACGCTGCAGTGAAAGGAATGTTTCTCTCTATCTCTCTCACTCATTCTCTCTCTGATTTTATTGTAGCCCAGTTTGTGTTGTCTTTGATAACCTGACTATGATGTCGAAGGAAACGTGTGATTGGTTGGTGTTCATAAAATGGAGTGAGGTAGAGGTTTAGAAAGAATGACACAAACAACGCGTGCAAAATAATTCTCCTTTTATTTCATGGTTTAGTAGCTCCTGTAGTCAGTAGTGTGGCACTAAACTGAGAGCCGCAGTCATCAGAGCCATAGACAGAACCACAGGAAAACACAGAGAGGGGGGAGAGAGAGAGACAGTTGGAGAGAGACAGTTGTAGATGTTGTTGTAAATTGACAAAGGAAAGTAGACAGAGTAGAAAAAACAATAGAACCTAGGCTTCCAGGACTTAACCAACTTATCCGGAGAAAGGGTTGGAGACAAAATGTAGAGTTTCATTCCAAAAAGCTATATATACATTTTGGAGAAAACTACCATTCCCTGAAGTTCATCATTCAATATTTCTAAAATCTAGAGGACCCAGACTGGATAAGTGTTCTTATTTAGTCAACCAAGGACCGTCACTTGTGAATATCTCATTTAGGAACAAAATCTTCAAAAACAGTACAGATCAGAAAGTGATTGGATGAACACAAAATACACAACACATCACAGAACCCTGAGGTACAGTTGGCCCTGCTCCCTATTCACAGTACATACAGTACACACACACACTCACACACATACAGCAGTACACAACAATGACTACTGCTAAAGCCGTCTCTCCAGATCACTGACAGAGCTTGTCAGTAGCTGTGTGGTTCTTCCTGGTCCAGCTGCTCTCTGATCAGCTGCAGTCAGCTTGACACAGGGACAGACCAACACTCAAGGCAGTATAAGTCCTCCTAGCTCTTTCGGTTGACCTAGTAGTTGCATGAGGATTACTAGTCCAACTGGTCCATGTGCTGGAAAGCTGGAAAGCTAGAAAAACCTATTTAGGAGTGGGAATCACCTTCACCATTGGGCCGTTACACCTGATACATGTCCAAGTGAGCAGAGTTTACTCTAGTCCTCCCATCCCAGTAGCACCACCTCACCCCCTGGAGGAGCAGTCACACATGCCCTGACATAGACACTGGCAGAATCCATAGACCAGGCAAACCGTCAGGCTGGACGGCACCAGGCTAACACACACAATTCCCAGAGTCACTCTCTGGATCACAAGCAGATAGATTCCCAGAGGCAGCGAGCCAAAGTAGAAGAAGCCCAGCAGCCAGACCAGGATGCGGGGGACGTGATTACAGAGCTTGGACAGGGCGTCCTGGTCAGTTTGCTCGTTGGAGCCCAGAGACATCGAGTCCAGGCTCTGCTCAGTGTAGAGGTCAGAGCTGCCGTTGTGGCTGGGGAAGTGCTGCAAGTCCCTCTGCACCTCCATAATGGTGATGACCAGGCAGTTGGAGGAGTCGTGGGAGGGGCTGGCGGAGGAGAGGCTCTTGGGAGTCAGGACCACCTCCCTGCTGTGGTCGGAGCTCCAGGACTTGTCCCGAGCTGCCAGGCGGGACATGATGTTAGCGTCGTCAGGTAGGCCTGACACCTCGTACTCTGTGACCTCGGTCTGATGGCGGCAGAAGGGGCAGGAGATGCAGCCGGCACTGTCAGCCATGCCCAAGATCTTGTTGAGACAGCGGACGCAGACCCGGTGCAAGCAGTCCAGGATCTTGGGCTTACGGTTGTGGGCATTGTAGCGCTGGTAGCAGATCTTACACTCCAACTCCTCTGGTGGAGGACAGGTTTTCTCCTCCTCCAGCTCAGCCTGAGGACAGCTCATCCTCGACTCATGTTCTGGAGGGAGAGAGAGACAGAGAGAGATGAGAGAAACATAAAGAGGGGAGAAAGAGAGATGCCGAATGATATGATGTTTGATTATTCCAGCATTACAGACTTTTGCTAGAATTTTAAAGACAGTAGCTGCTGAATCAGCCTGCTGTCTCCCTATTTGCTTTATCTCTACCCTGCAAGGGAAGGTCAGGCCTCTACCTTCTCCTCTGCCTGCTTCATCTCTTTCTTCCTGCTGTTGATGAATGATTTATTGTTTGACATTTGTCCTCTGTGGCTAGAGCCAGTAATGTTATATATCTGTGGGCAGAGAGGATGAGGACAGCCACTCCTTCAGCATTCTCTGCTGATCCATTTTTTTTTTAGAACTTGGTACTGTTACATTTTTGAATTCTTTTAGCTTTTGATTGAATTATTTGGCTTTTAATTTAATTTAACTTGATTCAGCCATTGTCTCTTGGATGAAATGAAGCCCTCTGTGGCTTTTTATGTGGTCGGTCTTCATAGTGAACAGTGGACTAACGTCTTTGCTCTGCTGAGAGAGGCCATTCACTGCTGTTTTGTGTATTGATTCTAGTCATCAGCGGTATTAGTGATTTAGTTAGCATTAATCTCTGGCTGCTAACTACTTCCGGGTGAAAGGCAGAACCTGAGGTAGTTGGAGAGGATCGTGGCTGGTGTGGTCCTGGTGGCTCAGTTTAAAGGAAAACAGCTCACACCATGGATACAGGATGGCATGCATTCACCTCCCAGCTCACAATATGTTTGTCTTTTCTGTACTCATTAAGCAAAGAGGGAAAGCTACTCTCCCTTCTATAAAAAGGGCAGCCATGTTGTGCTCCAGAGAATAAGCTTTGTATGGTGATAATTAAAGGTCATTCTGCTGCATTTCCATCAACTGTGTCTGTGAATAGGAGCAGACATGCTGTGTCTTCTGTAGTATTTACATGTTTTCATTCACTATTCTGAAACCAAGCTGGGCTAAATTACACCAGAATTATGCTGGTGTAAGGTTAAGGTACAGAAGGTCAACATGGTCATTTACATGGAAAATTGTTGGTGTATGGTCTGAATCATAGCTTTCACACTAAAACCTTTTGTTCTGTCATCATATATTGAGCTGATGGATAAATCCATATTTTCACCACAGTGAATGTTTCTTTCTGTTGTTATATTAGGGAATTGTAACGTTGCAGTTAGACAATTTGGTGACGTTCTTTTCCAGAGAAACTTGCAGTACAATAACCTTGATCACCAACATCACAAGCAAACTACAGTAAAGAGGTCAAGGGTCAGAGGCCACAGCACCCAGACAATATTATAACTGTCTGTAGAATTCAGAGAAAGAATTGTGAGGGGGCATAGATCTGAGAAGGGCATGAAACAAATTCTAAGGACTTCACAGGTGCACGGTAGACTAAAAAATATGAAACTACCTAGACTCTTCCTAGAAATGGTTGTCTGACCAAACTGCACAACCGGGCGAGAGAACGGGTTTAATTCTGTGACCAATAACTTATAAATCCAACAAATGAAAGCATATAAAGGAATAGTTTTTGTGATTACTGGAAGAGGAAGAACAATTTATAAAAAAATATTTGAGGAGATACTTTTTGACCTCCAGTTTATGTGAAACAAGCTATTCAAATTTGAATGTGTTCATATGGTAGAAAAAGATTTTCTCTGAAACCAGTGGTTGTAAATTGCTTTTCTAATAGCAAGCCATATTACATGTAGGTGGAGAGACCAATAGCGGTAATGCAAGATGTTATTGCCAGTGAAGAAATGGGGACCAAACACATCCAGAAATACAAGATACATCCTCAATAGCTGTTTTTGAAGTGTAGAAGTGTTTTAGGGTGTTCTTTTCCTTAAAGCTGCTACCAGTAGAATTTGAAATTTGATGACTTTGGCAACCCCTTGAGTCCCTTAGTAGTAGTGTTTTACATCATTGTGGTAAAGATGACTGGACACACTATATGTGTCTTCTATCCCTGCGTTGTTTATTGTGTCCGGTTTTTGTGATCATCATTCTCTTTTCTTTTTAACTACTTTGTGGTATCCTGTTCACCTCTTGTACTGTATAATGAGTTTTAGGAAAAACAAACAAACAAACAAAGATGAAGACGAGAAAGGAAGCAAGACTTCAGATGCATTTATACAGAGATACTTCCAGTGATGTCAGCAGTAGAATAAGCTTTAATTCCTAGATCACCCACATTACAATATGAAGAATATACCAAAAAATATGCAGCCTCAAATATATATATGCAGTCTGAAAATAAAAAAAACAATACAAATATCAAGCTATATGCAAGATCTATCTATCTATCTATCTATCTATCTATCTATATATATATAGATGAGAAGATGAGAAAATAGAGAATATATGAAAATATATATTTAATTGACAGTACATATGACAGAATGTGCAAAGTCTATGTTTATACTATCACATTAACAGGTCTACAGAAGACCAATACATGTGTGTCCAGAGCCCAGTACAAAGCCACAGAATGGCCAGTATATCCAGTTCACATTGGCATAGGAAGCAAGCTGACAGCTACTGAAGCGCTGCAGGGCCGAGACAGGAAAACTCTAAAGATCAATTTCCTCTGTGGAGAAACAGCATGAAACTGTCAATCATTGTTAATAAGGTCAACTAGCTGTAAGCTCTCATCCATCAAAGGCTTCTTGAATGGGAATGAGCTTAATCAGCTCAAAGTTTTCAAATGTTTACAAATGCAGCCACCAGGGCACAATTATTTCCTTCCCTGTGAGGGCAGAATTCCAAATAATATACACATTTGGTAACACTTTATATTAAGGTACACATATTCACCATTAACTAGTTGCTTATTAGCATGCATATTAGTAGCATATTGGCTCTTTATTAGTCATTATAAAGCACTTATTAATGCCTTATTCTGCATGACCATATTCTACAACTACTAGGCCATTAACTAAGAGATTTCCCTCAATAACCTCCTAATTACTGCTTATTGATAATAAGCAGTAATTAGGAGGTGTAAGTAAGGAAGTTGTACATGAATTAAGATCTTAATATGCTTTGCTCAGTATGGGCCTTATAAGGTGGTACCACAAGAATAGTCATTCTCCCTTAATGACACTTAATAAATATAAATATGGTCTATTCTTATGTTAGCGTTAGCATCTAACCAAAAACCCATTCAAGAAACCCATAGACTTCGAGATGAGGGAACCGGAAGTGCAAAAATGCTAACTCATTTCTGGGGTTTAGGACTCATTCCTGCACCACTCTATAGAGCCTGTCTCTGAGAAATACAAAATCTGTGTGATCCTTTACACACCAAAAAGCTCTGTCAGCTGAAAATGATATAGCAAGTTTAGGCAGTACATTTGTTCTTAGCCTTGAATAAACTTGATAAAATCTTTTAATAGATATGTTTGAAAATCTCTGAAGTGGTCCATTAATAAAGAAGATATTTCTACTTGTGCTGACTTTGTTCTTCTACCACTGAATGGAAATAGAACCTGTGCATCTCAATAGACCTCCATTTTTTTCAAGGTGTAACCCATCACTTAAGAATAGGGTCTGTTAATTACAGTAGTTGTGTGCTATAATGGATTACTAAGTCTGAAGAGGAGGCAACTTGTGTGGGTTAATAAGTGTCAAACTACTAGTGAATTGGTTATGAGCAAGACCTCACTTTAGAATGGGGAACATACTCTGAGTTAGAAAGACTTAATTTAGAGTTATTTGGACACTATTTACACTTGTAGTTTTGTGTTTTGTTACATAAGAATAGACCATATTTATTAAGTGTTATTAAGGGAGAATGACTATTCTTGTGGTACTACCACCTTATAATACTGAGCAAAGCATATTAAGATCTTAATTCATGTACAATAACTTCCTTACTTACTATCAAGTAGTAATTAGGAGGTTATTGAGGGAAAACTCTTAGTTAATGGCCTAGTAGTTGTAGAATATGGTCATGCAGCAGGGGGACCAGCAGCAGAGCTTATTACCAGCTAACATAGTAGCACAGTACATACTTATACACAGTGCACAGGGACATGCCAAGACATACAACAGACAGAAGACTATACATATCACTCCATTCTGTCACTGTGTACCTGCTTAATTGAATTGCAGCATTACTCTCAGTTTTGTTGGCTTCATGTTTAAACTAAATCTCAAAGCACACCTGACCCACTGTGCTTTCCCTGACAGCTCACCACCAGAGTAGTAAAGCAAATACTAAACTGTGGATTTCTTAGAATGTCACTGAGAAGTGTGTAATAAGTATGGTCACACAGGCTCCTGAGCAGTAGGTTTGTAATTGGAAGATTGCCAGTTCAAATTCCTGCATCAGCTCAGAAAATCTAGAGGGGACTGAATGAGAAAAACTTTCACCTACTGTCCATGGTGTCTTTGAGCAAGGACCAGCTGCCCACATACCTCTGCTGTTTGGTTTTGTGTGTTTCCTCTAAATTGAATTTGTTTCTCAGTAGCCTAGCATTACATGTATTCATCAACTTCATGGGTCCTCTCAAAGTGTCCTTGAGCAAGACAATGAACCCCTGCCTGCTCATTCAGTTGCTCTAGATCTAAGTCTATTGAATTCCATAAATGTAAATGTAGAAACCTATGAGAAATGGTCTATGAGTTCTGCCATGAGTTATGGAGCTTTGAGCAGAGCAGCTTTGCTGAGCCTTCAACTTCTCATTGTTACTTCTTTCTTTACTTCCATATTTTTTCATCAAGCCTCCCCAGGAAGATGCTGAAGAAATTCATTCATGCATTCATTCATTCATTCATTCACTCATGTACATGAAATATAGATTGATGGTTGGGTGTTGCTGTGGCACACGACCAGCAGGCCACTCTGTGACTTTCTGACTGTTAAATATTTCAGCCTTCAGTCTGTTGGGTTAAAAAGCCCTCTGGAACATGCCAGAAATAATCAGCTCTCGCTGGATGAAACCCAGCAGCAGAATTGCCCAGTTTCCCCCTAAAGTCCTGAAATAAACAAACACTGCCAATGTGGATAAAGGACAGGGGGCTGGGGTTGTGCAAAACACTATTATCACATGTAACATGAACATGATTACAATTGGTCTTCCCCTCACAAGCCTCTGCTGTGATTCACATCAGGTTTGTGTGGCTGTTGAATGCCACCACTGCACAACGTGGGACTTCTGCAAACCAAGTACTGATTTTGGCATAAACCATCTCAATGAAAAACATCTGTGTGGTACCAGTCTGTCAATGGAAATACGGTTTTGTGCCTGCCCTGCCTGTTTAAAGCAAAATCAAATAAATCAATCAAACATTGTTGCCTCAATGCTAGGAAATGGAAAGACCTCTAATACCAACCATTTCCTCTACCAGTACTGCATATCGTTTCAACCTTTTCTACCCAGCATGCTCAGCCTCGAAATCCCGACCTTGAAATCTCAGCCTCTCTGTACTGAGTAACAACAGCAACAAAGCCAGGGGAAGTGTTATGTAGTAGCTCTGTTCAGGGCTGGAGGTGGAGCTGCTCTCTTATAGACCTTCGTTCACTGGCCTGTCTCTCTCTATCTTTGTGCATCTCTCTCTATATATACTGTACACCAGAACATGTTTCTATATTATGGCCTGTAACACAGCAGAACCCTTTTAGAAAAATTCTCTATAGCAACTTTTCAATCATGTGCCATTGTGACCAATGAGCCTGCAGGTTTTCATTCCAACCAAACACTACCCCAGCTGATGTCTCTGATTAGCACATTTTCAACCCGAGTGAGGGAACTAATCAGTGAAATAAGCTGGCATGAAAAGCTGCAGCCTCTTTGGTCACAATGGCACATGATTGAAACCACTGCTCTATAACACCATGCTGAATCAGTTCTATTGAGAACTTTTACAATGCTGGAATGAATGCATGAAATGTTCCAAACCAAGGAGTGAAATAACATTTTAAGAACCACACTGTGGTTTTATGCTAATTTGCTATTCATTTGTTTATAGCAAATCAATGGGTTCTTTGAGTCCTCACAGGTCTGTATAGAACCACTGTCCTGACCAAAGAACCCTTGAAGAAAACTACTTTTTCTGCGTGTACAATAGAGAGAGCAGTCCTGCTAATAAATGCATGTAATCTGATCAGTGTTGAGAGCAAGAATAGAGGAGGGCAGTATTGCCCAGCCTTCTGGAGGTGTTGTGGGTGTAAATCAACCAAACATCTGTAATGGAATGTGCCAAGTTAAACCAAATTACATACCCCTTCTTTCTGTTATACAAGCCACCCTAGTTTGATAGTCACCCTAAGTTACTTGCACAAAGGGAGAGTTACATCACATCCTGTGGAGATGCCAGAAGCTGTTGTCTGAAGAAGAGTTGTGTTCAGTGATTTAAATATTAGTTTATCTCTCCCAACAAATAGCAAACATCTGTCACATCCTCTGTATCACCAGAGGATAGAATGCTTCTCTCAACCTAATCATTGTTTCCAATACCTGATACTGTAGCGCTCTGCAAAAGCTTAGAGGCAGATAAACCACTCGAAACTCACTAGAAGCCACACAGAGAAGCGTTAGTCAGTATCCTATGCCTCCTCAGTGTCAACATAATCTGGCCTCGTGAATATTGAATGTACTGGTCCAAACTGCACACTCAGCCACTCAATAACTGGTGAAGTGCCCTCTTAGCATGCTGCTCCACAGCAGTCACTGGACAGTGAACCCCCAGATATCCAGTGGTGATTTTGCAACATCCCAACAGCACTAAGGTTCTCCTTTTTTTCATGGATTTGCCAGCTGACTGGAAAAGAGTAGCCAGCTAGGGGGGGTCTGAGAGTATATTCCACTGGAGATTTGGTGGCCTCTGATGCATTTTGATGGCTTTATTCTCTGCTATATCAGCACTCAATTCTAAGGCCTGTTAAATGTGGCTACGTATTTCTCCTGTCAGATGTATTACACTAACAGTTAACACTTTCTGCAAAGACTGTTACGTATATACAGATACAGAGATAATAAACATAGCCAGTCTTCCTGTTCCTAAGCCATTATGCCTTCTCCTTTTTCTCAGAGTTTGCAATTTCACAGCTGTATATATAAAATGAGATCATATGTGGATTTATGTACTCAATAATTTTGAAGAAGGAAAAGTTATGTAGGTACAAATTATTGTATAATCTATACATACCTTTTATTTATGAAATACATAAAATAAGATCTAATTATGTGGAAATTATGCAACAAATATTATCAATGAATATTCTTATTTTATGTTATGCTTTACTTTACTTTACTTTACATTCAAATGAACCATCATTCATTCATTATTCAGCATTTCAGAGAGTTGGAATAGTATCAGCAAGAAACACACTCCACCCCTCATTTCATAGCTCTCTGCTCTGCTGTGTCTCTATCGTCTCTCTTGCTAGTTATACACAAACACACACACACTGTCTTTCTGAATAACACCCACACACAGTTCTATAGTAAACAGAAAAACATGACACAGACTAACATAACTCATCATTTAGCTGAAAGATTTAGCTAAACAAACCAGTACCCACTCTCATCAAACCTGTTCGAGGGGCTTGCAAGCCATCAGTTTTTGCACAACGTTACCAGCTAGCTGTAGATATGAGCGCAACCACCACCATGCATTGACTTCTTTGTGTGGAATGAAGCAAGTTTGACAGTGTGTGCGCACAAGGAAGCTAGGGTCAAATCATCAGTAGGCTGTTTACAAGAGGGGTGATGGCAACTATCAGAAATGGGCACTCCCGATCGGTATCAGTGTGACATGTTTTACAGAACATGAATACTTGTAAATACTTGTTTTTTCACCTGAAAAAAAGTAGCCTGCAGACTGCTTGTTAGTACGTGGCTAAATAGCTGGCAGCCGGCACAATTTGTGAACTCTGACTGAATTGTCTCCAGCTGAAGAACACTCTCCTTCACCCTCTGAATATTGTTGCTAGGTTACAGTGCTGAGAGGTTGCGAGATAACAGAGCATCTGACACCCCCTTTCCACCAACACGAAACTAGTGCTGGTTCTGGGCTGGTGCTAGTGCCGGTTCGGAGTTGGTTCAACTTGCGAACCTTCTAAGAACCGGTTTGCTTTTCCACGGGCCAGAGAGCCACGTCATTACGTCACTGTATACGTCTGTATATGTCTCTTGTTCGAGATTAAACCCCGTGTTTTATTGTATACTACTTATTATTTATATATACTTATTTGTATACTGCACTTGGATCCAAGCTAACGGAAGAATTATATAAACTACACAATAAACAAGGGTTACACTTGATGAGAGAGTTTAATGTTGAATGAGTTCCTCCATATCAGCAGCGTCAAACACTGAATCGGTACACAATTTAGCCAGAAATAATCTATAACAACTTCCATTTATCACCCAGCACACATGTAATAACAATACAGATTAAATAGCGTGGTTTATGAATTGTTGAAAGTGTGAATTTCATGCATGTGACCCTGTATATTTCCACAGAACGCAATGGATGTGATGTTGTATGATCAATTTTTATTAGTTTGTTTCATATTGACTATATATTGTCATTGATGAATAACAATAGTGAAGGTTAGTAATAGTATAAAAATAAGAATTCTCTTCACAAAAGATTAACGTTATAGCTTATATTATGGCTTGTTGTTAAACCAATGTTCCGCTCGGCAGAACTCGGCATAACGCCGGTCTGTCGCCGAGGACCGAGTCAAGTATGTCGAAATGGGGATTTCTCTGTGGCCGACCAGGTCCTTCTTTTGGTCCCTGTAGTCCTTTTTTAATTTCTTCAGTTTGTTGTTTATCTGTTCGACGTTTCTGTCGAACCCCGCAGAAGCCATCTTGCGCTGGATTTGTTCCAAGACTGGTTTTGTTCTTGAAACTCCTTCGAGTTTAGACAGTTTGTCTCCTCCACGGACCACTGCTGTTTCGATTTTATTTCCATTTCTGCAATTTCCCTCGGGATAAATAAAGTTTCTATCTATCTATCTGAAGCTCTGTTTTTTAAAAATGGCGGTCACAAAGTTGGTCTTGGTTGGTCACGATAATCCCGCCCCCAGCCCTTGACGTAAGCGGTTCTTGGTTCTAGACCAGCAAAGTGTTGGTGACTTTCTGGAACCAGTTTTCCTGGCTGAGAGCCGGTTCTTTTCTGTCGAAACGCGAAGAACTTGTTCGAGATTAGGCACCGGCTCCGAACCAGCCCTCTAAATGCTTTGGTGGAAAAGGGATATGATGGTCACTGGGTATGGAGGGGATGGTAGAGGGGTAAGAAAGGATGGTTTATGGGTATGGAGGGCTGATAGAGGGGTATGGAGGGTTGATAGAGGGCTGGTAAAGGGGTACTGAGGCATGGTAGAGGGGTAATAGAGGGGTAAAGAGGGCTGCTAGAGGGTTAATAGAGAGTGGGATGATAGAAGGCTGATAGAGAAGTATGGAGGACTGTTGCTCTAATGTCTTTGTTTCTCACGCGTGTAGAAAGCTGGTGCTGTGCGTCTGTCTCTCGTTGTGTGGTAGTAAGTGGCATTTGCTTGGGAGGTTAATTCTCTCTGCTCAGTGAACTATTTGGATTTTACAGAATGCTGCCAGTCCCTTGAAAGCAGAGCTCTTTCCTGATTATGATAATTCTTATTTGTTTGTGTGTGTGTGTGTGTGTGTGTGTGTGTGTGTGTGTGTGTGTGTGTGTGGAGAGAGAAAATGTGTGTAATGCAGTCAGACAGATGATTGTATGTGTGGAGAGAGAAAATGTGTGTAATGCAGTCAGACAGATGATTCTGGTGCCTGGTTTTTGTGGGTAGAATGGTTGAACAGTTGTTGTCCATGGTGACTGAGACGGCGCTGATGTCCTTGATGATGACTTTGATGTTTGTCAAACATCTGTATTTCATGATGTTTGCCATTATGTTCTTAATATTTAACTGACTGATTGACTGACTGACTGTTTGACTGATTGGCTGACTGACTGACTGGTTGACTGACTGGTTGTTCTCTAAGGTAAACATGTTCCTGCTCATTAGCTTCTGGCTGAAAGGTGAATTGTTGGCTGAACAAGTCATGCAGCTCTGCTGTGGTCGTGTGACACAGGGGAGGAGGAAGGACAGAAGCTGACATTTAACATTTAGGAGTTGGTGGAAAGGAGGAGAAGGGTGGGGGGGGAGTGGTAGGAAAGCAGATGATGCTGGAATGGATGAAAATGAGGGCAATGGTGAATTAAAACAGTGCCTGCCAGTTTCTAAAAGAGGAACATTTTGATGTGGAGATAGGCTGAATAACAGACGGGCTCCTGTTCTCCAGAGTAATTTAGGGACACATTTTTATCTTCCTGCGACCCACATCTGGACCATTACCCTTTCTTTGGACAACACTAGCTTAGAGAGGTGCTCTAGGAATTATCAGTAACATATAGAAGTAAGACACTGAATCCCTTGAGTAAGACACTGAATCCCTACCAACTCTAGCGATGCTGTTCTATAGCTGACCTCCGGCCTCCCTGTGTGTGGGGGGCAATAGAAAAGAGAATTTTCCCCATGGGGATCAATTAAGTATCACATTGGAATATACTGCAAGCCACTACCAGAAACAGACTGGTATCTTAATAATAGCAAAAAGTGCTTTGATCAACAAGCTTTGCTGCATAGCGTATTTTGACATATGACTTGAATGCAGGAAAACCAGAGATGAAATAATGAATGAAATATGCCTACTATAGGCCTTGATCAATATATTTGTGATTATTTACAACCACTGGTTTCAATATATGAGTAAATATTTGTATTATGTATAAAAAATAATTTCTCAAATATTAAGTGGTTGTAAATTGTCCTTCCTCTTCCAATAATCACAAATATATTAATTAATTTGCCTTTACTTGTTTGTTTTAGAAGTTATTGAAGGTGGAAAAACGAATATCCACTTGACTCTGGTCACGTACAAACACAGCTGAATGCAACAAGTTCATGCCCATTCTCTGAGGGTTGTCGTTCCGGGAAATGCAGAAAATCACTAACTGAAGTTGAAGTGGAAGAGGCAGGTTGAGAGAAAGTGGGAATAACAAAAAGGTAAGTAATTCCTAGAATGATTGATGATATTTAACCGTGTAAGAGTATCGGATGCTTTGGCATCCACATCTTTTTACACATGGATGGAAATGAGTTGCGTAGGCTAGTTCATCCACTATTGGACTACAATATGAAATCAAGCAGGCATCAATACATAGGCTGTCAACACAGCAACGTCTTCTCTGCCTACCACAAGTAAAGAGACATACACACCAATGACACCAGTTTGGAGGAAAGAACTGGCTGTGATGCAGGTCAACCAGGAGGAGATGCATGAGAACTTCCCAAATGCAGGGTCTGCCTTTGCCAGTTTTCTGATGTTGTAGTGTAGTGATGTTGTAGTGAATCTCCCACGCCTCACACATCTCAGTTTACTACAGAAGCCAATCTGAAGAGGTAAATTGGCCACATGGTACATTGCACCCACATTGATCGATTTTCAGCTGACTTAGGGTGCTTTCACACCTGAAAGTCCGGACCAAGGTCCGAACCAAGGTTCATGTTTTTGTTACATTGTATACATTTGGTCCGGTTAGTGTTGGTTTCACATTGCAATTTTGCGAGCGCACTAAAGAACTTTGCATGACATACCTACGTCCTGTCGTCATCACCTACGTGGGCTGCGTCTCCCTATACTTGACATTGATTGGTTTCTAGACGGGCGTGCGTCTGATGTCGGCGTGTTGTCAATTCGGTGGGTAGCCTTTTTCGTTTGAATGAAAATGAATGAACAGACTCATTTCGTTGCCACTGTAGTATTATTATTATTATGGCATTACTACCAGCAGCACCAACTTCAAGCCCAGTACTCGAGACTAGTTCGAATCCGCCAAATGAACGTCCTCGTCGTGCAAAAATTATATCGTCGCCGTCAGGTAAGGAGGCGAAGACTGCAAGCAATACTGCGAGCCTTGGCAACTCCGTTTCTGGAGAGACCAGTAAGGTGAGTGGTACTTACTACTACAATGACTGATAGGACAATAAGATAAGATAATAAGTAAAAATATAATATAATAAAACTAAAAATAAGACTTTAGATGGGTAATCCAGAACAGCAAAGTGTTGAAAATAACATGATTATATTGTTGCATTTATTACATTAAATCGATGGAAATGTATATTATACACATTATAGGACAGGCACCAGGAGTTTATCCACCCTTGTTTTGTTTTTTGTATGACTATTAATCGTCAACTAAAATGTCATGATCATGACAGCCCTACTGACAGCTGTAAGCCTACAGTATGTCAACATATAGGCTAATAGACTATGTTCATTGCAGATTAAATAAATAAGTAAATAAATAAAGGCATTTGCCTTCTTGCATGCGTTATATTTAGATCCTCGTTTTTTAATGATTTCATAGGGCCTAATAATTTCTGAATATAATGGTATTTGTATTTAGGTTGTGTTTTGTTTTAATTTTTTATCTTTTACAGGAACATCTGGGCCCAACCACGGTGTCATGCTTGGTGGCAGCATGTATGTGACAACTGGACAGAGAGAGATTGGCTGCTCAATTTCAGAATGAAAAGAACCACCTTCCATCATCTCTGTGACCGTCTTCGCCTAAGGCTGACTCGACAGGATACAAGATACCGCCAGGCAGTGCCTGTGGAGCTGCGCGTGGCTATATGCTTGTGGAGGCTGGCCACCAATCTCGAGCTCCGATCTATCTCTTACCTCTTTGGTGTGGGATTGTCGAGTGCTTGCGTGTTCACCCAACAAGTTGTTGCTGCCATCAACGACACCCTAAAGCCACAATACCTACACACACCTTCAGCTGCAGAATTTGAAGAAATAGTCAGAGGATTCCGTGACAGATGGGGGTTCCCACAGTGTGTAGGAGCTGTGGATGGCACTCATATTTGCATCCTGGCACCACCTCACAACCCAGCTGACTACTACAACCGCAAAGGCTTCTACTCAGTAATCCTGCAAGGTGTTGTAGACCACAATATGAAGTTTTGGGACGTCAACATTGGCTGGCATGGGAGGGTTCATGATGCCCGCGTATTCTCAAACTCATCCCTTTATGAACGAGGGCAGAATGGAACACTCTTGCCAGGATGGCAAGAAACCATTCAGGGTGTTGATGTACCTCTCGTGATACTAGGAGATGCCGCGTATCCACTGCTACCATGGCTAATGAAGCCATATCCGGAGGGCAGAGGCATAACACCAGAACAATCTACTTTCAATCATCGCTTGAGTCAAGCCAGAATGACTGTGGAGAGGGCTTTTGGACTCTTGAAAGGAAGATGGAGGTGCCTATTAAAAATATGTGACTTTCATGTCACCTTAATCAGTGACATCATCTCCGCCAGCTGTGTCCTCCACAATTTTTGTGAGAGTCACAATGAAGAATATATAGGCAATGAAGATGAAGATCATGATGCAAGACCAGACCCTGCAGTCTCATTGGTGGTGGGAGTGGGGCAAATATTAGGAATGCATTGTGTGCTCATTTTTCAACTCTGTAGGTATGGACATCGCTTTGATTACTGTAGAGCTGCAATGATTAGTTTTGTTGGTTTATACATTATAATAAATTGAATATTCTTGGGGTTTTGGACTATTTGTCAAACAAATCAAGACATTTGATGAGGTCACTGTGGGCTCTAGGATATTGTGATGGACATTTTTCATTGTTTTATAATGTTTTATAGACCAAACAATTGTTAGATGCAGCCCTAGGTTACTGTGTAATCATTTATGCCACTTGCAACTTTTGCAGTCTTGCTTTGGTATATGTAGTGAAACCATCTACAATAGGTATATCAGTTTTGGCACTTGCAGCCTTTGTATTGCAGTAATGCTTCTAATGTTTTTTGAAACCATCTAGAATAAATTCATTATTTTACTAAAGTTCATTGTTTAAAATAGTTGATCTTGTTCTGTTCGTAATTACAACTCACTTCAGTACATGTTGTTTGATTGTAAGGGAGAGACGACACACTGTTCAAACATTTATTATAGCCCTTTAGCACCAAACACATTTTGCAGACTCAGGAGAAACACAAGAGCTGAACAAAAATTAACTCAGAGAATATGGCTCTTTTCATACATACACTTTCTGCATAACTGTCTTTCTTTTTCAGCAACAGACTTGGCCATAAAAAACTGTTTAGAATGTAAAATGAAAAAGTAAAAAAACAGAATTACAAATTAAAATACAGCATAGAAATTAAAGTGCTGGGTTTTCAACGTTTCATTATATCTTGTACCCTAGTTTACATCATTGTACGCTAGTGTTTTGGGATAAGCTGTACTCTGTTGAAATAATAAGGACTGCTGAAAAAAATGTTGATGCAGTATGACAGTAGAAATGAGAAGCACAGGCAAAAAAAACGTGGCTACGTTTGAGTAAGGAGCAAACGTTTAGCTACTCACCACTTTTGGAAGTGTTTTCTGTGGCACTGGACACATCGGTAGACGCAGTTGAAGCTGGGGAAGCTGGACAAGACTCCACCACCTTAATGGCTGAGCTTGTTGGGCGAGTGCCCAGAATGCTATCCAGGTCGTCATAAAAAGGAAAACTGTCCTTCTCGTTTGTCGACGCACCGCTTTTCCTGATGGCATCGCGCACCTTTATGTACTGCTGCCACAGTTTCTTTACCTTCAGGTGGCATTGCTCTCCCATCCTCTCATATCCTCTCTCTCTCATCCTCTCAGAAAATAAATTAAAAGTGTCGGTATTTTTATGCGTTTTTTCAAGTTGACTCCTTACGTCTTCTTCGGACCAAATTGCAATTAAATACTTCGTCTCCTCCTCTCCCCATGTGCTACCACGGCTCATTTTGACTTCTTTTCCGTTCTTTTTCTTCTTCTTTTGTTTTGTATTGACGATACCCTGCCTCAACTTCCTGTAATTGGTCCGAAAGTTCAAACCATCCAAAAAGTGTTTTCACACTGCAAACGAACCGAACCATGGTTCAGTTTGATCCGGACCGAGACCACCTCTTTTGGTCGGACCAAATTCTGGTCCTACAAGGTAGGTGTGAAAGCACCCTTAGTTAGCTGAGGTGTTCCTGTAAGGCCGCTACAGCCTTCAGTTTCGGCATTATGCGTTCTGTTGTCTACATTCTGCATCAACTGTGTGTCATTATTGACTGTCTATCAGGCTGACCTAGTTAGGCCTGAAAAGTCCTTTGAGGCTTGTTGGTGATAAAGGGCTATATAAATATACTTGACTTGACTAACAATCTTAGGACTTCAATAATATGTGTGTGTGTAGCTCGTGTGTTATTACTTTGCTCACGGAAAACAGTGTGGGGGGACACTTATCCCCCACGTCCCCCATATTCACTGTCAGTGTGCTGATAATAGCTTTGACCTGTGCTGTCAGAATATCTGCTCGGTGATGCTGCTCTCAATTATCCCATCGATCTGGAGGATGATGGTCCTGCTGCTGTCGGCAGATGAGTGTTTCGGTTAAACTCCCTGTATTTTTTTTTGTTTACGTCACACTTAAAGCACTTAGCGGATACCTGTATCCGAAGCGACAATGAGTAGAGTAGAATAACCTTCAAACATTTTTTGTCTAAATAAATCAAAATTCACTTGAAGAATAGCTCAGGTACCTCAGCACATGCTAATAATATCCTGGTGAGTCTTGAGATTTAGCAAGGATTTATACTGTAGTGTTCTTTAAGATCTGATCTGAAATCCCATTAACTTCTCAGAATTCCTTTCAGTTCATGTCTGCATTTCTACTCACATTTTAGGCATCTAGCTGACACTCTTATCCAGGGTGACGTCCAGTAGTAAAGTAAGTTCCAATTTCGTTATCACCAAAATTATGAACAACCAATAGTAAGAAGGTCAAGGGCCAAAGCCATAGTACCCTGACCTTTGAGGCTGCTACCCCTCTCAGTCTCAGTGGGCCAGGCTGGATCATGTGGGAACAGAGACACACACACAGAGAACAGACAGCACTGCTATGCCATGGACTGTACATGATAGAGGAGGGTAATGTTGGAAGGGGTGACATCGGCAAACGGTTGGATGTGTATATAGATTAGATTAGATGAAACTTAATCCTCATGGGGAAATTGGGTTGTTGCAGCAGCAGAGAATAGGATACACCGAAGAAGAAATGGGATGTAAATAAGGATAGAGTACAATGTGGTATTAAACGGCTATCCGCTATGATTTTAGATATTTATTTATTATTATTTATTTATATTTATATATTAGATATATCTGCTTGGTGTATGTGTGGCAGTTATTTTTTATCTTTCACACCAATGTCTGGTCTATGGCTCTAAACCTCAGGTCTGCACCAAGCCATAGGGTTTGTGAAGCATTACACCTCTGCTCTAACACGCATCGCAATTACTTACCGAGCAGCCAGCTCATTTACATAACCGCATTGACTTTGAAAGTATCCAAAATACTGCATTATCAAACTCGGCCACTAGTGAGCAGAACTCAAAGTAATGCAATGCATAATGATGGAGGTTTGCCTGCGGCAGTGCCTGAGAGAATGTAGCTCTGCACCGTGGGTCCTCCTCCTCTCTTCTCCTCACCCCTTCTTCTTTCCTCCCCTCCTATCCTCTCCTCTCCTCACCCCCTCCTCTCCTCTCATAGCATTCCTCTTCATATTCAACAAGAAAGTCAGTGTTGTTTAAATGAATCTGTATTCACTTGAAGGATAGCTCACCATGTGCTAATAATATGTTGGTGAGTCTTCAGATTTGGCAGGGATTTATAGTGTTCTTTAGGTCTGGTATGAAATCCCAGTAATTTCAGAATTCAACATATTTTTCTGGACATGTTGTGCCATACATACACTTACATATATATATATATGTATAGTCTGTGTAGTACAGACTCATGTGTAGCCGCCAACAGCACATGAATTCCAATGTGAGTAATGTGATGTGTCCTGACGAGCTGCTAATCTCCCATTTAGCCCAGTCTTAGGCTCTTCAGTCTCTTTCCATCAGTGGCTATGTTTCCATCCAAATGTCAAGTGAGTTTCATGCAAACCTTTAAAATGGCACAAAAAAAAATAAAATGTGCATTAGGAGTGTTTCCATGAGCCCTTTGAACCAAAAATCAGTTTCCTGAACATCAGGAAACACATCCACCTGACAACAAAGAAATGCCCTTTAATATTCAAGGGTCATGGAACTCACTCAACAGATGTAGTACATTGGAAACTTGGAAATGGGAAATGTTTTTTGTCTGACAACAGCATTGTAGAAACCACCGCCGATTTATGATGGTGTTCCCAGAAATGTCATTATCCTCCCCTCACTCTTTCCGTTAGTTAGATTTTTTTTCCAGGATTCTCAAATAAGATCCAAATTGAAGATGGAATATATCAATTACAAATAGCCCCATGTCCCTTTTTATGTGCCAGACACACACACTATATTCCTGATGATTTAATGATGTGAGAGTATATGGAGAGGTTGTCGGGTGAGAGTGGGTGGAGGTACTACCTGCTACCTGCTTCCTTTGTGCATTGAAGATTACCCTGTTACAGCAGTAACCCACCGCAAAGCAGAATTCACCTCTACATTTTACATTTCATTTATCTGACTCTCTGAGGTCAACAGTAGAATAAGCTTCAATTCCTAGATCACCAACATTACAAGCATCCAATAGTAAAGGAGTAAAGGGTCAATTGATGTCATATTTACTAGCTTATCATGTCATGTCTCTGCACTAATGCTACGGAGACAATTCCTCAGCATCCATTACACTTGGTGATTGTATTTTTGTGATTCTTGTTCATGTTTAAAGTATTGACTCAGCTGTCCAATAATATGGGAACAACATGCAGTTGAGCAATTTAATTGAATTTCCCTTTCAAAGAGGTACTTCAGATGGCAATCCTGTTTAAGATTCCCTGGAGGCCTCCCATGGGTCCTGGAACAGCCTGCACGAACAGCAGGGGATTGTGGGAAATTGAGTTTTATGGGCTAGATAGGATGGAAGGCACTGCGGGGAGCTGAGATGTTGTGTGTGGGTGTGCGTGTGTGTAGGTGTGTAGGTATGTAGGTGTAAGTATGTATGTCGCTGAGTATGTCTGTAATATAATGTCTGCATGTCTGTGTTATTGTCAGTGTATGAGTGTGTGTGTGTGTGTGTGTGTGTGTCCTGTGTAGCTTAAGGATAACTAATAAGGCAGTCCTGCAGTCTGTTCGTGCCATTTATTTCACATTATGTATAAGGAAGTGCTTCTGTTCGCTGTTAAAAATATATCTTGCATCTGTCTAGACCATCTCTGTGGTTTTGCTTGGTTTATATACTGCTTCCATCCACAAAGATAAAAGCCAGGTTCCTCTGTAGGGCTCAGCTACCAACATTAGCTGGTCTGACCAGCAGGAGTTGGTAACTGGCCTAAACTGGTCAACAAACTGTTTCAAAACATTATTTTCCAGCAGGGACATGCAATCGAGACTCAAATTCACACCTATGGGCAATGGCTCAATCCAGCTGACATGCAAGTCAGGTGGTTTTCTAATTAATTTTGAATATGCTGAGTTTACGTGCACTGACCATCTAAAAGTTTTGGCTGGGTGAGTATGTTAGCATCAGTATCTTTGAGCAAAGTACTTAACCCCTACCTGCTCCACTAGCTGGCTGACCTTGCACTCAGTCAGAGGGAGGAAAGAGAATTTCATCCTTGGGGGATTAATAAAGGTATCAATCAACTAAAATTGTCCATTCAAACACCACCAAGCCATTAGCATCTGTCCAACCAAACACCACCAAACCATCAATATGTGTCCAACCAAACACCAAACTCTGTCTCTGTGTAAGAGTCAGAGAGGAACTACATAGCCAATAGTACACACACAGAGGTATTGGCTGTCACTCTGCTGTTCACCATACTTGACAATACAGCTCATAAAAGAGACACAGAAAAAGAGAGAGAGAGACATCAAGAGGCAGACAGTCTGGTCCTCCATGCCTTATTTAGATTGTCTCACCTCCTCCCAGTTCCTCCCAGTTCCTCCCAGCTCCTCATCTGATGTGGTACAGTGGAATGCTGTTCTCAGAGCACCTCATCTTCCAGAGACACTTAATCTACCACCTCTCTTGTCAGACTGACCCTCTCACTACTGCTCTCCAACCTCCCACTAACGTCCACCCACGTCCCTCAACGCCACAGGAGCCTGACTCCCCACCATCAGCCAGAAGGGAAGGTTCACTGACCTCCTTGCTCTTTGTCAGCCCCACCCTGTTTCATATTCATACAGTTACACACATTCACACCTGGGAGCTGCACAGCACAACCACAGTATCAGTTGAGCTCCAGTGACCTTTGCAGTCACTGGAGCAGTTGGGGGGTTAAGTGCCTTGCTCAAAGGAAAGCATGCTATGCTCACTTTGTTCAGTCGCAAGCTCTGCTTCTGCGAGCCCCAAGCCTGTCTACAGTAGGTGGACTAGTTTCATCCATTCCAGTTTCCTGTGTCATCTTTCTTCTTTTCTGTCATTAACTTTCCATCCAACATGTCATCTCCCATCAGAAACAGCAGGATGGGTTGGGGGTGGGCAACGGAGTCGGCCTAGCTGAATACTGCCCGCCTTAATGGGACTGATTCATTTCCTCACTGGGTTTCCTCTGCTAATGACACCAGACAGCCAATATCAGAAGCGACGGTTAATCTGTTTACAAATGCAGAGATGCTTTATTGTTGATGGAATGGGTTCATAGCTGCTTTAGTGCAGCGATTTAAACAGAGTTTGGAGCTGTGAATGAATGAACAGGATATTGGGGTCTGGTTTGGGGTGTTAAATAGCATTACAGTTGGTTTGAGAGTAAAGAGAGGAGGGCTTATGCAGCTTTCAACACAAGCTCAAGATTTACTCTGCAGCAATACCAATTGCTAGCTGTAGCATTAATTGGGTTTAATCAATTGGCAGGACATACAGCAATGCTAGTACAGAAGCTCCTACTCTATGGCTGCTGCCCTCATGGCTTCAATAGGAAAATGCAGCAGTATATGAAAACTGCATGTTTGAGAAGAAACATCCAAATCATAGGAGTCATAAAACATCATACTGAGTTTTCTTTAAGGTCTTTGTCTAATCTCATGGTCTTGTGCATGGAGACTCATTCGGGAGAGTTAAATGACACTTATTTCAGATCATTTGGAGATCTCTGGTTTTGATCAGAGTGAGATCAACATGAGCTGTTATGTGGTTGTTTCTCCTGAAATGAATTTGACAAATAGGAGAAAATGCCTTTAGTCTCATATTAGTGTTAAAAAGAGAGGAGGAGAATTAAAAGGTATAAATATGATATCTCTTCTTGGATTTTGCTTTCCTGTGGGTTTACATTGTATTGGTTAGTTCTAAACAGGTCCAATACATTGTTTTATTTTAAGCACAATTCTAGCATATACACCACTAGAGCATTGAAAACCATGGTAGAGGGTTTAAAACCTAATAAAATAGAAGAGTTGCTATACAGAATCAAAAAGTGGTGCAATGTTAGGTTAGAGAAGCAGGCTTGTGACTGGCTGGATACTAGTCTGAAAAACCATATGGCCAACATTAGAAGTTGGTGGTTGTACTGGGCAGCCCCCAAGTGTAAATGTGTGGAACTGTGTAGTGCTCAGTCAATTTCCACTGGAGAAAAAGACGTTAAAAAAAAAGTAAAAAGTAATGAAAAACACCTAACATTGTTCCACTGGATTGGAAAAACAAAAAAAACAACCCACAACTATACAGCGTTTATAGCATTTTTGTTGTTATTGTGTGGAGAAGGTCAGCCAGTCTTTCTGGGCTGCAGCTGGGAGGGGGATATACTGTATTGGTTTGGTGTTGTTCAGCTCCCTGTGAGGCCTAAATGTCACTGCTTCAGCTGGGCTGATGCCGGTGCCCTGACGCCTCCCTGGGGGGATTGATGGAGATTTAGCCCCAGCCTGGGAGACATTTTGCTTCCTAGATAATAGTTCCCTGACAGAAAACACCAATTATATTCATTACTGAGCAGAGCTGGGAATCAGCAGCCTGGCCAAAGAGAGAGCTGGCACTGTGAATGGCTCAGTGGTCTTGTTTAAGTTTATAGTGCTACAACACGGCAGTACCAACTAGAATTTACTCCTTGGAAGGAAGTGACAGCAGAATCACTTCCCTTCTGCCTCACTTCATCCTCTTCCAACTAAATGATTTCCCTAGATATTACTATTGGTTGCTTGTAATGTTGGTGATCTAGGAATTAAGGCTTATTCTCTAGTTGCACTTAGTGTATATCTATTATGTGGAAAAGAGTCACATAAATGGCTTAAATGTATAGAAGATGATAAAATAAGATGAAACTTTAATGATCACCAGTGGAAAAATTGGGCTGTTGCAGGACCAAATTGTCATAGGATACAGCAAAGGAAAATATAGGGTTATATAAGCATACACAACTAACTCCTTCAGCACTAGAACATGCTAAGTATTAGATTTCATTATGATAAAGAATAAAGTTTTACAAACAATCAAAAGTTTTTCTCATGGTTTATGGTTTAGATACTCGTTTTAGTTTCATTACATTACATTACAGGCATTTAGCAGACACTTTTATCCAAAGCGACTTACAATAAATGCATTCAACATAGGTAGGCAAGAGAACTACTAGTCACTAGTTTCCTGTTTTGTACCTCAGTGACACTGTTTGGGTCAAGACATTTTTCAAAGCGATGTCTGTTAGGAGCCAGTGTTACCTTGTTAGTTTGCTCTCCAATGTGATCCAACTACAGAAATGTTTTCTTTCAGAAACAAGGAAATATGTGATATTGATATGATTGTGAGTATTTTATGACACCAGGCATGTGTCCAGTGATTATGACCGGTGTCCAAAATGGATTTAGAAATGTTCTGCTAAGTACTGACTTTTTGTTTATCAGCCGAATATTATTCTTGTGTCTACACTAATTTGGCTCTTCATGCTGCTTCAGTTAATCTACTATTAGTCATACATAGAGGCACACACACACACACACACACACACACACACACACACACACATATACATCCAGAGCTGTGTGTTCAGCTGTTTAATTGCCATATATTGACAAGTCTCTATCTAAAGGCCAGGACGCCTGAGGTGGCAAAATGCCTCTCTCCCCAAGGGCCCCCCATATGTATGCAATAGGTTTATGTGTGTGTGTGTGTGTGTGTGTGTGTGTGTGTGTGTGTGTGTGTGTGTGTGTGTGTGTGTTTGTTTGTTTGGAGAGCTGATGCTGAGTGGGTGGATGGATCAATTCCACTACTCACCTGGCTTCATGCCAACCCCACAACCACTTGTGTGTATGTGTGTGTGTGCGCACAAGCGTGTAAGTGAGCGTTTACCAGCTTCACCCCACCCCCCCAACCCCACCCCACACACACAAACACACACACAGACACATACACTTGCCTCTGATCTTACTGAAGTATCCATTCAGTTTCTGTTGGCATAACACTTAGTCATTTCCTTAATAAATAGAGTACAATATGTGTCTGGAATATATGTCAGTGGGCAGTCCGCCAGACACCTTTGCATGTTTTTTTGTTCCTGTAAAATGCAAATTAAAAAAAAAAAATAACCTACCACCTAGGCTGTCACATGATGAAATAATTTGTCACTGAATAACCGGTGGAGCTGCATAAACCTACTACGCCTTCCAGGTCGTCTAGATTTTAGCTGGCTGACTAGTTTATGATGACATTATGATGAAATGATTCATCAGTCAGACGAATTACGTTTGATGCGACGATCGGCTGCTTGGCAACTTGCAAGTCGACCTGGATTTCATGAGAGAGGAGCAAATATGGTGGCAGCCTAGAGAGGTTACAGCAGGCTCAACTCAAAGGCACACATACTTACAATGTTCTTTTCTCCAGTTCTTTCTCACCTGAGACAGTCCCCCAAGTCTCCAATCTAATTACTGACGTGAGGAACTTGGTCACCTACTTCAAACACTCCAGTCAAAGGGGAAAGCTAAGAAAATCTCTGAAACAATCTGTAGAGACAAGGTTGAACTCTGGCATGATGGATTCTGTGCTCCAACAGTGTGACGATATTGCAATTGCATTTCTCATGGAGGCCAATCAATATGATTGAATTAGGTATATGGATGTGAATAATCTAAAAACTGTAGTGGCATTTCTCAAGCCATTTAAAGATGCTATAAATGACCTGTCAGACATCATGGCCCCCAGCGCCGCTCTAGCTCTCCCATGGTCTGTGACATTAATGGAACACTGTACAGCAGCTCGGCTGGAGCCGGTATCGTGCAAGATAGCAGATGTGTGTGTCTCGCCTGGAAGAGCTTATGTTTCCAAATGCCTTCATCTGATGCTATTTAGAATAGTAGCCTTTCTCACTTCCAGGCTGTGTCTACTAAAGATGCGACCAGGTGACACAGCCCGTGCAAGTGTCATACAGGCTCATAGTGAGTTTGGAGTTTCACAGCAGACCTCTCTCCAGTCATGAAGGAGAGGCCTGGTTACATACCATAATTTCTTAGACTGGGAGAATGAAGAGAATGCATGAAAACATGCATGAAAAAAAGACTAATCAACTGTCAAACTGGACCCAAATCACATCCAGACCTGACAGTGTCCTGCAGTAGTGGCAGTAAGCCATGGTTGTCTCAGGGTGAGAAAGCCATGTCTGCTGTTATTTGTTCAAAGGCACAGCAGGCAGAGAGAAAATAAGAAAGAGGATAAGAAGAAATAAATGAGAGAGTGTGTTCCATTTGATAATTACTCTCTTGCAAATGTTGACGGATGAGATTAAAGTAAATTATAGTCATATTATATTATCACCGCATGATGAAATACAAAATGAACTGGAGTCTCAGACCGAGATTAGTCATGCCGTACCTGCAATGACATAACTTAACACCCGTAACACCCCTTCATCTCCTGGCCTCTGGCTCAGCTACATTGGGGAGATGGCAGTCTGCTCTCTCAGCTGTCTGTTGCTTTGAGAGCAGCACTGCGGTGTGTGGCGCTATGGTTTCACCTCAGGTAATCTAATTGGAAAATTGTGACTGATTTGATTTGCATAAGTGGTCCTAATAAATCAGATGCTTAACTGGAGAAAAGCTACGTCCATCAGGTCTATGGGCACAGTAGTAATTAGCACGCCTCTTAAATATGGCCCTGAGCCTTAAAACTCATCTCTTCAAGAAATACTTCATTTCACCCATCCATCACATCCCTCTCTTCTATATATTCCTCCTTTATTTGCTCCTGTCTTGAAGCAAAAATTATTTTGACCTGCTTTCAGGTCTTTCAGGTCTTTCCATAGTACTTTCCTTTATTTTTTCATTTATACTTTATTTAATCAGGTAGCCTCATTGAGATCAGGATCTCCTTTTAAACAGTCAGCAAAATAAAAAAGCAAACACTATAGAAAATGTGAGATATTATTGCTTATATTATCGAGGGGGACAAGAAATTCCAATTTCAAAGTTCTTTGTAGTCTGTTCCATTTATACAGTTTGTATTACCAGAAACAGGTCTTGTCCAGTTCAATATTTACAACCAGTCCTGTGATCTGGTACCCTAATTACTGGACTTTAAAGACAGTAGAGATATGAGGTACAGGGGAAGCCTTATAGATAAACATACCACGGTACATTTCCCTTCCGGTTGTTAGAGAAGAGCAGGCAGCATTTTGATATGAATCACAGCGGTGAGTGTGAAATTTATGTCCGGTAATAAAACACAAACTGTGGTAAACTGCATCCAGCATGCGAATACAAAATGCCTCCATAGTCAAATACAGACCTACAGACTAAAATCCATGCCCATTCTACCATCACAGTTTGTTCCATCTGGTGTCTGGGTGCTGTGACCTCCGATCCGTGACCTCCTTACTATTGGTTGCGTGTAATGTTGGCGATCTAGGAATTCTACTGTTGACCTCATTGGAAAACTCTCTGGATAGGAGAGTCAGATAGATGACTTGAATGTGGAATGTAAATGGATGGAACTGTCTGTGGGTCTTCTCATCACTAAATCTTCTCCCACTGCTGCAAACAGAACACCAAAAGATCCTGTCTCTAGCCTGCTCTCGCTCTCACTCTGTTTCTACATCTCCATCTGTCTCTCTATGTTTTACTCTCTCTCTCTCTGTCTTTCTCCATCCTTATTTTTGCTCATTTAATCTCCATCTCCTTCTACCGATTCATCTGTACTCTATTGATCTTAAAGTGCCCCTCTCTCTCAATCAATCAATGTATTTGCTTGCTATTAGAATCACTATTTTACCAAAGCATCTAAGTACAATTGAATAAAAAAAAATCTGCATGACAATCAACATCTATTCTACTTGTACGACTGTGTGTGCGTGTGTGTGTGTGCTGCACTACCTCTCTCTATTGCTACTCTACTAGCAGTAGTTGGGAGCTGTCAGCACCTCTACAGCCGTTAATATAACAACTTAAATATCACAGTCTGAGTACTGTTATCAACACACACATGTTGCCTACAAACACATGCACACATGCACACACGCACACACACACACACACACATCAAACACACCACAAGTAATCTTGCACTCACACCGGCCCCTATCCACAAGACTAAAAATCTCTAGGGTAGTGTACGGTGTGTGCTTGATTGTGTGTGTGTGTGTGTGTGTGTGTGTGTGTGTGTGTGTGTCATCCCTCACCGTGTCCCGGTGTGTGTGACTCTCCCTCCTCCTCCACTCCAGTTGTCTCTGTGCTGTCCTTCATTTAAATCCACTTCCTTCACAGCAACACTCCACATTGCATTCCTCTGTGTGTGTGTGTGTGTGTGTGCGCGCACACGGGTGTGTGTGTCGTCCAGGTGTATCGGAGGCAGGCGTCGGCCAGGCTGGCAGCGTTGGAGGAGGCGGCAGAGGGGAAGACGACGTCTTACCGGAGGGAGATCCTTCACCTGCAGAGGCAGCTGGGAGAAAGACAGGAGGCTGAAGAGAAACTACTGCAGTACAAACGGTAGGAGGAGAGAGAGAGGGAGGAGGAGAGAGAGAGGAGGAGGAGAGAGCGGGAGGAGAGAGAGAGGGAGGAAGAGAGAGCGGGAGGAGAGAGAGGGAGGAAGAGAGAGAGGAGGAGAATAGGAAGAGAAAGGTGAAGTGAGAGATTGTGTGAATGAGAGAGAGAGGAGGAGTGATGGTGTGTGTCACTGAAATGAAAGCGAGAGGGAGGACAGAGCAAGTGAGAGGCAGCAGCAGTGTGTGTGTGTGTGTGTGTATGTGTGCGCTGCGTTTGTGATAGCAGAGAGAGAGAGAGGCAGAGTTAGTCACACCCAACAACACAAACCAATTACTGACTAGAGAGAGAGATGCCTGGACAGACAGTTCAGTTCAAGCTTTCTCTAAATCATGTCTCTCTCTCACTCTCTCTTTCTCTTTCTATCCTTTCAATGTTTCCTTCAAATTGTTATCACTTATTTCCTTCAAATTATCCAGATTTCAAAAAGCATGAACAACACAAAACAACACGACATAACAACGCACTAACACAACACATCAAATAACAACATAACACAACACTGCTGTTGCTAGCAGACTATTGAAACCCATTTAAAAGTGACCCTCTGCTAAAAACTGAAATATATTTTACTTTGACAAAGATGCTAAGCTCTCAGCAGTGTCAGGAACATGAAACAGCCGAAGGTGTGGTCAGTGGGTGTAGTGAGGACTGGCTTCAATTCTTTCCAATCAAATCAGCTCATTCCATCCGCTACCGTCCCAACCAATACTGCCATAAAAGCTTCACCCAAGAAGAAACAGATATTCTTGTCCAGGAGGTGCAGAGTCAACACGGTTGTATTTATGGCACCTCAAAGAGACCTCCAAGGGCTGATAAAATTGGCTTGAGAAGACGTAACACAGATTGTTTTGCCTCCTCCTCTGGTCCACATGGATGACATAGCAATGTCAAATTTTATTATTTGCCATTTATATGTACACAACATGAATTAAAGAGTAGCTTCACCTACAACGCACAAGGAGCGCACTGCACAGCACTCCTCCTCAGACAACACAATATCAGAGATCTGCCGGCGGTATATGCGTTCTTTTGCATTCTGCTGCAGCAGCAATGAAGATGCTCTGATGCACTTGATGTTGTCTAAACTAAAACAGCCACCAAAAATTGACAGGGTCCATTTGGTTATTATTTCCAGCCAAAGGCACTTAAGAATGTATTTCTGACTTGTGATCGCAGACGTAAGAGTGTACTGGGGCACTTGAAGATGGCATATGGCTCTGTTAGCTGCTAGTGGGGAAAGAGAGCTAAACTCTACTCTGCTCTCTACTAGTGGAAGTGGCAGCAGCGTCCTAGTGTTTAGAGTATGGAAAGCCAGGTGGGGTAATATTCACCTCTCCTCAGTTGCCAGATTAACCAGCAAGAACACTGTCATCACATGGTGACATACTGACCACGATAAAATTGATAACAACCAGTGGGTGACGTTCTGGTACCCTGTACCCTCTTCAAGCCGCCTTGAGACAGTTCTGGCCAAGATTATTGGCCCCCTCGCATTATATGCAGATATCTTCTGAAATAATTGGAAATTGAAATAACGTTTGGTCTTCACACATTCATCTATCGATTTACAACAGAACATGATCGAACAATAAGAAAGAAAGAAAAAAAAAATGTTATGGTTTCAAAATTGAAAATTGGTTATGGCATGGGCATGACTATTGGTACCCTTTAGAACAATTCAGTCGATTTTGTTGGAGGAAATATATTCTCATTTGCAGTGTAATTCAGCTCACCAGTGACAGGTTGCAGGTGCCCACATGGTATAAATGAACCAATTATCCATTTTAAAGTGCTAAAACAGTCTGTTCTGCTTTGCTGGTTATCTGTGGAAAAAGGTAAAGAGAAAAGAGCTGTCTGAGGATGCCAGAAAAACTATTATCACCAAACATAAGCGTTCACGGTCCGTGTATCATCCGATCATTCAATTATTCCATTCAATCTGGCAAACGAAAAACGAAAAAACGAGTCAATATTTCAATATTTCGTTTTTCTGTATGCACCAAAAATTTAAAACTGATGTTTGTTTTCCTGTTTTCAGCTCGAAACGGAACATTTAATAAACAAGGAAACCAAAACGAAATAATAAGTCTAATTTACGTTTTGCTTTATTTTTATTTATTTATTTTCCCATTTCCCACGGTGTCTTCCTGCTGCTTGTCGGTCCACGCATGCGCAGTGTATAGTCGCAATTTGCTACATGCGGTGAGCGCCAAAAGCAGAGGCTACCGAAAGTCCCATGGTCCATTCCCAGTAGGCCACAATTTCCTGTTATAATGGCCTCACTCGAGCCATACATGTCTCTAATTCATAATATGTTCATGAATGGAGTGACATATCACGAGATCTCGGAAAAGATGCGTGAAATGGGTGTCCAGCGGGGAAACTCTGAGATGAGTATCCGGAGACTACTTGCCAAACACAATATGCGGAGAAAAGGACACACTTCTGATTCAGACCTTGAAATTGCTGTCTCTCGAGCAGTAAATGAGGTATGTAATATTTACAAATGACAGTTGAGTAAGCAATAGTTTAGCTTATAGCTTGTAGACAAACAAGTGTGTGCCTGTGTGTATGTGTGTTTTAACAGACTGGATCAACTTATGGTCGTAAAATGATGACAGGCTACCTGTCCTCAGTTGGGGTACGTGCAGGGGAATGCCGAATTGGAAGAGTTCTGAGAGCAGCCCATGCCCCTTACCATGACGAACGGCGTCAAGTATGTTATTAAGTAGTCCTAAATGTTATGTTTTTACAAGAGTCAGGGTTGTGTATGCCATGTATGCCTAATAATACCTAGACTTCATCTAATGCTGACCAAAGTTATTAATATATATTTTCTCACTTGCATAGGGTACCCGTAACTTTAACCCAACCACATATAATGCGGAGTATATGGGACACAAGTTACACATGGACCAAAATGAAAAATTGGTCATGTTCGGAGTGACTCGTGATTGCTGTAGATGGATACAGCAAGAAAATTGTTGCAAATGCAACTATGCCTGCAAAAAACAATCTAGCCATCTATGAAGAGGTGTACAGGTCAGTGTTGTATGTTCTGTTTGAAAGAAAATATTTTAATTAATTGTAATAATACCAATAATTAGGCGTTTCATACTTGTTTATGTAGACCTGCAGTAACACGTTACGGAATGTGGGATCAACTTCGTGTGGATCATGGCAAAGAGTTTTACCTGTGCCTATACATGCAAGAGAGGCTGTCAGAATATAGACACAACCAGCAAAGAGAGGCATACCTCCAAACTCAGTCAACAAGGGTAATGTAACCATCTGCAAGCCATCAGCCTACATTACGCCAGTGGTGAAAAGTAACTAAGTATATTAAGCCAAGTATTGCACTTAAGTACAAGTTTGAGGTACCTGTACTTTACTTGAGTATATGTTCTGCCAATTTATAGTTCCTCTCCACTACATAATGAGTAATAACAATCTAATGTCATATAATATATCAGTCACATGGGCCAATTTTCAAGAGTGGTTACATTCGGTACTTCCAGTACATTTAGCAGATAATACTTATTCTAGGATTTTGAATGCAGGACTTTTACTTGTGGAGTATTGCAACATTGTGGTGCTGGTGCTTTTACTTAAAAGATCTGAGTACTTCTTCCACCACTGCATTACTCATTCTTTAATTAGTCTTTTCTCTAGTTCCCAACTGTCAATAACATAGAGACACACTGTTAACAGACCTCTACCCACCTTTTTTAACAGAATCACACAGTGTGAATTACCCACTAAAGGAGGCCCTGGTACAGCTACAAGATCAGGAAGCAATAGATATGGAGGACAGCCTGACGAGGTTCTGCACATCCAATCTGACCTGCCAGATGTGCCAGATTGGCATAAACAGATTTGTGCAATCATGGAATGCTCACAGAATCCCAGGTATGTTACATATCCCATACAAGTTATTCACTGTAACAGGTTCTAGAAGTGTTTTACCATTGAACATCACAACAAACATGTTTTGTGTTGTTAAAGGGAAAGGGATACCAAATCACCTGGCAGGGACTGGAACACTGAGAAAAATCACAACAGATCTTCTACCAGATGCCACAGTAGCAGCTGACATGTATGACAGGGACATGGGATCATCCCTCACCAGAATATCTTCATTCGGAAGTGACCCCTTTCTGTCTGAGGCAGACAAAGTGAGAGCAGAGCAGCACTTTGCACAGTATTACCCCGACCTTTCAGTTGTTTTTGACAATGCTGTCAATTACAACTATGCTCCATTCAAAGAGGCCTTGATCTACCTCATTGATGTAACAAAGAGATGTTCCTAATTTCATGTGCATTGGATCACGAGGAGCCTTTTTCATGTCGTAATACATGTCTGGAAGGGATCTTTAAGTTCTGTTTATTAAGTAGACATACTGTAACTATGGACTCCACCATTATGCAGTCACTTCTATAAGAGTCCAGAGTATAAGTATACTCTTGAGCCAAATGTTACTATAAAAATGTCAACTGTCTATCTTGTTACCATTAAAAAAAACAATGCCATTCCATTTTGTTTACTGTCATCATATCCATATTACAGTGTGACAAAGTGGGTAAGAACATGATATTTGTCCCCATTTGTACCATCATTGCCATATTGCTTACTAATTTAGCCATGCTTGTTAAGGTTAGTTTTCGCTATAGTTCCATCACTGATCTGTAACTTGCAGACACATACTATCCCGGGTTTGTTTGTGCTTTGCATTATGTTTGGTTACAGTTCACATACCATCAACATTTCTGGTTAAAGTAAAACACTGACAAGTATTAAGTTTAGTTATTGTTTATCGTCTGCCTCCTACCACCTTCCTAGCCACTCTGGTCAGGCTTCGTAACACACAGTATTCACAGGACCGTTTTATGCAAAAAAATATTTATTTTGCTGAAAACCAGGAAGTGCTTGTGTCCAGAGAGAATGACAAAACAGAGACACAAACATGTTGTAAACAACAGTGTTGAGAATCTCCACATGAAAGTGACAACAACAAATATATTTTAAACCAGTGTGGCGTTCCACAGAAAAGCCTGTCAGAACAACATCTTGCCACATTTTCTAGCTCTTATAAAATCTGAGAACAACGATGCAACATAAAACGTATCAATCCTCAATATCAAAAGCATTTATCAATCACATGATAACACTGAAAAGTAGGGCTTGGTGGCAAGAACAAATGCAGCATTTAGTCTTCGTGTGCCAGTTCTCTAACGACATTTACTAGTTCAGAAAGGCCAGTGACCCTGTGAATGTTGACGGAACAATCATCCGCTCGACACTTAAAACACAGTGATGAATTCTGAAGCCACACAGTAGTGCAAGATCTGCACCCAACCAAGCTTTCACAGCATGCTGCAAATACGGGATCTTCCATGAATCCTGCCAGTGTAAGAAATAAATATTACAGGTCTGAAAGCGCAATACAACACACATGATGATGACATAAAAGGGAATGAAATTGTTTTTTTCAGTTGAAGCAGTGGTTATTCAGATGTCAGACAGCATTACAAAAAGCATCCTTGAGGTGTAATTGAGCCTATGTATGGCATTAGCATGGTGCGCTTTGCACCTTGCTGTTAACCTTGTTAACAGCTGCCTCAGTGGGAGTGAACCAAGTCCTTTCTCTGCCTCCAGATGCTCCAAGCACACCCTCCTGTGCCATACAAGGAACACCAAGAGCCTGGACACTTTTAAGCTTTTAAAATGACCACTACACCATAAATTCCATCATACATCAACGTTATGTTTGTCAGTGCTGTGTGATGGCTGAATAACCATTTTTTAATAACTTCTACTCAATGACAAGACTGACCTCTGCAAACCAGACAAGTTAAGGCACCCCTCACATTCCTGGACTGTTCTTCGGTCAGTACCAATGTTGTCTTTTTGTTTCGATGGACCAGGTCAGAGAGTCCCTGGATGGCAGTAGTCACCTCAGTCAAACCCTGAGCAGCCAGGACAACCTCCTCGATTTTCTCGAACACACTGTCCAGTCCACCCTCATCTCTGCGTCTATGAAACAGAAACATCACATGTATATATTAAATAATATATTTATACACATACATTTGTATTTATTATATTTTTAGGCTCACACAGGCAACTGGGAATGTATACAAATAATTGTGACATATTTGTCATTAATATTCACACTGATTATGGACACAGAGAAACAATTGCTTTTGTGCCACTCTAAAATATTACATAAACTGTCCACTGAGTAGAGCTGTTCAACCAAAGGAGATATAGTAATAGCAAAGAAAAGACTCATATAAACATGGCAGTGTGTTTGGACAAATTGTGGACTGACTGAGGAACGTGGCATTCTTTTAGTCGCTTTCATTTAGTTTATTTCAATGTGTTGTGTCAGACCAGCTTTGCTCTTTATTTGAGCTTTGCTCTTATATTGATGCTTAGCCTTTTACAGTGACTGATATCAGGAGGAAAAAGTGAGGGGATGTAACAAAAGCCACTGGCAGTCCGACTTACAAGATTCTCCCCCTCTTTTGTTGCAAAGCTTGGAAGTCAGCCTCTGGTACAGCCATGATTTTTCGAGAGTTCTGCTTCCAGTAAAAGGAGCCTAAATGAGTACAAAAAATTTATAATGTATGAATAAGAGCTAATTCTTGAGACTGACACGTGAATGCATATTCATTTAGTTTTATCTGAAATGGCAGCAAAAGTTTGACATTGTATATGGCTGCAGTTTGAAACGTGGGACTTTATGTTGATGCGGCAATTCAAAGCCCACAATACATTTGCGACCTAATCGTGAAGCAACATAAAAGTTCATACCACTGTCAAAGTAAATCTTCAAGACACAGGGTTAACTAAACTGCAAACTGACAAGGTAAATAAAGTTGTTCAAATGAAGCATCTCTTGTTCCTTCCGAGTCCAAAATTTCCACTCCATTGTGGTCTGTCAGGATGAGTTGTTCGTTGCTTCCTAAGGCCTCTTTTACTTTGGCAATCATGGATGGGACACTGGCCTCCTGCTCAGTGAATCTTACAACCACCATTCTGCTGTTCACAAGCTTTCCACTCTGTACCTCTCCCATGCTGACAGTTCTGGAATTCAGAACGACTACATTTAGGGTCATTCATAATGATGAACATACAAGAGTACATGTAAAACATTTACCTTCTATTGACAGGGGCATGGAAATTTAAAAAGAAAATTAGCTTACCTTGTAAAGTATTTCAGGGATTGGGCCCTGGGTGGCAGTGAGGGACTTGCTGAGCTAGCCGACCTGGAGAAGCGAAACTGGCTGCTCGAGGAAGGAGTAGGAGGTGGCCCAGAGGCAGCGACGTTAACACCTGCATCCGGCGCAGCCCCAGCCCTGTGTACCTCGTAATGGGCCTTGTCCCTGAGATCCAATGAACTGAAGGGGCCATCCGCTCCGGGGAACACTGCCACATTAGTATCGTCAGTGAGGTACAGGCTCTGGCTGTTTACCTAAAAAACAGTAAGGCACTGCTTCAACTGTATGATCATTTTTAAGGATGCAGTTTGTGCTATTGAACTGTATTGCATTGTACAGAGAGGCGTTTCTGTCATTGAGCCTAGCCTAATTGATATAAATGGGGTGGACAAAATAATAGAAACACTTGTCAGTACAACACAATACCGTTCAACAGCACCACTAACTGCAACCTCAAAAATGACCATATCGACACCTCTCTAAAACAGTTTCAACACAAACTGAACACTATAACCTTCATGAAGGTATGAATTATATCAGGACTGTTGTATTAGACAGCATTAGCTTGGTGGACCTAATAAACTCAGATGAGTGGGGTTAAGGGAGGGGGAGGGAGGCTGTTCGCATCCCATAACTTTGCACAGTTCCAACAGATCAGTAACTTATGGATTGACTATGCGGCTGGCAACTAGCTGTCGCTAATTATTTAACAGTGCACCCAATGTCACACATTCAAAACTTAATGCTAGCAAACTAGCATTAGTTAGCTAGCTACATATCTTTGGGAAAGAGACAAAATATTGTGTTTAAACGTTAAGCAATGTTCGATGACCATATTACCTGAAATATTTTAGAAATCTTTTCCACCGTCATGTCCTCCTCTTTCAATGTGACTCTTCTGGCGGCGCTGAAAAGCACAAATGATGCATCCATTTCGTGGCCTGCTGTTTCCCGCGTTGGCGACTATACTTTGCACATGCGCAAAGCGTGAACACGCAGCAGGAAGACACCGTGGGAAATTGTACGTGTGTTTTAGGGCCACTGTTTAAAAATAAATAATTAAGATTTCGAGAATAATCTCATAACAGGCCTTTTGTTTCGAGAATGCCAGTCTTCCAGGACGCAAACTAGCTCGTCCAAGTCTTCCCCGGCTGCATCCTCGGGACAGGTCGGCCGAGGCTGTCGGTCCCGGCAGGTCAGCGTGAACACCAAAGCTTGGGATAGGGTTACCATCATCAAGTATGATCCTAAAGTATGATTTAAATCGTCCACTTCCATTTTAACAATGCTGCTTGCACTAACACTTTTCTCATATCACAACTTTATTCCCATAATATTATGACATTATTCACGTAATATTATGACTTTATTCTCGAAACATTACGACTTTATTTTCATAATAACACTATGCGTTTATTCACGAAATATTATGACTTTAATCTCCTAATATTATGACTTTATTTTCATAACTGTGACAAACTGGGGGGAGGCTGGATCCAGCACGGCTGCGGCCAATTGAACCTGATTGCAGCCGAGCCTTTTTAACCTGTGTGTGCATGTGTGAGTGGGGGTTGAATGACAGGCGAGAGGTGGCGAGGGAGCCAGCAGTGCCAGCCGCGCCAGCCGCGCCAGCCGCGCCAGCCGCGGAGGAGGCAGCCGGGGGCAGCCTGCAAGTGGGGGCAACCCCGTTCAGTCGGGGTTGGAGCCCCCACTGTAGCAATGCTCGCTACCACCGGGGCCGTGACATACAGAGACAAAGCAGGAGGGCAGAGTCAATGGGCCAGCAGGCCGTTTTATTTGCAGTAAGCAACATAATTCGGCCAGATATTGACGGCCGCTCTCAGCACCGTCTCCTTCGGCTGGCGCCCCTCCCTCTGTCCCGGTGGGCCAGGCGCAAAGCACAAAGGCTGCCAGGCTCCCAGGAGCGAGCCGCTCCAACCGCGACTGGGCAACCCTTCCAGGCTTTTTTCTTTTAAACAGTGGCCCTAAACGCCGTTGTAGAAAATAAATAAATAAAAATGAAGAAAAACGTAAATTAGACTTATTATTTCGTTTTGGTTTCCATCCATCCATCCATCCATCCATTTTCGACCGCTTATCCGGATCCGGGTCGCGGTGGCAGCAGGCTCAGCAGAGTATCCCAGACATCCCTTTCCCCAGCCACAGTCGCCAGCTCATGCTGGGGGATCCCAAGGCGTTCCCAGGCCAGGCAGGATATATAATCCCTCCACCGGGTCCTGGGTCTGCCCCGAGGCCTCCTCCCCACTGGACGTGCCCTGAATACCTCCACAGGGAGGCATCCTGGAGGCATCCTAACCAGATGCCCGAACCACCTCAACTGGCTCCTCTCCACGCGAAGGAGCAGCGGCTCTACTCCGAGTCCCCCCCGGACATCCGAGCTCCTCACCCTATCCCTAAGGGTGAGTCCAGATATCCTACGAAGGAAACTCATTTCGGCCGCTTGTATTCGCGATCTTGTCCTTTCGGTCACTACCCAAAGCTCGTGGCCATAGGTGAGGGTTGGAACAAAGATTGCCTGGTAAATTGAGAGCTTCGCCTTCAGGCTCAGCTCCCTCTTCACCACGACAGTCCGGTACAACGACCGCAAAACTGCACTCGCTGCACCGATCCGCCTGTCAATCTCATGCTCCATTTTACCCTCACTCGTGAACAAGACCCCGAGATACTTGAACTCCTTCACTTGGGGCAAAGACTCAGTCCCCACCCGGAGGGGACAATCCACCGCTGTCCTGCAGAGCACCATGGCCTCAGACTTGGAGGTGCTGACTCTCATCCCGGCCGCTTCACACTCAGCTGCAAACCGCCCCAGCGCGTGCTGGAGTTCACAGCTCGATGCAGCCATCAGGACTACATCATCCGCAAAAAGCAGAGATGCTATCCTGAGGTCACCGCACTGGACACCCTCCACACCCTGGCTGCGCCTTGAAATCCTGTCCATGAAAATCACAAACAGGATAGGTGACAAGGGACAGCCCTGGCGGAGGCCAACACTGGGAACGAGCTTGACTTAGTGCTGAGAATGCGGACACAACTCTCGCTTTGGTTGTACAGAGATCGGATGGCTCGAATTAACGGCCCCGACACCCCATACTCCCGCAGCACCCCCCACAGGATATCTCGAGGGACACGATCGTAAGCCTTCTCCAAGTCCACAAAACACATGAAGACTGGATGAGCAAACTCCCATGCCCCCTCCAAAATCCTTGCAAGGGTAAAGAGTTGGTCCACTGTTCCACGGCCAGGACGGAATCCGCCTTGTTCCTCCTGAATCTGAGGTTCGACAATTGGTCGCACAATTGGTCGCACTCTCCTTTCCAGCACCCTGGAATAGGCTTTCCCAGGGAGGCTGAGCAGTGTGATTCCCCGGTAGTTGGAGCACACCCTCCGGGTGTTTCCTTGTTTATTAAATTTTCCGTTTCGAGCTGAAAACAGGAAAACAAACATCAGTTTTCAATTTTTGGTGCATACAGAAAAACTGAAAAAAAACGAAACACTGACTCGTTTTTTCGTTTTTCGTTTGCCAGATTGAATGGAATAATTGAATGATCGGATGATACATGGACCGTTCACAAGGTCATCTTTGGTATTCCTGTTTCCACAGTTCACAATGTTATTAAGAATTTTGTTGCTTAAGAATCTCCCAGGACGTGGTGGTAAGAGGAAAACTGTTCTCAGTTGTCGTCAGAGGTTGGTGCAAGCCATTGAAAATACAGCTCACATGATATCCAAGACCTCTCCACCTGGAGAGGTAATGGTTTCAGGTGAGACCCCACTGCTGAAACACAAGAAGGCCCGATTGATCTTTGCCAAGACCCACCTGGACAAACCTAAATCCTTCTGGGAAAATGTTTTGTGGACCGATGAAACCAAATTACAGCTCTTTGGCAATACAGATCAGTACTTTATCAGTACTTCGAAATGAAGCTTTTAAAGAAAAGAACACCCTACCTACAGTCAAATACAGTGGAGGCTCCATAATGCTGTGGGGCTGCTTTGCTGCCTCGGGTACTGGACGTCTTGAATATATTAAGGGCTTCAGGAAATCAGAAGATTACCAAGGCATTTTATAGCAAAATGTGCTGCCCAGTGTCAGAAAACTGGGTGTCAATCAAAGGTCATGGGTCCTCCAGCAGGACAATGACCCAAAAAGCACCCAGGAATGGTTCAAGAGAAAGCATTGGACTGTTCTGGAGTGGCCAGAGATGAGTCCTGATCTCAATCCCATTGAGAACCTATGGTGAGACCTTAAATGTGCATTTGGTCAAAGGAATCCTTCAAACATTGAAGAACTGAAACGGGTTGCAATTGAAGAGGGGGAGAAACTGCCAGCAGAAAGGTGCAGGAAGCTTATTGATGGTTACAAGAAATGTTTGGAATCAGTCATCATTGCCAAAGGCTGTGCAGCTAAGTATAATTGTATTCATAATGTTTGATCATGTGCTGTTAAACAAAACAGATGAACGTGTTTCAATTTCAGACATTATTTCAGACGATATTTTACATTATCTACATCAAATGCAAGGGTGCCAATAATCTTGAACTGTAGAGCAGTGCACTCTCGCAATATGGATACATTTGTTTTGTACTCTAAATACATTAAATGACTCTACTTCTGTCATGCTGAGAATCAGAATAATGAAGCTGTGGATATCTAATGTTTTTATATTTCATACAAAAGGCCATGATCAAAATTATTAGGTTTGCCAATTATCCTTTCCATAGCAATATGCCTAATGGATAACTTGGCTCTGTGTGTCTCAATGGGTAGAGTGTGGCGCTAACAGTTAGGCTTTTGATTCCCACTGTGCAACCCATGCTTAAAATGTATGCATTCGTGGTACTAGAAGGTTGGATTGAAAGCATCCACCAACTGGCACGGTTAAGTGGTATATCAAGCTGAAGCGGCACAATGAGTTAGACTATTCATGAGGCATATTATTATGGAATGGATCATTGGAAACCCTCACAATTTACATATGAAAACATTTGATATCCACAGCTTCATTATTCTGATTCCCAACAGACAAAGTGTAGACATACAAGGTGTGCTTGCAGTACAAAACAAATTCATCCTTATGAGGTCAAACACTTTCCCTGCAATGTAATGCAATGGTAAACACAAAACATAATTGACATCTCACCTCATTTCAACACATCATTCAAAATGGGTGGTATTAGAGCAAACAAAACTATTAAATCATTTCCTACTTGCATTTAGACCTTAAAACACTAAGGACACCAGCGCCCTGTCGGACTTGGAATTTTACAGACAGTGTGGAAATTCCCATAAGTGCCTTAACCTGTTAGTGCCATGCTCTACCAATTAAGCTAGACAGGGCCATGATGTGTATAACCCGTTTTTCTTTTCCATTTGGGGCTTTTTTTGTTATTATTATAAAATAGATATGCACCCTATCAAAAATTCAGGATCTGAGACGGACAGAATTTACAATATACTGCACTCTTTTAATTTAATAAATCCCTAAAGGCATTACATATTAGTGAATTAAAATGATACTGATGTTGCAGACAACCCTTGTCTGGATACTATGTAAATGTTTCTTGTCGACTAGTTCTTGTTATAGTGTAGGATTTTATAAGGATATTCCTCCATAATATATGAAATAATGATCACCCCCTATAGGGATCACAAACTTTCAAGCATGACAGTAACACTGTGGCTGTTGACAAAACAGTGAACCAGAAATACTCAGCTCCCTGCTGTCATTCAGATTGTCCCCCAGATTGTGCTAATCAATTAGTTTAAAAAAACACCATACATAGATGTATGTTTGATTCCCACACACTTCTTGTATGTGGGAAAACGGATAATAAAGCATGAGGGAAAAATCCAACAGATACGATTATAACAGAAATCTGAAACGATGACTATGACCAAATAGAGAAAAAAGACTTCAGACTTTCAGAGAATGTGTATAATAGTACTGGAAAATGCAAATGTAATAAAATTAACTCTACACTTCCATAGGCATGCGTTATGTTGTTGTGTTAGGTTGTGTTGTGTTAGGTTATAATGTAGAGCAGAGATTTCTTTATAGTGACGAGAAGTGTTACAGACTCTATCTCTTACTCCTGTCCTTCAAGGACCTATTGCAGCTGAGGTTCAGACACCAGAGTGGTAGATTTGTTCCTCCTGAAACAACCTGCCACTTCCCCTCTATTCCCCTGTTAGCATGCCTGTTTTTAGCTCTGTCTCTGGGCCTGCTGCCTTCTGCTATCAAATGAAGGCCAGCTAATCAGATTGTTAGCAGCTCCAGTCCTGCTCTGCCCTAAGGACAGCTTAATGGCAAACCACACACAGCACACACACACAACCACACTAGCTGTACCAAATCACACACGCCACCAAACCGCACACACAGCCACAGCTTTACCAAACCACACACACACACACAACTAGACCAACTTTATACTGAACCACACACACCACCAGGCCTGGCCTGCATTTGGAGACTTTCCTACATGATAGAGTTGTCCTCTGAAGGTCTCACCGATACATGATTTTTGGGTTTGATACTGGTTCTGTTAAAAGTATCTGATTTCCTGGTTGGATGTGTTCATGTCGTCCACATTGTTTTGGAGGTGATTCGTAATCCCTCTTCCTACTGGTCAACTTTTTCAGCAAGTCATATTCACTGCTTCCCATTCTCTGCTGCTCTCTATTGAAAATGAATTATGTCTAGCTATGCTATGTTAATGGTCACCATTTTGTCCAAATAGATTTTGTCCCAGTTGCCTGTTCCCTGTTGCTGGTGATATTGCCCCTCTGCGTTGCCTTCAACTGTTGCTGGTGTTTCAGGTCTTTCTATTGCAGTTATTCATCCAGAGCTTGGTTTGTTTGAAGTCATGTGACATACACACATATGCAGTTTAGCTACATTTGTCCTATTTGTACTGTCTATGTAGCTGTCTAGCTGTCTGTCTGTCTACCTGTCTGTCCCTGTGTATTATAGCCACACTTGCTGTTTGTGATGAAATGGAGAGGGTTGGGATGTGTTGACTGTTATCAGACTAGTATTTATTATGCCCCTCCCTCATAGAGCTGGATGCTTTAGTGCAGATAGGGCTTATGATAGATGATAGAGCAATTGAATTGAATCAAATTACTAGAGCCAATTCAATTCAATGCTACCATCTGGTAGACGGTACAGGAGCATACAGTCACACACTCCCAGACTGAAGGACAGCTTCTACTTACAGGCCATCAGGTTACTTAACTGTTGACCCACAACCTCTCACCCTGACCCTACTGCTGTCACCTGACTGACTCTGTCACCTCATACCCACGTCACTTTACGTCCAATGCGCATGTACTTTTATACCTGTACATCTGTATATATACACCAATCAGCCATAACATTAAAACCACCTGCCTAATATTGTGTAGGTCCCCCTCCTGCCGCCAAAACAGCTCTGACCCGTCGAGGCATGGATTCCACAAGACCTCTGAAGGTGTCCTGTGGTATCTGGCACCAAGACGTTAGCAGCAGATCCTAAGTCCTGTAAGTTGCGAGGTGGGGCCTCCATGGATCGGACTTGTTTTTCCAGCACATCCCACAGATGCTCGATCGTATTGAGATCTGGGGAATTTGGAGGCCAAGTCAACACCTTGAACTCTATGTCATGTTCCTCAAACTGAACAATTTTTGCAGTGTGGCAGGTCACATTATCCTGCTGAAAGAGGCCACTGCCATCAGGGAATACCGTTGCCATGAAGGGGTGTACTTGGTCTACAACAATGTTTAGGTAGGTGGTACGTGTCAAAGTAACATCCACATGAATGCCAGGACCCAAGGTTTCCCAGCAGAACATTGCCCAGAGCATCACACTGCCTCCTTCTTCCCATAGTGCATCCATACCTCTTCCTCAGGTAAACGACGCACATGCACCCGGCCGTCCACATGATGTAAAAGAAACCGTGATTCATCAGACCAGGCCACCTTCTTCCATTGCTCCATGGTCCAGTTCTGACTCTCACGTGCTCATTGTAGGCGCTTTCGACGGTGGACGGGGTCAGCATGGGCACTCTGACCGGTCTGCGGCTACGCAGTCCCATACGCAGCAAGCTGCGATGCACTGTGTGTTCTGACACCTTTCTATCATAGCCAGCATTAACTTGTTCAGCAATTTGTGCTACAGTAGCTCTTATGTGGGATCGGACCAGACGGGCTAGCCTTCGTTCCCCACGCGCATGAATGAGCCTTGGGGCGCCCATGACCGGTTCACCGGTTGTCCTTCCTTGGACCACTTTTGGTAGGTACTAACTGTTGTCTATCCTGCTGCTTTTTCATATTCATACATTTTTTTATTCCTATTTCTATTTTAGCTTATCCGCCCTTTATTGTCTAATTGTTATTATCCCCTGCTTTATATTCTGTCCATCCAACCACCAGCAGAGAGGCTGATGGGTAGTGATTGCAGCTTGCCTGCTGAGTTGTGTGCAGCTTCCAAGGAAACAGCATTGTCTCAGACTTTTAGGAGCTCAGGAGGGGATTCAGCCTTCAGATCACTTGTTTTTTTCCTCCACTGAAGGTGATCCTGTCTGCCCTTCACCAAGCCACAGAGACACATAAATACCTGCAATGTTTAAGTTCTGTGATCTTTATAAATAAAGCTCCCGTTTCATCCGATCTGCTACAGGCCATGGTGACCTGTCAGCCGGCTGCATCAGAAGCCACTGTAGACTCCATCTGCAGTTTTAAAAGATTTTACAATGGGTTTAGATAAAAATGAATATGTTTAGAATGGGTTTAGAATTTGCAGTATATAGAATGGTTTTAATTGTGTTCAGAGTAGGTTTATGTTGTGTGTAGAATGCATTTCGAATGGGTTTAGAGTAGACTGGGTTTAGAATGTGTTTGAAATGTGTGCAGAATCCATTTAGAATCCAGAATCCAGAATCTAGTGATGTATACAGATGTAAATATGGTGACACGGGTCTTGTGCAGTCAGGTCTGAATAAACCAGGGACAGTAGTTTGGTCTGAATGGGTCCAACACGGGAATTACCCTTGTTTGGTAACCCGTGTAAATCCCGGGAGTTATATGTGAAAGGGGTATAATTCTTCTTCCTCTCAGGTCTGTTGGAGCCTCTTTTTGATGCAACCTGAGTCTCTGTTGTTTTCACAGGCTGGGAAATACACAACGTAAATCACTGACGTTATGTTATGTTAATCACATACACACTTGCAACCTCATGCATAGTTAATTAATGCAGACAAACACACACGTTAACATGTTCTTAATGTTTGCTTTATTTCCTTGCAGCTTCAGGAGTGGTTCTGAGTCTAGTTTCCTCAGCAGAAAGGACCAGAGAGAACCATGGCTGATAGGCTGATAGTCTTCCTGTTGTGGAAAGGTGCACCTGCACTCTTCCTTGTGGAGGTTGTGTGGGAACCCAGTCTTTTATAACTCATATTTCTTGGTAATGACTTGGTAGTTTTTTGGAAAGTACTAAAAATAATTGGCAGAGAGTCATTATACAGTGATAGTTACATATGTTATGCAAGCTACACCTCCCATCCAGCTGTAGCGGGGTGGTGACAGTCTAGAAACCTGAGACGGAGCTGAACAACATGCTCTAGTCGGATACTGGGTGCTCAAATCAATGGGTGCACTCGATTATGTGCTCCTGGTCGGTCAATGACGTACCGGCACTTGCACTTGATATAAAATGGGCCCCTCCATGGGCAGGCGCCTAACCTGCCCGCTCTGAATCAGCGGCATCAATCAAAGCAATAGCCCCCATGGCAAAAGACAAACAACATAGGTTGGTTGCTGCCACCAAAGGCTATTTATACACTTGATCACTATGCTTAGTAGGATAAGTACACGCCACTCTGGCCAGTTTCTGCCTGTGATGTGACTGGGAGAGTACCGGGCGTCTTTCTTTCCGATGAATCGGAAAGAAAATGCTCCAATCACAACAACACCCACTCTTTGACCCTAAGAGTCTTGTTAGGACCAAGCAATTGATCCCCCATCTCTTCGTGGTAAATTTGGTCATAGGTTAAACAAGAAGAGGGTGTGTTTTGGCGATGACGTACAGTAGGAGTACTTGGCTAGTAATGGCGCAAGCCAATGTCAGGATCACACTTAACCCATACTCCATTTCTGGTGCTGCAACCTACACCAGGATGCCACAGCTCAAACAGTACACCTTTACGGCGCTCAACCTCATTGATGAGGACCTCGATCTCGCACTCCGCAAATTTCGCCTTTCTTGCAGTTGCCGTCTCTCCGTCTTTCCCTCATTGATAGTCCAACAAAGGCTGCTTAACAACGTCGGCATATTCATGACCTTTTTAGCATTGACCATTTATGGATGATTGTGGGACGACACTGGGAGGAGTAGTGGGAGGACACTGGGAGGAGTACACGAGCGCACAATTCACCGCAGGTGGGTATTTATAAAGAGAAGACTGCGTACAGGTGTGCGCCGCACGGTTTTATAGATCTGAATATTTTCTTGCGTTAGTAGATTCTGAGGTTTGTGCGTACGCAATGTTTTAGGATGGAATCTACGCAAAGTTTTATAAATGAGGCCCCAGGTGTCTAATTTATCAGCAGCAGAATTATCACAGCTGTATCTGTCATGAAATGACACACTTCTCGTCAGATGCTGGAGAGGAAGACGTGAAGTATTTCTTGAAGAGATAATTAGGGTAGCATTGTCTAACTAGTGCTGTTCCCTGCGGCAGCCTCACGGCCAGACTCGCCTTACAAACCCTCCTGTTCAGAATAACACTGAATAATTCTGGTGTCTTGGCTGGCAGGGCCTGTATGGTGAAAGGGAGTTGTGTTACTGAGCAATATAGTAAAGCCTTAAACTGCTGCAGTCTTCTGAAGCCGTAATCATATTGGAGAGGCATTGTGTTAGTGGAGCTGCTGCTGAACCATGCTCTACAGGTCATACTGCAGCTGTGTGGCCTAGTGGTTACTACAGGACACGCACACACACAAACATGCGCACACTCGCCTCACACTTTGTATCACTCTGCAACCTTTTCCCTCCCTTTTAGCAGCAATTTTCTCTTTTTCTTTCTGTTCTGCCTGAGAGCTTTGATGGGATGTAATGGTGACTGGTTGCCATGGGTGATGGAAAGAATGGGTGTGTGTGTGTGTCAGTGTTTGTGTCTGTGTGTGTGTGTGTGTGTGTGTGTGTGTGTCTGTGTTTGGGTGTGTTTGGGTGGGAGGTAATTAGCAGACTGCTGTGTTTCCAAGGGTTTTTACTCTGAGATGGAAGGAGTTTGAGTTTGGCCCAAATCAAAACACTCAAGGAAATATCTGTAAATCATATTTTTCTCTTTTTACATTTTTTACAAGGCACATAAAGGATTATTATGTGTTCTCAAGCTTAACTCATGGTGGCAAAGTGGTTAGAGAGAGACTGTTCTGTATTGGAGAGCTCACAGATTCAATCCCATATGCATAAGAACAAATGTTGACCTGTGATGAGTACCTGTGATACACTGGAGCCAAAGACATTTTCATAATGAAATAAATCTGTTTTAGTTTAATTCCTCTGTTGATTTATTAATAATACTCCTCTCCTAATTTGAAAACATTACATTGATTTGAAAAGGGCATGTGGAGTGCAAAACAAATAGGCCAGCGTGGATCTATAATTTGGATTGGTTCTTACCATCTTTCTCAGCTCAGTATGTTGTCTGGAGCTGGTTGTTTGGTCAAGGGAACAGTGGACAACGGGCAGCGCAGTTCACATTACTGTGTGTGGCTGTTGTCCTGCCCCTCCTGCAATCCTACACCTGACGTGCTGTGCGTCCAGTTTCAACTCAAACCATTTATTTTTAACTTCACTAAATGTGTGTTTTGCAGCCAATAACTGCATTAGTTTTTTCTTTCCATGCTTCATGCAGGAGCTGTAACACCACTGCTCACACTTGAAAACTCTTTTTCTGATAGTAACAGATGATAGGATCTCGATCTCTGTTGGGTTTTTCTGTCTGTTTACCTGTCAAATGCAATGGCCAGTTCTGCTGCCCTTATTTGGTCTTAATGGGGTGTTTACTTATGCTAATTGCTAATTGTCTGGCATGCACTTCAAATCACGATTCATCAATGGATTTTCATGTACAAGAACAGAATTGGGGGTGTGCGCGCGTTTCCTGAATTTGACTTTGGATTTTGTTACTTTTGTAGAAGAACATTCATGCATGAGGCCCAATATGTCCTGTCAAAGAGGCCTTGAGCGAGACATTGAACCCCTACCCACTCACTCTGGATAACAGCGTCAGCTTATTGACTAAAATGCACTTTACAAGCCACATTTTCCACTGGTTGTGATACTACACTAGCAGTTTCCATTAGACCCGACCCACCCACAAACCACCCTGGTTAGTTGTAACCAACTGTAACCATAACTTCCTAACCAGCTGTTTTTACTGCTCGGTTCTCTGTGTACTCTGTTTGCTCAGTCGGCCAAAATAAAGTGCTAACCAGAATCAGTTTGCAGGCATCCTGGCGATGCATGGCGGGCGCTAACTGGGCCTTGAGTTTGACACATGTGATCTAATGGGAAGAAGGACAGAAGAGAGGCAGGTGAAAAAGATGTGTGATATTTTTATGACCTGAGGGGAGGCCTCAGCTGCCTAAAGCCTACTTCAGCTCTCAATACCAAGGACAGCATCTAATCTGTATGATTAGACACCTGCCCTTATAGCCTGACATTAATCTTTATGACATAAATTCATAGTGTACATCATAGTAGATTGTATCAAACTGATGAAAGTTATATGATAAAGTTATATGATTTTCTGAACATATAATTGATTTTTGTGCACATTGGTGGCTGTTTGCCTTATAATGATCACTGATTGGCGGTCATAGTTTATTCACCTTTTTAATTAACACTAGAACACAAAGTATAATAGATCAGATCATAGGTCAGTCACAAATGTACACACACACACACACACCAACATTTTAACCATACTGCTGTGGATTTTTAGTTAACTGCAACTAAACACTGAGCCATCAGTATCTAAATAACTCATGTCATGCTCCAAGCCATTCATTCCAAACCAGCAGGCTGTACACAGATCAGCCTGTAGTTGTCTTGTAATACAGGAAGTCTACATCCTGTTGCCTCACTTGGTTATTATTCTATTACACACACACACACACACACACACACACCATATTCTGTTGTAGTTTGCTGATATAGGCAGGTGTAGGCATTGGCATAGGCAGCCTCAACTGTAATAAGCTAGCTGCTTATTATAGTGTCCAGACAGACAGCTAATTGCTTCCTGATGTGTCTACTGTGGAGTAGAAGACAGACGAGCTTTAATGCAACTGCCATTGTACAACAATAGCAGCACTCAAGTGTAATTGCACTCTGTCTCTTTGGAGATATTTTTCTTTTCTATTCTCATTTCTCCTTCATCTCTCTCTGTAAAAAAGGAGGTTGTTACTTGGTTCCTCCAGCATTCTGCACTTGTCTCTTTTGTATTTTTTTTTTTTTCAAACAAACTAAATTGACTATGATGGGAACCTGCATGTATGACCAGCTTTGAGAGAATGGCGTATGAAAATATCTTATACAAGGAGATAGAGGTTTCACTGCTACCTGCTCATTTTCTCCAAACCTTTACTTATCCAGAGAAGCAGCTTTCTCACTGCAAATTCTGCCTTTAATTTTGTCTCAGTGAAAGGCCAATCCACCAAGAATGTGTGCAGGTTTCATACACCACTAAATGTAATTTGCGCTTTCATTGAGCTGATTAGGATGACATGGGCTTGTCTTGTCCTTTAGTTTATATCTGTGGTCTTAGCCCAGCTTAGAGAGGCTCTGCCCATCCTTTTCAACCATCCTACCCTCTAGTTGATAACCGCCATGGTAATGCTGCATTCATGTCATATGGCAAAGATATGAGGTTATGATATGATATGAGGTTCCTACTTTGAAAAAAATAAACTGTTCACCTCAGGTTTCAGGGGAATGCTGAATTCTGACAGCACCAACAAATGCGAAATGATATGTTCATTTCAAATAAAACAAACTGTAATCCCTTAAGCCATTTTGTAACCATAACTCTTAAATCCCATGGCAGGAGATGCCAAGTGTGTGTTGAATGTGATCAACCAAAGTCTACAGAAAACCAATCATGGAGTTTGACAGCTTCAAATGAGTTAGGATGCGTGAACACTTCCAAGTCATAACTTTTAACACTCAAGTCATTCTGTGGATATTCCCATATGAGCTGAATGCAGCATAACACCTCTGCAAGAGGCCATCGATCGCTGCTTCGCTTAGCCATGCGCCACCACTTCTTGCATTCAGTCTAGTGAATTAATTTGCTGAAGAAGTGCTCTTTGTGCTTAATTAAAAGATCTTACCTAATATGGAGGGAATTGCTGAGGTCAACGGGATTTAAACCTGTCAAACACATTGATTTTAAACAGATTGATGGTTCATTAATAAACTCTAGTGGAAGGGGTTAGTGGAAGCAGCATTAATGTGTGTGTATGTGGTGGTGGGGGGGGGGGGGGGTCCCTAATGCCCTCCAATGTATTCTGTCAACTAAAAAGAAGTGTTCCGCCACAGAAAATGTGATTTCCCTCTGGTTTCCAACTGTCTGCTGTGAGAGCAGGAAAAAAGTTGAGCAAAGTAAGTTTAGGGAACAAATCAGAGCACTTTATCTGTGTCAAGTCGCGACCCGAGTACCAGCCAGCCTAAATAACTGGGCCATTACAACCTTCAGACATCTTGTCCAACTGATTTAGACACAGCGGATTGTTATGAGACAAAACTAGGATTAGACTCATATTAGTTTTTAAAGGCCGATACCTAGAATTTTGGATTGAAGCTGCTGATAGCCAATATTTTGTGCAAACATTCAATGTATTTAAATCTGAACATTTTTATGCCAAAAAATAGAAAGATTCAGAGTTTGCCCCAGATTTGTATTCTTGGCAGGGTGGGAAACCCTCTGAACGAGCAGTTACATCGTGGGACACTAACTGTGCGTTCCTACTACGAACAACATGATCAACAAGTCACTGGAAGTCCATTCATTTCTTATAGAGCTCAGTGACCAGGGAAACTCGACCAGTTTGGACAGTCAACAAGCTTCTCGGCCAAGAAAAGTTAGCCACAGCAAGACTTTTCGCAGTCATTGCTCCTCAACAGCCAATCCAATTTGTGTGTTTCTTTGTTTCCCTATAAGTACAAAATACCAGCTATCTGTGTTAAAACAATGTAACATTATGACAGATACCAACGCAGCAAAAATTACACGATTTACCTGTTCAAAACAGTGTAGCTGCATGAGGCCACCACATACAGTAGATGCATCCTGCATCGCCCACAATTGGTTAGAATAGAGAAACCATCAACCAAGCCACTTTGAGATAATGCCGGTGGTTGGAGATCAGACCGGTATATCGGCAAACCAATGTATCAGTTTAAACCCCTCACCTTCACATAGCTGGAGATGTGAGCTCTGGGCTCTAAGTTTGATCCCTCCTTCACCTCCTTCCCTTATTTCTTGGAATAAGCCCCGACTTGCCATTCAGATAAAATAATACAGTGGAAAGCAAAGAGTCGTTTTCTATCAGGACTACAGAGGGAAGGAAGAAAGAATGGGTGGAATAGATTTAGAAGGGTGGATGGGTGGATGTACACATGGATGGATGCATAGTAACTACCTGTAATGGGTTAATAATTAATAATGTAACTGGCTCCAGTCTGTCACGATAAGCTGACCTGTCCACCCCCTGTTGACCAGCTGAATACCAAAAGCTTCCTGGTCTGACAGACAGCACTGACCTTTACACTGACGCCAACACACATACGCTTCATGCCTACTAATGCTCAAGGCCCCTGTTATTTGAGAATGCTGTGTCCACACCCCAGGGGTGGTGGTGGTTAGTGACTATGCTAAACGCTTTTCATTGAAACCAGACTGAGGCTGAGACTTCAAAGAGATATAAACAGTTAATACAACACCACTGATGTATTTGTTCCATCTATTGTGTGGGTGCTGACCTCTGACCCTTGACCTTCTTATTATTGGCTGTAATGTTGGTGATCTAGGAATTTAAGCTTATTCTGCTGTTGAACTCAACTGTGAGTCGCTCTGGCTAAATGCCTAAAAGGTAAATGTAATGTAACTGCGTGAGCATTGTTCAGTTTGGTTGGGTAGACAGTTCAGATTGCAGCCTGCATGTAAACACAGCCACTAACAGGGTTAGTTTAGGGCATTGATTTGCATAAAACGAAGTGAAATGTGAAATGAAAAACACAGAGATGAACGAGTGATTTATGCTGATAAAAACATCTTGCCTCAAAACAAATGAAACAAAAAAAACACTACAAAACGAATCAGGAAGATTAGTATCAGAGGAGCCAACTGGATTGGATGCTGCAATCTAAATGACAGTAGAAGACAACCAAAAATATTTTTTTCCAGCTCCTGGTAGCATCTCCTCTCCCCTTTTTCTTCCTCTCTTCTTCCTAGACCTCTCTCTCTATCTGACTGTCTCCTCTCCTTCTCAGCAGTGGGTGTGTTTAGTAAATGATGATGAGTTGTAGAGGATGGAGGGATAAGGTAGGAGGAGAGATGGAAGTACATTGTAGCAGAATACTGGTGTCTATCAAACAGCTGATTAAAGTTTATTTTATTCTAACAATTCCTCTTTTGTTAGAAAATGTTGTTAGAATGTGGGTTTAGTCAAGTCAAGTGGGACTCGCCATGTCTTACCATGATGTCACGTTCTGTGTCAGGACTAGGTATTGTTTTCATCACGAGACAAGCGGGCTTCAATACTGGTAATGATAGACTGGATGAAGCATAACCAGCCACTGACCACTGTCAAAAAACACTCATCCACTCTCATCAACTGTTTATCTTGTTCCAAAACTCTCTCATCTCTCTACTCTCTATGTATTGCAGCAGCCATGTTGCAGGGACCTGGTCTATCCAATCCTCTCTCAAGTGCTTTTATCCCTCTTGTGTCAAATTAAATGCTGCTCCCTGCCCCAGCTGAATGGGAATGGATAAGGTGGATAAAGTGCAGGGCAATTCATTCATTGCCATTTATCCACCTTATCCAGTCCCATTCACACTCATTCACTGCCCTGCACTTTATTCATTCCCTTTCACACTTATTCATTGCCCTGCACTTTAGATACTTTAGCCACTTCATTCCCCTTTCACATTCATTCACCCATTATCATTCCTTATCTCTGTATACATGTACCATCCATTCATTCGCTCTGCATAGTATTTTTTTTAGTATTTAGTTTTTTAGGCCTTTGTTTTTTGTATTTTGTATTTTGTACCTTGCCTTTGTATTTTGTGCATTCTTTGATACTGCTATGCTGCTGCAAGCCAAGAATTTCCCCCCGGGGATCGATAAAGTATCTATCTATCTATCTTTATAGGAGCCTCTCCCTCCTCAACAACACACAGCCAATCAAAAGCCTTCTCTCCTCTGGTGGCGTTTCCTGTTTCCTGTTCTGTCTGAGGTCAAGTCCTTCTTTATTATTCTAAAGAGGGAAATCTGGATGATAGCAGTGTCCTAAGTTAAAAACACAAAAAAACACAGGGAGAAAAACAAAGAATCAAAATACTGAAAACCCTTAAAGTCATGAGCTGCATGCACGGCATACACACTCAAATGCACACACACACACTTGCATTCACACAGCGACACTCTCGCACACATCTGCTTACACACTGGCTCCCATGCTAACACTCAAATACACACATGCACACATACTCACACATGAATACACACATACAATGAATTGTAGACCAATTTATGGCTGGTTGTCTGGTGTGTGCGTGTGTGTGCGTGTGTCTGAGTGTGGACTGTCACTTTTCATGAAGATCTCCACTAGGCTCCATCAGATTCTCTGCTCATTTGACAAACTAGCAAACTGAAGAGGGAGTAATGCAATGATGTAAAATGCAATGTAGAGGCTGCCAGTATTCTCAGCTATGGTCTTGTTTGTTTACGGTAATTATACTGATGTCTCAATGTGGTTTATTGATGTTGAGATGCAACACATAGCACCATAATAAAGACACTCAACCCCCAGAGAACAGGTGTGTAACAGTTCAGCTGTGGATTTAATGTATAGACCTGAATGGGTTTTTTAATGATGTGCTGCTTTAATATTGAGAGAGCCCTGAGGCAATGGAATAGAGGTTAGAGATGTGAGCTTGTGACTGCAAAGACGCCAGTTTGAATCCCAGACCAGCTCAGAAAATCTGAGTGGGGAAAGTGTATGATGGTGTACCCACTTTCTCTTCTTCTACTTCAGGTAGTGATTACCCACATTTCCCTGTGGGTTATAAGTGTAGCCAGAGAGAGCAATAGTGATAGCATAGGAAGAGTTTTTCCAGTCAGCCACACCCCGTACATGTCTTGTGGCTGAGTTGCATTCTGGTCTATTGAGGCTACTGTTGGTAGAGAAATTGGTATCTCTTCCTCTTCTATGATGGATTTCTCTCTGCAATTGTTGAACGTCGGTACAAAATTGTGAGTCTAGAAAGAAGCTCTTCTTTCATACTGAGTTTTTTTGCTATTAAATTCCATTGCAGCTGCGCTGGAAACAGTGTTAAAGTGTTGTAGGGTGGATTTATCCTTCTTTAGAAAGTCTTTCTGAAACCTGCAGATACCCTGATATTGGTGTAAAGCAACATAAGTACATTATATACTGAAACCAGTGATGGTTGATGGACACCTTGACCTTTTACTCTCGGCTATTTTCCTTTGGCAAGCACATGAATCTGTGACAGAAACATGTTTCAGTGTTTGCACATCAGAAAGTCAAGAGAAATCCCTTTAAGTCTGCCTGGGCGTCAGCCCCTTCATTTCATGGACCACAGTGACGCATGAACAGCATGGTGCTTCGTCACCACAGCAAGTAGTACATCACCTGTAATTCAACATAACACACACCCTCCACTCACTACCACACGCTCATCTTCACTACATCAACACTACTTCAGTCTTTTTAATTTCCCTTCCATCTCCATCTCCATCATCTGCATTATTTTTATTATATCATGTTTTCACGAGATATTAATATTATTATATTGTTTGTCTCACCCAAACAATTTATACTTCTCTCATTTTATTCAATTTTCACAATTTATACATGCAATAAAAAATAAACTTAAAACATAAACACCTATATACACACATTCCAAGATGTGTGTGTGGTGGGTGTGTGTGTGTTCTGGTTAAGCCCTTCTGCGAGTCACGCACATCATTACGTTGAATAACACTCAATGTGTTGCCGTCATGACTCACGAGCCACATAGCATGTAAAGGCAGAATGCATGACAGTAACACATTGAGTGTTATTCAACACAGAATGCCTTTACATGCTATGTGGCTCGTGAGTCGTGTGTGTGTGTGTGTGTGTGTGTGTGTGCATTCTGCCTTTACATGCACATACACACACACACACACACTTAAATATAAACACACAACCATAAACTCAGGCTTATACATAAACACACACACGCACACACACACACACACACACACACTGTTATTGTGTGTGTGTGGTGTAGTTTCATTTCAGTCAATATGTCTTTGTCATTCCCTCTTAATAACCAACTTTCCTTTTTTCCATCATTCTTTTTCCTTCATCTTCTCTCTCCTCTCCTTCCACCTTTCTCCTTTTCTCTACCTTGGTTTACAGTGTGCAGACCATAAAAAAACATTGCGTGGAAAGAGATTACATATAAATGTGTCAGTGATAAGTCAGTAATAAATGAGTCAATAATTAGAACAAAGAAGTAAGAATCTGAGAGAGTAATGTTGATAACTGTTGATAGCAATCTGTGTCTTTTTTCTCCACAGAGAGGACAGGACGCATTCCGTAGTTAATGACTAACTAACTAAAATATATATTATCATGATTCCTAATGTCATCCTCTTATTTCTACATCAATCACTTTCTGTCCTTCTCAGTAACTACAGTTAGATTAGACTAGAAAAGGTTAAATCTTCTGAAGAAAATGTGTGTGCTTGCTTAAGCTTAAAAATGCTTTTTAAAAAGTAAATTTAATCAGAAAGATACTGGCTGTTAGTAATAGCTTCAATAGAAGTAGTAGTAGTTGAAGTCTTAGCAGAAGTAATAATGGTAGAAGTAGAAGTAGAAGTAGATGTAGTAATAGCAGGAGTAGTAACAGCAGTAGTACTAGCAAAAGTAGTAGCAGTAGTAGTAGTATTAGCAGAAATAGTAATAGCATTTACAGCTCTAGTAGTAGTAATAGTTGAAGTATTAGCAGAGTGGTTTGTGTTTCTATTGGACATTGTCAGAGACAGCCAGGGTCACATTTGACAGCCACCAGAGGAAAACAGAGACTGTCAAATGTGACCCTGGCTGTTAGTACAGTTTTTCTCCATTGTATACACACAAAAAATGGAACTATGCACACAATTCTGAAAACTTGAAGCTCATGTATCAACATGACTCCAAACTGCTAAACTCTAAGCACAATTCCATTGTTCTCACTCAAATATCATTCTAAATCACATATTTGCAAAACTCTAAACACAAATTGCATCATTTAGCACACTTTGTTCACCTGGAAAACACTGGCCTTCAAAATGCAACACCCTGATTACCAATTGGTCTCACTCACGTCTCACCTGTTCAAACTCAATTGGCAAAACACTCCAATCATGTGTCAGAGCATAAAACAGGCCTCAGGTGACCTCTACTGTGTTGGGGAAAATTGAGATGCATGGAGAACAGAGAGGAAGAGGAAGAGTGAGAGGAGGAGGAGGAGGAGCCAATATTTCAAATGAAATCCGCACAACTTTGGTTGACCATGTACTCAATCATGGCCTAACAATGACCGAAGCTGGGCAGCGAGTCCAGCCGATGTAGTTGAGGTCCTCTGGCCTGATCAGGATCGGAGGCGGGATGCGGACTGATTTACATGTAGATCTGTTTCACCACGTTTTATATTTTTATTTGTTGTGGGCCTACGAAAAACTTTTTTTTTTTGCAGTCAGTTCAGTCAGCTGAACATTTTACTGTATTACAGTAACAAATAAATATTTGCTTTGTTATCTTTTTGTATTTGTATATCCCCAGAGAGACAGTCTAAACATTTTCTTACTCTAGTGTTTCTCATTTTACTTATCAGTGCAGTTACTGTGAGTTTTGTCAAAATGGGTAACGTGTGTATTCTCTGAACTCAATGTCGCAGTATCAACTATGAGTTTACAGTATGACTCTGGGAAGCTGGGTTGTGAGTTTAGCCCAATTGGAGCTCATTGGATAGACAAAGGTGCATTGTATCCTATGCTGATACAATGATTGTGTCAATGCAATATTTATGATATATTCACAGTATTGTTTTACAATATGGCAACAGTCTTTATACTGTATGTTCCATAACATTGCAATTAAAATTGTCCCTATTTTGCGACAAAAAAAACCCTAAACTTTAAAAAAGGAAACAATTTCTACACAATTATACATTTGAATATGTAACATGGCCTCATGAAGCCAAAACATATAGAAACAGTATTTTGATGGTAGTGTTTTCAATTTATCACACCAGTGTTTAATTGATGCTCTGTAAGAGATATTCATATGACAGCTGTGTGTATTGTTTTGGTGGAAAGAATCAGTTTTGAGAAGAGAGAACATGGTTTTGAGTGCTGTGTTTCATTTTGCAAGAGATTTGTGGAGTTTTGACAAAGTGGTTAACTCTTTTCAGTTTTGTGTTTAGAGTTTTGAGAAATTGAGCCACAGTTTCTGGAAATGTGTTTAAACGTTTGGGAAAAACTGTAATAGCTGCAGTAGAAGTAGTAGTAGTTGAAGTATTACCAGAAGTAGTACTGGTAGAAGTAGTAGTAGATGTAGTAGCAGGAGTAGTAACAGCAATAGTAGTAGCAAAAGTAGTATCAGTAGTAGTAGTACTAACAGTAGTAGTAGTAATAGTTGAATTATTAGCAGAAATAGTAGTAGCATTTACAGCTGTAGTAGTAGTAATAGTATTGAAAAATGTAATAGAAATCATAGTATTACATATTTAAAGTATTAAAAGTATGAATAGTTGTAATAATTATTTGTATGGAAACTTTCTCCATCAAATCATATTTGTAGACATATTTCATGTCCAGCTTTGTGTTTTCTATTCATTCATCCATCAGTAAACCACAAACTTTCTGGTCTCATTATGACATTGTGAAAGACAGCCAGGGTCACATGTGAGAGTCTCTGACTCCATCTAGTGGCTTGTAGACACAGAGACATTGTCAAAACGAAAGTGAAACTTATTTTTTTATAATGTAAATAAAATTCAATTGCAGAAAAAGTACAAGTGTAATAAAAAATTTAAATGACCGATCGTGATTCCAGACTATGCTGAATTTTTCAGTTTGAACGGCGTTGATAGCGTAAATGGTGTGAAAGTAGTTGAGCGTTAAAGTTTGGGGCGGAATAATAATATTATTATTATTATTATTATTATTATTAATAATAATAATACATAAGTAAGTATGAGAACATAAGTGTTACACTAATTATCCAGAGAAACTTACAATGAGCAGGTCAGGGTTCAGTGCCTCGCTCAAGGATCCTTTGACAGGTCACAAGGCTGTTGGTGGAAACGCATTTGCTGTCAGGGATCAAATCTGTTTCGTTTCAGTTACGGGACAGTCTTTCTCACCACTAGGTCCCCCTGCCACCCCGCCCAAATGCTGCTGACATACTAGGGGGTAACAGAGGCCTATCACAGACTGGTTGGGCAGAGGGTTGGCAGGGGTCCAGAGAGACATGCCACCATGTTATATCACATATCTATTGGCTGTTCCAAAGTCTAAGTTAAAATCAAGAGGTCCCTATTGGCTGTTCCAAAGTATCCCTAGAATAAAAACAGGTGATTGGTTCTTCACTATCAGGGCTCCTATAGCCTGTGGATCTTAGGCTGCTTAATCTGTAACTTTTAAATTCCATTTTAAAACTCTTGCTCACTCACTTTTATAGACTTTTTATAGTGACTTATGTAAGGATCTTTTAGTAATTGTCCTTGACCTCCCGTTTATGGTTTGCTTTTATGCTCTCATTGCTTTTGCTGTTGATTTTATGTTTTTTATGTGTCTGTGTTTTCCTCTCTTTTAAATCTCTTTGTAACTGTAAAAGCCCTATATTATTACTATTGTGTTACTATTGCGGTCTGCAATAGTCTTTACTATTGTATGTTGGGATACTCTCAGATACTTAACGATACTCTGAGGTACTCAGATATGCTGTGGGTTTGACAGAGATTCGCGTCTCTCTTTCTCTCATCATATCCAGAGTTTCACTGCTTCCATCCTGCATCTCTCTCTCTCTCTCTACCTCCCTCACTGTCTCGGTCTCTCTGGCAACAATACTTTTTTTTTCATCCTCTTCCTCCATCCCCCTGCTCCCCAAGCTAACATTCCTTCCCTCATCTCCTCTCCTCTCATTGCTCCTCCAGGGATATAGAGGAGGAGCTGGAGGTTCTGTGGCAGGCAGCGACCAGGGAGAACGAGCGGACGAGGGAAACTCTGTTGGACTCCAGCCTCAGTGGGGAGCTCAGAGGCCGGGCTATTCTCTGGGGAGCCCCCCCTAACTGGCCCTGTCAGGCTCCAGACGAGGAGATCACCACCTCCCCCTAACTTCAGCCACACGGCTCCAGGCCTCCCCCCTTTGCCTCCGCCAGACTCCAGACTAGTAATCACTATGAACATATTATCATTCATGCATATCTCTCAGATGGAAGCCCGCACTTGTAAAGGGTAACAATCCAGGTCAATTCAATTCACACCATATTGTCCTGTACTGCAAAAGTGATTTTCTGTATGAACACATAAAAAACACACAATAAAAACATAAATACACATTAAAAACACATAAGTTAATAAAACACACAACTAGATTCAGGACAACATAGCCAAATATGTCTGTTTTTTTCTCTCAGGGTTTTCTAGAATATCTGGAGGGAGATGGACAGTTATTACTGTCCAACATGTGAGCAGTGTAGCGATTTAATGACCATTTGATTTGTAAAGCAATTTACAAAGTGCAGTAGTAGTAGTAGTAAAGTCATTGTCATTATTATCATTATCAGTAGTTGTAGTAAAGTCAGTGTCATTCAGCAGCATGCTGTGGTGACAGTTTAACAGTTAGATCTCTGAACAGTTAGACAGACATAGAAAAACAGTAGTTCCAAAATTAGACTGTTTATAATATTGCCAATGGATTTGTTCCATATGTACATATGCGATTAGCTTCCTGTTGATATAGCTCTGCATATGTATTTTGCTGTATTTGACTAAAGGAGAGAACCAGCGTTAACAGCTTTTTGTATTGACTATTTAGCTGCTGTATAAATAATAAAGGCTATCTCCTTGTTCATTTGCCTATGATGTTCACTATCTCCTGAGGTTAAATGGCTTTGTTGTTCAAATAGAGCAGGGCTTCTCAAGGTCCACATCCAGAAATCAGTCCGGACTGGACCCTGCGTCACATTAGACATAATTCATGAATATATTTTCTTGTGTCTGACACATTGTGTACAGAGCCTGGGAAGGGACATGGAGGGGAAAAAAATCCAAGGTTGCAAAAAAATTTTTAACTTTTGTGAGATCTCGCAAAACTTTTTCATTTAGGTCAATGTACTTCCGGGTCAGTTCGGCACCATGGAAACAACCACAACAATGGAGAAGTTCATAGAAGTTCAGTGCTTGGCGGTAGGCATGGTTTTCACATAAGTGAGAGACATCTGAAGAGAATACTTATTCATTAGCAGTAAGGATGTACGCTAAATGCAAAGAACATGGACTACGTGTGAGGAAAGAGGATGTGCGCTTGGTGTTGAAGGAGCTGGATCCCAGAGGAGTGTCATTAAGGCAAGCAAGACATCTCAGACGACGGAGCTACTTCTCAAAAGGGCCGAACTTCATCTGGCACCTGGACTCATGATAAACTGAAGCCATAACGTTATGGCATTTGTGTCAATGGAAGTATTGATGGTTTTTCAAGGAAACTTATCTGGCTTAATGCCTACACAACAAGTAGTGACCCAAAGTTGATCGGAGGGTATTACATAGAAGCAGTGCAGCGTTTAGGGGGCTGCCCCAGAGTTGTGAGAGGCGATCTTCGAACCGAAAATGGCTACGTTACGCCGGGGTCACACTGGACGCGGAAAGAAAAGGAAGCGCCGCGATCGAGCACACCGGCACCGATCTCCGCTGGTTTTCTCAATGTAGGAGTTCTCTCTCTCTCAAAGAAGAAGAAGATTACTTTATTTGCAACTCGGGGTGCACACACACACAAGGGGGGAAGTGGCTGCCGAACACAACACACACGCAGGGTAGGGTGTCCGAGTTGAATGAGGTCTCTGCATTTCTCCATCCCCGCCGACCTTCCTCCAGGGACAGCCAGGGAGCAGTGGGCAGCCTCCAATACCAGCGCCCGGGGACCAATTCCAGGTGTAGGTCCTCATCTTGGTCAGGGACAGGACAGGATGTTGCATGTTTTTAGATGGGGTTCTTTTTACAGGAGGAGACCCATGTGAGCACGGGGAGAACATGCAAACTCCACACAGATAGGCCCGGGAGATAACCCACCTGGGCACCCCAGAGTCAACAGCGCCCCAGGCGGGAATCGAACCCAGGACCTTCTTGCTGTGAGGCAGCAGTGCAAGCACTGCGCCAACGTGCCTGCTCGTCTCTCTCGCTCTCTGTTTAGACACAGACGGTAAAAGTTTAAACACAACTGAGAAATATGTATATATATATAGACTGGATATCCAACGCCATCATCAATCAGGGTGTTTTATTTTGAAATTTTTTATATTTTGGAAATTGACCGGATGCTCTATGCCGTTCCTGTGTCTGACTTCCTGCCCAGCTTGACACATTCGCTCACGAATCGAGAAAATCTTACGCCGGGTTCACACCAGACGCGGAACGGCGCCGAATGCCGACAAAAATTCTTTCGGCACCCATGTTAACCAATGTGGCCGTGCACACCGGACGCGGAAGGGCACCGAATGGCCGCGGCCTGCAGCGATCGTGTCGGCGTCAGGTCTAAGATTTTCTCGATTCGTGAGCGAATGTGTCAAGCTTGTACATTTGCATGAATGTGCCAAAGCATTTGCAATTTGTTCAAAAGAATGAGAAATTGCTTTTATGATGTGCACAAGTGATGATGTGGAAGTAGTTTTGAGAATTTCAATTCTGATCTGAGAAATGTACCAAAACGACTGAGAAAAACTGTAATGCATTATTTAGCTTAATTAATGACCCCATTATCTGTTTAGTTTGTTTAATTCTGCTTAATCATGGTGATTAATTAGGCAGCTCAGAGTGCCTCTTGTTCAAAAGGAGAATAGTCAATCCACTAGCTGCAGCATTTCCTCTTTATTGAGATAGTAAGGGACCAGTGCTGTACTACTCAGTGATGTATTTCAGTAACATTAAAGTTGTTCCACTAAAAGTAACGTAACAAATTACTATTTCAATTTCATTATCCGAAAGCTATATCCCACCCCCATCCCTCAATTCATTTTCTTCATAATTAGTCGCCCCCCTGACACTGATTTAGTTTATGATTAAGTATTCCCACTACTCTGATGAGAAGTGGTAAAAAAGTTACTTTCTCTGGGAGAAGTATTCCCACTACTTTTGTTTTGAAAGGACAACAGGATCATTGATCATCAGCGCTGTTTCCTGATCGTTCACAGGGGAAACAAATGACTTTAGATGATTTTAGAAGAGAAGTAGTGGTGTAACTAATTCATGTAATTAATTACTGCTCTCAGGGAGTTATACGTAAAACAATACAACAAGTAGAGTAATTAATTACTGCTCTCAGGGAGTTATACGTAAAACAATACAACAAGTAGAGTAATTAATTACTGCTCTCAGGGAGTAAAACTTACATTTATATTACTTTAGCAGTGAGTAAGTAAGCTTTGGGAGTCACCAGTACAGTCAGCAGGTTAATTACAGCTCTCCCTCAGCTTACTGCTGACAGCCATGTTATTCTTATCATAAGAGTGCTCTCATTGAAACCTATTTTATAGAGACACCACTGATGCTGAGTTCTTACATCTGGCTACTGTGGGAAACTTCATGTCGTCATGGTGACACGGACCCCTAATGATCAGGAACATGCCATAAACATGTCATCCGTGATGTTGCTACAGCCCTGCCAGATCACACTGAGACCACAAGGCAGGCCGCTGTCTGGAGAGGTGAACCCCAAATCCCTGCTGACGAACACAGACAGACCAGTATGATCCCGGATGACTGGGTGGACGTCAAGCCAGCCTGGTGTCTTGGTCTGTCTTAGTAACAAGTGACATATTAATGAAAATGAAATTTTATTTCAACTATTAGTGTTCTTTTTGAATTTGATTGATTGATTGCTCTGCACCAAAGTGCTGTGTTTTGTTTATGCTCCATTTGTTCAGTATTTAATCCTTGCTCACTTTTCCTGTCCTGGAAGGGTTTTTCCTTGTTCTCATTGACTATACAAATAACTTAAACATGACTGGTAGATGGTAATGAGTATTTAACCTGTATTTAATTTCACTAGGAATGAAGAGGAGGCAGATTATTAGCCCTGCTGCTGTTGACTTCTGTCATTTACGCTGTTCGACCCAAACTGAGCTGCTACAGTTTGAACAAATTTGGGTCTAATTGGCTCTGCCTTGAGGGATAACTTCCTATAGAGAAGACTTGTCTACAGACACTGCAGGCGAGGGCGACACGACTATAACAGGTAGGATATGGGTAAATTACCAGTCCTGCTACAGGGCAGGGTTAAAGACAACTGCTAATCAATAACTCTATTAAGTAAGTAAGCAAGTTAAAGCTGTGGCGCCAGCAATTTGGTCTGCTGCCTCGACTACTTTTACAGAGAGAGAGAGAAGGAGGGAAGGAAGGAAGGGATGGAGATGAATGAAAGGAAAAGAGTAAGATGACTGCACACAAAGAGAGAAAGGGAGAGCGTGAGAGAGACAGAGCTCTGCATCACGCCAGCATGTCTGACTACATCAAAGTGACATTAAGGAGCAATAATATGGTAGACATTATCGATAATGTGGATAATGTGGAGTATTTTTCACTGCTGAGATGATCCACCTTAAGATGCCATACTCGTTCTCTCTTAGTTTGTTACATTATAGTTGTACTCTGCATGCCATTCATACACTGCCATCATGTGGCCTGAACCTGTGATAGTTACTGGCTGGCTCATAAAAGCTTGTTACCCAGATTGTCTGTATACTTACTTATATTTATGTGTTCGTTTTTTTATAGAAAACCATACGTGAAAATTCACACAATGAAGACAAGCGAACTAGATGACCATAGAATATCCTATTTTATCTTACCTGACACACCAAATCAAAATCAAATCAAATCACATTTATTTGTATAGCCCTTAATCACCGTTACAGTCTCTAAGGGCTTCACAGTGCCCAACATGTGAAAATAATAAATGGTTAGTACACGACATCCCCCAGCCTTAGACCCTCACAGAGGACAAGGAAAAACTCCCACAAACCCTCACTGGGAAAATTGGGAGAAACCTTGGGAGGGGCTACTCAGAGAGGGATCCCCCTACCAGGACGGTTGGGCGTGCAATAGATGCCGAGTTTGGGCAAGCAGCGTATACACAATATATGAAAGTTTATTTTGGTGGGACATCCAGATCTGATGGGGCGGCATCACAGCAACGGCAACTCAGTCAGCGTCATCATAGGACTAGGGGACCATGCAGGCACCAACACTGCCCAGATAGGAGAACGCAACGTCCGCTCAGTCAGCATCGTCCTAGGAGGCGGGACCAACCAGACGCCAACTCTGCCGGGCTGCGGCCTGGAACAGATAGGAGACTCACCCACACACACCCATACACACACTCTCACTCACACAGACAAACATGACTAGCGTCAGTGGACAGGAGCAGGTAGACCAGGAGAATAGGACATGTAGGCAGGATGCTAGTATCCATCGGCAGGACCCTGATCTAGGATGAGCTAACTGGTCTAGCCTTACTCTGAGAAGAGACTGAGCCACTCCCTCAAGGCTGGTCAAATGACAGAGAGAATAAATGGGTTTTTAGCCTTGACTTAAAGACTTCGATAGAGCCTGCCTCTCTGATTGAGGCAGGCAGACTGTTCCATAGATAGGGAGCCCGGTAAGAAAAGGCTCTGTTACCTGCAGTTTTCTTTTTGACTGCTGGGATAGACAGGTAGCCAGCGTCCTGAGATCTGAGGGCGCATGGCGGTTTATAAGGTTTAATCAAATCGGATAAATAGGACGGTGCCATCCCATGTAATGATTTATATGTAAGTAAAAGCACCTTAAAGTCACACCTGGCCTGAATTGGTAGCCAGTGTAATGAGGACAGGATGGGAGTTATATGGTCGAATTTCCTAGTTTTGGTCAGGATTCTGGCAGCAGCATTCTGGACCAGTTGTAGTTTTTTAGTGCGCCCAGTAGGTAAGCCCGAGAAAAGGACATTGCAATAATCGATTCTGGATGATACAAAGGCATGTACTAAAATTTCTGCGTCTGCCTCTGTTAGCATAGGTCGAATTTTGGCAATATTGCGAAGATGATAAAATGCTGATTTAGTGATCTCCTTAATGTGCAACTCGAATGAGAGGGTAGGGTCGAATTTTACCCCAAGGTTTTTAACGTATGGGCTCTGGGAGATTACACAACTATCAAAGTTGAGAGTACTATTCTCAAATAAGTGTCTATGTCTAGCCGGTCCCACAATCAGCATCTCAGTTTTGCTGCCATTAAGGAGTAGGAAGTTTAGGGACATCCAATATTTGACCTCTGATAGGCAGGCCTCTAGTTTTTGGAATTGGGTGTCATCGGTTGGTTTGACTGGTATGTAAATTTGGGTGTCATCGGCGTAGCAATGGAAGTTAATGCCAAATTTGCGAATGATGCCACCAAGTGGTAGCATATAGATAGAGAATAGCAGTGGTCCTAGGACAGAGCCTTGTGGGACACCAAAGTCCATATTGCAACACTCTGAGGTCATGTTGTTGTAAAAGACGTGGTGTGATCTATCAAGTAGGTAAGACCTAAACCAAGAAAGGGCTGATCCCCGGATACCAATATAATGTTCAAGACGGTTCAAGAGTATCGCATGATCAATTGTGTCGAAGGCTGCACTCAGGTCAAGTAGCAATAGTGCTGAGGTTGAATTGGAGTCAATAGCTAACAAAAGATCATTTACCACTCTCGTGAGTGCAGTTTCGGTCGAGTGAAAGGATCTAAAGCCAGATTGGAAGGGATCAAGCGGGTTATTTTTTGACAACAAATCTGTAAATTGACTGGCTACTGTTCGTTCAAGTAATTTGGAGAGGAACGGCAGATTTGAGATTGGTCTATAGTTCTGAAGTACTTCGGGGTCAAGGTTCGGTTTTTTCAGTAGTGGCTTGATCACGGCCGTTTTAAAGGCGGAGGGCACCGTGCCAGTGGAGAGCGACTGATTGATCATATAGAGAATGGAGGGTCCTAGGATAGGGAATACTTCTTTAAGCAGTTTAGCAGGTAAAGGGTCAAGCATGCAGGTCGTGGGTTTTGAAGACAGAGTTAGCTTGGTGAGAGAGTCTAAGGAAACTAACTCAAACTGTGAGAAAAGACATTCAGCCCGGGGAACACCAAGTGGACTTTTCAGGGGTGAGACGGCACCGCCAGTAGAGAGTGTACTGGTGATCTCATCTCTAATCAGCGTGATTTTCTGACTAAAAAAGGACATGAAATCATTCGGAGAAAACAGAAAGTTATCAGAGGGGAAGGGATTCCGTGTTAGCTTAGCAACAGTGTCGAATAGAAACTTTGGGTTGTTTTTATTTGCACTGATTAACCTAGAGAAGTGTGCAGTTTTGGCTGACGAGAGTGCACATTTATAATTTAGCAAGCTATCATTCCAGGCAAGCCGGAAGACTTCGAGTTTGGTCAATCGCCATTTACGTTCTAGTTTTCTACAGGCTTGTTTAAGTGCACGAGTGTCGTGGGTAAACCACGGTGCAAACTTCCTAGCGTGGTGTTTTCTAGTGACTAACGGGGCGATTGAGCACCACAGCTGTTACTGCTCCTAGAACCAGTAGGACAGGTAGAGGGAGTCCTCTCACTATCAGTTCTAGGTATAAAGCATCTTAACTTTTCACCTAATCTCTCCCGGGGGGATATTACTCTGTCAATGTTTGACATTGGTGTAACATTATTTAATTCTACCTCTGGCCTGGAGGCAATACTCATCTAACCATGACCTGATCACGACTAGGGTTTAGATTTCCTGCCAACAAAAATGATACCACTTAATGCTCCAATGTACCGTCCACTTCTGTACCAACAGTGGAAGCAGGACAGGGGTCAGTTTCCCGATAGCAAATGATCTTGAAAACTCGCAACATACTCCATGTCCATTGGACAAACTCATTGAATTATGGCACAATTTGTGCCAGGCCCACGCCCTTGTTCGGCAATGCCGCCACCCCCTATTGGTCAATTTCAAAAACATTTTGTGGACATGTTTCAACAGCTTAATTGAAAAAAAATGTCCACCGAGTTTGGTGATGTTTGGACAAACTGTTGATTGATTTAAGGCCAAATTTGCACCAGGCCCATGCACATGTTTGGAACTGGTGGCGCCCCCTATTGAGCAATTTCAAAATAGTTTTACACACATGGTTCAACATCGTTATGAAACATATCCTGCGAGTTTTGTAATGATTGGACGAACAATTTCTGATTTATAGTCTGATTTGTGTTATGCCACGTCCATTTTTTACATTTGTAGCGCCCCCTAGTGGTCGATTTGTATGGGGGTGTGGCTTTCACATTCAGCCACAGCAATCAAACCCAGAGTGGGTGAAAATCTTGTCTTGAAACGTGTCTGAGACTTGTTTCAGCCCAGAGCTGAACAACTTGTCTATACCAATGTAGTTAAACAACAGGTGAAGGTCTAGGAGCAAGGCCTGTGCAGTCGATCTAAGCACTCTGGTATCAATCAACCAATGGGAATAAGGTGACACCATGACATAGTGTGATTGACAGCCCCCTCATTATCATACGGACGAAGAAATTAATTAATAAATAAATAAATCCGGAAATAAATATATACAGAAATAAAAAAAATCAAGAAATAAATAAATAAATATATATGGCCATGAATAAATACAGAAATTAATGCTAAAGGAAATAAATAAAGTGTAATAAATGAGTGCAAAAATAAATGCTTAAGGAAATAAAGTGAAATAAATAAATGCATGAATACCCATTTATTCATTAATTTCATTTATGCATTTATTTATTTATTTATGTGTACATATATTTATTTTTGCATTTGTATTGAATTTATATTTATTTATTTATGTATTAATTTATTTATTGAGTCATTTATTTTTTTATTTTGGCAGTTCCGGCACTTCCATAGATTGAATTAAACTTTTAGGGTATGTTTCAGGTACTTATGTGGACATATCCTGCAAGTTTTGTGATGATTGGAGCAACGGTTGTTGACTTTGGTCTAATTATGTGCTGAGCCACGCCCTTTTGAAGTTCATTGGTCAATATCTTGAAAACTAAATAGGATATCAACAAGCTTTATACAACTTCTGATAAGCTTGGTCCAATAATGATCCACAGAAAATCTGATAGCAATCGGACCTACGGTTTAGGAGGAGATGCCAAAAATGTGTTTTTCAAAAAAATTAAAATAGCAGAAGATTTTGTCACCTGGAGAGTCGTGGTTTTTGAGGCTGTTATGTAGAGCACATTGTGCTGGACTTGTGTCAAATTTCAAGTCAATTGGAGTCACGGTGTGAGGGGCGTGGCCTTTCCAAAATCGCATTTTGGGCCATAATTACAGCGCGCCGTATTGATCGATTTCAAAATAGTTTTACACACGTGGTTCAACATTGTTATCAAACATATCCTGCAAGTTTTGTAATGATTTGACAAACAATTTCTGATTTATTCATTTGTAGCGCCCTCTAGTGGCCGATTTGAATGAAACTTTCAGGGTATGTTTCAGGTAATTATGTGGACATATCCTGCATGTTTTGTGATGATTGGCCCAACGGTTGTTAACTTTGGTCTATTTATGTGTTTCAAGTTTCATGGTTTTATCTCATTCCAGCTCACGGCAATTTGCGATGCGGCATAAGCCAATTAGACCTATCCCAGATGACCTAAGGGGTCTCGCAGGTTCATGTTGAGATAGCATTTCGGTGATGTATTTTGGACCTAGACCATTTTGAGACTTGTAGACTAGCAAAAATATTTTAAAGTCGATTCTCTGACACACTGGAAGCCAATGCAGGGATCTGAGAATTGGCGTTATGTGGTCAAACGTTTTCATCTTTGTTAGTAGTCTAGCCTACTGGTAATAAAGGCGTGAATACGTTTTTCTAGGTCTTGATGTGACATGAAACCTCTGAGTCTTGCTATTTTTTAAGGTGGTAGTAAGCTGATTTTGTCACTGACTTAATGTGGCTGTTGAAGTTGAGGTCTGAGTTCATAATAACACCAAGGTGTCTAGCTTTGTCTTTAGTTTTGAGAGACAAGGAGTTAAGGTATGTACCAATTTTCAGCCTATCCTTTTTGGCACCAAAGACAATTATCTCGGGTTAGTCATTATTTAGTTGAATGAAATTTTGGCACATCCAGTCATTTACTTGCTTAATGCACTGGCACAGCAGGGGTCCGTTCCAGGAAGCAGGTTCAACAAACTCTGAGTCTAACCCTGAACTCTGAGTTGATTAACTCAGATAGGAAACTCTGGGTTTTCGGTTCCAGAACGGCTGATCTGAGTTAGTTCAATCAACTCTCGGTATGTTCACCCTGAGTTAAGCGTGTGCCTGACGACAATAAAAAGCCATCATCAATGGAGGTCCGATACTACGATTCACCATGGCAACCAGCAAGCAGAAGGGTCGTCGTACGTCACCCCACTGGAGTTGGAAGTGCTACTACGTGCTTTTGGGGAGTATGAACAAATTTTCAAAAAGAAGAGCAACACAGCTGCAGTGGCAAAGGAGAGGGAATTGGCGTGGGAGAGAATCGCTGCCCGAGTCAATGCGTACGTTTGAATGCAGTTGTAGAGGCTAAGCCAACGCTTTAAGCCACTGAGGTATTGCACCGCGTAGGATCTAATTGACGCACTCTTTTTCTGGTCTGATGCATGTCTGATGAATTAAAAGTCCGAGACAAACTCTTCTGTTTAATACTCAGTCCATTTATTTTCTCTGTCGACTTCTTGATTTCCATTTATCCATTAAACAAACATTTCTCTCCATGCAGCAACAATCCGAGTGAGAGTGGGAGTGGTCAAAAACTATTAGCCTTCCGGGCAACACCTGAACCTACAAAGATTGGTTCCTATTTATAGCAAGGAGCGTTAATTGGCTCCTACACACCGGCCCCTAATTGTTAGTGCAGGCAGACATAACAATTCAATACAAAACAATAGAGGAGCCAAATGTGAAAACCTCAATTACCATACATGGAAATGCAAATCAACATAATTCAATTCACCTCTTGTATTAAACAAAGTTTAGTTACAGGTCTCTCAATAATGTTAGTTTTGGTCTTTAACTTGACAGAACGCACCAAGCCCCTTTTGTCAGGAAAAACCTCCAAGACTTTGCCAAGAGGCCAGGAACCACGTGGAGCTGAAGAATCCATGATGACTACAACATCACCAGCAACCAAACTCCTTTTCCTTTGGTTCCATTTCTGTCTCTCTTGCAGCAAAGGCAAGTACTCCCGGACCCATCGCTTCCAAAACAGATCAGATATGTATTGAACTTGTCTCCATCGACGTTTCACATACATGTCAGAGGGTTCAAAAAGTCCAGGTGGCAAAGCTGGTTTTCCTTTCAATAGAAGAAGATGGTTTGGCGTGAGAGGTTCCAAATCATTTGGATCGTCCGAAAGCTTGGTGATTGGACGATCATTAAGAATGGCTTCTACTTCACACATAACTGTGTGGAATCCATCATCATCCAACGTCTGCTGGTGCAAGACTGAATTGAGAACGCGCTTTACGATGCGTATCAAGCATTCCCAAACGCCACCATGATGAGATCCCGCTGGTGGATTGAAACTCCATTCAACGCCAGCTGGAATAAGAGCTCCTTGAATTTGCTCATGTTTCAATGCAGCGACAGCCTCTCTTAGTTCTCTTTCCGCTCCAACGAAATTGGTTCCATTGTCTGACTTGATATTGACAATCTGACCTCTCCTGCTGATAAACCGACGTAAAGCATTTATGCATGCGTCAGTCTCCAGCGAGTTTGCCACCTCCAAATGAACTGCTCTACTTGCCAAGCAGGTAAATATCACTCCGTAACGTTTGCAAGTTGTTCTGCCTTTCCTTATTTCCACAGGTCCAAAATAGTCCACTCCAACATTGGTAAATGGAGGTAGAGCCGGAATAATTCTCTCTTTTGGAAAGTCTGCCATCTTTTGCTCCATAGCTCTTCCATTGAAGCGTCTGCAAAAGCTGCATTCAGATACAATCTTCCTCACAGCCGAGTTGGCATTGGTTATCCAATACTTCCTCCTCAATGCAGACAGTGTATGGTTTCGACCACTGTGACCCAATAGTTGGTGAATATTTTTGAGGATAAGCATGGAAATATGCTGATCTTTGGAGAGGATGAGTGGATGTTTTACCTCCAAAGGCATTGCTCCTTTGCTTAATCTCCCTCCAACTCTTAGGAGTCCGTCTTCCCAAATTGGATCCAGCTTGTAAATGGAGCTTTGTCTGCTTACTGTTCCCTTTTCAGATAACAGGGAGGAAATTTCGTCCTGAAACCGTTGCTTCTGACAATAGCGAATGATAGCCAGCTCCGCTTCCAACAGATCTTTCGGCGTCAAGATGTTACTCCCTGATGTGATTGTGGCCTTATGTCTTTCCACTTGATCAGCTTGTGCATTTCCAGAGGCCCTCAAACCCTTTCTCCAACGACTGAGTTCCAACAGATTCGTTTTCAGCCTGAGAAACCAGGCAACTGACACTTTGAGCCTCTTCCAGTCTGAGAAGTAAATCATGAGCTGGTCAGTGGCATTAAGTGAATCGTTAACGAAATTCACCGATGTGTCCTTTCTAACCTCTGGATCATCAGAGTCCAATATGGCATCATAGTCATAATTTGCTGGCCAATCTTTCTCAGACTTCCAAAGAAACTTGGGACACTCAATCCAACTGTGGTTCTTTAGAAAGTCAGGCACCTTCATTCCTCGGGATGCAGCGTCAGCTGGGTTGTCTTTGGAACCAACGTGCCTCCATTGCGAAGGGCTTGAGACTTCTCTTATGGCTGTAATCCTATTTGCCACAAATGTGTGGAAACGCTTGTCCTCATTAATATACTTCAAAACTGAAGTACTGTCTGTCCAAAACACAGATTCGTCGAACTGAAGCTGAAGTTCCGACTTTAGCATCACATCCACTCTGGCAGCCAGGACAGCGTCTGTTAGTTCCAGTCGTGGAATAGTTACAGATTTCAGAGGCGTAACTCTAGCCTTACCCAATAGGAAAGCAACATGAATATTGTTTCTGGCGTTCTGCAGCCTGATGTAAGTTACAGTCCCGTAGCCATCTTTACTGGCATCGCCAAAGTGATGTAGTTGGCTGTGTGTGGGCACACCAAAGTCCTTCGGCTTTATACATCTGTCCACCTTGAGTGATGCCAGCAACTCAATATCTACCAACCACCATTTCCACTGATTTAAAACATCTGGTGGCATGACATCGTCCCATCCACAGCTTCTTCTGCAGAGCTCTTGTTGCATCATCTTGGCAGATAAAGTGACTGGTGCTAAAATACCCAAAGGATCATTCACTGAGCTGGTTGTAGACAACATGCCGCGTCTGGTAAGAGACTGCTGTTTCACTTCCATCTTGAACTTGAAGGAGTCTGACTCGACACACCAAAGCAGACCTAAAGCTCTCTCAATAGGAAGATTATCTCTATCTAGGTTCAGCTCTTTTAGATCCTTAGCCCATTGGTCTTCTGCAATTGTCTGCAACACTGCCCGACTATTGCTAATCCATTTTTCCAAGTAGAAGCCACCTCTTTTACAGAGAGCATTGAGGTCTTTAACCATTTGCATGGCCTCCTTTTCTGAGCCCAAGCTGATCAAACAGTCGTCCACATAGAAATGTCGCTTAACAGCTTAACAGTCTCTGCAGAAAAGTCAGACTTGTCGTCAGTGGTTTTCCTCAGCGCATAACTAGCGCAACTAGGCGATGAAACAGCCCCGAACAAATGCACAGCCATTCTGTAATCCTTGAGCTCTCTGCTGAAGTCTCCTTCTGGCCACCAGAGAAAGCGAAGAAAATCTCTGTCCTGTTCTACAACCTTCACCTGATGGAACATAGCCTGTATGTCTCCCATAACTGCCACAGGCTCCTGCCTGAATCGAGTAAGAACTCCAAGGAGTGAACTGGTGAGGTTTGGACCTTGCAATAGTTCACTGTTTAACGATGTTCCTTTATAATTGGCTCCACAGTCAAACACCACTCGTAGAGAACCTTTTCTGGGGTGATTGACACTGTGGTGTGGAATGTACCACACCTTTCCACTGGTACACTGCAACTGCTGCTGAGGTACTTGCTCCGCATAACCTTTATCAATTACCCCATTGAGATAACTTATTCCTTGTGCAACTGTGGATTATTCACCAACTTCCTCCTTAATCCAAGTATCCTTTGCTTAGCCACTGCAAAATTGTTTGGTAGGAGGACATCAGGTTTCTTAAAAGGGCAACTTCAGGCAATACCTCTTATCCTGTAGTGTTGCAGAGGATTTCATAATTTCCATAAATCTGACATCTTCTCTAGAGATCTCTTTGTCCTCTGAGGTCTTTTCATTAAAGTCGTGGTTATACTGATTGCTCAGCATAAGCTCCAAGTTAGATACAGAAATCCTATTCACCACAACAGAAGGAATCTCCATATCAAACTTGCTGCCATTTCCATTTCAAGGACCATTGATGACCCATCCCAACACTGTTCTTATAGCATATGGGCCATCTCCACAGCTGTTGACAATTTCCCAAGGTTCCAATATCTTGGGAGCGTCGGTTCCTATCAACATGTCAACATTGGCCTTTATGCTGGGGATATGAACCTTTGACAAATGAGGCCACCTCTTCACATCTGCAGCAGTAGCAATGTTGTCTGCAGTGACTGGCATTTGCTTCTGGGTCAGGACCTCTGGGAGAGGATAAAAGTTATTTTCCTCCAGACCAGACACCTCCATCCCAAATAAGGAGTATGCTGGAACAACCTTTTCCTGTCCCATAGTTTTTAAGAGAAATTATTTTTCCTGTAATGTTCAACTTCTGCATGAGATCTTCCGAACAGAATGTAGCTGAACTACCAGGATCCAGAAATGCATAGGTCTGTATGACCTCATTGCCCTTAGTGGACTTGACCTGCACCGGAACAATGGATAGAATACAGCGGTCTTTTCCGGCCCCTGTACGCCCACGTCTGAGTGAGAGTTGATGGTTTAACTCCTGGTGGCTCCTTTGTTTGTGCTGACTCCACATTTGCCTTCTTGATATGAAGCACAGTGGGATGTTGTTGATCACAAACTTCACAGATCAAGCGCTTATTACAGTCCCGGCTTATGTGTCCAATACATAAGCATCCAAAACAAATTCCTTTCTCCTTTAGAAAGTGAATCTTGTCTCTGTGCTTTTTACCTTTGAATTGTTGGCATTTGTCTAAAAGATGAGCATGTGAACAACAATGACAGTACAAGCTCTCCTGTTTCTTTGAGCCATTTGTCATAGTTTTATCTTCAACAGAATCCATTGGTGTTACTGTAGTGGCAAAACTACTCCTTTTCACTCTATTCTTTGACTGTAGCTTAAACTTGTTGGAAGGTTTTAAGCCAACTGTATTTTGTGATACATCTTCAATGTCTCCAAAGATCGGGTCAGAAAGGATTCTCACATACTTCAAGAAATGCAACCACATCAATAAAATGAGCCCTCATTGGAAGTTTCCATAATATCATGAGCCTTAGCTCTCCATCGCTCCCTGAGTTTGAATGGCAATTTAAAAACAACCAGTCTCATATTGGTTGGCATATCCAACTCCTGCATGTAATGAAGCCCTTCCATTGCATTACAACATCCACGCAAGAATAAAGCATAGGCTTGTAGGGCTTTAACATCTTCAGACTTCATTATTGGTGGCCAGTTTAAAACCTTTTCTATGTATGCTCTTGCGATCTTGTACTCATTGCCAAAATGTTCGTGTAGAAGACCCTTTGCCACTATGTAGCCACGTTCAGGAGCCATGTGCTGGCAGCTACGAACCAATTCTTTTGGCTGTCCTCTTGTGAACTGTTCCAAGTAGTACAAGCAATCAGCTTTGCTAGCTTTGTCCTCCACTCCTTGTTCAAATGCTTTAATGAAAGCTTTGTATTGAAATGGATCTCCTTTAAATATAGGAATGTCTCGTGTTGGCAGAGACAGTAAGCGCTGCTGGTGAACAAGTGCAGCTGTTATTTCATTTTGCTTGTGCATTATAGCGACGAGATCTCCAGCTGGAATTTGATCATTTTGTTGATGATTTATATGTTGCCTATAACTTTGATTTGCCCGAGCAGTTGTTGTTACACCGGGTTGCAAAACTTGTGATGTTTCCCAATGCTGTTGATCATGTTTGTCAGCATCTCGCTTTAATGCACTTGAAACCTGCCTTTCAGTTTGCTTTGTCCTAACGTCCATTGCTGGCTGTTTGTTCGGTGGCAATGACCAATCCTTTCGCTGTGTTGTTTTCCATGCTGCAGGCTCATATTCCTTTGCCATAGGGTTAAGAGTGTTGAATGGTGCCAGTTTCCTCTTTTCCCTTTCAAAATAAGAGTTCATGCCATTTGTCGATGCATGAGAGGAACGCTGTCCATCCGAAGCCTGCAACACTGCCAACTTAGCAGTATTTGCAGCTAGCTCTGTTTCCAATTCTAGCTGTTCCTTTCTCCTCCTTAGCTGTTGCTCTTGTTCCTCCAACGCATGCCGTTCCTGTAAAGCTGCCATACGAGCAACAAGTGCAGCTTTTTCTGCTGCTGCTTTAATTTGTGCAGAAGAAGTGGTACTTGACTTATTACTGGTATCACTTTTGTTTGAATGTTTACCCCCATTGGAAACACTGTCATCAGGATTTACATCATCATGATTACCACCATCAATATTAAAATCACCAGTACCTTCATTTTCAGAAACCCACTCTTTTGTATTGGCAATAAATTCATCATTGAACATCATTTTTGCCTTAAACCATGTTTCATGTGGTACTTTTCCTCATGTGGCAATAAAACCATTATAGAATCATGCATACACCTTATATCATCACACAGTTCAATGTAACCATCAAAAGCATTTTGTACCTCTGAATATTTACCATTGTGCATTAAACCCTGTATCACATTTCTTAAATTGCTAGCTTTATTTAGCTTAGCTTTTCTACCATTTTGCAATCTGTCCAACTTATCAGCAAGTGCTTTAGCAGAAAGTTTGACCACCCGCATGCTGGTTTGTGTTTCACTACAGCTGGCCACAGTGTTCGGTTTGCCAGCAGTTTGCACACTCGCAACTGACGTTATGTCCATGTCCGCAACGGGCTCTTCCATCTTTAATACTTTGACAGTCAACAGATTGCAACAAATTAATCGATACAAAGTTTATTGTTCATCCACTTCAGCGACCAATGCATTGGAATTACGCCCTTATACTGTATGTGCACACAAACTTAGATGGCCATCTGAGACGGTGGCAGCGCTACACATACCTCCATAAGATGAACGTTATTCCGTGATTCAAACGGCGAGAATCTCCACAGCGCTACTCCTCTCAGGCGTCCTAGGCGGCAGATGACTCCGGCGTCCTAAGCGTCGTAGAGTACAGATGACTCCGGCGTCCTAGGCGGCAGATGAGTTGACGAGACGCAGCTGGCAAAGCGCTCCAAACACGCAGCCCCCGTCCTCCTCTCTCATGTTGCCGTATCGAACGTAGAGAAAGTCCAACTCGAAAACTCCAACGAGGCAAAGTTTTTGACTATATTGTAGAGGCTAAGCGTCTAATTGACGCACTCTTTTTCTGGTCTGATGCATGTCTGATGAATTAAAAGTCCGAGACAAACTCTTCTGTTTAATACTCAGTCCATTTATTTTCTCTGTCGACTTCTTGATTTCTATTTATCCATTACACAAACATTTATCTCCATGCAGCAACAATCCGAGTGGGAGTGGTCAAAAACTATTAGCCTTCCGGGCAACACCTGAACCTACAAAGATTGGTTCCTATTTATAGCAAGGAGCGTTAATTGGCTCCTACAGCAGTAGTGTATTCATTTAACATTTAACCACACTTTCTTATAATATTATCTACATGTGAGAAAGTGGTGGAATGGTATTGGGAAAAAAATATTTTCATTTAGGTGCAATCCCACGGGCGCAAAGCGCTCTTGGCAGCAGCTGAAAATGAAATATAAAAACATACTTCAAATGGTGTACTTGGGGCGGCAAATTAGAAAGGCAGATCTAGAAACGTAATTACTGGAACATAAGTTAGAGGTGGGTGCATGGTCACAGGTGAAATGTGTTGTTGGAACAATATAAAAATACTAACTGTTGCTTTTGTATTTGTAGGAAATAAAGAAGACCAAATGAAATGTGTCTTTATTTGACTGCTCGGGGTGGTGGTAGCTTAATCCGTGAACTGTAAACGGCATATTATATCTCGGACAGCTCTTCCATCCTGGACAGAGAACATCTAATCGGGGTCTCAAAATCCTCTCCCGACATAAGGCTATGCGAATTACTTCCGCTTGAATATCGATCGGGTTACCGAGGAAAGGACACGCCATGTCCGACAGCTGCTTCAGGTTCAGCAGAGGGAGGAGACAGGGAGAAAGTCAGGGTTTGTTAAGGAAAACCTGCCAGCGAGCAGGTTAGGTTCTGGAACGGAAAACCCAGAGTTTCCCTCATCTCAAGGTTAACAAACTCAGAGTTTTCACTAAACCCGCTTTCTGGAACGGACCCCGGGTCTATAGGACGACATTTGGGGATAGAGCTATATAGATTTGGGTGTCGTCCGCGTAACAATGGTATGCAATGTTGTTGTCTCGCATGAATCAGCCTAACGGGAGCATGTAGAGGTTGAAAAGGCACGGTCCTAGAATTGAACCTTGGGGAACCCCACAGGTCACATCAGTTAGCTCAGATACAAAGTTGCCAAGGGAAACAAAATAGTTCCTGTCTTGTAGATATGACTTGAACCAGTTTAGGACTGTGCCGGATAGTCCAACCCAGTTTTCCAATCTATCTAGTAGTATTGTATGGTCAACAGTATCGAATGCAGCACTGAGATCCAATAGCACCAGGATCGAAACTTTACCAGAGTCAGTGTTAAGGCAAATGTCATTAAGAACTTTGATAAGAGCAGTTTCAGTGCTTTGAAGGGGTCAAAATCCTGATTGGAAGTTGTCATGGCAACCACATGAGACTAAAAAACTGTTCTCAATAATTTTACCTATAAAAGCTAGATTTGATATTGGCCTGTAGTTGTTAATTACAGAAGCATCTAGGCTAGTGGTTAGTGTTGTGGTTAGATGAGATGAAACACATCAATGAAGTCATATCTTTTACACATGCTACAAACCGGCTTGGAAGGGTTAGGGCCAGATTCTGTTCTTAACATCTAGTTGGCTGTGTAGAATATAACAATTTTCTTGTTTACTCTGTATCACTTATAGAACTGTATAACCATATCAGATATTGTATTCTGCTCACTTACTCTGTGTGACTTAATACACTGTATGACATGAAATAGTATAGAGGTAGTACACATACACTACCAGTCCAAGTTTGGACACACCTGACTATCTTATGATCTTAAAGACATTTTGATCTAAAGGCTTATGCTTAAATGCTTGAAATTAGTTTCTTTGACAAATATAAATAGTGAAGTTCATGCCTATGTATGAATTTATTTTCAAAACAAAAAATGTAATAATAAAAAGAATGCACCCCTAACAAGTAGTTTTCATTTAGAACTTGAAATTTGAAATTTAGAGGTGGAGAATGTTGAACCACAATGATTAAACCATCATTTTAAAGGCACACAAATGACACTGAGTGGGTCCAAGTCATTTGTGTCATAATCCTAAAGTGTAACTTGTAGGTTTAAATATCCTGCTTTCTCTTTGAGGGGCAGAGAAATGCTTGAATGCTGTTTGAGCTTTATTCTGATTTCTATCCATACTGCATGTAAATAAACCTTTTTACTTATTATATGTCTGATACTTTAGTTTCTTGTTTATAGCATTAAGATAAAGAACCAGTAGAGTTGTCAGAACTGAATTTCCTCTACAGCTGGCTAAATAGTGAAAGAAAGCATCGTTCAGGCTCCTACTCTATTCTAAAAGTCCAATTTGTCTGTTAAAAATAGTGAAAGTGGCCGGTGGATGAAAAAGTTTGTTTCCTGCCCTGGGTACAAGACACAATGGATGCACTCTATCCAGTGGAGGAGAAGAATGGTCTTCAAGGAATCTCTTTTGTAAGTATGGGACAAACCACCAGAACACTGTCCTCTTGTCAGATCTTTTCCTCTCCTGTTGTTTCTCTCGTGCTTCCTGTGTTTTTCTTGTTGCTGTCCTTGATCTAGTTTTTGGGACTGTGTTGCTGGAATATGAAAGGTTTCCTACTAAAGGATCCTCTTTTCTGTCATTCCCCCTCTCTCATCTCTCTCTCTCTCTGTCTCTCTCTCAGCATTTTAGAGAGGACAGTAACAAATGGAACGGTGACTCCATCGCTTCCAGTCCAGAGGGTCTTGCTGATTTGGATTACAGAGAGAAGTCCCGCCCCCCCACCAACCACTGCCCGAAAACCCTCAAACCCTCACAGTCAGTATCATTATCACTGTCTTCTATGGTACAGCATCAGTACCTTCAGTTTTTACTCTTGGCTTAAAAGTTCATGTTCTGCACATTGAGGTTGATCTTTGTTTCTGATCACAAGTGTATTTAATCTTTCTTTTAAAGCCTTTAAAGCGCTACATTGTTTGTTTGTAGGGGTCTGCAACCTGGCCTGGGCCCAACAAAGAATGTCAGGTTGAGTCTTTATCGGGCATCTTTTCATGGCTGTGACTCGGCAAGGCTCAGGCTCAGGCCTTATGCTACTGATAAACTGATGTACTAATGCGTGTATTCTTTGAGGATAAACTTGTGATTAGCCAGACGATCAACGCACTCAGTTCCCATCAGCAAGATTCCCGACTCCACTTGCTCAACTCTTGATAGGTGGCAATAGAATTTTATTTTGAGGAGTAAATCTCATATAAAATGGCAGTGTGCCAAGTATGTATTACAAATTGAAAGAAGTCTCATACAAAATTCTTCATCAATTTTTTCCTTCCAATAATGTCACTTCAAAATACATTTGTTGTATTTACAGTGGACTGTTTTGGACAAATGAGAACACATTTTTGAATGGCAGTTTCGGCTTGTGTGTGATCTCCCCATCTTTGTCCCATCTCATAGTGTGAACAGCACCCTAACAGTATTGCAGGCAGACCGGTCGTTTAGTCTGTACTATCCTCGGGCAATTTGGAACAGTTTGGTAGTCTGACCTAGGCTTAATGGGTCAACACTTACCACAGAGGGGTGCGTGGTGAACGATATCGTGGCTCAGCTGCTTTGGTGAAGTGACTGAAAACCTGTGAGATTGATATTTCATCAAATTGTGAAATCCCACAGGAGCAGCAGTAAAAATGTTGCAGTAGCAGAAACACTGTGGTATTTGCGTCCTTGAGTATTTGTAATGGGGACAGCTAGTAATGCACCTATCCAAATAGGCATCTGTAAAATGAGTATATTTTATGAGGTGTATAGATTTTTTCTTTCTGTATTAATGAAACTACCATGCACATTTGTGTGATGTTTCCTCATTCAGGTCCAATCCTCTGGACAGTGCAGGCTTCCTGTCCTTCTGCACCTTCACCTGGATGACCCCCCTGATGTGGGGCATGTTCAGGAACAAGCTGGACATCAGATCTCTCAGCCTGTCTCCGGTGGATGGAGCTGAAACCAATGGAGAAAGGTCTGAGACTTCTCTGCTGATTGACATTTATTGTTGTGAATAATAAGGATCAGCTGCTACCGTGATGAGGCCTAGTTGACATAATGTGATATTAGCTGTAGTGTACAATAATGTTCAGTTAGGTTGGATCATGTCCTGTCCTTTGCAGTGTGTTGTTCCCTGTAATGAGGGTCTTGTAGGTGGCTACTGTGTCTTGTCCTATCCTGTGTCCTTTGGGTCATGACCCTGTTCATTTCTGCATCTTGTCCAAGATGCCTTTTGATCAACATTCATCATATAATTTAGCAGAATTCATTCATAGAATAATCAATGAATCATCTACATTAGAGTTCCTCAAATCCGGGCTTCGGGGTTCAGAGTGCTGCTGGTTTTCTCTCCTACCAGGAAGTTAACTGCATTCACCTGGCATCCCAGGTCTTAATCAATCCCTGATTAGACAGGTAGAATGGAAACTACCTGGCAGAATAGAAAACCAGCAGTACTCTGGACCCCTCTGGATTTGATCTACATGGTCATGCAATCAGGGCAACATAGTGTAATGCCAGTGTAACATCACATGGAAGACCTCAGTTTGAGTCTCTCTGTTGCATCAAACTATTTTTCTTTTAAAAATAATTTTTACAATATAAAGTTTAAGCTGGAGCATTTTAGCTACTTGACAGTAGTTACAACCATACTGTTTGAGTGGAATATACCTTTATAAACAAGCAATATTGGTAGCTTTAGAGGAATATACATTTTAAAGTATGAGTGTATCCTGTGTTATACTAACTGCATTCGGTCCTATGCCTCCTCCCCCCCCTACTTGCTTAGTACATAAGATGCTCAATCTCATATAAACTGAAAATGTATTTATTTAAAAGAAACAGAAAAGACCATGTAGGTGATTATGGAATTGTTCTCAGTATAAATCCCAGTCTGTGACATTTTCAAAATATCTGATATTTTATCAATGGATTATTCTATGAATAAATTCTGCTAAATAATAATATGATGAATGGTGATCAAAAGGCTTTGGCATCCAGACTGCCTCTTGGTGCATTGTTCTGTCAGACGGCATGCAAATTTGAAAACGTGATAGCTGTAGGCTAGCTGGGCTACAGACTGGGCATTTACAGCCTCGTAATATTTTGCAAAGCAATTTGCAATTTATTTTCCAAACATGTGAATAAAGTTGTGAATCCAAGAAATGTTTGTTTGTGCTAAATGCATATAAAGATGTAGCATGACAAGAAAATGGCCATCAAATGGTATGACCTAGTTGACAACCATACTGAACACATTGTAATTCAGATCTAAAAAAGTCTGTGCTTATAAAAATGAGGAACTCATACATGAATACATGGCTGGGAACATGTGCCTTGTATTTCCAAACTGTGTTTTTTATTCTAGTGCTACAGTGATAAAATGACTATGAAAGTATCTGGAGTAGGTGTGAGCTATCTGAATGTGTGTTTGTATTATGAAGGCTACAGAGACTCTGGCAAGAGGAAGTGGCAAAGGTGGGTCTGGAAAAGGTCTCTTTATTTCGAGTGATACTTCGTTTTCAAAGAACCAGGCTGCTGATGTCTACCTTTGTTGGTGTCCTCTTCGTGGTGGCTGCATTCGTGGGGCCGGTGAGTCATCATCTCTGCATTTGAGTTTAATTTCAATTTCCTCTTAATTACAATACAGCAGTCAATACAGCTAGCTGTGTTTAATACAGCTAGCAATATAGATTTGCTACATCTATTGGCTGGCCCAGTGGCCTCATTTGAAGCTTATTCTACTGTTGCACTCATTGGAAGTCACTCTTGATCAGAGTATCAGACATATGCCTACAATTTAAATGTAGATAATGGATACGCTATTTGAATGCCTTAGTGTTGTAGTAGTTGTTCCTATAGATGAGTATTATGAAGATGATGATGATAATGATGATTTGGACCTCTCTGCCTCTATTTCTAGGCTGTCGTAGTCTATGAGATCCTGAGCTACGTCGATCACCCCGATGCGTCCACGATGACTCACGGCATCGGTCTGTGCTTTGCTTTGTTCTCCACCGAGTTCTGCAAGGTCTTCCTAATGTCCTTAATGTTGGCGTTGGACCTGCGCACAGCAGTCAGGATGAAGAGTGCCTTTTCCATGCTTTGCTTCAAGAAGGTCATCTCTCTCCGGGTGAACAGCGGCCTATCTATGGGAGAGGTACAGACTGGATTATCTATTTAGTACAACCGTTATTTAGCTAGATTTTTAACTTCATTTCTCCAGGGAAATGTTGTTGAGCACCATGCTCTTTTTCAGCCCCACCATGCTTCATGTTCATCCAGTTCCACACATTCACACTGGAAGCTGACCAGTACAACCGCAGTCTTCTACTGTTGGCCACTGAGCTGCTCCATTGTGGAAGTTTCAGTGCAATGAGAATCCCATTTCCAAATGTCATGGTATTGTTAAACCAAGGATTTATTAATGTAAAGTTATACAAAATATTATTACTGAAGAACAGAAAGTACTTTATTAATACCGTGGGAGAAAGGGAGTGAGGATGAAGGGAGGCTCTTGCTGGACTGGGGTTCTTCTCTAGACATTGGTGTTCAGGGTTCCCTGGACCTAGGGAGGGCAGGAGTGAGAAACAGAGGTATAGCAGGGGAGTTGTCTATGTGTCCATAATGCCACCGTTGTGTTACTCTTCAGCAGGTCAGGTTTCTAGCACATACACTCCATCAAGGTCCAGTCTATATGGCACAGGTCAAAACACAGAATAGTCAATCCAAGTCACTACAATTTCCAGTCCTCCAAAACCACCAAAAGACACCAAACAGATTTGGTCTGCTCACTCTCCTGCTACCACCTGGCTCTCTCCTCATTGAAGCATCTGGCATTGCTTTGTACCTTTGACTGATTGATAGGAAATCCAACCAATGACAGTAGTTTCCTTGTGAAAGGTGGCATATGATTGGCTTGGATTCCGACAGAGGCCAAGTGATTGGACAAGACCAACTGGTCCCACCCCTATGCCCCAGTAGTTTACAGGACATCATGTACAAGCTGACAAAACCTGAAGTTACAAACTGATCGCCTGAGAAACACTGACAGAAATCCCAGGATTCATAACTCTGAAAATTGAGCCCTGACACTTTTTTTTTGTGATTTCATTAACTCCATTTTCTCACATGTATTCAAACTGCAACAAAGGCTAAATTTTTAATGTCAAGTTTGCAAAAATGTAATACAACCAAGGGACCTCAAATATGAATACAAATTCATTGCCGCAAAGATTCAACACTGAGCTTCAAGCTTTCAGGTTATGGCGTGGACATCACTCCATAACATTTGTTATATGGGATAGTGGTGTCTATGCCACCCTCCACTCCCATCATGTGCTCTGGCTGGAGAGCTGGTTCTACTATCTCATCCATCTAGTTTAATGCTTCTTCAATCAGAGGCCCTCCACTAAATTAACCTCCTCACAGTATTCCATCACTTTTTGCAGTCATCTCCAACTGCACTTACATTTCTGGAGATCTTTCTGCTGCAGTGAGATCTCTATCATTAAACTTTCTCAAATACTTGTGGACTTCTGTGACAAAACCTCTGTTTCTCAATCAGAGAAACAATTATTTATTTTTGCTTTTTGTTGTTGCCACACAACCTGTTTCCCCTATACTCCAATTATAAAGGCCACACCTGATTTCTTCATCTGCTGCCAGCCGTGGTGGATTAGTCTTAAATGGTGATGAAGGGGGTTATTTGCTTGTACAGCTCTTTTTTTGAATGTTTGTGCCACAACTTGGTTTGCATTCTTTTCTTAGTGAGTAAGATAAAAACTCTGTGCTCTTAACACAAGCAACAGAGGCACAAACATGCACACTTTGTCATTGCAACACAATCTTAGTGAATCTGGATGTGTCTTTCCCCATCTCCTCTCTCTCTCTCTCTCTCTCTCTCTCTCTCTCCCCATCCAGATGATTAATGTTGTGAGCAGTGATGGCCACAGGATGTTTGAAGTGGTGGTGTTTGGGTGCTTACCGCTGGTTTTCCCAGTGATGCTGGTCTCAAGTATTTTCTACACCTGCTACATCTTGGGCTACACCGCTCTGACTGGAGTCCTCGTCTACTTTGTTTCCCTCCCAATACAGGTCTATATACAATAACTGAAGCCGCACAGCAAATCAGCAGACATATACTCACCGGCCACTTTATTAGGTACACCTATCTAGTACCGGGTAGGACCCCTTTTGTCTCCAGAACAGCCTGAATTCTTTGCAGCATGGATTCAACAAGGTGCCCTTCTGCACATCACTGTTGTAAAGAGCTGTTATTTGAGGATTTGTGGCCTTTTTGTTAGCTTGAACAAGCTATCAGAAAGCTACCCATTTTCCTCTGACCTCTCTCATTAACAAGAGACTCACTGGATGTTTTTTGTTTATCGCACCATTCTCTGTAAACTCAAGGGACTGTAGTGGTGAAAATCCCAGCAACAACCATACCACGGTCAAAGTCTCTTAGATCACGCATCTCGCCCATTCTAATGTTTGGTCGAACAAAAAACTAAAGCACTTCACCATGTCTGCAAACTTTATATATTGAGTTGCAGCCACACAATGTGCTGTTTGGTTAACTTGCGTTAACGAGCAGAAATGCCTAATAGAGTGGCCGGTGAGTGTATCAAAAAGCAATGTTTTTTTAATGGGGTCACCTTACCAGAAAAGTAAAGTTATATTAAATTGATTGATTATGGGCCTGATTAAGCACCACGCTTATATATGAAAACATTCTCAATGATTTCTTATAAGAATAAATACTGTATAGTCTAAATCAATACAGATATAGTATAATTCATCATGTTTTTATCCATTTAATGTCCCAAAGGAAAAAATAAACTGTAATCTCCCATTGGAAATTAATTGGAGGTCTGAGTCCAAATCCTGATATCTCCCAGTGGAGATATCTCCCCAAAGACCCTGCCCTATTAACAGTACTAGTAATATTAACTATGTTTATTAATGTTACTCTTTCTGCTGTCGGTGTGCCTCGACTACTATAAATAAGTATATAAATGTTCATCTTTTTGTTGTCAGTTTTCCACGGCCAAGCTCATTAATGTGTTCAGGGGGAAAGCCATGATGTCAACAGACAGCCGTGTCCGCACGATGAATGAGCTTCTCACCTGCATTAAACTTATCAAGATGTATGCCTGGGAAGACTCCTTTGAAAAGAAGATCAAAGGTATGCAGCTAAATGGCCGTGCCTTAGTTTGTGATTTTATCGGCGCATCAAACATCTAGTCTCCAACTGTCTGAATGTTTGTAGTTAATGTATTTCCAAGGGTTTTCAAGAGAAACGATTTTGAAATAACTCCACATTGTAGCTGCTACTGTCTGGTGATGGTAGCCTAATGGTTGCTCTTGAGCAAATCACTTTACCCCTAACTGCTCCAGTGGCCAACAGCAGAAGGCTATGGTCGTACTGGGCAGCTCCCAGGTGGGATTGTGTGAAACTGTATCAAGGTGAAGCATAGAATGGTGGTTAGCAAACTTTACCTGGAGAAATAAAGTTTAAAAAACAAAACACATTCTCTAAATATCTGATGGTGTCTCTCTCTTAGACATCAGGAAGATTGAGCGAAACCTGTTGGAGAATGCTGGCTACGTCCAGATGGCCAATTCCACCAACACCATCCTCATTCCTACCATTGCGACGATCCTCACCTTTGTGGTACACACCTTGTTGAGCTTACCACTCAGCACCTCTGTTGTGAGTACCACAACAAGGCAGCACATACAACACAGACCATTTTGCAGTGGATGTAACAGGTGAAATCAAATCAAAAGGGAATCTGAGTTTTCACTTGGATTCACCTGCTCAGTCTACTTCATGGAGACTTCATCTCTATTATCAGGCCTTTACCACCATCGCCATCTTCAACTCCATGAGGTTAATTGTGGGTATGCTGCCCATCTATGTCAAGGCCCTGGCTGAGGCTGCCGTGTCGATTGCTCGACTGAAGGTAACTTATACACCAGTTAGGACTAGGTTCATACAAACTTTCATAGGATAGGTCTTTGTAGTGGAAAATAATGTCTTTACACTGTTGAGATCCTTCATTTTGGAAGGATATCTGTACAATATCAGATTAAGGAAGATGAACAACTCCTTGACTCCATGTTGGCAGCATCCACCCGGGTTAACCCAACAGATGAAAGTATTGGATTCAGAACACAGAGACACCGGCCACACCCTGGTTCCGGTCAGATGCTAATGAAAAGGCTATCTCGGCAGTTCCTGAAGAAGAATCCGGGCCTATGCTAATGTTAGATGCTAAACCTAAAATTAGACATAGGACTTTGGCTTGCCCCCTCCACACACACACACACACACACACACACACTCTCCCACAGCCTCCCCTGCGTAAGGAGCAGCAGAGCTTCAGAAAAAGCCGTCAGATTCGTTCTGTGTGGTTATTTGCGGGGCGACTCATCTATCTCAACAGACACCTGAGCCAAAACTCTTGGGGGACTCTTATCAGAGATGTAAAGAGTACGATGGCAAAAATATACTGTTTTCCTGGAGCCACGGCTCATGACATAACCCAAAGTGTCCAACAAATTCTATCAAAACACCTGACTGTGGACAAAATGATTGTTCACGTAGGTACTTCCATATCTCAGGTTCCCCACAATAGGCCGTGGGATAGAACATTTCAGAAGACTGCTGAGTCTGCACAGCTCTCGAATTGTGCTACCTACAATCTGAATTTTATTGACAATTTTAATCTGTTCTGGGAGCGCAGACGGGCTTCACACAAACAGAGCTAACGGAAACACTGTCTTTCATGCCAGCATTCTCTCACAGTAGGTGTCACATTTTACAAATGGTGGGCATCTCACATTGCATTTAAACTCTTTGTTTGAGAGACAAATGAATAAAGTGTGTGCTTGTTTCAGAAAATACTGCTGGTCCAGAATCCAGAGCCCTACCGGATTCAGAAGACAGACAGTGGGTCAGCCATAGTGATAGACAATGCTACTCTGTCTTGGACCAAACCAGCCAGCCAGCCAGCACACCCCCCCAACATAGCCAATGGTCTAAAGGGGGACAAGGAGGAACTGGGGTACCAAAATGGGAAGGCCGAAGCCCTGCCTACGCTGAGAAACATCTCCTTCACCTTGCCTAAGGTGGCTGCTAAAGGCTTTACAACTGATAATGGTTAGCAGGGTTAACTGGACAGGGCTATAGGCAAACTGATGATACCTGTGTGTTATTCCCTATAGGGCAACCTGCTTGGTGTGTGTGGGAATGTGGGGAGTGGGAAGACCTCGCTGATTTCCAGCATTTTAGAACAGGTTGGTTCCTCCACACTCTTTTTTTTAATTTTGTATTCTGTTATATCATCTCTGCAAGCCCCTGGGCTTTGGAACAACCTGCCTGATACAGTCTCTTGTATCTTCTAAATCACTTCTAAATCACATTTCTTCTGATAACCATTTATTTCATTAATGTCTGGCATTTTTATTGGCTGTTATTTAGTATTGTTTTATTGTCTGCAAAGTACTATGCCACTCTGTTTAGAAAAGTGCAATACAAATAAAGTTCATTATTTATAATATTTTATAGCTAAAGCTGATTTAATTCCAAAAAAATGTCTCTATGGGCTCTACTTTTGTGAATCAATGGTGCATGATGCAAAGCGCAGTCAGAAGGGCATGGCGTCAGCGCACAGGGCATGGTGACAGATTTTTGCTAATTTTGTGGCCTGTGGCCCACAATGCACCTACTCCTCAGTTTGAAACAGGGATGGATTAGAAGGAATACATTATCAGTAGGTGTGGTGGGCCTGGCTCTAATCATGACCAATCAAATCACCTCTTTTTCTTCCCTTTAATGGGGTGGTCACACTATGCGCCAAAGTGTGCTAAAATTTGCTAGTTAGCTATCATGGAGTAACTTGTATCATCTAGTCTTGCCTCATGACTGACTGCACCTTGCATCTCTTCTTTGCTTATTCCTGCACCACCCTATGATGAGCCCTATGATTTAACTGATGTTGTTGTGGTAGATGATGTTTTATGTCTGATACTTTTTGATGTTTGTATCTTAGATGCACCTTCAGCAGGGCTCCATCGCAGCTGATGGCACGTTTGCCTACGTTTCTCAGCAGGCCTGGATTTTCCATGGAACCGTCCAAGAAAACATCCTGATGGGGGAACCTTTTGACCAGGCCAAGTAATGGACGTCTTTATCAACTAACAAACAAAAATTGTAACTTTTAATGAATTTTAAGTAACTGCAGATAAGAGTGTCAGCTAAATGTAGAAACACCAACATCAACAATCTTTATTTTGTGGATGAATGGAGGTATTATATGTGATCTTGATGTGTTTCCTCCATTAAAACAAGGATGTACCATACTTTTCTACCCCTTTGATCTAACTCATATGGCTATTTCAGCTGACGTGTTTTACTAGCTTCCCCTCCACTGACTGTATAGGAGAAGGTTTATCTCTGAGCTCATATCTGGCAAGGCTGTCGAGCAATAAAAGGTCATAGGTCATCTCTTATATAACAGCATTATCATCAGAAAGCCACTCAGTCCTGCCCAATATGGAGAGAGGAAAGATTGCTGTCTTGTGGATACTAGGTGTTAATGTATGCTAGATCTTCTTGGGCTGCATAAAATTATAATGAGTATCCTCAATGTATGGGTTTTCTCATACTCATGATGGGGGTTGGGCATATAAGTTAGACCAAAACATACAAATCATGATCAGGGGTGTAAAGTACTTGAGCAATTGTACTTTGTTACTATACTTAAGTACTATTTCGGGGGATTTGTACTTTACTTGAGTATTATTAATTACAATTTGGGTTTGTGATGTCACAATTGGCATTAGTGATGTCACAATTGGCTTTCATGGTGTTATGACTGGCCTTTGTGCTGTCACAAATGATGTTTGTGATGTCACAATTTGGGTTTGTGATGTCACAATTGGCTTTCGTGGTGTTACGATTGGCTTTCGTGTGTCAGGGATTGCGGTTGTTGTAGGACCCAGAATACAGACCACGATAAGGGAGTAAGGGAAAAGCGGTTTTAATGGAGGAGCAGGTAAAGGGATGGTGGGGGGGTGCAGAGGCTGGGCTGGATTGAGCTGGGGCAGGCAGGTGAGGCAGGAGCGAGGAAAACAGGCAGGCTGGTGGGTAGCGGCGAGGAGACACGAGGAAGGAGGCGTTCAGGGGATCTTGGGAAACAAGAGGATGGGGTTAGTCGGGCAAGGAAGCACACAAGGAAATAACTTAATCACTGGCAGTCTAGAGTGGCCGAGAGCGTGACTACCACGGTAGTTGGCGGAACAATCTGGCGACGAGTGGTTGGAGAGCCGGGGTATATATGCTGCTGGGCTGATGGCTTGATAGGCGCCAGGTGTGGAAGAAAGGCAGGGCCGGGAGAGGGAGCCACACCCACGCCACACACACAGACAAACAGAGAGACAGACAGGGGAGGTGGAGACACAAGGGAGATAAAAACACAGGGAAAACCCGGGGTCGGGGCTGGAGCCGTGACATTGTGATGTCACAATTGGCTTTTGTGGTGTTACAATTGGCCTTTGTGATGTGATGTCACAATTGGCTATTGTGATGTTACAATTGACTTTCCTAGTGTTATGATTGGCTTTTGTGATGTCAAATGTAAAAACAAAATTGTCACAATTTGGGTTTGTGATGTCACAATTGGCTTTTGTGGTGTTACGATTGGCTTTCGTGTTGACTTTTTACTTTTTAATACTTGAGTACATTTAAAAGTATAAACTTTTTGGCTTTTACTCAAATGTATTTTTAGCTAGATACTTTGACTTGTAATTGAGTAAGATTTTGAACTTTTTACACTCCTGATCATGATTATGCATGAAGTGCACAGGAAAGTTTTATATATCCTGTGACTTCTAACTCCAAATTGTACTGCAAACATTCACCTACTTCCTGTCACCTGACTTTACTTCCTGTTGCTGTCTGACAGACCTTACTTACTCTTTGTTGTGCTTCTGTGAGGACCTTCAGCTGGATGCTGGAAAGTAGCACTGAATAAAACAGTACGCTTGGCAGTCCCTTATGGTCAGGCTGCTAACTGTCTTGGGTTGTTGGGTTGTTTCTCTTCAGGTATGACAGAGTTCTTAGTGCCTGTAGCCTCAGAGCTGACCTGGACATCTTCCCCTATGGCGATCAAACTGAGGTATGAAACCTCTCCTCAGTCATACTGAATTCTTCAAACATGTCAAACATGTCTTCATCTTCATTCTAATGCTTTGACGCAATCCTTTTAAAATGACTGGAAAGGTGGAAGGTGGATTTGGGGATTTACCAGACTCTGTGACTGGCGGACTTAACGGTAACTTCCTGTTGTGTTGTCGCCAGATAGGAGAGAGGGGGCTGAATTTGTCGGGGGGTCAGAAGCAGAGGGTCAGCCTGGCCAGAGCCACCTACTCCAATAAGGACATCTTCCTTTTGGATGATCCACTATCTGCTGTCGATGCCCACGTGGGGAAACACATGTTTGAGGAATGCATCAAGAAGGAGCTCAAGGGGAAATCCATCATACTGGTTACTCACCAGCTCCAGGTAGGAGAATACAAATTTGTTCACTCTTTCAGCTGTCTTAAATATTTCTAATTGTTTATATACCCTCGCTGACAGGATGGGTGCTTGAACAGCTTGATGGGTTAGTTAGCTAGGTTGTGTACTAGGACTGCACAATTAATTATTAGTTTCCAGATTATTGACTCTGATCATCTCGGCAACATTCCAACATTTCATTTCATTTAGAACAGCCTCTGTAGTTGTCAAGATGGACTCCAAATGTTGATATAAGATGCCAAAAGTGCAGTCAATAAATTTGTTCCTCAGATCATAAAGAGTAATAATTATCATTAATATTTACGATCACAATATCTACCTAAATTCATTAGCATTTTAGACAGGCTGTACAGGGTAAAGGGGGATTGCTGTAAATGGGTGCCACCCAGTAGTGTAATGGTGCAAAGCATTTCAGAAGCTGCACTGGCATCAGCCTTCTCCACCGACATGCTAACATGCTAGAATAGCATGGGGCTGGTCACTGCTATACCTTTAGCTGTGGAGAGAGCCCGGGCACTCTTGGATGTTAAAATAAGAATTTACAATGTTCTGTGTCAATGAGAAACAAACACCTAAGTGCTGCGCCACATATGCATCTTGGAGCTCTGGCCACAGTGCTGTGATGGTGCTGTTGACCTGACTGTCCCTGCTTGTGTCTGTCAGTACCTGGAGTTCTGTGATGAGGTTCTGGTCCTGGAGGATGGGAAGGTCCAGGAGGTGGGATGCCACCAGGACCTGTTAAGGGCCAAAGGACGCTACGCTCAGCTTATCACCAACTACGTGGTGGAACAGTCCAGAGTAAGACAGCTGTCACAAAACATAGTCACAAAAACAACTTAAAAATGTCTACCATTTTTACTGTTTATGTAATTCGTTTTTATTTATTGTTTTATTGTCTGTAAAGCACTTTGGAAATGTGCAATACAAATAGAGTAAATTCAGTTTAAATAACTATAGTTATTCATTAGTTGCAAGCACCACTTGTGAAACATGAAACAACATCAGAGAGAGGTCATAGGTTATGAGGAGAGGGTGGTAAAGGGGCACTAGTCTACATTACAGTATCCAACCTGTGACAGGCTTTCCACCTCAACTTTTGAGGTGAAAATGATGACCAGTTCTTTGCAGCTTTTCCAGATTGATCAGTAACATTGTGCTGCTGCTTCCTGTTTACAGACTCAGGAAGAGAAGGAGGAGGTGTCTCCACAAGACCCTGCCCAGTTGAAAGAGGCAGCGCTAAGAGACCAGACGGACAAAGGGGTAGTGAACCCAGGTACTGTAGGACAGAATTCTTTTATTTTGTTTGCTCAGGAGATTCTGTTGGGCTTGGATGAAAGTAAAACCATGCAAATCAAGAAGCATCTTAATTCTTCTTAATTGTCAAGAGGAAACTGTCAGACAAAAGTTTCTACATTGGTTAATAGCAGTCACAACAATGTCCAATCCTTTCTAAAGTTTAGGAAGATGGTATAATGCAGATTCAGAGGTTGAGGCAGGATGTGATAATGGCTTTAGAGACCATGTAGTGGTCAGTCTTACTAGGTAAGCTAAAACTGTTGTAAAGTATGAAGTGGGCCTGTGGCAGAGAAGACTGGCCCCTCCCCCTTCACTGAGCTACTGTAGATTCGCTCCATTCACCCCAATGGAGTTTTGGAGTCGGTAGGTACACTGGCGGGTGTTTTCGCAAAGCACAGGAAGTGACAAATAGAAAGTGAGCGAGAGTGAGCATCTCGGCTATCACTATAGAAAGCTACTTAGTTAGATAGGGTTAAGCTCATCTTAGTGTTCCTCTGTGATGGGAGGATCCCACTTGTGAACTCCAATGACACACCTGCTCTCAACCACCACCAGTTTCCTTTAACATCCAGTCAGATTTCTACATAGGTGCTCACCCAAATAGCACAAGGGATAGTCACATCAAATACTGTGTACTGGTAAATGGTATTGAACTTTTGAGTCTTCAAGTTGAGAAAGCATTTCTTACTTTTTGAATGGCTTTTGGTCCAGTGTTACACTTTTCATCATTCTGAATGCAGTGATATATTTCTGTAATATGTCTAGTTCTCCATGCTGTATTGTATATAACATTCCCAGCTATGAGGTGACTGGTATGTGTTTCATCCCAGTGTTTGACCTGTCAGATGAGAGAGACGATGGAACGTTGTCAGACAAAACATGTAAGTCTAAAAAACTAATGTATACATATAATATTTTAATGCAGTGTCAACCAGGGGTCCAAATCAAATAAATTGCCTTGTGTCTAGATATGATTTATCTGGATTACATTTAAATGCATCTCTGTTATACATATTGCACATCCAGTATGTTACTATACAAACTGCCTGCCACATGTTTGTTTTGGTTTATTTCTCTGTACTTATGTGCATTTACATTTTGCTATTAATGTAGCCAAATGTGTCTGGGTGATTGGATCTTCAATGCATCCTAAGTGCATTTACACCTAGCAGTTTATCTTGGTGTGGATCAATAAAATCCTTCTCCTCCTCCGAAGCTGCTGTGGAGGCTGAGGACCAGCTGGTCAGTCAGGAGAGCTGCAGAGAAGGCGCAGTCACCTGGAGAACTTACCAGCAATACTGCCAGGCAGCTGGAGGTCTGACACACACACACACACACACACAAATATGCAAGTTAACACTCACACACAGCTATTGCATGCATTCCCAGATAGGTTGTTGAGTTTAGATTTGACTCTGTTCCTACAGGCTACTTCATCACCTTCCTCATCCTCATGATCTTCATCCTGCTGGTCGGCACCACGGCCTTCAGCAACTGGTGGCTTAGCTACTGGCTGGAGCAGGGCAATGGGGTGAGGATCAGGGTCGACCGACTCTCTCTCTCTCCCTCTCGTTGGCATTTTAAGGAACCTAAATTTGAATAGCCCTGAAGTATGATGCTGATTACCTTAACTACTCTCATTTAAATAAGTACAGAGATGGTACAAGAAGCAAGTCTGAATCTATGCCTGTGTGAAGGAAGAACCCCAATGTGGCCAACAATAGAAGACAGTGGTCATACTTGTTGGCTGCCCTTGTGGCCAGTAGTTAAAAACTGGGGTTGTAATCGACAGCTCCCAGGTGTGAATGTGTGGACGTGTATGAATGAAGCAGGATAGGGCTGAAAAAGAACATGGTGCTCAGTCAGCTTACCTGCAGAAATAAAAGGTAGAAAACCATGGAGCTTATAAAAAAAATTAGGGAGGATTTCATGATACAGCTAGAGTAAATTCAGACTGATGCATTCATTGTTAATGCATACCACCCACTACCAAGTTGAATAATTAAATGTTAATTACCCAGGATCACCACCAATTACATTGAAGACAAGGTGGAGGCAACATTATTAAGTAGTAGCAGCTTCTATCTTTAATTGAATAGAACAGAGTGCTGGTGTCACCTCTAATTACATTACAGTCATTTAGCAGACGCTTTTATCCAAAGCGACGTACAAAGGTGATAGTTCACACTATGTGGGGCCTGGCACCTGGCATGAGTCCAGAGCAGAATTTTCTCACAGTGCCGTTGGAAACTATTCAACTCTCTTTTGATTTTTTTCCGGCATTTTGTGGTGTTTGAAGCCTGAAACTAAACTTGGTTAAATAGTTTTTTTGTCAAGAATCTACACAAAATAACTCATAATGACAAAATGAAAGCATGTTTACAAATTTTTGGCTGTTTTATTGAAAATGAAATACAGAAATATTACATTTAGAATTATATGACAGGTTGATTTACCAGTATCGTACAGAATTTTAAGTGTTTTTTCTCCCTGTCTTATATTGATACTGCGATATTGCAACCCCTGTCACCATGTTTCCTGTGCATAATGATGCAGCTTGACTGCTTATGATTCACACATTAATTCAGTTACCACAGGTGTAGAGCTGAAACAGTTAGTTATGTTTAACATATTAAAAAGGTTGCATTAGTCCATGGGTGAAGGATGTACCTCAATGTGGGGTAAAATATAACCTAACATGCACAAAATAGGTGTGGGGGATTTTGGACCGCTCCATGTTCAAGTGCACAAAGCTACAGCTATAGTACTGTGTGATTGACTTGTGCTTTAGACGTGGTCTTCACAGGCGGAAAACGCAGGTATAACTTCACCCCAAAACTAACCAAAATCCCACTGCACCAGCTGCTTTTTATTGACACACCCCCTGTTGCGCCAACCCACTCAGATGTCATTGTGCCTCACAAACTTGCCAATGTGCCAGTGACTGTGCTGCAGTTGCGCCGGCACAAAAATAGAGCCCTTGGACTGAATCAAACACCCAGCTTAAGCCTGGGGAGCTGTCCCTGGAACTGAAGTGGCCCTGCAGGCAGTGGTTTCCCATGTTCAATGTGGTTCTATCCCTAGTCCTGAGTCGTTTGGGTGGCTGTTTCCTCTGGTTTGCCATACCAGGCTCCACTGAGGTCCTCATATTGCTCTGTTCTCTCCCAGACAGCCAGTGCATCGGCTGCCGACCAGGGCAACGTCTCACTGAATCCAGACCTGCACTTCTACCAGATGATTTATGGCCTGACAGTGGTTGTCATGGTGATGCTTGGCATCATCAAAGGCTACTCCTTCACTAAGGTCACCCTGCACGCCTCCTCCACACTCCACGACACCATGTTCAAGAAGGTAGGATAGCTGAATCCCAGTGAACATGCTTTTGAGGCGATTGACTTGTAGATGGAAAACATACCTAGTGCATCATAACTAGATCAAATTCATGCTTGGTTTCCTAACCTTGGCGCTGGACCCCCATGTTTCACTCCCTAAAATCAAAGTGAAAAATCCCATATCAAACTAAAATGACCACTTTAGTATTTTGTTGTTTAGAAAAGACAACTGCTCTCAGGGAGCAGAAGCTGTCAGTGATATAGCTGTCAATCCCAGACTAACAGAGCAGATTGCTCTGTGCCCTTCTCTCAGATTGTGGCGAGTCCCATGAGTTTCTTTGACACCACACCGACAGGCCGCATCCTGAACCGCTTCTCTAAAGATCAGGACGAGGTGGATGTCATGCTTCCCTTCAACATGGACTCCTTCTTACAGTTCTGTCTGCTTAACACCTACACCATTATCACCATTGCAGTCGTTTTCCCCCCCTTGCTGGTAGCTCTGGTTATTCTGGGAGCTGTGTTCACTCTCATTCTCTTGTAAGTTAACACCAGTAAACTCTAAGAACAATAACATCACCAAGTTCTACCAGGACCATAAAAAGGAATTCATTCTGTAGTGCAGTTCTACATAGTGACGTATGATGGACCTATGTGCCCAATAGCTGGTACATTTTATGACTTATCAGCCACTGTGACCTGTAGACTAAAACAGTAGCATCGTTGGTTACCTGGTTAAGTGACAGGTACAGAACACTGACCAATCACAGATAATATCTACAAGCATAGTAGTTCCCTAGTCTGATTGTGCAATGTATATTTTTTGTACAGCCAAATAGTTAAATGTAAGAGGAATTTCTACAGTTAGAAGACATAACTGGGTTGAATGCTGTCCATAAACAGACAGTAAAGACTGGTTTTAGATATCCTCAATATTGCACGTGGTTTCCTTGCAGTGTGTTCCAGAGGAGCATCCATCAGTTGAAGAGGATGGAGAATGTCAGTCGCTCTCCCTGCATCTCCCTTACCACCTCCACCCTGCAGGGCCTCAGCACCATCCACGCCTACAACAAGAAAGACCACTACATAGAACTGTAAGATACCAGGATTCCTTAACAGAGATGACCATTAAGAGAGACCATTAACCATTTACAGAGATGACCATTAAGTATTTAGAAACCAGTTCCTATACTTTAACTTAAGTATAATTTCTGGGTACTTTTTGCTTTTTACACCCCTGTAAAAAGTACATATAAATGATACTTAAGTTAAAGTATGGGTACTGGTTCAAAATCTTATTCAATTACAAGTCGAAGTATCTAGCTAAAAATACACTTGAGTCAGTAGACAGTATTTACCAAACCAGATACGGGCCATGGGTGCCGATCGTTTCGTCCTCATCACTCGTAACTTTAGTGGCCATCTTCTGTAACTTCTCTGACTGTCATATTCTGATAGCAGGTGTCATCAAAGATCCCCACTTTCTGGTCTTGCACAAGGACCAATAAGCATGGGTATGGACGGGTTCATTTCATAGGGATCTTATTGGTTTCAAATACAGTACGGCTATGGGGTTATTAGTTCAGCCAATGAAAAAAATAATACTAATTTAAAGTTTCTAAGTTGCTTTTTTCTCAATAATGTAATTGAGTAAGAGTACAAGTATACAAATTGAATAATACTCGAGTAAAGTACAAATCCCCCGAAATAGTACTTAAGTACAGTAACAAACTCAAGTACTTTACACCCCTGTTTACAAATACCGTAACATGGGATGATTTGTTTAGCAGTTTATTAGTTGCCGCAGGTTCTCCCTTTGCTGTAAAACCACAAGGCATGATATTAAATGAGTTCCTTTTATTTACAAATAACGATAATCCCATTCTTCTCTGTCTTCTGTGCACTGGGGGGAAGGAAAGCTTTGGAAAGATGTCTGTTTATAGGATTTGGAGTTTGGAATGCAGTAGCAGAAATGTTCTGTGAGCCATTTCTGTGAGTTCATATATCTGTGCAGCCAGGGCAGTAACCCTACTAGTACTGATGATGAGATAAGATGTTGGTTAGTGTTCGCTTGAACAGAAAATTCAAGTGGCCCCCAGCCCTGTAAGGTCAACATAGACCAGCTAGTAAAACAAACAAAGCAGCAGAGATTGTCCTCATCTACCTAGGTCTTTTACTGTGCAAACGTCCTGACCCTGCATCAGGAAGGTACAAAACAAAAACAAGCTCACAGGTGTAACCTCGTTGAAAAGCAATTGCATTCCTTTTTTCGGAAATTAACAGCACATCACATACAACCCTTCGTACAGTATCTCTCTGTCAGTTCAGAATCTGATCAAAATCGAGATAGATGTCCTCCTTTCTTCTGGATACATGACATGAACTCAGACCTGAGCAGACAGTATCAGCAAGTAATTATTAGTGTTTGTTTTGACTTGATTGGGGCACCAAATGGGTGGTGGATAATAAAACAGGATAATTCACATAGTGTCCGTTAAGTTCAATCACAGAAAAGTATGTTAAATTTAAGTTGCATTGTCCTATGCGGCAAACCTCACCTATCTGGTATTTCTAGAAGGATAAAGCCAACACTAACAATTATTTGCAAATACTATTTGACTGTGGTCTGCATAGATCCTGTTGACTGCAGCTGTCACTGGTTAGTCAGGGTGAGTTGGTGTGTTAACAGACCATTACCTGTCCTGTGTCCTGTATCCATGTTGTAGGTTCAAGTCCTTGATTGACGACAACAGCAACCACTACTTACTCTTTAACTGTGGGACGCGTTGGCTGTCCTTCTGGATGGATTTCATGTCTGCAACCCTAACCCTGTTAGTAGCGCTGTTAGTAGTGCTCAGCTCTAATGAGGTTATCAGTCCTGCCATGAAAGGCCTGGCCCTGTCCTACACCATGCAGGTAAACCAGTCACTGCACTACAGGGACAAAAAATATATGCACGTGTGGTTCATTTTTACAAGTGACATAACTGCAACGTGTGTTTATATGTGTGTGTGTTGACCAGCTGACAGGCTTGTTGCAGTTCGTAGTGAGGCTGTCGACGGAGGTGGAGGCGAGATTCAACTCGGTGGAGCGGCTGCAGGAATACATCACGGTCAGACTCAGGAATACATCACCTCATACTTAAGTTGTCCCCAGCACCTCTAAAGGGAGGTGGTTTTAGTGGTGTTTGTTAGTATGCAGAAAGCAATGGGAGTGTTAGACATATTTCAGAGCAGTGTATTCCATCATGTCTGTCTGTTTGTCTAAACCAGACTAAGTGGTTAATTTTCTGTTCTGTACAGTGCTCTGAGTCTGAGGCCCCCAGGCAAATGAAGGGGGTCCAGGTCCCAGAGGACTGGCCCCGGCAAGGAGCCATCACCTTCATGGACTATAAGATGAGGTACAGGGAGAACACACCCATCGTCCTCAATGGGCTCCAGATCCACATCAGAGCTGGGGAGAAGGTGGGCATCGTGGGAAGGACAGGCTCCGGTAAGGACCTTGATCCAATAGTTGCTATCCATAACTCTTAGTGTTTTTTATTTTAGGAGATTAGGACAGTTCAGGAAACATAAAAGAGAAATACAGTATACTAAAATGATTTTCAACTACTTTCCTGTGATTGCTTAAACTTTATGGGACGCATTGTGTTGTCTTATGTGGTAAATCCCCCTCTATTGATCTCAGTACTTGTACTCTGTGCAATGACAATAAAATTGAATCTAATCTAATCTAATCTAGAGAAACTCTCCCCTTTCTTCTTCCCCTACATATAGGGGTCAGAGGTCATGGTCTGCTATCAAACAGCACCCGTTGGTGCTGTTAACAGTGGGAACTGTTAATGTTTGGATTAAGTGATTGTCTCTGTTGTCACCCATGAAACACCACTGGAGAATATTAGCACAGCTAATATATCAACAGTGTTGACTCTAAAGCTTACTCTCACGGTAAAGCCCTGCTGTGTCCTGTGTGTCTGTAGGGAAGTCTTCTCTGGGCGTGGCTCTGTTCAGGCTGGTGGAGCCGGCTGCAGGGACCATCCTGATAGACGGAGTGGACATCACAGCCATCGGCCTGCAGGACTTGCGCAGCAAACTGTCCATCATCCCCCAGGACCCCATGTTATTCATTGGCACTATCAGGTAACCTCAGAGCCACCTCTGAGTTTCACGCTGATTTCATGTCATATGAGAAAAATGGTAAATACAAGCTTCCTACATGAAAATACCACGTCAGCTTTCAGGTGGTAAATACTACTTGGCAATACGGTCACATTTTATTTGGATAGTCCAATGCTGATACTCAGCTCACTATCGACTACAATGTGCCACTAAAAAATCTAGTGAATATCAGGTGATACTCACAGTAGTGTGAAAAGTAGTCTATAGACATTCAGTGTCTGGGTTAAGATTAATGTTTAGATTGGGTTTGCGTTTAAAAAAGGGGTCAGGGTTAGGACTACATAGTCTGTAGAGATGCAACAAACAGGCAAGTGACACTTTGTTTTTTGTCAGTATCAACATTGGACTATCCAAATGTGTTACTGAAAATACTATTCACCTCAGATTTCAGGTCATGAATGCTACTTGGAAATGTCACCAAGAAAATATCAGCAGTCAAGAGTGAATTAATTTCAAATCAAACAAAATGAACAAATTCCCCAGGACAGGGGAGTGGTTGGCGAAAGACTAAAAGAAGATAGTGTTTCAAAGAGTTTAAAAATCTACAGTTAAAATATGAAATTATATTTTTATTTTTTCATTTCCCCCATTTCTGTGGGCTAATGGAAAAAGGAAACACCACATGGAAATTGATGCTGCAACCAATAGTTAAGGTGCACCAGAAAGAGAAATGAGTCTCTTTCAACTGAACATCCAGTGTAGATGCAGAGGGAACGAGTTATTTTTTAGCTGGTTCACTTTTTGGTCCACTTAAAGAGAACTGAGTTTGGTTTGGTTCATTTCAAGAGAACTGTATCTGAAAACATCCAAAGTCTCTTAATTTAGTATAAGTTAATTATACTTCCATTTGATTATCGAGGCTACATTTCAGATTGGCTCTCCATTCAGTTTGTGTCAACGCAGATACACTACAACTCGAAGGAGCACAGATGCGCTGCAGCATAGGTGCAATGAATTATGGATATTGTAGTTCACTAACATGCTTTCAGCACTTGGCAGCATTAAATCTTGATCGCCTGAAAACCCAAAATTAATCCAAAAGAAAAATTGACTTTGCAGGCCGCCCAAATATTAACATTGTATGGGAAACACTGATATCTCGATGGAGAGTTTGTACTTCTTCAGACAATCAGAAACCAGTGTTTAAAAAATGGATCGTTAATGGGCGTGATTGTGTGTGTGCTGACTTTACACCCACATGGGTCACAGAAGGTGATTGGTTGAGATGTAGTGACCAAGTTGTGGGTGTTCTTTAACAGAGACACATAGTTCCTACAACTGAGTTCAGTGTTGGGTAACCAGCTGTATTCTGGTGTGTGTGTCCCTACAGGTACAATCTGGACCCCTTTAACAACTACACTGACAAGGAGATCTGGACCGTGCTGGAGAAGACCTACATGAAGGACTCAGTATGTTACCCAGTACAGCTCAGAACACGGTCGAATTATAGAATGTTTCATGAGAGTGTGGTTGGGAAAGTAATGACATCCTTGTTCCTAGCAAACATTGTGACAAAATATAGCTGACAATAAACTGACATGAAGAATATGAACCTAACCTGTCTGTAGCCAACTTGCTACCACCGGGTCGCGACAGACAGAGAGGAGGCGGAGACAGAGAGTTCGGGTTGGGCGGCACACCGGATTTATTTCAGCCCTTGACACACAAATCACACATACACAATAGGACTTCCCCGTCCTGGTCCGCTCACTGCGGCTCTCCTGTGTGTCTCTTCCCCCGCATTCCTGCTCACTGAAAACCTATATAGACAAACCCACACATTAGCCCACTCAACCATGATTCGCTGCAGCCGGTGTCGGAGCAGGACGAACCCGCCTGCCAGCCCGACTCCGCCCCTGTCCGCATCCAGCCAACGGCTGGACCCTGCTGATCAGTAGTAGGGTGTTCCCTGCAGCCAGGTACAAAAGTCAACAGGTCTCAGAAATCAAGCTCTACCATTTCCCTAAACCAGAGGTAGGCAATATGCCACCATCTAATACCTAATAAAAAAATTGGCCCGAGGCCAAAGTTACTTGCCGACCCCTGCCCTAAACTATTCAAACCAGCATGATTCATGGATTGTCACAGTAAAGAGAGAGCTGGATACCCACAAATGGCAAATTTAAGTACGCAAAAAAAGACGAGAGGTCAGTATTTCATGCACTCTATAGCACCTATATTGATTACACACATTCACACCCAACCTTTAACAGCCAACATACTGCGTGTTACTAGAGATACACTTTCCCTGCCATACAAGTGAAATGTCCAAAAATATTATTTGTAATTCATATGGATATGTTTTACTAATTGTCTGACAGGCACCCACCTTCCCATCCAATACAACCCCTTATGCTGGAAGGAAATTATTCATGTCCTTAATTTTACCACTAAAAAATAGTTGTAGGCATTTAAGCTGTTTGCTGCACACACTCACCAGGTAGTTGTAGACATCTAGCTAGGTCACCAATGCTAACAGTTTAAAACAGTGCTCCTGGGGGCGCACCGGTGGCTCACCGCGTAGCATAAGGCTCAGTCCTTTCCGCAGCCGACCAGGGTTCGAATCCGGCCCTCGGTCATTTGCTGCATGTCCTCCCCTCTCTCTCCCATACCTTCCTCACTATCTCTCTCTCAATAAAAGGCATAAAAGACCAAAAAAAAAAAACTTAAAAAAAATAAAACAGTGCTCCTACACAGGTCTGGGATCACTTCACACGACTGGAGCCCAACCAGACTGGACCCCAACCAGACTGGACCCAACAGAATCAAACACATTTGAAGAAATTGTCAGGCTGCGACTGGTCTGGAGTTATCAGGAGTGCCCCAGTCCCGACTCACCCTGTCAGTCAGGATGGTCCAGGGGCTAAAAAACAACTCTAAAATCATCTAGTGTGACATAGCCTTTATTCTTGACTTTGGGACGAAGGTCTGAGGATGTGCAATGGACCTAACCGTGCTGGAACCTAACTGCGCCACTCTCTTCAGCTGTTCATCAAAGCTTAAATCAACATCAAACATTACTATTAAGTTTATTAAATTTCTGGTAGCTGGCTTCACATTGGTGCCTAAAGTGTTTGGGGGGACAAATAATACTTTATCTAATTAGTAATTAGTAATAGTAGTAGTACTATAGCAGTAGTAATAGTGGTAGTATTAGTAGTACTGGTATTGTTGTGTTTCCTCAGATCTCCAAGCTGGAAGGGAAGCTGCAGGCTGAGGTGTTGGAGAATGGAGAGAACTTCTCTGTGGGAGAGAGACAGTTGATGTGCATGGCTAGAGCACTGCTTCGCAACTCCAAGGTCTGTCCACCTGTCTATAAGTCTATACGGCCCTTGTAACCTAATAATTGCACACAAAAAAACGTAGGAATTAAGAGTTTAATCACTGGACCATCACATGACCAGCGTCAGTGGACAGGAGCAGATAGACCAGGAGAATAGGACATGTAGGCAGGATGCTAGTATCCATCGGCAGGACCCTGAGCTAGGATAAGCTAACTGGTCTAGCCTTACTCTGAGAACAGACTGAGCCACTCCCTCAAGGCTGGTCAAATGACAGAGAGAATAAATGGGTTTTTAGCCTTGACTTAAAGACTTCGATAGAGCCTGCCTCTCTGATTGAGGCAGGCAGACTGTTCCAGAGATAGGGAGCCCGGTAAGAAAAGGCTCTATTACCTGCAGTTTTCTTTTTGACTGCTGGGATAGACAGGTAGCCAGCGTCCTGAGATGTGAGGGCACGTGGCGGTTTATATGGTTTAATCAAATCAGATAAATAGGACGGTGCCATCCCATGTAATGATTTATATGTAAGTAAAAGCACCTTAGTCACACCTGGCCTGAATTGGTAGCCAGTGTAATGAGGATAGAATGGGAGTTATATGGTCAAATTTCCTAGTTTTCGTCAGGATTCTGGCAGCAGCATTCTGGACCAGTTGTAGTTTTTTAGTGCGCCCAGTAGATAAGCCCGAAAAAAGGACATTGCAATAATCGATTCTGGATGATACAAAGGCATGTACTAAAATTTCTGCGTCTGCCTCTGTCAGATCATTCTGTTGGACGAGGCGACAGCCTCCATTGACGCAGAGACAGATACTCTGATTCAGCACACCATCAAAGAAGCCTTCCAGGACTGCACCATGCTCACCATCGCCCACCGCATCAGCACTGTACTGGAGGCAGACCGCATCCTGGTCATGGACAATGGACAGGTAACACACACACTCACACACACTTAGGTGAACCTTGTCTGATACTGATCACTGTCTGACGGTGTGTGTTTTGTCTGGCAGGCGGTGGAGTTTGACCATCCAGAGATGCTGAAGCAAAGACCAGACTCTCTGTTCTCCTCACTCCTAGCCGCCGCTAACACCATCAGCACCTGAACCACAAAACAATGTGAAACACCTCAACCACACTGTCTCTCTCTCTCTCTCTCTCTCTCTCTCTCTCTCTCTCTCTCTCTCTCTCTCTCTCTCTCTCACTTACAATGCAATGCAACAAAATGGTTGTTAACACACACACTCTAACTTCCTGTGATCATTGATTGATAACACTGTCTCATGCCTACTCCCCTATAGGCTACACGCGATGTCACTAATGCAGAAAATTATTCCCACCAACAGAAGCCACAGCATTGTTGAAACATATCATACATGGGACCTTTTGATCCCTTGAACTTTTGATGTGACATATTTGAAGCATGTTATTTATTGATTTTCTATGTCTTTGTATGCAACCTTTTTGAAAGCATTAAATGTGAAATCTACTGAACAAAGGGCATGATGGTGAATATGTGTGTTGTACAGTTTTGCAAATAACTGTATTGAAAATGTATTGCATCAATGTCATCTTAATAAAGCACAATTTAATCTAGAACAGGGGTTAACCTGAGAGTCACAGGGGGTCGCGGGAAGGGTGCTAAAAGGAGTATTCTTTTGTAAAAATATATATATCGCTACGCATCAACCGTGCTGCGTGCTGGAAGCTGATATCGCGATGTGAATAGAGTGGTGCAGGAATGAGTCCTAAAACCAGGAAATGAGTTAGCATTTTTGCACTTCCGGTTCCCTCCTCTCGAAGTCTATGGGTTTTTTGAATGTGTTTTTGGTTAGATGCCTGAAATAAGGTCTGTAGTTAACACAGGCGATTTTCACGTTTTGTTCTATGACATAAAATACCTCAGTTAATACCCCACTCGTGAATTTTGAAGCTTTTACGTGTCTTAAAAAAGGCGGTTGCTAACAAGTGGCTAAATGAGACTACAGAGGTTGTCGGGGACATTAAACGCATCACGCCGAACACGGAAACTAAATCTACTCACTAGTCCGCCTTTACAGCCTCTAGTTGTGTTTATACTCGCGCTCTCGCAAAAATCCCATTGAAGATTCAAGATTCAAGATTCAAGAACTTGAATCTTGAATCTTTGGCTTTTTGTCTAGGGCAGATGATTGATGCTGTAATGTTGTCTTACTCAACGGCACCTTGACAGTGGAGGTTGAGAAGGAGAATGTTTTTCAATCATATGCTTGCCCCGATTTTTTCCAGCCAGTTTGGGATTCAAACCTGTGACATCCAACAGAGACTCACTCTGTTCACAAAGAGCTCAACATCACTACCCGAAGACCGGAATAATCATTTCTACCTCACCCTTCATATCTACAGGCGACCATAGTGTACTTTTACTTCACACTCCGCATTTGTACAAAGTCTGTGAGTTTGTTAGAGGACCAGCTCGTGGAGAAATATTTCTGCTGCAGTCGTGGCTCCTCTGGAAGAGAATTTCACGCATATGGGCATCAAATCCAGCTCAGGTCCGATGAGGAAGAGAGACTTCTGCTGTGAAATCCCATTAAGGCATGCCGTTCCTTTAAGCCCTGGTCATTGTGTTAGTGGGGGGGATTCGTCCCCGGCTTGCTCTCTCAATCTCTCCTTTATCTCTCCTCCCTTTCAGTCTTTCTCCATCCTCCCACCTTCCAGTCACCACCGTGGGATGGAGGGAGATAGGGTTCTCAGATATACAATATGCAGATATAAAAGGATGATTCACTTTAAAAAAGCATGTTACGAGCTAACAGGCTCAAATGGAGCGTATCGTGCTCAAACTCTGCTCTCTGTTACAGTTTTAAATCCCCCTGAGGAAAGAGGTGGAAAACAGCCCACATCGTATTTTAGTCTGAACTGTACACGCAAACTGTAATATTGGAAAGAAATATAAATATATGAAGAGTTACACAAGTTCAGTTCAACAAATGTGAACACCCAGGGCCCACAGTCCACAGCACAATGAACCCATGACAAACCAGCTGACTGACACCCTTTCTGTCTGTTCTTCTTTGATGAGGTGGAGGAGAAAAGGGAGAAAAATGAATGAACTGAACAAAAGGAACAGAGACAGAAGAGGAGAAAGGAAAGGAGAAGAAGGAAGAAGGAGAGAATGAAGGAGACAGGGGAGAACAAAAAAAGAAGGAAAGACGAGGCAGAAGGAAAGAGGAGAGAGGGGACTGGGAAGGGAGATGCAACCAGCTCAGTTGGTATGAACCATATATTGTAGGTTATTATTTGAACATATCAACCAATCAATTCTAATAAAGGAAGACTGGTGCTGCTGACTCCATTAATGTGAGTTCGTCAAGGCTGACTCAGCAAAACTCAGAAACCCCAATGGAATCCCAACACAAAAAAAGGTGGTAAGCGCTGACAAACGAAGGCAATCTGTATATAATATTAACCCATTAAATATTGATAGTCTGGAAACTAGTCTGAGCTGCTAATATTGAACAATAATATTATGTTCATCATGGCTAAATTGTTGTATTGTTGGATTATGGGTAGGGAAAGAATAGATCTCCAAAACCTTCAGAAGGGGAAGGTGAATAGTTAATACATGGACAAATCAATCAGTGACTGCTACATGGGCATGTCACCCTCCCCCCCCTCTCCCAGCCCTTCTTGTCTCTCTCTAACTTGAAATGTCCAATAAAAAACCCATCTTCTGTAAAGAAGATGTCAAGAAGAGAAATGTAAAGAAAAGAAAGAAAGAAATCGGATGCATTGCTGCTGCTTTCCCCAATGCCTCTTATTAAAATGGAGGAAAGATTTGTATTGTCAAAACTTTATGCACCAAGACAATCACAACCAACAGTGCCAGCAGGGGGCTCCATAACAGCTGTGGACAGATTGAGAGAGGCCTGATAAAGGAGTTTGACAAATCTTTCAATGTCACCTTCAAGGTCGGGAGAGAGATACCTGCACACACATGCATGCACACACACATGTACAAACATACACACATATGCACACACCCACACTCATACCTACACTTTTGCACATGCACACATGCTCACACACATATACACTGCACATGTACACATGTATGCAAGCACACGCGCACACACACACACACACACACACACACACACACACACTAGCTAACAGTGTCTGTAGGTTTCTAATAGAAATGTCAGGCAGGACAAAGGCTGAGGGCATTTGGCAGCACTGTTAAAGGATTTTCCCCCCAGAGCCGAAAATGAAAAATGGTCATTAAGAATATATTTATAGGATCAGTTCATGGTAGATTAAATTCTCTCATGGCTAATTTACTCCCAGCTTCGTCTCCAAGATAATAAATCTACTCATATCGGCAAGTCTTTTTACCAAGGCAAATTAACCGTGGAGTTAGAGCTCTCTCTCTCCCAATGATTCCCTTTGCCTGCTCTCCAAGTTTAAACATTGGTTCAGCTGGTGTCTGGCTGCAGGACGCATGCACTGGAGAGGAAAAGGCTGCTGTTGCAGGAATTCACATAACAATCTTAGTGCTTTTTTCTTTTTCTTCTCCCTCCTGCCTCACCAGTGGAATGACTAGTGGGATGATGTGTGTGTTTGAAGGGTTTAGTTCCAAAATTATATATCACCATTTAGAGAAGTAATTTATGTTCTATTTAGTGGCACAAATGGGGTTTGTTGACTCTCTTTTTACTCCTTCCTGGACACAGACTGAAATGTACAGTACATTCTTGTAGAGCTTGGCAGGGATATTATTTACAAATGGAATCCAGAATTGCTGCTGAAACTCTCAAACTGAAACTGAACTCAATCTGACAAACTGATCTCAGACAATAAGATCTTTCATTCTTGGTATGAAAACTGGATAAGATGTCTCGAACATTGCTACAAAGAAGACACACTTGCTAAGATCATTGACACACTTTTCCCACAAGACCCTGAATTATGTCTATTAAGAAACTGCACCAACATTAGTGCAAATAAAAGGACAAGCTTAAACAGTGTGGGGCTCCAAGCCATTTTCTATTGAATGAGCTAGCTTTTCTACCAAAGATAGGGAAACCTCATACACTGTCAACAGCCACATCAGCTGAGGAAACAATCCAAACTGCAGACACCACAATTTTAACTTTCCTGGGAGCCCTGCCTTGTCTATACCTGCAATGCCTTGTATCATTTCCTGCCTCATCTCTTGAAATTGCCCCTTATCACTGAGGCTTGTATCGTACCAACAATTTTCTTATAACACTGTTGGCACCACTTCATCTATGAAAAACGTTTGTCTATTACTTTCACTTCAACAATTCAATTTCACTTCACTCCTTGACTTACTTGGCCCACTGTAGCTCATTCAGTAACTTACTAGTCCATATGCCCTGATTGGTGGGAGGTACAGCCCTCCCTGCAGCCTTCCACTACCCACCTTGATGCCCTAATAATGACCTCCATTGAAATGGTAAAAGCTAACAGGGAAATTGTATGCCCTGCCATAATGCCTATCTCCAGATGCTGCCATGCTGTAGTGTACTCTGCAGTGGTAAATCAGAGTTGAATGTCTAGAAAGTAAGGTTTAACTAACTTCTTTATGATATCTGGCACTCAAATGCCACAAAAGCCTCCCACAACAGACTATGTGCTACTGAGCCAAAAGCATTTGCCAGATCCCAAAATACTTCATGAAGATCTCTTTTTCTCACGCCTAGCTGACTGAATTTGGTGCCAAATCATACTTGTGTGCCTGGAATTCCAGCCTTTTGCACTGATGTGTCAATTAACTTAGGTATGTAAAAGCTATGATACAGCGTATATATTACAAAATAATGTAATCTCCTCTCTTGATCTACTCTAACTAATGCCATGTCTCTATATTGCTGATTTTGATTCAATGTTTTATGTTTTGTAATTTGTTGTTATTGATGCTTGTTTGATATTTGAAAAACTGAAAATAAAATATTTTATGATAATAACTGTTAACTTGAATTAATTGTTCAATATTTAACAAAAAATATCCTAGATTACCTTCTATATTAATCCATAATGAGTTGTACTTTTATGCTATAATTTTGTATATTTTTTTCATTTTAGAAGGAAACTCTGCTTCCTTACCAAGCCACACAATGTATTGCTTTTTAACCCAAGTTTCCCTAAAATCTAATTAAAACAAAAATGTGTTATCAAATGTCCCTGTCTGCAAGCTTAATTCTCTAACCAGCACTAATTATCCAAAACCACTGGCACCTATTTTTAAAGAACAATTGATACCACAAAAGTAAAACAAATTAGCCCGTGCAGTACTGGGACTTCACCTTTTCCCTGTGGTGAGCCTCAGCTCCCGCCAGAGAAAAAATATACTGTACTTCATATTTCCAGGCCGCTCTGTGTGAGATGAGATGAGATGAGATGAGATGAGATGAGATGAGATGAGATGAGATGAGATGAGATGACATGACATGACATGACATGACATCTGCAGCAGGGTGGTAGAGAGTAGGGAGAGTGCCATTCAGTTAGAGGATCTGGGTTCAAGCCCCATGTCAGAAAACATCCAGCCTGCTGATGTGTCCTTGAGCAAGACACTGAATCCCTTTGGAGGAGGGCGATTGCTCCCTGTAGGCTTTCTATTAGTCTGGTTTACAACATGTGTTTGCTGGTGTTTGCTGGTTGTCAGCATGATGGCGCTAAACACAAATAAATTAAGCACCAGGCATGAGAAATGTATCTGTGTATATGTCTGTTGGTCTGACTAAATTGTTGTATGTATATCTGTTTGACTTTCTTGGTCATTTTATGAAACACTGCCATAAATGAGCCAAATACTGATGTTTCAAATGTCTTCATAGCAGCTGATAATAAAATCAAAGGTTTTGAATGGTTTCTACAAGGTTTCTACATTTTACATTCTGATTTACTTCCCTACCCCAAAATGCCTTCTACCTCTCTTCTCATCTCTTTTTATTTGGTTTCCTAGCACTTCTATATCATCCTTGATCACTGAAGGGTCACAGCAATATTTTCTGTATCTATTGTCAGGGTGCTGCGACCTCTGACCCTTCACCTCCTTAGTATTGGTTGCTTACAATGTCGATGATCTAAGACTTGAAGCTCTAGATGGAAATAATTGTGCAATAGAAGTGCAATCACCGAAACCCTTCCTTCGCTGTGACATTTGCAGCAAACAGACACTTTGTCATCATTTTGCAGAATAGCAACAATGACATTCATCGTTTGAAAAATATATATATACCTACTCTTACAAAATAATTTGAGCAAAAAATTAAACCAAATAATGGTTGAAAAGCAAATAACTTTAAGTCCTTGGTTGACTAAATGAGAACACAATCCAGTTCTAAATTAATAGTTATTGAATGATGAACTCATTTCAGTGAATACATGGTGGTTCAGTGCCTTGCTCAAGGGCTCACCAACAGCGTTGTCTCACAAACAGATCTCGTCAGCTGATTCAGGAATTTGAACCAGCGACCTGCTAGTCACAAGCTCTCTTCTGCCTGCAGGCGAACATTGCTGCCTCATAAAATCAAATATCAATGGGTCAGTTATTATACAGAGCTTGTATTTGGGTAAAAGGTGACTCACATAACAGCTCCACTGTTTGATATGAAAATTGATATTAATACTAGTACTACATTAGCAACTACATTAGCAGTATTAGTACTGCTATAGTATTATAATATTAATTACTGGGACATTGTAAAATGGAGGCTGTCAATACTTTCATCTCAAGTGGTTGAGTTTGAGGTTATTCTCTGTTTACGCACACGCGCGCACACACACGCACGCAGGCACGCACGCGCGCGCACACACACACACACACACACACACACACACACACACACACACACCGGGGGGAGGAGCTAAGCCTCTTGCTGCCCTGAGTTTGTCAGTTTCCTAAAAATAGCGGACGAGTATCAGCCTGTTTGTCTGCCGGAGACACTTTGATAAAAAAAATATCTTTATCAAGCGAAGCATTGGGAGGGGAGAGGGGTAAGTGGAAAAAAAATACATCTATTTCTATATTTGGGGTATTGACTGTATGTCTTTTATGGAGAAGAGACAGAGGCAGAGCTGGAGAGGGAGGGGAGGCACAACACTGCATGTAATGTTGCGATATTCTTGTTAACAAACTAACTTGGTCAGTGTTTGTTTCCTTGCAGCCTGGATGTAATGTCAGCAAATACAGTACATATATTTATTTTAGACAGAAAACCCCTACAATAACTTTTTGATTTTATTTTATGTTGCTCGGGGCTGTAAGCTACATTGCGTGCGTGTTTATTATGTGTGTGTGTGTGTGTGTGTGTGTGTGTGTGTACTGTACAAGATGCGATAAGCAGAAGTGCCTTGATGGAGTGGTTTATTAAAGTTTGATCAGCTGAGTGAGAGAGAGGCAAACTGGCGGAATCCATTCAGGCATTTTTCCACTGTAGATCAATGTGCAGTATTGACGAATTTCTACGGTAACAGTTCCAGGGAAGGGCAATCAAGCCACTGGATGCAAAGTGCTATAATTTTAGAATAATGCACATTTGAAAGTTTCCTTCACAGCTCCAAACAAAACACACAGGGGCATGGGACCTGAAAACCTGTCCACAAAGATCTATATTTATCCTATTATACATTTTTAGAAGGATACCGTAGAAATATCAGTAATTTGAAATATAATGCAGCCACTATAGTTCCAAAAAATTACAACGGGGGATAAAGAAAAAAGCATAAAGTACCAGAAGATCACTATGAACTCACTATTGAGCACCACAGATAGAATATAAGTCACTATAAGAATATTTTAGGAATATTAGAGTGATACCATAGGAGATAAAAAAATCCATAAAGTACAATAAGGTTACTATAAACTGAATATTGATTACTACAGACACACTATAAGGAACCTACAGGAATTATTATTATTATTATTATTATTATTGTTATTATTATAGTGATTTCTCATTAGGGTAAGGCTTGTGATCCCAATGATGCTAATGGCCAAATCATAATGCCAAAACAAAAGAACCTAAGGACAGAGGACCGATGAAGACGGAAGTTTACTGGCCGATGGAGGATGCGAGGGATGGTGACTTGACCGACGACAACCAATGGGAAGCCCAGAGATTCATTGCGAGAACAAGGCATCACGTCCAAACAGTGCAACAGTCTCCAGTCCAGAGCCGGCTGAAACATGTAGGACAATGAAGAGCACCGCTTCTTAACTGATTGTGACGTCAAGCACACAGTCCACGTCAAACTGTCAGGATGCTTCCCTGCGCTCGCTTTCACGACGGCCACATATCAAACCCATGAACGCCAAGTTGAATCTTGCGTCTTGGTGGAGAGCGATCTTCCCGAGCTGTCTTGGAGGGAACAAGAGAGAGATTTGATATTTAGCCTTCATTTCATCAGTATAGTCTCTCATAATCCATCTTGTTATTCGACACAGAATGCCCAGATTATGTATATATGAAGGGTTTATTCCAAATGTAAAAAATACAAAAATACAGATGATTCTGCCCTGTAAAGTAAAGCTGCATTACGTAACATGCGACAGAGAAGACTGGCCCCTCCCCCTTCATTGAGCCGCTGTAGATTTGCTCCATTCACCCCAATGAAGTTTTGGAGTCAGTAGGTGCACTGGTGGTAAAGTTTCCTCATTTCTCTTCAGTCAGCTCATGATGATGAGTGACAAGTGTTGGGGTGGTGACTTGACTGAGGGGAAGGAGGGCGGGACTAATAATTGACTTCCTGCCTCAAGGTGAAAAGTTGCATATTGTGGTTTCGACATTTCTGGATGTTAATCTCCAGTATGATTCACTAATGCGTTACTTACTTCTACCAGTATGAAACTAGGAGGCAATGCGAGATGCATCCAGGTGGGTTGGCGTGGCTCCCGTACAGCATCTCCTCATGTTAGAGCGCACAGCCAGCCAGCCAGCCAGTGCCTTGCTCTGTTTAAAGGTGGAGTGAGGTCTGATTTGCACACTTTAAGTGGCAATGGCTGAGGGAATTCTGAAGTAGGTAACTAGTTTTGAAATGAAACTCTTCATTTGTTCACCCTCATGTCTTCTTGGCTTTCTTGATTTGAGTAATCTTCATAACACTGGTGTTCAGTCAGTCAGACTCTAGCAGGCTGGAAAATGACCAGCTGTCAAATGTTACTGGCAAATGTTAGTCTGCGTCTGGTGAGCTCATCTACTCCACAGATAAACCATGTAAGAAAATGATTCTACTCTACCGTCCACTTTAGCAGGTATTTAACCATCATTTGGAGTCCTGATTGAGTCTAAACATCTACTAGTTGGCCAGTAAAATAGTGAAAGTGGCTGGTGAATTTCAGTTTGCCAAAATGACCAAATAGTTTTCCTGCCCTGGATTCCAGGCCTCTTGGAAGCCCCGCTGCCCCCTCCCTCCTCTTTGTTTTCATATTTCATTAGCAGGGTTAGCAGCATGTAGCATCACCTTCAATTATCCTCCCTGTCAGTGGGCCGACAGGGCCTGTCTGCTGGCTTTAGTGATTACAGGCTTCAGGAGACAGGTAATCAGGTCATGGTTACACTGTCACCCTGTCAGACTGCTGAGACCACAGGGAGCGTATGGGACAAAAGAACTCTCCCCTCTTCAATTAGTTATCTCTTACCGGGCTCAGATAGTCGGGATACTGTCTGTATAGGGACACAAATACTGAATCTGCTGTTACAATCCAGTGAGTAATATAGTTTTCTTTTTATTCTGCTTAATTTGATTCAGTCTAATCTGCACGAGTTGGCAGATTTTCAACGCTCAGTATTTAAAAGCCCACAGAAGATTGCGTCCGGCCCGGACAGCTCAGTCAGTAGTTTGATCCCCACGTAGTGTCAACTGTAACTTGTAAGTCGCTTTGGATGAAAGCGTCTGCTAAATGACTGTAATGTAATGTAATGTAAATGTAATGCATCCTGTGAGCAATAAGTACGATTTTTACTGCCCCGTAGCACAAAATTACCATAATATATCTATGGGGGGTCGATAGGGTTGTTGATCAATACCACTGATTCAACGTTTACTTCACCGGGTGCTGAGATTTCTGGCTTACAAAAACTCATCTTGTGGCCTTTACCCCGCCCACTGGCATTTCAAGACACCAAGTTATTATTCCAGTATTCTGCGTCATGATATTTAACGTCTTCACTAGAGGTTTCCGTTGGATTCTCCACTCCATTAGCTAGCTTACTCAGAGGGCTGGCGGCCGTGCCAGAGACTTGTGTGGGAGGAGATCGGTTCTATCGATGTTGGATAGAAGTCTATAAAGTTCAAATGATACCCAATGAGTTAAACAATATTTAATCATGGGTTATTTTCCTGCCAGCAATCATTTTGTCAGAGTAGGTGTCATGCTTTTCGAATGGCGGTGATCTCATTTTGGAAGGAAACTCTTGGGATGGTCATTCAAATAAACTTCTTGAACTTGAACATTCATGACAAACAAACAGCCTTGGAGATGGACATATTGTGTTCAAGACAGGGTTCACCCCCCCCGTTTGTGTTTTGTTTTGTTTTCTGTTTGAAAATGTATTGGACTCTTTTGCCCGAGTCTGGCATGCACTTGATCAAATTAGTTCCACAGGAGCTTTTTGTTACAGCTAAATGCTTTAAGGGACATCACGGCTTCTATTATGGGTTTCATTGAAAACTATTGTTCATCGCACAGTTAGGCTTTGTGGCTGGTGGGCACACTTCCGTGCACACAGTGCTGTGGTTACTGTGCGTAATCAGATTAAGGTGATAGTTTGATTGAAGTGTTTACGCGGTTCGAAGGAACATGATTTCCCCCGATATCCCGAGATTACATGGATTTATTTGATTTTCCATAGTATTGCGTTAATCAGGTTAAGATTATTTGTCTGCATGTAAATATACCCAGTGAAGGTTTTTGTTCATTTCAACCCAGATTTGTTCTCCTTGTTTAAAACTATTAACAGGATGTTGAGCATGTGGGTAAAGTTTATTGGTGACCGTTGGGAACAAGTTTAAGACTTCAGAAGGGATTGTAAACGTGCATTAAAAGACAATTTCACTCAGCGGTCCAAAATGAAACCTGACACCCTCCATAAATTGGGATTATACTCTACAATAGTGGGTTGGACGTCTGGTTTGTTGAATGAGAATCAGAATCACTTCATTCGCCAAGTACAGTAATTAGACACAGAGACACAATAACAACTAACATAACACCATAGTACACAGCAACAGACTTCACTTCTCGTGCCTGTGAGGAATTTGACCAAACTTTTACTTCCTGTCTGAAACTTCAACCTCCCTTGGCCTAATGTGATTTGGCTTGAATCAGACTGCCCTGGGAGTCCAAACCAGTTAATCAAATGCATTCTGCCTCTTTCACTAGACAAATGTAATTATGTGAGTATGAATTTGACGCACACCATTTAGTGGTGGAGAGTGTGCGTCAGTGTTGGACCGTGAGCGTTTAGGGGCGCTGTGATTACTGAGCGGGCTGAGAGCTTCATGAAATCACTCTCGAGAGCCGAGCGCCGACCTTTAGAGAGTAGAAACTACCCATGTTGTTCACTGGTTCTGATGCAGGTTCAGGTTGAGTTTAGGCTTAATTTAACGCATACAAATGATATCAACTGAAAGAGAGAGAAGAAATAGAAACTGGACGGGTGAGACGGGGAGCTTCTGAAAACATCTCACTCCAAAAGAAAAAGAGAAAGGAAAAGTCAAGATGGCAAACAGAGACAGTTGAGGAGAATGGTACAAAAAAAATGTAAAAATAATAACTTAGGCAAGTGAATTAAAGTGTAGCTATCCTTTGAACCCTGAGGCAAGGTGAGCATCTATGTAGAACTACATATAAACCTGGATTGGATGGTAGAGGGAAGATGGTCCGAGCAGATACTACGTCATTGGTGTTATCAAGTGGGCTCCTCTCATAATAAATGTTGAATTGATTCATGCCCACAACAGCAGAAGGCTCAGTAGTAAATACCTACCCTGACAATGTACCCGCATCACCTCACCCAGCAATTTCCAATTTCCTCTTCATCCAAGTGTACATTTGCCGTAGCACAGCTCCATTAAAGTGTAATTCCACAAGATGCTGTTTTTTATTTAGTCTCCATCTTTGGTACTCAGCCTCGTTGCTGTGGTGTTTCTTCCCAGAGATCACCTGTCAATCAAACAGTGCATCCACTACTGTGACGTCTTTCTCCTTGGATTTTCTCTTTTCTTTGGCCACGGTGGCTATCGCTGCTCATGCTAACTACCCAGTTCTTCTTCTGTTTATTCCAGACAAACCGGAAACGTAAATCACCATCACTTCCTGTCTCCAGAGGATATTTCCCAGTAAAGACCTACCACACACCGGGTGTTTGGAACACAAAATATAAAAGCTTTCATGTAACTGATTGAATCTGATTGAGGTTGAATCACTATAGTGTTGTATCAATCCGGGTTAGAGAGCAGAGAAACAGACATTTATTTATATGGAAATGTTAAAGATGGGAAGTTAGAGCTACATTTACAGTTAGCTGATGCTCGTATCCAATGAGTGAGCAGGTTGCACTTTTGCGAGGACACATGGCTGTTGCCGGAATTAAACTGTGACACTCTCAGTTACATGACATGTCTCTGCCCTGTCAGCGAGGTTCCTTTGTGGGGCCGTACGGAGGCCAGACTTAAAACATGTGTTCCCCAATGGTATTTTCCTTTCCCTCCTAGTTTTCCTAATGATAGAATATTTGGGGCCCTGTGGTAAACAGAAATAGCAACACTTCTGAAGGACAGTCTTCTCTTTTAGCACCACATGCTGAAGAAATAGAGCCTGCACTGTGTGTGTGTGTGTGTGTGTGTGTGTGTGTGTGTGTGTGTGTGTGTGTGTGTGTGTGTGTGTTTTATTGAGAGGCTATTTCTAGTCCTGCCTGACTGACTGAGTTCGTTTCTTTTTTGTTTTTTTTCTCTGTAGTCAATTACATTGCCTACTCCAGCAGGCCCAGGCTCATGCAGCAGGCTAATGCAGGCTGCTCCTGTGTGGACTAATGCATTTCTGATCCACTTTGATTAGCTGTGGTGATGTCTGGCTAAACCAATGACATGCCTTATCACACACAGCAGAGAAGACGGGTGGTTTAGCTGACTGTTCGCCGTGGAGGCTTGTTGTGCATCTGCACTGAGGCTAACGTCCAGAGTGATGTGATTACGGAGGAGTGCAGGCTCATTCCACTTCCATCCATTCAACTTAAATCTTCCAAATCAAAGTTTTTACGACCAGTATGGAGTATCCTTCTTCCGTCTGATATGATTATACAGACATCATATCTGTTTTGGAAAAACGATTATTGTATTTTCGCTGAAGGTTTCATCACATCCAGCATGATGGCTTCATTCATAACAGATGGCGTTCACACAAACAATTGTATGTGTGTGTGTGTGTGTGTGTGATGAGATGACTCAGTTGAAGAGAATAGCAGTCTGCTCTCTAAGGGAGAAGTGCTCTTAAGAAGTGAATGATTGCTCTCATTTAATCTCCAGAATAAACCCAGGAGCGAGAGTCCGGAAGGCAATCACAATCTCTCCTGTCATAACCAGGAAACTAACTTCTTTGTTTCCCCATGCTAAATGATTATGCATGCATGGCACTGTAAGGTGGTTTGGATCAAAGTTGCAGTTGTTTCATTACAAGCCACAGCTAAAAATGAAAATATTAGAATTTACCTGGTGGCAAATATGATCAGGGTGGTTTCCCAAGGTTGAGAAATCAAGAAACTGAGAATCTTTTCTTGTTTTTCTTTCAGGATCTTTTACCAAATGAAACAGAGGTAATAGAGGTGGCGTTGCTACGATCTGCTCTGGATCTGTCCTCCAGGTTAGAGTTACTCTGTTCATGCCAGGGAAGATCTGAACATCTCCAGGTAATATCTGGAAGCTGCAAGGCTAAATCACTGAATCTTTCTTTAAACTTCAACTCAACTTGTTTGTTTACACCAAAACAATTGTATTGTTGGTTCCTCTGGGTTGTGTCTTCACTTCCTGGTCATACTGAGGCCATATCCTCTCTCTTTGGCTGGGGATGACGGACTAGTAGTCACGACTATTGATTTGGGTTTCACTGTCATAAAACCATTGAGTTCTGTAGACTGAAATGACTCCCACCAGCCCTGCAGAACATGGAATAGTATTTAGTAAAAGGGTCTGAATTGTGCCATGCAATGCTGGATCTCCTGATTCAAGTTACTTGGAGATAGTATTCAGGGTTATTATGTAAAAACGTGTTTTATGTGCATTTTTATGTCGCAGTAGAATTGAAATATTGATTGCATGTGTTTATTGTGTTGAGAAATACCTTCAACTAGTGACGGCTGTAGAATATGGATCTGAGTGAGAGTTGAGCGTGATTTGCAAACACACAAAGCCCTATCTCATCACTGGAAAATGTTTTCCTGCTGCATGTAAAGCAGACACTGTTGGCTGTAGCACAAGCGTTGCTTTGCTCTCTGTCCTACGTTCATACTAAGCCTTGATTATACCAAAGCAGTCCAATATGTCTCCAGACCTGAGCCAAAGAATGCACTTTCTCCCCGTCTCTATCAGAGCCATCTCACTAAATCCAGTGAACTGTACTGACAGCCTCAGCCTTACCTCCTGAGCTCAGAGTGAAACATGCTTCAGAGTTTCACTCCAAAATGAGACCGCTGGCAGTTGAAAAATGTGACACCTACTTTGACAAGACGACTGCCAAGATGAACGTAAAACTATTGGCTATTATACGTTGAGCGTACTGGCTAACAAACTAGTAACGTTTCAGAGCCTGTGTTTGTGTTTTTAGAATATCTAACGATGAAGATCAGGTAACTTTTCCCCCCAAATGGGTATACAACATGAAACCCTTCATATATGGAGATTTTCTTTCTGAAAAGCATTGCAAGGTTTCAGGATTCACTGTAATAATGCTGTTGAGATCCATCCAGGGCTTCATCTGCCTTCAATATGGCTGGATCGTGATCATTTCTGGAGATGTTGCCAGTTACGCCTCCCTCCCAAAGAGGTTTTGAACCTCCATTGTTGAAGCCCCTCATTTTCTCCTCTAGTGCCAAACAGTCCCTTGGCAGTGCTCTTCATCGTGTAGCTCAGACATTTTGGTGTTTTTGCCCACCTACTAGGTGCTAGGGTTAGACCAATTACTATTATCCTGGTCATAGTTTACCAGTTGCTATAGTGACCAGGTCCTGACAAAGATCCAAGGAGGTCGAAACTTTTATGTGAAACTTTGATGTACAATTTTTACATCACATCAATTTATCCTCTCCTGTCCTCTCCTCTCCTCTCCTCTCCTCTCCGGCTGTGGTTTTTGGAAGAGCTCCTAATCTAGTGGAATTGAAAACTATCCCTGCGGGGTCGCCCCAGTAATCAGGTCTGAGCTGGTCCTTCCAAATCAGCCAGACCTCTGGCTGCCTGCCGCCTGACCGCCGGGCCACACAGCCGCACGTTTGATGCTAAATACGCCGCAGAGGATCTCAGAAATTACACTCAATAAATACAGAAATCAAATAAAACGATTTCCAAATATTAGCCCTTCAATCTATCCTGCAGTCGTATAAAACTGCCTTTGTTGCTCCCTGTAAATAGGTTTCCCTCAGCCGTGCCAACTTAAACTGTGCGCTGGGTCAATGGCAGCGGGGCTTGGCTTAATTAAACTCGGTGTTGATTTGCAGAGACGGGCTCCAGACCAGAGAGGGGTTTGGGTCTGCTCAGAGTCCTGACACAATTCTTAACGGTGCCAACACTTTATTAATGCTGGCTGCGCATGAAGACTCTCTCACTTCATGCTGAGGTTAGTACCAGGTTATACCAGCAACATGGACACACTATCTGTTCAATCGTGTGTTACACGACACGTACAGTACACGTTTGACTTGTTAATCTTCTAAACTGAAAAAAAAGTTGATGAAAAGCTGATAAATTGCCCTAATGATGAGTATCTCCAATCAAGTTTAAGGATTTTACTTCTAGGACCATTGCACACCCCTAACCTTGGTCTAATGCAGATCTATTTGGGGGTCCTTGGTGTGAAAAGGTTCTTGGGACCCATATCCAGCACGAGTATGAGAACGCCACTACCGCTAGTGAGTCAAATGCTTTTCAGTGGCTATCGGGTGCACCGTGCACGTTGCTTTCAGCCTCTAACCCAAGCCTGGGTTTGCATCCACTGTCAATTTACACACAGTTACCAGACAGCGCCCCCTCTGGTGAAAAAAGTAAAGTAAAAATCTGTTTACCAGAGCACCTTCTGCTTTAAATGTTTTAAAACGCATAACAGGTGCTCGTCTTTGCTACATTCCTCCCATCTGAAAACACACACCAAACCAACTTTAACTGGAAACAATCTTACCGACTGAATCCGATCCAAACAATCTAGGACATGGAGAGGATTGACAGAAGGTAACAGTCTAAGAAGTAGGGAGATGTTAGCACGGTGAAAGCCCAGGGTAACGCTGCACTCCCGTTAGATATGAGCATCATATTGAAAAATACTATTCACCTTGGCTTTCAGCTGCTGAATACTACTTGGGAACTCAGGGTTTGGCAATTGGACCCCAATTTCCCCAACCTCCTGAATTCTGACATCACCATCAAGCAAATACATGTAGGCAAGTCATGGGGATTATACATTAATTTCAAATAAAATGAGCAAAACAAACCATTTTCATCACGAGACGTTTTATGGCCACAAGTGTTAAAACGTCATGGCCGGACTCGTAGCTTGTAGCTACCACATCAGGAAGTCATTCCCTGCTTAGATGACCAAACAGCGAATTGTGTTCTACTGCTCAAATTGGAACCATTACATTATTTAAGTGAGACATAAAATGTGTATGTTCACATTTTTAGAATTAAATTACACTGAGGTGATTAATTCCTTTGTGCTTTTATCAGCATTAGATTTGCCTTCTGCATACAAGGAGCACCTCCACAAGGCTACCACTGCATACAGGACTAATGCAGGATAGATGCAGGGTAAATGCACGAGGGAGGGCTTCTACAATGGCAACCAGTGAACTCTACTTGTCCTGTACATATGCCGACATGAAAAGAAATCCATAATGTTGTGAAATCCCACTGAAAATCTGGTCTGTTTACCCAGAAATCTCAGAGCGAGATGTTGGGGGTTTGGGGCGGGGGTCTGAGATTGCCTGAAGGATCCTCGGGATGGAGGCTTCAGATCTACTTACCATCGTTTCACAACATTAAAAGGAAGACATTACTTTGCTGAAAGCACAGAATTTCAATGAGTGCAGAAACAAACAAAAAATGTAAAAGAATTCATTATAATTTAATTTAGCAGATCAAAGGATCGGGCTGAGGCCACAGATACTTCTTACTGATGGATTACTTGGCTCTGCAAACTCATCTGCACTGAGCAAGGAGCAGGAGAGAAGAGAGGATAACCTGCAGGAGTCCTTCAGAGGGTCCCCAGTAAAATAAGGAATAGTTTAAGTAATAGTTTACTCATATTTAATTGAGCGCAATGAGAGAATACCCAAGAATGACTTTCACTCAGCGGTTTCATCCTGTATTGTCTCCGTAGGGAAATTCTCTTGTCCTTCCAGCACCCCTGGAGCTGGTCGGGACTCGGTGTCTTGCTCAAGGACACTGCAGCAGGGCGGATGCTTGCTGAAACGGGGGCTGGAGCCCTGCTCATCCTGGATGGTCTTGCTCACTATGCCGCAGTGCTGTTGACAGTTCTCAAATTACGTGACTAAATTCTGTCTCACAACATCTCCTCCGATGGGGGAGACAACCTTGGTCTAATGTGCATCTTTTTGAGCGTCCTTGGTGTGAAAAAGTTTGGAACATCTGAAATATATCCTTTTTGTTCTACTGTTATTACTCATGGCCCAGCAGAGCTGCGGTCTCTGTTCCCTCGCTATAAACCTCATACATGCTGCACGATTACAGCCTCCAAACCAGACACTCAGTCAAGACAATGTAACTTCACTTATCCTCAGTATCTCGGCTGTTGGCTCTGCAGGGAAACATTGCGGTGACAAAAAAAACGAGGCGGTGTGTCGGCATTAAAGGTTCAGTTGGAGACCAATTAGTGCTTTTATGAAAAGAACAGAAACCATGGAAGGAGAACCGTCGGGTTTCTTTTACGGGGCAGCTTGTGTTTCAATCTGTGTTGCAGGCATGACATCAGTGTCTGTGTTGAGACAGGAAAATCTTATCCCACTACCACTGTCGTAAAAGCAACACAATAATGAAATGACATCACAGCGGTCCGGTAATTAAATGAGCAGGCTGCTATCAGGTTTTTACTAACTGTGTACGACGGTTGTGAGAATGTGAGTAACAGTGCGGCACGCAGACGAATGGGGTGTTAGTGAACGCAGCCCCAAAGCTATGAAGCTGTTGGGACCTGAGACCACTGGCTCTCAACCGGGAGGTTAGCACCCCCCAAGTGGCTGCAAAGTGATTTATGGAGTGTAAAAAATATATATTTCTAATTTACGATCATGTTTTTAATCTTTGTGATACATGCCATTTTATTGTCATAGCATTGGCAGCCTCAAGGCTTCTTCTGGTAATTAACCAAGCTTCAGTGATGCTTGAGGAAACCGCATCGAAACAACAGCAAAGAATAACGGTGGAGGTTGGAGAACAAAGAGTAAAAAAGGCACAGAAAGATAGTGTTTGCCTATATAAATGTTACTCCATGATAGCTGAAGTCAATACCAATACCAATACTTACCAATAATCCAGACCTGTGACTATTTTCATCTAACAGATTTCCTCTAAGTGAAAGTCCTCATTTGGTGTCAAATGCCATTCATGTCCACACCTGCAACAGGGCTTTGGGAGTAGTTGCTTCGTTTCTAGGGGTCACGGCTGGGAAAGGTTGAGAAGTGCTGGTCAGACTAGATGGTGGTAAGGGCATCCTCCTGCATGAGTCAGAGGAATTAAAGCGCCAAGGGCTTTATTTTTAATTCAAATTGAGACAAATACAGAAGAACTGTAGAGAGACAGAACTTTGTATGCACACTTGCGCTCACACACAACCACCTCCTGGTGGCTCATGTTAAACACAGTAACACAGCGCCTTAGTTTGTTGACTGACTGGCCGGGCGGGTTTATGGCAGATGAAAGTTTAAGCCATCTAATCTGCCTGGTCTTCAGCCTGGCTTTAAACGGCCAGGCTGCTGGTGGAGGGAGATGAGTTTAATTATTACATTTCAGGGAAAAACTCATTAGCTCAGTGACCTGCGAAGCAGCAAAGGCCAGCGTCGATACTCAGACAGCATGATACCAGAGGCTGGCCTGCCTGACTCTGGTTGATGAATTAATCACACTTAATGCCCGTCGTGCCTGACTCACAGCTGACAACTGCAGCACTTGGTTTTCCTGTTTCCTGTCTTGCTAATCAACCCATGAGAAGGATGAAGTGGAAATTTTACACTGATGTTCTGATAAAACAATCATTGGCTTCGTTGTGTGGAAGAAGCGACCTATCTGCTGCCGTTGTAGTTGGTTGCGTCTACAAACCCCAGCGTGTCCCGGGCTTGTTCAGCATTGTGTCGGAGTGTCATTTGCATGAGATAATGCTAATTTGAACTTTGGTTCTTTCAAGTAGCTCTCGCACCATTATGTTTTTACATAAATTGTCATTCGCTTTCCTTACATCAAAGGGAACTTGTGATCAAAACTGGGGATGTGGGAAGGGTTGAAGCATTGCAATAAACAGGGAGGTGTTAAACACTACAGCCAGTAAACAAGCTTGATCTCACTCCGCCTCCCCCGGGAAAGGGGGTCCACCACTCAGCCTGCCTGTTTACCATGTATAAGTTCATAAGAACTCCATTTATAAGAACTTGAAAGAGTGTCCTGACTCGCCGGAGGGACGAAGAATCTTCTATCAGTCCGCCTCGTTATGCCTTGAGCAGGAAACCCCCTCTCTTACTGCTGACGGATACGATGCAAATACTGCAGCTGGAGGAAGAACGATGAAAATGGCAAGAAAAGGAGAGTGAGCAAAAAGGGAAGGAGTGAAGAGCAAGGAGAGAGGAAGGGGAAAGGCAGGAAAGGCAGGCAAGGCAGGTAATACATGTCATCAGCACTCAACACTCACCGTAGCTGATTTCTGTTTCTGCAGCGCTGGACTGACAACTAGCATCAACTCCATAATCCACCATCAAAATAGCGTTCACACGTCACACAAGACAGTAGTTTCTCTGTTCCCAGTGGTAGCCGTCAGTTGGGGAGCTAGCTACTGGTCAAGGCTGGGCACCGTCAGCCCGAAGCCTCATTGATCCACCGTTGGAGTAACTGGAGCAGATGTCACGATGGGGCCACCACCATTAGAGATGAACCCGCTGTCATTAATGAGGAGGAGGGATGAAAGGGTTGTCAATTACTCTGCTGTGTACTAAAGAGCCAGCGAGATAAACCTTCCCCAGTCCTGGCTTGGTTTTCTTAGCATGAAGAGACATGAACAAAGGCTGTTAATTGGTGGTCATGGCGTTAATTTCGTTTAGTCACCCGAGGACGTAAGTTACCTACTAAACCTTTAAAAAGTACCATCATTTGGTTCAGTGTTATGCTGTCAATCATTTAGTCAGAGTATGAGTCAGTTTATCCAGATGGTGGAGGTCCCTGTACAGGAGGCCTGTTGTTTCAGTACTACCAGTATTACTATTACTACTACTACTACTACTACTACTACTACTAATATTACTACTACTGCTATTACTGCTACTACTGTTACTACTGCGATGAGTCACTCTCTCTCTGCTACCCCTCTTTCTCTCTCTCTGTATCTCTCTCTACTCTACAAGCGCCCTCCCCCCTTTCATTCCTCCATTGAGGTTAACAGGACCAGGTTTCACCACCTCAGCTTTCAGATGGTAAATACTACTTTGGTACTCCTGGTTTGGCAATGGAACTTTAATTCTGGCCAACAAGGGAAGACCTGTAGTGAAGTGTTGGTAATGATAAATTAATTTCAAATTAAATGATGTTTTTCATCATATAAGTGATCACAACTCTTAAAATGCCATTTCAGTTTTCAGTTTTCATCAGTGATCATGCTAGGGTCACAGGAATATTTGTTAAATCTGTTGCCTGGGTGCTGTGACTTCTGACCCTGACCCTTATCGGTGGCTTGTAATGTTGGTGATCTAGGAATTGAAGTTGATTCGACTGTTGCACACTGTTGTGTATGTCGCTCTGGGTAACATGAGTAACATGCTCATCTGAATGACTAAAATGTAAATGTAGATGTGTGTGTGTGTGTGTGTGTGTGTGTGTCACTTCCTGAGGACAGGAAACAGGAAGTAGCTGTCAGAGCAAGCAGGAAGCAGAGTGGCAAGGCAGAGTGAAGAGGTGTTACTTTAAACTGTGATCAGTACAGCTGTCACTATTCTGTGATCTCCATCATTTGAAAACACTGACACCCACTCTGACAAAATGACTGTGCTGACATGAATGTAAACACCAGTATGGAGTACTGTTGAAAAGTCAGTACTGTTAAGTCATTTTTAACCTTTATTTGAGATCTGAAGATTCAAACCAGCAACCTTGTCACAAGCCAGCTCCTCTATCCCCTAGGCCACCGCCATGTTGAAAGCAGTAAACTAAGTGACCTTACCTGAGCTCCTCTCCTTGTATTAGCTGTTCCCACCAGGATGTGTGACTGACTCAGTGCCTTTGCCTTGCTGAAGGGCACCTTGGCAGAAGGCTCTGCAGGAGGAGAGAGAGGGTTAAGGTTATCGGTTAAGGTTTGAGTGGTTTAAATGGAGAGTTGAAGGACAGCACGGCCCAGGTCTTAAGTTGGAGCCATCACTAAGATGATGACCTTTCCATTCACAGCTCTTAAGTGATGCGCTTACTTGTGTGTGAGCAGGTAGGCGTTCAGTGTCTTCCTCAAGGACACTTAAACAGGACACATGGCTGTCGATGGACACATTTGCTCTCACAATGATTGAACCTGTTTACATTCCAGTTGCTGTCGCCAAACTGATTAAAACAACAGTACTCAGTCAACTCAGTCAAGTCACATAGCTTGGTGCTGGTCTCAGATCAGTATGGCTGTTCAAAGCAATACAATTCTATTGTCAATAGAAATATGTGAATCAGAAACATACTAAAACACAAAAGGTTTTGTTCCAAAATGCTATATATCCATTCTGGAAAATATTTTCTGCCTGAAAACATGTCTTAAGATGACTCCTAACTTCAGTAGTAACCCATAATGTGCTTTATGTTCATGCCTGCAATCATTTTGTAAGAGGTGTCACTTTTTCAATATATTTCATATATTTGTTCATATATTTATTACCATGTATGTTAGCCTTCAGAAAAACTGTTTACAGCAAACAGAATCAGAAAAAGCACAGTGCTGTTTATTGTTGACAAGAGGTGACTGGAGTCCATTTGTTCTTCTACAATTGTATATGTATAATGGATATACCATGCTGCATAAAAGCATTATGGGAAATACAATTCTGCACGACCCAACCTTAGAAAAGTGTGTTTCACGCCCTCACAAAGCACGGTCATGCTTCTAAAGATCCACAGGAATTGGATTTCATGGATGAGGCTCTGAGGTTCACTCTGGAGGCTTAGTGCTCCTTGCTAACGGTACGACCAGAGGAAGGGATGTGTTTGGAAGTTAAAGAGAAGGTCAGGGCGAGTATAGATTAGAAAAATCTAGAGTTGTTTCATAGACAGGTGTTGGATAAATATGTTGGGCTTTGGACTGAAACAAAACAACGTATATAAAGAGTTAATTTCCAAAAATCTATATAACAAATCTGTGAAGTGTGAATGCGTATGACCCAGAGTTTTATTCTACATATCCATTTTTGTAAAGAAATCACCTCAGGATACTTGAAAATTACCAGAAGTCCATTCAATATCTCACAAATCTAAAAGATCCCAAATGCAATCATATCATTTAGTCAATCTACTATCCTTTGAAAATAAACCATAAATTGTTTTTATTTTGTAATACGTTTCTGAAGACCTCATATACGACTAGACATTATAGATGTTTGTGTGTGAGTGTTGGATGCTGCAGGCTGTTGGCTGATCCTGTGGGTCGTATTGATTTTCATGTCAGCTAGATAGAGTTTCTGCCATAGTAACATATTACATCTGCATTGATCAGGGCAGCTGTCTGGGAAGCACATGTAAGGCCGATGTAGAACAGGCTCAAGTGTTGCTCTACAGAGTATGCAGCCTTAGGCGTAGATTCACTGTCATGCAGAGACAAAAGAAAAATTGTCTATAAACAATGTTCCGAAATACAAATGTCTCCCTTATGCTCTAAAGTAAAATCAGAGACTTTGCAGTACACATTTTTTACATTTAACTAATCTAGAGTGCTTTACAATGAGTGTAACAGTAGAGTAAGCTTCAATTGAAAGATCATCAACATTGCAAGCAACCAACAGTAAGGAGGTCAAGGGTCAGAGGTCACAGCACCCTGACAACAGATGGAACAAACCATTCCTGTGTTTCTAGACCATGTACATCAGAGAAGTGCTGTCATCGCCCTACTGCTCCTTTTGGACTTTCCCAACTAAACCAGAGCACTAGTATGACCTTTACCCTGCTAGCATGATTTAGCTTTGATTTAACAGACAGATGCAGTGTCCTCTCTTCAAAATATTTGTGTCTTGCCATCAAATCATCCAGATTGTAAAACAAAGACAAATCCCCGTGACCTTTAAATCCCAAATATCCAAGGAGTCTTTGGCAGTGACAGTGTGTGTCCTGAACCACCTCGGCTGGGTCAGCTGGGATCTGGGCTGGTGGTAAATTGGTAGGGTTGGGTGATAATGTTCATCCTCTTGTCAACCCATAGTCATTTTATACATATATATATATATATGCAATATATATGCAATGTAGCGTTTAAATGGGCAAGGACAGGGCCTTTTACATTTGAAATTATAGTTGAAGTCCTCGCAGTCAAGAAAAAGGGTTGATTTGGTTGAAGATTTATGAGGTGGCCTTGCATTACCAATAGGAAGCAGAAGACATTTGAATGGGACAAAACCAGCACAGCTCTGCCATGTGTGTTTTGGCTCTAAATACATTTTAAATCAACTATCAAGCATTTTTTGTCCCTGCGTGAGCTTCCCCATTTGAGTGTCATGCACTAGGTTACATTTTAAATTACCAAAGGTCCCCAACCCTATGAATCGGGTCTGCTGGTGGGTTTGGTCACTCAGCTCTGGGCTCCATGTGCTGCAGTAATCCGGGGGGGGGGGTTAGGATAAAGCCTGGCCTGGCCTGCCTCCTCCCAGATCAGATGAGATTAGAAGGGACCTAAGGAGCTCCCGGGGAAGGCAGGGCTCAGGAACACAGCCTGACCAGTGGAGGGACGCTGCAAGACAGGTGGGCGGAAAAGGGAGGAGACTAGAGAGAGGAGGGGAGGGGAGAGGAGAGCAGACTACAGGGCTTAATATTCATTTTGGTTTACATGGAGGTGTGCTGCGAGGAAGAGAGTCTGGAGGCAACTACACATGGTGCGTAATAAAGTACATAAAGTGTCTCTAGGTCTTTCTCAGTGTGTGCTCTTGTCTGTTCTCGTGTCACCAAGATGCATTTGACGTAATAGCTAATGGATGAAGTACGATTCCAAAACAAAAGATTGCTGAGGACGCAGGATGTATGCAGATCCCGGAGGTTTACCTGCCAATCAAAAAATAATGACGCATCGGATGGTGGCAAGGATGTCGACAACGAATGGGCAGCCCTGAGATTCACTGTGAGAATGATGCATCATGTCCGAACAAGCTGGTGCAAACAGTATTATGGCCTGTAGTATAGTCATAGTATAGCAGTCTATAGTACAGAGCCAGTTGAAACAGCTGAAAACTAACAGCTGTGGGTTTTAATTAATGGCGCGACCTCAAGGACACAGCCCATCTCAAACTGTTAAGACTCGTCTTGCATTCTTGAGAAGTTTGTTCTCTCCGACAACTTGGGAAGAACGAGTACCGACTTAGAGTTCTTGGTTTTGAAAATCACCTTCCATCTTGTAAGCAATTTCGGTTTGGAAACCTAGATGCCGGGAACCTACCATCTTTTGTCGAGTGATGGTATGATGTTGGTCATGTTCTCAAATGGTTTGTTTGGTGTTTGAATGCATTTGCTGTGATGGCTGGGTGAACAAGACTGGGGTTAAGTTGACTCTCTCGCTCTCTGCAGGCCATGCTGTGCTGATGCTGGAGTGACAGAGCTGACAGAGGAACTATGTGTTAAGGACCTTATCGTGGGCCACTAACCACCTGGAGCTTTGCTGATATTCTTCTTGGCTGTTAGAGGAGTTGTTTTGACCATGGGGAGGAGGAAGATCCAGATCGCCCGGATCCTTGATGAGAGGAACCGACAGGTCAGTGTCTTGTTCTTGATTGCTGTGTGTTCCCTATCCCTGGCACTAATCTGTTCTTCTCTCCCACCACACACATCCATACAGTCACAATATGTCTCTGCTGTTGTAAAAAACACATGACTGCAGTTTTGGTGTTCTACTTTTTCTTACTTGAATGTAAAGTTTCTATGGTTACATGTGTTGAGTGAGTTTCATGACACTTGGGGCACTTGAAACCTGTTGTAACCCCACTGTATTGTTTCAAAAATACATGGATGGCGATTCTTTTCATTTCTGAAAGTTGTGTATCAGTAGTTTTACTGAAATTTTCTGTAAAACACTTCATCAGTTTTCCAGAGAATTTGGAACAGATAGACCTCACAGAAAATCTACATCCATTTAAGCTTATATGTTACATCTTCACTTTAGGCAACTGCAGTCTGTCTAATGATAACACATCTCTGTCCAGTTGCTCGTTTAGAGATTAGAGCATCTCCATGCATGCTGGTTCTTCCTCAGCCTAGCCTGGTCTAGGTTGATGAGGCCCGGTGGTGTTTTCAGGTGGTGGTTTGTAGCAGGTGGCAAGGGTGTCTTGTCCTGGGTCTTTCAGGCCTTAGATCTTGCTGGGAGGAAGGGGTCGGGGGGAGTGGGGGGTTGGGGGGGAAACTGCAGGGAGACAGAGCAAGGCAGACTGGCAGGATGTCCCACTCTAATAACTAGGGATTCATCGCATTTCTTCAAAGATTCAAAGGACCCATAAGCACCTTAGGTTTCCTCAGTATAAAAATATCCCTAAAGGGTTCCTTGTCGAAAGTCTGTGTGGGTTTCCTAGAAGTTCGGACAGGATTCATGAACCCCTCATGAAGGGGTTCCTCAAGGAACCTTCTGTGGTTCCCCAATGGTTGCAATCTGAAGAACTCCTAAAGGTTCCTCAAAGCCCTGTTACTCTTAGAGTGTCAGTGGTCACAGCCTGTGGCGAGGGCAGTAATTTGGGGTTAGCTGGGTCCGGATGGCACCCTGTCATTAGCAGGGTGGATCAATGTTAAGGACACACAGTGGCCTTCTCTCCTCACCATCTCCCAGGCCAGCCACACTGCTGCCCACTGGAATCCCTCTCTGTCTGTCTCCTCTATATATATCAGCCCCAACAGCACAACAAATACCAGCCTGTCTGGAAGGAAAGCGCAGGCTCTGGAAATAGGGACGCGGCCGGAAAATAAATATCTGGGATGATGTTTATATTTGATGTTGGGTTGTCTTGGCCAGAGCATTTTTAGATAGACACTGGCTCGGCTGTCCAGCGGCTCGGCTGTCCAGCACTATCACTGGAGTCTACTGTATATTTAGACTGCACACTATCTTGGATGGATGGTTTGAATGTATTCTGGGATTCTCTATCAAGCATTCTAGCATGGTGCTTCTCTTTTTCAAAGCATCACTATTACAAACTAGATATGCATACAGTAATGAGATTAGTGTAGGAATTAGCCAGCCTTGTGTGGCAGGGTGGCTTAATGTTTAGAAAGAAAGGTTAAAGGTTCGATCCATGCAATAGGTAATGTGCCAAAAATGAGATCGACATCAACAAGACATCTACTTTTACGGATTGCTACTACTAAATTACACTAATACAGAATGAGTCCTTTATATTTTCGAGATATGGAACAATGTTTCCATGCAAACCTCCTCAGTAAGAGCAATGGTTCTGAAACAAGTCACCATTTAATAAAATCTAGCTGACTCCCGTCAATAACACTGAAGCTATTATATATATATCACAGTAAACAAGGTCCTCAAGGATATTATGGCATTTATACAACAATTATCATTTATACAGCATTTATACTGTCTGAAAAACATTCTCCAAAGTAGCATACATACTGCTTAAAAAGTCTGAAAATGTATAAAGGCCTTAAAAGTATTATGTTGTCTAAATTAGTTAGATTAGAGGTTTTCTTTTAAATGTATTGGTCCTAAATATCTTAGAAAGTCTAACATTTCTGAAACCTGCAGATACCCTGATACTGTACATATACATGCGAATTAAAGAACAGGAGAAAACAAGAAAGATCACTAACTAGCTACTTGGTTCTTGGTAGGAAATGTATAATGGGACTGATTGAAAAGGAGTTTTCTTTCTTAATGAAGTAGTGTATTATGGTGAATGGTAGATAAGACTCGTGTCATCGCCATGGTGACAAATCATTAGCGTCCATCGTTGGTTGTGGCGACTCTGCAGGGCTGCCGTCTCTGCAGGCAGTTAATAACTCTGACATTAAGAGAAACAAGACCATAACTGGCCTAATTATAGATGGAGATTGGGAATCGCAATGAAGACGAGTTTTACCTTTAGATATTAAATGGATATACTGAGATACAACTTTCATTTATTGAACTCTGAGAAGTATTACTATTCCAAATGTTGCTGTCGGTTGTTCAAACTTTCAGCTTAGTTCTGCTGTTTCGGCCATCTGTTCCAGCCTTTCCTCTTCTTGGAGCATGTGATGTTGCTAGAGCGCTTCATTGTGCTCTCTCTTTGCACTCTAAAAAAATGTCCTCTCAACAAGTCATTTTAGCTAGTATTTCATCTTAAAATCTTATTTTCCGAGATAATTTCACTTCAATCCAAAGCAACTTCATTCAAGACTTCTTGGATCAAGTGTCATTTTTTTGATACTAGTGGAGTGATCTGCCTTATGCTGCCTTGTTTCAAAATATTTAACATGTGTTCCTAGAAAATTCTTGCAGCAAGTTAAACTGCATTGGAAACAAGTGGAATTATATCACCCAGAATTTTCACTAGTTTTAAGAAAAATACGATTTTAAGGCTGAATTGGAGACTAAATGACGTGTTAAGATTCACATTTTTAGCAGTGTGTGTGTTTGTGTGTCTCTCTCTGTCTGCCTGTCTGTGCTATGAAATATAAAAAGCCACAGTGCTGTCATGCATATACTAGTATTTTGTACAGTAAAAGCTTCTGACCGGGGCTGGTTGGCGAAGTCACCAGGTTCCCCACCGCTAACTCAACAACTGACATGCCTATGGCCTATGCATGCATTGATGTTTATATTTCCCACTTCACATATAAGTAATTTATCTGACTTGTATTCAATTCCTAGATCACCAACATTTCAAGCAACCAATAGTAAAGAGGTCAGAGGTCAAGGCAGCCAGACAATAGACAACAAATATTCCTGTGACCCTTGAATAATCATGGATAATAGAGAAGTGCTGGTAAAAAACTAACTAAGAAGGGGGGGAGTACTGTTTTCTTATGAGCATAAGAGCAAGTGAACAGATTAAATACTTCATGTCTCCCTCTCCCCTCTCAGCTATGACAGCATGAGCTATGAAGAACAAAATAGTGCAACTTTTACAACATTATACAGTATAGCATCATGATTCAGACCTCATTTATAGGACTTGATGGCAGCAAGTCTAGCCTAGTAGTAGTGCCGGTCCGAATCTCAGATCTGGGTGGGGAAAGTGAGAGAGTAACCCTCTCCCCTCCCTCAACTCTACTGTTGAGGTGTCCTTGAGCAAGGCACTGAACCTCTGACTTCAGAAGACTGTGATTGAAGCTCCCAGATGTAAAAGTATGGATCTGTATGAAGGTGAAGAAGGGCAGGTCTGGAAAAGAGCAAACGTGGTCAGACAACTTTTTCTGGATAAATAAAAGTTTTTAAAAATGTATACCACGGGCCAGATACAGTAAGACACGTGTTGACACGTGTTGATGATAACTTTACTCACACTGTGAGCCATCAGAATAATGACAGATGGTAAGAGAGGGAGGGGTCAGAGGTCACTCGGGTCACACCATGAGCATGACCGACTAGACGAACGAGGCCTGTGACTCATCCAACATGGGCCGCCGTTTTTGAGGTGCGGGAACCACCACTCACAACTGCAGCTTCTAGAGCCGTCAGAGATGAGTCAGGATCCCAGAAGCCACGGGGGATGGGGAGACTAGCTGATTACCCATGATTCACAGCAGGGAGTTAGAAAGATTCGGAAATGTGGATGAGGGAAGAGGATCTCTAGGGAAGGTTTGCATATTTGCTCTTTTTCAGCCCTGCCCTGCTTCACATTCATACAGCTCCACACATTCACACCTGGGAGCTGCCCAGTACGACCACAGTCTCCTACTATCAGGGGTTCAGTGCTTTGCTCAAGGGCACCTTAACAGAAATCATTGAAGGAGGGGCAAATGGTCATTCACTTTCCCGGCCTGCATTTTCCCAGCCAGTCTGGGGATTTGAGTCTGGGACAAGCGCCATTCAAGTTAGAAGACTATTTCTCTGTCCTCTAGGTTACTGCTGCCCCTGTTTTGGGAGTTGTAGTGAACTGACCTCCCCTGGGCTCCTCCCTCCTCCTCCCTCCTCTTTGACTCACTTCTCTTATCACTCCAGACTGTGAGGGTATGTCAGTAACTGACTGTGTGTTTTGGTGTCAGTTGTGCTTGTGTGGGCTAAATACTCTAGTATACTGAGTTGTTGTTGTTGTTATTTGTGTGTGTGTGTGTGTGTGTCTGCATGTGCGCGAGTGTGTGCACGTGCATGTGCGTGTGTGTGTGATCTGAATTGAAGCTTAAAGAAAACCCAAAGAAAAAACTCAAGGCAAGCCACTGCTTTACCCAAGAGGATTTGGGTAAAGCAGTGGCTGGGGAGACCCGGTCATCATGGGCTGTAAGTAGAGTGGAGCTGGAAGTGAGTAGGCTTCATCCAAAAACAGGTTGTGGTAATTAGGCTAGTAACTCACATTCATTGAAGGAGTTACTAAAGTTACTAAAGTGGTGGTAGACCAATGTGCTCTTAAGATGGTAACTCCTGTATTTTAGCTGTTTAGCTGTAGGCCTGTAGAGAAGTCACTTAACCATTACGGAAAGCAATCCTGCCAGTAGCCAGTCTGCAGAAAACACACTTATATTTAAGTTAACATAGCTTGCGCGCACATACACACATTTGCTTACTCTCTAATATTTGTTCTCTAGCTTACTCTCTTCCTTGCTATTATTCATCCTAATTCTCTCTTTCCTCTCTCTCTCTCTCTCTCTCTCTGATCATATTACAACCAGATCAATGCATTGGCTGCACCTCTTCTGCTCTCGTATGTTTCCCTCCACTATACTGTCAACTGATCCTGTTTCTCCTTTAGCAGTGTTGACAACTTATTGTCAGACAGCTGACCTCCACATACAGAGGCTGCCATACTGCTGTTACAATACATGGGTCAATGCAAGATGTAAAGCTGTGTAGTAGCATTGCATTAGTAGGGTTCACTACGACTCAAGTAATTTTAAGTGGCTGACATTATAGAAACTCTTCAGTAACAAACATTGAGTAAATAAATAAAGTATATTGCTCACACAAATTAAATTATAAATAACACGCAATAATCCCCACAACACAATAACCAATAATATAAATATATTTCACATAAAATAGATTAAAACAAATTATAGAAATAAATAAATGCAATTTGGGGTTCATACTCTTCTAGTTTTCCTTCATTTTGCGTTTAAGAAGCTTCCAAGTTACAAAATAGGTACAAAACTATACATTGGTACATTTGGTCTGTTACGTCCACATATTCTTTCGCAGACATCAGTGCTTCATTTGAGCTACAACATGCTTACATTGAAATATGCTGTAACCTGAGATGCCATTTTTCTTTTGCACTGCAATTGCATCAAATTATAATCTTGCATCTCTTTTGATCCACATTTGCCATGCAGGACATATTTGGCATCTTTCAAAGCTTTTGAAGCTATGCTTAGTGTAAGCTCTGTAAATGTGAACAAAAGCTGGATAGGTTTTGCTTTTTAGCAAGTGGTCTTCCAGTTAAAACCTGACCTTCATGGTTTTCATATACTCTTCTTGTGGCACCTCCACTTGAGGTGGTTCCCTCAAGTTACAGTTCAATTACGTGTGAACATTTAATATAGTTATGAATTTTCACACAACCTTACTGGAATTTTTGCCAAACTCCCACAATCCTTTTGTTTTAATCCAAACGTTTTAGTTCCTAAAAGTGGATCATTGTCTGTCGTTTTAAACCAGATTACAAACAAGTACTGGTCCTGTAAGACAGCTGGACTGGAAACAAGACTTTCTAGCTGCTGCTACTTTGAGGAATACTGCACTGAAAAAAGTGAAATAATATGAATGTGCAAAAGTGCAATAAAATATTTTTTTGTCTAACTGCAAAATAATTTAAGATGATCATTTTTGCCGTAATCATGCAGCCCCAACTAGATGCCTAAACAGGAAATATCAGTCGCCTCACGCTGTCTGTCCGTGGCTCTCTGTCTCTACAGGTGACTTTCACAAAGAGGAAGTTTGGTCTGATGAAGAAGGCCTACGAGCTGAGCGTTCTGTGTGACTGTGAAATCGCCCTCATCATCTTCAACAGCTCCAACAAGCTGTTTCAGTACGCCAGCACCGACATGGACAAAGTCCTATTGAAATACACAGAGTACAACGAACCCCACGAGAGCAGAACCAACTCCGACATCGTGGAGGTGAGTGTTTTCTTTAGTTTAGTTCTGAACCCTCGTGTTAAGGGTTAAGGGTCTTCTATTTATTTACCGTCAAAACAAATCATTTGAGTTGCTTGCATTTATGTTTCTATAATTCTGATTGTTCTTGATTGCTTGTAACTTGAACAACCTCAAACAAATTAGACCATGGTTGAGATGATTTCCAGCATTTCCCATCAGCCCTGCCGCAAAGAGGATGTTGCTTGATGGGTCAAAGGTTTTTCTCTTTCTCGTTAGTGAAGAGAATAAACATGCTGGGAGTAACTTTTCCAGGCTTTTCCCTCGTTCCACCATGCCAAAAACTCCATTTGTGCTGGAAGAACACCACCCTCTTCCTGTTTTGTGCCGTAAAGCAATCCGGCATCCAGATTCCCTGTGAAATGCGATGTTAAAATGCTACACATAGCACCTTTAATGCCGAAGTAATAAGTACTGGAAATACAAAGATAAGCGAAAGTTTTGGACGGTTGTATTTATGATCATTCAGTTGGGGGAATGTCTCTCTGACCACTAAGCTTCCAACCACTTTCAAAATGGATATGCATGCATATGTTATGTAATAAGAAATCCAATCCTACAGTCTCTGTGAAGTGACCTGGTAATAGCAGCATGTAAGTACAAGATGACCAGATCTGTGTGTTCAGATCTGGAACACAGCGGGCTAGTTTGTCCATGTGACAGATAAAGTAAGACAAATTACATTTTTGTTTTTGTTTTTTTGTGTAGAAAACGAATTCTCTATTACACGATTGTTCCACAGTTACCATTGCAGTTCTTGTTTTTGGTTTTTGGTGATTTGAGGAATTGAAGATTATTCTGCTGTTGCAGTCATTGTAAGTCACTTAGCCATTTAGACACATAGTATCTGCTAAATGCCTAAAGTGTAAATGCAAAACGTCTGTTACTTGCAACAGTTTATTGTCCATGGACACAGGATAAAAGGATAATATGTATAGTTTTACATCTAAGAAGATTATGTACATGCCTTGAGAGCAGGGTGAATTCTCAAATCACTGTTAATGTAAAATGTGAGACTGGATGTTTACAAACTCTGAATGTTATATGGGGTCCTGCGTATAATCACCACATATCCAACATTGTCATGAATATGGTTTTAATCAAAGCAAGCGACCAGAACCAGAATCACAGCTCCAAGGCTTTCTAAGCAGAAACACTCCAGTTTGTCCGAGGCCAAAGTTAATCAATCAGCCTTCATGGAGAGAGAGAGAGAGAGAAGAAACAAAAGCAGAAACAGTGAAAGAGAGAGAGAGAGAGAGAGAGAGGGGAAAAAAGATATATAATAGGAGAAAGATGGAAAGAGATAAACAGAGAGAGGATCAAGGAAGAAAAAGAGAAACAGACTAGAGGGAGAAAGAAAGAAGAGAGAGAGAAAGTACAGAGTAAATAGAAAGGAGAAAGGAATGAAAGGGGTAGAAAGTAGAAAAGGAGAGTATAAACAATGAAAGAGAGAGCGAGGATGAGTCGAAGAGAGAGAGAGATACTTCCCTGACACAGAAACATGGTAGCTCTTCTATATCCCAGTAAGATTTGTTTTCTTGAGGATTTGCACTTCAGATTCTTTACTTTCTGATTGCAGATGAAAATCCTTGAATATTTACTCTCCAGCCTCTTGGGAGTCTGACGCTGTTAGCATCCACTTAGAGGATTAGAGAAGATGACTGCAGTTGGTGTGTTAGAAAGATGAATTCCTAGAAACCTTCGAGAAGTAGGAAGAGTAACAACATGGGATTGGCCATGACAGATCTGGTCCAACTGTTATGGCCTCTGATCCTCTGTGACATTTTACATATTAGACATTTTACATGTTTACATTTTTGAGTCATTTTACATTCTGGTCTTTATGTTTAAGTCATTTTACATTTTACAGTCATTTTATATTTTTGCATTTAGGTCATTTAACGTTTTTGCAGTTAAGGCATTTTACATTGTTGACGTTTTACATATTTCAATTTTACATTTTTAAAATTCACAGTCATTTTATATTTTTCCATTTTAGTCATTGGCTAGATGGCTGCTACTGACTGGCCCAAGGGGGCGCTATAGTTACAGGTCGAAACAAGGTGACATATTTGTTACTTATTGGCCCAGAGAGGGACTGACTTCATCATCAGTGGTGGATGACATGTTTACTGTTGCCTTGTTGTATGAAACCTTATAAAAGCTGCTGTTCTACCAGCTATGATGCTAATCTAACCAAATCATGAGAAACCACGGCTAGCCCCAGCCAGGCTGAACAAAGCTAATGGACGCAAGGCATTACTCTGCACTCTACTCTTCATTACTTTACTTTTTTACTTCATTACGAATTGATTCTAATTCGAGCTGGCCTTTCTGGTCACATCTGATGGTACATGCATGCAGGAATCCACATGAGGCTGTCTGATGCATTTGATTTGGGAAATATAAAAATACATTGCAAAAAAAAATTCATGTATCTTTGACCCCAGAGGACAACACAAGAAAGTGTTACTTAACACACACATTTCTGTTGTTGGAATGGATAAATAAATCTAATCTAATAATCTTATAATATTGTAATAAAATCGAAACAATAAAACAGTAGAAGAAATAAAAACAATAAGAATAATAAAAATAGAATAGAGACATTTGTGGGGTTTTATGCATCTGACTTCAACACGTTAAGTAGACTGTATACATAGGAAGTCTGGTTTACTTGGGAGTATGGATTACTTTCTATCACTTGCATTCAGTCGAGCCACGTCTTTGTAGCGCTCCTCAAGGCCTCGTAGTAAGCACAACACGCTGTCCGAGTCACGCACCACACGTTGTGTTCTGCCAAGCCACAGAGGACAATATTTTCTTCTGGGTTGGTTTCAGCGGCCCACCCGTCCTGTTGGCTCCCCTCTGTGTCATCACCGTGGTGATGATGTTGCATCATGGTCCCTGAGCAGCACTCTTTCCCCATTCTCGCGGCACGTCCTCATCGGCACTGCCATTAAAAATGAATGGCCATCGTGACTCACATTCTGGCTGTTTATGTAAGCTTCTAATGCAATGTTTGCCTTGCTGAGAGCTGGATTGCTGCTCCCTCTGTACACACACACACACACACACACACAGGTCCCAGTGCTATACTATGTTCAAACTGTCAACCCTAAAGGAAGCTAAACTTCCCAAACTCAGTCTGTGTTTATTTTCATGGTCCCTCCTGCAAGCCCAAATGCCACCTCTTCTTCCTGAAGAAGAGAGGAACTCCACTGTACAAGTTCAGGAGAGTCCAGTCCTGTTTTCTCTCCTCGCTAAGTATCCTGTAGCTTATAAACAGAAACCACAGCTTCTTGCCTTCCTAAGACAGATGAACTTTATTCCATCCTTTAGGGGAAATTGGGTTGTTACAGCAGCAAAGAATAACATTAACACTAAGAGTTAGAATTGAATGGGCTTTCAAAGAAAAGTTCTCTCCATTATTAATCACCTGATGAATTTTAATGTGACCAATGGATGAATTCAGTTTAACGCTCCATTCTTTCTTCTTCTTTTAAAGGGGGACACCTCCTTTTTTCCTGGTTCACTGTAAGGCGTAAGGGGTGTCCATAGAGCATCAAATTCTAACTTGACATCTGCCAATAGGATTAATACCTTCCTGTAAAACATGAATGGATGAAGGGATGTTTGCACCACAGTACAGTTTGAGTGATGAGTAGGGACATGGATGTAGTTTTCGCTTTGACACTAAGAACCATAGAGATTCTCTGAAGACCACTGATGTTGAATTCTTCCTCTTGTTCCTGTTGGTAGAAGTAATAGTAGTAGTAGTATTTGTTATTTGCCTGAATAGCACAATCATGTGTACTTTCCTACTGGCTACATTGTGTAAACCACAAGTCGACACCTGCGCCAGCTCTGTACGTCATTAGCCAGACTTGATTTGCCTGCTTTGAGCCCCTATTTGTTTTTTGCAGCTGGCCAAGCTGGGTAAAACAAAGCCGGGAAAGTGAGACGCTGTCCTTTTACATATCGGTCTGTCCATTTGCAACATTTAGGCGTGAAAATTTGACTATGAGTGAAAACAATGTGTTAACCACTACTCAGTGACACATGTCAGGCAGCACCAGAGGAAAAGCTTCTTTGGATTCATTATAAACGTTCGATGTGACATGATGGCTTGCTGATGAATATCTCTGTGATACAAAGAGCTTTCAAGTTCCCTTGCAAACCCACACAATTTGACCATGACTGCAACCAGCCCACATTTCTTTTCTCCTTTGTTTGGCAGCAGACTGTTTGAGTACCTTTGGGAAGTGTGTTGGAATACACTGGAATAGAACAGGGCCCATATGGAAGAGATAAAGTTGGGATGTCAACCTGAAATGGAGGTGGAAGTCAGGAGGATGTCTTCTACCGTGACGACCACGTGGGTCTGCCGGCTGGAACAACTACAGAGTACCGACTGGTCAGCTAATGTAATTGACAGATTGCTCGTGTCATACTAATGAGACAGGTTTGCGTGCTGCAGAGTCCAGTTTCAGCAAAAGCAGAGCAGTCTTCCAAGGTATGCAGTGCACTCATTTCAGCAACACATGCGAGCCTGCAGAGTCGGGAGATGAGTGAAAACCATAATGGCAAGTGAAAGCTACAATACACTGGCCCCTGACACTGTAGCATACAACATGGTGGTTGGATTGGTTTGGATCAAGTATGACAGCATGCTTCGTAACTAACTGTGGAATGGCCTAAATTTACAACAGCCACATTTTGACTGTCGATGCACACGGACACTGACTGCAGGGTGTCATTCAGATGCATCCGTCCTTCTTTGAAAGTGTGTGAGCTCAGCTTATCTCTGCCAGAGATGTGTCGAGTCACATCTCAACAACGCCTCTGCCAGCCCGATTCTTATTCTAGGGCGATTGCCCAAAAGGAAAAGATTCAGGCCTTATTTTTATCTTTGATGCACCCCCAACAACAACAAGAAATCACCCTCAGATGTGAAGATGCTTAACGCTGCAACTTGGTGGTGGCAATGATCCAGATGCCTTCGGTGATCCAGTAAAGCCGACTCTGACATTGGAGACGGCGAGGAAATACGCACTCTGAGATCTTACAACAGACACTTTAAGACAGTCTGCAGTGCCCAGACATGATGTAGTGGTTAAGACCCCCAGCTATGGGACCATATATAGCCCTGCTGATCTGGGATCAAATTGCACTAGAACCTTTTCTCCTGGGTCATCTCCTACTCTATCTCCTTGCCTCAATGAGACAAAATCCTAAAGGGAGTGGACGGACCACTGTCCTTTTAAGAAAGCTTGTACGTCCCCATATTTGAGGACAAACCACAAAGCTATCTGATGATGGTGGGGAACTTGTAAAAACAAAACTGGAGTGATAACATGATAACAATGCCCTCTAGACTACCCCTTCCCTTCCCTCTAGTCATAAGGTCAAGCAGAGTTCATGCCTGAATAAGAGCCTGATTGTAAAGCAATACACTCCTGATGCTGCCCAAACAAGAGAATCATGTAAGGACTTTTCCTCCTGCGTTATACTTTGGCTCATTTCTCCTCAAATCCCTAAAAAATGGTTGCTGAGTCATTAAACCCTGAATAGCGCTGCTGGAGTGTTGTCTTTGCTCCGGAGCTCTTGTCAACTTTAAGACGTCGGCGATGCGTTTGCAGGGCATCAAGCATGTTGTCAGACGCAGGTATTCCAGATTGCGGTCGGCCCTGCATCCGTTCTCTGCTGTGGAGGTGACGGTTGGAGCGGGCTGGACATTAAGCTCTGTCATTTGAACCAAATCAAACAGCGGCTATGTTGACTCTGGGCTCAGTGCCTGTGCTTATTTTCACAGCCGTGGGCCATGAAGGACATTAATCGTAGCACTTCAAAAAGGAGATGAATATTTAAACAGCACTACAGCACTTCTTGTTTACATAGACACATTCCAGCGTTAACAGACTTTTATGTGATATCCCTACACACCGTATCACTCCCCTGAGGTCGGCCTGTTCTGATAAAACAGATACATGACACCCCAGCACCAAACTGTAGCGGGGGCATTCCCTTTGCTGTTATTGGATCTGCGGAAGGCGCGAGGGGTGAAAGCGAGTCTGCAGTCTATTGTGGTAGCCATTGTACAAGTCCTCCTTCATGCATTTATCCTGCAGCTATCCTGCATTAGTACTGCAGACAATCCTCTCTTGAATGTAGCACCAAATTAGTACATTGTAACTCCAAACTACTATGTTAGTCTGTTAGAGGTCTGTTGTCCTGCACCATGTGTGTCAGTACGTACCGTGAAGCCTCTGCATCAATGTCACCGAGACTAATCCCTGTACATTGAGGTGATGCCAAGAATCTTCGGACCATTTCTAAAGTGGTCGCCAGTTGTCTAAAAGGAGTGACAGGGTTTTAATAGCACAAGTAAGTAAGTGACATGAAAATAGAGTTGTCAGTGTCTAGTAAAACCTCTAATAATGCTACTAGTGTCTGGGAATGCTGGACATGTGGTGGAGAGTCAGCTGGCCGACGGGCTGATTCCATCAGTCCGTCCCATTCTGACCACGCCTTGATGTAATGGCAAGGCAGGCGGATGGATACCAGAAGACTGATGTCATTGTCCAGGCTCAGTTAGGACCTGGACACATAGGGCACTTTTTAGAAGGCGCCTGCACCTTTCAAATTTGGGGGCGCTGCCCTGGACGCTCCACGTTGACCTCCATGTCTCAACTTCACACATCACAGCAGTGCAAAAATAACCATCGAAATGGGCGCTATGTCAGCAGAGCTCTTGGATGAGATGATAAAACTCTGCTCTGTTCTCCCTCGGACGACGTGTGTTTCACAATGGGCTGACCTTTTCTTGTCCATTTTTATTTTCTACAATGTTATCTCCTTTGTTACTTCAGGTTAGCTAGCTAACGCTTACAAGACAGCTTGCACGTTGTTATCAGTCTTCGTGTTGAGCCCTTGCTCTCTCTGTATATCTCGGGTATCAAAAACATATCAATATGTATACAAAGCATCAGTATATTTGCAGTATGTACTAGTGAGTGGGCTAAGGGCGCTGAAGGAAGCAGTTATGTCTAACACAACCAGAGCACAAAGCCTCTATCACTGCGCAGCTTGAGAAACATCTTGAGAAAAGTGTTTGCATTCAGCCGAACCACGTCTTTGTAGCGCTCCTCAAGGCCTCGTGAACCCGCTTTCTCCTTACTAGTACACTCTGTGTTTGTATGCTGTATTCATATTGTGTTAGTATGCAGTAGATTACAAACTGGACATTTATTATTATTAGTATTAATAATATCATTATTATTTTACATCTTACATCTGTTGGAAGGCTTGCGCTGATTTATGTTCTATCGAGAGCTGGTCACACACATACATACTTACACACACAGACACACACTCACATCCACACTGTGAGTATTGATTAGTGTATTGATCTGAACACAGGGCAGAGCTGGTGAGTAACAGTAACACTTCCATCAGGCATTAAAGCTTCCTGGCGTGAGACAGTTTGTTCAACGCTTGGTCTCTGGGTTAAAAGACGGAATTACATAATGATTCCTAGCAGTTGTGGAGACACACACATACTGTAGGCGATACACACCAGCAGACATAAAATACACATACATAGAAGAAAAAACCTTTTTGTTATTGGTATCAATGCATAGTTTGCTGCCACAGATCTGATCTTCTCATGAGTTTCCATGTGATCTCTCTCTGTTTCAACGTTCGGGAAAATCCATGTCTGTGGAACAAAGAATTACCTCTTGTGGCTGTTGAAACTGGATGTTTGTCTTCGTCTGAGTATCTGAGAGGTGACTGACCAACCCCCTCAACTGACAGACCCACTAACTATCCCCCGCTAACCAACCCACACCAGAGCCACTGACCCACCCGCAGACTGGCCACCCTCGGACCAACCCACTCATGCAACCCCCCCTACTGACCAACACACCTATCCACCCACCGACCAGCCGACAGACCAAACCACCCATCCATCCACCAATCCAGCTACCCACCCACCGACCAACTCCCTCACCCACCCAACCACCCACTGACCGACCCACCCTTGACGGAGGTCAGTGAAAGCAACATGTGATGTCTGCAGGCTTACAGCCCCACACTGGACTGGTGTTAAATCCAGGTTTTCTTTTCCTTCCTCTCTGCCGCATCTTCACTACCAGGACTGCATATCAGCATGTGTGCAGTGCGGCAGACATTTGTCAAAGCCGCCCTACGACAGTAATATGATACTCTACAGAAGAGTTTGTGCTAATGAATCTCATTTGACAGCTTAGTCTCTGCGCTGCCCAGGGAGGCATTGCCAGCCGGCTCTCTGCCTTTAATTGCCCCGTCTCTCCACCCTGCTCCACTATAAACACCCAACCAAACCCAAAGTTGTTTCAGGCACGCTATAAAAATCTAATGACTCCAATCCATTGTGTTTATAAGGCTGGTGTGAATACAGCTCAGTTAGTCTGAGATGTGGAGCCTCTCTAGAGGAAGACTACTGTCGAACTCTACGGCACTTGAACTGGCTTTTTGTCTTCTCTGTCTCAAAGCTCATAAGGGCCAGAAACGGTCAGACAGACCTACTAGAATATTAAATATATTCCCAGCATGTTCGTGTGACAAATAGCTGATAGACTTGACACTTTGGGAGTGATATTTCTACCACTCCCTCTCCCAGTATAGACTCATTGGTCAGTGACCTTGAGGGAGGGTGGACAAAGGGGGACACCCGTCCACCCGTTTGCTTCCCAGCGTCTGGTAACTGGAGGCTGGAAGACAGGCTGGAGGTCAACTGGTATTCAAGGGGGAGACTGTACACATACAGTCTCCCTCAGTGTGTACTCTCTCCCCCCTGAATGACCCCCCCCACTCTGAATAAAAATCCCTTCAATCACCCTCCATACTCGGGACACAGCAGAGTGTGTTTCAGACCTCCTGCAGCTTAAAATCTGCAAAGCATCTCCTTGTTAGTGTGTTGATGATATCAGAGAAAGAAAATGAATATACTTCTTTAGGCAGCAATTCATTTTAAACATTTTTATTACTACTTGTTAGTTTGTGGCCGGAACAGTTGAGAAGATTTTAACCATCAATAACTGATCAGTACGCTACTTCTCTCCTTTGTTTTCATTTCTTCTTCTAGCACTTCACTCTTAGATGATCATTCCAGGCTCACCAGAATACTTGTTCCTTCGATTGTCAGGGTGCTGCGACCTCTGACCCTTGACCTCCTAACTATTGGTTGCTTTTAATGTTGGTGAATTGAAGCTTACTCTACTGTTCCAATTATTTTAAGTGACTCTTGGTAAGAGTGTCAGCAAAAATGGTGCAACAAAGATAAAGGCAATGGATGGTCAAAAGCTTCGGTTGCATTGTTTGAACCCTTAAGCAATGTATCGCTTCATGCAGCTCTCTGATGCAAGGCTCTGGTCTATTATTGTGGTGGTGAAGAGATTCTCCAGCGCGTCTTCCCAGACACCATAGACAATTTGATGTGATTTGGACCAATAGTTTGTGGGAAAATGTTAAAGAGCTCCACCTCCCTCGGTGCATTCGGAGCAGGGTCTTCCCCCACGGCCATTCATTCAGATGGGACCAGCCGGTCTAACGCCTTGCCAGAGCAGTCCTGGGAAACTCAGGACTTTTCCACCAGGGTTTGAAAATCACCTTAAAGACCCAGCTGGGATTTGAACCAGCGACCCTCTGTTGGCAAGCTTGCAGCACTGTAAATCTCAGTCGCGGTGTCCGGTGACAGGGAAGTGTTATACCTTGTGATGTAACCTCATCAGAAACAGATCTGGTTTCTAGTCAGGTTGGCCACCCACCCAGCTCTTCAACCAGCTGTTAGATAGGAGTCATACACATCCTGCATCTGCAAGGCCTCAGCTGGTGACATGGTCTAATGTCTAACTGTGGATGACTCCTTTTTTGCATCTGTGAAGTGCTTGTTCTGTCTTTTATCTGTTATTTCTGTCTGCTTTTCTCTGTAAATCACATAGAAACAAACTGGTTTGTAAAAAAATTCAATATATATGCAATATGTAACCAGTGAGGGGAAAAATAGATATATATGTGTAGGCAATAAATGAATGTCTAGTTGTGTAGATGTGCTTTGTAAAAACTATACATCTTACCAAATATATTCATCTTATGTATGTATGTAGTTAACATGTACAGAATTGCAGATTTGGATGCGTACATTACTAGGCTGTGCAGTTGTAATGGATGTAGATATCAGCAGGCCTGACGCCTCTGGATGTGGCTTGGCGGCAGGTTTCAGCGGCCTGGTGTTTCCAGTGTTGACGCCTGGTTTCCTCCACAGGCCCTGAACAAGAAGGAGCACCGAGGCTGCGACAGCCCCGACCCCGATGCCTCGTACATCCTCGCCCCCCACACTGAGGAGAAGTACAAGAAGATTAACGAGGAGTTTGACAATATGATGAGGAATCATAAAATTGTAAGTGGCATTGTATAGTTTATTATTCTAGATTGCTTACCTTTACTTTTGACCTTTTTTTTATTCATCCAGGGAAAGTCGACTGAGCACACTTGATGAAAAAAGACAGTCGTGCAACATGATGGGTACACCCTGATGAATTCCCATTTCACCCAAGACTATCCAGTCAGACTTATTCAGAGCTGCACTATGCCTCCTTGTCTGTAATCCATCAGTGTGAATGAGAAGCCAGCAATCGCATTTTTGCAAAGCAGAAGAGGCGAGATACCGGGAGCTTCTGCTTTTTACTCTCCAATATAATTCTTTCCGCCAATAGCTAACCCTCTCTGCAATTATGACCCGCCATCTGTCAATCACTCAAGACGCTTCTGCCAGCTGTAGCCTGTAAAATGAAATGAAAATTAGAGCTAGATTTGATACAATTACAGCTTTAATTTGCTGCCTAGTTAACTTAATCCAAATGTTAATGAAAATTGGAAAATGAAAATGCAATCCCACAATAACATTTTCATTTTCCACTTCTGCATGTATTATTTGAGTCAATATGAAGAATAAAATGCAATAATTTGATTTTCATTTGAATTTTCATGTACTGGTATGTTAACTATACGCTTCCATAGCTGCCTGCTTCTTTACTGGGAGTAACACTGGGAAACGATCTACAGAACTGTGAGGGGATACAGAAAATGAACCAAAAACTCCTTTAAGTATTGTATCATATTCTGCTTTTGAGTTAGTTTATGTTAACACGACTCTGTCCCTGTCTCTCCAGTCAACAGTCCTGCCCCAGCAGCATTTCATGCATGTGGCCCCAGGTAGCATGGCCTACAGCCCCGGTGCAGGGGGGTGTGGAGGAGGTGGGACGTCCCAGGCTCTGGCTGCGGCCCTCGCTGACAGCGGCATCCTCTCCTCACCCCACACACACCTTCACAGGAACCTAGCCTCTCCACAACGACCTCCCAGCACTGGAAACACAGGTCTGTGTGTGTATGTGTGTTTGTATTCAGTGTATTCTCACATTCTCAGTGAATATTCTTGTTCCATGTTCAGAGTTTTCTTCATTCCTGAAAAACTTTACATTTTGCAGATACAACATGGTAGAAAACAAAGTGCATAAAATGACCAGCAGTTTGTGTGTTTGCGTGTGTGTGTGTGTGTGTGTGTGTGTTTGTGTCCCTTCAGGTGGTCTGCAGGTCACTGATCTGGCTCTGCAAAATGGATCCGGACCAGTTGGTAAGTACCTGAGGAGAAACACACACACACACAAGCTTATTCTACTGTTGACCTCACTGGATGCCTCTGGAAAGGTAGATGCACTCCTAATATGGGTGATGCACTCCACTCCTTGTATGTGCAACTTGACCTTGAGTCCTGAGGTCACACTGCTTGCAGAGCCTTGTCCAATTCATGTAAAAATGACAAAATGACGATCCCAGAAGGTCTTAGGGTCGATCCCAGCCACTGTTACCAACTGCCAACTGTTGCTATATTTAGTGATGTTTCAGACACGCTTGTGACTTTATTTCTCAAAAGCAAGTAACACTTTTTCAGACCATGGGGAACAATGGTAATGTGTTGACTCCCAAAGCAATTAGTAATAAATTGGTATGGCTGATGCCGATGCACATGCACTTGCAACACTACTCCGCTCCTCTCCTCTCCTCTCCTCTCCTCTCCTCTCCTCTCCTCTCCTCAGGCAGATCTAGATAGACAGGATGCAGGCTGACAGTCTCTTGAACGTCATGTCTGCCTGCACCCATCACCCTGCTTCACTACAAACCCCAGAATGCCCTGGGGCTCTGGACTAGACACACTAGTACCCACCATCCTCCCTGGTGGGGGTTTACCTGCTTTAACCTCTCTCTCTCTCTCTCTCTCTCTCTCTCCCTCTTACTCCCTCTCGCTCTCTCTCTCCTGTAGCAGACAAGGGAAAGCTTTTATAGAGCTTTTATTCTTTGTGACCTGTCCAGGGTTCCCGCAGCCATGGATAACCTGGAAAAGTGATGGAATTCAAAATGTGTGCTTTCCAGGCCTAGAAAGGTTATGAAAAATGGAACATGTGCTTCTGGTTTTGGAAAAGTCATGGAAATTTGTTGATAATCTTTTTTCCAACCAGTGAATGTTCAGACATTTCCTGATAGTATGGGTCCTAGTGATAGTGATAGTATATCATGTAACATAGACTCCGATAAATATTGGCCATGGAAACCGTGCTGTATGTCATGAAATTTAATTGGACTCTGCCTCTGGACTCATGTGGCTCTAATCGAGTACTGGATTCACCTGTCCTCCATGCCGTCAGTCCTCCTAACAGACTGTCCTCCATGCAGACTGTCCTCCTAACAGACTGTCCTCCAGTGCAGACTGTCCTCCATGCAGTCAGTCCTCCTAACAGACTGTCCTCAGTGCAGACTGTCCTCCTAACAGACTGTCCTCCTAACAGATTGTCCTCCATGCAGTCAGTCCTCCTAACAGACTGTCCTCAGTGCAGACTGTGCAGCCTAAAAGACTCCTCCATGCAGTCAGTCCTCCTAACAGACTGTCCTCCATGCAGTCTGTCTTCCTAACAGACTGTCCTCCTAACAGATTGTCCTCCATGCAGTCAGTCCTCCTTACAGACTGTCCTCAGTGCAGACTATCCTCCTATCAGACTGTCCTCAGTGCAGTCAGTCCTCCTTACAGACTGTCCTCCAAACAGACTGTCCTCCATGCAGTCAGTCCTCCTATCAGACTGTCCTCCATGCAGTCAGTCCTCCTATCAGACTGTCCTTCATGCAGTCAGTCCTCCTATCAGACTGTCCTCCAAACAGACTGCCCTCCATGCAGTCTGTCCTCCTTACAGACTGTCCTCCAAACAGACTGTCCTCCATGCAGTCAGTCCTCCTTACAGACTGTCCTCCAAACAGACTGTCCTCCATGCAGTCTGTCCTCCTTACAGACTGTCCTCAGTGCAGACTGTCCTCCTATCAGACTGTCCTTCATGCAGTCAGTCCTCCTATCAGACTGTCCTTCATGCAGTCAGTCCTCCTATCAGACTGTCCTCCAAACAGACTGTCCTCCATGCAGTCTGTCCTCCATGCAGTCAGTCCTCCTATCAGACTGTCCTTCATGCAGTCAGTCCTCCTATCAGACTGTCCTCCAAACAGACTGTCCTCCATGCAGTCTGTCCTCCATGCAGTCAGTCCTCCTTAGAGACTGTCCTCCATGCAGTCTGTCCTCTATGCAGTCAGTCCTCCTTAGAGACTGTCCTCCATGCAGTCAGTCCTCCTATCAGACTGTCCTTCATGCAGTCAGTCCTCCTATCAGACTGTCCTCCAAACAGACTGTCCTCCAAACAGACTGTCCTCCATGCAGTCAGTCCTCCTTACAGACTGTCCTCCAAACAGACTGTCCTCCATGCAGTCAGTCCTCCTTACAGACTGCCCTCTCTGTCATCTTCCTGCTCTCCCTCCCAGAACAGCATGTCTTTTATGGACGCTGCCATTATGTAATGTCAAGAGAAAAAAAGATCAATTATTCATCAGTATCTTTTGTATAATATATATCAGTACTTTCTCCACCCAGAGCTGGGCGGTGGTTGATTTAATGGACCTAACACATGGGACTGTAACCCCCAGTCTCCTCTGTTTTAGCTAGCAGGACTAAACTGTTACATTTATTATCATAACAAAATGATAAGAAGTTGTTAGTTATAAAAACAGAATGATAAAAAGACTTTGGGCAGGTGAGATTAATAAAAAAATACAAGGCAATTATAAAAAAACATTTGGGAAATCAAAGTGATCCACTTTTCACTGGTGCTGAACAAAATTCAAAGTACATAACAAACATAACAATATTTTATTGTGATGAACAATGTTTGACTGAATCAGAAGAAGAAACAAAAGAAACAAACAAAAACATATGGGTACCAGTGGGTCATTTAAGGTGTAGTTCGGTGGCGTTAAGGCTCCTTGGTTACAATATGAGAAATAAGGCATGACAGACCTGTGTGTGTGTGTGTGTGTGTGTGTGTGTGTGTGTGTGTGTGTGTGTGTGTGTGTGTGTGTGTGTGCGCGTGTGCGTGTGTGTGTGTGTGAGAGAGGTTGGGAATAGGCACATGTATGCATAAGTATGTGCCTAGGATGTGTGTGTTTATCATGGAATGTGTGTAGAGGCCAGGTGTTGGTGTGTGTGTGTGTGTGTGTGTGTGTGTGTGTGTTTCAACAGCCTGATAGACTGATGGTTATCAGAACAGACACACAGCCTCTTACTGGAATACTAAGCTCTGTCCCTCCCTTCTTCTCCTCCTCCTCTCTCTCATCTCCCTCCCTCCCAACCCGTGGAATCCACCCAGGTCTGAAACAACAACACCAAGTTGTTGGGAGATTGGCCCGTTGGTCAACTTACCCGTTAAGTGATAAGAGGATATGCAGCGTGCCAGAGATAGTCGGAAAGTCCAACATACTTGGAAAAATAGAAAGTCAGAGTTCCAAGTAGAAAACAAGATTCGTCAAGCCCGAGGTTTCCGAGATGCAGTTATCAGTTGTCAACTCGTCAACATGTGTGGCATACACTGTAAACGCTACACAGCATTACTTTTACTGTATTTCTAATCTTCAATAGACATCTTTTCAGAGCTGCACCACTGGAAGGTTGTAATTATCTCCTACATGTTGGGAACTTCCATCTCCCGACTTTGAATGGAATACAGCATCAGACATCAAAATCATTGATGTCCCCGGTAGATTGCTGGCTCTGGTGTTCACATTTTAGCATTCGCTATGTTGAGTAATAGAAAACAACAAAACATCTTATTTGTCATAATTGATTGATAATAGATAATTGATTGTGTCTTACATCTGATTGTCTCTTTAGCCTGACTCAATTAGGGCTGTAAAGTCCTTTGAGGCTTGTTTGTGAGAAAGAGCTGTATAAAATAAACTTCAACTAGCATGACCCAAAGTAAGAAGGCTGACCTTTTAGTAACAAAATACTTTTTTTTTTAATCATATGGCCTGTAGAATTAAACATGTAAAGAATGTATTTGATGTAGTTGATGTAGCCACGGTTTCATTTTGAAAGTATTTCAGGTGAGAATGACATTTATCTGTACAGACTCCTATAGCCCACCACCAACTCTATCTATGGAAGACTCGCGGTAACACATGTATATAGTACATATAACCAGTAGACTATACATCTAAGTCTACATTTTCTTCTTGTTTCATTTATCTGTTATTGAATCAGGTAGTCTAATTGAGATGATCTCTTTTTTACAATAGAGATCAGATACATTGTAAAAAGCAACGGCAAACATCATAGTGAGATATTATTGCTTCAAAATGACTCATTTAACGCTCAGCACCAATGAGCATGTGTTTTCATGAGCAGGTTTTAAACACGTCCACTGGCCATCGTTGTTTTTTTGCGTTCTCATGGTGAGTGGTGTCATCATCATAGAGGAAGTGTTTGTGAGTAGATATGAGTAAACAGGAAGCTGTGATGACTTATATGGGTAGTGGGGGGTGATGCGCTGTCATATTGGTAGTACTACCAAGAAAAAACAGTGTAAAGCAGGGGCTCATAGACCTCTTCAGTCCAGTGAGTGTCGGAAGGAAGGTGGGCAGGTGTTTCCATCAGGGCTCCGAGGCTTTGAAGTATCACTAACATCTTTTAAATTGCTTCTTTTAAAACCTGTTCCTATAAACTTGCTTCTTTAGCCTATTGTTTTTACTATTGTACTGTTTTAACCTCTGTTTTTTAATCTCTGACTGACACTGTAAAGCAGAAGACATGGTTCACACACATAGAAATAACTTCAGGTATTGGAGGTGGGAAATAAAGACCGGAGGCATGAAAGGGATAATCTTCCCCTCTCCGACGTTATTCAACAAGCAAGGCTGTGCTTCATTCATTCTCCTCCAGAGAAGGGGGGGTGGCAGAGAGAGAGAGAGAGAGAGAGAGAGAGAGAGGAACATGGCAGCCATAAAAGACAGATGCACATCAAAAAGTAAAAGATCTGAAAGAAGCCCTATTGCTGTTTGGCATTCAAACCAGGCATCACAGACACACCACTGGTAGAGGGTTGGAACACATTTGATTGCTTTTGGATTTGGTGTGATTTATCCGTCACCCAAGGGTGAAATTCAGTGGAGTGGAGGGACTGGATCTCTGCTGCCTCCATCCTGGTGGCTTCACCAGAGTCATTATCATGATTTAAATGATGTGATGGGTTCCTCTTTTGATCTCTGTAGGGAGGTCAGAGGTCAGGGTCTCCCACACCCCAGGAGCTGTTAGGGATTCAGTGCCTTGCTCAAGGACACTTCAGCAGGGTGGATGCTTACTAACATGGGGGGTTAGAGAGCAGGTCCTCTGGTTGGAGGACGGCACCCTGAACACCCTGCCACGAAAGGTCATTGTGGAGGTTGAAGCTGAAAATAATGATTCATAAATATATATTTGTATAGCATGAGCAGAAAAGAACGTACACCCAAACAAGGTGCCACCCATCAGAGTAATGAAATTGATCGTTCTAATCTTAACCCGAATGCCAAGTCTTAATCCTAAACTAGCCTTTTAAAGAAGCAAGGATCAGTGTCCTCACTCACACTGAAGGTATACCAACCAAATCTCCTCTTCCTCCTCCAGAGAGCAGCCTCTGCTCTGCCAGCCGCAAGACGGACCTGCGAGTGGTCATCCCTCCATCCAGCAAAGGAATGATGCAAGCACTGGTGAGTGTGTGTGTGTGTGTGTGTTTTCACTTGGGACCAAATGTCCTTACAAGGATAGATAGATGAAGAACATCCACCATTTTTCCAGTCCTCCCGCCCTCCCTCCCTAAACTGACAGCTTGTTGACCTGTGTCTAATAACTGATCACGTTGGAAATGTAGATATAAGCAGGTTTAGAAGTTTTAGCTCGACCCCCAAGCTGTGGCCGAGTCCCTAGTGGACTGACTCTGTTTGCAGTGCATGAGGAGAGTTCAGAGCTCTCAGGTCTCCTCTGTCTCTTCCAGCTCTACATCCTGCAGCAGACTTTGCTTTGCACATAGTGAGATATTGGAGTTATTGATTTGCCCTTAACTCTGTTACTGTTGCCCTTCCCTCCCACACTATGCTCAAATATGGAGTAACAATCAGCATAACGGAGATGGAGGCCGGTTGTTGTTTTTTTTTGTTGTGGCAACCATTCAGCTCCAGCTACATTTTCCACTTTTTAGTCATTTATCTGACGCTCATCAAGTTGACTTGGCGTTTGGATTAAAACACTTAAAACACTGTTAAGACATCCATCATTAACTGGTTGCTATGTGCGAGTTCATTTTTCTGTGTTCAACGGCTGCACTATGGAAGTGACTGGGTACAGTTTCAGTAGTTTGGAGAAGAACAAAGCATTTACTGTTTAGTCATTTTTGCTGATGTTCTTATGTGTGATTTACAATGAATGAGCAATAAGGGTTTCAGTGTCTTGCTCAAGGACACGTCAGTAGAACAAATGGTTGATGGACACATTGGTAAATGATATTAGATGCAGGGACTTTGCCTATCACTTTGGGTCTAGTGGATCGACACCAGCTCTCGTCATGTTTTCAGGTTAGCAGTTAGCAGTTAGCACGGTCTCAGTCAGCAGCCTGTGTTTTAAAGGCCTGCTTTCCTCCATGGGTTGACACTGGCCTGTAGCTGAATGTGCATGAAAACAGACAGAATGTTAATATTTCCTTTTACACCAGCAGAACATGACGTTCGCTGCTCAGATGGCAGCACCGATGTGTTTTTGTTTTTATGTCTCAGTGGAAGATGTCGAGTTGTGGTCAGACAGCAGCTCCTTAGTCTGGATTATTTTCAAACAAACTTTTTGGCTCCTCCCCTGTATGTGTATGTGTGATTATCTGTGTTTGCAGATGTGGATGTATGCATGCAAGTGTGTGGATGTATGTGTGTGTGTGTGCATGCATACATGCCTGTCCATGCATGTTTATCTATATGTCTGTATGTGTAGTCATGTGTGTTGGTGTGTTTGCACATGCATGCGAATGAGAATATGTGTATGTCTGTCTGTGTGCACATGTGCATATCTGTGTGTGTGTGCGTGTGTGTGTGTGCGTGTGTGTGTGTGTGTGTGCGTGTTCAGCAGTGAATGACTTCATTCAGGGTGATGTCATTGACTCTGCCTTGCTGACTTTATCAGACTGGAACGCCAACAGCCCAGAGAGGAACACAGGACTTGTAATTACTGTTAGAAATGTGTCAAGTTAAATAGACCTCAACACTTTTAATTGCTGTTGGATTTACCACCCAACCATTTAGTGGATGTTGTGTTGCCAAAACCAGTTTGGTTTCTGACTTAATTTGAGATGTTGATTGATTCAGAATGAATTGCCTGCTGGTATGCAGTGGTTAGTTGATTGCTGTCATTGTAAAAACATTAATTTAAGTTAATTAGCATTGCGTTTATAAGAAAAATCAAAGTTTCGTTCCAAAATGAGAGTCCCACCATTTGAAAAACACGACTCCTTAGAAAATGATGAATAGCACAAAATGAAAACATATGATGCCACATTTTAAAGGAGAGAACATATCTGGAGTTGACAAAACTAGACCTCTTTTACAGACTGAATCCTTTGATATTGAATGAAGACTATCAGGTTGTGATTTTCTCCAAAATGGATATATAGTGTTTTGGAAATCATCACTCCGAGTATCTTGATGGGGGCTAGTAAATGTTTGTTCAAAGCAGTGACGCGGTCTTGCATGTTTGGTAGCTGTCTGGTTGACTTGAAAACATCTCACAAATGAAAGGTTGCATGTTTCTTCCATGGAATTTTAAATGTGTCAACAGCTGTAAAGCTGTAAAGCATAAACAGTATCAACTAAATGCCTAAAAGGTAAATATACGCTCTGTTCACAGCCTCTGACAAATCAATCATCACATAGCAACTAGTTCAGATCAATCATTTCAGTGCCTATATGTAGAGTGATCTGAATAGTCTACTGTCTATTGTGTCTTCTACTGTTCCTTTACACTGTGCTGCTGTCCTGTACCATGTTTGCCATGTACTGTACCGCGCTGCTATGATAGTTTTCAATGCATCTCTGCACCAATGTCACCAGGATGTATTCCTGTAAATTGTATTGTATATAACAAATAAAGTGATTCTGATTTTGATGCAGATATTAACTTGCTACTACTGCTCATGCCTGCAGATTTCTGTATTTGACCCTGATGCTACCCATTGTAAAAATGGTACAATTTGACCTTTTTATACTGACATCTTGTGGTGGAAAGGGGCATTGCACCCCATGGTCAACTCCTATGAATATACCATATAACTACAGTCTAAGCACCGATAGAGATAAAGAGGAGAATCTGTAGACTCATCAAAGTAAGCTAACTATTTTATTGTTATTATCTATTTCCAGAGTAACCAGAGGCTAAGCAGCAGTGAGTCCAGCCAACCTCTATCCACCCCAGTGGTCTCCATCACCACACCCAGCCTGCCTCACCAGAGTCTGGTCTACACCGGCATCAACTCTGCCTACAACAACGGTACCCAAACATTATTATTAAGAGTATTGTTATTATTATTGTGATCAAGGGCAGCAGAGAGAGGAGATAATGAACTCTTCTGTTCATAAGTCAAACTGTCACTGTCTCTAATGAATCATTCTAGGTGGGTTAGCAGTTCCTAAGCCACTGCAGGGCGAGGCAGGTTTTTAATAAAAGGTCAACATATGACTCCATATGTGAGTCTAATCCTAGTTGTGTCATCCTTGTCATTGTGTCACATGTCTTTTTGGCTGTCCTTGTCAGATTACTCCCTGACCGGTCCTGAGCTTTCCGGCTTCGGCTCCCCTGCAGGCCCCCATCTGGGCTCCATGGCAGCATGGCAGCAACACCAACTGGGTTCACTGGGGTAAGCATGGGACACCTGGGCACTAACAGCTTAATAATGCTGATGCTTTATGTGCATCTCTATGTGTGTGAACCAAATGGTACTGTGTGGAACTCTGCACATAGTTTAAAGCAACGGAAATGCATTATGGGATAAGTGTGATCATCACCTCCGAGAGAATTCACAAGGCCAGCAGCTACATCGCCGTGCTACTGTTCAACGGCCAATTCAAACCAATTTTCTACTCTAGCACCAATAGTGTTGCAGCAGTTGGCAGGAGATATTGTTATACTAGTACGTAGGACTGGATAACCGGTTCCAGTTTAGTCCTGGGTCCCAATTGACCAATAAGCTCTTGTACTATAATTTCCTCTTCTCGATGCCAAGAGGCTGTTGCTCTGACAGTGGTGCAACAGACTTTTGGGCCTTTCCGTGTGCCATTGATTGGAAACAATGACGTATTCCAACAGCTGTGTGTAGTCTACTAGTAGGTGAGTGGCTGCTGACAAACGAGGAAACAAGATGAGCGTGGTTCATCATCAGCTGATGTTTTTCTGTTTGTAGAAAAAACGTCAGAAAGGTGGCGCTGTGCGTGCACAGGTCACAGCATGAAACCTCTTCCTCTCTCCTCCTGTCAGCAGGTTGGGAAGCTCCAGCCTCTCCATCACCGCCAACCACAACATCAACATCAAAGCCGAGCCCATCTCCCCGCCCCGCGACCGTCTCAGCCAATCGGGTTACATGACCCAAGTTCCTCCCCCATCTCTTCCTCCTCATGCTCCACCCCCCTCCTCTTCCAGAGCAGAGATGGGGAGGTCTCCTGCGGACAGCGTCAGCTCCTCCTGCAGCTCCTACGAGGGGGGAAGTGACCGGGAGGAGCAGCAGCGGCCAGATTTCCACTCCACAACTCTACCAACTCTAGGGGGCGTCGGCCGCTTGGAGGGCAGGGAGAGTCCGACAGTCAAACGAATGCGAATGGACAGTTGGGTGACCTAAGACACAATCACATGAAGACAGCAGTCAGGTCAACACACACCGCCAGGGCAATCACAGGAAGGACACTGTTCTGCAAATTAAGTGTTGATTTTATAGACCAGTTTGTGTTGTTTTATAATTATCGTTATTTTATTTTTGTTTGTCAGATTTTTCAGAAGGGTTGAGCAAATTTGGTCTGAAAAGTCGGGACTCCTGTCAGGATCGTTTTCGCCAGCTTGTGGAAAAGTTGTTGAATGGTACTTTAAGTTATGATCCATCCTACTGCTGTTACACCTGCAGTACGATCTGGCACTTCCACGTTCTGCGGGATACAGTGCACAGAATAATGAAAGAAAGGTGAGGTCTCTGTTCTCTGCTGATCTCTTGGCTCCAGGATTTGGGCGGTAAAGCGGTGTAGTGTTACCGGATGTCTCCCACTGGGTGTTGACGCTAAACACAGGGTGTCACCCAACTCACACATGACTAATCGTGACAGAGGAATGGGCCCTCACTGCTCATCTTCTCAGGGTTTGAATCACTGAATGAGTCTGACCTGAAAGCAATACTCCCTCGCCATCATCTCCTTTACTCTTCTTTGAAAAACATTTATTTATATCAGCCAAAGCAGTATGCTGTTTTTTATGTTGTTAGTGTGAGTATTTTTATATTGTGTGCAGAAGAAGACAATATTTCATTCAGATACTGATTTAAAACTGAAAGCCATGGACACTTGTTCTGTATGTATTAATTAAGATTTAAAAAAAATACTTTGCTGTTTTGTATATAGTAACTTTAATATATATATATATATATATATCACTTTTGGTGTAACTATATATGGTTAGTCTGACTTGCATCATGCTGGGTGATATACTACACCTTCACCACATTTTAAAATGATATATTTTTGTGGATGGCATTGTCCTTGCTGAAGTATGCGTTGGATCATTTTGTAAAGTAGGCTATGCTGTAACTCTGTTCAAAACAGAAACCTTGAAACCAGTTATAGAAAAATACATTGAAAGGTAAATGCGCACTAGAAAACATCTTTTAATGAATTCAGAACCAAAGCGGCTTTCAGCAATCTCTGCTAAGTCAAATTGATTCTTTTAAAAAACGGTGCATCACAAACCAAGACTGTGATGCTGAGAGAAAAAAGCCTTAGTAGGGCTACATCTGATCAAATTAATGAGGTGAGATGAGAATTGATGGGATCATATCAGATGATCTACTTTATTAATCCCAGAGGGAAACTCAGGTGTCATATCATCCAGAGAAACACACACTGTTAGACTGAAGCACAGTTCTAGAAACAAATAGCCATCATGAAAATAAGGTTATCAACGGTGTGTGTGTGTGTGTGTGTGTGTGTGTTTGTAATTCCTGTAGTGTGCATCCATTCTGAGGTGTTTAGTGGTGTTGACTCCCACACCACTGTTTTTTTTATATGAAGGATTTGATCTGTTCATGGTGAAACGGCTCCAGCTGGACTTTGATCAGTTCACCTGAAAAACGTGTTGGAAAGAGTTGGCAAAGGAAAAACGGGCTCCTTGTGATGTCATAATGGGGTTCAACTTTAAAGGCAGACACATTGGAAATAAAGCAGTAATATGTACCCTAAGGAATATTTACATGGTTAGAATATTTTTTTCTTTCATTTTGAGTTTGATAAGTGGTTTATAAAATGTAAATGTTGTACATATAAAGTCTGAACTAACCACAGATACAGATGCTTGAGTGAAATATATCAATGCACACATCACTGGTAGTTTTGTTATGCTGATTTGTGTGCATTAGTAGGACAGTAGTTCAGCGCTCAGTGAACATGTGAAATAAGTCCCTTGCTCAAAGGTGCCGTGGCGGCGTTTTTTTGAGGGACCGGACAGCGCTACTCACTCACTTCCCCCATCCAGAATATTTCCCAGTTGGTTCCAGGGATCCAACTTCTCTTGTGATAAGAGAGGCTGAGCAGAAGTCAGATGGTTGTTGGTTTAATTCCTGGTTAAGAAAGGCATGTTCCAGCTATGACCCTACGGCAGCTAGACTGCATTATACCAGCATGTAAATGTCCTCTGCAACCGAAGACATCACTTGTTAAATGCTATATCCATTTGGAGAAAAATCATTTGCTGAATTTCATCATTCACTATTTCTAAAAATCTAGAGGATCAAGTCTATAAAAGTGTTCTCATTTAGTCCAACAAGGGCTTATGTGCTTTAAAACGTACACAACAAAGTGATTACAATTTGACCACCAGATGTCACTATTTACTCTGCACAATTTAGTCTATAAAAATAAAAACACTTCTACCAGTGGCTCTCCAGGGGTCCTTGTGGAGGTTCCAGAGGGTCCCTTAGTAAATCACTGTCACCACTGTTATTTCCCCACGTGCAGTATAGACAGTTCTACAATGCAATACTAATACTATACTAGTCAACAACAACTGAAACCTAAATCTTTGGGACTTAAATTTCATAAAATATTTCATGGTCTTGATAATGGTCCTGCTTTAAAATCCCAGAGTATCAACAACTTGAATACATCCACACATCTACAAAATGACCTGAACACTTTAAGTTTGAATGGAGGCTCTAGCTCAAAGAATGTAGACATAGGCAGAGTCCAAATTTTTGGAAATACTACTACTACTACTACTACTATTATTTCTATTTGTTGGTTGCATTACATTTAATAGCCCCATTTGCTCTGTTCTTATTTGTATGCAATTTTTCTTTACTATCTTATTGCTATAATATTAACTATAAGAAATAGTGGGAACAGTATTCTACAGTGCATCTGTGGTGGAGTACCAGGGACAGGCTGGAAAACACAACGCAAAGGCCCTTTATACAGTTAAAGGGCGGGTTACTAACCAATGATAGACCGGCTGACCGTCATCTTGGGTGAATAGACGAACCTATGATGAAATATAATGTAAAATAGTATGGGTGATAAATTAGAGGATGATTGCTATATTTGTCAATGAGAAACAAACGAACTGTTTTTGTCGGCTGACATCGTGACGTGACCTTTAATTCTCCGATTGCAGCCAGTCGAGAGGCCGGAAGCGAGTTGGGTTCACCTTCAACATAAAACCATGAAATGTGTCGTCACTTTTGAAACAAAAAAGCCAAAGTACCGAGGCGTAAAGAACAATTAGTAATAATAATAATAATAATAATAATAATAACTAATTTGGAGTAAAACTATAGTTGTAAAATAGATAGTAAAAACATAAACTCAAACCTATACCAGACAACATGGAAGCATTTCTAAAATCTCAAAAAAGACAAGCTTCCACTGTTATGAGTTCAAATGGACTTTTTCAAGACAGTAGACAGTAGTTGTCCGGTGTACGTGTTGTGTTTGAATGTATGCTGTGAAAGGGACATTTTAAGATAAGATAGGGTCGAACTTTCAAAATCACTACAGATTCTTCCTTGTGAATATAAACACTTTAACTTTGGTACTTTGCATTATTCAAAGAACGTTGAAACAATATGGGTTTTATTTTGAAAAAATCTGACCAAGTCTTAAACGTGGCTGGCTTGATGCTGAGCTGGAGGAGAGCAGGAACCATCTCTTCTCTTCCCGCAGGTAGAGCTGGAGGGTTGCCTTCGTTTCTAAACAAACTACCCTGCAGCTATGAGGTGAATGGGATCCATGTCCCTGTGGATGGTTCTAGCAGCGGAAAAAAGTTTTCTGTTTCGTTTTTCGTTTTTTTAGAAGCAGAAAAGTACCTGCGGGAGTCTTTCCGGGTGCTGTCCAGGTGAGTGCCTACCTGTCCGGAGGGGTACACGTGACAGGTCACGACGGGCGTGTACTTCAAACAACAGTAACAGTATTTCAATAACATGTCAAACTTTAAAATCGGTTCGCCTCGTGTACATCGTGTACATTTTAATGAAAAACTGTGCTGCTTTGTGGATTATACGCATGCCGAAGTAAAGAGTAGCTTCCAAGCACTTAGAAAAGGTCTTGATAAATATTATAGGGTTATTGAAGTGGTCGTTTCCCGCTACTTAACTTATTTTTTTTAGGAAACCTGGTTAAGTTAAACACTGTTTCACTATGGGGTTTTGACTTTCAACTTCTTTGGGGTTGTGTTAATCCATGTTTAGTATACATTCTGGTATATGTTGTAAATGTTGTAAATACTATAGAAAAGTGTTGTCACCGTGAAATCCTCAATTATTAATCCACTTGAGGAGTTGATATTACATTTATGTATGATACTTTTATTGTTGTGACCTATTTTCTGCACTGAGATGTGCAGAGAACCACAAACTGTGAAATGGTTTCAGGAAATGGCTTCATGTCTTTCTTCTGACAAGACAGGGATGTGATGCAGTTGCTCAACTTAACCTACTGACTGAGGAAATATTGAAAACAGAAGCTACAGTAGCTTCCTTGTAAACGCATTCCTTGATATAACCACATGTGAACATGTACATGAATTTAAAGGGATAATATGTTTCCATATACTGTAGGTGAATACATCAGATATTAGAGTGAGAAGAAATAAAGTTTGTTTTATCATTCAGATCTGTAGGATGTAAAGCAGGGACAGGTAAACATGTGCCATGGAGGGCTGAGAGTCTGCAGGTTTTCATTCCCACCAAAGAATACATCGGACCTGTGCTCTAAATGTCCTAATAAATAAGTGTCAATTCCGAGGTTTGTCTGTTTTGGCGCCACCTATAGGCGGCAGCTGCCATTGCAGTGAGTTTACCTACTGCAAATCCCAGCCCCCAACAAATAAAAGATATTGTGGCTGCCTACTCGCTCGGCCTGTGTGGTAGGCCCTATTCTTGCCATCTTTTGTTAGCAAGTTTGTTATGCAACATATCCTTGAGCTATACTCAGAAATGGTTTAGTGTATCGAGATTATTCTCCTTCCTAAATCTGCTAACATCATACAGACAAAAAAATAGGATGCTTGTACATCACTGCAAGGTTTTTAATTTCCCAACAGTAAGAAGCGAAACTCACAATACGTAAACAAAACACATCAAATTAATTTCAGAAAAGCTTACCAGTCCAAAAGATAATTTGCCACATCCACATTGGCTCTTAGGTTCTTCTCTTCTTTGAGTTTTCTCCATCCTGAGAAGTAACTAATATTTACGCTTGTTTTCCTTTTAAGACTAAAAGAAAATTCCTGCCTTCCTTTTTTGCACATACGCCTTCTTCTGATCGCTGAAATATCGTTACTTATTTCTATACTTAGTACCTGCGCATTGTTTACAGTTGACAACAATATTTTTTGTCATCTTTCTTCTTGACAAAATCAAAGTAATAATAGTTATGTGTTACACTACTCGTTACTGTTACTGAAGAAAGTAATAATACTACAGTTACTCATTTATACCAGAGGTATGAATTGAATGTTTCAGAGAGGGTTTGCTCATCATTTCCCATCCCTATTATCCATTAGGTGCAGCCACACAGCCTGTTACCATGGTTACCTTCCAAACAAACACTGCAGTGTGGAGATTAGTTCACCTGCCTTGCTGTTGTAGCTCATATTAGCCAGTAATGTCGAGGTTGCTAACCAATATTTCAGAATAAATACAGATATGTGGTTAGCTGTATAACATTAATTATTTTATTTCTTTACTTACTTTCTATTGACCTAAGTTGTATCATCAACATCAATTTTATTTCTTTAGTTGCAAGTTGAAAAACAGTCAGTTGAGTCAGCGTCGCTTGTTTTCAAGGTGATCTCACTTTGGAGAGATTTTCTCACAGGTACATGTGTCAGCCTGCTCTGGTTCCTGTCTTAACACTGGCATCAGCGCTATGAAGCAGTACCTGGACAGAAAAACGTATCTTTTTTACCTCTGCCAAGAAGGTTAGGTTGGGCCGAGACTTTTCAGCCATAACTATAAAACCAACAGGCTTGATTCCAGGGCTTCCAGGGTTTGCAGGGCTAAAATTTAAGTGTTAGGAATTACATCTTCTAGTCTTTTTTATTGATTTGTTAAACAGCTCAGGTTTAAGTTAACATTTGTAGTCATTGGCATACTGCAGGGCCGGGATTGGCAACCATGTGCCACAGAGGGCCGAGAGTCTGCAGGTTTTCATTCCAACCAAACACTACATGGCATATAGAGAATCTCAATTTCAGATTCAGCTTGATAAATAACATTAACATTTGGCATAATAACAAAACATGACTATCAAGATTGTCACTACACATGCTGGAGTGAAAGGTACACATCTGACAATTTGTACTTTTGGGTCTAAAGGGACTTCATATGAGCTGTATATGTCCCTTCAAAAGCAATGGCAGAAGCATCGATTACCTGTGAGTTTGTTACAGACAATACATTTTAAACAGCAGTTCTACATGCATGCAAGAACTAGCCATAACGGCTACTGTACTTTTTGAAAGCACTTCCCTCTTTCATGTCCTCCTCTACTTGCTCTAATATAATCCTAAAAATTAGAAAAACAACCATTTATCTTTTCTCTTATTTACTTATCTAGCACTACTCTATTATCCATGATCATTCTAAGGTCACAGCAATATTTGTTCCATCTATTGGTGCTGTGGCCTCTGACCCTCGACTTCCTTGCTATTGGTTCCATCTAGGAAATTAAGTTGCTCTGATAAGAATACCAGGTAAATGCCTGAAATGTAAAGGGTATTGATGTGAACAGGATATGCAGGCTATTGTTCTGTAGTGGTGGATGAGGATGTTACAACTTCCTGTTGTCAGACTAGAACCATAATCATTGTAAAATATTGGCAAAAGATTTGATTTAGAACGTCCTCTGTCATTGAAAGTAGTCAAGATCTCTCTCTCTCTCTCTCTCTCTCTCTCTCTCTCTCTCTTCTCTCTCTCTCTCTCTCTCTCTCTCTCTCTGACCATTTGAGTGATCCTACATCTAATCCTCATATTTGGGTCAGGCTTGAGGATTCTGAATCTAGGCTATAGAGAGTCAGGAATTCACCTATTTCCTCCAAATAGATATTATCACTGAAGCGATGAGTGACTGCAGACCAACAAATATGTAGAAAAACCACAGCAGCATACCTCTACCTGTAAACTATTTCAGCTCAGTTTGAACATGAGCAAGGCTGACAAGGCTGCATGTGAAGAGTGCATTTTGAAAATGCCAGACATCCATTCTATCAAATATTGATATCAAATACCTGCAGCTCATCAATCACCATCTCTCAAATCAAGTGGATCCAGTCTGTTAAAGTGTTTTGTTTTTGTCAGTCCAAGAACTGCTGTCTTTTAAAAAAAAGAAAATGCAATTATTTGTGTTAATTTTTTTGCTGTCCATCATTATAAGAGTGAGATTTTTTTTTTCCAAATGGTGGGTTCATTTTCCAAACCAAATTGTTAATTTCCACAGTTTAATCAATACAGATGGATTCGTCCTTGATTCTTAACTTGTGACCAGCCCATCGCCTCGCCCTCCCAGCTGATAGCGCGCATTGGTCATGGGTCATGGTTAACGACACAATACAAAGTGTGATGCCAGTAAGAGGCTTATGGGCCGGTTTTCTCTGCAGCAGGCCCTGGGCAGGTGATGCTGCTGTTTACAGAGATAATGGAGAGATCCAGCCTCCATTCTGCACAGCTTAAAGGATTAATAGCTCTCTACAATATGCGCAGACTGCTTTGTCTTCCCACTATTTGTTCATTTCATCTTCAACTCAGTGAGTTTCCATTACATATACTGTATAGGGATAGATGAATAAACCGAGTACACAGACACGGGCACGCTAAGATCCAAAGAAATCTATGAAAAACACGGCGGTGGCTGCACTCTGAAAAAACAAACCATGTTTCCATTGATGATCATGTCAGGCAAACTCATAAGCCCTCATAAGAGCACCAGGTTCCACGTGCATGGGTTTTCATAATGCTTGTGAATCATTACAGACTGCTCACATATGAATGTGGCTGTGTAATTAAAAACAACTACATCATGAGCAAAATGCTGTATTTCAGAAGCAACAACAAGCATAGACGGATTACACACATAGTATATATACTGTATATATTATGTGTATATATATGTATGTATGTATGCATGTATGTATATATGTATGTGTATATACTCCTAATAATAATAATGTGATACTTTGCTTTACCTTGTACGCTTGATACAATGCAAAGGGACAGTAGACCATACATATCACTTTATCTCACACAGTATTTTCACCATCTATTCATCCATCCAGCTAGAGTCTTTTACCCAGAAATCTCAGTGGCATTTCAGTGCATATTGGAAAGCATTAATTACCTAATTCCCGCGGGATTAGGGCCAATCACATGAACCCGTTTGTTCCAGTTTCTTCAGGGAATCCACGTGTTAATATCTGATGGCTTTATTTGTGATGAATGGTCACAGTGGTTTCAGGTTTGAAAAAGGACTTAAGATACAAATGAAAGGTGAAATATGCGGCTGAAAATATTTGAGTAAATCTCATGAAACAGGATGATCGATTGATTTATGATGGTCTCAATAGCAGTTAACATTGCAGGTATATTTAACCTGTATATTTAACCAACTTGGGACATGAGAGTTAAAGTTAGATCGCAAATTTGTTTTCGTGATGACATTTCAGACAGTATAGAGTGGTGCAGAGTGGTTCCCTTGACTCGAAGTTTATGGGTTTTTCAAATGGGTTTTTGGTTAGATAACTGAAATAAGGCCTGCGGTTAACACAAGCTTAAGAGGTTTTCACATGAATACACCATTCGTGAATTTTGAAGCTTTTATGTGTGCTAACAAGTGGCTAAATGAGACTACAGAGGTTGTCGGGGACTTTAAACGCATCACGCCAAACACAGGTAACTCATCTACTCACTAGTCCGCCTTTACAGCCTCTAGTTGTGTTTATACTCGCGCTCTTCCAAACTATTCTAACTCAAACTTTCCAACTTGTAGATTTATCAGTTCATAATATTTTTAGTGGTGGTGACGTTGAAGTCATGCGACCGTGGTGTAGTTCGTTTATAGCCTAACGTTAGCGTTTTACTTCTGGCGATTGCATGTACATTTCAAAAATCATAAAAGTGGTGTTCATTTGTGAAGATTATCTTGCTGAACAAAACGTGTAAGTATCATAAACTTTTGTTTGCCACAGAATTTATTTTCTGCAATAATCCAAAATCCAATGGAAAAGGGAGGGAACCAGGGCGATGCTAACTAGGGTGGCCTACAAAAATACGTCATCCCTGCACCACTCTATAATCTCTTAGTCTCAATCTAAGGTTTTGCCTTAAAACTGACCTCCATGCCCTTTTCATTCTTGCACTACACATTCACACATGTCCACCTGTACTGGGCAGCTTCCAAGTCGGTAGTAACTGTAGATATCTGTCTGACTCCTTTCTATCTTTGTCTTCTGCTGTAGCAGCCAGTGATGTCCAGCTCCTAGTCACAGACTGAACCTCTCTCCTATCATGGACTCCAAGAAGCCGGGAGTGCTGAGCCAGCTGCGCCAGAGAGCGCGCCCCCTGCTCACCAACCTCCGGCGGGGCAAGAAGAGCCCCGACAAGCCAAATGTCCGGCCCAAACACACCCTGGACCACCGAATAAGCTCCTCCGTTCCCTGACATAAGGGACATGAGGCAGGAGTTCTACCAGGTCACCTCCCCCCTGCAACTACAGCAGCACAGCAGCCCCTCCAGCCCGCTCAGAAAGCCTCCTCTGGACCAGGGAGACGGTGGGAGTTGCCTGGGGATGGGAGTTGGTGGAGGAGGTGGGAGGAGCGAATACAGACTGAGTGTGCCGATCGACTACACAGACAGGTCTTCCTCCCAGGAGTCTTTCAGCAATCCCTGTGAGGAGGAGACGGGTTCACCGGAGTCAAACTACAGATCTGGCGGGGGCATGGAGCCTCAGCAGCTGGCCCTGCCGGAGCTGATGACCGTTTACAGCCAAGACATCCCCAACGTGGCCATTTCCGAGGACTGCACACAGGTAGCCTCATCAAAAGCATTTAATTCCAAAGGCTATGTATCCATTTTTATCCTGATAATTTAATCCTCAAACCATAACTTGCAACATAGTTATGGTTTGAGGATTGAGCAAAGTTCTTAAATTGACTCAGAACCCATAATCATGTTTTACGTTCATGCTAGTAATCAATTTTTCAAGAGAGGGAACGGTGGAGGCCCTGTTTGTTTCGGCTTTATATATTGTTCTCCTCTAATAGAGTAGTTCAAAAAGTAAAAGACTTCATGTACTTTAAATGAAGTAACCGGACATGTGTCTTAGTACAGGATCAGGTGTCAGGTCTGTTTACTCAAACTGCACCAAGTCAGGCTGCTCTTTACACATGGAGAAGCTGGAAGAAATGGTGGGAGTCAATGGCCCTTGCAAAATAAACCCAGTCTCCAGCTGTACTGTACCAATACTTGCTGTGTGTGTATTTGCACTGCTATGCTGAGTGTGTTTAAATTAAACTCAGCGGCCCACATCTTTTCCAGGATAATGTTATCATTATATCAGCACTATGAGCAAACACTTCTGATCGTCACAAGGATGTGGATTTGACCATGGGCGTCAACCTGGTGGCACTTGCCATACTTTAACCTAACTGAGTGCAAATTTCTTGTAGTTTTTATCATTGTAACGGAGAGCAAAGACTGAGCAAAAGTCAACAGAAATGTATTTGGACGCCATATATTAAAAATAACTCGCATCAGGGGAGCATCCAGGTGCCAATTTCCGCCTCTGAGCTGCTGACCTACGTCTAGTCTTATCACAATTTGTTCCACTTTCTTCATAAGTGGGTTTGGACGTTTTGGTGATGAATTATATCTGATGGACTTTGCTATACTCTAGGCTTTAGTGATGAATGTTTTGATAAAACTTGACTTACCTGCTGTGAATTAGCTTGTCTGACAGGTCGATCACATCAGTTCTCAACCAATGAAGATGGCAGAACGTGTTGCTGAATACAGATTGGGTGCTTTGCCAACACAGCTCTTGGCTAATTATATCTGTGTTTAACTGTGTCAAAACTTCAGAACTTCCTTTCACACTTTCTTGTGACCACAATACCTCAAGAACAATACAAGATAGGAGTAGATGGTGTTATTAGATTAAGGAGTGTCTTGCTGCATACTTGGTGGGACACTAAGCAGCTCAAGTGTCTCTTGTTAACACGCTCAAAACTTTTCACTTTCAAAATAAAGATACAAAAGTTACTCCATAGTTCATCCCGCCATCCCATCATTTTCTCGCTTGAAATGAAAGCCACGGATTATATATTCCAAGGAGGAGGATGTATTACTTAGTGAGACTGTTGTATTGGAGAGATATAGACAGCATTCTAGTAATGTCTGAAATGCCAACCCAATGTTTAAGGCAGGCGAGTAGAATTGCGTGATCAACTGTGTCAAATACTGCATCGAGATCTAAAAGAACTAAAAATTGTAAAATCTAATTTTTCTAATAGGTTATTAAAATGGATTAGTTGAGAGAAAATGAGAGAGAATATAGTATCTACTCTTTGTGTTTGCATGTCAACATAAAATCTCTGAAACAACAGTGTGTCTCAGTGTGACGAGGTGTGTGGCGAGGACATCAATTTAGGAGTCCTTGAAATGTTAAGTGTCTAAACACTGAGGTTAAAATAAACACACATTTATTTAAACTGTGCAGGGACATCTTACACACACAAACCCAAATGAGGTATTTGGTCAAACCAAGGTAAAATGACCCAAACCTTTCCAACTTAGCGAGGGCCGAATGCACAATAGAATCGTAATGTTACCAAGCACACTGGCAGTGTACAGTACTTAGTCCACCTCACCTTCCCAGCAGGGGAGAAGGTACAAAGAGAGACAGCAAATTCCTTTTTGTCATTACTGTGTTCTTTGGCTCAACGTTGTTCGGGCCCTAGGGTACTGGAATGTTTAATAAATGCTCAGGGGCTTTGTCCTGATGGTAGAAATGCCAGGGAGATCAGTGCCTCGACTTTTCAACTGTTCAGCACACTAAATATGTCCTCTTTCATCCTCTGCGATTTCATAGTTTTTCATAGTTTTCGTGTATGTGTGTGTGTGTGTGTATATATATATATATATATATATATATATATATATATATAGTATCGCATGAGATATTTTGAAAATAACTTTGTCTCCACAGCACAATAACCATGATTTCGACGCCCACATGCTTCAAGACAAGGACGACCAGAGTGTAAGTGCCATCATGCAACTTAGGCATTTGTGAAATTGTAAGATAATTCTATGTTGACTTAAATAAAATGGAGCGTAGATTATGACTCGTTGATGATGATAATGAAAAAAACCAGTAGAAATAATAAATTCTCAAAAGCATTAAGATGTTTTTCCCTTAAAAGACCTTCCTCTACAGTGGTCCTCAAATCTGGGCCTCGGGGTCCAGAGTACTGCTGGTTTTCTGTTCTGCCAGGTAGTTTCCATTCTAGCTGTCTAATCAGGGATTGATTAAGACCTGGGATGCCAGGTGAATGCAGTTAACTTCCTGTTAGGAGAGAAAACCAGCAGCATTCTGGACCCCGAAGCCCGGATTTGAGGAACTCTGGGCCATCTTACATTTTGTTACTACTTACTATGTTGTATACTATGACTTTGTCAGCCTGTATCTCTGAGTGTAGGAGTAATTGTGACCCTCTGTATTGCATTCTGCAGAGAGCAGCACTGTGCTTTGGCTGACACATTCGCCTCAAAGTTAATTCCAGATTATTGCGCTATGTCCCAGACATGATGGTGCAGTAGGCAGTGTGGTAGAGTATTGTTCAGTGTGTGTGTTATACAGTCTGTTGTGGCCAGGTCAGGCTCGGGACACTGAGCCGGGGGATTCCGAACCAGCATTTATTCTCTAAAAGATGCTCGGTTTGGCAGAGAGGCTTAACAATGATTAAATATTACACTGCACGGACAGGAATTATGGACAGGAAATAATACCACAGAGTCTTCCACAGTGTGCGCATCCAAAATTGTCAAAAAAAGATAGTAAAAATGGTTGAAATTATATAATTTTGATGTTTTCTACCTCTCTTTATCCAAGGAAAGTTAACTGAGCACATGAATCAGCTAAAATAATGTTTTCTATTAGCAAATAAGCTCTTCGTGCAACTTATGGAATGCTGAATGGTGGCAATTTCACCTCTGAGTCCATTATTTTAGTTCTCTACTAATGATTTTACGATAGGAAGAAACTTAAATAATTCCAGTAGGGACACAGGGTCAATGCAGCAGCAAAATAGTATTAGGATATAATATAAATAAGAATATAGCCATTGTGGGGTATCAAACATTATGCAGCTGGCAATTGCAACATATCAAGGACATATTAAGTGGCAATATATATATGAAAGTATGAAAAAATATGAATTACAGCATTTTGAGGATGTGCAAAATAACAGCAGTAAGGAAAATAGAATTAAACAATATGAAAACATACCAAACAAATGAGATATATGCAGAATGAAATAAGTGAAACAATTTAAAAAATATCACTATGCAATATATACAATATGGAAATAATTTGGGAATATGAAGAGAACATGTAAATTTACAGCTTATATACATGATGTGCAAAACGTTCATCTTATTCACCTCGACAGGTCTGCAGAGATGGTGTCCAGGTGTGCAGCCATTAGCCACAACCACGTGGTAGCAATTACTACTACTAATAATAATGTTTTGGTGTGTGTGCAGTGTGAGATGGGCAATGAGACTCTAATGGCGGAGAACATCAGGGATTCTCCCAGGTCCTTCCTCGTCACCATCAACCTGAAGGAGGGACGCAACCTGGTCATCAGGGACCGATGCGGTAACAGCCTCATCGACCCCACTACTTCTAACATTAACACCATCACACTCACTAGCCTACATCTATCGCTTTACTTTTCTATGTTCTGTCAACTCTGGGAATTAACAAGAAATCTATTAATGAGACTTATTAATAACGGTGAGGGTGAAAGGAAACAGGTTCTTCACGGCCCGGGGTTGGTTATGCTTAGTTTCAGTTTGCACCTATAGCAACCGCTTTCCTCTCTGCCTTCCCCTGCACACTGCGGTTCTTTTAAGCTGCTTTTAACTAGGCGACTGATTGATGATGGCGTGGTTGGTTGGTTGAGGTTGTGAAAACCAGTGAAATCACCTGCTGTATTCTGTGGTTGGAACGAAAACTCCCTCCATGGCACATGGTTGACTTTTTGCTGCTGCAACAGCCGAAGTTCCGCACGGGGATTTGTTAAATTTCATCATATGAGTTCCCTAAACCCATCAACTGTATATCAGTGTGTACTCTGCCAGTGTGTTTGTTTTTTTCCTGCTTACACCAGCCTCTGTTTGTGTGTATGGCCGCAGATTGTGTAGGTGGGCCAGGAATGTCTCAGCGGTGCGTCAGGTGAGCTTTACGGTGCTCATCCCAGCCAGGGCAGCATTCCACACAGCATATTAGAACCTGTCTGAGACACGCCCGAGACACCCGGTCACACCCCAGTATTCATTACACCAGTCCATTCAGTCTGCGTGTGCACGTGGCTTACATATTTATTTTTCTCCCTGGCCTTGCTATTTGCACAACCGCGCTCTGTGTAAAGAAGATTTGGAGATAAAGGGCAGGGTCGAGAGACTGGGGGGAGGTGGGGGGTGATTTGGTTTCACTGGGTCATTATTATGGCCATATGGTCTTTTCTTTTTTTTGTACAATCTTTTATTGTTCCGTGTTTTAACAGATCATGTATCATCATATGCTGCCGGCTGTTAGTTGATGGACGACATTGTCTTTTTTTGCATGGGATCATATTGCAGTGCTCTTATGGTAACAACTAAAATATATAGAAAAAGGATGAGTAAGTTGATCCTCTGTAAGTTGTACTTTGTAGCATGCTGCCCTCAGCTGGTGGATTGGCTGCATTGCATTGCTAAACCTAAGTTACTGTTACTGTAGGTAACTAGAGTGAATTTCAGTTGTCAGAACAGCAACAATAAACAGCGTCATAAAAGGCCATAATAATAGCTAATGAAGAAATAATAAAGCTGTATTCACCCCCTGCTCTATTGACCTGTCTGCATATGATACTGTAATCCGACACACACACACGCACACACACACATATTGTTAAATGGTGCAACTCTTTCGGGAACACTAGGGTATGTACAACTGCGTTCACTCTCCCGGCTCTAATTCTTTCACGGTGGAAGCAGAAGTCTGATTGGTTATTGATTCAGGAAGTTGTGGTCCAATGGTGAGAGCAAGGAAAACCACATCCTCCATAGAGAGAGATGAGAGATGCCACTGACAAGACGGGCTGGCTCTGACTTTTACGAGTAACCAGGATGTGGTGTAACTGTCCCTAGTGATATTAAACTAGGGTGAACCACCGTGCAGAAACCTGGCTTCACTGTTGGTGGGGGGGGTTGTGGGTTACCAAGTGGGTTCCTCCTATCACAAATGGTTAATTGAATTAGGCCCATGACACCTCCAGAAGTATTTTAAGTTGAGGTTGATTTTAAGTGAAGTTGAGTCGAGATCTTGAGGCAGATTCAACAAGGAGGTGTCTACACTTTTGTTTTGCCAGTATCTATTTAGGCCCCATCCTGCTGCTCTGCTGTAAGTCTACTGCTTTTTCAGCTCTTAAGGAGCAAATCTTGACTTTGCGCTTACCTTTCTATGTGATTTTTATTTTTGCTTATTGTATGTTGTTGGTCTGCAGCTTTTCTGTTGGTCATGACCACATGGCTGTACTGCTGAAGTACTGCTGAAGTACAGCCATGTGTCCTGTCAAAGTGTCCTTTAGCAAAGCATCGAGCCCCTACCAGATCACTCATTGTAAATCGTTCTGGATGAGAGCGTCAGCCAGATGTAAATGTAAAAATAAATCCAAACTGTATTGTTCTGTGTCGTTTCTATTTTCAGGTACCAGCGACCCTTACGTGAAATTTAAATTGGACGGAAAAACATTCTACAAAAGCAAAGTGGTTTATAAAAGCCTCAACCCCACGTGGAACGAAACCTTCTCTCTCCCTGTGAAGGATCTGGACCAGAGGCTGTACATCAGGGTAACCCCTCTATCGCAAATGTTTTGAATGCATTGCCCTCTGCTGGAAGGTTTTTCAATTTCAAATGAAAGAATCTGTTACCACTGCATTCAATTGCAAGGTGTTGCATGTGTTGGATTTATTCTACTTTTCAGAGAGCCCCGTAGCAGTTAATTATACTTCCAATGAAAATGTATGTTGTAATACTATGATCAATAACCAGGCCTGATCGGTTGCATCTCAATACATTTGATCGTCAGGATCCTTGTATAGAACTCTGCACATGCATTGCGTTTGATCACGGTGTAAGAGGTTCCACAGACCACAATACCAGCAACTCACATCCACAGTTCCCATGATGCACTGTGCTTTTCGCGTTCACAATGCGTGTTGTTTGACACGGCGCAGGTGTACGACCGCGATCTGACGACCGATGACTTCATGGGCTCCAATAGTGTCCTCCTGAGTGATCTGGAGATCGACAAGTAAGCACTAGAGATTCTTGATCTCAGCTCTGGTTCAATAAAGGTTAAACCCCAAACCCCTTCCCTCACCCTCCACTCCTCTCACCAATCCACCCCCACATACATCCAACTCCATCCATACCTCACACATTTCATTTATCATTCCCACTCTAAGGTATGTTGTTACCAAAACAAGGAAATAGAAAGGAAAAAAGAAGAGATAAAAAATATGGCACCGGCCATCACAGCAGGGATCAATCAATCTCCAAAATATGAAAAGGTCAATAGATCCATGGTCTTGCCACCTGGCTTTTGATTCAGCCTCATTCACAATTAATACTGATTAATTGTGATAAAAGCTGTTTAAACAACGCAATTTCTTGTTATGTAACTTAGATCCTCATTGTAACCTTTTCTAGAGCCACGTTACTGTAAAACAAACATATGAACACTATATTTTACAATTATTTACCGAGTGTGGAAGACTGTAAAAGTGTAAATGAACCCAAAGTGCTCCAAATGGTCTAAAATATTCTGGATTTGATCTATTTTGACTCATTTAAAAGAAAAAAGTTATTTTGGAACAAGCTTCCTGCCAGTATCAGACACTATCTCAGTACTTATGTAAGTACAACTCAAAAACCACACACACACACACACACACTTCTTTTTTTAGTCTGTGTTGTACTTGTTCTGTCTCCTGTTCATATCATTCATTGTATTTATCTGTATTTGTGTCCTTTTTGTTCTTTGTAATGCACTTTGGGACAAATGTTAAAATACATTTGATACTTATTTTAGAATTGACAGCTCATCACAAGGTGTATTAATAAGTGTCTTGATTATATCAAATCTAGGCTGTATTTACTTATATTTCTAAATAAATATTTTAAAGTTAGATCACTTTCAGCCTGCAGCCAATGTCCATGTTATATTGTGTCCCTTGACCTCCATGCCTGTGGTCGTACTGGGCCGCTCCCACTGTGAATGTGAGACATTAAGGTTTAGAAAGTATCCTCTCACATGTTGCACTATTATCCAGACCTGTTTGACTTTGAGTAAAGGTGGAAGGCGTTGTCTTTTCAGGGTCAGTGAGCTGTCTCTGCCCCTGGATGACCCGAATAGCCTGGAGGAGGACATGGGCGTCATCCTGGTGGACATGCGCCTGACGCTCAGAAATAGAGACAGCAAGAGATCCCCTGTATGGGTGGAATCGCCCATATGTATTTCTTGCATGATTTCTAGTGGTGCATTTTACATACTGTGCATGTCATTTTTGTTATTTTTTCTCTCTATGGCCTACTAACCACAGTGTTGTTCTGTCCTGCACCTAACATGCATGCTCCTGCTGGCAGTGGTGGCCCCAAAAGGGAAAACGAAGTATTAGGGTAAGGCATGATGGATGGATGGATGAAATGGTACTGTCTACCCAGCAGTGATGTGATATTTACCTTTACAGGTACCTGCCAAACTAAAGGAGAGACTGAAGTAAATGAGGGATACAAAGTACATTGAAAGCAGGGGCTTCCATCCGGATCTGGTCCCTACCATAGTTAATCAATTAACATCCCATCATGCTTAGGGCTGGCGTCCCTCCAATAGAGTTCAGACACTTGTAGGATCAATGCTCCTGGCGGACTAATATCCCATTGAGATGTGTTATTTTGGTGATTCCTAACTTGATCTAAATTTTCTCTTTTTGTTTCTTTGCACAAGAGGGCAGCAAACCACCATCACATCCAACTGACAGGCGGTTTAACAATACCTCCAATTAAAAGCTCAAGAAATGACGTGCCGCATTTGTTAATTCAAAGATTGAGTGATGAGACTTAATGCGTATTACTCTGTTACTTAAGATGCTATTGTAGTCTGCCACACGTGTTCGGAGTCGGACGGTAATTGAAACGTGATTTTGTTCCTCCACTTTTATAATGACGTGCGGGGAGGAACGTGCCGCAGTGTCGACTTGATGTGCGTTAATTGAATCTGGGTTAACTTTGTGTCCCAGCAGCGCTGTGTCTTCATGTAAGCTCAGCTAATTATCTCATAATATGGCTCCCTATTGTATACGGTAGAGAGCCAGGCTTTACCTAATCCCCCAGTGAAATGAAGGATCATTTTCAGTACCATTGGAGAGATAATGGAGACGAGACATTATGTCCTGTCATTCAGCTGGCTGGCTGTCTGTCTGTCTGGCCTTGATTGACAGCAGCCTACTTCCCAGGCTATTTCAGTGTAATGTCCAAAGCACTGACTAGGAGCCTAGGAGTCTTTATGTACTGTTGGTGAAAGTGGAAACCCTGTTTTGGTTTGTGTTTCCTTCGTTCTGTTTCATGCATGTCAGCATGTGAAGTTGTTCTGTCTCCATGTCAGTGAACAGCCCCGGTGATTAATGAGAGGCGATCTTATCGGTCTAGATGGAATTTAATTTAGATTGATTGATTAATCTTCCTCCTGATATCAGCTTCTTATTTTTCTATTTATCTTCTTCTGATTCTCCTCTCCTCCTCTTTCCTCCTCCTCTCTTTTCTTTCGTCTTCTCTTCTGTCCTTTCCCCCTCTCTTGAACTTTCCTCTCTCCTCCTTTCCTCTTCTCCTCCTCCTTCTCCTGCAGTCTCCTTTGCAGCAGCGTCTGTCGGAGGTGCTGAGGAAGAGTCAGTTGTGGAGTACGGTAGTGGGAGTGACTCTGGTGGAGGGTCAGGAGCTGCCGGTGGAAGGCCAGGGAGGCCAGTTCTTCGTGCGCTTCAGACTGGGAGAGCAAGGATATAAGAGCAAGGTACTCTTCTCCTCCTTCACTCCCTTCTTCTCTTGAACTGTCCCCGCTACTCCTCAACCCTAACGTTGGTGAGGGCTACCTTGAGCTTTTCAAGCTCAGGCACTCACCCAGAACAACTTAGAGTGAGTGCATCAGTAGAATAAGCTTCAATTACAGTACATAGTGAGTAGATCTCCAAAAAATACAAGCAACCATTTATATTAGATGCAATAATATGGTTCCAATATTCTCATAACCATACAATGATTATGTAGGAGCGAAGTGCTGGGAGATGAAAGGGAATAAGAACTGCAGAGAGACAATCAGAACGGATTGTCTTTACCTGGGAGAGAGTTGCTTGTTCTGTGTGTCATAACAATACTATTGAATTACTTCCTGACAATCCGTCTCCCACCCCCGCTCTCTCCTTAGAACCAGTCTAAAGTGGCCAACCCTCAGTGGAGGGAGAGGTTCACCTTCAACCAGTTCCTGGATGGTCAGGACGTCCTGGAGGTGGAGCTCTGGTCCAAGGAAGGACGAAGGCACGAGGAGTGTGTGGGAAAGTGAGTCTCGCCTTCAACAGTTCACGTAGGCAAACGTTACAATAAAAGACAACACATTAACAACGTCAATGTAAGGCAGACAGACAGACAGACAGAGCTTCACCGTGGGCATTTAAGGCCTTAATGGATATCGGCCGTTTAACCTGCAACATTTGCCTGAGGGGAGTAGCTCATGTTCTGGGTGGAGGGTAAGAGATGGGTCAAAGATGATTTTTCTCAGTCAGTCTGACCACGGACTCATCATACACGGCCTGAAGTGTTGGGTGCTGTCTGACTCCTACAACCTTCAGAGCTGTCTGCACCAGACCACTTGGGTTTTAGTTTTCAGATTTCCAAACCAAGCTGTGATACCATGTCTGCTAATGCTTTCTAGTACAGCATGATTACAAAAAGGAGCATGTACTTTCTCTCTTCTCCAAAAACCCTCTACATACGTCTACATATTTGTGTGTGTGTACATATGTGTGCACGTATGTTTGCGCCTGCATGTGCGTATGCATGCCTCCGTGTGCTGTATGTTTGTGTGTATGTGTGCACATGTACCCATGTATGGGTGTGTGTTTGCAGGTGTAACGTGGACCTGTCCAGTGTTCCTGCCAATCAAAGCCTGCTGTTCAAATACACTCTGGACCAGGGGAGAGGACGGCTGGTCTTCCTGGTTGCACTGAGCACGTGCAGTGGCGTTTCCATTTCAGACCTCTGTGCCGCGCCACTCGACGAAGCACACGAACGACAGGCCCAGCTGGAGAACTATGTCAGTCGACCAACTATTTGTGATAGACCCAGATCTGCCATATATAGAAGATGTGTTTTATATTTAACAAATGGATAGTGGTTACAATATAAACACGCTTTCATTATGCTGTAAATATGACATTTCATTTAACGTTTCTGTCTGCTAATTGTCCCTCAGAGTTTGAAACGCTCCATGAAAAACCTTTGTGATGTTGGTTTCCTTCAAGTCAAGGTTATCAAGGCTACCGATCTGCTGTCTGCCGATTTAAACGGTACTGCAGAGCTTTGAGCTCAATTCTTTCTTTACTCCTTTAATGTTACAGTAAAAGGGACTAAGGGAACACCGTCCCGGTTTGAAAGTGTTTTTTGTTGTTTTCTGCAGGCAAGAGTGATCCATTCTGCGTGTTGGAGCTGGGTAACGACCGACTGCAGACCCACACAGTCTACAAGAGCCTCCATCCAGAGTGGAATAAAGTCTTTACATTGTCAGTCTGAGCAGGACTCCTTTCCTTGGAGATGCACTCCAAATCTCTTACCGACCCCATTCTGTTCAGACTACATGTGTACTACCGTGTGTCTGTTGCTGAAATTATGACTTTGGTCTGTGAAGTATAAAGATCCAGGGATCACTGTGTTCTGTGTATATAAAATACCTTTATTTAGAAAGCACGGGGGGATCAACAAACATTCTGGGTAACTAAGGAAAATACATTTTATAGAGTTTCATTCCAAAATAAGATGTATACCATACCAAGTGACACAAAGCTACTTTTAAAGGATAATTTTGTTTCTTAAAGTCCTTGGTTGACTAAATGATGACACTTTTACAAACTCCATTTTAGAGATATTTAATTAATTTGGATGTGGATTTTTATACTTCAGGAGTATTGCTATAAGTAGAAATATACAAAATGTTTTCACCTGTAGAAGTTGTTTGACTTCCTGCTGCCTGATGTGCTGTTCTCTTTTTTATTTGACCGCCTTGTGTGTCTCCTCAGCCCTGTCAAAGACATCCACGACGTTCTGGTGGTGACCATCTTTGACGAGGATGGAGACAAGCCGCCAGACTTTCTGGGAAAAGTCGCCATCCCTCTGCTCTCGGTATGCCGCTGCCTCACTGACAGTTCATCACACCGACTGTGAAGTAATCTCTCCTCGCACTCTCTAAATTAAAGTGAAGAGGGTGTTAACACTCCAACAGTTTGAAGACTTACTAAGATGTAATCTAGCGTGACTGATAGTCAGGCCCATGGCTGGGTTCAGCACCTGATGCCCTTCCTTTCTGCCCTGCAGACCCGTAACGGGCAACAGATCGCCATCCCGCTGAAAAAGGATTTAGGAGGCCTGTCTAAGGGGAGCATCTCTCTGGAGCTGGAGGTTATTTTTAACCCCGTAAGTAGAAATGGTTCGGCCTGCAACAAGGACATGGGAGCATGATGGCTGTTGCAGATGGGTAAATCCTCACTGATATGACCATCTGTAAAGCACTGGCCCAGGACACAGGAGATAAACTGAACTCCATCTGTTGTTAGATTCGTGTTCACACTAACATTGGGCCCAGTCAGTAACTCTTTAGCTCATCGGCATCCGGTGGGAACAAGTTGGGCAACAATGGAACTATTAAAGGCTAAGCGACGGTAGATTAGCAGGGGAGTCTACATGCTTTCCTTTCCCGGAGTAAGCCTGATGAAGCCAGGTGGTGAAACGCATTGTTTGTACCAATGTCTGCTGTTGCTGCTGTAAAGAGCCATTTAATGTATTTAAGTATGAAATGGGTCTGAGGTCTGTCAGTGTGTGGTAGAATATTTTGAGAGGTGAGAGGTGCACCTGCACAGTACACTGTTTGTTTTTCTGTCTGCTTCTCATTTGCCTCTTGAATTTTATTTTCTCATCAGGTCAGAGCAAGTATAAGAACCTTCCAACCCAAGGAGAAAATATTCATGGAGGATAATCCAAAGTTTTCCAAAAAGGTTTGTGACTCAGATGAATTCACTGCACGTCTCACTCCGGGGTTGGAGCGTACTCTCTTTCAATTCAATCAACTGAAAGTACAAACGGAAAGTGCAACACAATCTATATTACACTTCCATTTTAGTCATTTAGCTGATTCTCTTATCCAGAGCAAGTGACCAACATTACAAGCAACCAACAGCAACGAGGTCAAGGGTCAGAGGTCACGGCACCCAGACAATATTCCTTTATCATGCGCATGAATGACCATGTAAGACAGAAAATAGGGAAAAGAAATAAGAGAAATACGAGCTAAGGAGAAAAGGAAATGGGTAGAGGGGAATTTGTACAAATGATTTGTACAAATGATTTGTACAAATGATCCTTCTCAATTAGGTCTTTCTAGGCCTGAATATGAAAACCTTTTCCTTGCAGCAGTTCAGTTTGCCAGTTTGCTTTTAGGAGACTGTTTTGTTTTCCTGTATTGAGCATTAATTGACTCCAACTGTGACTGAGTTCTTGTCCACTGTTCTGCTACATTAGTTTGATATGCAGTGTGCAAGACAGGGTGCCTGACAGTCTGTGCTTCCAACAAAGACTCATTGTTGTCGGACAATGCAATGCTCACTAAAGCCAAAACCGGCTTACACACTGAGGACTGGGCTACACTAATCAGATGCTACTGGACCGTTTTCCCCCTCCGTTTTGTTGTCAGAGGTCTTGAAGGAATAACCACCCCGAGTACTGAAAGATGGTCACCAAAGACGGGGCAGGAACTAACTTGACTCCAAAGATAAAGAGCTTATTTTCTAGTTATGTTGCCGTGTAGTTTGTGTGGCACTTCCTAAAAATTAAGACTATTCATAATCAAAACACTTATCAGGTGCACTTATATCCATTCTGTAAGCATACATATTTTCTATTCACATGTTTGACGTGGTTTTTATTCTGTATTTCAGATCCTTGCCAGGAACGTGCTGCGTGTTCAGACGCTGTACAAGGCGATCATGTCGACTCTGCAGTACATCAAAAGCTGCTTCCAGTGGGAGAGCGTACAGAGGAGCCTGCTAGCCTTCCTGGTGGAGTGGTTTAACTGCTTATCAACACACTATATGCACCCACCCACACCACCACCCCAAACCCCCAAGCTGTGGAAGACAACCGCAGTCTGGCCAACCCCTACTTGAACTCTCCTAGCGAGAATCTTAATCAATGCAGTGCTGGGCTCGGCAGAAAGGCAGGCTTGGCCCTGGCTCAGTGTTAGAGTGGCCCAGCTTCAGCGTTGCGTGTCTCGTGGACGCAGAGTTAAGCCTCAGCTGGAGAGAGTAGAGTCCCAGCGGAGTTGAGATGGAGTCTATTTTTGTTCTACTTCCCTGACAACTCATTAACCCTCCGTCCAATCTGCGCGCGGTTTGATTTACACCCCATTATACATAGACGGGAAGTCCAATTAAAAGGCCCTTTGGAGATAAGGCCAATTCTCCAGTCTGCCTATGCTGAGTGTAAGTGATAAGCAAGTGTGAAGACAGAAGGAGAAGAACGGCCTTTTAGCCCCCCCATCTTTAAACTGCAGTATGAAGTGGGCGCCGGTCTTTCTCGACATTATTCCCTCCCAGATCTAGCTTGATCAATATGGCACGCAGCAAGTTGTGCATTAACTATGTATGCAATCAGGGTCAATGAAAGTTCCTTGTGCTTTTGCAGCTAACGTCCTGCAGATGGCGGTAAAGCTTTTCTGACCGCGCATCGGGAAATTCTTGGGAGACTGCCGAAGACGGGGAGATGTTGTATGCCAGCCAATGGTACAGTTTGTTCAATTTGCTGTGAGAAATGGGAACCGCAGCACAGAGCTGTTACTTGAATGGATGCCACTGTCTGTGTTTCTAGCTTTGAGTTGTGCATTTGTGTGCAGTTAGTGAAGATCACCGGGATCTCTGGAGGCAGTGTCGTCCACGTCAGGGTCAGGGGTCAACTCGTTTTGAATAGGATCCAATCACAATGGGAATATCAGGAAATGTTCTCATAACAGATTGTTTTTGGATCTTTGTAGACTGGATATCTTTTTATTTATGGAAAAAGATTCTCTGTATTTTATTTTGGAAGAAACCCCCCTTAGTTAACTGGCTGACTTAAGAGTAAATTGGTCCAACTTTGGTTTTTGATTCATGTGTATGTAACCTATTCGACCGGGCCTTGTATATGGCGTTAACCGATATCATATTAATATTGCTGTTTTGCCTGACAGCTCAGACATGCACTCGACCACAAATATGCAGACAAGCGCGAACAAGCACACAAATGGACACACACACACACACACACACACACACACATACGCCCACCGCCCTCTGCAGAAAAAAAAAAAAGCAAGTCTCAGTGTTTAAAAGTACCATCTGTACTCATGTTTTCACACTAACGTTCCCCGCCTCTTCAAGCCTCAATGGAAGAAATAAAAGAATGTTGGATGCCGCCACGTTCTGAATCATAGCTCCACTTTACATGACGGGAGACTGGAAGACAGTCCCGCCGACATCTGTTGTTTGTTGGACACCTTGATGCAAAGCAGCACCACGAGTCCCTATGATACATTTTGAGTATGGACTTTGAAACAATTAACATTAAATTCTGCTTGACCAAAGCACCAGGCTTCCTTCTCAGACACTGAAAGTCACCAATTTAATCTAACCGCAACTACCAATGTGCATGCTGCATGTTTATATCAGGATAAATAGTTTGACGTTGATCGGTAGTGTTTAGCAGACACTCCACCCCCACACCGCCGTGCGTTAGTGCTGAATTCCTGCTGGATTCTGAAAATGCGTGACCCTCCCATTCCGGTAGCTCTCACAACATTAGGTAGCCTTTCATTTTTATTGTCTCTGAACCGGGTTGTATTTCCAGAGCCCTTTTGCTGTTGAAGACCGTGTAACGCCTCTCAAGTTGATGGAGCGCAATTATCACAATCTTTATGGGCTGTGTATACATTTCCACCAAAGCGTGACTTGGCTTTCCCGCTACCCCGGCTCTCCCTGTTACTCCAAAGTCCTCACTAATAAAACATAACCCTTTTAGCGAGGAGTTGGTTTCATCTCCTCTCCCAAGCCGTGTTTTGGCTTGTGATAACAGAGACAAGAGCGTGCTTGGCTTTTTGCACATTAAAGCTGACGGTGGTAGTGTGAGGGAGGGGGGGGGGGGGTTGCCATCTTTTATGTCAGTTGGTGCCTCAGAGGAGAGCGATGTCTTTACCAGATGTTCACTTGTATTTTTATTAGCATATAAAAACATGTAAATCCTCCCCACGCCAGTTGGCGCGGTGCCACGTCGGACGGCGCTGCCTCTGACAGGATTACTTTATAGTTCCATTTAGCCGTCCAATTGAGACATCGCAAACCGTATTTCTTTATCCTTTTTATCCATTTTCCCTGAGCCTCACACAGGTGGAATGTGCATCACAGAGCCATTATGGATGCTCATGGCACATTCACACACAGACTCCCTGCGGCTGCACCGAATCGCTTGGCGGGCTTTAATGTACGCAAGATGAGAAAGGCAAAGCAATTAGACTTGAGTGGTTAATGTCAATGCATATGCAGGGGGTGGAAGGACGCGCCGTCCGACTGAGCAGGACGACCGCGCTGTACAGCGTATGTAGAAATATGTAGAAAGTGAGGCTTTGATAGCGGCAGGGTGGCCTTCATCAGCTTGACCAATGCTTATATAATCAATAGCAGATCTGATCAACCTTTAGCTAGTAGGGATTAAGGCGCTATTGAAAGGGTCTTTGGAAGTCACTTAATGAAAGAGCAGCCCTCTTCATCCACTGCCCCCCTGCGTCTGACCTGACTGACCTCTGACCTCTGCCGGCAGGTGTTTGTGATGACGGTGTGGTACTGGGAGTTTTACATGCTGCCCCTCTTCCTGGTCCTGCTCATCTCATGGAACTACCTCCAGATTGCCTCCGGTCGGGTCAGTCAGGACCTGGTGAGTCCACAGCCACTCCTAACCCTCATCCACCCTCCTGCCAGTGACCTGTTTGGGCATGTTCACACAAGTCCACTTCATTTTGTCGAAAAATCACTCAACCGCATTTTGTTCTGAAATTGAAAAGCAGGTTTGTTTCCATAGCGACCAGCCACAGTAACTGCCAATATCAGCAAACACTTAGAAACTACCACAACACAGTAACAACTACGGCCAATAATACCACCAGCACTTTCGCCGTGTTAACACAGATTTTAACTACTACAAGCTTTACTACTGCTACTTTCTCCATTTCCATTCTGCTTCTTGTTGCCGTCTTAAACCCTGCTTCCTCTTTGGTGTAATTGGTTCCGTCACCTCTTCATTGTGATTGGCCGGTCCAAGTCATGTGGTCTCCACTAAAAAGTTGAACTAAAATGTGAGATTTATAGAATTATCACAATGATGCAATTTTCAGTTTGTTTTATTACTTATATCCTGCTCAGTAAAGAGCAGAGTTTGTTTGTAGAAAATGACTTCTACCACACCGTGATGAAGTTACATAGTGCCCAGCTATAGAGTAGTGAAGCGTCTCCTCTCCAGTTACCTGGGCTGGATCTTGAGATTGTGGTGGAATAGTGTGAACATGGTCCTTCGCCTACAATGGGCTTTGGTGGCCTCCAGCATCAGCAACACTGCTGGGCTGTAGAGAGATTTATATGAGCATGTTAAGAAAACTCTCTCAGGTCAGTGGTAATTAAACTTTTTTATTTATTTTTTTGTATAGAAAATGTTAGCTAAACTCACGTCGTCGCATTTCCATTGTTGTTTCAGGACAACATGGACTTGGGGGATGAAGACGAGGATGATGAGAAGGTATTGTCTATATATTTTTTCAGTTCTGTGTTGACAAATGTCTCTTTACATCTGTGGTTCAGTGTTGACTAAGGTGTGTCTCTTCTTACATGTTGACAGTGGTCTCTTACCCATCTCTCTGCCCATCCATATCCATCTATGATCTATGCTCCTGTGCCGATAAAGCCCTTTATTCAGTACTAATTCTTTTGATGTATTTTGATTCCTGCCAACCACTAGTTGTATTTCTCTGTAAACATGCGGTTACCAAAGCCATTTAGGCTTAATGAAGACCTCACCAACCCGTTTCCACATGTCACTACTCATTTAAATGCAAATAGCGGGGCGGGGAAATGGTTCTGCTGCATTTGGCAAATACCCTCAGCCAAACGCCATATAATACCATCTATATGGAAATTAGAAATTCCTTTTGAAGCCTCAGAATTTCCCATGCTGTGTTGTAATGCTTTTAAACAGTGAAATATTTCTTTAAAATGAGCACACTTTATTGTAAACACTTTGAATGGCCTGCAGCAGCCTAATATAAAGTGGTTCTCATACTAGTCCCAGTGGGAGCGTGACCCTGTAACTGAAGTGGTTTAGTGCAGTCAGAAATGAAGTACTTGAAGTACTTTTCGACCGGATTAATATACGAGTTAATACATTAAAATAAATAAGTAAATCAATTTGAAATATAGTATCTTGATATTTGGTTTGCATAATTTAAGGTTTCATGAAAAGTAAACTTCAAGGGATTCACAATAATTTGGGGGCGTACTTGAAACGGAGTAGTCTCACGTGTGTTTGGCCATGCAACTGGATTACCACAGGTTGGAGCCCGACAGCAACCCATTGCCCCGTCACAGAGCTGAACCCAGCACCAGAAGGCCGGCATCCTCAGCCTTTCCCAGGCTTGTCTCCATCGTCTGGACGGCGTCGTGCCAGCAACTTCTCTGTGCTGCTTCGTAGAAACGACCATACATCACTGAGAACACACAATGACAAATACCATGGCTTTGACCAGTAACCCCCCCCCCCCCCCCCCACACACACACACACACACACCATACTCAAACTCCTCTCTTTGGTCCAACCCCCCCTCCTCATTTCCCTTGTGTTTGATGTGGAGATAGGGCCACGTCCCTGTCTGATGTCTGGCTCTCTCTCTGGAGATCTTCAGCGTCTGGTCTCTGTTTATTTTAATGCCGTCCTTCCCTCCTGGGATCTGGACTAGCCTGAGAACGTTTCCAGCAGAAACAGGCCGTTTCATCTCTCAGATAATGTGAAGTCCAGTTCCATTCTGAAAAGCCTTCATCCAGCTCAGCTCGACAGTTTCAGCGTGGCTCAGAGACTCTTCGACAGGCTCATGTATTTGCAGGGATCTAACTTGTAGCCTAGAGAGCCTCTCTAACGACTATCAGTCTGACCAAACACTGAAAGTGCTCAGCTGTTTTATATTCTTGCCCTGTCAAATCACAAATCAAGTTATTTTGAATCTCTTTAAAGCTTAAGAAACCATAAATTATACAAACCAAACCAAAATCAGGATACTCGCTGTATCTAAAACGAATACTTTACAATGCCTTTAATCTAGCACTCTGTGTATTAAATGGTACAAGTACACAAAAAATACTTAATATATAATTATTTTACAAAGGTGTAACAACATAAGTGCAAAGTGTGCTTTTACACCCTTTTCATTAAGTGTTAAAGCAGTATTGTTGGGTACTTACAGCACTTTTTTAGAGTAATTTAATAGTTGAATTTTAGTTGCATTTCTGTAAATCTGTCAGCAGCCATCATAGCATTAGCATCATGAAGAGGTCTGTCTTTAATCTTTTTAATTGTACTTTTATTTATATCCTTCATTAGTTTTTTTTTTTTTTTACATGATTATCTCCATCCTAATCCTCTATTCTTTGCTGCTGCAATGGCTGCAAAGTATCCCCTCGGGGATCAATAAAGCTTATTTGCTCATTTTATCTTCTGATACTTCTGATATGGAAAGTCTGCTCCCTTTCAAATGTTCGACGTGTTCGAAGTGTGTAGACCTCCTGTATTTAGTTCCTTCCGAGCAGCTGACGTGTCGTTTGCTGCTGTAGGAATCGGAGAGGAGAGGGTTGATCGAGAAAATCCACATGGTCCAGGACACCATCATCACCGTTCAGAACCTGCTGGAGGAGATCGCCAGCTTCGGGGAGAGGATTAAGAAGTAAGCACTGAGAATAAAAGATCTTTCAGGTCTTTTTTTTTTTTTTTTTTTACACATAAATCTCTTCATTTCAATTTGAGGTACCTCATTCCCAAAAGCTGAAGTCAATGGCGATTATGCCTTATTCTTGAAATGTACATTGTAAACATTTGTAGAGTCCATTTGTTTCCAGTATGCTGTATATCTATTCTGGATGAAGGAAAAAATCATAAATATCACTCAAATACAGAGGATCCAGTCTGTAAAATGAGGGTTTCAGTTACCTACTATTTAAAAATGTGGTACTTTATTTTGTAAGGGCAGATGTCACTTCTTTTCTCAAACCACTGATATGACATTTCAGAATAAAATGCTTCTTTGCCACTTACTGCTCTTTCTGATATTAATATGTCAGCACCTTCAACTGGTCTGTGCCGTTCCTGTCCAACCTGGCTTTCCTGGTCTTCGCTGTTGCAACAGTCATTACATACTTTATCCCCATACGCTACATCATTTTAATATGGGGTGAGTTTCAAACTTTCTATATTCCATCATCCGTTCTGTTTTACATGTTTTAACAAATACTGCGACCAAATAGCCCAAAGAAAATAAAGTGAAAATCCGATTGTTTTTCCCTCATCTTCTGTCACTGACATTTCTACCTCTCTCCTTAGCTTTTATTTGTATTTCTTTCCCCAGCACTTCTCTATCATCCATGATCATTCTAGGGTCACAGGAATATTTGTTCCATCTATAGCCAGGGTGCTGTGACCTCTGACCCTTGACCTCTGTACTATTGGTTGCTTGTAATGTTGGTGATCTAGGAGTTGAAGGCTTATGCTACTGTTGACCTCACTGCAAGTCTCTCTGGATAAGAGCAGTGGCTAAATGGTTAGAAGGAAAAATGTTACTAGCGTTCTAGCCTGAAAAAGTGAAAGTAAAACCAGAGAAGTGAATATGAGTCGCTAAATGAAGCAAAATTTCCTGGACGGCAGAAGTCCTCTGCTGCAGGTATTTGTTTGTGTGTAATCACAGATGGAGCTCAGCCACCAGAGACTTAGAGCTAATGATATGTTGGTGTGAATTTCTGTTTTAGGTATCAATAAATTCACCAAGAAATTACGGAACCCGTACGCCATTGACAACAATGAAGTGCTTGATTTCCTGACGAGGGTGCCTTCAGATGTGCAGAAGGTAAGCCCCCCTGGATCAGCCGGCCAGGAAGCTGAAAATCCCCAAGCCTCCCAACTTCGCGTTTTACCGAAACGACTCCCAGGCATTCTTCACTGTCGGCTGTATAATTAGCTTCATCTGTATAATTATCTAGCCCCGTATAATTTCTGTTGTGTTTTGCTCATGATATATCCCTGGTGGAGGTCTGCTGCTCGGCGGCTTTGAAGCGCCGGCTGTTCCCAGGCTGAAACAGGAGACACTGTTGGTGTTGTCATTTAGCTGCTGGCATGAACTCTTCATTAAGGTCAAAAAAGATCTGTTGTGAGCTTGCATCTCATCCAAGATGCAGGGATCCAAAAGAACCGAAACAATGAAAAATAAATGGAGCTACTCCTGGGGAACAATTGCTTAAATATTAAAACGCTTCAGCTGCAAAAGCCCTCGTCAGGTTTGCAGGATTGCATGTGTAGTCAACTTTATATTATATTCAGTGACATAAAAAATGGCCACCGCGGTGTCCATTCAGATGCCAGTATTTAAGTATTTAACTTATTCTAAGTATGAGCTCCTCACCAGATATCTGCAGGCTAGTAGTCATGTCCTGGCTATCTCTCAACTCTCCTCCATTTCAGCTCTCATCCCTCCTCTCCTTTCTCTTAATCTTGTCCTCTCCTTTATTTTCTCACTCCCCCCCTATCTCTATTCTGCCCCCCCCCCCCCCCCCCCCCCTCCTTTCACCTCTTTCATCCCCTCTGTCGCCTCCCTTGGGCCTTGATGTTTACAGTGTGGAGGGTGACTCAGAGTCTCGTCTCTCCTCTGACCACTCTCTATCTGTCTATACAACAACTAGGGTCATCCTGCTCAGTAATACAATAATATTTAGAAGTGTAATAAAACTTATTCGTATAGCAATAACAACCAAATAAAAGCAGACGCCATACTTGAATAAATGTGTGTTTACTGAAATAAATTAAAAGACATTAAAACAAGATGGCGCCACAAGATAAAATCAAAAACAGTGTGAGGCATCTCTACAGCTGCAACCAAACTGTATGCCCTGCTGCACATAGTGATTCCTGCTTTCTGTGTCTGCAGGTTCAGCACAGTGAGGCCAGAGGCAGCAGCTCACAGAGCCCACTGAGGAAGAAGAAGGTCTCGTAGACCCGGGCTTGGGCGTTGATTAGGTGACGATACGCTTCCCGTTGACAACACGCCCTCGGTAGCTGTAGCACACTGGACCTGACGCTGCTGTTGTGGGCTATCTGGCCAAGAACTGAGGTTTCCAGAGGATGTGGAATCCGCTGGAGTCCTAAAGAGACTTGGAAGCACCTCTAGGTGCTCCTTGTTCGTCAGTCGGGGGTATCCGACTTGGTAGGATTGAAACCAGATACCAGTGGCGCCACTTGCTGTTGACAAGTACCAAAAAATTGACCTTTCACCCAGGGCAGTCAGCACCAAGGACCTTGCAGTGTGCAGCTGACTGCATTTTCTAACGGATTTTACTGCTGTGTGTATTTGTGCATCACTGGACACATTTGTAATATTACAACGATTTTAGGCTTGTGTACGTATATGTACATGTATTATATGTCTATTCTTTTAGATTGTCAATTACAAGGTGCTTTCCCAGATTTTACATGCCTGACCCCATTTTCTGTCCTTTACAAAGGGTTTTAAAATGAGACCAGTGTACTTGTCTGGAATATTGAAGTGTGTCTGTATTTTATATTCCTTTGTAATGTCAGATATGAAGACTTTCATTCCAAAATGAGTTATCCACCATTTGGGGAAACAAATGACACCTACTCTTACAAAATCATTGCTGGGATGAAAGTCAAGCACATCATGGGTTACTATTAAAGATAGGGGTCACCTTAAGATGTTTACTTACAAAATACTTTTGTTTTTGAGGATTGGATCATCTGTGGTTTTGAAATATTAATAGATAGCTTTTTTTCCAGTGGACATAAAACCTTTCATATATGCAGTCCTCATATACTGTACAGTATCTCAAATCTGTATAACGAATTATTGATCAAAATGCATTATTTCTCGAAATTATATTGAGTTATTTTTGCAAGCAGAGATTACTGGCAATAAACACACCCGATCACACATTGTAGCATCTTTATCTGGCTCTGCCTCTCAGCTTTATACCACATCTCTTTTTAATTCCCCCGCATGGCGTACACGTCCTCTCCGTGCTCCGATGCCGCAGGACTGTAGGCGTCTGATAGCGGTTTCCAAGCCCCTCTCTTCATTAGGCTTTCATGAAAGAAGGCGAGGCTGTGCGAGACCTCGTCGGCACCCAGGCTCCCTGCCGTGCTGATGGCCCTTGGGCGTCGCCACAAGCGAGAGGACCCCGGCGACCTCCTCTCAGCTGCCGTGACGGGACGCCTGCAGCCAGCATCCTATCAACCGCACCGACCAGACAAACCGCAGGTACCTGGTTGCACAGTGTTCAGTAGCAGGAGGAGGAGGATTTTCAGGCCAGCCACGAGCAGCAGCTGCACTAATTTAAGGATTGGAGAATTAGAATAGTTAAGATGTCGGCGTTCACAGTAATACCCTGGGATTTATGTTTGATAAGTCAGAGCATGTGGGCTCCGTCAGCAGCTTCTTTATTGAGAAATGGGTGAAATTAGAGGGAACATCCTCTCATGAAATACAATGATAATAATCCACAAATTATTTTTATACTATATGAATTATATGCTATACAACTGTATACTATATGACATAATTTCATGATTAATCCCATAGAATCATTTGGTATAATATGATTTATTAAATGAGTGAAATTAGAGGAAACGGGCTCTAAAAATAGACAATGAAAATCCACTAATTAGTTACTGTAATATACAGACAGTACATAATATACTACATAATTCTGTACCATATGAAATAATTTGATGATTAGTCCCATTGTCTTGAGGACAGAGGACGTGGTGAATAACATGGCAGACGATGACCTGTATATCTCCTCGTCCAATTATAATGTTGACTTAGGTATTCAATATTAATAACCTGCTGTCAAGGACACTGGAAGGACATCTCAATCTGACACATATAGGCTCGACATGAATATGTATAGGCAGAGGGATGCTCCAGAATTACCAAGTAAAATCACGGTTCATGCACGGGGGGATACACAGGGACTGATGTGATGTGGCATATGCATTCTGATTAGCCACCAATACAGTGGGTGATCGGTCTCAAAAGACTTGTTATAACTCAATATCAGACCTGAGAAAATTCAGCCTTGAGCGTGTGTGTGTGTGTGTGTGTGTGTGTGTGTGTGTGTGTGTGTGCGCTCACAGAGAAAGGCACTTCATATTAAGCGTTGTAAAACATGAGAGGGGCTGAGCATGTGAATGTCCAGTAATCCTTATTAATAACACTAATGCAGTAAAAACCACTTGTTACCTTTTATGATTAAAGCCATACAGCCAGCCAGGCCCCTTACTGTAATGTGGTACTGTAATACCAAGTTGAGTTGCGTATCGGGTCTAATGGGCAACACAATGTTATGTTTCAACTACAATCGGGTCAATCAATGACTTCATTGCACCCCTGTTTTAACTCTAGCCTGCTGTCTGGGTGCTGGGTCCACAATACATTGATTCATATCTGTTTCTAAAGGGGTCAATAATACTAATACACTTTATTTATAGAGCGCTTTTCAAACAGAGGCGCAAACTGCTTCACAGAACAAAACGATGAAAAATAATCAAACCTAAAAACAGCAGCGATAAAATAACAAAAGATTGTTTTTAGGAGGGATTTAAAAGAAGACAAGTTTGATCTCCTCAGGCTGCTTGTTCTACAGTACTGATGCCCTTACTGAGAAAGCCCCATCACCCTTGGTTTTCACCCTGGATTTTGGAAAAGCACCCTGCCCGAGGGTCTCAGGCTGCGTCTTGGCTCATAGGGGATTAAAAGGTCAGCGATGAAGCTAGGTGCTAGTCCAACACAAGCCTTGAGGTGATCAGTAAAATCTTAAAATCAATTCTGAAACTGACTAGCAAACAGTGTAGAGGGGCTAAAATAGGGCTAATACGGTCATGTCTGTTAGCTAAAGGCCTTGCTGCTGCATTCTGTACTAACTAGACGGGAGAGAGAATTCTGACTGAGACAGGAGAAACGAGAATTGCTGTAGTCTAAACCCAATGATGCGTGGATCATCTTTTAAATGTCAGCAGATAAGAAGACCCTATTTGGGAGACGGTGGAAAACGGGACTGTGCAGCTTTCTTAAATTGATCATCAAAATTGAGGCTTGGATCAAATCACTCCCAGGTTTCTAGCAGCAGGATTAACATTAGCTAAGAGACTACCAAGGTGAGGCTGCAGCTGATTGATCGTACCGGGAGGACCATTCATGGGTATTAAGCTGGAGGAAATTTTGGGACGTCCAACACTGAATGTCTCTAAGGCAGTCTTTGGCTTGAGCTAGGTAGTAGTGGTGGTAGTGCTGGCTTATATGGGAACATATCATTTAAACTTTTTTTCTCTAATGGGAGGAACTGAGTCAAGGATGGAGTGGCAGTTTCTATTGAATATCATCTATTGAAAATCATTAGCTGGCTTGGGAAGAATGGGAAGAAGCAAATTATTCTCCCTCTCATGCCTTCTTTTTTTTTTAATTTCCAAACCTGATTGCTCATCATAACAGATACAATTAACATGGAAGTGCCCTGATGATAGTGAGAATCATAATTTTCCTGTTGACCTCTTGCTCACAGCAGTTAAATTGCTAATGTGCTGCCAAATAATGTAATAATGAGAGTTTAGTACAGCTTTCCTGGCTGCTCTATTTTCATCAGCAGTTTGATGTGGTCCTGTGGCTCAGTGGGTACACTGAAAGACGATAGTTGACTAATACTTCCTGGCAGGTTGTTTATGAGGATAGCAAAATGCTGAAGTAAATGAATGATTAATGAATTAAGGTTAATGAGGTTAATTCTGCAAAACATTGAATATCCATTTTAGAAAATGGTGTTTATTATTCATCATCACTAAGATTCAGAGGACCCACTCAGTAAGAGTTTTCATTTTGTTTGTTTCAGTTACCTACTATCCTTTTGAAAAACACCATTTGTTTGTCTCATTTTTTTTCAAGTGTTTGGTATCTCATGTTTGAACGCATTTCTCTTATATCTACATACTGTGATCTATAGCTGTAGGCAGTCTCGGCACAAGCTTGCCTTTGATCCGCCAATGGACAACCCCCCCCCCCAGCAGTGTTAAAGAGCCTTCTGGGAGTCTGGGTCCAGGTAAGTTACAGAGAGAGTCTGTACTGGCTGTATTGCTCCCCAGAGGCTGTGGGGCCAAAACCGTGTCCCTCATCCCCGTCCCCAGGCCACCATCAAAGCCCTTGATCCAGAAGACCTTGGGGCTATGAACAGCCGACGGCGCCATGAGAGAAAATGATAGAAAATATGAAAAATAATGTAGTTAGATAGGAAGGAACACACTGATATCAAGTTGTCTGACAAATGTATTTTTTGTATGTACATTTTTGAACTTGGCATCAAGCTAATTTATTTTGTAAATGACAAGTATGGATCAGATTGTGTTCTCAGCAGCCGTAGTGCCGGTTAATCCTCAGGATGTCCAGGCGGGACATGCCCTGCCTCTGGCCGATCTGTACGGTGGGGTCGGGGATGGGTGTGATGCTGTCCTTCCCATACTGGATGGAGAAAGCTGTTCTTCCATAGTGCATGATGGAGGAGTAGTCGTAGGGAGTGTCCAGGTTGTTGGTGTATTGCCTGTAGAAGTTGTAGGCCATCCGTGGGTCGATGTTCTCCCAGTTGATCCTGACGTACTGGTCGTGGTCACTCCTGGTCTGCTCGTGGTGGAAGCCCAGAGCGTGGTTGATCTCATGCTGGATGATGCCGTGGTAGAGGCAGCCCAGCCTGTTGAGAGAGAGAGAGAGGACCTGTCTGACCCCCTCTGTGGGTCCAGCAGAACATGGCATTTCTAGTTTTGGGCACCACCATGTCTCCTTCCAGCAGGATCTCACTGGAGCCATTTTGGAGGTCAAAATCCTGGTGGTGATGTTGTTATGGACCTCTGCTCCACTTCCTTCCTCCAGGGGAGGATAGGCCTGAGAGGGGCCCAGCAGCAACAGGAGGCTGAGAGAGGGATTCATCTTCTGGGTCGCTCTGGTGGCTCTTTGGCTCTGAGAGTGGAGCTTCTCTGGAGAGCTGCTCTGGGGAGACTCCTTGAAGCTTGGTGTTTGAGTCGGCTCAGTCCAGGGTCTTTATATGCTCCTCTACAGGTGTGTCAGCTGGGGGATTAAAGGCAGAGGTCCAGTCTGCTAGGCCTAAATAAACCTCTGAAGGGACTCAACAGACAAACCTACTTTTTAAACATTGGGTCTAATCTAATCTAAAGTTAGGTTTGTCCATTTTGTTGGTTTGTCCGTTTTGTTTCGTTTGTGAGTAACACCATAAGATTTTGCTACCCCAAGCTTAGCTGTATTCGTTCTATTTTTTCCCCCTATAGTTTTACAAATGACACCCTTTCCACAACCTTAGTCTCAATGTACATATGTTTAAATTAAATTTGCATGACCCAAATACTGTTTCTCCGCTCTCTGATCATCTGCGTAAATGAAATCCCATGCATATATTTTACGACAAGCCCGTTAAAGTGGTGGCAGTAGCCGCGTGTCCCTCTGTGAGGATGATGGACGGCCTATTGAAACTCCTGCATATGTAGAGGATGGTAATAGGTTCCTATGGGACGTGTTGCTGTGGCTCTGCCCAAGACAGCCCTCTAGTCCAAAAATGGATACTAAATTGTATGGGACAGTCCAAACAGTTGTATAAACCCATCATGGTCATCCCTAGAGTAGGGGGGGAATTGGAGTGTACTTTGGTAACATTCATGTACTGATGCTTGCTAGCTAATTTTATTATACCATTTGAATGACTTAGTTACACGATGTAACTCAACAACTCTAATGTCATTACGTTTTTTGATTTTTCTGTTATAATTTTCTATATATAAAAAGCTTCCTTGGGTGGACAAAACCAAATAAATACTCAGAAGTAGTTGTCCATTGGTATCTAGCTATGAACCTAGCACATAGTCTTATGAAAACGTGGCCTGTTCTTCATTCAGTTTATTTAATTATCACACATAAACCTGCTACACTCCCCTCGAATGCCGGCCTCATGTAAAGTGTAAAGATGAATTGTGAAAAGAATGTGTGTTTTCTCTCAAACAGCCAGCCCCACCCACCCCAATCTCATCAGCCACCGTGATTAAGGTTTGGCATCAGGGATTGTGCTGTCTTCTTGGAGAGATATTTCAGCTGCATTTCTGACACTCTGAAAGGAGAGGAAGATAAAGGAGACGTTGGGGAAAAAACCCTCCCTGTTGTGTGAGTCCTAGAGAGGGCCTTGAACCCTGCCATTCACGCCTTTCTCTCCATCAGCTGAGTCTAATTGCCAGAGAGGACAGGAGACCCTGGGCCCGATCGCTCCTTATCCTCTTTAGCGCTTTCAGGCGAGTGAAAGGCGAGCTTCTCCTTTTGATCTTTTCTCTGATTCGCTTTTTCTTCTCTGTCATCCCTACCATCCTCTCCTCAGGAGTGACACCAGCTCCTTTCACTGCCTGCCCCCATCTCCATCTGCCCAAAATAATGACCAGGGCCTAGGCATTATTAAATGGAGGTGGAGAAGGGAGGTCAGTCCTGGGAGAGGGAGGTCTGGATGGGGACTCCAAACTCGTCAAAGGAGGGGTGGAAGGGTCCCCCTATTTCGAATCTACTCCGTAGCCTCTCTTTACTCCCCTAAATTCAGTCCTTACAGTTTTCAAGGCCTTAGCCCAGGGAAAGCCCCCTTTTTTTTTTTTCTTAACAGACCACAGACGTAAAGGCTCGTCCCTTCCCAGAGGCACTGCTACAATAAGACCCGGGGCTGTTTGAGACAATGGGCCCTGTGTGATCTCTCAGCCAGACTCAGGATGAGACGATGCCTTGCTTGCCAGTCCCATGGGAGGGTAGACCTGGTGGTCATTGTTGACAGCTAATGGACAGCATCTTTCCACTGGCGGGCCCCCCTGTGGACTGTGTCATTCTAGGTTGCTTCATAGCAAAACTCGATGAAAGAATTCTATGAAGAACAGCAGTTTGTTTGCAGATGAAAATCATTCCCCTCACAAATCTCAAAAGCTAACACTGGAGGGTGATTGGGATGAATGTAGCCGGCAACCAAAGCATAGCATTCAGAGGGGAAAATTCAATATAACGCATGAAAAGACAAAATGGTCATATGTCTGAAAAGGCCAGAATCAGAATCCGTGCAATAAAAGTACAGACATGTGATGGACACTAGACTCAACATATCACTCTACAAATATACATTCAGCATGTAAAGACAGTACCTTCGGTTGTAGCACCTTAACCTGGTTTTGCCATCAGACAGATTAGTGTGGTTATAGATGTAGGGATAGCAGCCATCTTTCTGAGTACTACTGTAGGTTCTCATATAGACTATATAGGGAGGCCTCAGGGAATGCCTGTCACTCTGATGGAAAAGACTGGAGCAGCAGACATACTGGGGGTATATCTGTAAATGATACTATGCAGGTATAAACTTGTGTACATTTTATATTAATTCTTATTAATGTCGTTGGGTGGTTTGGCAACAAGTACACTAGTCATGCTGTTAATGGCAGAGAGAGAGACATAGAGACACAGATCTGGTAAAACAATTTCATCTGAAGGGAAAGTTCTCATGTCCTGTCTACCAGAGAAGAAAGTGAATGAGAGGGAAAACTCAGTTGGAGGTTTCTCTTGTTTTTTTCCCTGTTTTCTTTAAATATTTAGTGGTGAGCCATTAAGGCCAGAGTGTGATGGATCCTGGAGAGGAGGAGAAGGATGGAGGGAGGGATGGAGGAAAAGGGCAGAGTGTTAGGTCGGGCTGATAGAGATGTCAGCACTGCTTCAGTAATCTCATGACACCTCGGCGAGAAGAGGCGGGAGGGAGAGGGGGGTTAGAGAAGGGGAGAGAGAAAAGAGGGGAGGGGAGGGAGGGAGGAGGATGGCTGAAAGACCAGCGGCTTGGTGACAGCAGAAGCAGAGACCACCCCAATAACAGCAGCAGGGGTTGCTGGGAGGGCTGGTAGGGAGGTTTTTGGGGGGGCGGGTCTGGGAGGAGATGGAGGGGATGAGGAGTGAAGCCAGGGGGGAGAGCTGATCTTCAGCTCCACATTATAGCTGATATTAACGCTCCTCCTCGTAGCAGTGCATTAGAAAGAGAGCAGAGAGCCAGTTATCAACACAGTTTCTAGCTCATTTAACTTCTTATACACAGTGTGAAGTCACTAGGCAGCATATCCCACAAAAAGGAATACATTGCACTAGGGTTAGGACAATAATCCACAGATTCCTTGTACGTTGTCAGCCGTCTGTCCGTATGGTTCCTCCATCTGGAGTTTTTGACGAGGCCAACACAGCTAGTACATTGCGTACATAGTACACATTCTGTACATGTTATCGACATCTGTAATTTGTATATATTTGATAAGATGTATAGTTTTTACACACCTAGACACTTTCGGTGCATACGAATACTTTCTGCAGACCTGCTAATGTGAACATGAGCACATTATTGCACATCATATATATTGTGTATATCTCTTCATATTTTCTTTTCCCTCCTATTTGCTTTATACAGCATATTATTGCATTATATGTTTTGTATTTTTATCTCACACTGGATATATTTCATATCTTTCTAATATTATATTTATTCTGGCACACCCCCTAAATGCTGTAATCCATACCTTTTCATACTTTCATTGATGCATTTCTACTTCTAGTTCTTATATATTATATATTTTCATTCCTGTGCCTGATTACTATTTGTTCAGCAAGTTAAGCCTTCATCATTTGTCCCCTATAGTCTGTCTGTAGTCAATAGGAAGTTTAAATTGACATTTCTGTACTGTATTTTTTTTAATCTCCTGTGGTATCACTAAAATACTCTTATAGGATATTATACATAATGTATATTTTTGCTGTAATATTTTTATCATATCCGTCTAGAATCTATTATAGGATTAATATAGTTTTTGGTCCTTGTTAGTCCTTCGTCCCAAAACAAAGAGGATATATCTTCACAGCAGAGTGCACTAAATCGGGCATATTTCAGTACTATGATGCCAAGTGTCACACTGAACAAACACACACATTGTGTCATGGGTTGTATAGAGGCTCATAAAAATGACAATCACAACCGGAACCATGCCATGTTGTGTGTAAAAGTGGAGCCTTTGGAGTCTGGTACTCTGTTTTAATGAGCAACCCAGTAATGAAATGTGATTCAGGTTGGAGATGGATATCTGTGGTAAAATATCCCTCCCTGCTCAGAGTCTGGAGCCCAGACGTCGCCTGGTGTTTGCTCCTGCTGTAAAGTGTGTTTTGTGGTGTTTGCCCTTTGTCTAGGACAATTATGTTCACCATTAACAAGCTTTCTTCTGTTATTGTTCATATCAATTAGAGGTGGCCGGTAATTCGAGTTGATGGTGGAGAGGGTGCTGAGAGGCTTAGTGATGTTGTGGCTGTATGGGGTGTGATTAATGCCGCAGAAGAGGAGAGGGAGGAGGAAAAGTAGCGCCACAGTTTTTTGAGCGGATTTAATAGGACATGTGCTTACTCTGACTTGGTGACATAGTGCTGTGTCTCATGTTGTCGGATGGTAGGAGTTCGAAGGATTTTCCTTCTTCCTGTAATCTGAGATTACATTGTGATGCACCATTTTTAGATAAGCGTGTTAATAACAGCCACCACTGTCAGAGAAACATGACGTTGCAATTAAAAATCATCTCTGTTGCTGTCAATATTAAAGGGAAAATCCACTAAAACACTTTAATTGTTAAAAAAACAAAACAGTTATTGACGATGTAACTTTCATCTTCAACTTTCATAACCTTCATCACAAAATATCCCTTTAATGTATTGAACATCACACAGCTCAACCCGTCACGGTAATATGCCGTTAGCAAGCTAGCTTATGTTCCACCATGAGGACGGTTCTCCTTCTCGTCCTGTTTCTCTGTGGCATTAATAACGCCTCATATAGTGGCAGCATTCCAGTGCAGTGACCTGCCAACCAACGCCTCTTCCTCTTCCTCCTTCATGCTCTTTGTCTGAGCTGCGGAGAGGGCTGCAGGATGCCCATCAGTGGCATGGCTCAGATAATGACTTATTGATAGGAAAGGATGCTACATGCACCAAGCATATTAGCCTGATGCCAGCAGGTCGCAATAGCACTGCCTCACCACCCAGTGCATTTCTAATGCAATTAGATGGCCTCTACACAGAGGTCGCTTTAGTGTCATTTTGTATCTCCTGTTTCTATTCTAACTCCACCAAGCAATGGTTTGGGCAGTTTGGGCAGCAGAATGCAGCCTGTGATTTGAAAAGGAATGTTGGATTTAATATCTTTTGCTACCAAAACTTAGAACCTGCTTATATCAATTAATTAATTTCTGGGGGCAGGATATTATTTGGTCATTGAGATAAATTATTAGATAAAAAAAGGGAACATTAGTCCTGAAGGCTCCCCTGATGTGATTTATTTTTTTAAGATATGACTTCCATATGGTGGTTTTTGCTCGATAATGATAAAAAATACAAGATCAAATTTGGACTCCCTTAAGCCGAGCTTGCCTATACCCAATAGATGCCCATGGAGATGAAAAACAAATTCCAACTGTGCCAAAGAAATAATTCTTGCGTATCGGGGGGAGGGAGGGAGGGGGGGGGTTGCTGCAGAGATTCCCAGCATGTCCAGATATGACAGTCCTTCGCCCGGGGCTGGCCAATGCAACGACATTGTGCGCCTGTCATAGCTGCCCTTCAAAAACAGATGAAGCTGTCAGGAGGCCAATGCCTTTATTCTGACAGCCACTCCACCCTCTTTCTTCAGAGCATCACAAATAAATATGTTGGGTTTCAAAGCTGCCGAGGCAGATGTTGGACAGCGGGTCAGGGGGCCAAACGCAGAGCAAAAGCATTCCCTTCCCCTTGTAACCTGTTCTCAATGAGCCTGGTCACCTCTCCAGGTCACCCATTCAGCTCTGAGCCACCGGGGCCCCAGATCTCACATTGGCTGCCTGGGGAGCTCTGTGAGTCTCTCTCTCTCTCTCTCTCTCTCTGTCTCTCTCTTGCTGTCTCTCTCGCCCTCTCGCTCCCTCTCTCTCTTTTCTCTGACTGTCAGCATCTCTGTGCATGTCAGATAGCAGAGCCGAACATATCTTAAGCAGAGAGAAGTAGCATTTATACCAGACTGTTCAAAACCGTTTTGGACAGGATTTGATTCAGTCTGAAAGGTTTATTTCAAATGATTCCTCCCTGCTTATTCAATGTAGTAAAAAAAATTAAAAAGGTATGCATATTTATAAAATATCCCTTTTTTTGATGATGAAGTCAAAAATTCATCATCAGAGCAACTTGCAGGAAACTGGGAAGAATCCACCGGTTGGTTTGTTTATTTAATACAGCTGACAGACCATCCACGATGTCAGCTGCTCTGGCTATAGGTCTCTCCTCCTCCTCCTCCTCCTCCTCCTCTTCTTTCACTCCTTTCATCTAGTGTACAAAATCATGACACTTTTCATCTCACCTCATGCCATATGAAGCCAGCTTTGTCCCAAAACCATCAGTTTCTTTCACTCTTTGACCGATGGATTTGATTTATATTTGCAGTAGATGCTGTAAATTGGTGTAAAGTAACAATCTGCAATATTTTCATAGAAATAAATGTCTGTTTTGATACTCTGTATTGATATAGTGTATATATATATATAGTATAAATATAGTAATTCAACCTATAATCATTTCATGAAAGTGTTTACATTTGCTGTTCTAAACATCCGGTGTCGGGTAGGTCTGTCCTGGGAAAACTCCTCTGGCGAAAATGAAGTGATCTCTGCAATGCAGTGCAAAAACACGACAGCAATGAGCACTGAGCACCAAAGATGGAGACAAAGACAAAACAAGGCTCTTGCAGATTTTACCACTTTAATGTTAAAATTGTTTTATAGAAATATGAAATTACAGCAACTTAAATCAGTGAAAACATCACATGGTCTAGCTTTTACTAAGTTTCAAATAATAGTTTAGGTTCTGCAGCTATATTATTTGTCAACAATAAATAACATATTCTAGGCCTTACTTGGTCACTGACTCCGTGTGCTCCTTGTACTGTAATGTAAGTGAGCTCCTGTATGTCCTGGATAGTCAGTGAGTTAAAATGAAAGATGAAAGCACAGCAGCCTTGATGTGTTTCAGTGTGAAGACGGCTATGCTCTCAAAAACTTTACTGACAATACGTTTCAGGTTTTTGCATCGTCGCTATGAGTGCAGGACCAGCTTTGTTCCACAAATCAGTGTGTCTCGGCCCCAACCACGTCAGGTCAGATTCCCTGGACATGTAATGTATTCTGCCAGTAATTCTTATTCTGAATCTGATGACATCTGAAATAGTTAAATTTCACTGAATTTGCTTTCCTGGGACAATAATTTGGTAAAATACCACAGAATATCGATTTGTAGGCTATTCTCTGGCCAAGTTAATAATAGCTTTGTATTTGAAGCCTATTTCCACCACTGAAAAATATTGCTTCACACATGGCCTCGAGGCTCTTGCTTAAGAATATTTTTTGTAGTTTTAACAAACAGCATCTGTCTTGAAACCTAGTTTTGCCGTGCTTGATCAAAGCTATAGATTTGAAGCCAAATTCTGAAGCCTGCACCACAACTATTTAAGTGGAGTACATTTCACTTTCTATGTTATTACATAACAGATTATAGCCTTTATTATATAACAAAACTAAATGGAGAGTTGCTTTGCATGCAACCAAATTTACACTCGTTTTTGGATTAAGATGTGTTTTTTCTTTTTGTTTGACATTGTAGACCTGAACTGGGATTTTGTTTTGAGACTTTTAATTCAGAATATTATCACATAGATCTGAAAGTACTTAGAGATGCAGCATAATATTAATCTAGATCACAAAGTGGGGCTGCAACAGAGGAGAGTGTCCCATCCCCCACAACTGAGATGCCGTAGATTCACTGTATTTGCCCAAATTCTCACAAACTGTCTCCTAAACAGCAGCAAGGCTCCGTACAGAGGAAGCTGGACCACGTTAGATCTTTTCTCGTCCCTTTGGCATCCTTTGGTATAAAGTGATTACAGACCAGCCGGGTTGGTAAATATGAGCGTGCTGCGTGTAGTTCACTGACATACACTTACAGGATTTCTGGGTATTGAAGTCCTCACAATTCAAACGGTCACTTCTCGCTGCTGTTCGGGGCCGCCAACGAGCAAGGATGCCTAGTGCAGCTTTGACATTAACAAACTCGTATTGTCAGCGCTTGCTGTGTACTCCCTAATGAATTTCTCACCTAATCCCCCAACTCTGCTCCCCATCCCATAATGCTTGATCTTTTCCTTGTGTTTTCAGGACTTAGGAAGGTCTCCACTTGGAACTGAACTTTGATTCAACTTGGACTGAATTGTAATGTTGCTGTTAGTCCTAAGACTGGACTGGGACCAGGGCTGGGACTGGGGCTGGTGGTCGTACATCCAGTTTCCAGGAGGGGGTATGTGATGTGAGTATGCAACACAAGTGATCTTTTGGGCAAAGTTGCCCAGTTTATCACTGCCCCTAGTTGCTGGGATGTTGATCTGGTATATCTGGAATAGTCTTTTCTTAATAGTAGTTTGAATTACTAATGTCATGATCACATTGCTCCCTCAGATATTTAACATCTCTCGTATAACATCTTTAAAAGAAACTGGGATTTTTTCTTACTTTTCATTTGTGGTATTTACTCCTGTTCACTCTGTCTAATGGATCATCCTTTAGTAATCTGGCCTCCTGTTTTTTTTAGTTGCTTTTACCAATGATTTGGCACCACTGGAGACGGCTACGGTATGATTTCTATTGATTTGCATTGTGCACATGTCTGTGTGAATTTTGTGCCCAATCTAAAGTTTTGACTGCACTATGCCTGTTTGAAAGTTAAAAAATGTCATTGCTCATCTCCCGTTCTTTCCCTCCCTGCCCTGCTGGAAGACCTCCTTTGCCCTTCTCACTATGTTTGCCGTTTTCTCATCTATTTCCAGAGGATATCCATTCTCACTCTGCGCGCACACACACACACATACATCCACACACAAACACACCACATCTGTCCGACCCAAAGCCTGTGCTGTTTGTTCTCTCTTGTTTTTAAATGTTATCTGTGTCCTCTGCAGGCTCTGTGTGATGAACCTGTTTTGTTAAAAGTGCTTTATAAATACCTTTGATAGTTTTAATGTAGCCTTAACACCACTATCCTGGGAATAAACGCAACTCTGTCTGCTGTTCCCTGGCCCCTGAGACAAAAAGAGACAAGCACTGCTCTAATTTCTTGTTTTTCTTTTCCTCTTGATTTTTGAAATGTTGTTTAATTGCAGCATATTAGAAAATAAATTCATTATGAAACATTCATTCACTAAAACATAGCAAAAGAAACTAAAACAAGACAGTACAGTGATACTGATATTCCTAATTTTCCTTTTCCCTGTTAAAAATACTTTCACCGTTTCCCTCTGGTAACTTAAAATGCCTTGACAGTCCGACTGTATCTTAGACACTGTGTGCCACCGTATACCTTTCCTTTACATCTTTGATATTTACTTGGCTGATATAGACCCTCATGGCCGACCACATTTGCCTCTGGGCTTGCAGTCTGACTGAATGGTGATGTATGAATCATGCGTTGACATGTTTTTCTCCATCCCAGTATGATTTTTTTCCTCTTGCCCCGGTCGCCTCCCCAGTGCCGCCACCCTCCTCAGTGTTTCCCCTGAACAAAAAAAACAAAAAACTAAGTGAATTCCAACCAGGAAGATTTGCATCTTAATAGATCTTAGCAACAGCAGAGCCCCGTGACCTCTCAGTACTATGCTTTTCAAAGCCACAACCACTGCTGCAGGAGTACGAATTAAAAACAAACAAAAGAATACTCTGTTTTTACACGGGCCCAAAAATCTATTGTGCGCTCGCTCTGATTAAAACCCGGCCCAGAATGCTTGTTTGGAGCGCGTTGTGAAAACAGATCACTGATCGTAATGTATTAGTGGGGATTAACATGACTTTTCACCCCGGTTTCTGTGCAACAATAAGCTTTAATCCAAGGCCCGATTGGCAGGCCGTGCTGACGGGCCAGGCCAATGAGGTTCCCTGGTGTCTGTATACCGTGTAGGTTTGGCCCCGCCCACGGGTGTCCCCTGTGGTGGTGCTGCGGACCGGCCTGGCAGCAGATGCAGTGACAGACGTGCCCCTGGGATTCCACCTGTCAGCCGCAAACACACTAATCGACAGGCCTCGTTTAAGCTGAACTCTCCGTCACCTCTCTGTCAAATCTTCATCTTCCCATTCTCCTGACAGATCCCTCACCCCGCCTTTCCCTCCGTCCGCAAATCGTCAAACTCCGCCCACCCACCAGCTAGCGTAAAACACACCAACACCAACCCTCTTTTCCCCTCCATGCCTGCCGTACCTAAACCAGATTTATCCTCCTCATCAGAGGGAACGTCAGTATTGTTTTTGTCATGCAATAATCAAAAATCTTCTATCGAGCTGCACGCCGCTCCTTTAAAACACCCCCCATCCCCCTCCGCCTCCTGCCATTCAGCTTTAATGTGACAAAGGTGGTCTTTAATGTTCATCAGTAATTGGGGAGGAGAGGGAGAGAGACTTTGGGAGGAGGAGGAGGGGGAGGAAGGGTCACGGTCAGGTTTCTCATGGAGGTTGTTCTGCATCTGTCTCTAAGCAACGACAGACCGGTCTTTGTACAGTCCTTGAGTTGATTGGTGCTTCTTTTTTTTTCCTCTTCGGCTTCTGAAATGTTTTGCAAGAGGGCTCCTCAGCAGACAGGCCGCCTCCCACATTCACCACCCATAAGAATCTGTCTGCATGGGCACTTGGGTTTGGTTAGGTGTGGTAAATTTAATCTTGTGGTTTTTTATCATTATAATAGAGTGCAAAGATCAAGCAAAAATTGACAGAAATTTATTTGGAAGCCAAATCTCAAATAGAAATCACATCAGGGGAGCATTTAGGACCAGTGTTCCCTCTGAGTTGACAGTTTGGTGACACATTGACCAAATACTAATATCTTGTCACTTCCTATGTCTAATAATTTATCAAATTGACCAAGTAATGTCTTTCATCAGTCAGAAATGCAGCTGATATAAGCAGGTTGAGTTTTGGTGGTAAATGACATTCAATGCAGGGACGTAGTTTAGGATTTAGCGGACGGCCCCGTCTGTTCAGTACATCTAGTCTCTCCCTGAACATCTCATCGCTATCTCATACCCTGTGCTTTGGGTTGTGTCAGGGTAAGGGCAACCTAAGGTCAAAGGTCATGGGGGAAACCTCTTGAGTGGACTTTAAGACACCGGAGGAGGGAGCCAGAGCAGCATGATGTCAGTCTGACACGTAGAACAGGATTCTAAGGGCATTTTGAGGACAAGGGACAGAAATAAAAGAGAAGGAAAGACCTTCTCCTCTTTTCTCAGCAGTCTGGGCTTTATCATTTTTGCCAGTTTCTATACCCAGTCGACAGACAGACAGACACACAGACACACAGACAGACAGATAAACTTTTTAGCAGTTGTCAAGTTAGACTATTTCACAATTTCATATCATTTTATAATAGTCCACTTTGATCTGATAAGGTTTCCATGTTAATTATAACCCAAAGGCCTTGCCTATGAACAGGCCTCTTCTGTACAAGTTTTTAAATTAGTTCCCCTCTCAGATGTTTTGGCCTCCAGGTCCGTTTGATGTCAGCCTCCAGACAGATGGAGCTTCATTTCATCAATCGAAAGCATATCTAACAATAAATTCAAATCCAAAAATACACCCAGGGACATCAGAGCAGCTCGGATGTGCCAGAAATGTGAGGCAATTATTAAAGAATTACTTTTAAAAGTATTCTTTTTTAGTCTAAATGAAATATTGTTATGATATACATTAGTGGGCTAAACCATTTGGTTATTTCACGTTTGGTAATAAAAAAAGCTTCAGTCCTATATGCGACTGAGGTAAAACACGACTTCAAATCTTCTATAGGCAGGATTCCGATTATTGCATTTTTGGTGTAAGTGGGCCTGGGACGTGCTACTGTGGGCTACATGTATGCATGTGTGCATGTATGTACTTAAGTATATGTGAATAGGATCAAGTTCAGGGCTGCAGCATGTAAGCGTTTCATTCCTCTTAATGAAATGGCAAAATTCATAAAAAATAAAACTTAAATAAAGAGGCGAGAGACTGCAGCTGTCAGGAAAAAGAACTATAGTTATCCTATGATAAAGTTTAGAGGGATACTACACAAATATAACTGCAAAACTATACACTTTATGCGATAGAAATATTATACCATAGCAGATCAAAAATACACAAAGTCTCTATAAACGCACTATCGAGTACCACAGACACACTATAACTCCCTATAGGAATATTATAGGAATGAAATGGTGATTTTTCGTTTTACAAATAGTTTTTCCACCTTTTTTAAAATCACTGTAATGTTTCGGATTTAATTACAGTCTCCACCTTTTCATTTACATTTCACATAAAGCTCGAGCACCTGTAGCCTATTTAGCACGAGATTCTGTCTTGTTACTGAACGCGTTTCATTATGCGTAAAAGATGATCATTATTACCCGTTAGTGGGCTCAACAGGCTCATCACTGATAACACAGAGACCTGTGGCTTTTAAAAGTCGGAACAGAAAATAAACTATTTACCTAAATACTTTTAACAGTTCCTCCTCTGCTAAAAAAAAGCTTCGATAGATTAAACTCCTTGAAAAAACATAAAAAAATCAGAATAATATCCAAATAGCCATTAAACCGTCAGACCTGTGGTTAGAAACTGGAGCCAAAGCCTCTATGAGCCCAATCAGTGTAGCCTAATATATAAAATACTATTCCCTCAATAGGACATTAATAATTGTGATATCTAGTGACTAGCAGTTATCTTGCCTACCTACGTTGAATACACTTACTGTACGTCGCTTTGGATAAAAGCGTCTGCTAAATGACTGTAATGTAATGTAATGTAATGTATATGGTAGCATGGTGGAAAGGCTGAGTTTTGTTGGAGCTTAAATTAAACTTTGCCACGGTCCGCCTCGCTTGTTCCCAACCCGCCTGTGAAACCTATTTTATATCGGAAATGGGCATTTATTACAGGAGCCTCAAATAGTCACAGTGGAACGTGTAACTATTTTATTTTTTAATATTTTTAATTAATAGAATGCTTCGAGTAATTTAACCCCGAGCTGGGGTTAAATGTTATGAACGGCTGAAGAATTAGACCTTTTCGATTGCAATTAAAAGATAATAATGTAAAAACAAAGATTTGGCTGGGCAGCTGAAAAATGGTTAAGCTATAAAGATGCTATCAAAATATTCCCTTATAAATTATAAAAACTTGTATTGGCTATAAATGATTATAAGGGTCCCGCATGACAATATTTAATGTCATGCGGGTATGTATGCATCCCTCCACATTAAATGAACTGGACTCACTCGGTTGGACCTGTTGGTCTGGGTATTTTTTTTTCACCCCAGGCAAAAATAGGACAAACACAAATTTGAAAAATCACAGGAAAAGTAAAAACAATATGAAACTTTAACAAGGTTTGTTTTCCGCAGAACCATTAACACTTCGCGGGTTCAACGTGATTTTTCGTGTTTTTTTTCCTTTTTTGGAAACAGAAAAAAATGGAAAAATAAAATATCACCTTTTCAGTCATTTAGGAATTTAAAGCTGCATTGTCATTATTTGTCATTATTGAGAGGCTGATTTGTTACTTAGAGATATGTTTGGCAGAAAAAAAAGTAAATTTATTAAACGGGACTACAGTCTTGTTCTTTACTGACGACGGACTGTGGATAAATATCCAAGAGGAAAGCATTTTAATTTCCCTGTCGTCCTATCTAAGACAGTACGAAGAATCATCTTTAGTCTCACTTCTTTATTTATATTATTGGGAATTTTGAGATAAAAAATGAGTTGTAAGCATTTGCACATGACTTTATGGTGTTGACATAAGACTTCGATGAGGATTATTTTTCCAACGTGAACCCGTTATGGATTACCCAGCATTTGACATTTTTCTTTCTTTGTTGTCTCTGACATCACACCAGCAAAGACCCATAAAGACCAAGTCAGCATTTATTTCATAATGGAAACTAGAAAAACTGGACCAGACCAGCCAGATCCCAGTATCTATTATTAATTAAAATGTAAAAATGTCATGATAATGATCATTCCCCGTACTTGGTTAGTTGGGTATTGACTCTTTACATAAACTATGTAAAAATAAAATAAAATCTGAAGCTGGATTTACAAGCATGATAAATATACACAGAGGGTCCAATAAATATTGTTGGTTTTCCCTAAAACCACAGACTGTACGAGATTACTGCACTGCAAAATAATTTTAAAGTAATTTAATCCAATATTTGGTCTTAATAAGTATTAGTCTTATTTATTCTTAAAATTAATGTTTTTTTCTGTCAAGGGGGAGATCATTTCACTTGTTTCAGGAATTGTCAATGCAGTGTCAACATCTTGAAGCATCTTACTCCACTGGTATCAAGAAAATGACCCTTGATTCAAGAAAGTTGAACTATCTCACCCCAATGACACCCCAGACTCCAGATTAAATTACTTGTAAAGATAGCTATTTTTTAGGTTGTTGATATGTTGTGCGTCACTATCTGTCCAATAACATGCAGGTTATTCTCTTAATGCTCTTTACATAGTGCTCATATCAAAGTTGCTTGTATCCAGCCTCTCTCTGTTGGATAGGAGGTCTTCACATACATGAATATTCATTTCACAAAAAAAAGATTATTAGAGTGATTTGATTGGCTATGCACTTTCACTCCTGACAGCTGATTGGCTGATTCCAAACCTTTCTGCAAAATGATTGGACAGGCACCAGTTACCTAAAAGCAAATAGAAGGGACAGGGCAGAGCGTGTCTTCTTTGTGATTGGAAATAGTGTTAAATAATTGAAGCTGGTGAGTATCTGTTATACTTTTAATTCACCCTGTTTGTATTTTTCCTGCTCACACTCAGTCTGACTTGAAACACATTTCCTCCATTCTGCCAACACCAGGCCGTTACAACATCACTGGCCGTTTTTTCGGACTTGCACAAGTGTGGTAACAGTGTGCTGGAATGCTCTATTGTTTTATGCTGGCCTTTTGGCCCGGGGCACCCAGGGCCCCTTGAGCCTCCAGTTCCATCCTCCTCAGGGTAAACTGTAGTGACAGAGCACCCATGGGCCCCTCATTAGCTCTCTGTCCACTAAGAAGCAAAGACGCTGCTTTAATCCTCTCTGTCCACCTTAATCTAGCTACAGAGACAGGATTTTAATTATATTTTAATTCTATTCTCTTCACTTCTGTTAGAGTTTACCCACCTTTATAAGCAGCTATGCTTTATGACATAACTTCATAGTATTAGAAGCCTTATCAAACTGATATAACCTATGTAAGAATAGGTCCTTTGAAGGAGAGAAAAGCATAATTGATTGCTTTTCTGAAAATATAATTGATTTGTACATTGACAAATATAATTGTTGGCAGTTGTTTGACTGGAGGTCACAGTTTGCCAACCTTTTAATCTTTTATTTCCCACTACATCACTGCCTGGTGATATGTCTACTGCCTATATGTAGACTGATCGTATGTATAGTCTACTGTCTATATGTAAATGACATGTATAGGATAATTCATATTTTTTGTTCATATTGGTGTTTAAATGCTTTTATACAATTTAGAAATTGTAAATAACCTGAAAAAAACAAATTTGGTAAAAAGAACAACAACAAAAAAACACTTAAGTCTAAATTGTGCAACATATCCAAAAACTGCAACAACTTCCAGAGGACAAAATGATTTGTCTTATTGATGTGTTTTTATCAAAGTTAGAGATTTGTGATATGTTTCAGCCGGTCAGACCTGCCACAGCGTTTCTGCTTGAGAAGTTAAATCGGCGGGCACGGTTGTATTTTACTGCAGGAGGGCTTTGAAATAACAGAGATGTCACCAGTAATGGCACAAAATCAAATGAGCCGTGACGCGTAGATGGAGCTGGCCGATGGGAACCTATTAGTTTGATTAAAACGTCTGATTAGTGACAACACCGGAGTCAAGAAGAGACTCCCAACCACCAGGCAGCTCTCGCTCTCTGTTGGACTACAGGTCTCTCACTTATTCTCACTGTCTCTCTCTCTCTCTCTCTCTCGCTCTCTCTCTCTCACACACACACACACACACACACACACACACACACACACACACACTTTATAAACAGTATATATATTGTTTGGGAGGGGTATCAGTCAAAAACAACATGGAATTGAAATGGTCAAATAAAAGAAATACATTTTATTTATAAATCATGAGTTATAATTTAATACGGTAGGCAGGTACCAATATGTTTTCACAGTACATCAGAGTGGTTGTCAAAAGGAAGTAAACACAAATAACATGTACACACACACACACACACACACACACACACACACACACACACACACACACACACACACACACACACACACACACACACACACGCACTCTTTCAGTTTAACAATACCCTGCAGTGGTTTCTTGTGCCATTTAGCAGCCTGGGCTAATAACTGCCTAAATTATAATGAATTAGATTTCTGACTCGACCTGATTGAAGTTGTATGGAGGTTAATTTATAATTCTCAGAAGTTGTAGTTCTGCGTTAGGCCCAGGGCTCAGAAAATCTCTCTGGGAAAGTCAATATAAAACCTCTGGAAACATACAATTAGGAGGCGTGTTGGGTGGTAATGCATTAGTCAGTAACCTATTACAGTAATATCATTACTTTGCCTGTAACAAGTTACTATTTCAATTTCAGCAATAATATTACAGTTACCAGTCAAAAGAATAAGCTTTTGTTATCACCCCCTCTGAATATAAAAATATCAGATTGATGTTGAATTATCCAAAAGCTAAACCCCCTCCAGCCCCCCGCCCCTCCCTATTCATTTTCTTCATAATTATTCATAATTAGACACAGAGTTAGCTTATGAGAAATGGTAGAAAAGTGATTTTCTCTGGGTGGAAGTATTCACACTACTTTTCATTTTGTCCAGTAAAAGGACAACAGGATCATTGATCATCTGTTTGGTTTCCTGATCATGAGGAATGGTAATGTAATGTGTAATTGATTACTGCTCCCAGGTAGTAATACGTAAAACAATGAAACAAGTGGTGTAATGAGTTACTGTTCCCCGGGAGTTATAAGTAAAGTAATAATATTACTTTTGAAATGAGTAACGAGCAATGCATTACTTATCTGAGTAACAAGTCCAACCCATTTCAAAATATTTTTGCTCTTTTTGCTCATTGTTTGATGATGATAATAATGCAACTAGAACAACCGATCGCCACATGAAAGTGACTAAAATAGAGCATTAACGTCTCCCTGTCTGTCTGTACACTGCTGAGACAATATCTAAATTCAAATAGATCCTGCTGGCCGTCAGTAGGACATGTGGGGTTTCAAACACTTGTGTGGAATTTTATTGAATCGTTCCTTTTATCCAAAGTGCCATGTCTGGAAGGTATGAAACAAAAAACAAATTGACACGAGACAATCCCTGTGTTTTTCTCACTAGTCAGGGTAAAAAATATGGAAAACATTGAAAAAGAGCTAAAACATAATTTACAAGCACAATAAATATACACAGAGGGTCCAATAAATATTGTGGGTTATCCCAAAAACCGCAGACTGTGAGAAGTCACTGCACGGCAAACGTGTCCGTCGTTACAAGTCATTTAGTCTCATATTCAGTCTTAAAATCATATTTCTCTAGAAACGATTAAAACAATTCTGCCAGTGGTGTGACGTAATCTCATTGGCTTAATTTATTTCAGGACATTTTCTAGAAACAAGTGTGAAATGTGTTGAAACAAGGCAGAATACGGCAGGTCATTCCACTAGCATCAAGAAAGGGATGCTTGATTTGAGAAAATTCAAAAGTCAAGTTGATTTGCGTCGGAAACGAGTGACATTATTTCACCCCGTTGGCAGATTTCTTCCTCCTTGTTTTAAGTAAAATGGGATTTTAAGATGCAATACCAGATTAAATGACAGTTTTGCGGCGTGGGACCTTTCCTGACCTTAGTAGCACCATCATAGTTTTTTCTTCTATTGAATAGGCATGTAAGGCCAGTTGAAGCTGCTCCCAGACATCAGCATGTCCCTTATTAGAGTTTCTATGGGGGTTTTCCCAACCAAACGGACGAAGAAAAGCTGCTCTATGACAGAAGAAGAGACGGTGCGAAGGGAAGGCAAGCGGAGCAACAGCTTCCCAAACCTGGTAGGCTGGTTGGGATACTGGCTCCTCACATACTCCTCTAAAGCACACTGGGATTTCTCCTGCAAACCCTCCACATGGGCCACGTCCGACAGACCACAAGCATCTACAGACAGAGAGACAAACGACAGACACAGGAAAAACAGGGGTCAAGACCAGAGGCTCCCAAACCAGGGTCCGGGGACCACCAGGGGGTCCCGTGAGAGGGGAATAGTTTTATGTCACTGTTATTTCACTCGCTAGACATTAGGACAGTGAGATGCGTAAGAATGTCTACAACACACAGCATGAGGAAAAGAAACAATCAGTGGTCGTGACCAGTTCATTATAAAGGTTGGGTGAACTATGACCTCCAGCTGACAAAATTGCATTTTCAGAGAAACATTCATCCTTAAACCATCATTATATAACTCCCATCAGTTTGGTACTACGTACTAGGATGTATAGAATGAATTCGTAAGGATTTGTGTCATCTTAAAGGGGCAAGCAAGTGAACTAAAATGATCAGTGAAGCCTGGATAAAAGATTCAGGATTCAGTGGTTTATCGACCGGGGTTGAAGTGGTCTGTATGCTCAGGATGGAAACAAGACATCAAGTCCACATAAACATAATGCCCCCGAACAGCACCCATCACCAGTCATCACTCAGACATGGCCAGTTAATAGACCTAATCAAGTGCTTAGTATCAAAATAAAATCTGTTCATAAATAAGTACAGTCAATAGAATAAAGGGGAGGTGCATGAAGTGGCACTGAGCGGATAATCACATAAGACCTGCCATGCAGAGCAAAGTGGATCCAATGATAGCAGCCCTATAAAAAGATAAATCAAGAACTTGAGCTATCCGAGCTGCCGTCCATCTTTCCACCATCGAGGAATCAAAGATGGCGCCATTGCTCATCTAAAATCAAAGAAATGAGCTGTGGAGTAGAAAAAACTGGCAACAACAGCGAAAGGTATCACAAGATAGCCATCGCCTTCTACTGCTGCATGTGTACTGTTTTCTTTACTGAGGGTTTCCACACACAGTGATTCCCTCCTTCCCTTTTTGTAATGCAGCAGACTGCATGGCAAGGGTGAAAGAACGGTCACTCTGTCCCAGTTTAAAGACACGTGCTCAGATCTGCTCATGGTGACTGAAATAGACCTACATAAGAGACCTTTTTTTTTTTTTTATTGTTCTCATCCTTTTGATTCTGTCCAGCTACACAACATTATTATAACGTTAAGAGGCACTGAGAAAGCCCTTGTACATTTTGCAATCAGTGCCACCAGTTTCACTCATTTCAGTGACTATCAAAAAGGACTATTCTGTAAGAATTACATAATTACATATTACATACCTAAAAACCTTTGAACAAAAATGAAATTAGTGCAGTTTTCATACCGATGTTTTTGTAGGTCATGCTTAATATAATGGAAATAAGGAGGGAAATGAATTAAAATAGAGAGCAATACAAATATTTCTCCTCCTCTGTTCTTTTCATTCACGTTTTACAATTATAATTTCTAGTCGTTTATTAAAACTGGACATCAGTAGGCAGCTGGCAACCATTTAAATAAATAAATAAATAAATAAATAAATAAGTCCCTTCCAGAATTTGGGGCTTTAAATAATAAATAAAATAATACATTTTGCAATAACAGGATAAAATAGGCTATTTGATAAATGAGCCTTGATCTCTCTGTGAAATAAATCGGTAATAGAATAAAATCTGAAATACTGTCTACAGTATTGTCTCCTGTTTTGTCTAGAGGCCTGAAGCCTTTTGTACCATGCAGCGACATATCGTTCACACACAGTGAGTGAAGGTGTTTGCCCTCCACTGACACCGTTTACTCACTGGTTTATTTGCAGAATGGATACTGCACCATTTTATGCTGAAATAAATTCATAGTAGACATCATAGCAAGTTATATGAACATTGGGTTTTTTACGGGGGGGAAAAATCAATGCTTTTCTGAAAATATAATTGAGTTTTTTGTATATTAGAGGTTGTTTGCCTCATGATGATCATTACTGGAGGTCATAGTTTATTCACCTCTTTCTGAAAATCTGAAAAATTGATTTTGCTTCTATTGGTGGTTGTTTGCCTTATGATTAAGACACTGTCTTTTAATGGGAAAAAGCATAAATTAATGCTTTTCTGACAATAGTTCACCCACCTTTTTATTAACCACTACATCATTGGTGATGGCAACGTCTACTGTTTATGTAGCGTGAAAATATAATTTTGTCAATTATTGTTGTTAATAATTTGTTTTTTTTGACTGGAGGTCAGAGTTCACCCACCTTTCTTTTTACCACTACATCACATCACTGTTGAATGCATCATCATTGCATTCAGAAAACAAAAGGAAATGCTTTTTCTCAAAACATTATTGATATTTGATCACATTGGTGGTTGTTTGACTGGAGGTCATAGTTCACCCACCCTTTTATCGATTTCCCGCTCCACCCCTGTCCAGGCTACAGACATGCTAAGATGCATAAAAAGCAGTTTACCTGAGGTGAACAGGACAATGGCCTTGATGCAGCTGTATTCTGCTGAATCCACATGCAGGACTTTGAGCTTCTCCACCTGCTCCTGGAAGACCCGGATGTGGTCCATGAAGGCCACCACTCGGTCCGCGGACATCGGGGAGGCGTGGAGGCCGGCGGCAGCCAGCAGCGGGGCAACATGAACAGGCATGGAGCACTGGGCGGCGTTCAGGACGAACAGTTCGCTCCAGGTGAGGCGGAGGAGGGCAACCTGGTCCGGTACCTGCAGGTCTGGGAAGAAGGGGATGTTGCGGGCCCACTCCACGGCGCTGAACAGCATCCGAGCCGCCAGCTCACAGATGTTTTCTATGCCCATGATGTTGTTGCTCTGGAGGCACTGGGAACCAAACCTGGAGGTGGGGTAGGGCTCAGCCCGCAGGAGAAGAGAGATGTATCCGGATAAATAGGAATGGCATTGCAGAGGGTCTCCGTTTGTCAGAGCAAACTGGCCGTGGTAGGACTGGGTCGGGATCATCCTGCCTCTCTGGACAGCTGCAATTAAAAATAACAGAAATGTCAATTCACACAATGGAAACATCAGTTAAAACAACAGAAATGTCAGTTCAAAACAAGAGACGTGTCAAATAAAGTGTTGGAAGATATAGGTCCCTGTTAGACCAACTTGCTGATGATGATGATGTGGAGAGTTTTTTTGAATCTCATAGAGGGGCCTGTTTGGTCAATAAGCACAATGAAGCTTAATGAATACCCATCGACCACACACATACACACATACACACACACACACACACACACACACACACACACATACTCTTAACAAAAAAAATGTTTCTATAGCCTACAGTACAGTAAATGCTTCTTTGGGCATGGCAGAAGACTTAAGAAGTTTCTGGACAGCTGAAATTAAAAACAAACAGAAATGTCAAATTCAGCTTGGAGCTTGGAAATCTATTTTTAGGCCGCTGACCAGCAAACGATGGTAGTGCTTTTTTCATGTGTTCTTCCGGTCCTAGAAAAGTCTTAAATGTTTTAAATCGAATTATCTAAATTCGAGGCAAAGTGACTTGAATACGGTCAGATGTTGCATTTTGAGTCTCAAATACGGTTTGGTGGTCTCAGACGTCCAGTGGTGCTTTTGTAGGACTGTCTGGTTGTGTCGGGTGTGTGTGTGTGTGTGTACTCCGATACTACTGCGGCTTTTTGCCTCTTCAACTTAATTTCTGGGGTTGAAACTGGTGTTAAATTGTATTTGATTTAGCATTAAAACGTTTTCAAATCTCTGTAGTGGCCCAGTTATTCTGTAAACACGTATGTGGAGCCTGTACGGAGGACGTACACGCACACGCGCGCACACACGTACTATCCTCGTCCAAAAATCTCGTGGAAATTAATTACTTACTTTAAACGAATAAACGTCGAAATCGGTCTAAAATGGCTCCTAAATCCTAATTACCATCGGATTTGTTCACATGAACGTCTGAATAACATTCAAACAGGCTCCAGCCGGTTTCGGACACACAGCCGCCATAACGTCCACGCAGGACTGAAGCTTATGGACAGCAAAAATAAATCCTTAAAATTATAATAATAATAATAACAACAACAATAATAATAATAACAACACGCGGGAGGATGATAGCTGCAGCGCAATAGTCGCTATAATACCACAGACTAGACGTAGACAACATAGAAATAACATATTTAAAGGCTAGCATCCGAGAAAAAAAATTCTATAATATCATACACATCGGCTATAATATCCATGAAAATACTTTTTAAAGGATATTCATATAATATTCAAGAAAAATAGCCTCTATAATATTATCGAATAGACAGGCAATACCGATATAGATTGCAATGTCCAGGACCGCGCGGGGCTAAGTCACATCAGGATAACATTATATAATAAATATAATAATAATAAAAACTGCAGGATCCCCGTCCATACCTTCCCTCCTCATGCCGACTTTGAGGCATTTCTTGAGGCGACAGTACTGGCACTGGTTCCGGTGGTGCTGGTCTATGGGACAGGTCCTGTTGGCCCTGCAGGTGTAGGTGAGATTCCTCCTGACGCTGCGTTTGAAGAAGCTTTTACATCCTTCACAGGTGAACTGTCCGTAGTGCTTCCCGCTGGATTTATCCCCGCACACGATGCACTCGATGTGCTGGCTCTGCTGTTTGTCCATGGAGGAGGAGGAGGAGGAGGAGGTGGTGGTGTTGTTGGACGGGTTGGGTGGCGGTGCGCCCTGGGGTGCCGCTGTCGGGGTTATTTCCAGAGAGGACGCCGCGTTCAGGTGACCCGACAGGTCCCCGGACAGAGACAGAGGTCCCACCTGGGACACCGGGGAGGAGAGGGTGCCCGGGGTGTCCCCCACGTCCTCCTCGGTGTTTCTCCACGCCACCATCGCCATGTCTGCCGTCTCCAAAAACTTTACGCGCCCAACTTCCCTCTATTTACGCGACAATTAACGCTCACGCTTTGTCGACATGAATGACGAATATGCATTTAATAAAATTGCAGCGTTGTCGGACGAAATTAAATACAGACTGTGGCGAAAGAAACCTACAGAGTACCGGTGAAATGAACGCAGTATAATTTATGATTTACTTTAGAAATAGAGGAAGAGCCGTCGCCCAGTCGTGGAAATCCAAAAATAAAAGCTTCGTTCACTATAAACTCCAGAGAGGGGGAACATGAAGATAGTCAGCAATCAAACAAAATCCACGGGGGGGAAAACAACGTTATCCCAAAAAATACAATCTGATCCTCTCTGTCTGTTCAGTTTTAATAGCGAGCACACCGACCGAGCAGATCCTTCATCAGAGATGGAGGCGCCGGACCAGGCTCTCCAGACGCTCCCTGCTCTCCCGATGAGTTAGAAGTTACATTAAAAAAAGACAACTGAGAGGGAAGGGTTTTTTTTGGTGATGGCTGATGATGATGATGATGCTTCGCTCCAGGACGGAGGGGGAGAATGGTGCGTCTGGACGTCACGGGTATGACACGAATGACGTCTCCGTTTGGGGCGGGGCTAAGATAAGGAGAGGCTGATCCAGGATCAGCAGCATGGAGCTTTGTTAGGAATCAGATTCATACACACTGCTGAATTTAGGGTATCTTCCTTTCCTCTGTGCTGTCTGTCTGTCTGTCTGTCTGTCTGTCTGTCTGTGTGTCTGCTTGCTTCTCCCTCTCACTTTCTGTTTCTCTCTCTCTGAGTGTGTGTGTGTGTGTGTGTGTGTGTGTGTTGCAACACTTGACTTTAGTCCTTTCTATCATTCGTCTAGAATATGACACATAATTGCCATAAAACTGCCCTTGATGTCCATGAAATATCAAATATAATGACTGAAAATCCCTTTGCTCAGTGTTTTTTTAGCCCCACATGAGGAGAAGGCACATCCGTTGCAGACACAAACTGCAGTAATTTGATGCCCCCTAGTGTCAACAGTAAGTGGAAGTTAAACAAAACCTGGGATGCAGTTGACAGCCATGCTTGATATGAGGAGATAAACCTGACATGCCTACGATGGATTACCTCCAACACTTTGACAAATTATTTATGTTTCCCCCTTAGACATCCTCATCAGATTAGGTAAAGCACGAAACAAAGCAAACACACAGTAGAAACCTGCAGGAGCCCTTTGTCAAGAAACCAGAGTTGAATCAAACCTCCTCATTTATTGTGCACTAACACAACCTATTTGCCTTGTCTCCTCTGAGTCAAGTCTGGAAGGGTTTCAACTTAAAATATGTTAATAACCACAAAATCATTGTATTTTTTCAGCAGTAGGTCTGCATTCAGCCGGGATAACAAAAATCAATCCTTGTGACATGGTGATTGATGTGACCACATTCCAGCTGCATTAAAATCAATATTAAATCAATATATTAGACTATTAGGTTACATCCAGAAAGACTCCTAAACTCTCTCAGCTATCTTTTTTTTTTAGTTTCTTCCATATTTTCTGTATCCATTCTGTTAGTCTTTGTACTCTGCACCTCTTCAGCCTCAGGACTGATGGCCATGCTCCGCAGTACCTACTCCATGCATTGCATCCTTGCATCCTCAGTACAACTACAAGTACAACTCTCATAGTATGTTGTTTCATTGCACTGCTGGACTCTCGCCTTCAGCTGCAGCATGCTGCATGTCTTGCTGCGTGGCTGCACAAAGTGACAGAACACTTTTTTGCATTTATGTTAACTTGCACTGTATTTGAGGTCCTGTTGTCCTGCACCATGTGTGTCACTGTACTACTATGTTAGTTGCCAATATGTCTCTGCACCAACACTAATTCCTGTCCATTTATCCCCCGGATAGCTAGTCATCACCATGTGAAAATGTCTGCTTGGTGATTTCATTGCTGATTCATGCACCATGGATCCTGAAGCGAAGTGTGTCGACATGTTCCTCCAGTGGGCGCTGGGTAGGCTGCATACACACAAAAACAAGCTTTGCTCTTTGCTTGCTAACAAAACACGAGGCTGATGTCCAAGACCGGCATAAGAACTGGCAGAGGTTTAAGACAAATGTGTTTACCACACTGCACAAGGATGATTCTGTCCAGTTTAATTCTCTCTCTTCCTCCTCTTTCTCTTTACTCATTCTTTAGGAGTTTATAGAAGATAAATCCACAGTGTTTGAGGTGATCCAGTGCCCTATAACACCTCTCACCGGTGGGGAGCTGCAAGTGTGCTATCCGGGGCCAAGGGGGAGACATGCTGTGTTTGCAAAGCTACCATGCTGTGATTCAGTGTCAAGTGTGCGTTTACAGCAGGGAGGCGGCACTGGCTTCTTGCGCGAGATCTGTTGCAGCTTTTCAGGTTTCACGGTGGCTTGGTAAACATATCATTGCATCGCGGCTCCTCGCTAAGCTCTTCCCCCCACCGGCCAACCATATGGTTGCCTGTTAAATCCACCAAGTGTTTAATATCGGGACAGATGCACTACAACTATGAGAGGATTGGCCAGGGAGGCAGAGAGCCGGCGAAGGCCTCAGTGACAGAGTAGTTAGGAAAGGGCTTGGCAAGGAGTCACGCGGGGTACACTTCAAAATGCAACACTGGGTGCGGAGTAACCATGTAACGGTCTCATCGAGCTACACGCTTGGCTGGCGCTTCAAAAGCCAGCAGGATTTGATAGTGTGTTCAGCAACTAAAGCATCGTCGGTGTGAGATTTAGCGGCCAGGTTTTATTTGACTGAGAACCACTTCAGAACCGCGTGCACACAGAATGTACCATATCAGATGTGCCTGTATAGTATTCCTGGCTTCAAGAGCACAAGGGCGACTGCAAGCTTGTTAGATGGCAAATGGGATTTATGGTTGTGATCTAAATGTCAATTGCACTTTCAATTACACAATTGCACACTCAGATCACCAGGGGGAGGTTTGCTGCCAGTACGGCTGCACTTCAACAGTCTCCTCGGCTAAGAGGAGAAATAGCTGATGCTATAATTTATAGCTTAATACGATTGAGCGATGCATTGTCTATTATGCCCCCCTTTGAATCAGAATTAGACTCACTTTAATTGCCAGGTGCAATAAATGGACAATTTAGCAATGAACTTATCTTGGTGACATGGGTACAGAAAGGTTGAGGATGGACAGACCAGCCTGCCTGCTGTGTCCATGAGGGACATGACTGCGGTAAACAAGGCAGGTAGATTATCTCATTGCTGTTAACCTTGGCTGCCACTGAAATTGAAGCTGGAATCCCTTTTAGGCTGCTAAGCAGGTCAAATCCTGGACAGGGAGCAGCAACAGCGAGTCGATTAGATTAGTGCACCTTAGCTACCGCATTACCTACGAGCGGTGGGCCGTCTCTCACCTCCCGTAACCCCAGACCGCCAGCCTCTGACTCTTGGAGGCCTCAGCGGCGTTCCCCACATGAGGTGAATTACATGCTTGAGAAATGCATCACGCCACGGTTCAGTGTGCAATGATAACGCACCGCCGACTGGCTTCCCAGCTGTGAACGGGGCCATCCCGGGGAAATGTTGGGATCCTCATTAGGACTAGTACAAATTCCTACTTAACCTTTGGCCCCTCCCTCACTAGAAGTCATCCTACACAAGATTAACCCACATAGCAGAGTAAATGGCAAAAATAACACAGTCCCAAAGATAACAGGCTCCTTATTAGACCCATGAGTATGACGAGACACACTCTTAAAAGTGCAATAATTAAGGTATTTACTGTCCTATAGCATAAAATAAAATAAAAAAATGATATGCAGGTTTTTGATCAATGACTTAACGATTACTTCAACTGGTGATGAAATCTCTGGCTTTCAAAACTCACTTTCCAGCGGTAAAACTCCCCACCCAGCATGACAATGCTGGAAGTATTATTCCAGTGTTTTGCATGGTGTCTTATCTCAAAGTCTTATCTCGTCACCAGATGTTTCTATTGAATCTCTGCTCTAAGTAGGTGGCTGGCTCCTCTATTATGAAAATGTGACTTTAATATTTATGTCCATTACAGGCCACCATAAAGTGTGCCAGCTTTGTTGCAATTCTTTAGTCGGCGATAGAGGTCGCTAAAAGTCCTAAATTATTTAATGCCCCTTTAAAGGACCAGATGAAGAGTTCTACTCCACAGCACTGTATACCGATGATGGAAAAACACCCTGTCCTGATGTTCATCATTCAGTGAATCCACACTGCAAAAGTGATATTGTTTTGTCAACCAAGGACTATTGGTACCGACGGTCCTTTAGGAAGTTTGTATGAAGCCGATTGGTCAAGAGAGAGATGCATGCATGTAATCATAACCATTTTAAATGGGTGAAATGCTTGTAGTGTTATATAGCTGTATGATGATAAATAGAGGTATATATAGAAATAGTGGTATATGAATAAGTAATAGGAAATAGTATTTGTTCCGTACAGTACAGTTGCATTTAGTAATGGAATAACATTGAATAGAATGGAATAGAATAACTAATAATAGAATAAAGTATCATGTGAGCAAGAGCAGATTATCAGTTAAATGCAAGGTTGTAAATAAGACAAGTCAAGGATTTGGTGTCTCCATTTAGTTCCCTTGCCCTTGCTCTGTGGGCACTACAGGGAGGCGATGCTGGGATGTTGTGATGTATTGGATGTTACATCGGTTCAGACGGCTGGTTGAAGGCCAGGAGGGATACAGACAGTTGGAGGCTTGTCTGAATAAAACAAAAACTCAAAATAATGTTTGTCTTTCGTGGTGCTTTTCAAGGTCAGGTGATACAACTGATTCTAATTCAGAGAGACTGTCCCTTATGTCGGTCCGTGTTTAGGAAGAACGCTTTCCTGTAGGAGACAATGGGCAGGTTGCTAATGCAGTACTACCATCACAGTGTGTTCACATATAGTGAAATAATTATTACACTGCCATTTAAAATGTCTCAAGACACTGAAATAATGCTTGGCAATGAATGTCAAAGCCAAATTAATGTTTTAATAATAATGTTACTATCTAAATGATGATATACTTCTGGCGCTGACTCGCCTCTCCATTTGCACTGCAGAAACACAACAAAGAAACCCCCACCCCCCACCCCCCACCCCCCTGCGGTTCCTACCAGAGGAACAAATGTCATTCACAGCAAAGGCACTTTTTTGTCCTTCACAGTGGCAGATTTCCTCAGCCTGAGAGCACTGTCCGGTGTTTTGATTGATTGTGTATTTGTATCTATTCATAGAGGCCAGATTCATCATTCCAATTTGTCAAGTTGGTGGAGTGCTGAGTTAATTATGTGCAGGGGAGCCGGGCTGGGGGACAGCCTCGTGTTTAGGCTCATCTGAGGTTTCCCTACCTCACCTCCTCTCTAAACGAGCAGCCACCAAGTTTCACCGGGCTACCGGAGCTGCTTGGCACCATGGGTAATTAGTGTGATGAATGTTTTAGCAGAACAAATAGTGGCAGTCGGCTGTCTCGCTCTTCCTGTGGCTGGGTTGTCAGAGCTCAGGGGCTCCGGGCTCATCAGGGTAATGGATGGTTCTCCAACAGGACCATCCCTCAAACAACAGCATCACTGCCGAGCAGGAAACACACGGACTTTCACATGTTTTTTGCTGTCTGTCTGTTGAAGTGTGAAAGTGGTGCTGCTGCGGTGTTCTTGCAGGGATCCAGGCTGGTTATGGATGTCAACTACATGTTTGGAAGGTCAGGGACAAGCAATAACAATAGTGTTCCTGAGAGCCGCTCACAACACATTGCGTGCAGCCGACTGGAAAGATGTAATTTCTTTCTTCTTTTTTCTTTTTTTACATAGGTCTGACCACAGGAAACAGAGCCCTCTCCATAGGAGTGAAATGACAAATTATCCTAAGTATGATTCTCTGATTTTATTCATATAGGCTTGTAGCATTGCATATCCAGATAAGCAAACATCTTGGTTGTAATCCTCTGAGGGATTCTTTGAGAAAGTGTTTCCACACCCGGAGTGTGGAGCTGTCGCTGCTGAAATGATGGATCACATTATTAGATTAGAGGAGAACAAGGACAGCCTGCAACTGGATTTGCAATTCACAGCCTCTTTTGTATATAGACCTTTTCTGCATGAAAGGTATAATTGGGCCGCTGTCACTGAGTCAGAGATTGGTTTTTAACAATGTGTGGAATCTTGCAATAAATCAGGTCATCTGTCCGAGCCACATCATAAGACAAGGCATTAGTCAAATATGCAGGATGATCCTTTTGCATACAATGTAAAGAGGAATACATCATCATTTATTCACAGTGCAGCACGCCCAGATATCCTCATTTTTCCAACAAATGAAGCACATATGGTGATTTTGCCTCCCGGATGAACCTGAGAGCGAAAGCAACCTTTGTGCTGTCATTCCACTACCGGCTAATGGCCTCTACTTACTCTGTGCCTTGACTTTTCAACCTATTGTGACAGTGAATAATATGCTGCACATAAGGCTGAAATCCCCACCATGTCATCCATGTAACAGAAGCTGAATACGTTGACTGTCACAGACAGATAATCCATAGCTGTATCAGTAAACACAAAAAAAAACCCCATAAACTTCTGTGAATTGTTGAGATAGCACGGGCCCACAGCCAGCAGAGCGTGAGAGACAGGCGAGGTTGTGGAAAGGTTATTTCTGGGTTCAGGAGGTGAGACTTCGGGATGCGGACACGTCAGTCCAGCCGAGTCCTCGGGTCAATGTGAAGACAAGTGGAAGACACATCTCCCTGTCAGCATGCAGAGAGCCCACACGGGTTCAGGCTTTTGTCGCAAAGTCCCAAGTCATTGAGTCAATAGCCAAGGAACATGACACAACCTCTCAGAGTCACCCGGCATCAAGCGGAACAGGGAATGGCATGCTTTCCATTTCACTGCACCGTGGCCCCGGCAAGACCCCGGCTGCACTCTAGAAACAGGAGAGCTCTCATCCCCGCACTCGCGCAAAGCACCGCCGCAGCCTGGCCTTCGAACACGTACCTCGACTTCCTCAAACTAACGGTACAAGGTTATTCACCGACCAATCCATAACCCCGGCTATTATCCCCACTCGCGGTCGTGGCACTGCCGGGAGGCCTGCGCTGGGCTCGGGGATAACCAGAGGGCTTGGATGATAAGGAATTAGATCATGGCAGAGCACAAGCACTTTTCTATTAATATGATGTCAGGCTTTATCTTCTTTGTGAATGGGTTTAGACAGGAAAAGAAAATGTGACCTTTCACCCTATCTGACTCACTTCTGACATTTTCATTGCTGTGTAAGCCCGTGAGGTTAAAAGTAGGACACCATCCATCAATATTCAAGATCAGTGATCAGACAAAACCAGTCATATCATATTTAATCTGCAATCAGATGTCTTTGAATCTATCAGAAGTTAATCTTATTATTTAGTAAATGCCAGATTGACGTCATATAGCAGCATTTCAAACAGAGCGAGGGGTAAAAGGGACTGCGATTGAAGCTCTTTTCCATGCTAAAGGTTCTTTGTGGCTGGTTAAATAGTGCAAGCGGCTACCAGCTTTTTTCCACCACCTTTTTCAGGAGAATGCATTGCGTCAATGGCACTGACGATGAGGAGATTTGACTAACAGGAATACCATCATAGGTTTGTCAGTAATAATCAGGCAGGAGAGGTCGTAATTAAAACAAAAATAGTATTTAATGTATTTACAATAAACATACAATCATGTAATCTTTTCCAAGAAATATACAGAACATAAAACTTTAAATATAAATTCATGTCATTTGAAAAAAAAGAGGGAACAAAAAAAATCCAAAGAAGCAATAGAGCGTATCTAAAAAATCATTTTAGCGACGCTTTGAAAATATAGGTGATCATTTCATATTTCAATGCCCTTTTCCTGTTAAAAGGTCCCCTGCAAAGAGCCATGAAATTCCTACATAGAATACCACCCACAACATAAGCAAACACATCTAAACCTTCACTAACATGGTTAGCACATGGTTTCACTTTAACCAAAGGCAACATGCTGCCTACAGGCTCAAGCCAAAGGATTCACCATCTGCATATGAAGAGTTTCCTTCCAAAATTACATATCCACCATTTGGAAAAAGTGACTATACCCTTACAAAATGATTGATAGTGAAAAAGTAAAACAAATGATGGCACTATTTACACATTTAAATCCATTGTTGGCTGGTTGACTACACCCTCTATATTTTAGAAATACTGAATGATAAACCTCAGGTCAAGATTTATTTATTTTTTGCTCACAATGGATACATAGCGTTTTGGAAATAAACTCTTCATATGTCAATACTTGTATCGCTAAAGGTCAGCTATAAAACTCAATTTGCTGTCACCACAAGGCAAGGTCATTAAAAGAGAACCATGAGAAAAATAAGATGTAAAAAAAAAAAAAAAATTAAATGTTTATACTGAAAAGGCAAAACATCTCAAGCACATTTTGGTGCCAAAAGAAACAGTCCTGTCGCCGCAGGTGAATATAAGGTCAAGCAAGCGCTGTCACACTTGCCAACGCGCTAGACAAACCTACAATATGTTGGCTTCTTGGTGAGTGTAAATGTTACAGTGCACAGGTTGATATGGCACACCATAGACTCCCACCAATAAATCTCAGAGTAGAGCTAAATATCCAGGCACAGGTGCAGGACTGCTAATGGTTAAGTTTGGCTAATATTCTACAGTTCAACCTTATCTACAATGTCAGACTATATCTCAACATTGGCTATCAGCTTTGCCATAGATGGGAAGAGAGCTTCATCTAAATTAAGACAATAACTTCACCGGTAGAAAAAAGTCTACATAATAACAATTAGTACATCCTAAATAATATCGCTTTCTAGACCAATATACAGCATTTTATAGGCGATACGTTTTTGGGACACTTCTATTTGTATGATATGGTAAAATGAACCGGAGGGATATCACAGAAAGGCTACATACAGCTGGAGGGCCGGGTCTGACCCCAGCGTGGTGAGACAGGTTCTCCACAGAACGTTACAGAACACTTCTATGGCGTCACTTTGGCACTTGTATGGCACTATTATGTACAGAAGAAACTGAGTCAGCACTTTGACACATTGAACGTTACGAGATATCGACGATGGCTCTACCTGTCGGCTCTACCTGTCCTGGTAATGTTAGTTAGCCCCCCCACCCCCTGGCTACCAGCAACCAAAACACATCCCCTTTTAAATGTTTGTCCCTTTCCCAGCATCCATCCTGTTGGAAGGTCTGAGAGCCCGTAAAACTTTTCAGCTCTGATCCAAACACTACCAGTACCTATGAAGGTCCGCTTCCTAATCAGCGACCTTTGACCTTTTAACAGCCAGTCAAAACTATTTTTCGTGTTTTAAGGGTTAAAGTCTCGCTTTCTGTGTTAAAACTCTCTTAGTTCACAGCAGACCGAGCAGAAACCAACCCAGTCTTCTCTGGTTTGGCATGGCTCTGCAGCATACAGGTCCGTGAAACATTCTCTACTAACTACTCTGCCTGTTTTCCCCCCATTTGATATATTCTGTTTATTATTAATGGTGTTGAAACAGCAGAAATGCAAGCAGAAATGAATAGCGTGAGTCTTGTAGCATTGGGTCTCACTAATACACGATATGAAGAGTTTGGTTCCAAAATAGAAGAAAGTCACTCCTACTTTTACAAAAGAATTGGCAGCACAAAATTAAAACAAATGATGATTCTTTTTAGCAGATAGTAGGTAACTGTAACTTAAATCCTTGGTTGACAAAACAACAGCAATTTTACACACTGCCTCCTCTAGATTTTACAGATGAATGATCAACTTCAGGTTGGGAGTTTCCCCCGCCAAAATGGACACATAACATTTTGGTTTCAGTGGTAAGTAGTGGTAAGTAGCCGGACTAATGGCGTCCATGTTTTTGATGCAAAACATATTGAATTCTTACAAAGTAAGCCAGGAAAAAAGAAAATATGTAGTATTCTCTGTATGAATAAATTGTTTTAAACCAGATATGTCTGAAATCAGAATCCCAAAGAATTCCTTGACAAATCATTATTTCAAAAGAAAGTAGTATTTAGACCATCACTGTAGTATGAAGGATTTATGAGTAAAGTGAGGTCAGTAGTAGACTGTAATACAAAAAAAAGAGTTTTTTTGTCAACATCACAATGCAGTATGCATTATAAAGCTTTTCCAGAAATACAGTTTGGAAGCCATAACAGCTAAATGTGGATTCAACCATCACCATGACCACTGAGTCATGAACCTCAGTGTCCGTGCAAGTGACATACTGAATATATCTTTGTTTCATTGCATGCATTACTGGCATGCTTTTAATTATAATGGCGGCAGGGTGGGATAAGTGGTTGCACAGACTGTCCTGCAACTGAAAGGCCACAGGTTCAGTCCCTGAAGCAGCTCATCTGTGGCCTGTCAAAGGGCCCTTTGAGCAAGACGCCGAACCCCTTCCCACTCGCTCACTGTAAGCTGCTCCGGGTAAAGAGCATCGGCTAAAAACGTAAAATGCAATGTCTTCTTCTTTTAATCGGCTTTGTGGAAGTCGGAGCTAATTCATAGAAATGTCTGAGGGAAATGTTGGATATGGGAGAAAAAGAAAATAACCAGTAGAGCTCTGTCGTATCAGATGCCTTGTTAAAAAGAACCTGCTAGAGAAGGAACTAAAAGCCTTTTTTCTCTGGCATTGAAACAGATGATTGGTCTCTGAATCTAGCCCAGCATTCACAGCCACACTACGACACAGTAAAGGGATAAGCATTACGCATTGCCTCAACACTCCTCTGTCTCCTACCAGATCTCACAAAAACACCCTCTAAAACAAGAATGGGTCAATTACACTGAAAACTACTGACAAAAAGTTTTTTTTCTTCTTTTTTTTTATCTTTATATCTTCAACATCTTTCAAATTCAAGAGTTTGGTTCCAAAATGAGATATCCACCATTTGGAAAAAAACAACATGAAAGCTACTTTTACAAAATGATTGACAGCACAAAATTTAAATAAATTAAGGTACTGTTTGAAGTTTTGTGGGTAACTTAAATCCTTCTTAACAAAATGTGTGCGCCTTTACAGACGGGATCTCCTAGATTTGAAAGATATTGAGCGATGAACTTCAGCTAATGATTTATTTCCAAAACTACTACTGCCGTATGACGAGTCAGAGATGAACCGTTGAATTAGAAACTGTCTGAAGCACAAATAAGGCTGAGTGAATGAAGAGATGAGCCTCAGTGCCCTTGAGAAAGATGCTGAACCCCTACCTGCTTCAGTTAAATGTCAAAATAAACAGTGTTCAAACACCAGCAAATTTAGGATCGAGGTCAACCAGGCTACAAAATGAATACTATCTTCTGATGCATAACCATGTTGTCTTCGTTTTCCCATCCTTCTGATAACTGGATCTGAATGATGCTTCACCGGGACCAATAACAGCTAATTAATCCTAATTAGTCTTATTGAGACTTTAAATTGGAATGCAATTTAAGAGGTTCGCTTCTCGCACACACTGGTCTGATATTATCATTAATCTAAAACTGACTTTAAATTATCTTTCATTAACTTTAATTGAAGAGTTTCATTCCAAAAATGAGATCTCTACCATTTGAAGAAAGTGACTCCCACTCTTACAAAATGAATGATAGGATTTCTTTTTTTTTAAAGGATATTAGGTAACTTATGTCCTTGGTTGACAAAATGGACTGGGTCATCTATATTTTAGAGGTAATGAATAGTGAGCAGGTAATGATTTTTTTTTCCTAACATGGATATAGAGCGTTTTGAAAATGAACTCTTCAATTTCTCATGATTTGCAGTATGTTTCACTTCCAACAGTCTGCCTTCTTGGAAAGTAAGACCCCGGTCGAGATTGAACACGTTCTCTTAAACCGAGACAACGCCAGAGAAACGCCCTCCTTCAGGTCCATTGCACATAACAGCCTCAGCTCCGATCTCCATCCCCAGTCCGGACCGCCACTATAAAACCGACTCCATGTTGTCGGACATCTCGTGGTCCTCCAGGTTGTATATGAACTTTGTCCTGTTGACTGGGTTCTGGGTGATCTCCTTGCCCAGGTTGTCCAGAGTCACGTTGGAGGCGAACAGCTCGGTGGGGGTGAGGTAACCCTCGCTGTTCTTGATGTATTTTTTGTAGTTTTTCCTCAGACACTGCCACGTGGTGGTGTAGAGGATGAAAGCCGACGACTTGAGGACGATGGCGATGCTGACGTACAGATGCCTGTAGGCCACGTTGTCGTACAGCATGCAGGCTCCCTTCTCTCCGCAGACCGAGCTCCAGAACAGACAGGTGGAGTCGATGCCCATGCCGAAGATCAGCGGGGGAGGGATGAAGCCTGGGGTGGGATGGTATGGGGGTGGGGGGACAGAAGGTCAAAAGGTCAAAGAGCGTGCCAGTTCAAGTTCAAGTTCCCTTTACGTCCGCACAGACGGACCGCCGAAATTCGTTTCGGGCCGAGGTGAAAAATCACTCTGACATTTACAAACGCACAACAAAACTACGGAGGGACAGCGAACATGAACACAACAGAGAGGACAGGACAAATTTCAACAGTTCAACATGCATAATACAGTATGTACTTCTGTAATGCAACAGCTGGATAAAATTCATAAGAAATGGACAACAATGTATAAGAATGATAGAATGAATAAGAGCGTCTTTGAATTTCTTACCTATCAGTCTCAGGAGCAGGAACAGAACTCCGAGGGCGTAAGATTTAAGCTCCGGACTTACGGTTCTGAAAACACAGAAACAACCGGGATAACTGGAGCAGCCATAGCAGGTGAGAGTCCAGGAGCGTATTGGAACAACATACCTGTATAGAGGTATACCTGTATATGAGATAACTGTACTGCATGGAAAAGGTTCTGAATCGTATACATTGCATCTCCAAATGTGTTGTTTTTTATTAGCTGACAAGAAGACGCTGTCCTCCTTTTCATTTTGTTTCATTTATCAATAATCTATTGCACAATGTGAGAAAGTCAAATCTGCCACTATCACTATCTCTAGCATTTATGTTGTTAGAAATATGAGGTTTTGCAGTTTACTGGGTGATATGTATAGTCTACTGTCTATTTTATATTGTATTGTTTCTTTACACTGCATGTACTACTATGTTAGTCTGTTAGAGGTCTGCACTATGTGTCCCCAAATTCCATTGTATCCCCATTGCTCGGCCATAAATGTCAACAGCTCCCTCTAGTGGGCCGGTGATATATCACAGCAGGTCTCCTACCTGATGAGGATGATGACGGAGGGCGTCTGGGCCATAGCTCCAATCATACTGCACACACAGATAACACACAGGAAGGTGAGGAAGGCCTGCTGACATCCGGGACTGGGACACTTCCCTGGTAAAGCCTCCGCCTCGTCACTTGTACTAGATATACAGGTACAACTGGTCAGGTTCTGGAAGAAGGGAGGGAACGAGGGATGAAATAAGATAAGATAGGATGAAACCTTAATGATCCCTGTGGGGGAATTGGGTCAATGTAGCAGCAAATTGGAGGATTTGTCAAACATCAATAGGATACAAATAGAATATAGCAATCAACAACCAACAATTACAACAGGTCCATACATATTTACAGGAAATATCTAGCTGTGGAGACACTGGAAAAATAACAAATGTATAGGAAGGAGGGGAGTAAGTACACAAAGAAGGAGGGAAGAAGGAAGGAAAGAAGAAGGAATGGAAGAAAAACATGAAGAATGAATGAAAATTATGAAGAATGAAGGAAGGAAGGACAGGAGGGAGAAGGGAGGGAAGTATGATTGACTCAACTGAAGTGATTCATAAACCTGACAAAAAGCAGCCTCATGGTGTTTATGTATATCTGTCTGTCTGTCTGTCTGTCTGTCTGTCACCTACTCTGTCAAAATACTAAGAGCAAAACACAAAATAAGAGCAGTTGACTGACTACTCTCTTAAACACCTGAAAACTAGCCACAAGCTTCACTTCTTAGGAGCTTATGGGTGAATCATGTAATGTTGTTTTTCATTAGCTGCACTGATGTTCTTATAGTTTTTATTTCATTTGCTGTTATAGTTAAAGCAAAAACAAAAGTATGACAGCTTTATCTCAAGCAAAAGGAAAGAAAAAGGAACTATATTCAATTATAGAGATGAAGTAGAAAAAAAACCCAACCGATTTCCTATATTCTATTTATGTTCCAAACTGAAGTTACATGAACTGGATACAAACATGATATTTCTCCTCTGCATAGAAGCTATCCATGGTTGCCCATGATGAAATCAAACCTTCTTATCCAATGTGTGCAGATAATATGTAAAAACCACCGACGAGGACTCAGATATTAAACCTAGGCCTACATTTATTTCACTCATCTAACTTTCACACCAGTAACTGTAGGATTACTTTTGGCCTGAATATCGGCCGTATTTTTAAAATAGCATGCCGATTTTCTTAGTGGCTGGAGAACAGAAATGGAAACTATCTTGCTAAACAAAGACATTATTTTGGTAGGGTCCTATTGATTTCAAAGCTGTTTAATTTCATATTGGATTTCATTTCATACCTGTAATTTTGAGATTGGATTGCATATTAAGCTGAGTGGGTCAGAGAAAGGGTATGTGGATGCCACCGTAGAAAACTCACCAGAAACGAGTTTTAAAGACCTGAGAGCCCCCTAGCATTTCTGGGGAAGTGCCCTTTTAAGGATTATTTTATGGCATTTCTGCTTCATTAGGCAGTTCACAGCGAAGAGAGGAGATGTCGGTTCCAGGGTGGATTCGAACCCAGAATGTCACAGTTACCTTCGCCAACTGAGCCACCAGGAAAACACCTTTTTAATCCTCCCTGCTCCTGTCAGAGTCTGTGCACACACCACTGATCTGCAATGTCTTGCACAACTTTCTGGCTTTGTTAGTGGTGATGTTTTTTTTTGCCTTTTTCATAATAATATTTTTATTCATCATACAATTTGATGAGCATCTCCTGGCCATGGTCTTTGTTAAAAGAATAACAGATAACTGACAAGACCTTTACACACTGCACCCTGTATAATTGAATTGCAGGTAATATTTATTTTGCAAAACTTGAATATATAGTGTTTTAGAAATCAACTCTTCAGTTAGTTTATTATTAATTTTTGCACCTGAGAAGTGCCCAGGGCATCTCCAACCTCTTTCCAAGCCATGTACTTTTCTTTGAGCCCTGCAGTGTCCAGAGCGGTCAGACTACAGCTTGCTTCAGTCAGTGTGATTCATCTAGCGAACACTGTGCAGCCCCAAGGTTTAACGTCTCCACTCACTGGTTTGGTGCAGCCGGCAAAGCAGGCCGAGAGGTAGGTGACTCCGTTGGAACCGCAGACGGGGCTCACCGACGCCGTGTAGCAATTACAGTTACTGATGCAGGGCGACTCAGGTCGCTGCCAGGAGTGCAACGTCCTGTGGAGGAGGTCAAAGGTCGTGTGAGGTGTGTGTGTGTGTGTGTGTGTGTGATGCTGCATTCATTCATCATGTGGGAATAACCAAAGGAACTACTTCACAGTTAAAGGGGAATTACGGTATTTTTAAACCTGGGCTCTATTTGTACAAATTTGTCATTTATACCGCAAAATAGGTACAAAAAGTTTTGGAATTGCTCCGGTAGATCGCCTCAGTCGGCAGTCGCGAAACGGGCTGCTATGGCTGTAATCTGCTGGGGCAAGTGCGCCGATCAGTGCTTGTTTTTGCCACTGACAGGCTCAGATTGTTATTAGTGTGTCTGACAAGTGTCTGACAACATTACGGAAAGGATCGCTACAGAGATAGACCTCTTTTTAACCAGAAACAGAAGTCTCGCTCTGAAATTTGAAAGATGAGGTGAGTTGTTGCAGGAAGAGGTTAAACAAAGGTTTCTGGTTAAAAAAAGGTCTATCTCTGTAGCGATCCTTTCTGTAATGTTGTCAGACACACACGAATAACAATCTGAGCCTGTCAGTGGCAAAAACAAGCACTTTTAGTGGACGTACTTTGATTGGCGGATTACGTTGCAGCCATAGCAGCCCGTTTCGCGACTGCCGACTGAGGCGATCTACCGTAGCAATTCCAAAACTTTTTGTACCTATTTTGCGGTATAAATGACAAATTTGTACAAATAGAGCCCAGGTTTAAAAATACCGGAATTCCCCTTTAAAGGCAACAAATTGGAAGGGAAGTTTTCCATAGGGATGTTTTCCCCTGATGATTATTCTCAGCTTTTTCACATTTTCACCACTTGCAAGCTGCAGTGAAAGGATTTTAGAAGTATTTACCACCTGAAAGCCACGGTGAATGTATTTTCAAGCCCTTATCTAATGTCTTTCTCATATGACGTGAATGCCGCAATAACCAGATATTTACAAACAGGGAAAATAGAAGTGATAATAACAATCTCTCAACAAACTTCAAGTAGCTGTTTAGCTGAAGAGTTTGATTTTGACAAACTGCAGTTGCTGTCAATAGGTCGCCATGCTTACTCATTGCCATAGGCGACGGTGACCCCGGCAACCGGTCCAGTGTCACAGCCCAGGAAGAGGAAGGAGACGTAGCAGGCGGTGGAAATCAGGTTGACCAGCATGGCCATGCGGACGGCACCCAGAGCTGACAGGTTCAGCTTCTTCACCAACAGCCCCCCCAGGAAGATGCCCAGACAGGCACAGGGGATGGCGGTCATACCTGGGGAGGGAAAGACATGGATGTCCAGTGTTTCCCCTGGGACTTTTAAAGGCAGTTCATCTAACGTAACGTGAGATGCAACTTTAATGATCCCCATGGGGAAATGGGGTTATTGCAGCAGCAACTAGTGATAGGATACAGCAATAAGAATATAGCAAATGGAGTATTTAAACATAACACCACTGACAATTACAAAATGAGAACGTATTAAGTAGAAATATGTGAATGAAAAGTATGAAAAATATCAGTTACAGCATGTATGCAGTGAGTGCAAAAATAACAGCAATACTGAAAATCTACCAAATGCATATAAAATATTCAGTATGAAAACAAATACTAAAATAAGGCTCAGCCTCCACCCAGACAGGGGTTCGACCCGCCTACCTAGCAGCTGATTGGCCGAGGAGGTGGTGAGGTTGAACTGCTGCTCCAGGTATTTCCCCAGGAAGGCGGCAAAGCCGGCGACCACGGCAATCTCCATGCAAGCCGCCAGCGTGATGCAGCTGAACACCGGGTTAGAGAGGAGGTGCCGGGTCACCCGGGGGATTACTGGTCAACGGAGAAAACACGAGGAGAAGAGAGAAGACCAGGGAGAGAGGGAGAAAGACACAGAGAGGAGTGAAATAATAATAACAGTAATAATACTAATAATAACTACTTCTAACACTACTATTTTATTTATTTATGTTTATTTTTAACAAGTTCATAACCAGTCAACTTTATATAATAATGATAATAATTGTCATTATTATTATTACATTATGATTTTACTGTTATTATTATTCTAAACTGTCTTTATATAGCACTTTACAAAAATGAAAGTCTGTTTAAATAAGTGATAGTGATTTAGTATCCTTGGTTCCTCAGGAGGATCTTTAGTCTGGCGTCTAGAATCAAGTAGATTATCATCAAAGCCTTACTAGCTTCACATTTTAGCCACTTAGCTGACTCTCTTTATCCACAGACACTTCCAATAAGTGCAACCGCAGGGTAAGCTTAATTTCCTAGCTCACCAACATTACAAGAAACCAAGAGTGAGGAGGTCAAAGGTCAGCAAAGTGTAATAAAATAACAGCTAAGGAGAAAGATAGAATAGATTTCTCATTTAATTGTGGATGAAAAGCCAGGATTGGACGGTGACATCATGGAAAGGTGAGTCAAGAGCTTTTGACTGACAGATTGTCACTGTAGTCGCACAGAGAGGCGGGGCTAAAGGGAAACATACTCTAGTGGGGTGAAGACTATAATTTTGTCAATATGTTGTCATGTTGATATGCTGTAATATGGTTAAAATTAATAACATGGAGTTGACGTCACTGTCCACTCCCAGTTTTGCTACTAGGATTTAATAGTGTAATTGATGTAAAACAAGTATCTCCACCTCCTGACCCCTCTCCATCTCCTCACCTCCTTATCTCCTCACCTCCTCACCTCTCTCCACCTCCTCACCTCTCAGATGTTCGCAGACAGTGAGTCCACTGTTGGCGTCGAAGCCGTGCATGACTCCGTTGGGTTTGGAGCCCTGGTACTCGGTGGCCAGGGTGGGAGGCAACATGGCCTGCTCGCTCTCCCCTCCAGTGTCCACGTCCTGCTCGTCCAGCGCCTGGGGGAAGCCGAACATGAAGAGGGCCGACACGAAGAGTAAGGCACCGCAGAGGAGGAAGCCGCCCCACCAAGCCCCGATCCAGCGAGGGTCGTCTGGGGTGATGTCCAGCTTACCTGGACAGGAAGCAGGGGGAGGTACCACAGAGTTTTGGATCAATTCATACAAGGAATGAAGCCTGTTATAATTATTATTTTCATTATTATTAATCTATACTATAATGCAGTGGCAAATAAAAAGGTGTGTAAACTATCACCTCCAGTCAGTGATCATCATAAGCCAACATAAACATAAACAACCCCTGGCCTTTAAATTAGATTTCTATATTTATAAATGTCATATATTAAGGATATCACATATCAACAATATACAGACGCTGGTGTGAACATTCATGATGATGATTTATTTCTGCAGAAGGGGCCATGCTTTGATGTTTGTTTGTCTCATTGTCTCCTGTGCCGTTTCCATGGACACGACGCGTTTCCAAGGCAACGTGTTGTTAATAAACATGGCGTCACAGACATAACCCCCCCCCCCCCCCCCCCCAAAAAATACAATTTAGAGACCAGGATCACTGTGATCACTGATAATATTTTCACATGTTGTCCAGCCTCCGTGTTGCACGCTGTTTTGTTTACTTCCACAGTAGCAAGGGGTGTTTGTTTGACTCGTGTAACGTCCAACCCTCTAAGTTAGTAGCAGGGTGGGGAAGGTTATAAAAAAGGATTTGGTCTCCATCAGTCCACTGGCAGACAAATGGAGAGCTTGAAACATCGCAGTGAATCTGCCTTGAAGTAGACGTCCTTCTAAAATATCACCAAGAGCTGCTCCACTAAACTACACTAATACTAATACTAATACTAATACTAATACTAATACTCCAGTATCACTTACAGTATAATGTAATGCAAACTGGAGAATTAAGACTGGGTTCAATATGTGTGTGTGTGACTTTCATGTAAATGGTTTAACAGGGTAAGCACCCTTCGACGCAATTCCTCCAGGTCAGAGCTTCGGATAACTCCAGGCAAGCTGAAACAGACTGAAGTTCTCGTTTATCCTACGTGCCTCAAACACATTCCCTGCTCCTTCCATTCGTTCATATTCAGTGTGTTTCTGTACGTAATCTCTTCGCTCATTGTGTTTATGCATTGTGGTGTAGTCCATACTCCAACCCAGTTCTTCCGGTAGGGTCGATAAAAATCAATAGGTTTTGAGTTGCACCGATGACTAGACAAGAACAAAATCAGCCTTAGTAGTTCCCGTAATGTGATTAAACCACATTAGCACAGTGTGTGATTGATAACAGTACTCTTATCTTTATTGATAGAAATCCAAAGTAAATAAGAAAGTAAACGCCCACTCACTTGTGTCGATGAAGACGGCATCAACATAGACTTTGGTACAGACGGACCCTAAGATGAAGCCACAGGCTGGGCCAAACACTAACGTTGAAAACAAAATGCCTGCAGGAGACAGAGAGAAAACAGGAAATCAGTCACTTATAATATGGACTCAGCAAAATGTCAGCCATCTTTCACTGTCAGTGCTGTAAAAAAAAAAAAGATTTTAATTTCAAGTAGTTTCATTTAGCTGCACGTTGATGAAACACAGAAGGTAAGTGAGTATACAAATATTAGGAAAATACAATAATGAAAACAAAGAAAGCAGAGAAAAAGGCAGCAGAATGAGTAGCAACTGTCCACCAATCACAAACGGAGATAACGACAATGCAGTTCACCTGTTCTTTCAGCAGAGGGCAGTATTGCATAACACTGGGGCATTACTGGGTCTCTGCTAAAAACATGATGCGATGGAGCTTCCTACCAAACAACACATTTCTCCGTTGTTAAATCCACTGTATGGGAACAAACTGTAGCCTAGACGAGAGAAGATTAAGTAGTGAATCCACACCGGGGGGCTTTAAATTTCACAAGATGCCTCACACTGACAGATTTATTTGTTATCACTGTAATGTGCAGCTCATAAATTGCACAACATGATTCATCTGAGGCTAGATTATCTACCGGGATCATAAATAATCAATCAGGAAATGGGTTCTTATACAGTAGTTCTGCTTGGCCTGTCGTTGCATGCAGAGCTGCCCAGCTACTCAGTCCACAAGGCTGACAGGCCCGCAGCTGAGAGGCTTCCAATAAGCAGCAGCAGGCTGCGTAAATGGGGGCTTATTAAATCAGCGGGCTGGTGCAGGAGTGTGTGTGTGTGAGTGTGTGAGTGTGTGAGTGTGAGTGTGAGTGTGAGTGTGAGTGTGAGTGTGAGTGTGTGTGTGTGTGTGAGGCGGTGAAACTAGGTTAGCCATGCTGGTGGTAGGCAGAACAGTAGCAGAGAGCTCTGGCAGCCTTGCTGAGGCCTGGTAACAGAGCCTGGGCCACACAGGAGGGCTGCACAACCAGCAAAGCACACAAACACCAACTACTTCCTTTCTGACTTATTTAACCTGGACAGGGGAGGGGGATTTACACGTGTTCACACCTAAGATACCTAAGAGCTGCCCAGTACAACCACAGTCTTCTACTATTTTTTATTTGTTCAGTGTGAAATTATTAGACTTAGGTCACCAGATTATCAGCTTGAAAGCAATGCTGATCCTGAATGCTCACATCATGTGATTTTTTTACACATGGCTTCCAAATAAATTTCTTCCCATTTTGCTTGATCTTTGCTGTCCATTATAATAATAAAAACTGTGAGATCAAATTTGGACTGATTTATACTAAGCTATGCCAAGTGCCACACTGGCCATACCCAACTGACCCCCATGTCTACACCCACATACTGTTAATAACCTGTTAGCAAGAGGGGGAAATCAAGGCCACCTCTGGGAAAGGGGCCACTGGAGTAATTCAGCCTCAGGTCATATTACTGCATGTCAAAATGAGAATGTAGCTGACAAATCAATAGCATCATTTCAATATCACTTTGAATGAATGTTCCATATTCATGGGTCTCAATGAAGCAAGAGCAAGAGGTTTTTTTTCCTCTATTCCAACAAAAGCAGCATGGGTCAATTCCCTTCTGATTGCCTAAGAAGCTGGATTCAAACCCACAACACCAGATGAACATGGTTTATAGTCCACTGAGCCTCCACAGGGCCTGAACCCGGAAAGCCTCATTAAGAGTCTCAGAGCTCACCTCCCAATTCTAACATAAAACTAACATAGTAGTACAGTTCATACTGACACACGTGGTGCAGGACAACAGACCTAACAGACTAACATAGTAGTACAGTTCATACTGACACACGTGGTGCAGGACAACAGACCTCTAACAGACTAACATAGTAGTACAGTTCATACTGACACACATGGTGCAGGACAACAGACCTCTAACAGACTAACATAGTAGTACAGTAGCTGCTGACAGGACAACAGGACCTCACATGGACCTGACTGACCCTGCACCCCAACCAGAGGGTAAAAAGACAATTTCCCACTAGAAAGTATCAAGTATATCAAAATAATAATACATACGTAATATATATGTGTATATATACATATATATGTATATACAGGCAGACAGGCAGACAGGCAGGCAGGCAGGTACGCACGCACACACACACATACATGCATACATACATACATACACACACACACACACACACACACCAGCATTGCTGTGACCCAACAAAAACCTTTCTTTTAAATAGGACTTAAGTAGCACCAGACACGATTTCACAAGGCAAGCAGCTCACCTCCATTCATTGTCCATGAGAAGTGAGTAACTTTGTGCGCAGGGCATGATGGGATAGGTGACGATGCGAATGAGCACAACTGTCACATCGGAAAGCTCAGTTACGTTCTGACAGCTGTGTGTTTTTGGTTAGCTTGGAGTCGGGTAGGTGAAGTGAGTGTAACTCTCTCAACTAAGAGTGTATTCATTATCATACATTTAAAGGAAAATTACACCCTTCAACCATCAACCTGTGATGCTCAATGCAGGAGGTAGTTGGTGATGAAGTGTTGTAATTTAACTTTTTCTTGTACCCACCTTCCCTTGACCTGCCTGGTCCACTTCTACTTCAGCTAGTCATTTCCTACATTTCGCAGAATGCCTTTCACCTTTATAGTGGATTTTTCCTTTAAAATGTGACTCCGCTCAATCAGAATGTAAAGTAAACTAACCCGTATCGTAATATCTGATCTAGAGTGTGACACTGTAATACGTGACAGCAAAAACACTAAAGAACACTTTTCATAAACATGACTCAGGAATAAGAAAAGTCATTCATTTTCAAATCCTCCCCTAAGAGGCACCAAAGCCGCTCAAGTCTGGACTGGCCTTCGAGGTGAATCAGCTGATAACAATAGCAGCAATAAGTAGAATTGGGGAGAATTGCCAGTGAGGTGAAGAGAGAAAGCCCATAATCCAAGAGCAACAGCTGCTGGGCGCCCACCAGGAGAAGTATTCAGGACTGGCCGCCAGTCCATTCTTTGGGCTGAACAGTTGGTACGTCGGAGGCCATTTCCTTGGAGACGCTACTGCAGAGGGCTGCAGGCCTCACGGCAGCAGTGGTGGGACGTGTTTAGCAAGGTGCTGGAGCTTCAACCACCCAGAAAAGTGATTGTAAAGACCTCAGCCCCAAAACTAGGCTAGGTTGTACCAGCGCAGGGTTTGCAGCGATGCTTAGACTGAGCCCTGAAGCAGCTCTCTCTCCTGACAGATCTTTTGAATGTCCCCTTCTCTTCGAGTGCAGGTCAAAAAATAAAAAATAGGCCACTGAGGACTTTGTGTCTGCTGGAGACACAGCGTCCTATCAAATAACTCCTGAGAGAACCGTAATGGCTTTGCATTGTTCCTTATGAAAAAAAAAAATAGATAGCTGACAGTCTTTTTTTCCCCCTAATGCCATGCAGGGTCTTGTGAACGTGAGCGGAGATTGAAGGCAGACAACAGAAGGTACCATTCATTTTTATAGTGCACAGTGTTATTCAGTGCCTCTTCCCAGCCGACTTTGTGTGACGCGAAACTAGACGACTTTGAGAAGAACTGAGAAAAATATAATTCACAGGACCATCTATCACGAATGCTGTGGAGAGGCTTAGCGCTTTGAAGACGACTTAGATGCCCACATAAAACTCTGGCAGCTTGGTCTTTGTCTGTCTGACCCAGCCATTTGAAAATGACAGGTAGAGATACTCCACTTAAGCCGAGGGCTCAGAGCGGATTTGACAGCTCGCTCCATGCTGAGAGATTCTGTAGAGAGGGATGGCTATAATATATAATGCATGGTACGTTTTACATTTTGGGCATTTAGCCGATCCTCTTATTCCGTGTGATTTACAATGAGTGAGCAGCTAAGGGTTCAGTGTCTTGTCTCAAGGACACATAATGCCAACGTTACAATTCACCTTTTCTGTCTCCTCCTATGGCGTTTCCTGTACCTTGACATATTTTGTTTCATTATTTTTGAGAAACAAAATGCATGCCCATTAAAATCTGCTTGTCTTAAAGCAGTACAAGTTATCTGTCTAACTAGATATGAAATTAGGGATATAGACCCACTTGAACTCCGTTTTTTATCTGTGGAGTTTAAATAAATCTTAGTGACGTAAATTCATTGTATAGATTATAGCAAGTAGTATCTTTTCTTTTTTTTATTCCTCATTTTGAGAAATAACAAGATTATGTCAGTGACAACACTTGTATTGTGTTCTGTGTGTCTGTCTGTATGGAAACTGATGACACACTGAGTCAGGGTGAGAATACACCCCCCCCTCACTTCTGGGTTGAACCCCCCCCCCCCTTCATTTCTATATATTATGTGTTCTTTGGGGTATCCAAGTGTAATTCATGCTGCAAAGGCGAGGTCATATGAGGCGGGGCTCTCGTACCTGGTCACATTGCCAAAGCATGAATCATTTCTCACTCTGGCTCACATTATGGCACAGCTCAATCACCGGCTCTCTCTGTGTGTGTCAGCAAAGGTGCTCCCAAAAGGTGCACGTATAAAACAAGCCTTGGCTGCTGTGAATGAACGCTGTCTGCTGAGTCAGCGTCCGTCCCCTCCTCTGCTGTCCTACATGGGAAAAGTAATAATTCAACTGGGGGTGAAAACATTTCGCTGCAGTGGATGCTCATCTCGCAGCCTCATGGCACTTCATTACATGCATTAGAGCAACGGATAGATGCTTCGACGTGAGGCGAGTGGAGTGAAGCCAACCTTGGGGCTGCAGAGCCCCTTAGGCTCCTCGGGCCCCTACTGCATTGCACTGCACTGCACTGTGCTGTAACGCACTGACATTCAGCACTGTGCTGCAGCCCGGCAGTGCCGTTCAGTAAAGCCAATACGCTGTGGTGCTTACAAAAAAAAAGCAGCGTGCACTGTGAAACACAACAAGATTAACACATTCCAGGGGCGAGATACAAACATTTACACAGCAGCACACACTGAACCCCATTAAGGGATGAAGCGGAAACTATTATTACATTCTTGTAGGAAAAAAAAGCACATTAGTTCTCCAATTGAAAAGCTGCTTTTCTGTGTGGGGCTGCGTGAGCAATGCAATAGAAAGGAGAGGGCTGGTTTCCTCAGCTTGGGGTATCAGTCAAGCAGTAGACAGCAATCAATAATCCAATTCCAATCTGGCCCGAGCATTATGGCATTTTATTCAACAGGGCTCAGGAGCCATTTCCTCCTCCAATCAGGAATGTGTCTCAGAAAGAGGCTCTGACACGCTACAACTTCACCATGCAGTGGGTACAGACACACACACACACACACAGAAAACCTAAAAGGTTATGGACTCTAAGTAGAAGACTAGTAGTAAGGCAGAAAAGCTGCCAGACAGATGCATGATGGGAGACTGCTGCCATGGCTACCAGTGAATGTTTCCTGGCCGGCCTGGCCCTGAGCATTCCCAGTGTCCTCCGTCTCAGTGTGTATCCATGCAGTATTGATCCATGCCTTGTTGCAGGAGGGCAAAGATAGCCTGTCCTTCTATCTGTCTGGTTTGTTAGCAAGCCCAGCGAGGGTTGTCGCTTCAATATTAAACCATTTGGGGACATGTTTGCTAAACAACTTCTAACTGCTCTCTGTCACGTTGCATTATTCAGGGTTTTTTTTACAGCTCGACTGTGTCTTCACACATCAACCTCCTCAAACAACGCCATCGCCTTGAGACTGTGATCGGGAGGCAGCAGAAATACTGAGCAGCTCACACATAACACGCACGTAACACACACACACACACACACACACACACACACATACAGACCAGGCTCCACGCAATTACCAAGCTACAATGGATGACCCAGCACTCGCATTGTGGGAGGTAACCATGGCAATCAACATGCCTGAAGTGTCAAAAAAAAGACAGAGAGGAACGGAGGAGAGAAAAGAATAATAGACTATCTGTAACTGTCAAAGGAAGTGGCCTGGAGGGGTGTTATGAAAGAAACTGTTCCCTGTGGACCGGAGAGGCCGCGCTACGCTGGGTCAGGACAGGGAAGGCAGCAATGCATCACTGTACACTGGGCATAACACTGAATCAGAACCGGGGAGATACAGCAAGATTTTCAGTCCAAAATGTGACGTGTGTGCCATTCAGTGAACGTTTCCAAACTGATTGACAGCACAAGATTAAAACCAATGCCGGTGCTGTAGGTAGCATAAGCCTTTGGTTGACTTAACATTTGTACAGACTGGATCATCTGTACTATTCCTATAATATTCCTAAAGGGAGTTATAGTATGTGATATTCACCAGTGAGTGTTTAGTAACCTACTTGTACTTCATGGTATCTTTCTACCTCCTACTGTGCCACTATAATATTCCTATAATAATCCTATAAGGAATTATGCTGTGATGTCTGTATTGTATTCTAAAGAAATCTGGTATTACTATAGTTCTTTTGTGTAGGGAATATTCTAGCGATATTGAATGACTGGTAAAGAAGTAGTGTATTTCAGTACATCATCATCTACGCACAGTGCGGTGTATTCCTTTGAATCTATTTCTGCACTAGCAAATGAACATTAAAGTGCAACATCAGGCATCTGGTGCGAGATGGCCTTTAGCCAAGGTGGGGGGGTTGGGATTGGGGTTGGTTGGGGTTGTGCTGGCCTTGCTTAGCCCTCCCTACCTACCCCCTCCCCCCACCTCCACGCTGAGTGCTGCTGGCAGGGTCACATTGCTGCTCTCAACTAGCCGGCGGTCTGGGCTGAAACGCTGGCAGGGACGATGCCGACTAGCCAAGGACCAGGAGAGGAGGTAGAGCTAGCCACATGGTAGCCAACAGCTAACACTGTCTTTTATTCTCTCGCACTCTGTTTGATGAACACAAAAACAATTAATCCACAAGCAGAGGAACTACAGGACAGCTCAACGATTGTCGTAGTTACCGAATGGCATAAAGGCTACAATGCTTCAATTTCTTACTCCCATGTGAGCACTGTAAGATTTAAAGTGAAGTTAACAAGTGCGACAATCAAATGTATCACTGATTCGCTGCATAGTGAGTTCAGTCAAACAACACACGTATTGATTAGGATTTTTGTTTTTTGACAATAAATGTAAATACAGGTTTTATTTTGGCGTCAAGGCTCTGTTGCATCGTCCATCGCGCAACATAATTTAGCGGACCAAGTGAGGCAGGGAGCATCGATAGCATGAACCAGAGCCCACAGGTGCATGCTGGGCGGGGGTGGGTGACAGAGCAACACAGTGTAGCAATGACGAGTGTGTCGACAGCTTAATCTATCTATCTATCTATCTATCTATCTATCTATCTATCTATCTATCTATCTATCTATCTATCTATATAAGTTGTCAAAGGAGAGAGAAAATGGGGAAGGAAAGAAAAGAAAAGGAAAAGAAAGAAAGAACTCCCTGCTCCTCTCCATACACAATGAATAGAGCGCCTCTTGGCTCCTGCTGTAAATGAAGCATGAAGTACAGTGCTCTTTTCTCTTTCAACGTTTTACCCTTCATCTCTCCAGGAAAGGTTCTCTGAGCTCCATGCTCTTCTTCAGCCTCACCCTGACTCACATTCATACAGCTCTACACATTCACACTGGGAGCTGGCCAGTACAACTACAGTTTACTACTGCTGGTCACTGAGCAGCTCCATTGCAGAAACCGGGGTTTAAGTGCCTTGCCCAAGAGCACTTACCTGAGAGAGGGCAGTGCACGAGTACCGTGGAACACTGTATTCAACGTAGAAGAGCAGAAAATACCACAACCCCCGCTGAAACCATGCATCCCTTCCCTGATAAATGGCCAGTTCCATAACCAGGCGTGTTTACATCCACTCTCCAAACTCATTATCTGGGTCGGTCAACACCAACCCACCCAGCATATGTTCCCTGCACCTCATTTAGCTCCTAGGTGTGGATTCAGCATAACTGCATCCAGTGATAGTATCTAGTATCAAGTATCTAACCACAGTACACAAGAAAATAGAAAGAAATAAGATCACGTGAAGTTGCATGTTGCAGTTGGATGGGTAAATATAAGCACTGTAAAAACATAATTTGCAATCTGTGTTGCAATAACAAAAACAAAAGATTTTAATTGCAAAGAGGAGGGTTAGTGTCCAGTGTTCATCGTCCAAGGTTTGTACCTTTGCTTCCTCTTTATCATGAAAATTGGATTTTTTTTTCTGCTTAGTATGCAACTATTCACATCCTTTTGAGTGCAGAAATCCTTGAATGTGTACTCTGAACTGTCGTGCTTCCCGGTACACAATACTAATGACTAGGAATAGTGACCTTGAGACACAATGAGACACCGCACCACTGTACACAATAGTCACCCTGCCTAAATCCACACGGTGATGAAATACTGAATGTACCCTATATATAGAGCGATATTTATACTCTACCATTTATGTGTACAATGATAGTATAGTCTGCTGTCTGTTGCATGTATGGTATTAAGCACTTCCATTACTATGTGAGTTGTTTCTGTGTTTCTTCTGTAAAAGGGAACAGACCACAGCATCACCAGGCCTCAGTCACAGAGGCAGAGAGCTGACTGACTAAACAGGACAAGGACACACACACACACACACACACACACACTCACAGTGACACACAGGGTGACATGTGACATGTCTAGTGAGAGGAGAGGACAGGAGAGGAGAGGACAGGAGAGGAGAGGAGAGGAGAGGAGAGGAGAGGAGAGTGGTGACAAAGCAGAAACTGTAGATTAGTATCATTAGACTCCACTGTACCAACACTGCTGACCAAAATGGCCACTTCATCACCCTGCTGAGACCAGGCAGGAGGTTACCGTAGTGCAGAAGTGCTCTGCAGTCACTTCAGTCACTCATCCTTCATTAAATAAGGTTCACTTAGAGCAATAATACATGACGTTTCATATAAATAAATGTCCGTTTCGCTACTCTCTATCACCGATTGATGTAACACAATAGTGATTCAACTTACAGGCAGTTCATGAGAGCTTTTACATTTGCTGCACATGGAAGTGATTTTATGTTTTATGTTTCCGGCAGCAGCAGCAGTGGTTTGTTCGGGAATAACTAGAAGAAGAACTGGGTAGTTAGCATGAGCAGCGATAGCCACCATGGCTGAACAGACAAAGAAAAGAGCGCCACCTGCAGAAACTCAAACTCCATCAACAGAAAATCCAAGGAGAAAGACGACACAGTACTGGACACACTGTTTGATTGACAGGTGATCTCTGGGAAGTGCAGTGCAGAAACACCACAGCAACGAGGCAGAGCACCAAAGATGGTGACTAAATATTGAAAAAAATGAGGTCATCATCAGAGTATTGGGCTGCGTTCATACCGCAGGCAATTATGCTCAATTCTGAATTGTGGGTCTACATTCAATTTTTTGGGGTGACTGTTCATATCCATTTTAAAATGCAACCTATATCCTATACCAATATGAACAAAGGAAAGGAAACGAAGAACTATAACAGCTGTGTTTTACTATCTGCGCAAAATAATGACAACCATCTCAAGTTCATGACGTAAACTTGACTGATAACCATGGCAACGCTGAAAAAAACTGAGAGTCAGAATTAGTACCACATATCAACGTGATCTGGATCGGATTTGAAAAAATGCGACACCATGTCGCTTTTTGCTGTTCACGTTGATTTGAAATAATCAGATTTGTGTCACTTTTGAAGGGAAACAAATCAGAATTGAGACACTTTCAGCTGCAGTGTGAACATAGCTTTAGACACTGTCTCTGTTGATTCAGCACAGCCTACAACCAGCCTGAACTCCCACCTACTTCCCTGCAGTCTGCCATTCACTTACTGACTTCTAATATTGATAATTGGATATCAGCATCAGCGATAAGCCTTGGTTTAATATAATTTTGTGGTCTAATGATTCTCAAATAATACAAAAATAATAATCTAAAATGAGCCTCTATTGACCAATGCTGTATGTTGACGGGCAAGATGCATTGACATAATGCTGTTCTTGGGCTGCAATTGTGGCAAAAATGATCATTCTTATTATTTTGAGAGATATTACATCTAACAATCCCAGGACGAGGATTAATCTGCTGCAGTATGTAAGACTGGCCTAGTGGCTAGAGACACTGTCCCGTCACTGTAAGGTCACAGGTTTGTTCGCTTGCAAAAAGCCAATATGTACATCAATAGCCATGTGTCCTGTCTAAGATCCCAGGAGGGAGATACAACACTAAGGCGGTCCTGTGTAGAGCAAGGCACCACCACTGCCAGGGTTAGGGGTCCCATTCCCACCGGGGCCACCCTTACCAAAAATCCATTCACTCATAGGACTGAACTGTTTGGATACCAGTGCCACTCACCTATGTAGAGCGAGGAGTCCTTCCTGTGGACGTGGTCGTCGATGTAGGACACTCCCAGAGGCTGGACAGGCGTGGCTCCGATGCCCAGCAGCACCTGGGCCCCGATCAGCAGCAGGTACATCATGTTGGTGTTGGCCCGGTCGCCGCAGTTAAACCCCGAGTCCCGGCCCTCTATCCTGGAGTTGTTGGAGCAGATGTCCCTGCCGTCCTCGGCGTGCCACGAGTCGCCGGCCTCGTACTCGTACTGGTGAGTCAGGAACTCCGGCAGGGCCGAGAGTAACGCCCCCAGCGCCATGACAATCCCGCCGCAGCCAATCAGGCGGGGGCGGTGGGCCTTGGCGCCGAAGTAGCTGACAAATAGGATGAGGGCCAGGTTGCCGATCTCAAAGCTGCTGGCGATGACGCCCACATCGGCACTCTGGAGGTTGAAACGTCTCTCCAGGGTGGTCAGGACACTTACCTGGGGGAGAGAGCACAAACAGTTACAGACTTTAGAGGACATCAGGCTCGCAAAATCACTAATCTCTATAGACGTGATGTTATATAATTGTTTCTACAATATTAATTGCTGTATTTATTATACTCCATATAAAGTTGTTTCATAGATACAACTCAGTCATGCCTGGACCTGGATTGTTAGACACTTTTATCCAAAGCGACTTCACTTAAACGTGCGTGAAATGCCTGTTCCCAAAGCCCACACAGGGCCGAGCAGCAGGCCTCAGTTGTTGTTCAGTAGAGCAGGCAGGAGGACGGCAGCCATGGCCAGTAAACCCGGAACAGGAGGAGGAGAGCTGGAAATGCCGCCATCTGCCGTAAACCCTCAGAGCCCACGCCAGGCTCAGCAACCTGTTAACAGCGTATAGCCGGGCTGCACGGTAGGGTGGGCTGCTTCCCACATCATCTGCTCCCTTCTCCTGTCTGTTGCCTCTAATGTGTGTTGCGTCATCTATAGGACTGTGGCCGGGGTGGGGTCAAGTGTTGGTCAGGACTTCTTTTCATCTCTTATTTGTCTTTGACATGAAACACTCGCCCACAGCAAAAGGCAACACCCACTAAAACCTCCTGCACATCATGGAAAAGACAATATCAAGCAAACAGGGGGATTTCTGCAGACAGACTGTATCATATATTCTATTTTTTTTTTAATGTGGAAAAAAAGTTGCATATTGTAGATTTAAGTGATTTTGATTCTCAGTGCAACACAAGTGCAGAACCATCTTGAAACCTGAAGAGGGACACTGATGACGTCAGATCCAGCTTTCTGCATCATTACAAACCATTACCAGGAGAGGAGTGATGTTAACCCTGAACTCATCATCAGACCCAGATACATACTCTCTCTCACTCTCTCTCTCTCTCTCCCTCTCTCTCTCTGTATGGCAAAGACTGTCACGCCAAACTCCAGCAAGGTCTCTGACTCTTTAGGGTCCAGCAGAAATTTCAACATGGCAGCTCTTACTCGGACACAATTTCACCTTTTAAAACTGCTCATGCACACTGGCCCCTAACACCCTCCGAAGTGTGTTTTCGTTTCGACAATTGTGGAATAACGTGTGGGGATGACGTTTATGCGACGAGTTTGTTATCGGACATTACACACATCACAGTGACATTTGCCATTCATCTGATGGAGATAGAGAAGCATGGACGCTCGCGATTCGTTCACAACCTATACGTTTCACGCTATCAATCGATCAAACAAGTCATTAAATAAAAGACCACTGCTTCATTACCAGTCCACTTCATGACAGAGGTCAAGGTATCAAGGCATTCAAGTGGACATAACTCTTTTTTTTCTTCCATCAACCACTTCATAGAACATAAAGCTTTATTGTTTCTCCTTCCTTGTTTACTTGCGCCGATACAAAAAGGCCAATCACTGTAACCAATTAGATTTAGGGATACAATTGTGACTGGGTCCGCCCACTTACTGCCAAAAAGAAAAAACACTCGCGAGCGAGCAGGTGAAAGTTTCGCGAGCAGGAGAGCAATGATAGTTGTGCGCGCTGCTTCGGATTCTGCGCGGTGATCTCAATTGCGCTCGCGGATTTTGTCACTCATATGCCGCCATACAATTCTCAAAGGTGAAAGTGTATTGAAATAAGCGCCGCTTGGCAGATTATCAAAGACAATCTGACAGACTGATGATGCCCTCTGTTATACATAGAGAGATCAGGAGCATCAGGAGTATCAGGTACTAGTGGAGGTGTTGCGTGCTGCACCGGGCCTGTCCTGACTAAACCTCCATAGCAGTCCACAAAGCTAATTTAGACACACTGGGAGCCCCATCCTCCCCGCGCACACACTTTCACACGAAGGCTAAACAATCTGTCGTCTCTTCCTAAAATAGGAAGCTGGCCATCGCGGGTCTATTATTTCAACTGTGGAACACTAACCTACTTCTGTGGCCACACATAGGGAGGGAGGGACGGACAGACAGCGATGGAGGACCTACATTCATACGACAAGGCATTACAGCTGGAGGCCTGGACCACCGACATGAATCATGATACATTTTTTTACATTTGAGGCAATTTAGTTAGTGCTCCTAGATCAACAACATTATAAGCAACCAATAGTAAGACGATCAAGGGTCAGAGGTCATATATATAGTGTGTATATAGTAGAGAAAAAAATAACAAATATGACCAGGCCGACTTTAACAAAAGAAAACATATGGTGTTTAGTCATAGGATGTAACCGAATGTTGAGCCTGTTTTTGGTCCTGTGTAGCTCAATGGGCAGAGCAAGGCACTAACACTGCCAAGGTTAGGGGTTCCATTCCCACTGAAGATGTACACATGTACTCATGTTTTGGATAAATGCGTCTGGCAGATGCTATGTCGTTTTAGACATTACTATTTTAGCATCAGACATGGATTAAAGTCATAATCCAGATTTTTTCTAAGTCTATCAGTTATGGGTTCATGCAGGTCTCTGAGGGAGAACCTTTCAGTTTCCACTGTAATGCCTCCAAGGTTCACGGATAATACACATGTGACTGAACTGTTTTAGAGCTTTCACGTACAGTTGGTAAACTAGGTTGCTGTTAGATGAGTATAGCCGAAGCCAAAGGGAGTCTTGACACAGGTGCTACTGTGCTGACAGTGTTGACCTTCAGGCCTTTAAGCTTAGTTTATTTCTCAGTTTGAATTTAGTTTGGTTTATTTGCACAAGCCAGTGGAAAAAGAGACGAGACAAAGAATCCTTAAGGTGCATATACAAGAGGAAAAAAAGATGACAAAGAGAGGGCAGACGGCACTACTACTGGGGTTTTTGTGTGTGGCGGCGTTTGTTGCAGGTGTTGGTGTGGGGTTGTTGGTTAAAGTGAGTTCCAAGGCACTCTTCTAGTAAAAAATTAAACACCTCTTATTTCACGGCTAGCTCCAAAGAACATATTAAAACCAACTGCATTGTGTTTCCGCCATGCTGTGGACTTCATCAAACAGTAGCACACCAAATTGCGTGAAGAACATTCATGTTCATGTTTGCTTGAAGAGCGCCTTTTCAACATAGGTGTCCAGGGGGAAATGGGAGAAATGGGAGTTCACAGTAAGACCAGGACTAGTCTTTTTTCTGGATTCTGGAGACCAGCCTGTGTCTACTTTTACATTTTAGGCATTTAGCTGATGCTCTTACGCAGACAGGAATCAATGGGAGGAGTCGGGCACTGACCTTTTACCTCGCCACCCACAAAATGCCCTGCTGCATTAAGCTTTTTAAGCTTTATTGAATGAAGACATCTCTTTATCATCATATTCACTTTTAACTTTTTATGCTTTAGCCCCCCTCCTCCAATGCATCTGGCCAATATTGTGTAATTATCTCTCAGATCAGGATAGTGGTAAAGCCTACGAAGAGGAGGGGAATGGGAACCGGCTTTGATCAGGCAAAGCACCATCCCAATTCCAATAGCATGAATCATATTCAGGCCAATTTCTGGGCCACAGACCTCCAGTAAATGGTTGGGCCAGATCTGACATAATTAAATATGAGTGCACAGATACATCAATAGCAGTTGTGGTTAGAGCATTAGCCACAGGATACCCGGCAATCATTACACCAGATGCCACATAACCGATTGAATCAACACACATCTGAATTTGTATATAAATGGTCTTTTGGAGGAATTAAAGAAACGTACATTACAACATTAATCAGTGGGCATTTCTTAAATCCAAAATGAAAGAAATTGGCCCTTAATTTGGTTCAACAGGACCACTGGTTATATTAGGGAAGAAATTCAAGAAGAAATTCAAATTAATTTTGCTTTCAATTTGCAGGACAGAGTTTATCACCTTTTTTTGGCTGACATAACTCTTCATGATATAAACTCATAATATACATTAGTAAATGGTATCAAACTATGTGTTGGTCATATGGAGATGGAGGAGAAAAATTAAATGAATGTTTTTCTGAAAACACCGGCTAAAACGTCATTATGTTGCCCACGTCTTTATTTACCACTACACCGCCGATCATGTCACATTGTCCTAGGCCTGCTGCATTACCGAGGTTGGCTTAAGGCTGCGGGATGTAGCAAAGGACCAGCAGGTTGTGTCGACCTTCAGTCCAACGTTTCGTAACACGGTCTCCATTGGACCGTCATACCCCCGTTTCTTCGAGATAAACCCCCCCAGAAACAACGTGCGCGGAGGCTGTGACGCGCTTTTTGTCGTACGGATGACAGTATTGGTGCATAGGCCTTATGGCTAATACGAGCAGACTAATGCGCAGCATCGAATCAATCAATGAAGGCGCGATTCTCCACGGTGACCGGAGGACTAGTGATATGATTACAGTAATGTGATTATTACCACCGCATCGTTACTCGCTGCCTATCTGTGCGTTGACCTGATGTAACCTGCGCATCACACAGACACAATATTCCTCGACAAAAAAACAAAACGTGTTGTGTAAACCTCCATCTATCACGGTTCTGGTTCCGGTTCTGGCTCCGGCCCGGAGACTCACCAGATAGGCTCCCACGGTGCCCTGCGCCAACATGAGCGCACATTCCGACACCAGGAAAATCTTGATGTTGGAGAAACATGAGGTCTTTTTCTGGTTGTCGTCCTGCTCCGGGTCGTCGGTGCTGCTCCGCTCTGTGCAGATCTGGTTTTTCACCTGCATCCTTCGGCTCAGGCTCTGGTCGGCTTGGGCGGCATGAAACTGGACGGGTCCGGTCCGGTGGAGAGCATCTGGTTATGGAAACGAGCTGCACTGCAGAATGGAGTGCGGATCTCCGTCAATAGCCGGCCTAGGATGGAAAATACCGCTGTAAATACCGCTGTGTCCACTCAGCATTACGCACAGCCTGTCAGCGACCTCTCACCACCGCCTGTGCAGCATTTACGTAAATCATACACTGTATCTCATATATAAATAAGCCTATATGTGCATAACTCGACGTAGTACTGCAGAACGTTGTTCCCCCACATCCAGGATATCACATCTCCAACAAGGACCAGTGCCGAATGGTATTTGGTTTCCCAGTCCGGTTCAGACCCGCAGCTCTGCGTCCTACAAGCGGTGGGAATGGAAATTATGATGCTCCTCCCATAGACCAATGCATGATGAGAGGTGTTATACTCTCTCTCTCTCTCTCTCTCTCTCTCTCTCTCTCTCTCTCTCTCTCTCTCTCTCTCTCTCTCTCTCTCTCTCTGTCTGTCTCGACATGTTTTCCATCAGCTCCATCATTTTACCTGCACAGGCTTTAAAGGTCAATCATTGTCACAAAAATGCATCATTTCTGAAGCCTATAGGCAATACACACACACACACACACACACACACAAACGACACATCTATGTACAATGACACAGCACCATCTTTCTTAGTAAAAATGTTTACAAAAATCTTATTTCTCTTTTTTTGCAGATTAACACAAACACATTTAAAAGTGCCTAAAAAAACAAATCTGCTGCTCTCCATCCATCAGAGGCCGTCTTGTTGGACAGAGCGATGCCCAACATGTTTCTATCTATCTATCTATCTATCTATCTATCTATCTATCTATCTATCTATCTATCTATTTATCTATCTATCTATCTATCCATCTATCCATCTATCCATCTATATCAGTTTGCCTGAGAAGGTAGAGTTGCCACCGACTGTTACAGGGCAGAGTGGCCTCAGGTCCTACATGGTGCAGGACAGCATATGCCAACATGCCATGATGCTTAGTGCACACAGTGAAAAGACCACATACTAGTCTCTGCTGCAGTTAACAGCACATTAACCATGCCTCAACAGTCACGACACACCATTAATCTCAGTCCAAGTGAAAGATTTATCATGTAATTTTCATTCAGGGTCTCTGTAAATTAATATCTGGCAGTTGATGGTACCACCTTGTTTCCACCAGTGAATTGATTTATCAGTTGCTTCAGGAAATTGATCTTGTGCCATACAGGGATGAAGCAGGTATGGGGCAAAAGTACAAATTCATCAAAGCGACTTGATTGGACCTTTGAAATGCCTAAGGAGCTTATGCAAACTTACCTGCATCTTTCCAATCAAAAGCACATCTGTAAAGACTTTTATATAGTTAATTCTCATTGTATGTGTCTGTTTTATTACTCTGTAAACCTGTTTTCATCATCATCATCATCTTAATCAGAAGGATAGTGCTGGTAATACTAGTAGCAGCAGTAATAATAGTGAGGATGAGAAGGATGAAGGATGAGTACCCTGGATGGGACCTGCCATCATCACTCTGGGGTATTTACATTGTTGAATAAGTTAGTAATGGAGTGACTGCTTGACGTCATTGTGACGCCATTACTGTGATCCCCAGTAACACCTCTGTCACATAGCAGCCTGTGGAGAAAAGAAATCTTCAATACGAATGGACAGGATTAGTCAGAGAGAGTCCAAGGTCAGACAAAAGAAGATATGGAGGAAAGGAAGGAAAGATGGATGGATGGAGGAGTAGAGGGATGATGGGTGGAGGGAGGGATGGATGGATGAATGAGGGGAGGAGAGGGAGAGGGAGGTTGTCCTAATACAGCTGGACATGTGACAGATCCCTGCAGGCAGAGGGGTTGATGTTGTCTGTTACCTGGCCTCAGTCAAAGCTATGCCTCTCTATTACTGCTCTATTACCACTTTATTACCACTCTATTACCACTTTATTACCAATCTATTACACTCTGTTACCTATTACCGCTCCAATACCCCCTATTACCCCTTTATTACAGCTCTATTTCTGCTCTATTATCACTTTATTACCACTCTATTACCAATCTATTACTCTGTTACCTATTACCGCTCCAATACCCCCTATTACCCTTTTATTACAGCTCTATTTCTGCTCTATTACCACTTTATTACCACTCTATTACCAATCTATTACTCTGTTACCTATTACCGCTCCAATACCCCCTATTACCCTTTTATTACAGCTCTATTTCTGCTGTATTACCACTCTATTACCACTCTATTACCACACCAAATGAGGCAGAATCGTCTGGCTTTGAAGATCACGTTGCCTAATGTCCACACTTGAAAGCCTTGAGCCTGAAAATGGCTGTTCTGCATTTCCTGCGGCTCCGTATATTTAAATCTGTCTCTTTCTGCAACGCTTCACATTGTGGCTGGATTTATTCAAACCTGTCTCCCTCTCTTTACGCTGTAGCTGGATTGTGTCCAGACTACGTAAGGATCACTGAATTCCCATGCCGATGCCGAGTCTGACCACTTCCACATCTGGTTTCGGAGGACTCGACAACAACGCGCGTCTCTTAAAATGCGCCCTGGTGTGACCGGATGATAAAAGACGCGTTGAAATGACAAGCAGCGAGAACTATAGTGCTCTGCTGCCACTCTTTATCCCCGGCATCCACACTGAGGGCCTGCTACTTGGACTATCTGCAGCACAGTTGATCTCACACTAGGTATAGTTTATGTAATCTAGCCTCACGTGTTGACAGAAGTGTCGACTCTCAGTGGCTTTTAGGACGGTTAAAAATTAAAACACTTGCCACCCAAGAATTGCATTACACACATCAGCAGCCCATTGTATTGTAGTGTTGTAGATCGGTTAAATGTTCTACATGGAAGCACTGTCACTATGGATAACCATGCTTTCAGTGCAGACAAATGCTACGGGACTGTCTACACCATATTTATTCTATTCTATTCTATCTATTCAATGCACACTTTTAGCTAGTCTTTACTTTAGCTTTAGCTTGCTCTTATCCATGTTAGAGGGAAGGGGTGGTGGGTGAAAGCAGGCATGGCCCACTAAAGGCCCGTTGCAGATATTTGGTAGGTTACAGCACCTCCAGTAGGACCAACATGAAACACCAACAACGAGAAGCATGGCCTGCTCATACTACACCTTACCTCTAGACCCAAACCCAATATAAAAGCATATCATAGCAAATGCTATTGCACCTATGCACGAACTGGTGCTGAAGGGTTACTGTGATCCCAAGTGTGATCTAGAGGCTATTCTTTTCTATATGTATGTTACAGGTGGAGAACATGTATTTTAAGTCCCAGCACCAACAATCTTTTTCCATTTTTTCCATTAAAAATTTCAAGTGCACTGCTGTGAATCTGCGAGCACAATGTTGGATCTCATCGCTGCTGAAGTTCGTCGGGCAGAACAAATGAAAACGACAGTAGAGTAGCGGGACGGAGTACTACAGCGCCAGCAATAAAACACAGGGCAAAAATCCTCCATCATCACTGTGGAATAAGAGAGCACTGAGTGCCAAGGTCACCTTATACTGATCTACAGCTTTTGGCTCAGAATAGCCCTTGGACCATTCAGGGGCTCTATCAGGACCAATTCAATAGCATCTGAAGCCAGCAGAATCTATCAGCCAAACTGTGGACTCAGCAGGAAGACCAACCATTCCTCATGGAGTCACGCAGAGCGCCCAGGGTGATTTAAAGCCCAAATGTAGTGCCTCCCCTGCTGATGGAGAGCAAACAGATTGAAGACAGATTATTTTAGGGCGCCTCATATTCACAAGGCTAAAACTAATGAATGCCATTTAGGGATTTATTCATATACCAAAACATAGAGATAACCAGAACCCCTCACACATACTCATCTCTGCAACGCGGTAGGGTTCTCAGAAATGAGTCCATTGATTGTCTTTTGCGTGTCTAGCAGGATGTGCAGGTAATCGATTCTATTCTCTGAGGACAACACCCAGCAGAAAACCGCCATATAGGCCATACTCAAAGCACTCACACTATGACTAACAGCAATAATAATAATAATACATTATTTATACAGCATTTTTCAAGACACTCATCAGAAAATAAAGCTGCACAAAGGAAAATGAATTGAAAGAGAATCTCCATACAATTCCATCACACAGCAAAAAAAGGTGAGTCTTCAGAGAGTGTTTAGAAGTGGACAGATTGGGAGCATGGTGATTCTTTCAAAGGCTCTCTGGATAAAAATGCCTCCGTACAATTTGTTCCTTGTAATGTCGTTGTGGCTGTGACCTTTGACCTCCTTACTATTGGTTGTTAGTGGTCCAGGAATTAGAAGTCATTGGAAGCCCCTCTGCATAAGAGCGTCAACTAAACGACATGTCAAGTGATATTCAATCATGTAGACCTTACTGCCTCACCATCGTCTGCCAATACTAATACAAACAGCTGGTGGTTCTCGGTGAGAGCAGTGGGCTGTAAAAGGCCTCCGAGGAGCTCTGCAGCCCCGAGCTCTGTTTTAAACTGTAGTGTACACACAATGATTACAATATCCCTAATGAATAGAAAACAAATCTTGAAATGGCGTGGTTTACAAATACACACAACACCGGCCTAGTGATTTGTCCAAACCTCAGATCAATGCAGAATGCTTCCTTCTTGCCAGGACCCCCGCTCCTCCACGGGCACCAGGGTAATGTCTAGGGTTCATTTGTGAGGCAGCGACTCGAGAGCCAAAGAAATTACCGCCACTCTAGCTAACAGGATTGATTTTCTCCCCAGCCCCTAGATGTCTCTGACAGCAAAAATTTACTGTGGTCTTTCTCCATGAGAAAACCTTAGTGCTGCCTCAGCAAGGCCTTTAGGGACAGCTACTGTATGTATGTCACCCACTCCCACTGGGAGAGGGGGGGGGTGGCATTTTCATGGAGCCTCCTGCTGTGAGGAAGAGCATACAAACATACTGTATATATATATTATATCAGGCATGGATGATGCATTGTTGATCTCATTGAGCCTGCTGGGAACATGACCCTCACAGAAGAGGAAAACATTGAACCCTTTATCTGTCAGGTCAAGTCTTTTGCTCTTTACACTTTTGTTTCTAGTGGGCTGGGACAGCTGTTGGGAGTAACCAGCATTAGTTGTTGAAACATCAGATAGATACTTCAACAATGAAAAAATGGAATATGTTTCTGGTATAGTTGTTCTACATCATATCTATAAATAGAGGTCACAGCGTCAGAATATGAACACTTAACCCATTTTTTTTACCTTTATTTCTCCAGGGAAGGTTCACTGAGCTCCCTCTTTTCTTTCTCAGCCCCACCCTGCTTCACATTCACACAGATCTATACATTCACACTTAAGAGCTGCCCAGTACAGCCACAGTCTTCTACTGTTGGCCACTGGGAGCTGCCCAGTACAATCAGCCATCTACTCAGCAGCTCCACTGGAGCAATCAGAGGTTAAGGCTGCTCAAGGGCACCTTGATGGTGATAGCTGAGGGAAGGGAGAGCTTTACTCTTTCCCTTTCCCTGCCAGCTAGTTTGAGGATTTGAACCAGTAACATTGTCTTACCTTTTTTTTACTCTAAAAGCTGTAGTGGAAATATCTTGAGATAATTACCCCCTTACCCCTTTCCCATGAGTTTATGCATTGCATCCATTATAAGATGCTCTGATTAATAGTGTCTTATTAATAGATAACATGTAATGGAATGGATTCCCCAAAGTATTTGTTCATCTCTTATTTGATCCTGTATCTGAGGGTTAAGCTATGAGCATGTGTATTACTATTATGTTTGGGTATATCGGTGTCTTACTGTTGCCCTATGATTTCACTATGATTGTTCAAGACACCCAATAATGATGAATCAATCAAAGGAGGAGTTATTAATTAATTACTCACACACACTGAAATAAATGAATATCGAAAGCAGGTCTCAAAGGAATGAAGATGTATTTTGGTGAGAAAGTTTGATGCAGATTATGTGAAGAACTACTCTGACTTTTTGGGAAATTGGCCCATTGGTCAACTTAGCCTTTATGGGACGAGAGGATTGGCAGGAAAAACCCCAGCAACTCTGGATTGCTGAAATGTCTTCTAATAAATGATGATGGGAGTTTTTCCTTGTCCTCTGTGAGGGTCCAAGGCTTGGGGATGTCGTGTACTAACCATTTATTGTTTTCACACTTTGGGCACAGTGAAGCCCTTTGAGACTGGCAATACGAATAAAATGTGATTTTGACTTGATTTGATATAGAAAAGGTTCTGATGCATAGAATTAGTGCTCATGACCCAATCTGATCCAAAGTTGAAGTCAAATAATCAATTTTAACTGATGTCTGATACCTAATCTGACTTATATAATGAAGTTGTAACAAAATGACTGCTGTTCATTCACGTATTTGTACATACCTACAAAGATCGTACCCTTACATACATCGGCACAAACACACACTGCACTGACGGGACCTACAAACCACAACAAAACAAACAAAACTGCCTGCAGGCACCTTATCTAGTCAACAGTAACAGGCTCTCTGAGTGCTGGTCCTTTTTTAGATCCACAAAGAAAACAGGTGTTCAGACCCTATAACCCAGTGGGGGTGTGAAGGGGGTTGGTGGGTGAAGCTGGTAGAGAGAGGGGGGGGGGGGGGGGGGTGTCATCTGCTGTTTTAACACACATGAGAACAGCTTTAAAGCTTCACAGTTAATGTTAATATTAACAGTTTGATATATTTAAGGTTTGCTTGTCTGCTGTTCTTCAATACTGGCGGAATTGTGTGAAATTTTCTTTTTTTTTGCCCTTTCCCCGAGTGAAAGCCGGCCTTCGCGTATCCATCCCATCTGTTTTCCTCTTCCTGTGGCATCTCTCCCCTCGGCCACCTGCTGAGAGCAACTATCTCTGCCATGACAAGAAGATGTTTCCTACAGGCTCTCCAATGCATGGAAGACCCTCCTCCAACACACACAGTAGCCAGGCAGAAAACTGCCCTTCACCCTGTGTTGAGTTCATACTCCAACAGCAAACACTATAGATGCTTAGCAGCCCTCACAGCAAAGACATGAAAACCAGTCGGTGTCGTGGTGTTGTAATAGCCAGTAAGACTACACACTCAAATCAGCTTATACGCGCTCGCTTCATTTATGGTATTACAGTCATCACAGCATCCAACATTTCGACTCTAGGTCATCTTCAGTGACACAGCAAGCCTTGGCCTGAAGGTAACATGGAGTTGAAACAAGAATTTGCTCTTTTCAGCGAGTACTTCCCCCTTTTTCCTGTTCTACTCGAGCACAGCAAATAGCCAGGACAGCAGGACAGTACTGCCATCATAATGCTGTCCAAAAGATAACATACCAGGAATACCAGGAACATCTGGATAGAACGGATGATTCCACCTGGGTTTGTACTCTTTGATTTTGGTTGCTTGTAATGCATAAGCTAAATGCCTAAAATGTATGTTCATTTTAATTGGAAAGTGTGTGACAGTGCCCTCTGGTGGTCACTACAGGTAAATGACAGTATTTACAGTGATGATGGTTTTCTAGCTATATAATACATTATGCTGCGAGGAATGGCAATAATCATAAGTAGTGATTTTTTAATTTTATAAAGAAAATGTTTGTGCAGCCAAAACTAGACATTGGGTGTAACTCTATGGTGCAACATGAAATATCATGCCAGAAGGGAATCTGATTTGTTTGTGCCAAACCTGTTAAAGGTGCTTTATGAATACATGTAACTGGACTTGATTTCCTCCATGTCACTTTAGAGTGTCAAGACTGTCAAGAGCAAGAAAAGCAGAAGAACTGATTTATCCTCACTGCAGTTAGACTTAGTTGCTTCATCTGCTTAAATAATGATGTAGCCTGAGGTTGTTGTTTTTGTTCTTGTTGTTTGGTATTTAATTGTATAATCTGTAAAGTACATGATGTGAAAGATGTGAACTTAATTGAACTGATTGAATTGAATTGAACTGATTGAATTGCATTGAATTGAATTGTGTCTTTAACCATCACACAGCATTCAGACCATGCACATTGCAGCTATATTTTGTGGGGGGTGCTGTAAGAAGTCGTTTTCATCTAGCTAGTGTGTGTGTTTGTGTGTCAGTTTGTTTGTGTGACACATTAGATACCATATTAACATCAAGAACGGAGCTCATCCAGGAGAAATGTTCTGATTATTAAAATATGCATGAACCTTTTTTATGAAATCACTGAATGTTATTCATTCTGCATAAATGAATACAAACAAATGACCTGAGTGGCTAATAGGGGATTAAGTCCAAATGAACAACTGATGCTCAGTGCGTTGCTGTGGGAAATCGACTTCAGCCCAAAACTAATATTTAATTCAACAGATTAACAAAATGCCACGCTGGTTATTAATGATATCCAAAAGCTCATGCAGTGGCTTACAACAGTGTGAAACGTCAACCTTAAAAAATGCACAACTTTTAAACATGAAATCAGAACCTTCCTAACTTTGTATGTGAAAATATTCCTCAGAGAGATGCAGATATTGATATTGAGGACCCGACTTTAATGAGCAACCAAAGGAGTCATACAGTTTTGGATGCTCATTGACCTTTACGAATTTCTTTTTGCTGTTTTGTTGTTTTCTCGGACACAGTCTATGAAATGAATAAGTAAATACCTCATGTTGAGTAATGGTTCTAACGGTACACGGCCCACACGCAAAGTGCTGTGAAAGTCCCTCATCACCCTTGTGGTGCCTGAAATAGAGTCAATTGCCTTAATTTGGAGAAACACTAGCAGTAACACCACCACTGTTGGCCATCTTGACCAGGGTCTCATTCGTTTACTGTAATTATACCACAGTATTGAATTTGACAATGACGTAATGGTCCACACAGCACCTTTAAAGACAGAGGCAATGAAGCAGAGATCCCAGTAGGGGTGCGGCCTCACCCTCGACACTGCTACTTCCAAGGTCTATGATTAAGATTGCATTAAAATAACTTATGGATGCATTAGAGCGTTTTCTACCTTTTCCTCTTGCATATTATTCTAAGAAACCTAACAGCATAGTGTCTGTGTGTGAACATGCCACTAGATGTCACCAGAGCATTTAATAATTACGTGGCTCTAGCCTCCCTGGATGTAACATGGTTATATCCACTCCATCCAGGTACTGCACCTACTAACCTTTATTTATCCTGAGCATGTTTCTGCTTCACATTAAGACGGTTGCATACATTCAGTATGTGCAGCCTTGTGTAGACCTGTTAATGCAAACATCCTGTGTACATGCTGTAAAACACACATTTGTTTTCTTCCTATGGTCATGGTGTTCCCTTACTCCCATTGGTTGATCGGTCTGACAGTGTGTAGATCGATTGTACCTGCCTAACTATGCTCTCAAATCAAAAGAAAACAACTTTTCTTGTTCAGGGGTTGCTAGCTAGCTTAGCACATTGCTTGCAATGGTGTTGGCTTGGCTAGTGCTTCGCTCAGGCAAAACATAGCCAGAGAGTTAAGAGTGTTGGCTGACCTTGCCGAAAATGATTGTGGCAGACTGGGGGGAGGGGGTGGGGGCATCGGCTGGATGGAGCGGAGAGCGAGCGAGACCAGCAGCAGCAACCGACCGACCTGTTCCCGGAGGATGCAGCCGGGCGCAGACCTGGAAGAGCTGGCCAGTCGGGGTTGGAACTGGTATGCATCGCGGCCTCGGTTGTAGCAAGCTTGCTACTCTTTTCCACCCTACGTAATGCTCTCCATATATTGGTTGAGATACTTGTTTGCCTTCTCACTCCTTTTCTCACAGGGCGGCAGTCAGTTCACCTTGTCTCTGTGCATGACTACCGGTAAGTCAGGTCATTTCACTCTTGATTGTTCAGTTTTGTTCCTGTAAACCAGGGGTGTCTAATCATGTGCCATGGAGGGCCGAGAGTATGCAGGTTTTCACTCCAACCAAAGACTACAGCAGGTGACTTCACTGATTAACACACCTTCAACCAGAGAGGAGGGACTAAGCAGTGAAATCACCTGCTGTAGTCTTTGGTTGGAGTGAAAACCTGCAGACTCTCCGCCCTCCATGGCACATGATATGGGCCACAAAATCAGAGAGAACGGTGAGTGCAGAGTCTGTTATCTAAAAATATGTACATTAGTACTAGGGTATTTGGATCATTCAAAATGATCCAACTGGGTTCCTTGTGTTTTTACTTTAAGCCTAATCTCCTCTTCAAACCCACACCCCTGATATACACATCTGACGTCAAACCTTGTGTGGGCCACCTGCAGCCCGAGGCAAATGCCACAGATTTAGAAACATCCAAACAGAGATGCAGGGGAGGTGTCACTGGTTTCACAGAGCAAAATAGGTCTCACCTTATCACAAATTACATGCTTGTTTGCTGTATATATTACCGTTTGCTGCTGCAACAAGCCCGCTTCCCCTTTTTAGAGAAGGTCACAGATTCAAATCCCTTGAGCAGATGGAAAAACCAGAGTTGGGAAAGCCAATGAGAAATACTGTCTCATTCCTTAACAAAATACCGTTACTGCAAAGTTGCCATAACAAAATACAGTGACCACCAGTAGTGGTTACACCGGACAGCTCCCAATGAGTGAGTGAAATGCCTTGCTCAAGGAGACCTAAGCGGTAGTTGTTGTAAGGGATGGTGTTATGCATTAACTTTCCCTGCCCAGAATTTCTGGTGACAAACCCGCTTCTTTGACCTTTCACGTACCTGCCTCTCTGTTTGAATGTTCACATCTCCAGATGCTACTGGCGGAAGTCACGAAGGAATACAAATCAGCCCCTGAAAAAACACTTTCGTTTTCCTGCTTTTTCTCGTCTCCTTCAACGTTGACATTTTGTGCATTGTGCGATATCTACAGGATTTTCCAAAGCTTTCTTTTGATCTAAACCTAAACTACCCTTTCATCTGAACAGAAATGAAATACTGATGGCGAAGGTTTCACTTGCAACTATATATCTCATCTACCTCACCTATGTTAAATACCTGCCAGAAACCACACACCCACACATCAAGGCTGTACTATTGTTTTGTAATACCCAGAATGCTGTAGGCCTGCCTCGCTACTTATAAGGATTGTTGCTGCAAAGATGAAAGGGTTAAAATCCCCGGGCTCAGAAAACCATCTATTCTTATTTTCACCAAACAATATGGATTTGGAGTGCCTTATGTAAGGAGTCTTTTGTATTCCTTCCTGCAGAGCCTTCAGTCACTGCTCCATACTCCTGTGTGTTGTGTTGGCTTTGACGCATCAATCCATTGGCCATATTACGACTCAACCAATCTTTTCTTGCATGGAGGAGAAAAGCCTCACCACACATTTGGCACATTTCCTGTACGTACTCATGGAGTTATCCTGTAATGTTATTCATAAATCCTCCTCCGCATCAATAAGCTGAGCACATCTCAGTTTATTGGTGTAATCAGACGCTTGTTACCAGCGCTGTGCGTTGTGCACACATTTACCTCTGATTGGAGGCATTGTGTCCCCCGGTGAGAGGCCCCGATGAATGGGGATGGAAAGTGAAAATAAAATGCGAGTAGATAGTTTGGATCCCGGCCACAGCTGTCCCTCCTGCTGAAGTGTCCTTTAGCAAGACGGTGAACCCACTTACGCCGTGTAAGAAAACTGACAAGTACTGACAAGAACTATATATGACGGAAAGTGATTTCTGCCCACACACCGTCTGGAGCTAGCCCATGTAGTGATCATATGAGTAATACCACAGCATCTCTGTCAACATAGCACCCTACTGACCTAGCTTTACCTTCCGATCTGTTTCCACGTATGTACATGGTCGCTAAAAGGAGAATAACACCGACTCTCACCTTTTGAAAGCCCTGACCATGTTCCTCTGTTCAAAGACAGACAAGCTGTAAAAAGGTACTTAGTGAAATCTTCAACTCTCAGAAAATAACCTTGTAGCCAGCGGAGAGCGGCGAAAACGTCTGAGGCCATAGTCTTGTTTCTCTAGTTTCTGGCAAAAGAACAAAATTGATTGAACTGTGAACGGGCTTGAAAATAATCCAGATGAGTGGAATTATTCATATGAACTGGCAATAAATCTTCTATTTAGATCCTTTTTCAGCATTGCGTGGTAACTGCTGTGACATAGATTTTAAGGTTAAAAACAGGAAAGCACTTCTTAAACTGAAGTCGAGAGTTTCCTCTTTAACGAGGAATTGAATACGGTACTGCAAGACTTAGGTTAGTATTTTTAATAGGTTAGAAATACTAACTGCGTTACAGTAAAATCACTTCTGCAGGTGGCAGGAAAAAACGCAGCCATCGCTTTACCAAGAAGTGATTAATGCAGACACTCTGAGATGAAGACATTCTTAAAGTTCATCGTCCACGCGGCCACAAAAATGAAAAATCCCTCTGACATTTACAACACGGCCAACAGAAACCCAACAGATAGAAAATGCAAAGTGCTACGCTGCCATCCACACAATCCAAGTTCACAGGAGAAGATGCCTAACCTTGGATGACCATCTGGTAGTCCGCCAGCGTGCACACCGCCAGCTGTAGCGACGATTTGCTTTTAAGAGAGAGTCAAGTGATTTTTGGAAAACAATCAAGCCCCCTGTTAGAATGTAGACTTTCAGAGGACAAACTGGGATGTTAAATAGTAATATTTTTTTATTCCATCCTCCTCAGGCTGGCCATGTACCGCAGGTTTGCACTGAGGCAACAGCTTGAACAAGTTTTACCCTGAATATGGTAATATGTGTAAATTTGAACGTTGAACTATTGTGTGATAAATGAAATGACAAATGGCAGCATATTAGGAGAGAATACCTGAATTAAGTTTTATACATTTGAAAACAAAAGATTTTTAAAAATGACCGGCTGTCACACCATATTGACTGGCCCTACAGTGCATATGCAACCCGCACAGCCGTTTTCCTGTAACAAATGAAGCATCATGCCAATGAATTGTGTGATGGTGAAATGAAAATGGGTTTTGCTGTGAGAGTCACGCTGTGCTCAATATTGGGTGAAAACTAGTGAGGGAGACATCCGTAAGTCACAACTCGTGAATACATTCAATCCTAAACTGGAGGGGAGTAGCTCTCCAAATAGTACATAATTCATTCCTGCCCCAGTCGCCATCTGCAGTCAAACTGCCGCAGTGATGCAAACAGCTCTGGACACTGAATACCATTATGTAAATGAACAACATGGCAGTGAAAGAAGTCCAACAAGCTGGAAGATAAGTGAGACTCGTGAAGATTCACATTTTGGAAAAGGAAAAGAGAAGTTGGAGAGGAATTCTTTTGCTATTTCAGACCTGATTTGGTCCCAAACACACAGATTTTATTCAACTGCTTTGATTCCAAAGATAATAGCTTGATTTATTAGTTAGTAAACATATTCTCTGCTTTTCTGCATACAAACTACTGCAGGCTGATCGTACTGGGATATATCATACATCATATGTTCTACGTTTACATGATACATGGAAAAGTAGAATCAAAAACAATAAAAAAATAATCTGGTACAGTAAAAACCCCAAACTGCCTGTACTGTTCTGGTATGTTCTGGTATGAACTTCACTAGTTGAGTAAACTGTGCTGTTAGATTGACACTAAGATTAGTTGAGTGTAGGCAATATAAGGCAGTCCTTACATCAAGGGGGATTGGAGGAAATCTGATTGTTCATATACAGTATATATGACTTGTACATTTACACAAGCTTAAATTCCTAGATTGCCAACAATACAAGCAACCAGTAATAAGGAATGCAAGGGTCAGATGTGGATGAAACCCAGTTACACTAAAGGGTTTGTTGCATGTTAGAATTAGGTGACCCTTCCTTTCATCAAAACCATCAACTATAGGTTTAATGCATTGAGAGATACGGGACACATCCAAAACAATCTCTGCATTCTGGCATTCACACTTCTATGTAGAAATCTGAAATATTGCCATTACTAATTGTGGCAGACCAAGGCATCTGGCAGTGGGGAAGGGACTACATCCCCCAGCATGCCTCAGCCAGATGGCCATCTTACCCCAGCTGAACCGCATCCCAATCAGCCAGGTGGGAGCTGATTAGGGGAAGCATAAAAAGGGGAATCTGCAATCCATAAAGGAGAGAGGAGGAGAGACTGAACCCCGGTGAGCAGCCAGGGAGGCTGCTGGAGACCCCATTACGAACTGAAGGGTTAAGTTCATCTATGATTTGTCCTTTGTATAATTTACCCAGTAAATTATCATTTTCTGTTTGAAACTTGACTCCCGAGTAATCTGTGCCATGAGTGTGCCCTCAGATTGGGCTTGTGGCACCCGGCTTTTCCCCCAGGGTGCCACATAATATACTAGAAAATACATGGTGTGGAGTTGGATCAGATGGCAGGCGAGGTAAACACAAACGTGTAGTGAGGGTGTGCTGGAGGAAGAATCTGACCAGAATGATTTCAACTCTCACCTCTGAACGAGCTTCTCCTATCTCCCCAAGGGGGTTGGGGAGTGGAGTCAGAATGGACCCTTTTTAAAACCCGGTGTCGTGGAGCTGTGGCCAAAACGTTATCAGTGCCTGTTGCAACCTAAGAACCTGCTGGTGGACATCGGCGGTTGAGGGGGGGCGGTCAAGGTGAGGACGCCATCCCGGGCTTCGATGGACTCCTGATTCAGCAGAGAGGCCATGGCAGGCCAAGAAGGCTGCAGCTGCTGTAGTTGCAGAATGATCCACTGGAAGGACTACATCTCCCAACATGCCTGGGAGGAGGATCTGGAGGAAGTTTCTTGGGGAAAAGGATGTCTGGCCTCCTCTACCTGCCTTGCTGCCACCACAACCCTAACCTGGACAAGGGACTACAAAATGGATGAATAGTCAAACTACTCAAAACTCAAATAACTTTCATTTCAAATAATGTGTTTTGCATCTCATTGTTTGTTTTGTTCTTTTCTTTTCTTTATTGTTAATTGTTATTATTATTTTAACTGGATTTAGCTTGACTTGAAAGAATTAACATTACTTCATGTTTCAGGCAACAATTTTATAGCAGCCAGGACGTCTCAGGCGGGTTAGCGGGGTTATTTGAGTCCCTGATAGTGTTGACATATTTGAAAAGGTCAGTATGGATGTGATAATGCCATGGGAAAACAGTTTCCATTGACTGCAGCTGAAAATGAGAGCAAGACTTATCAGGCCCTTAAACTCTCAGCTATCTCAGCACTTTATCACTCATGTCTGAAGGAGGAAACTGCATTAGCCAGAAAAGTCAAAGAACTCAACATTATCCAATTACCAATACTGCAACTGCAAAAAGGAAAGTTTGGATACAAAATGAGACTTCTAACATTTGGGAAAAAGTGACACCTACAAAATGATTTCTAGCACTATATATATATATATCGATCGATATCTATCGATATATATCTATCTATATATCGATCGATATCATTTTTTATTTTTATTTTTTCCTCCTGGGGTTATCGTCCAATCAGTGGACAGAAACCTCTGTGTTTGGACTGCTAACCAGACAACTATGTAAAAAAACACACAAACTGAAAATTGGTCACTAATGACGTAATTTGCCTTAGAGGTAAAACTTTTTTTTTTCTCAGTTTCGCGCTGAGCAGTCTGAGCCTTTTGCCTTTGTTGGGTGGGAAGATAAAAGACACAAGGGACAAAAAGAAAGAGCTTGGTTGCAAAAGGTCTTTTCATGACTCGGCTCAGGTCCCACCATATCAAGCCATCAGTCAAAACCCACAAACACAGCAGAACCCCCCCCCCCCATCTACTCGTCTAGTACCCATTAGTACCCATCTGATGCTGAGGATTGGTAACACTCCCTTCCTGTCCGTCTGTGTTGTAACACTCATAACAGCTCTGTACATGCTATTAATGGTCTTGTTTCTTCCAATAGAAATTCAGTCATTCATTGTTATTATTAGAGGTAGTGGTTGTAGTGGAAGTTGTAGTAGTAATAGCAGTGTTGGTAGCAGTAGTAATAGTATTAATGTAGCACCGGGTCTCTAATAGAGGCCTACTCAATAAGACGAAAAACAAACATGAAAAAAAAAAATATATATATATAAATAAATAAAATATTCAGCTTACAATATCTCGGTCAGTCCAGAGGAAATATTCAGGCTTACAATGTCTCAGCCAGCCAGCCAATGCATCAGCCTGATTCAAGTTTACCACGTCTCAGTGAGAGCTGTTATAATATATACTGTTGTCGACCCCCTCTTCACTCCCCCAGCCTGCTCAGCGGTTGACTGCTCCATACGAGACAACTGGATTGCAGCACTGTTTTTAATGGAACAGACGAGCCTTCCTATAGAACCACTGGCCTATTCTCAACCAGCTGTACACATGTACTGTACATATCTGGCAGGTCTGTGTGAGTGTCATGCTGATCAGCACGCTGAATAGACGGCTGCAAGGAGGTAGGGAGAGTACATGCAACATGATTGACTTGACCTGCTGCTCGATAGAGATCTACAGGTATGTACATCTGTTTTCTGAATGGCAGGATTGAAACAGATGTGAAGGGAGGCACGGCCACGGATGCGTTCACTGGGCTTTGTGCTCTCCTCTCGGTGGAGGGGATGTAATAGGAGGGGACAGGCCTGGGAAGCATCAGTGGACAGTAAATGAGTTGGCATTCTCCAGCAGAGGAGAGATGAGCAACTGATGAGGGCTAACTTCTGGATAATGTAAGCAATGACCTGTCTCAACTGCAATTTTGAACGTCAATAAACACCCGGCCAATCTAGTTCTATGGGCAGCAGGCAATCTGTGACACTGAAAATAGGGCTAATTTAAGATTAAGCCTGCCAGGCTCCATTCTTAATTATCTGAACGGAATACAAATCTAAGCAACCAGATTAAACCAACAGTATTATTGAGGTAATGTGTTTTTCTTCACTAATCCCAAACATGTGGCTTAGCTGTTCAGTCATCTAGTTGGTCAGGAAAGTGCGCACACCATCGCCCCCTTGACCAGATGTGCTGCGTGTTCTGGGTCCAAGGTCGTGCTCTCAGCGTCTCTTGATGATTCACAGAGGCTGGTAGGGTGACAAGGAGACGACAACCACAAAGTGTTCTGGGTGGTCAAGCCCCCTTGGACACTGGCGATGAACTTGAACCGTTCACTTCTTCCTGTTCAACACAGCAACCAGCCTAGACAACAAATCCAACAACAGATGTGCCTACATGTTCAAGGACGCTAGCAAAAGGGGCGCAACAATAAGTTCAGATAGCAACACAACTCAATATACCATACTAGGTTCATGATATTATATTATCAGAAACGAGGAATGAAGTTAATAATAAAAAATTAAAAAACAGCCTATGATGAAGCAAGTTCAGACTAGGCCACTTGTTTATTCTCTAATATCAGGGATTGAAAGCAGAATGTGTTCCTACTTTTCAGTGAAATTTCAGTGAGTATTTATTCCACAGTTCATATCTGATCAGAGCCCTAATTAATAAAGAAATCCATTTTCTCAGCTTCTTGATGCATAATGATATGAGTGATGGTACATTGTATATGGTATATTGTTACATCACATACTGGCAGACTGTATTGTTAAATAGATGGTTATATTATGACACAGTATACTGTATTGTTACATCATAAATAGACATTAATGTTACATGGTAGACTATATTGTTACATCATAAGTAGACAATGTTACATGGTAGACTATATTGTTACATCATAAGTAGACATTAATGTTACATAGTAGACTATATTGTTACATAGTAGGTTATATTATTTTGCAGTAGACTATATAGTTATATAGTAGGTTTTATTGTTACATACCCAGTGAGCAGGTGGTGTCCATTGGGCCAGGCAGCTTCTAGACATCAACAGACAAACAGATCCAGTTGACTCTAGATGTTGAGAAAAGACTTAATTTGGTGTGATAACCATCATGAGTTCATGACATGAGAGACTCATTATTCAAATACAGCACGTGTATCAGGATATTGCATGTTTAGCAGTGGAAATCGTCAGTTAATGCAGTCCTACGAATTTACACCAATCCGAAGCTCTTTTGAATTGTATGGCATACTAATGTCTGCCTCGGCTCATATGCCACCATTTGACGAAGTTCACTTTTGGTCGGCCTTTTATAAAATACTGTTGAGTGTCAAAAAGACTATATTACTGATTTCTCATATTATGTTTGTACGGAAGCCAAGAGTGGCCGTGGTTGCTCATATTTTTTTAATCCTGTTATTTGGAAATCACGACTTAATCATCTCGTTATCTCGAGATATCACGCTTTGTTTTCTTGAAATCAAGACATAATTATTTTGACCGGCCAGTCGTCTTCTTCGCCTGTGTTAGACCTTGATTAAAATAAAATCTGATGCGTTGATCAATCATTCACCTTCTGACCTTGTCAGTTCCATAATTACATCATATCTTATGGTTTGGTAAATGTGCAATTATTTCTCTTTATTGATTCAACAGTCATCTGATGACCCTTTTCAATATGATTTCAACAAATATACTTTTATATATCGATATTAGTGTTAGGGGTCTACAATTGTGTTTTCCAGGCATGGGATTCTTTGGTTTTGTTTAAAAATACACACACACTCTCTCTCTCAAACACACACACTAAAATTTTTGTTTTTGTTTTCTTAAATAAAAGGTTTTGAGTCTTGAGTGATCAATTTGCTGATCAGCTGAAGTGAATGCATTTTAGACATTGATGTCAGAGGCTACTTAACTTTTACACTGAGGCTGTTCACAATTGCCACTTAATTGGGTCAGACTTGTTCACCAAATTGACATTGCTATCCAGATAACTTTCAATAATGTAAAATAACATCCGAAAACAGACTACCATACAACCTTTACAACCTTTCATTCTGGCTCCCCAGCACACATCTTCTTTTAGAGTAGAAATTAATGTTACACAGTAAACTGTATTATACAGTAATCAAGGTTAGTTAGTAGGTTATATTTTAGTCTGTATAATCTCTCTACTGTGATGAGAAATGGTAGAAAAGTTACTTTCTCTGGGTGGAATAAACTGACGCCCCTGGGACGCGGAGATGCTCGTAGCCGCGCCCACAGACAGGCTGACGCGCACAGACGCGGGGCCGCGAAATGAGACGCACGGAGGGAAAACTGTGTGCAAAGACTGGAGGCTCTTCAGAAAGTCGGCCAGTGATAGCAGCCCTGTCCGGAGGATGCTGCGTTAAGACTGGGATTTCCACAAGGAGGATTTCAGTAACTTCTCCGCCAACTCCACAACAACATAAATGTAAGTTTTCTGTATTTCCTATATTTATTAATGTTTGCACGCATATTTTTTCCCATATACAGCTGCATACAGAAATAAAACGTTCTCTTACAAATACGTGGACAAGCACACAGGTTTCCAATTATAATATCTTCCAATTGCGTGTTCACCCACGATTTTAAAGCGCCTGAGCCAAAAGTTATATTCAAGATATTAATATAATTAATCAATTTAATTTGATGTTGGCTGTGTCTACATTATGCAAAATGCATTATCGTTTTCAATAGTAGCCTTTTTTTTAATGTTTCAAAACACCCAATCAGTCTAAATTTATTGCAAAAACAGGGGTAGACTACTGACCACCATACTGGTTGTGCCATAGAAAGGAGGGCATCTTATACAAAATTAATTAAAGTGTTTTAGTTTTTTCCATGGGACTGTTTATTTGTCAATTGTCAGTCTCATCAGGCTGAAATTAATTTGACAGGTTGTCAGCAGTGGTGCTGCAAATAACAGTCAGCGGTGACTCCCTGTTCCAGATAATGTAGTTTGTTGGAGGCAATCATCTTTCCAAGCCAGTGAGCAGTAAGATGTCCCCGTACTCGCAGACTGCTTCCTCTACATCGCTCATATTTTTTTACTGCTGTGATGGAAATATATGCAGATGCACCAACTTTTGCATGAGGCTCATTTATATTTTGTCTTACCTCCCTTTAGCACCAGCAGCCTTCATGTGACTAAACAGGATGCTGCCTCCTATGTGAGGGACAGAAAATGAACGCCTCCTCCCGTGAACCTACTGTCACTATGTATCACCAGACTTCGGGATATGACCTCAACGCCAGCTGTGAATGGCTGGCTCCTCATTGCAACTGGACATCAGTGGGCAGCGCACCACAGCTACCCACCTTCTCCACAGCGGCCAAAGTCAGAGTGATTGTCACCTTCATCCTGTGTGGCATTTCAACTTTCTGCAATTTGGCCGTGTTGTGGGCAGCCAGTGGCCACAAGCGCAAATCCCACGTCCGAATGCTGATAATCAATTTGACTGCAGCCGATCTCCTGGTTACCTTCATTGTGATGCCCGTGGACGCCGTGTGGAACATCACAGTGCAGTGGCTGGCAGGGCGACTTGGCCTGCAGGCTCCTGATGTTCCTCAAGCTGCAGGCGATGTACTCATGTGCCTTTGTCACCGTAGTGATTAGTCTGGACCGACAGTCGGCTATCCTCAACCCGCTGGGCATCAGCGAGGCCAGGAGGAGGAACAGAGTCATGCTGATGATGGCATGGAGCATGAGCATCCTGTTCTCGATCCCTCAGGTAATTCCAGTTGACACGACAGCCGTACAGCTTGCTTAGCGACTGACCACTTTAAAGGAAGTGCTTCAGATAGGGCCGCTCGGCTACTGGCTAGGTTGTGAACCGGCCTATTCTGATCCCTGGTGCCTCTACTGCATGGTGCATGCAGGAGTCAGGAGGAGGATCAGCATACATTATCTCTCCTTTCCATGTAGGAGTCTTATAGAGGTAGACTGAATAGAAACCACACATGCTGGGAGGTATCGAGAGCTGGGTTTCCATTTATAGGAAATCAGCTCTTCCAGATAATTTTAATCCTTTGTATTTACATAGCTCTGTGTATTTACAAAAAGATGGCACTTGGTTGACAATTTTATACAAAGCAGCTTACAGTACCATTAGTACATATATTTTTAATGTCATTTTTTAATATGGGAACCGCTAGTCCAGCGTTAGGGATTAGGGGCTCCATGCACTGAGTTACACAAGGACACCCCCACCCTCACAAACTGGGTGCCATGCTTTAACCCCTGATCTATATAGCAACATAGCACATAGGGCTGTTGATCATAATGTCCATAATGTCCCCCCTCCCCCAGCACCTGCAAAACAGATAGGACAAAGAGTGAACATTTTGATATTTCTGCCAAGAAACACTAATACTCATGATCAAGCTGTGAGATGGTGAATCGGTGTCCTAATATTTTTCTATTTAATTCCTCAGATGTTTATTTTCCATAATGTGACCATCACCTATCCAGAGAAATTCACTCAGTGCACCACTAGGGGGAGTTTTGTCACTCACTGGCAGGAGACAGCCTACAACATGTTCACCTTCTCCTTCCTCTTCCTGCTGCCGCTGGTCATCATGATTATCTGCTACACCAGGATCTTCATCCAGATCTCCAAGCGGATGACAAAGAAGAGCTGTAAGTTCATAACTGAGTCTGGCACCATGTTGGTCATCGACCTACAGACAAGCTAATCAGAAAATGACATGTTCTAACTTGGAATAGACCTGTCGATGTCTCTGTCGCTACACACAGTAGGAGGTTGTCTGGAGTTAAAAAAATATCATGAAAATCTCTATTTCATTTGTCCACAAACAGCATCAGTAGGCCTGTATGTATGTTTGAGTTTCACCTAAATTCCCACGTATGCTGGAAACAGCAAATGTTTGATTAACACTATTAACAATGCACTTTTAACAATGCAATGACTTTACCAAAGCAATAAAAAAAGGAAACTACATTTATACAGAATACAAAGGCAGAAGACTATAAAGTGATAACGACACATGCTCACATCCCAGCTGTCCATTAATAATAGATTCTCTGTCTTTCCTACAGTGTCCTCCAATGAAGTACATTTACGATGTTCAAAGAACAACATCCCCAAGGCGCGAATGAGAACTCTGAAAATGAGCATTGTTATAGTGATCTGCTTCGTAGTCTGCTGGACCCCGTACTACCTGTTGGGTCTGTGGTACTGGTTCTTTCCAGACGACCTGGAAGGAAAGGTCTCCCACTCCCTGACCCACATCCTGTTCATCTTTGGGCTTTTTAACACCTGCCTGGATCCCATAATCTATGGCCTGTTCACCATACGCTTCCGAAAAGGGCTGAAGCGGTACTACAGCAATGCCACAGTATTGTCAGACCTGGAGACTAACATGGTGATAATGGGATCGTTCAAATGTTCTCTGCCCTCTAAAAGACAGACGACCACTGTCGGCATGGACAGAGCAGGGCTCTGCAGTGACCACAGAGAGGAAAAATCCTCCAACAGCAGCTGTCTGACAGTATTCAGCGAAAGAGGAAGAGAACCCAGACATTTCAGCACTGAGACCACAATGTGATGAAGAGAAAGCCAGGCAGAGCAGAACCAGGGACATGATATATTTATGGACTTGCTTAATTGATTCACAGTTTTTTGCAGGGTGTTTACAGAACATGATATTTTCTGTCCACATCAACACCAAACGAGCATGTAAAAAATCAGTGTGTTAGTGTGAAAACTTAAAATAGCCATCACCTTGCGGGCTAATGTGTTTGTGTCTGGGTATTTTGTGTGTGTGTGTGTGTGTGTGTGTGTGTGTGTGTGTGTGTGTTTTTGGGGGGGTAGTCAAATGTACTACAGGGATATATAATATCTTAATGATACAGCTAAACACATTCAGAACTGTTTTGATGCATTGATGTTTTGTGTATTGTAACGTGCTCCCTGTTTGAGTCAAGGATAATTCCAGGCTAATGCTAGTATCCATTCAGCAGGCTCTGCAAAATGGGGCCAAAGTTCCAGATTGTATGAATTACAGATCGGCTTCTGGACAAAATGATGAATAGAGGACCATAATTGTGTTTGCAAGCATGTCAACTTTGGGGTCACATAACATCTCTACCTAGTTTCTGTCTGGAGTAGTAGTAGCAAATGGCTACTGGTCTATTAGGGAGCCACAAAGGACTGCTGAGGTCCTATTGAGGTACTGTTGAGGTCATATTGAGGTACTGTTGAGGTCATATTGAGGTACAGTTGAGGCCATATTAAGGTACTGTTGCGGTCATATTAAGGTACTGTTGCGGTCATATTGAGGTACTGTTGAGGTCATATTAAGGTACTGTTGCGGTCATATTAAGGTACTGTTGCGGTCATATTGAGGTACTGTTGAGGCCATATTAAGGTACTGTTGAGGTCATATTAAGGTACTGTTGCGGTCATATTGAGGTACTGTTGAGGTCATATTGAAGTTGAAGATATTCTTCTGCAGAAGAACCAAATGTGGTGTCCTTCAGGAGATGGAACAATATTAATAGTAGATTCATGAGAAAAAGGTTGAATCCTGAACAAAACATTGAATAAATGTGTGTCTGTTTAGCTAATCATGCAGTCTGAATTATGTTGAATATAGCAGCCAAGTCATGGGGTTTGTTTGTGTCTTAAAAGCATGAAAACTCATTAATAATGACTCAGTCTAAACACACAAGATAAAGAACTAAGTGGCTGGTGAAATAGCCGTGAAATAGCCGTGTAACAGCACCCTGCAGGCCTTGTGCAGAGAGTTTTCTAGGTCATGCTACAGTGGCCACAGCTATAGTAAACTGGGTGAGAAATCCTCAGATTAAATTTAATCCATTCTCTGATAACCCTGTCACTCAAACGTTTGTGTGTGTGTCGATGATATGCGTTTTACCTGTACACCAGAAAATGTCAGAGAGATGGAGATCCAGGCATGGAGCTGCTGCCTGCAGGCCCACGCTCCGTAAGAAGCTTTGAACAAAGATATGGAACGATGTTTTTGACAACCCTTTTTTATCTGTTGTATAACAGTTTTATTAACTGTTTCGAGGACAGTGGAAATAGACATGCAAAGCTAAAAAACACACTAGTGGGGTACAGAGATCGGCAGAAATACATAAAAAATGTATCTTGTCTAGTTGCTCATCAAATATACCAAAATAAATTAGAAAATACTGGTGTCATTGTAAATACTTTAATTGTAAATGAGTCTAAATACATGTACTAATTAGCTTAGGTAAAAGCCTATCAATAAGGGACAAACCAATACAGGTGATGGCGCTAGTGAAAACCTCATTGCCAAAGTTGGATCTTCACCTAACTATTTGGCTACGTGTCTATGTAGTATTTGTTTGATTTAGTTTAGAAGATGCATCATTTTGTGCTGAGGAAGCTATTCATTTGACACAGCTATATTGGAAAAATGTTATGAGCTGCAGGTTACTGTTTGGATAAACATACTAGCTACAGTCACTAGCCAGATGCTTCCAGCTACACACACCTGTCTGCTCATTGTTTTCAACAGGACTGCTCAGTCTGTTTTAGTGCAGAGCCTGGAGGGCCTGTGCAGATCTGTTACCGAGATGGGATGGGCAGAGTCAGCCTGGAGATCATTGGCTGTAAACCAAATGTTTCCTAGAAGGGAATCAACACGGATGCCAAAAATGGCCACAGAACTGTGATATAAAATTAGAGTAGATTATTGTACTGTATTCTATCTGTCTTGTACTTGGCTCGGACCATTAAATACTTTAACCATTGTTTGGATCTTTTCAGTGGGATCTGTGCTGGGGGTATATTTAAAGTTCATTGTGTTTCAGTTTGGGCCTGCTGTGATGTGATGTGATGTACAATCAATCAATCAATCAATCAATCGGTGCACTGGATCGGCGCTTCTCATTTCGCTTTCTCATGCCCAGAGAGACTCGCCCTGTGAGGAAGCTGTCGTCCTTGTATCCATGAGCAACACACACTCCCTGCATGACAGCACCTCAAAACTTGATTATGAGTTTAAAAATATTTGCCCACATCATAATCTCCTGTCTTTTCAACTGTGTCAGCTGTGGGGGAAGAGATCAGCCAGCCTGAACTCGTGTCAGTTTGTGTGAAATAATCAAAAACTCTGTGAACTTCAATGCTAACTTCCCTAACTTTAACCACAATCTTAACCACAGCTTCTCTTCTTTCCTTATCCCAACCCTTCTGATAAAAAACAACACTGGTGATACTTGAAACAATATGGAAATATGAACCTTTCTGCTTAACCAGGCAGTATAAAAATATATATTCTGATAGTATACAAATAAAAAAAAGATGAGGGTCATGGCCTAGATCCAGACCTAAGTGGGCCCTGGCCTCGACCGCTACTCTGTGACATCATGATAAGGCATCAGTTTTATAACCTCATCCCATACTAACCATATAAAGTAGCACCTCTGCTTCTTTATATTTTTCTCTCATCACTCACCCTGACACCCACCCTGACATTTTCATGTGGATATTGCATGAACTTGCACACAAGTCAGGCTCAATTGTGCCTGTATGTGAGCAGGATGAATGTGAATGTGTATGACAAAGTATACATATAGTCTTTTGTATGCTGCTATGACGCACAGTGTGCATTTGTTGTTGTGTGTCTTTATTATTTATTGTGTCAAATGTTAGCAGTCTACAGTGTGTTGCCTCCTTGTGGGGATGGTTGTCTGGCATGAAATGCATCAATAACTCATTTCTGTGCAAATATAAGATAAGTGGTGACACAGCAGCCTGTGCCATGGCCCACTTAGTGTCTGACCTTACAAGATGGGTACAACCTATCTGGCCACAAGGACCCGCTCTACCAAACCATCAGAGCTGTTGAGTATTCTGTAATTACAGATTGCACATTAACAATGCCGTCGTCTTGTTTATTTACTTTCACAGGCAAAATGGAATTGAACAGAATTCCAACCGATGCCTAAACAATACATTGCCTTTGGTTTCCATCTGATAAACTCTCTTTAGAAATTGAATGGGCTGAATAAAAGCCAGTTGTCTTCCATGCCGTGGAAACCAGTTATCTGATGAAACCGCTACATCCTGGATGGAAAGGCTTTATTGTAAATGAATAGATGGATAGATGCTTATCGGGAAAATAGGTATTCAAGTTGTTTATTGCTATCCTGCAGAAAAGAAAACTGAGAGATTGTCAGTGATATAATTACCTCTCATCACCATGCTCCCATCAACCCAAACTACGCCAGCTGATTATTAATGGCCAAGCTATTCAAAGTAATTGACCAGCTGACTGGCGCTGGTTGTGGGCTTATGCAGAAGTCAGATCATGGGCTGCTGTCCAAACAGGCCATGACCTTCTCAACTCCCTGGACATCAAACCCATTTTCATGTTAATCCACAGCAATTGTGGCACTTGTATTCAGGCTAAGTATGATTATTGTGCATTGGCAGCACCCTCACCTTACCCCCACCGACATAGGATGATGAACACCCTACTTTGTCTGGCCGGTTCACAGACCGAGATAGCTTTGTTTGACCTGTCAGTTTCCTGTACCCACATGAACGCCTGTCCTGCTATATACCTGGTGGCGACGGTATGAATGTTTCACCACATCATAAGGATACCATGTTGAATCCATACGGGCATGTTGGATTATGTTGCTCCACTATGTTCTTTTGGTCTGCTCAGTTTTGCAAAGGAAAACCAAAGAACTGATGCTGCACCACAGCCATAGCAGGCAGGATGTAATTTTCAATCACACCACAGATAGCAAAATAGTTTCCTGCAGACTTTGCTTAGGGTTCAGTGTGAAGCAACACAACACCCACATCACTGACTTCACTAATTCGACTTGATTTCCTTTTCTCATTAGCATGCATTGCAATTCATCCACACCTCAATATAGCAGCTTGCTACCCCGGGGTTCGTAACTGATAGAGACTGGTCACACGAGAGAGAGAGTTCACTGGGCGGCCGTTTTATTTACAGATCACCTAACAGAACAGACACCCATGTAATTGAACACAAATCTCAATATCAATCTGGTCTTCCTGTACCACAACTCAACCCCCCTCCCCTGCCACATTCTCGCTCAGTGAATAGCTCTGTGAGGGGCAACAGGCTCCACCAAGTCATGACAAGTGAATCTAGTGAAACTTTTAAATGATGATCAATTACCACAGAGTACTGTCATGGCCGTGCCCCTGTCTTCCCTTATGTTTCCTGTGTTTCCCATTCCTACTGTGTTCCATGTCCCCGGTTTTGTCCCTCTCTGTGTTTGTGTGTGTGTGTGTGTGTGTGTGTGTGTGTGTGGGCGTGTATGGGTGTTCCTGTCCTGCTGCCTCCCTGGGTCCTACACTCCTCCCTGGTACCTGCTCATCAGCTCCTCAACCTACACACCTGGCTTCAATCAGCTCATCAACTCTCCTGCTTATCAACCCTGGCTTTCCTTCTGCCTCAGTGGTAGCTACGCTCAAGCCTGGCTTCGGGTTTGATATCGCCGATGCCTGTTTCCCTGTGATTGCTACCTTTTTAATGCCTGCTCTGTCTTCCGTGCTACAGGAACCCAGCCTGTCTGCTTGCCTGCCTGCCCACCTGCCTGCTACTCACCCATCCTCGCTTCCCCCGCCTTGCCATCTCCACTCCTCCTGCCATCTCCGGTGAACCCCTCTCAATAAATCTGTTGAACTGCCATCAGTCTCTGCCTCTGCGTTCTGCGCTTGGGTCCGCTAGTCTGCTACCCTTGACAAGTACATTTTACAGGAAATATTTTTGGAAACATACTGTACAGCTTTCAAAGGCCCATCTGTCATGAAACTCAACACATAAATGACCAGCAGTGAAATACAACAATACAATTTGTCCAGATCCAATAAATAAGAATTTCAGTACCACAGCATGTCCTTACCTGTGGAAAGACATTTTTTGAATTAACTAGGTAACTAGGTTTGTTCTATTGAGATAACATAACAGCACCTACCACCTTTTATCCAAAAGCACTTTACAGTACCTTATATGGTGTCCATTGTGTGTCAGCATCAAATATAGATATTTAAATAAATACATTTATATTTGTGTAGAAAAAGTTACAAATCACAGCTTCTGTAGACTCAAAGAGTCTGTAGACTTACTGTTTGAATACAGAGCCATACGGTTATAGTCTATATGTTATATTCTATTCCATGGCCTTGTAAATAGGACAAACACTACAAACTGTACAGGCATAATACTACCTGCTGGCAGTCCAGGCTGTTAGTAGAAACTGGTGGGCAGTGAAGGGGAAAGAGCATAATGAAATATACCATCTTCCTAATGGACTCTGTACTCCAGAGTGTCCCAAAATGGGTCATCCTCCAGGCTGGTCAGTGGATATTGTGTAACCTGTCCAGGGATGATCAAACCAGATACATTAACAACTATAAATTAATCTAATGTAGTAGCTGTAGTGGCTGTTGCGTGTTGCGTCACTAACCGCTAGACAGATGGCTTCCGTGTGCATTGGGATGAACTGGTACTAACAGCTGTTAGCCATCAGTCCCAGCTTTGCTCAACAACTGATAGTTCTTCACATATGAAGTGCAGAACAGAGAAGAGCACTTCACCTTTAAATTACCAGCTGTTTTGCACATTGGCACAGAAAAACCTCTGCTATTGACAGACACTTATCGATGTGTGTCATTGAGTCATAATCCTCAGGCTCATCTCTTGTGTGCACAGAGCTATTATAAAAGATACTCATATGGAGCATTGTTCAAGTGTGGATTTTTGCTGCAAGTGACAGCAGGCAGAGAGGGAAAGTGTCTGTGGCATCAAGAGGGATGGATGTGGGGTATTGTGGGGCGGAGGGATCAAACTGAGCATGAAGCCTTTGATGGAGGCAAAGATTGACTTTAAAGCCAGACCTGAGAGGAATGTAAACTAAACACTTCAGTAAAACACATATATTTCAGAATTCAGATATAAAGTCAAGAGACATCTTGGAAGATCTTGGCATTGTCCATGTGAAGCAGTGTGGTATTCAGTGCCCCCAGTTCATGTAGAAAAACAAAACAAAAATACAAAGCAAGAACTAACACAGCTTGGCCATCCTTTACAGTTTTAACTGGAATGGGATGGACAAAGGACAGAGTGAAATAGTCCAAAACCGTCTTTCCCCAGTACTTCTGTATCACACAGAAGAAATATTTAATCCATCTATGTTGAGGGCGCTGTGCCTCCTTTTCTTAGTGTTGGTTGCTTGCAATGTCGGCGATTTAGGAATTGAAGCTTGTGCTACTGCTATACTGTTGTAAGTATATGTAACCTGAAATGTAAAATGTAAATGTCACAAACCATTATTATATACTATATACTTATATATTTGGAACTTTTATTTGTAAATCTTTTTATCATGTGGACTGTAGGCTATGTGCGAACAAACTAACCACAAACCTAAACCATTCCAGCTTTACTCTGCAGTAGAACAGGAGGGGGAAATGGTTGAGGTTTATGAATTTTAAAATATAGTTGAAATATTTTTAGCCCCGTCTTGCCTTACTCCAGAGTGCCAAAGCTTGTTGAGTGACTGGGGAATGCACTGGCTTTCTAAGCTGGGGAAAAGGGGAAAGATGGACTGAATTAATAACGATGTGGCTGGACTCTCAGTGGATAAACAACTTTTTTTTGTCAACGTGGTAGCTAAATTTAGGCCCAAGTAAAATATAAGTTAAAAAAACCTAACCTTGATACGATTGTCCATTATAATTACAGATCAATTAAATTTTTTTCTAAAGTTTGGCCACCAATTGGCTATTTGAACCATTTCAATCTGGTTTTAGGTAATTTCATAGCAAGACCACACCCACAAACCTATTGCTTGCTTCGGACTCTGCTGTAGTTCTACTTGATTTGAGTGCTCATACTCAATAACAATATACTTCTAAATCGTCTTTCAAACTACATTGGCATCAGAAGCTCTGTACTTACTTGGTTTAAGTCTTATCTATCAAGTTAATTCTGGTGTACCACAAGGTTCAGTGTTTGGCCCATTACTATTCTCTATTTACATGCTACCACTCGAAATTATCCATAAGTATGTTAACTTTCATTGCTACGCTGACGATATTCAACTCTATATACCCATTAAACCTAACGATTGCTCACAACTCTCAAAACTAGAAGCATGCCTATCTGCAGGCAAAACTGAATGTCATTAAATTTCTTGCTTCTAAATGCCAACAAAAGTTGTTAATTGTTGGCCCAAAAGTACATATGTGTCATGTTGCAGACACCATCACTTGAAATGTTGCCCAGAGTCCCACAGTTGAAAATCTTGGTGTTCGGTTTTATCCAATGCTTTTGTTCGACCTGCACATGAAAGATATTATGAAAATTTAATGTGTCCACCTTCTCAACATCTCAAAAATCTGTCCTTTTAATTACAATGCTGAAATCCTTATACATGCCTTTATTTAATCAAGACTCAATTACTGTGATGTCCTGTTTTCTTGCCTACCAAACTCCAGCATTAAAAATCTTCAACTCGTGCAAAATGCTGCTGCCATAATATTGACTAAAACTTTTAAATTCAACCCCTTAACTCCCATTTTGACCTCCCTTTATTGGCTCCAAATTCAAGCCAGATCAGAAAGTTCTTCCTTGCAAATTTTCAAATCCAAACCTATCTATTCTCACTTTTGTGTAATCAACTGTAGTTCTGCTTAGTTCTTAGTCTTAGTCTTCCCTTACTCCAGCTCAGACAACACTAGTATAGGTAGTAGCCATTGGGAACCCAGTCTAGGGCACATTTTAGGTCTGCGTCATCACACTAATGTCTATCAGATATCTGTGTGAGTGTGTAAGCAGTTGAGAGTCCGTCTTGTGTCTGGGTTATGTTTAGTTTGGCACTGTGACCTTACCTGGCAGTGGACAACGGTGCTGCCCCTTGCCCCTGGCTGACCAAGTCCAATCTAACCTATTTGTTTGTCCCTCTCTCATTGTTATCCATGTTACTACCCATTATATTATTTATTCTGGCATCTATTGCACACTCAGCCATCCTGGTGGGGGGATCCCTCTTTGAACTACCTCACCCAAGGTTTTCTTCCAATTTGTCTTTCCTTTCTTTCTTGGGAGTTTTTCCCTGTCTTCTGTGAGGGTCTAAGGCTGCTGGTGTCGGTTAGGTAGGTTAGGTTAGGTTAGGTAAGGTTAGGTTAGGTTAGCTTAGGTTGGGTTAGGTGGGTTGGTAGTCTTGTTTCTGTCTTAACATGCTACTTTGTGTTTTTGTTTCGTGTTCTGCCTGTTTCCTGTATTCTAAATTTGTTCTTCTCGTTGACTAGCTAGATGTAGGAAGGCTCAACTCTATGAAGTCCTTTAAGACATGTTTTGTGATTAAGGGCTATATAAATAAGCTTGAATAGAAAAAAGTCCAAAAAATCTCACCATATTTATCAGGATTAGTTCTATGTGTGCATGAATCACACCCTCACCTGGTTTTAATTTAACTTGTTTGCCACAGTTTAGTGTTCCAGCACATAAGCAGCACATGGCTCTGGCACTGTCACATAGTACACAGCACAGTTGGTTGATGCATATCATGGGTCTAGTCAAAATGAACACTAATATTCAGTCTTGGCAAAAACTAAGCATTAGCAACAATGCACTCAACAGAACCACACAATCACAATGTTTTTTTACATTTCTGCACAGAAGTCATCATATACAGAATACAAAATGTAGTATTGTGATGCAAATCACAATATTCAGCAAAATAAATCACAATATTAAGTATTTTCAATATCATGCAGAACTAATTCTGACAGAGACCAGACAGACAGCAGTAGGGTGTTATATGTTGGTAATATTTCAATGCTGTTGGGTGAAAGCACCTTCTTTTTCTTCCTTGAATGTAAAGTTTCCATGGATATTCATGTGTTGAGTGTGTTTCATGAACCTTGAAACCTGAAAATTTAAATAAATATGGGTGTTGTTGACAAAATAAGCCTACTTTTCTTTGTTCCTAAAGTACTTGCTTTTTTTTTAACCTATCAGCAGCAGATTCTACTTACATGATATTGTACATTTCATGTACATAGCCCCATGAAGTGCATTTTGTAATATTTTCTGCTGAGCTTAATAAGACCTACTCATGATAATAACTGCTCTAACCTCTTACAGGAGGGTAAACTATAACCTCCAGTCAGTGATCATCATAAGGAAAACAACCACCAATGTAAAATAAATCAAATATATTTTCAAGTATTAATTTATGCTTGTTTTTTCCTACCCTATCCTCATAACTTAGATCAGTTTGGCACTAAGATGCTGCTGCCCCACCTCCAACTGGAAGGCATTTACATTTTAGCTGTTACTCTTATCCATGGGGACGTTCAATGAGCAAACAGGTAGGGGTTCAGTGTCTTGCTAAAGGACACACAGGTGTTGATGGACACATTAGCCATTACAGGAATTGAACCTATGACCTTTCGGTTACAGGATGGTCTCTGTGTGTTACTGTGACCTTTAAGAGGCCAAATAATACAGCCTCATTATGGTTAATCAGCAGAGCCTCTCCAATGTGTTTTCTTAATGTTTGAGAGCTGCTAACGAGGAACTAGAGCACAATCAACACACCTGCTGTGATGTGTCTGGGTCAGAAAGTGACGGGGGCTCGTCATTGAAATTTCCTTTGAACATTCTCTTGTGAAAGTTCATAAAATGCCTGTGACCAGGCCAAAAATGACCCCGATGATTAGAACTATCCTTTTCTGCACTTTTCACCCTGTTCCTGTTTTTTTATTTTGTTGAGTTGTCAAATATTCCCACGTGAACGTGACTGCTGTCCTTCTTGGGCTGCCATAGCCGGTTTGTGGGAGCCTATAACAGGGCAATTCTTTCCAGTGTGTTCTGGATGAGAAAAATGCTGACCCCACACAAACCACTGCAACAACCGATATCATTAAAAACCTCAACAACCAAGGGGTGGAAGATGCACTGGCTGGGGACAGAGAGTGGGGGAAAATGGCACCAACCTCTTCAAGGCCTTGTCACCAGTTTCCAGCAGTGGGGAAGAAGATAAGATAAATCTTAGTGTTTGTTTGCAAACAATGTAATGTAAATGCAAATGTATTATTTCATAGCCTGCCAAAAATACTAAAATGGCCCATACAAACTGATTAAAAGGACAACAATAAGTTCATTTCTTGTTCTGGTGTGTGTACTAACTTTTTGTTCACTGGCCTTAGTGGCTGATGGATTCTAAAACTCACCAGCCACTTTCACTACCTAACCTGCCACAGTAGAAAAGAGTGTAAAGTGTGTAAAGAAACCACAGCCATTCACTAATTTGGCTGATGACTGGTGGTCATTTCCCACCCTGGAGGTATTTAACCACATAATCAAAATGGCCACCGGAATTCTGGAAGGTTTGCAGGATTTTACTAGCTCCTGTTAACCATGTGTTGGCTTGTTCAAGATGGAGATGGACAAATCATTTAAAATTTCAAGTTCAGAATTCACCAACATTTGCTGGAAATCTGGCATGGAGATGGGAGCGGACCATACATATAAGCCTGGCATGGAGAAAAAGAGAATGTGAATCCAAACCTCTGCCAGTCACCCAGAGGGAGATAATTAGGCCAACAGAGTTTGAGTTAGACCAATTTCAAAAAGAAGTGAGGGCAATTTTCACATTTTTGCACCTCAGTTACTTGACCTAAGAGCAGAGAGTTTTCATCTTATTCACTGAGAAAGTCTTGCAAATCAAGTTGTGGTACAAACAAGCCCTCAGAAAGAGCTCTGCAAAAGCAAACAGCCCCTCATCACCAACTGCAAGCACAAAGTTTGTACTGCAGCTTTAATCCACCAAGGCTGGCACCCTTACACCCTAAAGCGCCCTTTATAATTGGAGCGTGCTCTGATCTGACTTGAGATTCGAGGATAGCAAACCCTTTACCATGTTGGCCTGAAATGCTGCCGATGATGCCCACATCTTGCAGCGATGATGGCAGCCGTTCTGAAAGGTCAAAGTCTTCACGTTACCTTTCAAAAGATCTCATATGCTGGGGGGAGTTGGTGTTGCAACGCTTTAATGGTGCTCCATTTGAATGGCATCACCTACAAGTAAATAATGACATTTAGATATCTGGGCCCGAATGTCCAAACCATCAGGACCGTCTGACCTCTATAAACCAGGCTGATTGGGTGAATCCAGGTGAAAGCTCTGATCACCTAAGCTCAGGGGAGACTGTGCCAGACAAGGGCATTCCAGGCTGAACTCATGGTTTTGAGTAAATGCTTGCCTTGCCATCTGGAAGTTGTGCACATTAGATGACAGTGCAAAGACAAGGCGACACACACACAAAGATCACACACACTACCCGATTTTAGCAGCCACTGGTGTCAAAATTCTAAAACCTAACAAAAATGAGAATACACAGAAAGAAAAAGAATTGTCCAAAAGCGATATGTAACTGATAGCTTGGCATATGTTAAGATCGTTCTGACTCAACTCTTTAATGTTGTAGTGAGCACCTGACAGGATAACTAGGTAAATGAAACGTCCTGTATGTTGACTTCTATCTTGGGAGCTTTACACACAGCAGGTACTGAAAAAGATTATGGCTGCTGTCATTTAATGTAAACCATATTCCCACAGAGGAAAGGGTTAAAGAGATGAAAGTGGCAACCACTGATTCATATGGAAATGTCTTTAGGGAGAAAATAATAGTGAGATTAATAAAACCATACAGTAAATGGGTACTTCTGGGTTTGCATGACTATGACACCCTAAGGAGTATAGTGCTGCTGTAAAACCTCATGGCCGCCTGTTCTGGTGTTTTTCTTTCTTTCTTTTGGGTCCTTACAAACCCAATTGTATAATAGAATGCATGAAATAAATGCATGGGCCTTAACAGAAAAAAAATGTTTTCTTCATTTAAGAAAAACTGACTTCTTATAGATACATGCAGCACCCAGCAGCAGTGGGGGGGTTTATTTCTAAGGCATATTTATCATTACTTTACATTACTTTTTGGAGCTGTGTGGTTTTCATTCAACATCGTTGTCAGGGTTTTGAGTATTAGCACCACTGGATTGTGCCCTGGGTTGTCTTCTCCAGCTCTCTGGCAGTCTGTTGGCTGGAGCAGACAGCAGATGATGTAGACCAGAACAGCTGCTCTCCTCTATTAGTGTCACCCAGAGGCGTGGGGGAGTCAGGGGGAGGGGGTTGTCAGTCACAAAAGCTCTGGTTTTAAAATGAAAGCTAATAATGGCAATGGTAATAACAATAAAAAATGAATTATTATTATCAACATAGGAACAAGAAGAAGATGAAAAATATAGGCACTGAAACAATAATACATCAAAACCAATAAGAGACACAATAATACTCCTTCCACATTGGCTTGTCAGCCTCATTGGCTGATAGTAGTAGATACTTTGTTGGTCTCAGAAGCTGATAGGAATTTATATTGCTTACCATGCTGGTTCACATCGCATCCTCCTTCCAAGTCTCCTTGCAGTCTCTGAGGCTATATCTGACAAACCAGCCTGGAAGGAGGGCACAATATGAACTAGCATGGTAAGTAGTATTATTTCATATTCAGCCCCTGATGCTGTCTGACAAACCAGCCTGGAGGGAGGTTAGGAAAGGAATGAATCACATCAGCAGTTCAGAAATCTGGCTTCCCTTTTGAATCAGACGTGGAGCCACTATAGACCTCTAATCAGCCTGTAAGGAGGCTGGGAAACATGAATGCACTGAGAACCAGCAATGGAGCTAACATGCTACAACTCTATAATCTGTGTGCATTGTTTGAGGGTCTAACTTGAATGAATTCAATTAAATTACGCTAGCGAGCACGCTAGCAGTAGGCTTGCTAGGCATAAAAGTAAGTAAGAATCCTTTGTCTCTGTTATCTCCTCATTGTTCCTAAGGGGGTTTTAGGAGAAACATGTCAGGTGAAGGTGATCACAAAATGAGACAAAAGATGTCCCCTAAAGATAAAGAAAAGACAACTGAGCAAAAGATTTGTCCTCTGGGAGCTTCTCTGAAAGGCATGGCACAGGGAAAGGTGATAGAGACTGGGCTGACTTTTTTTGCCCATGCTGCTTATCAACCTATATCGGCGCCCCTGGTTTGGAGGAGACAGTCAAAACAAACCATACCCTGTCCAAGCTCTCTCCACCTTGGGATTTCTCACAATAGGAAACAGAAGGATTTGAGTGACAGGTCGGGCATATCTCAACCATCGTTTAGCCGCATCCTATCTCATGTGGTCAGGGGGGCGAATTGAATGAGTCTTGTCCCCACGGCACATATGTTTCCCATTCACAGCCACTGGGCAAGCGTACATAAAGGCTGGATTTGTCCAATCCTTGGGGTCGTTGGGCCAAATGTTATTGGCACAATAGCATGTGATTTGATAATGAATCAACTTAGGATAACTGGGAAAATACTTTTTCCCAGTTTCCCTAATAGACATTTGTTTATTAGGCAACAAGTTAAAGTTCTAGATTTATTGGCCATTTGTGACAAGTCAATACAAGAATTCTTACTCCTGATCATTCCGCCAGCACACACTATACAAATTTAACACACTGAAGAAAAAAAAAAGGAGATGTATGTACATAGTGACAAGTCCAGTGGGGGGCAGGGGTCGTTGTACCCCCCCGATGCTATCTACAGCGGAGGAGTGAGGATTGTTCAACAACATTGTTCACAGGGGCTATCCTTTAACCCGTCATTCTGCAGAAACTCCAACTCTGCAGAAAGTCCAACATACTAGATGCTGACCTTATGTCTAGATCCTTTTGTCTAGCAGATTTTACAACTGCAGAACATTAAGCCAAATTGACTAAACCCTCACTACGCTCAACAATTGAAAAAAGTGACTGAGTTGCATTATCACTCTACACTCTGACTTTTTCTAAGCTCCTCTGCAATTTCACCAACTCATTTATTAATGTCCTGTAATTTTAGAACCGCATCAGTCAAAACCTTGGCTTGACCGCTGGCGAGGATGGACAGCCTCTCTTCCAGAGGGACTGAGGGGAGGCATCCACCGCTCTGCCGTGAGTGAGAATCTTTATGCTCATGTTCAGCACATTCCAGCGTTTCTGTGAGTAAAATCAACATTGATGAAAATTAACCACTTTGTCATTAATGTCAACTTTGATTAGAATTAACTGTGAATTAACGCAGTGTCACCATCTGGACTTGTGTCAGTGGTGGCACATTTACCTACCTACGTTGAATGCACTTATTCTAAGTCACTTTGGATAAAAGCATCTGCTAAATGACTGTAATCTAATGTTGCTCCACCAAGCCTATTTATAGGACATGGCACTAATTGAGTTCCAATAACAGGACAAAATTGCAAAGCTCGTGAATTGAATTTGCATTCAAATTAGGAATTAATTTGTGATTTATGGATTGAAGGTGGTAAAACACTTATGCAACTTCCATTGAGCACAGCGCAATTAACATTAAAGATGAAGTTCAAAAATGTTTCCATAAAGAGGCCCTAGGAGTTAGAATAGAGCCCCAAGTCACAAAGACATATTGGTGGAAACTAAAAAGTGCGACCAATTCTGAATGTTTCCTGGAGATTTTACATTGCATCCACAAATTGTTGTTGTTTTCCAAACTAAATCAGTGAGCAGTTGTAAACTAGTTAAATGCTGGTTACGTGACCCTGGTCAAGAAGGCTCACCAGCGTCTCTTCTTCCTGAGGAGACTGAAGAAAGTTCACCTGTCTCCTCAGATTCTGGTGAACTTCTACCACTGCACCATCGAGAGCATCCTTACCAACTGCATCACAGTCTGGTACGGCAACTGCTCTGTTTCAGACCGGAAAGCACTGCAGAGGGTGGTGAAAACCGGCCAGCGCATCACCGGTACCTCACTCCCCTCCATCGAGTCGGTCCAGCACCAGCGGTGTCTGCGAAGGGTGCGCAGCATCGTCAAGGACTCCTCTCACCCCAGCCACAGACTGTTTGCCCACCTCCCCTCTGGGAGGCGCTACAGGTCCCTCCATTCCAGGACCAGCAGGCTCAGGAACAGCTTCTTCCTCTCAGCTGTCACCTTGCTGAACTCGGCACCACTGTTTATACTGTCAGTATTGTCCATACTGTATATATCTTAGCATATTCATATCTATCCCTTACTGTTAATATATTTATATTACCACTATACTTATGTACATACTCTGCACTTTACTGCTATTTGCACCTGTTAGATGCCAAACTGCATTTCGTTGTCTCAGTACTTGTACTCTGTGCAATGATAATAAAGTTGAATCTAATCTAAACATCACGATATGTCTGACCTCCTGACCTCCAGACAGACTTCCTGCTATCTGGAAAAGTGGTGTCAAGATACAGTCTTGCTTGAAAGTTTGTGAACCCTGTAAGGTTCTGCTGTACTGAGACAACTCTGTTCTGAAGGGACTGCATGCCCTGAAATGACCAGCACTCTTCACCAGTGTTGTAATACCCAATTCCCCTTCATCAATTGAGTTATCTCTTTTCTCTTTTCACAAGGGACGAAAGTAAAAATGCAGCCGAGTGAGGCTTCTTCATCTCATCTTTCAAACAGAAAGATACAGACAGCTGGTTTCAAAACACACAAAAATACTCTCTCACACACACACACACACACACACACACACTGCAAACATAGTCTGGCTTGATTTATGGGTATGAATGCAGGTAAACGTGTTCATTATAGTGCTATCTCGGAGCACCAATATAGACTGAGAGGATCCCTTTTCTGAGAGGCAGATATCCAGTGGCTGTACTAAAGTTGTGGTTGTACTAAGCAGAAAAGCTAAGCTGTCTCCGCCGTGATGCCGGTGACATGAATAGATGCGATCTCCAGTCTGCCCTGCTGTTATGCTGACATACAGAGGAGGTTGAAGAAGCTGCTCTCAGACAAGCGTAACCCACTTCAGAGCTGTTTCACGGTGGATTCCTTTAGTCATTTAGCTGACACTCCTAACCAGAGAGACTTACAATGAGCTTAGGAACACTTTGACAGGATACATGGCTGTTGACGGAAATACATTGGCTTTTCCAGGGATAAAACGGCCTGTCTAACTACTGGGTCACACTGATGCCTCAGCATGCCAGGAGGTTGAAGAATTTACTTCTACAAACATAAAGCTATTTTAAATTCTAGTTTTTCAACAATTCAGTTCACTATTCAATGCCTTGATCAATAAGTGAAACCTGGCTTGAATGGTACAGGAACAGGGCTGCGTATTTTTATTACTTTGACAACATGATTTAGATTTGACAAAAACCTGCAGGTAGAAAAGAAAAAGGGTATAAATTATGTATTTATTAATAATGTAGTTCCAATGTCTTGTTTAGCCTAAAGAGACAAGCAATATTTCATGTATACATGTATACAATAATCTGTTCTTGAAGAGTTTGACTTGGAGATGTAAAATAATCTTTTTGGAAATTTTATACTGCATCATTTCATTTTATTTTAACCAAATTTCCAAGCCTCTCAAACTCCTATGTAGCCATCACACGCTGTCAGGCTTTGGATCAAATGGTCAAAACATAAATTTTAGAGAGAAAAAAAAGGCTTCAATCCAGTAAATCACCGTGTAAACAGAGCCAGCAGTGAGGTGACAGTATTTCAACAGGGTGCGTCATGCTGTAATCACAGATTGGGGTTGTATTAAATTATAGAAGACAAGAGCTTTTTAATTTATATAAGATAAAAACCATATAAATTAGTTATTGTGAAGGTCCCCCCATACACGGGGGAGATATAGAGCCATAGAACGGGTGAAGTGAAGCGGCACACACACTGAAATGACAGCGAGAAGATACATCTGGTTTAAATACCATCGGACAAGCAAGATCATTGGCTGAATGAAAACCCGAGACAACAACCAAGAGTGTCCACTGGATGACAATGATTGTGGGGAACAGCGAGAAAATGAATTGTCTTGCTGCTAGAACTTCCTGCTTCAGCAATGCTGGGCAGTTTTCTTAGATTGAGCTATGAGGTGTTCATGTGTGCCTTCGCATCAAGTGTTATGAAGTGCTGTTCACCTTTTAGTCCAATAGAGGGCAGGGCATGCTAATAATTTTTGCTAGTATTGAGAGGGAGTCAACTCATGACATATCCTACTTGATTGCCACTTAATTTATCATTAGATTTTTAAATGGTGTCCTACACAGTTATGGAAAGGGTTTAATTTTTAACAGTTTTAATGTATTGATTCTACTTTATTTTATATGGTGAGAGAAGGAGAAGCACTATAATAGTAATTGGTGTGTGTGTGTGTGTGTGTGTGTGTGTGTGTGTCTGTGAGAGAGGTTAATTGCTATTTGTTAAGAATATAATTTGCAAGATAAGATTCATTGTAATATGGCTTCAGAAAAACTAAAAGGTTAGTTAGACCAGTATGCAAAACAAACCGGTATCGTCCTCAAAACTGCAGCTTGGTCTTTACCAGATACCACAGGCACAGTATCTATAGTATGTCAAGTCAAGTCGAGTTGAGTTGAGTCGAGCCAGCATGATGGACCAGGTTTTTTGCCTCCAAGAAAAGCAGGGGAAAAACTTCTGATATCATTAGTGGTGAATCAAATACTCCAGGTTTGAGTGTGAATGTATGTTGCCTCTATCAGCCTATATATAAATGCTTAAATGCTTATGTCATGTCCAGGTTGACTGTAGTCCGTCTGAAGTCCTACTATTGATGCTCCCACTTCACTGATGTTGCCTAATTCAGGTTCAACAACAGTGATTTGTTTCCAGTTGTGAACACTTGCATTATGTGACTTATTTGGTGCGTAAATTTGTTTTTAGTGAACTTGTTCTTTAGAATATTATCTAATTATGTTTAAGAAAAAAAATATATTAAATATCATGTATATTATGTTAAGACTAGCAATCAACAAAAAATACATTAATGAAGTGTAACTTCCTGAACAGGTTGACCTGATATCTGCACTGACATTTAGTGCATCAAGTCATTTGGATCAACTCCAAAATATCATGATCATCACCTCATCACTCCCTTTGCACCCAGTCAAATAACATGTAAATGTATCCAGGAAGTTGCCTGAAATAACTCCAGATAAAGTGGAGTTGTTATGTGCAGCTGTAGTTTCAGGCCAGAGTTTTCCCCCTGGCTGCTCAGCTGTCTGTCCTAAACCTTGTGAGCCAATCAGACAGAAGTACAGGGCAACTGGTCCCCGAAGTTAAAAAAAAAAAACCTGCTGTTTGACCTCACAGGATATTGTCTGTGTGTGTGTGTGTGTGTGTGTGTGTGTGTGTGTGTGTGTGTGTGTGTGTGTGTGTGTGTGTGTGTGTGTGTGTGTGTAGTGTGGAAGGGGGCGGCTGCTAGGGTTGCTCAAGTTCAGCAACCTACTGCTGCACAAAGAAGGCAACATAGATATCAACCTCTGGATCTCTTACTTTAATCAACATTTTTTTAGTTAGTGCATTAATATTACTGAGTAAAACACACTAACACACACAAATTGCAGTTGCATTCCTCAATAAGCTTCTCTTACAGAAGATATTGGTGTCGATATTGTGTACGATGGATTTCAGTCGCCATGAGAAGCGCAGAAGCAGGAATGCCAAGGTATACAGTTTGTGTTCACAGAGCACCAAGCCACACAGAAAGCACAAACCAGGAAGTGGTACAAATATTCCTGTGACCCTACATTGATCATGGATGATAGAGAAGGGCTGGGAAAGAAATTAGAGCCAGGGAGGAAATGTTAAGACATTGGTTTCTAAGGGCAAGAAAGTTTGAAATCTATTTAAAATCGTTGCGTTTAGCAGGCTTTCTGTAGCAGAGGAAATTCCTTCTCTCTGTGCAGTCCTTTATCTCAACCAGCCCGATGTTCTTAACCAAGGCACCACAGTAGTGCTGCTGGGCCGGGCAGAGAGGCAAGGACATTTCTTTCACAGGCTCTCCGCCCACCCACAACCACTGGCCAGCCAGGAAACGCAATCCTGTCCACACCTGGAAGGAAAAAAAACACACTTAGGAGAACTTTGGGAAAGACAGCCACACTGCGTAACACACAATGACTGCTGCTCATTCACTTCCATTCATTCAGCTTTCTCTGCATACAGTGTAATGGCACTTATTCGCGCACACATTCTGCAGAAACACACCCGACCTCATTAGTGCCAGCCTTCTTTACCATCTTTAGGGCTTTGGACAGGTCATTTGGTTTCCTCAGGGTAGCCAGGTCGTACCGGTGGTTGAGGTAGGCGGTGGGAGGTAGAGTGGCGTTCATAGCCTGCAGGGCCCGGCAGTGCTGCAAGGCCTCCTCCCACGTCTTCAACTCCTGGATCAGAACCAGCCTGCTATCGTAACACAAGAAGGCATGTTTTTCCCCGCAGTATTCGCTTCTCCATCCTTTGTTTGAGGCTTCCTTCGTAACACAGTTCCAATCATCGACTGGCATGCCTACAGGAAGGGGGAGAGGGAGACAAATCCTTTATCGCGTAAACGTAGTATTACTTGGATACAATAGCACTCATACATCAAAACTGTACTTGAGTGGAGTACTTATAAATATACTCAGCTTCTTCTCAACCCTGCTCACCATATTCCCAGTTAGTGAAGCTGGCTTTCCTCCCTCCTTCTGGACCATTTCCATTCAGAGATTGAAGACTCTCTGTACAAACCGATCCAGACTTTGTCCGAGTTTGCCAACTCCTGATCCTCCTCCATGTTTCTGAGGGTGAGCAGGTCGGTGTGGTGGCGTCTGCAGTAGGTCTGTGCATCCCACCAGGACATCTCATCTGAGATGTACATGGGCTTTCGGTTTTTCTGGCACAGAGGAGCAGGGAGGAGGAAGAAGAGGAGGAGGAGACTGCAGATATTCCTCACCATGTTTTCTTCAGACAGAAGACAAGCTTCAAAGTAGAGTTAGATTAATAGTCATATATATATATATATATACAGATGGGTGACAAATTAAAGGAAAACTCAACGTAAAGTGTCTTAGTAAGGTGTTGGGCCGCCACGAGCCACCAGAACAGCTGCAATGCGCCTCGCCATAGATTCTCCTATTCTCTGCAACTCTACTGGAGGGATGCAACACCATTCTTCCAAAACATATTCCCTCATTTGGTGTTTTGATGATGGTGGTGGAAAGCGCTGCTCTTCTGTTTTTCCTTACATATCACACTAATTCACTAATGCACAAGCATCACAGTCATCAATCAAACAATTTCCAACCCTATTTACTGATGTCTTTCCCATAGATCTAAATGCAGATGTCACTTTAGTCACCGTTCCTATTGAACCACCAGCCAGTTGAGCAGTCTTTGTGACTGAAGCTGCTGCCATCCGGGCCCCAGTAATTAACTCTCTTTCAAAGTCATTTAGATCTTTTCCTCTTGCCATCTTGATCCAAAATCGAGGACAACTGGGCCTCCTCAGCATTTTGATACATGCCACAGTGCATGATATAACGTTAATTGCTTAATTGTATCATGCAGTACACCTGTATGGACGGGTTTGTTATGTTTCTCCACTCATTTATTCATGTTTTTCCTTTAATTTGTCACCCGTCTGTATATACTGTATGTATATAAAATATGTACATTTAATCACACACCCACATCTACCCAGTCTCTAACACACATATCACATTACTTTTTAAAAATCTCTTCAAGGGATACCTGGCCAAGAGTGTGGACCCGCAGTATGTTTTTAATTCTGTCTTTTTCTATTTAAATTTTGAAGACACTTGCTCTATTTTTTTACTGTGTACTCTTACTGTCTTGTTTTTATTTGCGTTTGTTTTTAATGTTTTCTATGTGAAATTATTTGTATGCTACCTTCTTGGCCAGGGCCCACTTGAAAAAGAGATGGAAATCTCAATGTGATTACCCTGGTTAAATAAAGGATAAATTAAAAAAAAAAAATCACAATAAGCAAAAAAAAGTTGCAGAAAAACAACATACATCAAAAACACAATCAAAACCATGTACAATGTAAAATTTACCATATGAGCACTCAGAAGGCAGGCGTCCACTAGCAGAGCAGCAGGATCAGGAGCCAGGCTAAACACAGCAGAGACAGCTCCTTATTGAATCTGCCTCAAGAGCATCTAAGCCTGGTTTCTACAGCAGTACTCACCATAGATGATGGTACCAGGGAAAGGAGGTCAACGCTTTTTGGACAGATGTTTGGACCATACACTATATAGGACCAAACAGGACCTGGCCACCTCCGCATCACCAATCAGAGCTCTGATAGACTTGACTGTCAACCTAACTGACCAATCAGAGCAGTGTGCAAAACTTACCTGGACACACCTATCCCAAGAGATTGATTCACTCAACTGGGCATGGACTGAATTACAAGATGTCAGACTACCCCGCCACCAAACGAACACACACACACACACACACACACACACACACACACACACACACACACACGCCACTCATCTTAAATCTTCCTTGTGCTCATAAGTCAAATCTATGCAGCCATGCAAAACCAGAGCAGGGCCAGGGAGCTGCTGGACGTTCAGTCCTAGACAAATACAAACATCCCATTTGTATTTCATTTTCATTTAGATTTACACATTCATTAACGAGGAAATGTTCTGTGCCGGCCCCTGACCACATGCTGGAAAGACGAGAATCAAATAAAGGTTGAATATCAGGTCAGCCAAAGAAGAGCCCCATCATCTCTTCTTCTGTCTCTCTGATCTCTCAGGGTCAGCTGTAGGTTTCTGCTGCTGAACAGAATCTCATTAACACATAGTATGACTACACAGATTTAATTTCCCAACCTGACCCAATATATCCAAACCTGACCAGCATTATTCAATATCTGCACAATCTAGAGCTTCTAATTTTGTCAACCAAGGACTTAATATACGTGCTATCCTTTAAAAAGCAACATCCTTTAGTTTCATTTTGTCCTCTCGGTCATATTATCAGACTAGGTGTCAGTTATGCTTTGATTTTGTCGGGTCGGGCCTACTTCTTGGTTCTAGGACATCGGGCCTTGAAGTTTGAGCCATAAACTTGTTTTCATATATTTACGCTAAGAATGCCCCTTCAAATTGAATCCATTGTCTCCTATTTGTTCTGGCTAACTTGCGCCTGTTTCATGTTTTCTGAGGTTGCATGATGACAGCTACATATGATGGCCCTTTAATCTTTGTCTCCATATGTCAGGACACATAGTCAGATAATCAGTAGTGTTGCTACACTTCTGTGCACATGAACTGTTTCAGATATACCAATGAAAATTTCAATCTGTGAAGATCTATGAAGACATTAAGAGAAAGTACGAAGCACATGTATTAATTAAGTTCACTAGTCACCATGTAAAAAATGTCTAGCATTTCGTTAACAGTACAGTGCTACAGGCCTAACCAGCAGATGTTAACTATTTGTTTTCAGTTCTCTTATAAAGTCCTGGAGGGGGCCAGGGAGTTGGACAACAAAGTTCAGAAAACACTGAAAATACACAGAGGGGCTGAGGGTGACACCATGTTGTCAGTGCTCCGCACTAGGTCTCAGCTATATCTTCAGATAGCATATGGTTTAAAGTTGTTTATAATTGCAGAAACTTTCAATCTTGACTATCTCTGTACCAATGTCACCAAGAGGAATACTGAAATGATTGTGATTCTGTTTTTCCTCAGCTCTGTTCTGCCGCTCTCGCACATTCAAATGTCTTCATGCCTCAGTGAAAGACAAAATAGTGAGTTTGATGTGTTGCTTATATATGCAAAAGATTTTCAATGAGGCAGAATGTTTTCCTTTACCCCTCTATCAACTCTACTCTGTCAGCTCTGTGTTGTGTGTGTGTGTGTGTGTGTGTGTGTGTGTGTGTGTGTGTGTACGTCCACCTGTTAGAACCTCAACTGGTAAAACATCCAATGAAAAAACACTGCTTATGTGAGTTGTGCACTGCTAAAATAGCTTATAACTACTATTTGTGGCATAGGATTAGGATGTGACCTATGGTCAATATAAGCATGACCAGAGGTTTTCGTGGAAAAAAATATGTTCAGCAAATAAATATAACCCAGGAGGAATCGTCAAACAGTCAAACAGTCAAAAGGTGTTCACTTTTCTTAAAAAAAACGATGTTGGTATGGGCCTTACAGACGTTGGGGCCCAAACAAGGAGCGCACTTACAGGCCAAGTCCTACTTAACCAAAAAGTAAGCTTAAACTGTTGCATCACAGAAGATTCAGGTAAAATTTAGGTGGTGAAACAACAGTAAAGTGTACAGTGTCTTGCCATTTGAAACAATATGTTTCTCACCGTCCTCCTATAACACACCCACATATGGGTGTTGAGGCATGCGGGAGAGAATCAAGCTAGTGGGATGGTTCTCCCTGCATCCAGCCAACACCTCAACGCCTTAAAGTAGTTTAATAAATTGATTAAGCCATTAATTTATGGTGGATTCAATTGGTGCAAGTTAATAGTAACTTAGGGGTGAGCAGTCAAATGTGAACCCCAGTGATAATTAACCTGAACACCAGTGGCAAAGGTTTCCTGTTATAAAACTGTAGCATGACACTTCACATTTACATTGGGCTGGTAGGTTAAATAATTTAATAAAGTTCTGCAGACACTAAGGATCAAATATTTTCCCAGGCCGCGGTATACAACTGTCTCGTTTAAAAAAAATCACACAAGTAGAAAATACAGTAGACGAGATGGAGGTCCATGACACCCATCACTCTAGTCTAGAAAGTGGTGGAAAGGCGCTTGGCCCTCTGTTTCTGCTCCACCAATCAGATCCGCGACTCAGCTCCACAGCGTCAGCCTCGTTCGAGCTTCAGCTGCAGAGCAGAGGAGAAAACCTTTCCAGTGAGCAGAAGCGGTGAGCCTCCGCATAACTGCCGATTCTCGGCTACTTGTCCGAGGATTAGGCTGCATGTTGGCGGTACAGGGCGGCACTGGGTCTCCCTCAGCACCGAACATCAGTGAGATCCATGAAGGATCGCCGCTTAATTTTTCTGTAGGAAAATTGATATTCCAGCGATGTACGTCGCTGTCCATGTTTATACAATACAAAGATTGGTCTTCAATGGGGCCAAGTTCAGACTGATGAACAGTCTGCCAGGACGTTGCTATAGTCAACTAGCTGTGTTAGTTCGTCCTTATATGCTGGAATTTACCTATGAAGCAAAATCTGTTTGTATATAATTTTACAATCTTAATCTAATCATATAATCTATAGGGGGTGTGGAGTGTAAGTATCACGTTTCTATCATGTATTGTTCTTGAGTTGTTGTGATCACAAGAATGTGTCTACACACACACACACAGACAACACTATGATGATATACTAATGTCCCGCATATCATGTACCATGGTAGTGGGACATAAAAATGGCAACAGTTGTTTTTTTTAAGTCTAAATAATAGCACCAGATATATATTAGCTCAATATCAAACAATGCGATTAATTTTCATATCGTTATAATGCTATAATAACGCAACAACAAACTCAGTTCCATTAAAAGTGAACTTCAGTGCAATTTAACAAACGGCAACTTGATTGCAGAAGTAACGTCTGAGCTTTGCGCGCCCTCTCCTGGCGGCACTGAGAACCAACCAAACTCTTTGTATTGTATCAACATGAGAACACATCGCGATATTCCTGCAGAAATGATCACTGCTGTCGTCATGCAGAGCTCGTGAAAGCAACGCCGGGGGAAAGAATGCTTGAAATGTTGCGTCAGGACAATGGACAAAATGAACAATGCAGCTATGTAATAATAAACGTGTCATAAACAGACAAAAAGTTGGACCAAGTACAACGAAGCAACATAAATAGTGGTAATAGTGATAAAAGTTTGAGCACCCCTGACGTGAAAATGGTATGGCAAATATCAAAGGACTAGTCTGCAACACGAGCCAGCAAGGCATCAACACTGGAAGAAGCCTGGACCAGCTAGAGAACATCAAAATAATTCATTAGTAATATGTTCCCTCTTTGGTCCTCATCAGCAGTGTGGCTGCAGCATTCTGGACTAATTGCAGTCTAGCAACTAATTTAACGACGGTATTAAACTATTTCATGGGCATTACAAACTTATTAGCAGCCTGTATGTGTAAAGGTCGGCGTGTGTATGCAACTTACATATAGCCTGTCATTTATATATCAAGGACACGCCGTGTGTTAACACGGTTTATTACTCAACACATGAAGTTAACAGGAAATGTAAACCGTCTCGTCATTGCCGCGTCAGAGTGAGCGTGTACTTCAGTGGAAGCTGCACCGCAGTTCCAGACAACTACGAGGAAGAAGTAAGCGGCCAGCATTACAGCTGAATGGTTAGACTCGCCCTTTTGCGACAGAACAGCATCCAGAGGATCCAGATGTAGCTCCTACATGCCTACATCAATATATAATTCCACTTATATATTAAACAATAAGTCATGTCATGAAATGTAAATAACTTACATGACCCTTGCTCATTGAAGTCCTTTTACTAAAGGTGGTAGGCTTGATGGCGAGAGATGATCATTTGAGATAACATAAAAATAATTTTCCTATTGTTTAAGCAATATTTAATGGATCCATTTTACATGAGCTATATTGATTTAAATTTGAAATACAAATAACAGTTGAATAGTAGTAGTTGTGTAATAGCTATACAGGAGCCTAATGCAGTGGTTTTGAGTCAAGTATATCACACATTTAAAACATACGACAACAAATAATTCCATTTTTATCAAAAGGACATTTAATAAGAAACTCACTTTTTATATACAAACCCTGTTCATGGATTTTCAGTCAAAGTCAATAAGTGTACACAATGAAACAACTTTTGCAAAAAAATAACTTAAAAGGGCTAAGCAGTATTTACTTTGATGTGTTGCAAATGGAAACAGTAAATACACAGTTCAAAACAGCAAGGGGAGTGCTGTTGGCAGCTCAGCGGCCTAAAGTGCATATTGAGTATTCACAATGTCACAGGTTTGAATCCAACTCACAACCTGTGTCATATCATCCTCTCCCTCCACCCCATGTTCCATGTTGGTAATGTAAAGATCACTACACACTGTGATAATCGTTGTCAGTGAATACTGGCTCAGAGTTGTGGGTCAATAGAAGAGAGAGAAAGGGATTTTCAAGTTCAGGAAGACGTCCTCCATTAAACCTGAAATCTGGAAGCACTGGCCCCATGGGGTCTTGAGGAATACCAAATTCCAAACCGCCAGGGAAGTCTTCCTCTGGATATTTGTCCAAATGTTCCCCTAGCTCACCACTACTCTGCTCTGGCAACAGATTATTTGGCTGTTTCACCAGACTCTGAAAAGCTTGGTAGCTGTCATCAGCTGGGGGAAGGCTTTGCCAGGGTGCGGGCAGACCGCCGTAACAGGGGTTTGCATCGCATTCAGGTGGTTCTAAACTGTACACATATCGGGTTTCCTTAGGTGGGTTTCTAGTGCCACTGATGGCCTGATCCAAGCTCTCACAGCCGGCCTCTACACTGGAAACAAGATGACAAGGCGCAGATGTGTTCATGCCACTGGTGACAGAGCACAAACTGGTGTCTTCTGCAGATGAAAACCTCCCAGAATCTGCCTTGCACAGCTGGTATGAAAAGTCTGTTTGCACACTAGATGACATATCAGCATCTTGTTGTCTGGTAACCAGACAAGTCGGTACCTGTTGGTCGGGACAGGCGCTTCTCAAAACGTCACCCTCTGTAGGATGGTAGGCGGGGTCACAAGACAGTACAGGTTGCGTCTGAATCTCAGACCTACCGATCATGAGCTGCTTTTGACTGGGAACGAGCACGGTATACGTCTTGTTGTCAAAGCTAGATGATCCAGGGGAACGGTTACATTCGTCAGCTCTGAAACAGCAGGGATTGTAGTCAGCAGAGAGCAAACCGTTGTCTTTGTCGGTCACTGATGACATCTGGGGGAGGGCTTTCCTGAGGGCTTTCAGAATACTGGCGTCGATGGCGTCCATGTCGTCGATGGCGGCGAATACGACAGTGTCGGCAGGCAGCGTGTTAGCATAACCCAGAGAGGAGCCAGTATTTATTCCACTGCTAGTGTCTGCTAGTGAACATTTTGACCTGAATGATGAGAAACAAAAAGTGATCTACAACGCCAATACAAATACTATTGTACACTTCAACATCCTCACAGGACTAGTAAAGTCATGCTGATGCACCCGTGTAGCCATACTAACCATGGTTTTCCGTCATTTGGTTCAGGGGGATCAACACAGATAGGGGAGATGGTGGTTTGTGAAAAGTTTAAGAGCTGCAACGAGAAGCATAAAGTCAAACTAAATATTTACATTTTTTAGTTTTAAAAAGGTGTCTATTTGAAAATGTACGATATTATTATTCTCAGTGGGTGGTCTCTGTGGTTGGTTGGTTGGTTCATGTGTAACGCTTTTTGCAATGCAGGGATGGTACAAGTCACACAAGCACCAACCGGCTCTAGGTTGGTGAGCAGTACAGCCACATACCAGGAAGTAGCTAGCGGATCTTCTAACTGTGTAACTAACACTGTGCTGCCAACGTTTCACTCACTCCAATCATGTACACCCACCACCAGTGATGAAAACATTGTACCTCCAAAGTAACCTTTAGGATTTAGGAAAAACCTGTTTTCAAATTGACATGTAGGCCTTAACATTATGCTGTTGGACAGGTTTCATGTGAGCTTGGGTCAAACTCAAACTTAACTAGCACATGTGGGATGGAATGTAAAAAAAAAAAAAAGAGCTTTTCATGCAACAACAGTGATACTGTTTTACCAACAAGCAGAATGAAATGTCGACATAAAGTTAACATTGCCACGAGTCTCACCATTTCTTTGCCTGGAACTATAATTAAAAGACTTGAATCTGGATATTTGGCAACTTTGTCCCACCACTTAGCTTTGAGCCTAAAATAAAAACAAAAACGAAATTAATCAATGGACAAATAAATCACCAAAATGTCAAACAGACAAGCAGGACAGATAGAGACACTGACAATAACAAAACAGAAGTAGAGGATTTCAAATAAACAACTTTCTTGTGAAACTTTCGAGTGACTTACCTAACACAACAACCAAACACAACACTGGTAATGATGATTGCAGCAACACTAAGGCTGATGATGACAGCCAAAGTTATGTTGTAAGGGGTGGTAGCTGTGAAGTGATGAAATTCTTGAATTATTATTACTTCTCCAAAAGCCCAAACCATAATGGAAGTGTGGCGCCTGTGTTCCCCACTCTGAAATGTATTGCCTGAACACTGACAGTATGTGGCAGCTAAACATGGATTTGCATTTTGAGGTTTGTTCTCATTCGTAATGACTTATTGTCCATTGTCCATTTTCAAGTCAAACTGTTCAAGAACATATGCCGATGTCTACACACCAAATATTTACATGGCCAAATAAAGTTAAAATTGTGATTGTGAAATGTATGTGTTTGTGCAAAAGAGGAACAAGATGTATGATGAGCAAGACTACACTCACTGATGTGATGAAAAGATATTTATATAAGGGATTTTTTAAACAAACATTTATAAATGTTTGCTTTTATTGGACATGCGGCAAAGGTCCCAGATCAGATTCGAACCCACAACATTGCAGGTACACAGTATGAACCATAGGACACCCCAGGGAAAAATGTATATCCCAGTCAGGGAAATTGCCTTGGTTCGGGCATGTTAGACGAACAGTTACATAAATGCTAAATCCACATTCCTGGCATTGCTTAAAAAGTCAAAGTGTGTTCAGTCACCCTACCTCAAGAAAATAAAATAAAGCAGAAGAAAACACTTACAGGTTGTGAATTCCCACGCCTCACTACGGTCACTGTACCGCATAAACGGGTATGCGTAGGTTTGGACGCGAACCAGATATGACGTATTTGGATCCAAACGTCGGCCATTAATTTCATGGGGCTCTGTAGTGACGTTTTCGACCACCTAGTATGGAGAGGTACGAATGTTCATGGTTCTGCATACAAAGACCAACACACTGCAGACCTACCAAAAACAGGCCTGCAACCTATTTCAGGTCCAACTCATTGTTTAACAAACACTGTCAAATGATATCACAGCTAGGGACGCTCCAACTGGAATAACATTCACCCTGTAAGTTGCTCTGGAGAAGAGCGTCAGCTAAATGTCTAAAATGGAAATAAGATTGATTTCTGTCATACTCAAATTTTCTATTTCTATTCAGTGTCATGCAAATCATTTCCTTTTCCAATAACACCTCTCCCACATTACATTTACATTAGGTTTGTCATGATCAGTGATGGGCGATACCGAGTAACCAGTAATATTTTTACTTTTCTCAGTAAGGAGTAGTGCAAAGAATCACCAATTCAATTTCAGTAATAATATTATAGTTACCAATCAGTGAAATAAATCGCTACATTACTTTTGTTATCACCTTTTCACATCCCATTTAAGTTTAATAAGCCAATCTCCATCCTATAAATCCCATAAAGAGCAATATTTAACATTAACAAGTAACAAGCCCAACACTGGTCATGATACTATCATTCTAAAGCATCTGCACTTCAGCCTCTTAATCTGAAGTGCTAGACAGGCAGACAGACTGGATGACAGATACATTGCACCATTCCTGAGTCTACATCTCTAAAGACAAATGGAGGTGAGTGTTATTGTCTGCCCCTACCTCCTCCTTTCCTCCTTTTTTCTGGTAAATCACCACAGCACGGAGGGTCACACCAGGGTCTTCATTGTAGTTTGTCCTCCACCTGATCTGGAAAATTCCATTTAATTCTTTCACTGAGGTGATGGTTGGGGTTTTTGGCTTAACTGTGGAAGAATAGCAACAATAGATAGAATAACAAACATTTTTATTTTATTTCATTTTTTTTCATGTAAAATCCCCACCTAGTTGTATTTGTGAACATGTACAGCTCTCTCCCCATGTAGCAACCAGAAACGCAACCAATATAGGGCTATGTGAAACCAAAATGATACCACCATGGGTAAGGTCACTGCCTGCAAAATCCCTCTCACATCTCCAGGATTTCTCTTTGTGATTTATGATTTATTTCTTGCTTTGGGAGAGAGTTGCTCCTTTTCCACACATTTTTCAGCTAAGCATCTAAGATCACAGGAATGACTTCAAATGATTTTATTAGGTTGGATTAAAAAGAAAATCAACTCACTGGTGTCTGCGATGCTGATATGTTTGGACACTAGCTGCTCCTCAGCTTTCCAAAGTGTTGCTGTGTAATTCTCTTTAGGAATAGGAGTGAGCATAATAGAGCAACTGCACTCTGGCTCCTTGCCCTCAAAAATGCAATGTTTGCTGCGAATCGCAAATTAACAATGATCAGTAACGTGGTTTTAAAAATAACGTCTCTTTCTGTGCGTGATGCTTCAAACGTGGATGTTGACTCAGTTGTAGTAATAAATGAAATAACAAGTTCAGGGAACCTGTAGCCTATATACCTGTAAAATATTGCAGGATCATTCAGCGTGAGATTCAAACTGTACTCAGTACAGTCTGGCTGGTCAGATCTTGGTCTCAGCTGGCAGAACATCCTTTCGAGGTCGTTGGTACACTCAAAGTCGAGGCCTGCTTTATTTTCAGGTCCTGCACGAAACAAACACGGATGCAAAAGGTAATAGATAACTACGCATTTTTCCTAGGGAGGCTGTTTTGCAAGCTGTTCCACTCGGCCGTTACTTACCAGGGAGAGGTGTCATAGACGAAACGTTTCCCAAAATAAGAAGCAGGACAAAGGACATTCCTTCACGAAGAAACCTGTAACCAAACGAATTTGCAGATATTATTATTGCTACGGAGCTTTCATCTTCCTGTTATCGAGTCGACGACATGAGGAAAAGGAGCAAATTTTGTAGTCTTACTTTCTCAACTCCATGGTCATCTAGGAAGTTTTTTATCCGCTACTTCTTTTAGGAACAAGCCGAGCCGCGACGTTAATCATACAGAAACATATATGTAATGTGCTGCGGGTATATACGCGCACCTCTCATACGTATGTCTCTCTGATTGGGAAAGCTGATTACTGGAAATGTAGAGCCTCGCCTTATTTCACTGGAAGTGCGTCCCAGTGATGGGCGGACTTTTCAAAGAATCGATTCCTTCGAGTTGATACATGTAAATGTATCGAACCTTTCGAACCTTTCGAGTTTCGATTCTTTTTTTCCCGTTCGTTTTCAGTTTCGGTTTCAGTGTCTCGACTCTCGTCCGATGCGGAATTCTCTAGTGATGGGAAGACCGACTCTTTTAACTAACTCGATTCTTTCGAGCTGTCCGATAGAAGTGCATCGATTCTGAATGGATTCATTGTGATTCACCAACAAAAACATACCATCACACGTGAGGTTTTAACCTAGAATCCTCAGCATGAGAGTCTGATGCTGTACTAACTGAGCTATACTAGTAATGGAATCACACGAGCGCCACCCCTTTCAAACCAGATGTGTAACCAACTGTAAAACGCCAACTAAATCACAGGTTAATGATAATAATAATATTTATAGTATTTACACAGAGTATTGCTATTGATTTCATTTTATTTTGTGTGCTCTTGACTTTCTTTTTCTAATAGAGACAGTTTTGTTGACCAATGTTAAATGTTAAATGGCTTATAGTTTACCCAATTACCATTTAATTTATTAAACAACATCTTAAACAACAAAAACTGTTGTCAATGTGTGCAGAATAGATCGCTACATTATTACATTGGCCTTTTTCACGATCCAATATGGGTCCTTGATACGGCGGGTCTCTCTCGTTCATCAGACATGAACCGCTCGGACATCTGCTCTCTCGGTTCGCGAGATGTCCGATGTTCAGTCGGACTTCTCGGACTTCTCGGACATCGGACATCTCACGAACCGAGAGAGCAGATGTCCGAGATGTCCGATGACCGCCCATCACTGGTACGTACCGGACACTAAAAAGATTCGTTCAAAAAGATTCGTTCGTTCCTTTCCGCCCATCACTAGAGCAGAGGAGAAAACCTTTCCACTGAGCAGAAGCGGTGAGCCTCCGCATAACTGCCGATTCTCGGCTACTTGTCCGAGGATTAGGCTGCATGTTGGCGGTACAGGGCGGCACTGGGTCTCCCTCAGCACCGAACATCAGTGAGATCCATGAAGGATCGCCGCTTAATTTTTCTGTAGGAAAATTGATATTCCAGCGATGTACGTCGCTGTCCATGTTTATACAATACAAAGATTGGTCTTCAATGGGGCCAAGTTCAGACTGATGAACAGTCTGCCAGGACGTTGCTATAGTCAACTAGCTGTGTTAGTTCGTCCTTATATGCTGGAATTTACCTATGAAGCAAAATCTGTTTGTATATAATTTTACAATCTTAATCTAATCATATAATCTATAGGGGGTGTGGAGTGTAAGTATCACGTTTCTATCATGTATTGTTCTTGAGTTGTTGTGATCACAAGAATGTGTCTACACACACACACACAGACAACACTATGATGATATACTAATGTCCCGCATATCATGTACCATGGTAGTGGGACATAAAAATGGCAACAGTTGTTTTTTTTAAGTCTAAATAATAGCACCAGATATATATTAGCTCAATATCAAACAATGCGATTAATTTTCATATCGTTATAATGCTATAATAACGCAACAACAAACTCAGTTCCATTAAAAGTGAACTTCAGTGCAATTTAACAAACGGCAACTTGATTGCAGAAGTAACGTCTGAGCTTTGCGCGCCCTCTCCTGGCGGCACTGAGAACCAACCAAACTCTTTGTATTGTATCAACATGAGAACACATCGCGATATTCCTACAGAAATGATCACTGCTGTCGTCATGCAGAGCTCGTGAAAGCAACGCCGGGGGAAAGAATGCTTGAAATGTTGCGTCAGGACAATGGACAAAATGAACAATGCAGCTATGTAATAATAAACGTGTCATAAACAGACAAAAAGTTGGACCAAGTACAACGAAGCAACATAAATAGTGGTAATAGTGATAAAAGTTTGAGCACCCCTGACGTGAAAATGGTATGGCAAATATCAAAGGACTAGTCTGCAACACGAGCCAGCAAGGCATCAACACTGGAAGAAGCCTGGACCAGCTAGAGAACATCAAAATAATTCATTAGTAATATGTTCCCTCTTTGGTCCTCATCAGCAGTGTGGCTGCAGCATTCTGGACTAATTGCAGTCTAGCAACTAATTTAACGACGGTATTAAACTATTTCATGGGCATTACAAACTTATTAGCAGCCTGTATGTGTAAAGGTCGGCGTGTGTATGCAACTTACATATAGCCTGTCATTTATATATCAAGGACACGCCGTGTGTTAACACGGTTTATTACTCAACACATGAAGTTAACAGGAAATGTAAACCGTCTCGTCATTGCCGCGTCAGAGTGAGCGTGTACTTCAGTGGAAGCTGCACCGCAGTTCCAGACAACTACGAGGAAGAAGTAAGCGGCCAGCATTACAGCTGAATGGTTAGACTCGCCCTTTGCGACAGAACAGCATCCAGAGGATCCAGATGTAGCTCCTACATGCCTACATCAATATATAATTCCACTTATATATTAAACAATAAGTCATGTCATGAAATGTAAATAACTTACATGACCCTTGCTCATTGAAGTCCTTTTACTAAAGGTGGTAGGCTTGATGGCGAGAGATGATCATTTGAGATAACATAAAAATAATTTTCCTATTGTTTAAGCAATATTTAATGGATCCATTTTACATGAGCTATATTGATTTAAATTTGAAATACAAATAACAGTTGAATAGTAGTAGTTGTGTAATAGCTATACAGGAGCCTAATGCAGTGGTTTTGAGTCAAGTATATCACACATTTAAAACATACGACAACAAATAAATTCCATTTTTATCAAAAGGACATTTAATAAGAAACTCACTTTTTATATACAAACCCTGTTCATGGATTTTCAGTCAAAGTCAATAAGTGTACACAATGAAACAACTTTTGCAAAAAAATAACTTAAAAGGGCTAAGCAGTATTTACTTTGATGTGTTGCAAATGGAAACAGTAAATACACAGTTCAAAACAGCAAGGGGAGTGCTGTTGGCAGCTCAGCGGCCTAAAGTGCATATTGAGTATTCACAATGTCACAGGTTTGAATCCAACTCACAACCTGTGTCATATCATCCTCTCCCTCCACCCCATGTTCCATGTTGGTAATGTAAAGATCACTACACACTGTGATAATCGTTGTCAGTGAATACTGGCTCAGAGTTGTGGGTCAATAGAAGAGAGAGAAAGGGATTTTCAAGTTCAGGAAGACGTCCTCCATTAAACCTGAAATCTGGAAGCACTGGCCCCATGGGGTCTTGAGGAATACCAAATTCCAAACCGCCAGGGAAGTCTTCCTCTGGATATTTGTCCAAATGTTCCCCTAGCTCACCACTACTCTGCTCTGGCAACAGATTATTTGGCTGTTTCACCAGACTCTGAAAAGCTTGGTAGCTGTCATCAGCTGGGGGAAGGCTTTGCCAGGGTGCGGGCAGACCGCCGTAACAGGGGTTTGCATCGCATTCAGGTGGTTCTAAACTGTACACATATCGGGTTTCCTTAGGTGGGTTTCTAGTGCCACTGATGGCCTGATCCAAGCTCTCACAGCCGGCCTCTACACTGGAAACAAGATGACAAGGCGCAGATGTGTTCATGCCACTGGTGACAGAGCACAAACTGGTGTCTTCTGCAGATGAAAACCTCCCAGAATCTGCCTTGCACAGCTGGTATGAAAAGTCTGTTTGCACACTAGATGACATATCAGCATCTTGTTGTCTGGTAACCAGACAAGTCGGTACCTGTTGGTCGGGACAGGCGCTTCTCAAAACGTCACCCTCTGTAGGATGGTAGGCGGGGTCACAAGACAGTACAGGTTGCGTCTGAATCTCAGACCTACCGATCATGAGCTGCTTTTGACTGGGAACGAGCACGGCATACGTCTTGTTGTCAAAGCTAGATGATCCAGGGGAACGGTTACATTCGTCAGCTCTGAAACAGCAGGGATTGTAGTCAGCAGAGAGCAAACCGTTGTCTTTGTCGGTCACTGATGACATCTGGGGGAGGGCTTTCCTGAGGGCTTTCAGAATACTGGCGTCGATGGCGTCCATGTCGTCGATGGCGGCGAATACGACAGTGTCGGCAGGCAGCGTGTTAGCATAACCCAGAGAGGAGCCAGTATTTATTCCACTGCTAGTGTCTGCTAGTGAACATTTTGACCTGAATGATGAGAAACAAAAAGTGATCTACAACGCCAATACAAATACACTTCAACATCCTCACAGGACTAGTAAAGTCATGCTGATGCACCCGTGTAGCCATACTAACCATGGTTTTCCGTCATTTGGTTCAGGGGGATCAACACAGATAGGGGAGATGGTGGTTTGTGAAAAGTTTAAGAGCTGCAACGAGAAGCATAAAGTCAAACTAAATATTTACATTTTTTAGTTTTAAAAAGGTGTCTATTTGAAAATGTACGATATTATTATTCTCAGTGGGTGGTCTCTGTGGTTGGTTGGTTGGTTCATGTGTAACGCTTTTTGCAATGCAGGGATGGTACAAGTCACACAAGCACCAACCGGCTCTAGGTTGGTGAGCAGTACAGCCACATACCAGGAAGTAGCTAGCGGATCTTCTAACTGTGTAACTAACACTGTGCTGCCAACGTTTCACTCACTCCAATCATGTACACCCACCACCAGTGATGAAAACATTGTACCTCCAAAGTAACCTTTAGGATTTAGGAAAAACCTGTTTTCAAATTGACATGTAGGCCTTAACATTATGCTGTTGGACAGGTTTCATGTGAGCTTGGGTCAAACTCAAACTTAACTAGCACATGTGGGATGGAATGTAAAACAAAAAAAAAGAGCTTTTCATGCAACAACAGTGATACTGTTTTACCAACAAGCAGAATGAAATGTCGACATAAAGTTAACATTGCCACGAGTCTCACCATTTCTTTGCCTGGAACTATAATTAAAAGACTTGAATCTGGATATTTGGCAACTTTGTCCCACCACTTAGCTTTGAGCCTAAAATAAAAACAAAAACGAAATTAATCAATGGACAAATAAATCACCAAAATGTCAAACAGACAAGCAGGACAGATAGAGACACTGACAATAACAAAACAGAAGTAGAGGATTTCAAATAAACAACTTTCTTGTGAAACTTTCGAGTGACTTACCTAACACAACAACCAAACACAACACTGGTAATGATGATTGCAGCAACACTAAGGCTGATGATGACAGCCAAAGTTATGTTGTAAGGGGTGGTAGCTGTGAAGTGATGAAATTCTTGAATTATTATTACTTCTCCAAAAGCCCAAACCATAATGGAAGTGTGGTGCCTGTGTTCCCCACTCTGAAATGTATTGCCTGAACACTGACAGTATGTGGCAGCTAAACATGGATTTGCATTTTGAGGTTTGTTCTCATTCGTAATGACTTATTGTCCATTGTCCATTTTCAAGTCAAACTGTTCAAGAACATATGCCGATGTCTACACACCAAATATTTACATGGCCAAATAAAGTTAAAATTGTGATTGTGAAATGTATGTGTTTGTGCAAAAGAGGAACAAGATGTATGATGAGCAAGACTACACTCACTGATGTGATGAAAAGATATTTTATATAAGGGATTTTTTAAACAAACATTTATAAATGTTTGCTTTTATTGGACATGCGGCAAAGGTCCCAGATCAGATTCGAACCCACAACATTGCAGGTACACAGTATGAACCATAGGACACCCCAGGGAAAAATGTATATCCCAGTCAGGGAAATTGCCTTGGTTCGGGCATGTTAGACGAACAGTTACATAAATGCTAAATCCACATTCCTGGCATTGCTTAAAAAGTCAAAGTGTGTTCAGTCACCCTACCTCAAGAAAATAAAATAAAGCAGAAGAAAACACTTACAGGTTGTGAATTCCCACGCCTCACTACGGTCACTGTACCGCATAAACGGGTATGCGTAGGTTTGGACGCGAACCAGATATGACGTATTTGGATCCAAACGTCGGCCATTAATTTCATGGGGCTCTGTAGTGACGTTTTCGACCACCTAGTATGGAGAGGTACGAATGTTCATGGTTCTGCATACAAAGACCAACACACTGCAGACCTACCAAAAACAGGCCTGCAACCTATTTCAGGTCCAACTCATTGTTTAACAAACACTGTCAAATGATATCACAGCTAGGGACGCTCCAACTGGAATAACATTCACCCTGTAAGTTGCTCTGGAGAAGAGCGTCAGCTAAATGTCTAAAATGGAAATAAGATTGATTTCTGTCATACTCAAATTTTCTATTTCTATTCAGTGTCATGCAAATCATTTCCTTTTCCAATAACACCTCTCCCACATTACATTTACATTAGGTTTGTCATGATCAGTGATGGGCGATACCGAGTAACCAGTAACATTTTTACTTTTCTCAGTAAGGAGTAGTGCAAAGAATCACCAATTCAATTTCAGTAATAATATTATAGTTACCAATCAGTGAAATAAATCGCTACATTACTTTTGTTATCACCTTTTCACATCCCATTTAAGTTTAATAAGCCAATCTCCATCCTATAAATCCCATAAAGAGCAATATTTAACATTAACAAGTAACAAGCCCAACACTGGTCATGATACTATCATTCTAAAGCATCTGCACTTCAGCCTCTTAATCTGAAGTGCTAGACAGGCAGACAGACTGGATGACAGATACATTGCACCATTCCTGAGTCTACATCTCTAAAGACAAATGGAGGTGAGTGTTATTGTCTGCCCCTACCTCCTCCTTTCCTCCTTTTTTCTGGTAAATCACCACAGCACGGAGGGTCACACCAGGGTGTTTATTGTAGTTTGTCCTCCACCTGATCTGGAAAATTCCATTTAATTCTTTCACTGAGGTGATGGTTGGGGTTTTTGGCTTAACTGTGGAAGAATAGCAACAATAGATAGAATAACAAACATTTGTATTTTATTTCATTTTTTTTCATGAAAAATCCCCACCTAGTTGTATTTGTGAACATGTACAGCTCTCTCCCCATGTAGCAACCAGAAACGCAACCAATATAGGGCTATGTGAAACCAAAATGATACCACCATGGGTAAGGTCACTGCCTGCAAAATCCCTCTCACATCTCCAGGATTTCTCTTTGTGATTTATGATTTATTTCTTGCTTTGGGAGAGAGTTGCTCCTTTTCCACACATTTTTCAGCTAAGCATCTAAGATCACAGGAATGACTTCAAATGATTGTATTAGGTTGGATTAAAAAGAAAATCAACTCACAGGTGTCTGCGGTGCTGATATGTTTGGACACTAGCTGCTCCTCAGCTTTCCAAAGTGTTGCTGTGTAATTCTCTTCTGGAATAAGGAGCATCCTAATAGAGCAACTGCACTCTGGCTCCTTGCCCTCAAAAATGCAATGTTCTTTGCTGCGAATCGCAAATTAACAATGATCAGTAACGTGGTTTTAAAAATAACGTCTCTTTCTGTGCGTGATGCTTCAAACATGGATGTTGACTCAGTTGTAGTAATAAATAAAATAACAAGTTCAGGGAACCTGTAGCCTATATACCTGTATAATGTTGGAGGATCATTCAGCGTGAGATTCAAACTGTACTCAGTACAGTCTGGCTGGTCAGATCTTGGTCTCAGCTGGCAGAACATCCTTTCGAGGTCGTTGGTACACTCAAAGTCGAGGCCTGCTTTATTTTCAGGTCCTGCACGAAACAAACACGGATGCAAAAGGTAATAGATAACTACGCATTTTTCCTAGGGAGGCTGTTTTGCAAGCTGTTCCACTCGGCCGTTACTTACCAGGGAGAGGTGTCATAGACGAAACGTTTCCCAAAATAAGAAGCAGGACAAAGGACATTCCTTCACGAAGAAACCTGTAACCAAACGAATTTGCAGATATTATTATTGCTACGGAGCTTTCATCTTCCTGTTATCGAGTCGACGACATGAGGAAAAGGAGCAAATTTTGTAGTCTTACTTTCTCAACTCCATGGTCATCTAGGAAGTTTTTTATCCGCTACTTCTTTTAGGAATAAGCCGAGCCGCGACGTGTATCATACAGAAACATATATGTAATGTGCTGCGGTATACGCGCACTATGTCTCTCTGATTGGGAAAGCTGAATACTGGAAATGTAGAGCCTCGCCTTATTTCACTGGAAGTGCGTCCCATTTCCTCATTGAACTACTGCCAGTTGTTGAGCCTTCAATCGCCGCACGCGCAGACAAACGTCACACAACTGTGCACAAAACACACCGCCCTTGCGGAGGAAATGGGAGTATATGGTGAGAGGCTGAGCCCTACTGTAGTTATACCAATAGTGGAACTATGGTTGCTCAAAACCCTAGTAGTAGATTTGTGTTAGTGAAAAAAAGATCAAGTTGACATGGTGCAGGGCTTCAGCAATCAAGTGGAAGCAGAATAACAAGTTGTTGTTTTTTTGTTTGTTTTTTTACAAATTTACAAATACTCGATACTTGGATGTTTAAGATCAATTAACTCGCCAAGATATCCCATTTGAATTACTACATTTATATACCAGGGTGGTCCAGATAGGTATTGGTGTTAAGTTGATGTGGGTGCTGATGTTGGGCTGAGAGGGAATGAGGCGGCAGACACTGTAGCTCTGCTAAAAGGAAGTATAGACAGAAATAGTATAGATAGATAGATAGATAGATGGCTCTTTATTGTCCCCAAGGGGAAATTGAAGTTATGCAGCAAAGGGTGTACAAAGCAAGAGAGAAGCACACAGCACTATACAATAAGCAAGTTCGGAAAATAAAGGTTATATAAAAAAAAATACCCTCTGTAGGTCCAAAGAGAGGTTGAAGAGGTGCTGAAAGACACCAGCCAGCTGGTCGGCACTCTGGAACAGACGCCATCAGGGCCAGCAGCCTTTCCTTCTCACCTGGCTGGTGGTGAGGTAATATGGAGGAAAATAAAACTACAGTGGCAGGACTGTTGGGACGGAGAGGGGAAGGGCAGGCATCCATAATATATAAGTGGCAAGAGGAAGGAAGAAGGCAGCGCAGGTGCTCATCCAGGCTCTTGTCATCTCCCGCCTGGACTACTGCAACTCCCTCCTTGCTGGTGCCCCGGCGTTTGCCATCAGACCTCTGGAGCTTGTTCAGAAAGCTGCAGCTCGTCTGGTGTTCAACCGCCCCAAGTTCTCCCATACAACTACCCTTCTCCGTTCTCTACACTGGCTCCCTGTAGCGGCTCGCATCCAGTTCAAGACCCTGGTGCTAGCCTATAGGGCAGTGAAAGGAACAGCTCCTTCTTACCTCCAGGCTATGGTCAAGCCTTACACCCCCTGCCCGACCACTTTGCTCTGCTGCCTCGAGGCGACTGGTTGCCCCGTCCAGGTCCCTGCGGCCGATCTACACGGTCACGGCTCTTCTCTGTCCTGGCCCCGCAGTGGTGGAATGAACTCCCCACTGATGTCAGGACAGCAGAGTCGCTGCCCATCTTTCGCCGCAGGCTGAAAACCCACCTCTTCAGGAAACACTACCCTGACCCTTCCTCTTAGCCTTGCCTATTTGTCGTCAATTATGTGTCTGAGCTCTTGTTTATTGGCTCTTGTTCATTTGATACACTTATTTGTCTTAGCTCTTGCTTATTTGGTTCACTTATTTGTCTTAGCTCTTGTTTATTTGATTCTCTTATTTGTCTCAGTTGTTTAAGATATAGTAGGTTGCTAACTTATTGCACTCTTACCTTAACACTAGTTATGCTCTTAGTTGCTTGTTTAGGAAGGAAATGCACTTACGATTTCTGGTGACTAGTAGTTTTCTTGCCTACCTATGTTGAATGCACTTATTGTAAGTCGCTTTGGATAAAAGCGTCTGCTAAATGACTGTAATGTAATGTAATGTAAAAGAAGTTCTAATGACAAGGCTAAGGCTGGGGCATGGTGGACTGAACAAGACGCTAAAGCTAATAGAAAACATCACACAGGACTTATTATTAGACAGAGGGAGGTTATGAAAGCAGAGTTAAGAAAAAGCGGTGTACAAGAATTGACACTAAAGGTAGTTTTGAGTGTGAATTATGGAGCTCAGACGAGGATTTTGTGGGGGGTTTACACGGGCATAATCAAAGAATGGGTTTATCCACACTCCGGAGCAGTAGGGGGCGGTACAGTCACAAAAGAAGAAGTCAGCAGTAGGCGGTAATGCAACATTTCTGAGAGCCAACCGCCGTAAAAAGAAAAGGAAGAAGAAGATGACAGGCTAATAAAAATAAGATCAACTGGACCCGATACTCGTCGACTGAAGACGGTTTCTACGAGGTTTTCGACTGCGACATCACCGAGGTCAGCCGGTTAACTGACGATATCTCAAAGCTAGCTAGCGTTTGCTAAAGCTAGCCATTTCGTTGAGCTCTGTGGTTAGAGTCATAGTAAAATACCAGCTATCTGTATAATAAAATTACTACTATTAACGGTAAAGTTGACACTAGGGCGAGAGGATTAGTGAGTGTTACTACCACTGTTAGCTGTAAATCCGATTCATAGGTGTATAAAGCTAAATTGATTTTAAGAGAGCTTGCTGACAACATGGCAGTTGACCCAAACAAACCACCACGGTACATGAAATGCAGTGGCTAAGTATTAGCATTGAGATTATTGGGTTGAGAGGGCGGCGCGGTTGCTAGTGTAGCAATATAGACTAGAATAGTAGGATAGCATGAGGTTATAGCATACGTTGGATGCATAAACATGGCGGCCTGCTGTTTTGACATGATTACCTGTACCAATGCAAAACCTACATATGTCCAACTTCACGGATACCTGAGTATGCACAAACCATCCCAGGATGACAGGACTGGTGTGGCATCACTAGTCCTGCAGTAAAACCGTACCAGCCTCACCTTGACTCAAGAGGCAAACGGATTTCAGATCAGCAGTTATAACATGCTTCACGATCTGTTTTCACCCAGCTTCTAAGCACAAAGTATGACATCCATCTTCCTTGTTTTACAATGCTTTACCTTCCCACCACTTCCCCTTGTTAATGCAAGTTGTCGACTCTGTATAACCAGGGATTTTATGCGTCTAGGTCGATCCGGAGCCATGACACGAGCAATGGGAGACAGCCATCGAAGGTTCCTACAAACCATGATGGCCAATGGCATCGTTGATGAACTGGGGGCAAAGACGCTCCATCGGCATTGCTGTGAGACGCACAAAGGTGTGGCATTATGTATACGTTTACATTTAGGCATTAACTGATTCTGTTAATCCAGAGTACCTAACTCACAGGGCATCACTGTATTCGGACGCATGGCTTCATAATAGGGTACAGGCCTGTTTCTTGTACGTGCGAGACAGAATAGGTGGAGTGTGAGCTCTTGGATTAGACTCACTCCCAGCCTAACAAACTGTCTTTTGTTGCAGCACAGTACGCGCCTGACAGACTGGATGAATTCATTGATGTCATCAATTCACAGCTACAGCCCATGTTCATGCAGATTAGAAAAGGGATGTCTGAAGAGGATGGTCTCCAGTACTACGCCTTGGTTAGTGGCTTCAATACCAGTCTTGGCTAGTGACTATTTCAATATACTTTACTATTTTGCACCTTATTATTAATTCTTCATATCATAACATACACCTATTTTAACAACAAATGCCAAAACATTTCTAACATGTTCTATTTTTCTTATATCAAAAGCCCATTACTTCTTGGAAAACAGCATATAGTGATTACTTCATAGTGTACCAGTAGGCCATGATGTATTCCAACCAATAATACCACACTGTCTAGTGAGCTACCAGGACACTTTACTGTTAACCACATTGTTTCCACTTCAATCCTGTCTAGGTGAACATGGCTGAGACGGATGTCACCAGAATGTCGTCAGATTATGCTGACAATGAACTGGAGCTGTTTAGGAAAACGGTGAGTTAAATTCACAGAGAACAATATATCATAGCAACATTGTGTGCACACTTTGATCCACAGCCTTTAGTGTGTATTATGAGAGGCCGACGCCGGAATCAAACCCCTCAACATGTCAGCTGTAGAGTGAAAAAAAGAGTGAGATTTCCCTAGATCTGTATTTATCTTCTGATTCATGCAACTTTTGAAAGTGAGACATTCCTCTGACAGTCCAGTAGATTGCTATATTATTGCTGTATTGTATGTCAGACTGGTAGTTCTGGGATACACGCATGAGGATGCCAGTATCCAAATGTCAAGGAGGCGCTCTGATTAGGCAATTCAAGCCTCCCCCAAAAATTAGGTGGAAGTGCACATGGGTCTAGGAGGTACTTCAGCGATTAGTGGTTGCCAGTTGGCTGTCAAAGTAGGTGATTTGATTGGCCAGATATACACTGCTAAACATAGATGAAAACAAGGTCACATGACTGCAACATCCCAAATACCAGCAAATGCCAAACCCCTCTTAACTCGTGCATGAAATCTGGTATGCATCTTCTAAAGAGCAGTCGTGTAATGTGCATTTCAAATTTTATAATATTAGACCAACCCAAGTTGAGTTAGAAGCCATTATGTGATAGGCCCAGGGTCCCCGCGGCTCCTTAAAAAGTCTTAAAAGGTCTTAAAATAAAATAATGGAAATTAAGGTCATAAATTGTCTTAAATTTACCTTAAATTTGCTGTAGGTATTAAATTTGCAAAGGGTTAAGGCTGATGAAAAAATTGTCGCGCACAGTAACCTACCAATGTCCAATAGCGTGTGTATTTGTGTAAATAACATCGTATTAGACAATGAGAAACTCCGCCATTAATAGAATGTTTACGTTACGTTGGCATCTGGCTGCGTGTCATCAAAGAGGATCAAGGTTGCCAGCTAACAAGCTAAGGTATGAGCCAAGATGGGGAAATGCAAGTTTAATGACAAATATAGCCGCAAGCGGCGATTCGCGGGTTCAAACCATTTTGTTACGGCAAACTGCATGCAGAGTGACAGAAGAAGATAAATTCCACAAACAAATACATGCAGTTAACTGTATGTTTAAGTAAGCAAGGCCACTAGGACAGAGGCTTCCATTCTCAAACAAAAAAGCCCAGTTTAAAAATAAAAGCCCCAGAAAAATACTATACTGTAAGCCCATGTAGCACTTGTGTCACTGTATCCACAGCGTAAGTATACGACTGGACTAGTTCTAGGTTCGTGGGAGTGGTGATGATAATATAATAAATCAGACCAGAGACACAGAGCTTTAAATATAACAGCCGGCAATTTAGTGATTGGAAAGGTAACAAACAAACAAAAATAACACTTATCATACAATAGAGTCAATCTACTTATAGGCCTAAATCACAGGTAAGTATAACCGAACCTTTTTTGTTTCTCCTTAAGTTTCCAATAGATTAGTTAGTCTACTCAGTTTAAGTCAGTTTAGTTAGATTAGTCAGCTTAGTCAGGTTTCTAACATAACTTATTTTAGGTTAGTAGATTATGCCTATTTTAGCTTAATAGGTTATGTCTTATTTTATTCCCTGAGTTAAGTCTTATTATTTTTCCTTCACAGGTAAACAGGTAAGTAAACATTAAAATCAATGACAGGTAAATCAGAGATATAACCTTTTTGGGTTTAACGCTTTTCCTTTCTTCCCTGACAGGTAAGATACAATAAAATTCACCTTTCTTCAATCTAAACATCAAATGAACATTACATCATCACAACAACATAACATTGGAAATTCTTGAAATAAATGTAATGTAGTACCAAAGTGGTATATTCTTTTCAGTTCTTTTCAAACTCAGTTTTAGTTCTTTGTACTGTAGTTCAGTTCAATTCTGTTTTCAGATCCACAACACTCCTACCACACTGGCAGCGATGTATTCAGCAGTCAGACGTGTACATTAGATTCTCACACTGTGTTCAGCTCTCAGATCCGTGGGTAGCTCGCCATCCTGTCTCAGTTTGTGTGTTAAGGTATTTGCAGGCTTGCATTAAATGGTAAAAAAGTAGTTATTCATGTCTTTTTTACAAACTAAATTATCTATCTCTTTCTCTCCGTTTCTCTCTCTGTAGTGCACGGTTCTAACTCTGCACCTGTGCTGTAACTTTTTTTCGAGAGGAAAAAAAAACGTCTTTCTTAAAGGGATATTCAGTAATTAAAGGGGAATGTTTCACTATGAATTTGTATAGGCATACGTTTTAATTGTTTCTTCTTACAAATTATTTAGTGTCAACATTTTTAATTGTAGCCTAATTTATTTGTAACTTAATTTATAAAAATCTACTACTTTTATAACCATATTTTAATGTGGGTTACACCCATATGGAAAAACTCATGTATTTACAGCACAATTTGCCAGGCCCCGCCGTCACCCTCCATTGGTCAATTTCAAAAACAGGTTGGGGACATGTTTCAACAGCTTAATTAAAAATGTCAACCAAGTTTGGTGATGTTTGGACAAACTGTCATTGATTTAAGGCCAAATTTGCGCCAGGCCCATGCACATGTTTGGAACTAGTGGCGCCCCCTATTGAGCAATTTCAAAATAATTTTACACGTGTTTCAACATTGTTATCAAACATATCCTGCAAGTTTTGTAATGATTGGACAAAAAAATTCTGATTTATAGTCAGATTTGTGTTATGCCACGCCCATTTTCTGGCATTTGTAGCGCCCCCTAGTGGTAGATTTTAATGAAACGTTCAGGGTATGTTTCAGGTACTTATGTGGACATATCCTGCGAGTTTTGTAATGATTGGACAAACAATTTCTGATTTATAGTCTGATTTGTGTTATGCCACGCCCATTGTTTGCATTTGTAGCACCCCCTATTGGTCGATTTCAATGAAACTTTCGGGGTGTGTTTCAGGTACTTATGTGGACATATCCTGCAAGTTTCGTGATGATTGGAGCAACGGTTGTTGACTTTGGTGTAATTATGTGCTGAGCCACACCCTTTTGAAGTTCATTGGTCAATATCTTGAAAACTAAATAAGTTATCAACAACCTTTATGCAAATCTAGTCAGGCGGACTTTAGTGGTTCTTGAGGCTTTTTTGTAGAACATGTTGAGCTGGACTTGTGTGTCAAATTTCAGGTCAATCGGACGCACGGTGTGAGGGGCGTGGCCTTTCCAAAATTTCGCTTTTGGGCCTTAATTACAGCGCCACCATCTGGACGATTGGGCTCATGTTTCTTGGGAAGCATTTGCACATCATTTCCAGTTATTGGGCCAAGTTTCATGGTTTTAGCTCATTCCAGCTCACGGGAATTTGCGACGCGGCATAAGACAACAAAGAATAATAAACCGATAGGAAAACAATAGGGTTCTACCCCTTCGGGGTTTGAATCCTAAATAGTTAGAGGAAGATACGTTTCGGAGGTGGTTGGTACAGGCAGGAGACCGCCACGAAGCAAGGTGCAATTTATTCTCGTTAGTGACCATGGGGGTGAAAGCAGTTGAATCCCACATGAAATCTGAAAAGCACCAGCGGTACGCACCGTTAACCAGTGGGGCTATGCTGATGCCTGCATTGTTTGCACGTAGCACACCCGCAACTTCGTCTGGCTCGCTCGCAACTTCTCAACAGTCGGCATTGAGCAATTTTGTTTCACCGCCAGAAACCCAAAGGGCTGCGGTGCTGTGGGTTCTTCACATGGTGAGCAGGCACAATTCATTCAAGTCGAATGATGACGTACGTAGTGTCTTTGCCGCTATGTTCCCTGATTCAGAATATGCAAAGTCGTTTACCTGGTGAAAATAAAACCGCCTACGTCGCTAAATATGGCATCGCCTCGTTCATTAAGTGGGAAACCCTATGTCGTAATGTGCGACGAAAGCATGGATAAAACGACAAAGAGCAAGCAAATGGATCTCCACCTGGGGGGGGGGGGGGGTCGGTCTGTCTGTTTACCTGTTGAGTTCTTGAAAAGTAATGATTCATAGTTGCAATTCATGTAATTATGTGATTATTGGGCATGTTATGCCTAATATCCACTGTTCCATAGTAGTCATCCAACAGGTACGATGAAGAAGACAAATTACATTTAGGGCTATTCATGAATAAGGGTAATTCCATAGTTGCATGATCATAATGCCTATATACAGTTTCTCTAAATAGCCACATTTAGAAAAAAAAAAAGCATTTAGCAATATGGATTGTTATTATTCATGTAACTGTATTACTGTTCAGAATGCTAGGGCTCAATAAATTGTCTCGCTTTTCTATGAAAGAAATCGTTCCAAACTTTCTTGGGTCTTATGTATTGAGGTCTTAAAAAGGTCTTAAAAAGCATTGAATTCGATTTTTAAAATGGTGCAGAGACCCTGGATAGGCCACACCCACATGCACCAATTAAAAGTAAAACTTAATGTTTATCTAATACTTGGCCTCAGAGCATGTGTAGCAAATGTGATGACATTTAATTAACCAGATCAAGAGATGCACATTTTTGGTATTTGTGTCATAGTTCAATAAGCAGTTGACTTTGTGTCTTATTCATCTGTTTTGGATGTTGTGTAAATTGTGCATTACAGTAAGCTAAACTATCTCCTTTATACCGCAGTGTAATAGTCAAATCACTGAGTTACTGTGATAGCATTCAACTGAGTGCTGAAGCTTCAGACTAACTTGAAGTGTATGAATTCAGATGGACCTGATTGTGGGCTCTGAGAATGGAGCGGCCTCGTCTACTGACATCCTCAACAGCACCGACAGCCTGCAGACCAAGAAGCTGAAGAAGAGTGAGACGGAGCGCCTCCTGAGTCGACTCGTGCTTGATAAATGGCTCAATGAGGTACTATTATTATTATTATTATTTTTTTTTTACATGAAAGTCATCGGGACATGGCCGTAAGGCACACAAAAAACACCTGCTTTTGGAGCGCCATCTGAAGTTGAGAGCAGTTACATTTTAGAGGGTCACTTATGATGACATGGACCACTTTTCTGTGAGCCAACCAATGACAAAAAAGAGAACACACAATGAAGAAGAGGCAGGTGACACTTTATGACAACGCCCAAAATGAAAATGGAGACGGTGCCAGTTGAGAAGTTGGTAGTAGTTGTTACTCTGATCATTAAGAGTCGTTATGGGGCTGTGTTGGAGAGTTGGGTTAGGCAGCTGGCCAATATGGAAACAAACTGCAACTGAATTGTTCAAATTGTAGGAAAAGCATGTGTGAAATGTTTTAGAAGGGATATTACTTTTAAAGTTTCTAATGCTGTTAATGGCAATTCCTACTTCTTTCAAGGCCTTTTCCAAACAGCAGTAACTACACTGTACCCTACTGAGGGTTTTTCAGATTTCATTTGATTTCATGCTTGCTACAGATGCATCTCTAATCCTCCTTGCATATTGTTCTTCACAAGCCACTACTGACCGTTTGACATTTGTCCAGCCCCCCGCCGTTATATCTGTTCCTCACTCTGTCTGCCCGTCTGTTTGCTGATGTATTTGTCATTTATTTATTTGCTGTTAATTGATTTAGAAACGCGGCGACTACTCCTTGTCCACCAGATGCATCATAGAGATGGAGCCGTACATCCTCACAATGTACCAAGACCAGGTGAAAGTGTGCCACATCTGTCACAACATTGCTTTTCAGGTAAATGTCTTTGTGTGTTTCTCTGTTATGGCATTTTTATGTCCCGCCATGGTACACCGCAGGTACCCCCTACAGGGTAGATGAGCTCATGAGATTTTGGATGTCCGTGCGGCTTGACTGCTCTCCTTAATGCTTTAGTAATCTGTACTTTATATGCCACCCATGTATTGTGTGAAGACAAGTATGATGACAAAGAAGCAGTGACCTCATTAGCACAACTTAAGTTTAATATATCACAGTGATTATGGGACATTGGGCGGCTCAAGTACCTCTTGTTATTTCCTGGAATCTAGATTAATGGTGCAAATTCCTGGTAAAGACTCTCAAATTGAATGCTTGAATGAAAGGAAAGGATTTCCCATTTTAATTTGGGATGTAATCAAAAGATAGACATCACTTCAGCATCGATTGCCTTGTTAATATGTTGTAAGTGATGTGAATTAATTGGACCTTCTTTCAGTGCCAAATCTGTGAGAATTGTGGCATCAAGATACACAACCCATGTGTGGCTAGATACTTCAAAGGAAGAGCAGAGCCGAGGTGTCCTGCCTGTGATGACTTCTGGCCACATGAAATCCCTGGTATGTATTATACTGTTTTATTTATTTGTGGACACATATTACACCTGTCCATACAGATGTAGCCATTATAAAAGTCCCAGTTTTTACTGTATACTTGCGCCGTTTTCAGCCGTTGGAAGGTAAGCAATGGGCTTTTAAGTAGTCATTTGAGAAGTTTGTTACAACATACTGATTTGGTTCGTCTGTATAACAGCCAGAATTGTCTGCAGTACTAATGCAAGGTAAATCCATGAAAGAGGACATTGACAATGGCTGACACTGTATTTTTTCCCTTCATGTTGTCTTTGTCTTTTACCTTATTTTTTTTTTTTTTTTAAATTCACTTGTGATCACCCCCTGCCCGTTTAGGCCTGTTTCATTGTCCAATAATTTCTCAGTCAATCTGGCTTGTTAAATACACCTGATAAGTGTAGAAGAATGCCAAGTGAAGACGATGAGAAAACATTCTGCGTATCTGTATCTATTAATTGTCCTCCTGTTCGTTTCAGAGGTCAGGCGGTCCCAATCTCAGCCCAGAAGATGAAAACAAAGATCTTCTCTCAAAAGCAGCAAGATGTGTTTTTATGTTTGCTAAAATAATAAAATTTTGTATTTTCTATATAAGATTCATAATAAACAAAAAAATTCTCTTCTCGTCTTATACATTTTTTTTTTTTTTTAATTCCAAAATAAGTCTTAAAAGTCTTCTATATGTTATTAATTACATCAAATCTACTTGAAACAACAAAACCAATACAATGTGGTATGGTGTTTATATTTTGCAGCATCTGTTTAAATGCTTTCCATGTCCTTCCAGACTGCTTCTTAATAACTATTCCTCATTTTTGCCATGACTGCAGAAGATGTTTTTAGTTTTCAGATGTAGATAAATGTCTTGAGATCTGGACCATGAATCAGCCAAACTGACTTCCATCTGTCTCAATAACACAAGAAGCTTTAGAATCCCAGTTTGACTGGGGATCAAATGGGAAAGTGAGTGGAGGATCCACATGACAAAAATAAATGTTCTCCAAATAAACCTTGGCTGTTTGGAACGTGGAACACCTCTCCAACAGAAGGCCACATCTCAGTAACTTTTCTGTTAACGCCAATAATTTGAGAGCAGACTGGTTTGTGGCTTTGAGATGATGCTTGTGGGACCCCGAAATAGCTTTTTTCTAACATCAACCATATTAATTGTGTGTTCTGCTGATTGTTGTAATGATGGTTCGAGGCACTGTGGGAGCAAAATTAAGGATAATTGGATTTAGTTTTGTTATTCCATCATCAGAGGTTTTGGGCAAACACTGGAAGAGAATAAATATTCATAATCCCACATACAGTAGAGACAGACCCCAAAAATCTTGAAGTTTGGGAACCATTTCTTTAGAAGAGTGTTTATCGCTTTTTTCCTAGCCAGTGATGACTTAACCCGACAGCCTTTCTCATTACACACTGAATTATTTATCAGATTGATTATTGGAGTCTGACTTTATTGTCACATATCTGATGATTCATTTAAGCGCCATGTGCCCTTACATCATATAATTAAGGCATATTCAAATTCGAACATCAAACATTCGAAGGCTACAAAAGTAATAGAATCTAGGAAATACGACTTCTGTGCTGTGAACATCTTTTGACAGTTGGAACACTACAAGAGAAGTTGAAAGGTGGATGCTTTATTCGGCAGGGCTTGTGTTGTACCTGCCGAGAAATGCAGAACTCAATGTATGTGTTGTATAATCGATTTTTATTTCACAAAACATTATAGCGTCCAGTGACCGCTGGCTTGTCGTTAAACCAATGTTTCGCGGTGTGCATGCACGCATTGTCCTGTTTTTCTGAATTAACGAGATAATTCAGAAAAACAGGGCAACATTTTTTTTCTCAGGCATTACGCTTCCTTAGGTTTCCATAACCTTTCCCCCCACTTGATTTACCTTCCCAAGATGAGCTCTCTGGCCTAGACATAATTAGACCAATGTAATACCGCCAGCGGTGATGCTTCACTGAAGTGTTTTTTTTCTACAGCTAGGGGGAGGTATTGATGCTTCAGTTTCATTCCAAAACCTGACAAATCCCCCCCCCCCCCCCCAAAAAAAAAAAGGAATTAAGTATTGGGCAAATTCAATTGCATAGTATTTAAAAACACAGATCATTATATGTTAAAGGAGTCAAGATAACATCAAAGTAATTATAAGATTAAAAGAATATTGTGCAATAGTGAGTTTAACATTCGTACCAGAGATGAACAGATTTTTTAAATGCTGCATGACTCATTCTCTCTTCATTTCCATCACGTTAGTCCTACACTAAAGTCCTTTGCCCATCAAATGTCATTTTAAGTACGTATGTATGTATGTATGTATGTATGCACATACAGGAGCTGCCTAATGGATGTAGCCAAGGTCCTTTCGTGTATATCTGTTGTTGATTCAAGTCAGTGTGTGTGTGTCTATGTTCTTAGTGACGTGGTAAACTAATCCGCCCTAAGCCCAGGGCACCACAGTAGATGTCCATTAGTGTAATGTGCTGTACATGCCTCTCTCTCTCTCTCTCTCTCTCTCTCTCTAATGCTTTGAATCAATAAAGTATCACATTATATTATTATGTGCTTATGTCCCCACATGAGTTGTTCCTACACTGATGTCACTTGCGTTTATTGCACTGGGTGAATAAATTCTGATTACAGCATTTCCTCGTATTTCTTCTCAAAAACTAGGTCATGCTGTCTTAGCAAAGCTGAGCTCTGGTGGGATGCGTGTGTGTGTGTGTGTCAGAGGGATATGTGACAAACACATTCCTGATTGCACCTAATTGTCAAGTATAGAGATTGAAGTGCCTTAAAAACTGTCACCGCCCTGCGTCAATTTATTGATGCTTCAACGCTACAGAGAGTAAAAAATGGGTCATAATTTACTTCCAAGGAGACTCGAGACTTTTCACTGTCTGGGAACTAACTAAGATTTCACTGTTCACACAATTAAAGCATCATCTACTCTCTGTCATACGCCCTTATTATTAAGTCTGAAAAATCCCTACCTCCTATCTCCTCATCTCATGATGGTGATCAACTAAATGCAATGGTCTCCTAGCTCACCTGGTTCAATTCAAAATAAAAACAACAGTGCCTTTCTTCTAGCACGACTGGCCCCGGTGTGAAAGGAACACCCTAGCCCTGCCAGTGGCTGCAGTACCCTGCGATTGAATATCCCTCTTGCTATGAACCAATCCTATCCTGTATGAGTATTCCTGTCTACCTGTGGTGTCCCGCCCACCAGCTCCCCCCTCCCTCTTTGACTGAGCAATAATAGGTTACTGGGGAGAGAAATGATGATCTCATTACAGTACTGCTCGCCACCACGTTTTTTTATTGACATCAAAATGTACCCATAATGCTGTGCGAGTGTGAGTTTGAGCAGACAGCGTAAAACCAAAAGTCAAATGTTTCCACGCCACAGTAACTCGTCTATTATGGGAGTAGGCCAGGCATCTTAACTGGCTGTCTCCTAATCAGAGTATGAAGTTATGACGCAGAAAACACAAAACCAGGTTCATATTGAATTTCTACCCCTCGTACCCCTGGCAATGTTAGCGCCAGTGTTGAGCTATACACAGGACGATGTCACAGAAATAGAAAGGAATGTCATGTTTGTTCTACAGTTATGATGTTTTATTGGCATTTTCCATGGTATTATTTTACAATGATGGTCACAGTCTGGAAAGGTAAATAGACGTGCAACAAAAAAGAGTGGCACTATTGCAAAGGGGCGGGAAACATGGGCCTCTCCTCTGTGTGGCCTACATATGGAGCATGCAGTTGCCATGTTACGATATTTCTGTCTGGCTAAATTAATAATTCAGTGTTATCTAGCAGCGGTCGGACATGCATAACACACTTCATGTGCTTTTTGATATTGCTGGGGTTGAATCATGGGTAATGTAGTTTGGCCCGCTATGTGCGAGGCTATGTGCAGAGGTTGTTGACTGCGCTGCCAATGTGTGTGACTGTATAGGAGCCTAACAGGTTTTTTTGTTATAGGTGTGAAAATAGGATTGGTTGCTGATGAACTTACTCAAGCTCCGCCCCTTTTCATTTTCAGTTAGTGTTAAATATCATGGCTCATGCTGCAATATATATCTGATGGTTCAGACCACATGCTGTACGTTTACTGCACACACACAGAGCCGTATGATACATAAGTGTAGCATCAATTATTACAAATTACATATATATTAATAGAAATGTTCAACACCTTCTTTTGAATGGTCAGATTTAGCTCCCTGAGGAAAGGGTGAATACTGTACAATCAATCCATCCATGTTTTCACGTCCGATTGGCTCCGATACTCGTTTCATTTCATCAAACAAAGAACCTTGGTCTCAACGCGTTAAGAAGAAAGGCATGCTGGAACAGCTGAGTGTGCGGGGTCTGCTTGTGGAGACGTGTTATTGTCGGTAAGATCTCAGTGGCTCTACATCTATGCATTTGTAGTGCAGCGGCGGGGTTAGAAGCTGTGAGGGCTATAAATTCACGGTGAGCCACTGTGGCCTTATCATTTAGCATCACAACATCTATACTGATAGGTATGCAGTGTGTTTTACATGGACAACACCAGAATACTGACAAGGGGAAAGGGCGACACGTGGACGGGCGGCTCCGGCAATGGTTGATGTACGTACAGTTTATATTACACTAGACTTAAAAAAAAATGAGAGAGGGATATGAAGAAAACAGGAGAGGTGACCTAAATCCATGAAGCCATCGAAGAAGCATTATATACAACCCTGGAAGGGGGCGAGCTCGGCGGGGGGTGGGGTGTATGTGGATGTTGTGTAACAGGACTATGGTTTCTTAACAAAAGCCAAAGAGAGACGACACAGAACAACATTAACAACAAGGGGAGGAAGAGGAGGAGGGAAGGGGGGTGTGTGTGTCAGAGGAAGGTCTGATATGTGTGTGTGCAAACCTCTACAGAGTAAGTATTACGATAAAAGCATGTTTCTGCGCCGCCGGCTGTCGAGCAAAGGAAGGGGCGCCAGGCGCAGGTGTTGTGGGCTGGGTTGGGTTGGGGTTTTTTGGGGCGGGGGGGTTAAACAGGGATGAAAGCACTTTTTCGCTGCAGCTTAGCCACTGCCCAACATCTTTGTAGCACGCTGGTTGGCCTCGTCAATCCTGGTCTTGTTGGAATCAGCCTGGAAGAGAAACGAAGGAGAGAGAGCGAGGGATTATGGATGTTTCTGGCGGTTGCGTAGCTGCTCAGGTCATGTGGTGAAACAGATGTCGAGGGTGGGGACGAGCTACTTTTATGATGAGCACCAGTGTTGCCATCCCGTGACAATTATACACAATCAGGATGTTCGAAGCCACTGAGAGTTTTCACCCAGATTTTCTCCATTAGTGCGTCAAGCTGGGCCTAAATCAGGAAGACTACAAGTGGTTTTATGTATCCTACGGCTAAACATTTACTCTATGATTAGGTTTGTTCCCTTGCATTTACTTACTTTGCCAATAATCTTGCCACTGAGACTTCAGTTTAGTTCATGATCCTCTATTAAATGTACTATATATATATATATATATATATACACATGTTTTTTTTAAATTATTATATTAATATTATATATATCTATTTGTATATTTTGTCATATTCGTCATACCTTATCCATGATCCTGTCGATCTGGCGGTTCTGGGTGTCGATCTCCTGGCCCATGTCCAGGGCCATGTGACGCAGGTTGCCAATGATCCCGCCAACCTGCTCCAGGTTCTCGTCCATCTCGTTCTCCCGGGCATCGTCTGTTACCCTGGAAACGCACAGGAAAAGGAAGTGTGAGTGTGTTTGTGGGATGGTGAGGTGACTACTGTGTTGAAATCTGCTGTGTTGTTGAGTACTGTGTTGAAAACCACAGGGTTAAAATACATGTGATGTGATGCACGCAATCATGGGCAGAGACGTATCCCCGCACACAACACATTTTAAATTAAATGGTTCAACGTGAATTCAAATATTGCAGATGGACATTTAACGATACCCTAAGCATCATCTCCACCACACGGCCTCTTATTTAATGATGTATTTATGGAATTAAAGACAATAAATACAAATACAAAATACAAAAAATAAACAACATACATAAACAACAGCAACAAAACATACACACACATATGTGAGACACTGTGTGCTAGATACACCAAATAGCGAGGTTATATATGTTGGAATGAAAAAATACACTATGTTGAGTGATAGTAGGCGACTAGCATTGTCTCAAATGTGAGCAACTCTAAAATTAAATGGTAAGTGATATGATATGCACTAAATCATGCAGTTTTGTATAGCAAATTGGTAAAAAGAAAAGACTAAACACTAACAGTTTTTTTTATTACTAATAGCTCAGTGGATGATTTGAATGTGTATGTTCTCATCACCTAACAGGTAAGTTGACCAATGTCAACATGGGCAACCTGTCTCAAGGATGAGTCCTTCTCTGCTATTTATTGACAAAAACAATTTCATTATCTACAGTCTATAAAACATCTATAAAATCTATATCTATAAAATATCTACAGTGCAATAAACAATACACACACACACGCACACTTCCTCACCTACACACAAACATATACCCACACACACCTACCGACCTCCCTCATACACATAATACCCACACCCATACCCCCTCCACACACACACACGCTGACAAAATACAAACATACATGCACACCTACACACCTATGCCCATATCCCCCACAACACACACACACACACACACACACACTCACCTGCGGATGAAGCCCCCGCTGATGGCCATCTGTTCGCGTTCATCCACCACGCGAGCTCCTGGCTGGCTGTTCACCACTCCATCCTGGTTCGCTCCCCAGGCCTGGCCCCCGCCCTTAATCCTACCACACACACATGCAACAGTCAGTGTGGGTGTATCAGTGTGAGTGTGTGCTTGTGTTTGTGTAGTGATTCACTGTTAGAACATATACATGCATGTATGTTTCTAATGCAATGCAGAACAGTGTCAAGCCAATTCATCTACCAAAGCAACATGATGCCACATATGTTACAGTTACATACATGCAATTGTGATCTATTTGTGAATAATCAATAATCAATCAATAAGCTCACATGTGGCTTGTGTTAGAAAGTAATCGAGGTCCTTTACAGACTCAGAAAAACCCTCTCCCACAAGCACATACAGTGCAACACAAACACAAAACATAGTTAGAGAACACCAGACAGAGGAGAAACAAACACACTGTCCACACAGGTTGGAGGGACGCACGAGGAGGACACGGAGTACACAGTGATAGACGTGAAAAAAACACACATGAGGGGAACAGGATCAGAGCACATCATATCAACATGCTCAAGCTATTGAAAGAAAGCCAACCAGTTAGATCCGTTGTGGAAAAACATCAATAAAAAAAAAAAACTGAATGGCGATCATTTTGAACAAGAGACTGAATTCTAAGTGTGATTAGCCCTTCATTTCATCTGGATGGATAGATCTGTATGAAGATACACGGTTGTCAAATAGTAGTGTATATAATTCTTAGCTTTTTTTTTAAAATTCGGCTTGGAGTACTGGATGGGTGGGGGTTGCCACCTGCCACAAAGTTTAAACTATTTAAAAGTTGATTTTGTCCCAATGTGGTTAACTCCACCCATCTGGTGCAGCAAGTAGGTGAAAACAAATAAGCAAGTAAGTAAGAATTATTTGCAAATGCTATTTGACCCAAGGTTGACATATATAGATTAGATTGGGTGAAAGAGGATTATGTAACAAGTGGTTCATGACAGGGAGGAAATAAGAGCTATAGATTAGACAAGACTTAACCTCTCACATAATCAGGGCCAAACGGAATCAGCGGACTCCTAAAACACTTGCTTTTACATACAGAAAGCATATGAGGAGTTTCATTCCAAAAGGAGGCATCAGCCATTTGAAAAACACTCACGCCCACTCACTCAAGTGCTGGCATGAAATGGAAAGCACATTATGTTAGTTATTAGTTGAGTTATCTCAAGATAACTTAAGTCCTGTTTTGGAGACTAGAATCATGTTAAATGGTGAATTTCAGGTTGCAAGGTTTTGGAATGATACTCTCCATTTAACCATGTTTTTTATGTTAATAAATGGTGTTAAAAACAAAGACAAAGAAACACTTAACAGAACACACACAGTTTCCACCTATTTTCAGCCAGGTATACCACAGAAAATGAATTAAATGTTCGCTGGTTCCGTTTGGGCTCGTCCTCAACATGACAAACAGCAGCGGGTTCTACACTGATACCTGAGTTATGAAATCAAAGATTCGTCACATGCACTGCCTTTGAATCATGGAGGCAGGTCATTATTCATCCTGCTTCACACTTTAAGCCACATCCTGCTTCACACTTACAAATATGAATATGAATCACAAACTCAGGCACCAACATAGCCATTGATTCCTCGGTTTATCAGCCTCTTGTATATTCTATAGCTCTGACATAGGCAACTATGTACAATACATTCACCGGTCATAGAGTACAGTATGCTCAGACATGGCTCAGTGGCCATAGTTTGGCCGCTGAGAGGCAGAGAACAGATTATACAAGAGTTTGGCAAAATTGGCGATAGGAAGCCATCTCCATGTCTAAGTTGTAGACATAACCCATGATGCACACGGGCATAAATATGTGATTCAAGAACATGTTAAAATGGAGGCATCTTATGTTATCTATCCCCATGGAACAAGTTTGCCTAACTCTTGTATGATATATTGCATTGTGCAGGACAGTCCTAAGAGGGGAGGGAGGGGGGAACTGAGGCATCATAGTTACACCCTGTAATCCAATCCATAGTTGGAAGGTTAAAGAGGAAGTAAGAGGTTTTACCATGTCCTTCAAAATTTGGGATTTTTATGGAACGTCACTTTGACCTTAAATGTTTGTATGAAATTCCATTACAGGAAACTGTAGCTGCGCCTTGTACCTATTGCATCACTGTCAGACCTGTAATCACAGTAAAGACCGCCCTCAACGGTATTTTTTACACAATGTTACCAACGCATGTGTATTGTCTGAAAGGTTTTCTCCAAAGTAGTTTACAAACATAAGAATGAAAAAGGAGAAAACAAGAAAGATTGCTAGCTACCTCCCTGCTTATAGGAACAAATAAATTACAGAGAGCCACGCTTGAGTGGCTGGAGTGTCAGACTGACCAATCAGATTGCTTGGCTGAAACAACCTATTGTGGAATATGTCACTTTCACACTCTCTGTGTGTGTTTGATTATATTCGCTGCCCTTTTTGACTGCAAAACTGAAAATATATGTCAGGTGAAAACTCTGGATCTCATGAATATCAACTTTTCAGACAACCTTTCATTTTTCTAAATTGTATAATTCACTTTGAATGGGTTGCATGAGCCAAAGGATCATTTTCTCTAACCATAGAGAACCATGTACTGTTATCCTTCAATTCCAGTAAAAACATGAAAACCACATAAATTGCCAGTTTGAAGGTTTTCACTCAACAACAGAATGGAGAAAATTTGAATGAGCAATGTGTAAAAGTAACCGATCGATCGATTCTGTGGCTGAGCTCATGCTGCAGGGGATGGGGGGGGCAGGGAGAGGAGAAGAAGTACCGTGGCTCAGATGCTGGAGGAGAATCTCTCATCCATTGTGGAATGAAGGGCTTTTAAGGATGACAGCCATGGTGGTTGTGGCATTTGATCTGTTGTGCAGTGACTCACATTCATGCATGCACACGCACAGTCACATACATACGCAAATACACGTATCCACACATACACTCATGCCCACACATGCACACACGCGCGCGCACACACACGCACACACACACCCACACACTGTATTGGTGTAGAGTGGGCTGGTTCAGAGTGTGTTGCGGTGGCTATGGGTCTGACTGCTCACACCACAGTTCACCATGCTCTATACACCATAAGGCTTAAGCAGGCAGACAGATAGGTAGGTAGGCAGGCAGGCAGGCATTGAAACACATGCAGTCAGGCAACGCAGGCTACACCTACTTGTTACAGGGACATGAACATAGACCACAGAACTGTCCTAGATTGTTCAAATTCTTTTCTGCATCCTTCATGTCCTTATTGATTTGGTCCATCCCCTCCTCGATGCGCTCCAGTTGTTCTGATTACCAACACATTGTCATTTTTCCCACCAAAAGAACGAAAGCACATGAAAAGAGAGAAGAGGAGGAGGAAGAAGAAGAAAGCAGGAGGAAGGAAGGGAGGGGCGTAGAGAGGGAAGACAAAGGAAGAGGAGACAAAAAAAGACATTGACTGTGACAAGAGAGACATCAGACATCACCATCACCACCACTGGACAGGCTAGAGTGCCGGGCTCCCGGCCGGTACCTACTTTTTAATACATGGGCATATCAGACCACAGCATTGTCCTAAATCTTTTAAATCTTTCTCGGCCTCCTTCAGGTCTGCGTTGACCTTGTTCATGCCCTCTTCGACACGATCAAGTTGTTCTGGTGAGGACAAAGGCATGAGAGCAGTGAAATGAATTTGACTGGTTTGTGTCAATGGTTTGCACTCTAGGCTACAATGCAAGAGGCAAAATGTATTGGCTAGATGCAAAAGGAAAAGCAGGCAACAAGCATTAAGTGTGTGTGTGCGCACACTTGCATGAATGCATTTATGTGTGTTTCTGCAATTGCATGTCAGCGTTAATTAGTACAAACCTGCTTTGTCAATCCATAATTTTACCTATCTAGATATGTACTGGGGCAGAGCACCTGGGTATATCTGTCCAAAGAACAGAAGGAAAAATACAGCCACACTCAGTGAACAATACACAAATGAACTTGAACCTTTATGCATCTATTGTTCAGCATGTATTGTTCAAGTGTTGCTAAATTGTTCCTTGTAGTCAGTTTACTTGGCAGAACTGCATGGATGCAACAGATTTTGAGTCCCACCTCCATCCAAAGGAACATATTGACTTTACTGAATAAGTGTTTCATTTGAGTAGCCCTGGCAGTAGCAGTACAGAACAGAATCTGTACATGAAGCTGTTCATTTTGTCCGTCTGACTGTCTGAATGCTACCCCACACTGGGAGGGAGCGGAGATGGATGGTAGATGGATGATAGGTGGATGACAGATGGATGATAGAGGCGAGCCTGGTGGCTCAGTTGGCTGGGTTTCGAATCTGGCCCAGCACTTGTGTTGCATGTCATCCCCCTCTCTCTCCCAATCTTTCCTGTCACTTTCTACTTTGAACTGTCTAATAAAGGCACAAATGCCCAAAAAATAACCTAATGACATAATGACAGAGGATACAGAGTGATAGAATTAGTAAAGATACAGAAATAGTAAAAAAAAGAAGACAGGAAAAGCAAGACAAAGGCTGGATTAAAATATAAATAACTTTGATTCAGTCAGTTCCCTTGATGCTGCTGAAAGTCTGAGGGACACCAAAGATTGAACTGGATCAGAAACCAGCCCAGAAAACATAAAATAAGAAAAAGAAAGAAAGAAAGGGTTTGGGAGAGGCAGAGAGACAGAAACACATATAATATGTCTGAAAATGTGATAGGTAACAGCAAATGAATGAATGAATGAGCAATGCATTAGGTAATGGATGTGGGGAAAGCATTATGGTTCAGGCACACAAACTCATGAATGTGACCTTACCCGGGTGGTCAATAGGGCATAAGAGCTATAAAAAGCTTTAATTCAAGGTCAGGTCCTCTCTCAATCTCAGTAATGGTTAAAGGGCAGGATAGAGAGAGCAGTAATGTTATTCTCGCTCAGTGGACAGGGGTGTCTTGTCCTCCAGGGGAAAGAGAATCATCCACAGGGCTGGGTTTTCTCAGAGCAGCTTAATCCGAAAGTTGTATTAGTTTCAGCGGCGGCTGGACGCGCAGAGCCAGGAGTGCCAATCACTTTTTTGTGATTCAAACTCAAACTTTAACCTGTCTTGGGTTTTAGAGGACAGGGGCGTGGGTGAGCAGGTACGTCACTGGGGTTTTCAATGTTTGCTTGAATTAGGCCGTGACACCTCTAGAAAGTTCTGGCATCCCATACTAGTCTCCTCAACATTGACCAGACCTTACCTTATACTTATCTATGCTACACCTATGGTACACCTATTCTACATCTATTCTATCTTGGTTTTGCACCTGACCTTAAATCTTGTTCACAAAGTCACACCCAATCACTTCTAATGTCACCATCAGTCTCAACAACAAGGTGAATGGGACGGCTGATCGTTCTGGCTTCGCAACTCAGAAACAACATTGTATTGTGTCAAAGATGAGCCTGCCTTGAAACATGATCAATAAAAGAAAAATGGTGCAGGGTGCAGTGTTGACTGAGTTTTGGAGAATCCCTGTTGTGGCGATGCAGAAACAACAGATGATTTTAGACAGATACAGAGGCTCTGGTTCAGTGAACAGGAATGAATTAACCACACTACAGAGACAGGGGTCAGGGAGATAAACTTCATCACAAAGTTGTCTCATCTAACTCTCTGTTTAGTCTAGGATGCTTTTTATCTATTATCTCTCATCCAGAATGAACTACACTGAGTGCAACAGTAGAATAAGCTTAAATTCCTTGATCACCAACATAACAAGCAACCAGTAGTGGAGGAGTCTGAGCCACAGTGCCCTGACAATAGATGGAACAAAATTACTACTATGTGTGAGTAGAGGAGGGTTATCCCTTGGAGTTCACCAGCACAACACTACACACAATAAACTAATTGGCCTCCGCCGTTAATCCCAGGCAGAGCGAGGGATTGGAGAAGAGGAGGAACGTGACAGAGAGAGCGAGAGAGAGAGAGAGAGAGAGAGAGAGAGAGGGGAACATTTATCTCCTCAGCTCCTGACAGCTAGGCCAGACCCCCCCCTCTCTCTCTGGGGATTATTGTAAGAGGGCCCTGAAGTGTCCAGGGGTAGTTCTCTGTAGCTGACTCCTGACCTCTGACCTCCAACAGATCAAGGGGCAAGAGAAAAGAGGACGACTTCCCTACAGGTGTAAATACAGTATAAAAATAAAGTAAAAAATGAACTGCATATAGTACCAAATGGGTGGTATTTACTGCACCACAGCTATTCTACTATACTTGCCAACTAAGGATGCATTGGCTGGTGACTTGGCCGATTCATTGTGAGAGTGATGCATCACATCCAATCAGTGCAATAGTCTATAGTACAGAGCCGGTTGAAACAGAGAATGAGCAGCTGTGCATCTTAATTGATCTCGATGTCAAGCCCACAGCCCATCTCAAACTGTCAGGACACTTCTCTGTGCTCGCTTTCATGAGAAGTTTGTTTCCTCTAAGACAACTTGGTAAGAACTTTCTGCACAAGGACACAAATATCGACTTCTTGGATTTGATATTTCACCTGGTTGTTTAAAACGGAGGTGCAACTCAGTACCAGGAAAGCATCACTGATATTTTGTATTCTCTGTCAACTGGCTATGCGTAGCGTATCTACCTTTTGACTCTAACAGCTTTAAGCACTGATCCAAGAGACTCAGGAAAAAGATGAGTCAGTGGGATAAACATCCAATCCAGTGTAGTGTTAAATAAAAAGTTGCTTTATGAGCTCCAGGCTATGATCATCATAAGGCACCACAACCACCTATATAAGCAAAAATAAATGATCTTCTCAGATAAACATTAACTTTTTTCGCTTAAAACACTCAACCTTTATTCGGTTTCATACTACGTACTATATCCTAAAGATTTATGTCAGCCTCAATTGAAGCCTGTGTGTCATTTCTCATGCATCTTCCCTCTTCCCAGCATTGGCTTCATTTTCTCCTTTTCAATGGAAAGGAGAAGCTTAGTTCTGGCGAGCTTAGTTAAATAGTTCTGCTTTGAGCAAAAGAGTGCCGTGCTCCGAACAGCTTTTCAATAATCTGATAGCAACAGCAGGAGCTACAACCAGTGCTTCCCCAGAGCATGTTTAGCGCTACTGGCTACGACAGAAAGTCCTTGGTGGATACAGGTAATTACTGAGGCAGAGACGCAATCTATCAGCCCTGACTGAGGTGTAATTCAGGTCAACTTGTATGTAACAGCCAGGCGGGGGGGGGACTCATTAGGTGCAGCGAGGCCTCCATCACAGGTAATGCATCACTGCAAGGACAATTCTCTCCCCATATGGATGATCTGTATGTGTGTGTGTGTGCATGTGTGCACTTCTATGTGTGTGTATGCGAACATACAAGTGTGTGCATTTGTGCACTGTGTGTTTTGAAGGGCAGAGGGATTAGTTACACCCTGCTCTTTGCACCTTAACATGAGTGTGTTAATTAGCACATGCTTGGAAAGGGTTAGGGCCAGCTGTTGTACCTTATTTTAAGCATCGTGTTTTTGTCTGAGGCTCCACAAATGAAGAGAAACATCCTGCTGCCTCATTGGTTTCCTAATATAAGGGTGAGTACATGAGCAGTACATTATAGAGGCCTTTGTAGTTCAATAGTGACTGTTAGTGGGAGGGAGCTAGGGACAAGGAGAGAGAGAGAGATAGATAGAGAGAGCAAGAGAGAAATAGTGTGAGAGAGAGAGTGAAGTTTTTTTTACTGTGAATTATGATGTCGAATTAAAAATGCTTGCTTTCTTGATGTTAAAAAATCGTGATAGAGATTAAAATATGTTGTCAAAATAAAATAATTGTCAAAATATCTGTCCACCATAACCTCCCAGATTGACATACCTGCTGTATTTCCCATGTATAAGCCAAGGCTGTGGTTGTATGGCCAATAGCTATAAATATAGTACAGTATTCCCAAGTGCTTCTCTTTGTTTTGGAATGACATATGGCATAACATGGATCAGTACTAACCAACTATTGAAAACCTCTTTCTATTTTTTCTTATGAATGTTATTTTTTGACATTCTGGAAGCCTATTTATTTGCTTCAATCTATGTGGAAACAATTAAAATAATAAAGCTTGACTGTTGGATGGAAACATAGCTTCAGAGAACGATTAGACAGACAGCGAGAGAAGGAGAGATAGAAAGAAAGAAAAGGAGAGAACTACTACTAACGCTGTTGTAGCCAAAGAAATCGCCAAGCGACCTAACATGTTTCTGGTTGCTACCGGAGGAACGGGAGGTGAAACGGTGGACAATAAGACAGAAAAGGGAAGAAGATGAGAGAGAAGGCCGATAAGAAAGAAAAGAAGGAGCATGAAATGGAGAAAGGAGAGAAAAAGAGAGAGACAGCGTGAGAGAGAGACAGATGGGGGGTCAGGTGTAGAGGACATTTGCTGAGAGGCAGAGGTAATTTGAATCTGTGAATTGATTGCTGTCCTGTGTTAACAGCACTGAGCGCTACGCTGTGCCGGCCATTACTCTGGAGACATGAGGGTGGGGGAGAGGAAGAGAGAGGAAGATGAAATGAGGAAAGAGAGAGAGAGAAAGGAGGAGAAGGAGAGAGAGCGGGAGAGTGAGGGAGAGGGATCTGTTCCTTTGACAGGCCAATTAGGCTGCCCTTTTCACGCATGAAATGAAGCACTTTGGTAATACACACACACCATCCATACCTAGACCCTCCTCTACACACAATGAACCTGCCTCTAATTTACACATATTGAAGTCCAATGGTTGCAGGCTGGAACCTGCAACAAAAAGTGATGGCTAAAATTATGGACAGGTGAAGTGTGAGCAGGTTAAACCTAGTTTTATCTTCAACATGTTCCTTCAGTCCAGTTACTGTAGCCTTTGGACCTTCTTGGCCTCCATCTCTCAGCAATGTCTAATTTAGGTGTATATTTTCATTTTTCTGTCCACAGACTGTTGAGTCTGCCATTGTTTCCCATTTCCCAAGCCAAGGATGATGTAAATCCAATATGGCTGCTGTGTGACTAAGTTGAATGGACCATTCTCCCAAAAACTTGTACTTTAACTTTGTAAGGCTAACAGGCATAAAGAGAGAACAGTGGATGTCCTGTGTGTGTACTGAATAGAGCCAAGCTAAGCCAATGCTAGTTTTTCTCCTAGACTCTAAACCACTCAAAATAATGTATGTTAAGTGTTAGCATGGAGCACCGAAGCCAAAAACCTACATTTGGTGTATTTGTTTAAGTCTCAGAATATTACAGTTTGTTGACAGACAAATACTTAAACGTCAAAATCACTAACATCATAGGCATTGAGCTAACAGCTTTTATCCAGAGTCTCAAGGATAGATTAGCTGTTGTCGGGCTCAAGCCTGTGATGGGACAACCTCTCTAACCACTAGGCCACTCTAGCGCTCATGAGAGGCCAACAAAGAAACAAAACAGATGCTTATATTTGCTTTTCCAAGCCTCTAAACACACACGGTTTGGGTGGAAAGCTGGTCCTCGGCCCTGGTCCTCGGGCCCCAGAGCTCTGCTTGTTTAATCAGGGACTGAGTTACACCTGGGACATCAGGTGAATGCAATTAACTACCCAGTAGGATAGAAAACCAGCAGTACTCTGGACCTGGATTGAGAACCACTGCCTTAGTTATTTCCTAATTTGTTTTTCCCTGTGTGCAGGGCAGGAAACTGACTGAATTTGCTCAGATACTTGTCTAATCCAACAGCATATGTGTGGAAACGTGTGCTTCATTCTCGTGAGCTAAATGGCTACAGCTATTTTGATGTGATGGAATAGGTAGGCTAGCAAGCTAACACATATTTAAGGCTTCCTCCAGTAATGTAACACACCAGGAAGACCAACGATTTCTAGCTTTTTGCCCAAATGTGATTGGTTCTCGTAGCACAACTGTCATGCTCATTCGATAATAGTAAACTTTTTCAACATCGCTCATCATGTTGCTGGCCTGGTTCATGTCAGCCTATCCTGTCATGCTGTGTGCACAGGGTTATTTCCATCTTATAGACAATGAATGGAGGTCAACTGTTCGCCTCATGAAATCAAAAATCAATCATCCAAAAGACCTCCTTGTTCACCTGCCATACAATTATAAACCAGACACTCACACACTTATGTTACTGCATACTACTTCTCATTTGTACTTAAAAGTGCTTAACAATGTTTTTTAAATGAAGGGCCAAACTTTAACCCAGGGATGCTACAAAGGTAGAACTGGAGTGGATGGGGACTGAATGAGAGAGGTGTGTGTTTGTCATTACCAGTCAAACTGATCATTGTGTCCCCTCGCTAAAAAGGAGAGGGTTAAAGTATCTGACCTCTGACCTCTCGGTCAGTCAGTGAGGAAATAGCATCCCGGGTTAACATGGCAACCTGGTTTGCAGCGACACCACAGATGAAGGACCACAGTTAAAAGCATTGTTGTCCTTGTTTTAAAATACTGAATATCCTTGCATAACACATGGCTAAATGATTAGCAATGAGACTGAAATAAGATAAAAGATAATAATAAGATAAAATACATTTGTTTAGCTTAGAAGCATAAAAATGTAGTATAGGGAGGCAAAGCAGAAGCCTAGTTCATCCGCCACATCCAGTATAAAGTGTTAGCCACACTAGCTCAGACTCCAACTGATGTTACATTCAAGGGCTTGAGACAACAAAATAAATGATGAGACTGTGCTTTACTAATAATCAAACCATATAGGGGATTTTTGAGATGTAGAAAAATGTTTTCTAAATCAGAATGGGAGTCTATAGCATCATACCAGATGTGCCGTTGACTTCAGCGCTCCTATTATATAGCATAGAAGAGCAGCGAGAGAGCGATTCAGGACACAATAGAGTAGAGCAGAGTAAAAATTGAAGATAGAGGTTAGAGAGATAGGGTTTAGTGACCTCTCCCTACCGACTTACCTCCCTGCTCATCCAACATGACCAGAGTCCTGATGCCGGCATCTTTACTCTAACAAACAGACACAAGGATGGAAGAAGGTTGGATGGACAGAGGGGAGGAAAGAGAAGAAGAGGAAGGAAGAGAAGCGGGGAAAAGAGCAGATCAGTAAAGTGACAGATCAGTAAAGGTCAACAGAATAGAATACAGCCAACAGAATGACAGAGCTGGGTCAAATTACAATTTGAAATCACTTTTTTCCTGAGTGTGATTGAGCTTGTCTGGCACAATGGAAGCAGCTAAACTGCTCGGAAAAACTGCAAACCACGTCTTTCTAAAACTTTCTAACACTCAAAACAAAGGGGAGGATTTCAGTTTATCATTGACCCAGGGATGGAACATAGAGACTGAAATAGACCTCCACAGTGGATAGTTAAATAATAATACCATGCTGTCGTATTAACAACTGTACACAACAGAGCAACAGCGTCATGCAGTCCATGAGCCCTCCCCCGAAGGACAGTAAAATCCAAAGGTCGCTCATTTTACGCGTCAGTTATTTAGCATCAAGCTGTGGTCTGACCCTCTTGGACCAGTGTAGTGCTGGCAGCCAGTTAACAAGGCCGGTGATGTAACCGTTTGTATCAATCAAATTGACTGTGAAATAAAATCTGCCACTGGCCATGGATCTGTATCAGTGACTTGCTGATGAAAGAGTGTGCTCAGAAAGCCTTCCCTGGATAAATAAAGGTTAGCCAAAGTCATGGTATGAGGACAAAGCAAAAACTTATTTTGTGTGATATTTGGCCAAGGATAAATAATAATAATGATTTGATCCTTCATTGATGTAGGGGGATTTGAGAAGAAGCTCCATAGGGAAACTCTTTTGCTTGCCAGGTCAGAGGTCAGGCTCATTTCATCCCCTAAAATGTTTTTTCTTGTTCTCCTAGAAATGCTGGCAAGCATCTATATGTTCCATTTTGTATATTATGTGGATCGTAAGCACATTTGATGAGAGTAAGAACTTGAATCTGGTAGCAATGTTGTCTTTGATTTGTATTTCTTCAACAGACAGGTATAGTCACTAGTCAGTAGCTTTCTCTGGTTAGATTTCTGAGACTGTAAACTAACGATATGTAACATATTTGTTGTGTTGCTAAAAGATTAGTAATCCATGACATTCATCATAGAAAACACAATTATTACATTACTTGCCAAGATGCTCACAAGCAAGTAACTAGCACTAAGCTGTTCAGCACTAAGCTAGTTCTCACTTGTTCTGTATCAAGCAGATGTGCTCTTTGGAGAAAATGTCCCCATCGAGCCCTGCAGCGGACGGAAAAGCTCTGGTAGATAACCAAAGGTCAAAGGTCATGTTAGGGCCATTTTAACATCAGTCGACCATCACACATTACATGAGAACGTCTGGGTGTTCTGGAGACTATCGATCCCTGTGGGGAATGTAATGTAATGCCTCCTCATCCCCCATCCTCTTTCTTGTCTCTCGGAATAGCAATGGTTGCTTAAGGTTAGAGGACTGGTCTTGCGACATGAAGGTCGCCAGTTCACAAAAGTGACTGAGAAAAACTCTCCCTTAACAATTACTCATGTGGTGGCTGAACCTCAAGCTGCTCAGTGGCCAGCAGCAGGTTGTGGTTGTACTGGGAAGCTCCCAGGTATGAATGTGTGTAACTGTATGAATGTAAAGCAGGGTGATGCTAAAAAAAAAGTTTAATTTCCCTTGATAAATGAAGGTTGAAAAACTAGAAGAGAGTGCGGGCAGGAAAGAAAGAGTGCAAGGAAGGAAGAGAGTAGACTGATATTGAGTTTTCTCGGTGGCCACTTTGCTGTCTTAGAATCTGTTCTAAATCAGTCTCTGAGGAGATGACCTCACCAACATGAGCCACATGACTCCCTGCTACGCCGCTATTGGTCGACCACAACCCAAAGTGATATCTGATACATAGACACAAGTAACAAAACTGGTAAGTGCTTTAGAAAGTACCATGGGACACAAACACATCAACCTTATCCTTTTTCTTAATTCTTCCAGCCCAGGCTTTTAAATTTAGCTTGAGTATCTATGGATTTCTACAGCTATGTAAGAGCCTGCATCGATAACAGCGTCATCTTTAAACTGGCTGCCTGGGCTTTAGACAGAGAGTCTTAACAAGTCTTTCAGTCTTTAAATCAGATTTTTTTTCTTATAACAGTTGAAAATGTCCGCCAATGGGGTGAGATAATTCCACTTGCTTGAATTAAATCAAGCTGTCAATATCTTGAAGCAAGGCGGAATAAGGCAGATCACCCCACTACTATCAGAAAATGACACTTGAATTGAGGAAATTCTTGAGAAAAATAAGAATTTAAGACTGCTAGACTAAATGACTTGTCAGTATAGGTATTTTTTGCAGTGTAGTGTTTTCTACAACTGTCTAACGGTCTGCATTGTGTCCATCTTGTGTAATATATATTCTGAGATCAGGAGATCGCTGTTCCCTGTCGTCTAATCAGATCTCCTGTTTTACTGACTGTCTGGACTGTAGAGACATCGGATCTGTCCTGTCTGTACTGATGTCCTTCATAGGCTCTCTATCTGTCGCTCTCTATCTTTCTCACTCTCTGTCTCGGTCTCTTCTCTCTCTCTCTCTCTCTCTTTTTGCCACCTCTTCCTCCACGCCTCTCACTTGTCTCTTCATCTTTCTCATTTCTTTTATATCTGCCTCTGACCCCCCGAACCAGTTTGAAGATATCAGCTTTCATTTGGACTTTAATATCTCTGGAAACCTTCATAACCCCTCTATCAGACCTCCATCTGGTCCAGAGCAAATGTAATCACAGCCCACAGAAAATGAAGAGTTTTCATAGAAAAAGGGATGTGTACTTACAAAATGATAGCATATAATCAAAACAATTACCTTAAGGTACCTTAAATCCTTGGTCTACAAATTGAACACTTTTACAATCAATATTGTCTACTGTATATTAAAGATATTAAATGATGAATCTCAAGTAATGAGTTGTTTTTTTTTGTACAGGCTGTAAATATAACATCTTGTAAATATAATGTCTTGATATATTGTCTTGGATCTGAGACAGTTGGGACCAGATCCAGTGGGCAAACACAGGTCACTTTGTACATGACTTTGTTTCTCCTTGCTCACAGCACATGACTGACAGCTTAAATACACAGAGTTGAACTGACAGACTGAACCCCTCTACCCTGCAATACTGATTTCACAGAGACACACACACAAGCTCTGAACCCATTTCTTGGGGTTTTGATGCATTGTTACCTGTTGTTCTTATTATCCCTTGTTTTATCATCCTTTTTATGCATTTTATGTCTTTTTATGTCACAAGGTGTTTTTCACCTTGTGACAAACCTGTTTTGTTAAAAGCAGTTGATAAAAAAATCTGAATTGATTTGACTTGCGATGGCAACACACCAGCTGTGACACAGCATGTGACTGTTCAGATTCCAATGATCAAAACCCAATTACATGATACTATACAATGCCTCATAGATCAGGACTCTCAGAAACAATGGTATGGGTCCATGCATTTATCATCAATAGTATATGTCGTATGAACCTGCCGATATCCGCAAGTCAGAAATATATGCTGCAATTCATTAAAAGTTTAATCACACATGTCCTGAGGTCTGAGACCAAGCCTCCCTGGACGATATTAATGGCATCATCACTGCAAGCTGCTCTTGGTTTGTTTGTGAGGGTACTGGAAGGCACTTTGGATAAGGACGTCAACCGAATGGCATGTTGGCATGGCATTATGAAATGCACTGGTGCATGGAATTATGGGTAATATTTGGGTGTGAAAGGGCTGCATTTGATCACTCGTTCTGGGTGTTTCTACAGCCTGGCCATTAACCATGAAATCCCCACTGACCAGGGCATTTCTTATGGCAATAACAAGTGATAGTGATTCTTGTGATTATGGGCATGATGGTAACTCGTAATCCCAGGAAAAAAAAATCCTCAAGGGTGACACAGCTTTTATACAACAGCTACCAATGCATGGAGTTTCTCCAAAGTAGTGTACAGTACTGTGCATAGGAATTAAAAAAACAGGATGAATTAAGCTGGCTAGCTTCAATTTCTCGATCAGCAACATGAAAACCAATACAAAAATCTGTCCTTGTAATTACAGTTTGTATACTTTTAAATCATTTTGAATGGTTGTAACTTAATGTTTGTATTAGTCTAATTAATGTTACATGTAATGAAATCCCAAAACGTGTAGAATTACAAAGACAGAGTCTTGTATTTCATTCCATAAGAGTCACAGTGCCCAGGCATTTCCTGTGATCCTGGAATGATCATGTGAAGTTCAAGGAGAAGAAATAAGAATTATGAGGAGAGAGGTATTGGATTTATGCCATCCAAGCGTTGATAATGCATGCATGAAGTGAAATGAAGGTTATTTTACACCATATTTTACTAGGTCTCTGTGATGTCATGTGATGAAAACATTTCATCAGTGAATGAAAGGTGCATTCTCCTTGCATCTAACTCTGCATAATTCATCTCTGCCATTAACCTTGGTGAGAGGAAGAAAATGCCTCTAAATCAGCAGGACAAACACCAGACAGTTGCTGACAAAGACTAGCATGTACAATTACTCTGAGATCCTCAGCCATGCAACCAAGCATAGACTAAAGACCAAAGGTGGCCGGGTCTTCTTCCTGTCTGGGGCGCTAGGCTTTCAAATGCCCTGCCTGAGAAGCTTAGGCTGGCAAAATCAGCCTAATCTTTTCCATAACTTCTTAAAACGCATGTTTACCGACAGGCTAAAATTGTTTTCACCTATTTTAGTTTCATTACATTTGGATGTTTTCTTTTTCTCCTGTAACCCTGTTTTTAATAATTCATTTTTACTGTTTAAGTAGATTTAGTTTTAGTTTTATCATCTGTAAAGCAGTTTGCACAGCTCTTGCGGCAGCTGCACAAGTTTATTGTTACATTAGTTTTTGACACTGACATTTGTGCAGCAACAAAACCACTTACAGACACAGTTTGAGAATGTGTTATCTGAGATGGTTTTAGTGCAGCGTCAGACCTGGAGGTAAATAAGCAGGTATCACTTAAATCACAGAGAGATCACTGGACAAATGTGCTCCCTGCTCTGACTGATCTTTACTTATTAAATTAGTGTAAGCTTAACAGTAAACCCATCTAACACAGAGGACATGGAGCACTGGCACTGTTCACAACAGTCTGCTCGAGGGAAAGATACTGTATGGTCAGAATAAGAATCGCTTCTATCGCCAAGTACAATAAAATGTTTTGGTGACATTGGTGCAGAGGGGGGTGGGGGGGAGTTTAGAGAGTGGTTAGCGATGGTTACGACATGCCACCATTTAGGACTGACAACAAAAGGAAAGATTGCAATGTTGTCACTTCCTTCTTCTTGACTAAACAAACACAATTCCTAATTTCTTTGCAGTGCTATCTTTTGTACTTTGTAAATTATAATTTTCTCCGCTTTACAGCAGAATTTGAACACTGGACTGTACGGAAATTTGGCGTTTTCTTTGTTTTGAGGCATAATAATCTTTTGTTTTGTTGTCACTCTGCATGTCAGGGCTCTATTGGCAACGAACAGGGTTCCACAATTTGAATGATTGAGAAATGAAAGCCAATATGTCAGAGGATTAGCTTTGCCCTTTATCAATAAAAATCAAAAACAAAGTGAAAGCGAGATTAAGAATATTTTAGCCAGAAACTCCAGAAATCCATGTTGGGATATTGCTCCATCGCAGTCTCCACCGAGCCTATTTCTCTGGAGAGATGCTAAGTGATCGGGACAGAGAGCGCCTCGTCAGCTAGACAGTGACAAGAGGCCATCAGCTAATCATGTTCTTGGTCTGTGTCTTTCAGCGGTTTTCAACCTGAAAAGCATTGTCCTTGAGCAACACTAGCAAACACACTGTGAGCCAACGAACCACAGATCTTTTCAAATGGGGAGGCTTATACTCGAAGCAGCCAAATGGCATTCCCTTGGCATTATCTTGAAAGGTCAAGTATTCAGCAACTGACAGCAAGAAGGCTGCTCGGTCTAACAGGCCACTGTGGAGGTCAGCCCCAGGCCTCGTTCTGCCCTTCACTGTTTTCCCTCTTTAAGAAAAGGAGGTCCGGGAGTCAGGAAGGAGACAGGTCGTGACTTAATCACCTGGGTTGATTCTTAACGGTCCGCTCTAATATATAGATTTGATCCTATTTGGGGATTTACATTTCATTTCCTCAATTAAATAATCGAATGGTTCTGGGGTGTAGACCATAATTGACTTATTTTCACTGGTGCACCGCCATCTTGGACCAAGCCAGCTGAGCCAGGATCATGTTGTCTCTGGACCCACGTGTACCCCTGTTGACCTAGGGTTGGATTTCAAATGAACCTACTCTCAAGTCTTTCCTACTGTCTCAATAAAGAAAGGAGTACTGAGGGGAGGTGACTGCTCGCTGTGTTTAAGAAAAATAAAGCTGAGGCAGTTAGTGCTGAGACCATCAGAGTTACTCTGCCATATGAGGCAGGACAAAAGGTCAGGACATAATTGGGATGGGAGTGACCTTCTACCAGTAGACACGTTGTGACATTAAAGAAGTAGTTCGTCTTTTATAGTGAGGTTGGAGATTTAGAGTGGCATTACAATACACCGAGTGTACAAAATATAAAGGCAGCCTGCTTTTTCAATGAGGTCAATCCAGGTGAAAGCCCTGATCCCTCATTGATTTCACCTGTGTAATCCACCTCAGTTAAAGGGGAGGAGACAAGTTTAGAGAAGGATTTTTAAACCTTGGGAATATTGAGACATGCATTGTGCAAAAG